>CM028674.1:23227968-24521718 GCA_016760335.1 Gastrodia elata | reverse complement strand
TATTTGAGAAATTTTTATTAAATAGGTCGCAACTTAAGATTGATTGACAGCTTGAATTGATAATTTTAAATAATTTCGATGGTGAAAATTCTTTTCTACCAAACTTTCTTAAGTAAACTGCATTTTTTAATATATATATATATATATAGTATAGTATAATTTAAATATTTGATAAATGATTCTTACAAAATTTCAAATTGTTTACAAATTCTCTCTCCTATATCAGTATATATATAGTATATATATATATATATATATATATATATATATATGTGTGTGTGTGTGTGTGTGTGTGTGTGTGATGTAATATCGAATTCTGTTATCTAGGGAGGGGCTTTTATTTGATCTTGCCCAATGGAAACAAAAGAATAATGTAGGCATGGTGTTGTTATATAAGTAGATATAAGTTGAGGTGTTAGTTTAAAAACATGAGAATATATTACTTTTCTTATGAATATTAATATTCAGGTGCTGGATATGCATATTATATAGTTTAAGGTGTTGTAGCAAAAATCTCAATAAAAATGATTATATGTGAAAAAGCTTAAAAATATTAGAATTAAACTTAAAAATTCAAATTGTGTTAATAATTAGGGAATATATATGTGTACATATTTCATCTTAAAATTACCAAGAAAATCAGAATATTTTAATATAGTTAATCATATCCTTTTTAACACAATTTTTTTGATTTTTAGGTGAAATATAAAGTGATTTTTGAAAAATAAAAATAATTAAAATCTGGAGAGAAATTAGTATTGATGAAAATTCACACTTAGACTTCTTAACATGTGTTTCTAAGAGTATATATTTATACATATTTATAATACTTAAGCTAAAATTTAAGAAAAAAATAATAATTAAAAGTATATTTAAAAAAATATTAAATTTATAAAATTAGATATATAAATTAAAAAAAAATTGTGTATTATATATGCAATTGTTCCAATTTATACTTTAAATACGTGATTCATAATATTCTGAAGTTTAGTGAAGTTACGGTTCAAAACCAGGTCGCGCATTCGCTTCTTCCTGACTGGTTCCCTCCGTTCGGCCTTTTGCAGCCTAATCCTTTACCGAATGGTTGGAAGAAGCGGCAGCGACGGCCGAAGCCCTCAGCGCGCCTCTCCGGCTTTGTTAAAGAGAAATCTCGAATGGGTGCCGCTTGAAAAGCACCCTATCTTCAGCAGCAGCAGTAGCAGCACCTCCATCATTGTCGCTTCGAGCACTGCCTCTTCTTCTTCTTCTTCTTCTTCTTCTTCTTCTTCTTTAAACCTCTTTCAAAATCTATTGGCGTGGGATGCTGTTTCTTCTCGTCTTTACTTATGGGATGTTGGATCCCAATGCGTCCACCGCCTTGCTGTGCGCTTCCGCGATTCAGACTCCATTTCCTCCTCTCCATCTTCCTCTTCAGTGGGCGTCGAGGCGGCCGTCCCATCTGAGGTCATTGTGACTTCTCTTCTTGTATCAACACTTTCGCACATTCTGTTTTTTTCGCAATCTGATAACATTCTATAGAGCTCCTTACTAGATAATAGATTGCTTTTCTTTTGGTTTCACTCAATTCTCAATTTCGTGAACATAAACATGCACCTTGTGTGGTGCTAATTGTCTTTTCATGTTTACAGTTTTTTGTAACTGCATAGCACAATGGTTGAATTATTTTATGTTTTATTTTAAGCATCTTTAATTCTACTGCAGTAATCTCGGGCAAGCTACTGGCAATCGGAAATATGATAGTGGAGTCATGATCGAATTTAATCTTACATGTTGGTCTTGCCATGTTAAAAACAACAGACTCGTTAATAAATAGCCTTGTAATTAAATTTACAAATTTGTTTTTACATATTAGCAGCTTCAATGCACGCAAACCCACACACACCGACGCACTTTTCAAATGCAACCACACACATTCAAAATTGCATGTTTTAGGAGACACCCTTTTTGCGTACTTGTTATTTTTTATTATCACCTGTATTTTTGTATCTAAAGACGAGCAATTTCGGAAGAGATATAATCTTGTCGAGTAACAATTTTATACAATGTCAATGGGGAATGGGCATTTTATAAATCCGTATATATTGATAAGCTTGGAAGAAACATCCTTAGATCTTTGTGTAAACAATTAATTAGAGTCTATAACTTTATGATGACAATTATATATTTTTCCTAAAATGCAAAAAAATAAAAATTGAGAAGATTATGATGATTTATTAGTGTTATATAATGACATGCAATAGGTTGCATGAAAATAATAGAATGTTGTTAGGCTTTAAAAAATGATACTAAGTTGTTGAAGGTGCATATAAGAAATAATTTTGAAGGATATTTGATTGCAATAGATTAAAAATTAAGGGAGGGAGTAATTTTAGTTGCTCTATGCTTGAATTAAGGTTATTGGATGGAAAAACTCAGCGGGCAATAATGTAGGAGGCCAGAATATTGATTTTGAATGAGTGCTTCACGTGTGAACTATAGTCTGCAGAAAGTTACTGGGTATAGCCGTGCGATCAATTTTGCGTTAAGGAGTGCAGAAATCTATACTGTGCCTGCTCACACACATATATAGACTGACCTTTGATCATAATTTTATCTAGCTTTAACAAGTAGTACTACTCATATATGTATTTTGTTTTCAGCTCTTAGGAAACAGTCTTAAACTCTTAATGTTCCAGATATTCAAGACGAATATTGATATTGAAGCTTCATTCTGCCATATTTCTCTAAATGCGGATGGTTCAACATTGCTTCTCACTTGCTTAGAAGGACTAGGCGTTATGCATCTTAACGAAAGGACCTGCTCTGTTGATGGAAAAATTTCTTGTAGGTATGGTTGGGATAATTTAACATTCGTTTATTACAAATTTTATAGTGCTGAATCCTCATTTCAAGTGATTAGAGTCAAACACCTACGTTTCCATTTTTTTCCTATTTAATATCAGAGTTAATTCTTCCATGATATTTTAAGTAAAAGTTTTTTCTGATGTAAAAAAGGTAAAATTTTCTTGGCTGCTTGCTAGTTCTGTATAATGATGATTTGGATCTTATTATGCTTTTCTGCGTATGTCTGTAACATTTCATGCCCTTCTTCAAGTTCTGTCAAATTAACACATTGGCCGCTTCTGTCTAATTTTGTATCTGTCGTATAGGAGCCTTTTTAAAGTTGATTTATTGTACAATTCGATTTCTGTTATTTATTTTTTATTTTTTTATTTTCTTATTGAAAAAGGGCATGCAATTAATCATGTTTATCTGGATTACTTATTTTATATTGGTTCATCATTATGACACTGCTATTGGCATACTAAATGAGAGGTTTCTGTTGTTTTAATTTTGTTTTCCTTATTTAAAATGAGAAAAAAATATATGAGTTAGTTTTGCTGTACAACTGAACAATGAAATATTATTGTAAACAGTGTCATAACTTGATTTGTTTCCGCATATACATTTGATTTGTTCCTCTTTTAGTGCTCATACAATTACACTACCAGGACATGTATAAACCAAACTTTATCTAATCAGTTAGATAATGCCTGGTTAGAAGAGCAACTTTTAGTGCTCAACTTTTGCATATCACTTTGCTTACACTAGTGAACCTACTAGCTATAATTTAGTAATGTTTGGAGCAGTTGTTAGGTGTTATTAGACATGCAATTTCTTTCTATTTTATCTATCATGTGTATATTTGATGGAGCTGTCAAACATTGTGCAATTGCAGGACTACATTACTTGGTTCAAGACTCTTTTCTAGCCATAACAATGGCCTCAGGATACTCCAGGCATCATGGTATCCTTATAGCAGTAACCATTTAGGGGTTTTATCCTCAGATTCAGTTTTGAGGTACTTTGTGCTTGTTGATTTTATTTGGTTTAATTTGTTTTGTAGATGAGACTTAAATATACTCTCGTCAAATTAGGCGGTGATGTGCTTGTTTAGGTTTCATATTCTTTGTGAACTTTTTTCCATTATAGTTTATTTATTTATTTATTATTGTCGATGACAATCCATGTCTATTCTCACCAAAAGCATCTCAACAAACTAGAATTGTTTATTTTTCTCTCTATCGTTTTAATATTTTGGTTATTGTATTTTGTAGCTATGTTTGCTTTATTATGTGTGAGTTGATGATCTTTAAAGGTCGTAATGGCAAAGTAGGGCTGCATTTTGTTTTTTCTAGTTTTGGCTAGGTTTTTTGGTTGGTCAAACTTCAGTTTAAATTTGATGAAACTAAAATTTTGCATCATTTGAAAGACTTGATGTTTACGATGCTTCAATGGATTAATCACACAAGAAGATAAGAAACCCACAATTTAATAATTTTATATCTAATTTATTTCTCTAGATGCATGGGAAACTGAAGTGGAAATGGTGGCGCAAAATTGAAGAAAGAAGATTACGTTTGTGTAAGCGACTGTTCAACTTCCAAAAGTCGTTTGGTGGGTCAAATGGAGTCGGAATTGGACAAAACTTCATTAAGTTATGTGTTGATACAAGAGATTTGGAGCCTTATTTATAGTCACATAAGACATGCCAAATTACAATAAAAATTATAAACCAACCCAAACCAAATCTCTCATGAAAGACTAAGATGCTTTTTACATATAAAAGGTTAAGTCAATCCATCCTCATGAGTCACATGTCATCAATCCATCCTCATGAGTCACATGTCATTTGACCAAGTTTTTATTCATGACAAAATTAATATAAAATAAAAATGTAAATAAAATAAAAGATTATTATATCCTCAAGTCTTTAGGCTCCTAGCATAAGCTCAGGTCATCACACACTCTCGTGTATGCCTTCATGCTGCATCAAATTCTCTCCCACCACAAGAACTCTGCTCCGCAGAGTTGAAGTCGATATAGTCATCAAGTAGGCCGAGGTTGAGCTTTTGTAATTCCTCGTGTCAACCAAGTATCTTCGAATGGTGGTTTGTCCTTCCATCGAACTATGAATCGGTGCTCAGCGTGCTCTCCTGCAACAACCTCATCAGAAATAATAGCATCAATCTAAAAAAAGGAAGGCTGTCGAGTTTCCGTAATTGGTTTACCATTTTGCCTTCTATAAAAGCTCATTTGGATATGGAATTAAGTCTTCAAGATTAAAAGTAGTACTTGTAAACATATCAGAAAGCAAATCAATCAAGTAAGCATTCGGCCCAATTTTCCTAAGAATCTTAAAAGGTCCTATCGTTCTAGCATGTAATTTTTTATATTTTGTTGTGGAGTACCTCTCAGGGCGACTAGATCTTCATTAAAACTCCTAGATTTAGCCATGTTAGCTTTTAATGCATAATTTTCCTTAGATTTCTCAATTTGGATTCTAGCATAGTGATGAAGTTTATGAAAATCCTTAACAAATGTAAAGGCAACATCCGAATATGCATGGCTAGGCAAGTTAACTAGGTCGACTGGTTTCCTAGGATTATGCTCATAAACAATTTCAAATGGTTTTTTCTTGGTAGTCCTAGAAACAATGAGCTTGTAGGTAAATTTTGCAATAGGAAGGTGGAGATCCCAAGTGCCCAAGTTTTCACCCACTAGGTTTTTTAACAAATCCCCTAATGATCTATTTACAACTTCGGTTTGACCGTCAGTCTGTGGGTGGGAGGCTGAAGAGAATTTAAGTGTAGTGCCTAATAGCCGCCATAAGGTTTTCCAAAAATATGACAAACTTTACATCCCTATTCGAAACTATAGTGCTTGGTAATTTGTGAAGCTTAACTACTTCCCTGAAGAAGAGTTTTGCTATATGAGATGCATCATTTGTTTTATAATAGGGTATGAAGTGAGCCATTTTAGAGAATCTATCAACCACTACATAAATGCTATCATGTTGCCATGGGGTTTTGGGAAGTCCTAATACAAAGTCCATTGATAAATCTTTCCATGGTCGATACGGTATATGCAAGACAATATATTTTCCAGACCTTTGTTTGTGCGCTTTGGCCTTATTGCAAATTAAGCATTGGGAGACAAGCTTGCTTACATCTCCCTTTAATGACGACCAATAAAATTTGGCCTCCACTAGATGGATGTCTTATCCCTCCCTAGGTGACCTGCTATACCACCATAATGTAATTCTTGAATTAGAAAAATCCTAAGGGAGGTGCAGGGAACGCAAAGTAATGGTCTACAAAAAAGATATCCATCAACAATATGATACTCAAAGTGGGATGACAATACACCCTCTACAGACTCGGTGCAAATACTATGAAAGTCAGGGCAGCTACCATACTTGTCCCTTAAGCGATCGAAGCCAGAAATATGACTAGTGAGTGATGTAACCACCAAAGCTACTTTATATAATGCATTAGCAGATTTATTTTCAACACCAGGTTTGTGTTTCAAAACAAAAGTATAATCTTGTATGAATTCTACCCACTAAGCATTTTTATGATTAAGCATCTTTTACATGTTTATAAATTTAAGTGCATGGTGGTCTGTGTAGAGGGTAAATTCACGATGCAATAAGTAATGTCTCCAATGTTTAAGTGATTGTAAAATCACATAAAACTCACGATCATAAGTAGAAATGCGTTGTTTTGCTTTGTTTAACTTCTCACTAAAGTATTCAACAAAATGGTTGTCCTGGGATTGAACTCCCCCAATCTCAATACTAGAAGCATCACACGCAACTTCAAACGCTTTGGAAAAATCAGGTAATCTAAGCACTGGAGTGGTGGTCATCATTTTCTTGATTTGGCAAAATGCTCTTTCTGTGCTTGGGAATCACTCAAACTTCTCCCTTTTAAGAACGCCTGTGATAGGAGCCATATAGAGCTGAAATTACTAACAAATATCCTATAAAATATGGCTAAACCATAAAAACTTCTGACGTCATGGAAGTTCTTTGGGATTGACCAATTAATGATAGCTTGAATTTTGGAAGGATTAGACTTTACACCCATGGAAGAAACAATATATCCTAAGAATATCACCTCAGTCTGCATAAATAGACACCCTTTTTTTTGTTCACAAAAAGCTTTTCCTTAGCTTTTCTAATACCAATTGTAGGTGACTCAAATGTCGTCTTTCATCTATACTAAAGATCAAAATATCATCAAAGTATGCTACCATAAATTTTCTTAAGAATGGACGTAACACAATATTCATTAACCATATAAAGGTGCTGGGTGCGTTAGGTAAGCCAAAGGGCATCACCATCTATTTGTACAAACCTTAAGATGTCATAAATGTAGTTTTCCATTCATCTACTGGTCGTATCTTGATATGGTGATAACCACTCCTAAGATCAATCTTTGAGAACAAATGAGTGTTGGCTACTATATCTAGCATATTATCAAGCCTTGGGATGGGAAACTTATATTTTATGGTAATCTTGTTGATAACACGACTGTCAATACACATTCGCCATGTGCCGTCTTTTTTTTGGAGTTAAGAGTGCTGGTACAACACATGGACTCAAACTCTCCCTTAGAAAACCTTTTTGGAGCAAGGCTTCTACTTGCCGTTGGAGCTCAGATTGCTCCATAGGATTAAGTCGATAGTGTGGCAAGTTGGGAAGTTGGGATCCGGGCAATAAATCGATAGCATGTTGAATCTCACGTAAGGGTGGTAATTTATTTGGGAGATCCTCAAGACAGGTCTCTGGAAAATCCTCAAGGAGATTCACAACTAGAGAGGGAATATCAACTTCCTCACTATCAGGGTTAACTTCTTTGACATGTAATATTTAAGCCCCTTCAAAATTTTCAAACTCTTTCTGCAAGGTGCGGTATCCTACCAAATCTGCAATGGGCATATGGGTGGAAATGTAACGACCAAATATTGTTACTTTGCAAATTATGTCAGATCCCGACTCAGAAATCAAGATCCCGACAAAATGCCATTTGTTAGAAATAATTTTTAGATCACAGTGCCATAGTTTAGGAGGATTCGGATAACAGAAACTCCCGCTTTATTTTTCTAAATTATTTAAATCCAAAAAATTGAGAAAATTAAATACGTGTTCGAATTCGTCAATTTTCATGTCGTTATATTAAGTATATTATTTAAAGACTGCTCGAAAAGTTTCATAGATTTTTGAGCGCCAGTTCGGCCTCACTTAATTTTTGAAGTTTCAAACTTCAGAAATTAATTAAAAATAAAATATTTGTCCAAATTGAATATTTTTGGCGTGAGAGTGTTCGTTACAGCATAACACACCTCTGTGCCAAGTTTCGTTATTTTTGGACGTCAAACGGTGTAAAAATACGAAAAATTTAATTTTAAATAACTATTTTTATTTTTTTTCTTATTTCCTCTGTTCCCTTCCCCTTCCTCGATCGCTGTCCCTCCCAATCACCCGAGCGCAAGTCGCAGGACATAGCCTGATGCAACAAGTCCTGTGTTGTTTTGGCGCAGGATGGTTGGCCCACTGGCCAACCCCTCTTCCCTTCCTCCTCTGTAAATCCTTCTCCCTCACAATTCTCCTTCTCTTCCCTCACAGCCCTCCCTCTCCTCCTCTTAGTATCCCCTCTCCCTTCAGCCTTCCTTCCCCTGACAGCAACACGCAACCCCTTCCTGCCAACAACCCTCCAGCCAACCACTCATCGGCCACCCCTCAGCCCTTCCCTCTCCTTCCCAACAGCAGCCCACCTGCAGCCTCCGACCAACCCACCTGCTAGCCTTCGGCCAGCCACATGCCACCCCTTTGGCCACTCTCTTCAGCCATGTCCGACTCCCGACAACCCTAATCATAGGTTAAAGGAGAAAGAAAAAGGGGAAGAAATGAGGAGAAATTATTTTATTTTGTTTTCTTTATTTTTTTATTATTAATAAATATGCTATTTATATTATGTCATTCACATTATTTTGGTTCTCATTAATTAATAATAAAAACTGTACAAATATTATAAATTAACTATTATTTTAATTCAAGCATTTTTATTCTGTCATTTTTCTAAATTTATTATTATTATTATTATTATTATTATTTTCTATAGATTTTTATTGTCATTTCTATTTTTGTCTTTTCTTTCATATATTATTATTATTATTACATAATGATAATAATAATATTATATTAAATATAATTACTACCCTCAGAGACTTAAAAGGTTATCTTCTATCAAGATAAAAGAATATAAGAAAGGCAGAATGAAAAAGAAGAAAGTAAAAAATCCATAAAAATATCATATTACTTTCATTTTAATATTGATTAAAAAGCTAATTTAAAATATCAAAATTTTTAATGCAAATTCGATCAAATTGTTGGACTTGTGAACTTAAAGAACAAGATACCAGATGTCTTTTATTACTCTTGTTTAAATATATTTTTTTTACTCAGCATTGCACAAATTGATAAAAGTGCTTTCAAAAGTCAAATAAAATGATATATGAACAAGTTTGGATAATTGAGTAGCAAGGGTTCCATGTTGATATATTTTTAGTCTAATCAGACAACTGCAAGGACAGTGTTGTTCGACTTTGGGAGTCATAAGGAGCTTATACTGATAAGTCTTGAGGGGGGCAGGTACAGAGGGAAGTTGGGATATAAAAGATGAACCCCCTTTTTCTCGATTTTGTACTTGCTCAACAAAATCATGTTTTGCACCATATAACAAACGCTAAAATTTTATATTTATTTGTGACTGTAATTATTTTCATGCTAAAATTTCAATACAATTGAAACAAATTTGCAGGAATAATTTTATACAGCTTTTATTTCCTGTCAAATTATTACTTATTTTGTTTATTATTTAACAATTATAAAATTAATATCTATCAGTACTTAGTTTCATAACTAACTGGTATTCAAATGCTCGCACTTTTAAAATGTGCCCAGATCAGGAGTTCATCCTAGAGGAAGGATGCTAAGAACTAAGCAGTGTTGATACTGTTTTCTGCTGATTTATCGCTCTTTTTGGCTCTTTTTAAAGTTTGTAACTTTTGTTTTATTTTGCTCCTTTGTAATCAATACTTGTGAATTAATGAATAAATGAGTTATGTTTGATGTCTATATATTTGTCTTTTAAATCACTCAATATGATCTTGCGGCTAAATGACTTGTCACCCCAAAAACTGGTGCTGGATTAGCTCCCACTGATTCGGTACCGGGTCCTCACAGTTGGTATCAGAGTAGGATTGAGTGTAAATTTAAGAGATAATATATAAATGTCAAATCATAATTTATTTTGAGAAGAGAGAAAGATAACATAAACTTATGTAATTTAAGCTTTCAAGCTTTAGGCAAAAAGATGGATTCAGACGAAGGATTTTTGAGCATACCATCAGAAACTCCAATCAAGGCACCAATATCATTAGAAGTTCCGGGAAGTACCAACGATCGCTTCATGAAAGCCGTCCTAGAGCTCCTAGCAAACCAAAAGAAGGCAGTCATATCAAACTTTGTTCAATCACCCTAAAAGCATTGTTCTGAAGGAATTCTCCAATCTTTCTTCAAATTAAATCCACTGGTATTTCATGGGCTTACTTGCCCTATGGAGGCAGAAGACTGGTTAAGAGAGATAGAGAATACACTAGAAAGTATGGAGTGTCCAAACGAAAAGTAGTGCGAGTGACTCGCTACTTAATTAAAGGTGAAGCTGACCGATGGTGGGAATCCATCGCTAGCACTGATTTTGTTGGCATATAATTGGAGAATGAGTTGGGAAGCATTTTAGAGCTCCTAGCGAATCAAAAGAAGGCAGCCCTATCAAACTCCGTTCAATCACCCCAAAAGCATTGTTCTGAAGAAATTCTCCAATCTTTCTTCAAATTAAATTCACCAGTATTTTATGAGATTACTTGCCCTATGTAGGCAGAAGATTGGTTAAGAGAGATAGAGAAGATACTAGAAAGTATAAAGTGTCCAAACGGAAAAGTAGTGTGAGTGACTCGCTACCTATTTAAAGGCGAAGCTGACCGATGGTGGGAATCCATCGCCAGCACTGATTTCGCTGGCATAGAATTGGAGAATATAAGTTGGGAAGCATTTTAGAGCTCCTAGCGAAATAAAAGAAGGCAGCCCTACCAAACTCCGTTCAATCACCCCAAAAGCATCGTTATGAAGGAATTCTCCAATTTTTTTTCAAATTAAATTCACCAATATTTCATGGGATTACTTGCCCTATGGAGGCAGAAGACTGGCTAAGAGAGATAGAAAAGACACTAGAAAGTATAGAGTGTCCAAATGAAAAAATAGTGCGAGTGACTCGCTACCTATTTAAAGGCGAAGCTGACCGATGGTGGGAATCTATCGCCAGCACTGATTTCGCTGGCATAGAATTGGAGAATATAAGTTGGGAAGCATTTTCAGAAGTTTTCAGAGCCAAATACATACCACAAGCTGCCCAAAATATCATGGAGAACCAATTCATGAAATTGGTTATGGGTAGCAATTCTGTGGCCAGCTATGAGACCGAGCTCACAAAATTGTCAAGGTACACTCAGAACCTGATAAGTACAGAGAAAGCAAGATGCAACCATTTTCTGTCAGGGATGAAGGACACTCTTCGTCGGAGCCTGCTTCCATTTAGACATACTCATTTCTCCGAACTTTTAGAATGTGCACTAATTATGGAACACGAAGAAAATAGCATATTTTCTAATCACACAGGACAAGGGAAGAGACAGGATCATCCCATAGAGAACTAGGGGACTTTCAAAAGACAACAACCCAACTCATCTGCTAAAATATTCCAACTAACTTTTGAGAACACCGATCAAGGAATAAGAGGAGATTGTTGGAGACCTCATCCCTACGGCAAGTGCTACCATGATGATAAAAAGTGTTTTCTGTGCTGCAAACCGGACCACCAAATTTGGGAATGTTGATCCGTGAAAATGATAGACGGAGTGACCATTATAAGAGGCACAAACACAACAACCGCTGTAACCCCATTTCATGACCAAACAAGAAGAACTGCCTCAGAACTAGCCAACGTCCCAAGGCCACTAGCTGCACCGACACCCAATCAAAGGAGAGAACTCGCACCTCGTAACCCCGCTCTCGCAAGAATTTACACGCTCACTCCAGTCTTAGCACATGGAAACAACGATGTAGTATCAGGTATTAATCTCATATATATTTAAATTTTGTTTGCGTGATGTCGAAGACGACATCATTTTTAGTAGAGGAGTTTGTAACAACCCAATATCGTTACTTTGCAAATTAGGTCAGATCCCGCCTTAGAAATCAGGATCCCTGAAACTTCAACTTAGGGCAAACCAAAATACCATTTGTTAGAAATAATTTTTAGATCAAAGTGTCATAATTTGGGAGGATTTGGATAATTGAAACCCCACTTTATTTTTCTGAATTATTTAAATCCAATAAATTGAGAAAATTAAATACGTGTTCGAATTCATCGATTTTCGTGTCGTTATGTTAAGATATTATTTAAAAGTTGCTCGAAAAGTTTAATCGATTTTTGAGCGCCGGTTCGGCGTCAATTAATTTTGAAGTTTCAAACTTTAGAAATTAATTAAAAATAAAATATTTATCTGATTTCAAAATTTTTGACTCTTTTTAAAGTTTGTAACTTTTATTTTATTTTGCTTATTTGTAATCAAGACTTGTGAATTAATGAATAAATGAGTTATATTTGATGTCTATATATTTGTTTTTTAAATCACTTAATATGATCATGCGGCTAGAGAACTTGTCACCTCAAAAATTGGTGCTGGATTAGCTCCAGCTGACTTGGCACCGGGTCCTCACTGGAAATCTCAGGTTTTTGGGTAGGATATGCGTAGATGGTGTTTCAAACGTCAAAGGAGATGTAGTAATTGTAACAGTTGAAGTTTAGTCCATTTCTTTGACTTTGGTGCATGTGATGATGTGGATGGAACAAAAATGGGTGATGGTAGTGTTCCTAAATCAGTACTAGATGGTGTAGGATGTGTCTTAGGTTGGGGTTTTGTGGGATAGAGCTTTATGGGCTTGTTGTTATAGTTAAATGTGTAAGCATTTTCTTGGCCATAGTGTATGACATCCATGTCAAAAAGCTAAGGTCTACCAACAATGTGTGCTATGTCCATGAATAAGACATCACACTAAATTTTACCCTCATAACTCCCAAGCTTGATTGGTACTAAACACCTTTGTGTGACAGAAAGAAACGTGTGATTCATCCAACTTACACTAAATGAACTTGGGTGTGACTCAGCTTGGAGTTTAGGTTTTGTTAAAGTTTGTACAAAAACTATATTCATAGCGCTTCCTCCATCCATCACAAGTTTACATGCAATTCCATTGCAAGTTGTGGAGGTGTTAAAGATGCTTCTACATCTCCAATCTTCTTCTACGAAAGATGTACTCAGCCAATCAACCACTCTTAAAAGAACCTCTTCATTATCAGTATTTGAAACTTCAACATCATCATTACCTTGAATTTCTTCTAAATCACCCCCATACTCCTCTATCTCTTCATCAACGACAACTAATATAACTTTGCACTCGTGTTTTAGGTGTCCCTTCTGCTTGAACCTATAGCAAGTGACATCTCTCATAGGTTTGTTTGTTTGGGCAACAGGTGTCCTAATTGGTGTATTTGAAGAAGGGTTAAATTTGGGGACACTCTTTTTACCACTTGTGGATGGTTTAACTTTAAAGGATGAGGCCTTAGATTGAGCTTCAATAAGTACGACATCATGCACAACATCCTCTATGGTATGCCGATCATTCTTCTCTACTTGGTGGTGAATGTCCACCCTTAAGCCTAACCCAAACTTGTTTGTTAGTTACCAATTTGAGTTTTGGCAGTTTGTGCGAGCAACTAGATCCTTGAACGTGTTTAAGTAGTCCGTGACTGTCATCAGACATTGTCTCAAAGTGAGAAATTTTGTGTGTAATTGTTTGTGATTATATCGTGGGCAATACTTATCACGCAATATCTCACGCATTTCTACTCACATGACTCTCCTGCACCCATTCCTCATCTCTTTTTGAAGATAATTGTTCCAAAATATTTTTGTGTGGCCAATTTCATGCGAGCAAAGGTGATTTGATGGTAGTCGTCAAGATCATGCCACTCGAAAAATTTCTTCAAGTTGGGTCATCCAGTCTATAAGAACTTACCAAGATCGTGGGTACCGTCATATGTCGGAGCTTCTACTTTGATTCTACTCAAAAAATCTCTCACCTTGTTCTCTTTCATGTGTACTAATCTTGTGGTTGGATTTGCTCTCGGTCTTTCTAAACCTCGTTGTCCTCTCCTCAAATACAAATCATCTAAGTTATCTTCAAAATCTTCCCTAGGAACCCTGCCTCTCCTATAATTTGGGTCATGCTTAATCTCATAGGGATATTCATTTCTAGCTTGTGGCGAAAAATCATATCGCGGTCTATGCCTGGGAGGATCAGGTTGTGGTTGTTGTTGGTCGTTCCTCCTATTCATTGTTTTTAAAATTTACCTAAGTTGATCTTGCATCATATCTATGGATGCCTTCAAACCCTCAACTGGATGATTCATCCCATTCTCATTTGGATATTGGGTATTAGCCATGCTGCCTCTAAGTTTACTAAAATTTTAGTAAGTATGAAACACAATTTTAGAATGTCAAATGTTTTGAAAAAATGAATTAATGCGATCAATGAACCAACACAGGCTAGCAACTAGAAAAATCTCAAAGTCAGTTTAAATATAGCTCATTCACACTATCGGATGGCTATTTTAGTGGCACACAAGCTCACAAGGGGCCATTCAAGAATTTAGTAGGTTGCGAGGCCAATTGGCCGGCTATCATACGGTGGAGCTCACTACAATAAGGCAAGAACACAAGCTTGCACAAAACTTGCAATTGATCTGTAAATTTTCTTGAAAGCAATGATGAGAGTAAATTCCACTCTTAAAAGCTTTAAATACAAGAAAAATATAGGACTTACCTCCCATTAGGGTGAACGGATCACCACTCACGTGTCGAAACTTCTTGCCTTTTTCTTTCTCAATTGTTTGCTAAAATTTCTGTTTGGTTGCTACTAAAATATACTTATGGATCTTAGCTTTCAACGGTGTAAACAACTATGGAATTGGATCTTGGATGGGGAAGAGCGTCAGAAGTCGGTGTAAGTCATTGCAATGATAACAATAATAATAATAATAATAATAACAACAATAATAATTGCACAAATACTTTTTTTGTGCTCTTTTTTTTAAAGTGCGGGGCGAAAAATGCGGCACTCCGAGCAACGATGAGAGGAGTCGCTGGGTTGGCGACTTAGGGTGGATCGAGCGGGGCTTGATGGGTTAATTGGAAAAGCAAATTGGGGTTGACGGGGCCGATGGCGGAGTAACCGGTGGCGGGAGTCGTCGGAAAATTAAAAAAATAAAAAAAAACATTTGAAAATATTATAGTAGAAAGTACTTAATGTGTAAAATAATATTTGCTTCTGCACCAAGGTTTGAAAACCTCTCTCTGATGCCAAAATTGGTGGCGCAAAGTTGAAGAAAGATGATTACGTGTACGTAAGCTACCATTCAAGTTATGGAAGCCGTTTGGTGGGTCAAATGGAGTCGGAATTGGATGAAACTTTTGAAGGATGTTTATGAGGATGTTAGGGATCTAATGAACATTTTTATAGAATATTTGGTGACTGTTTGAGGGGGTTATGGGCAGTGAAGCGTGAGAGCGCCGAGGCTCGCATAGGTTTCGTTGGAGGGGTGTTTGATGGGTGAAACGGAAGTGGATTTTGGCAAAATAAAATGGAGTTAAAGGATGACAGCTTGAAAAATAAGAAAATAAAAAAATTGTAAAAGAAAGATAGGTTTGATTTAGATTATGCACACCTTGATCCCTTCAAGATTATACACACCATAAAGCTCGCCAATTATGTGCACCAACGGAATTTTGGTTATTCACACCAATAGGAAGATCTCTCAAGCCAAACTTTTGTAATAAAATTTCATTCAATTGTGTGCTGATACAAGAGATTTGAAGTTTTATTTATAATCACATAAGGCATGCCAAATTACAATAAAAATCATAAATCAACCCAAATCAAATTTCTCATGAAGGACTAAGATGCCTTCTACGCATAAAAGTCTAATTCAATCCATCCTTTTGAGCCATATGTTATTTGACCAAGTTTTTATTCATGATAAAATTAAAATAAAATAAAAATGTAAATAAAATAAAATATTATCATATTCTCAAATCTTTATGCTCCTAGCATATCTGCCCGTCATCACACACTCTCGTAAATATGCCTTCGTGCTGCATCAGGAAATGACGTTGATATTAAGATCAATGGAATTAGTACTGAAGCGTTTCCTTTTTGGAGACTAGTAGTATTGTGATCTACGGTTGGTAATATGCACATTATGGATACTGTTTGTGGATGAATTTGGAAAAAAAATTCATGTTATTGGTCAAATTCAAATTAAGTCGAATTTGGTGCCAACTTAATTTAGTATCTTAGATTTTTGGAGTTTATTAAATAGTGCTTATGAGTGTTAATTATATATTTGGTTTGAATAAAAATTTTCTTCAGCGTAAGTGCGACTACCTTATGTGGAAGAAGTTTTTTACCTATACTAGCTCGTAGTCATGTTCTTCTTGTATTCAGGAGCTTTCTTTTTGTTTTTATTTCTTCTATATTACTTGTTATTGGTGTTTACTGCTAAAAATTAAAAAAAATTCTATTAATGAACTTACCTGCTAGAAGCATTCGTATTAGATTGGTGGCAACCAGCTGCCCTGTAGCAGCCTTGTTTGAACTTTGGATCGCATTTGTGCATGTAGTCTCTTTCACTTGTTTTGCATGTTTGCATATTGCGGATGAACACCCAACTCTTGAGCACTAAGCTCTAATTGCATGATTTGCAGTTGAATTCATCCGTCCATTGCATTTCAATTCCCCACGTCACAAAACTAGCTGACATTTACTTAACTCCATGACCACCCCCGTGACTGCGTTAGCATGACTTTGAGTTTATTAACTTTTCTTGCTGCTTGCATATTCTTGCTAGGTCTTTTTGTTTGGTTTACATTATGTTAGTTCAGATACATTAAGAGGTGGGTGAATTTGGTGGGCTATATTTTGCACAACTGTTTTTCTTCAAGTCTCCCAATTTAAAAACCCAAACCACTCTATATAAATGTAGCAACACAAACTAAATTAATTACTAAAAACCTGATAGAAAAGTTGAACTTGATAGATAATTTGAATAGTTGATTAAAATATAAGTTAGTGAATGTATGAAGTATTATCCTAACAGTTTATGTTAAAATTAAAATTGGAATATATTAAATGAGTCAATGGCTAGCACAATCTATTTATACTGTCTTTGCTTGCATTATAATATTGTAAGGTGTTGGTATAAAGATCATTCTAGGTGAATGAAATTCTTGTCTTGCATGTGGAGAATGATGAGCCTGGGTGTGGTGAGGGCCTCCTTCTGGCTGCCACTTGCGATAAAAGTGAGTTTGTCACAACTTAAATTCAGCAATAATTGGAGATTTGGAATGAGAATGGAAGGGGAAGCAGTGGCCAGACTAACCTTTCATATGTATTGTGTTGAGAGATTAAAAAAACTGTCATATTATTACTAATAAAATATATAGAATGAGAAATAAATTATAGATCATTTTCTCAGTTAAGAAACATAATATTGTTGTGATATCAATGTTATTAAGATATCATACTATATAGATGTCAATATTATTAATGCCTTAGTGTATGTTTGGTTTAATGTGATGGTATTGAGATATTTGGGTGAGATTTTAAGGCAGATTTACCTCTAAAATAGTAACAGTGCATAGCACCAAGATTCATATCGTACTATTTAGATGTCAATATTATTAATGTCTTAGTGTATGTTTGGTTTAATGTGATGGTATTGAGATATTTGGGTGAGATTTTAAGGCAAATTTACCTCTAAAATAGTAACAGTGCATAGCACCAAGATTCTTGTGAATCAAACTTCCCTACATAATTTATTTTTGTCGGGATATTTTGTAATACCATACATAATAAGATTCTATTATGGAAATATCCCGTTATAAAAATAATGTCATTACATTTAGAAATAAGAAATAAATAATGATGGTAGTTCAAGCGGTGGAGCTGCATTCTTAAGACATCTGTGAAATCATTTTGCTTTATTTTTACTTGCAATCTAAATGTCTGATTTATTAGTCTTAGTTGTTACGATAGATTTGCACTTGACAGTGCTCGTAGTTTGTTAACACTTCCCTGCAAAATATTTTTAAATTGGCAATACTTCATCAAGGAAATCTTAGACAATGATTTAATAAACACTTGCAATTTTTCAAATAATTTACTTGCAAATGTCTCGACCAAAGAACTGTCAACTTTAAAATTTCAGGAAATTACATGCAAGCTTAGATTGGTAGATGTCCATTCTCTGTCTTTAAGAAATTGTGGAACCAGTAGCAATCACTATTCCATGATGGCATTCCAAGGGATCACTGGAAGTTTGAAGATATAAGCT
Source organism: Gastrodia elata (assembly GCA_016760335.1). Taxonomy (NCBI): domain Eukaryota; kingdom Viridiplantae; phylum Streptophyta; class Magnoliopsida; order Asparagales; family Orchidaceae; genus Gastrodia; species Gastrodia elata. The sequence goes on along the minus strand of CM028674.1, from coordinate 24,503,317 downwards.
TCCATGTATAATCCCGTGTGTGTGAAATTAGAAAGTATACAAATAGTTTTTTCTTCAGCTTCCTCAAATTGGAATGTCTTCCTCAAATTGGAATGTATAATAGTGTTAATTTGTTTTTTCATTATATTTGATTAGGTATAGTGTGTTATTTTTCTTATGGTTTTCTCTGTATAAATAATTGTAATATGGGTTTTGTCTATACAAGTTAATAATAGAAGATTGATTTGTCCATTTCTACACTTTGTTGATCCGTTCTACTTTTATTTACTACTTTTTTTGCATTTTCCATCACGATAACATTGCTTTAGTGCGTTTAATTCTTGATTGGATGAAAACATATATATTTCTTAAGCAAGTATTAGAAGGGGTTGAATAGTAGAGCTACGTACTAATATTATATCCTTATTTTTTAAATTCTAAGGGTAAATTATTTTCTGAAGGTTAGGTTTGTGGAACATTATTAGACTAACAATGTTATATGGGCAGGATGTTCCCTTGCAAAGCAAAAGATTATCGATAAATTAAGTGTGTGAAGGTGAGGATGCTTGATAAGTGGGTATGCACTAATGGATATATGTGATATGAGTTCATTTGTAGCAAAACTCGAGTGACTTTAATTGAGGATAAGCTCACAGAAAGTTGACTTCGATGGTTTAGGGATATTAAGTGTAAAATGTTTGATGCTTTAGTTAAAAATGTTGAGTTTATGACTTTTTCTCATGTTTAAAGAGTAAGAGGAAAAAAATAAAGTCATTGTAATAAATTATTAAGAGTGATCTCATATACTTGGGAGCTAAATGAGGTTTTGCCATTTGATCATATACACAATTGAGACAAAGAATTCATATAACTGTTCCCTCGTAGTGGGTATAATGGCTTGGCATTGTATTCTATCTGGCTACATTATCGTTGCTGGTTCCTAAGTGCTAGATGAGAAACATGGTGGTTGCTTCAATGACGAATATAAAAATAGTTAAATTGGCATGACTTGAATCATTTGATTAATTTTAATAAAAGGGTATAATATGTGGATATAATAATTAAAATCATGTTATAAAGAGAGTAAAAGTTAAATATGTTGGTTTCATCTCACAAAATAATTTATTAAATAGAGTGCAATATGATTAACATAATTTTAGCAATTTAGGATAAATAGAGTGTTACTAGAGTGTGGCACTATTAAAATTCCCACTTCAACTTAAACGGAACATTTTATAAAATCTATAAGGTTAACAACATTAAATGGGGGCAGAATGTTGACCTATATAGCAAAAATATACTAGAAAAATAAGTGTTGTTGAGATGAGGATACTAAGGTGGATGAGTGGGTATACATGGAAGGATAAGATGAGAAATGAGTGCATTAATAATAAGGTTGGAGTAGCTCCAATTGTGGATAAGCTTTAAGAAAAGCATTATAGATAGCTCAAATATATTCAACATCGATTAAAAAAATACTCTAGTTATAGATGAATTTTGCTCATGTTAACAGAGGAGCATGAAGATCAAAAAAGAAATGGAAAAAAATTAATTGAAATGACTCACATACTTGTTGCTTAAGGAGTCATTGTTATTTGATTGAAGAAGGGGAGAAACATAATCTGTTTAGCTGACCACACTAGGTGGGACTAAAATTTGGTGGTGGTGTTGTATCATAGTCAACATAACACACTTTTTTTTCTTGTATTTACAGCTAGTGCTTGTTATAGAAAGTAACAATAATTTCATTTTTAATAATTTGTATTTCAAGTATGCAAGATTTTATTATATAAGTTTTTACGGGCTTGAAGGGTGTAACACTAAAGCCATTTTGTGCGAAGTATTGTTGGCTTTAGCATGATCCAATCCATATTAGGCCAAATTTCATGATTTGACTTTAAACAATAAATTTTTGTATGGTACCTTTTGTGGCAGTGTTCCTCTGTGAGTACACTTAATTAGTAAATTAAAACATCATTATTTTTGCAAAAAGTGTCTTTTTTATATGGCCTAATATTTAACTTATATATTTTTTCCCATTTAGTGCAGATTTGGTACATTTCTGCTATTTTCCTTTGGATTCTTGCTAAGGGTTGCTTCTTATCTAAGCCACACATTCTGTGCATTTTGCCTCGACGATCATAACAACAATTTCTTCTCGTCTTCATTGGATTCACATCATCACAGCCCCACTAGTCGTCATTTGGTTCATCCTCAAATCACACCATACTAAATGAGGTTAGACTTTGATATCAACTATAACATAGACTATTCTAAGGTATTGTTCATTTTAGGTCAATTCATCGCATACTAGGATGGTTTCATGACTTTGTTTTTATGCAATAATTTTATTGGAGGTTTCTCGTGTTGTGTGAACGATTCATTATGATCATGCTTAATTGTATATATTTTATTAGAATTCCGTTTGTTATCTTAAAACACATTGTGCTTATATAACAACACTTTATTCAAATGGCCTAGTATCGTTTCTCCATTTTGTAGTTGTTTTAATACATTTCTACCAATTGTTACTTAGTGAAGGTTGCCAATAGCTGCTTCTTGTCCGAGGCACGCATTATCTAAGTATTCCATCCCAACAATCACTCTTGCTTGCGGTCATTCTTGTCCTGAATTGGTTCATCACAAATGGTCTAGCTTTAAAGGCCCAACCTTTGGTTTTGGATCAATGAATGTGCTAACTATGAGCCCGTGAATACTAGCCATTTTGTCTATTAAGAAACCACTTAATCATAAAGAAAAATGGAGTGGAAGGGGGAATAATCGTATTTGTAATCCTTTCAGTATAGCTTTTAATTTAGAGCTAAATACAATGGTATCCTGCTAGTTTTCTTAACTCTGCTTACAAGAAAAGAAATAATATAAAATTTCATACAATGTGGTACTCTTCTAATTAGGAACAACCATTGGCTGTTAACATTTGCCAACTAGTAGTATGATAGAATGGCTAGTATCAGCGATATTTGGTAGTCCATCCAATGGCATACATACTAATTCATTCTCAAGATGCTCCCAATAAGATCAGTTCAAGGATGTGGCGCCTTTGATAATCTTACATTCTAATTTGATAGTCAAGGAAATTGGGATGTGGTTCTTGCACATCCAATTTTGTTTTGAACATGATAGATACTAATTTTGTCCATCCAATTACTGTTAATGATTAACATGATTATAATTGATGTATGAAATTTTTTTTGAAATTTTTTCTGAAATTCAAGCTTTTTATTTTTAGTGCAGAGGTTGTCAATGATTTGCACAAGGGTGGTCACATTATCTTATCAACTAATTCTATTTGCAGGCTATTTGATTTGTCAGCTAGTTTGGAGGAGGCTGAGCAAGAATTTTATCTTCAGCCTGAACTTGATCAAAATACCACTTCATTTTACCCTGTTACATTTTCATTTGGAGATCAACATCTGTGGGAGAGATTTTCAGTGAGTACTTTTTAATTTAAATAATAGACTACTACTGCTTACTTAGTATGCTGTTTACATTTCCACTTGTCAATTTGCTTTTTGATTTGATGCTTGAATGAGCTTGTAATTTAACTGTTCATTTTATCTCAAATGACACTGTTGTGTTCAGTTCTTTGTCACTATTCAAGATAACTAGTTTTTCTTGTTATTTCTTTCTTAGATCATTTAGTGTATTTGAAAATATAAATTAGTGTGAACTAAAAAATGCTTAAAATAAGAGTAAGAAAATATAAAGTAGGATTTATTTGGAATGTCTGATGAGAGTCACACCCTTCTAGTTTGTATCCAAAAAGTTGTTGTAATATGTTCTAGCTTATTGAGGGTTCTAAAAGTTAAGATGGTTGTCAAAAGCATAAATTTAAGCACAACAAATTTTGTTTAAAATGGTGTTCTACTATTTGAATGTCTATTTATCTGCTAACATGACAGGTTCTTAGTCTTCGTAGATCATGGAAAGATGATAGAGCCAAGTCATATTTCAGCAAATAATGAATCATTCGCCACTTTATATTTGAGCTTAAAATAAGCCGTATTGGCAGTTTACAAATTGTTTCTTGTATGCCATATTATCACTAGTTTTCAAACTACTCTTCAATTAATCTGTACTTCTTACATTTAAAGTGCAAAGTATTATTGTTCTGATCAAAGAATATTTTTCTTCTAGGTTTTTTGTTATTTCTTTTTTTGATAATACGGATAAAATCTTGAATAGTAAAAGCTTCTCATTTCTTTGGCTTAGATGCTTTTTTTACATAAGAACAAAATCACCTTTCTGGTAGCAACTCTATGTTTTGCCAAGAAATGAACAATTCCTCTTTTTGTCAAAATACTCCAACAATCTTGCATGCACAGGCAATATAATGACTTGTTACTGTTAAAAAAAAATATTTCACTGCCTATAAATATTCTGATTTTGTATTAATTGTGATTTTTAGCTACATTTGAAGAGTATTCTTGAATGTTGAAATTGAAATTGCAATAAATGTTGGACCACTTGAAAAATACACAAAAATTATAATTATTTAGAGTATTTTTTGGTTATTTACCGCATATAAATTGGACACTACTATTCTTATCCATTTTCTTACCAGTGTTTAAGCAGGGCGACCTAGTATTGGTAGAATTAAATGAGTTCAGTGAGAAAGGGAACATCCCCCTCAATGTACCATGATCCCAAAGATAAGGCTCAGAGATAAAGAAAAGGAAAATTAAGCAAAAAGAGAAATTGAGACTAGGATTTATAATGGTTTGACTCTATAAAAGAAGTCTATCTCCACTTGAGAATGGTAGTTTTGTTTCCCTTTGTAACTTTTAAGCAATACAAGCGAGTGAGCCTCATTTAGGACTCAATTAATGTATTACAAAAGGAATTGAGAGTGAAAAAAAATCTAAGAAGAAGTGGGTGGGGAGCTTCCTTCTTTTATGTTTGACAGGTTGGTGTTAGAGGCAAACTTTTTGGTGAATTGGTGATTGCAAAACAACTTAAGAATGTGAATGCCAATGTGTGAACTCTCTTTTCGTGGTGAAGGTATTTATAGGAAGAAGGCAAGGAGCAAGCCATTGGGTCTTGACTGATGTAGTGGCATCTCGTTGGCCTGTTGGAGCACATTTATTCTCATGTGGCAAAATGTATGTTGGAAAGGAGAAATGGCAGGTGGCGCGTGTTAGAATAGCTGATTATTATGGAAGATTTTGCTGTTGGTGGTCCCAAAGGGTAAAGATGGTTTGGAACTCGGTGTCGAGTAAAGGGGCCTTCAAGTAATTTGACGATGGTACCATTGACTTGAAATGACTTGTGTCTTCATATTTATAAGAAAACCAAGTAAACTAGTTGATGGGGTTGGTACAATTTGCACAAGGCTGTCATAGAGGGAATTAGTCTATTTTCAAAGTCAATTAATATAACGACTCTTCGCAAAATTAAGTCAATCATAAATCAGAACTCGGGGAATTTCAATTTATGGCAAACAAAAATACCTTTAGATAATAATAAGTTTCAGATCAAAGTACCATAGTTTGGGAGAAATCCGGATAACGGAAACTCCCGCATTATTTTCTGAACTTTTTAAATTCAATAAGTTGAAAACATTAAATACGTGTCCGAATTCATCATTTTTGTGTCATTATGTTGAGTATATTATTTAAAGGCTGCTCGAGAAATTTCATTGATTTTGGAGCGTCGGTTTGATCTCAATTAATTTTCGAAATTTAAAACTTTAGAAATTAATAAAAAATAAAATTTCACTCCGAATCGAAATTTTTCGGCGCGAGGGTGTTCGTTTTGTCATAGCATACCTCGGTGTCAAGTTTCGTTATTTTTGGATGCCGAAAAATACGAAAAATTTAATTTTAAATAACTATATTTTTTCCTTTAAAATTTCTTCTTCCTCTGTTCCCCCCCCCCCCGATTCCATAATGAATCCTTCCACCTCTTGCGCGGTGTGCGCACGACGCGCATTCAATTATGGCACAGGGAATTTCCCCCCATGCGCCTATTTAACTCCCTCCAGCCCCTCTCTCCTCCCTCTCCCCACGCAGCAACCCAGCAGCTCCCTCTCCCACAGTAGATTTTCTCCTCCCTCCCCACAGCCCAGCCACCCTCCCTGCCAGCCTCAAGCCAGCCAGCTAGTCCACTTGTCGTTGTCGGCTGCCCTCCTGCCACTGCCAGCCAGCCAGTCAACTCAGTCGGCCACCTGCCAACCAGCCCTCCCTCAGCCGGCCAACAACCAGCTAATAGCCGTCTGGCCACTCTATTCCGACCAGCCGTCCTAGGCAAGAGCAAAAGTATGTGAGGAAGAAAAAAATTAGGAGGAACTCTTTCTAGTCATTTTAATTCTTTTATTTTTATCTCTATATTAGTCATTCACTTTATTATTATTCTCATTAATCAATAATGAGAACAATACAAATATTATAAAAATGATTATTATTTTCATTTTTTTGCAATTTAAATTCAATTATATATGATCATCATAATAATAACGCTATTAAAAATTACTACCCTCAATAATAAATATGCCGCCTTTTATCAAGAAAAGAGAGTGAAAGAAAGATAATGAAAAAGAACATAATAAATACTTATGAAAATATATCATAAACTAAAAGACTAATCTAAAGTTATCCAAATCTAAATGCAGATCCAAAAGTCGAACTGTCAAATTTGGATCTTAAGGAATAAAGGTACCCAGTACATGACATGTATTATATTTTATATTTTTACTGCTACTTAGCTTCACTTTTGAGCCAAATTCATATTGAAGCTTGGTTGGTTGTTCGAAACTAACATTCACGACTAGTTATTAGAAAATAATATCAGTAACAACATTCGTGGCTAGTTACTGGAAAAATTACATCAGTAACAATATTTGTGGTTAGTTACTAGAAAAATGATATCAGTAACAACATTCATGGCTAGTTATTGGAAAAATAACATCAATAATAGCATTCATGAGTTATTACTGGAAAAAGGCACTACTAAACAACATTTGTGGGTTGTTACCGGAAAAATGATATTAGTAACAACATTCGTGGTGGTTACTGGAAAAATGATATCAGTAAATACATCTTTGAGCTAATATCTTTTGCAGAAAATTAATTATTTTGTTTGTGCTTTTACCTTATTATTTTTCATGCATCCTTATTTTCACAAATCGTATTTCCGCTATTATAAAATGTAATACTTCATTGTTTACTGTGGTACTTAAAGTATTCTCTAATTACTGGGAATTTCAATCTCAATATTATTTTATGTACAATACCAGGTCAGTACTTCTGGGAGAGCTTAAACAAGAACTTTAAAAATTTTCACTGGCGGAAGAATCTACTACCCAACTTTTACTTTTATTTTATTTTATTTTTCCAAAGTTCATCTTGTGTTCTAAAAGATGAACTTTGTCAGAAGTTAGTTGGCTACCTTGTAAATTTGAAATATTATTAAATGAGAAATATCTTTTCGCTTTTATATGTGTTCCTTTTTGTAATGACCCACTTAAGTAATAATAAGTGAAACTCCTAAATATTGAGATGCCTTTTCAGATAATGGTGGAGTTCCTGTTAAGAATTCCAAAGTTAAGCGTGCTCAGGTGGGAGCACTCCTAGGATGGGTGACCTGATGGGAAGTTATCTTCTGAGGGAAAAATGTGAGATCTTTTAGGCCAAAGCGGACAATACCTTGATGCTTAAGAGTTTGAGTTTTTACACTTTTCTTTTAAAATTACTTAATATGATCCTGCGGTATGTGAATACCCGATGTCGGAATGGTTCTCGCTGAATCGGCCTCGGGCCATCACAATTAATTAGTTGTACCCAGACATGGAGTCAGCCCAGATCACAAACGACAACCATGCATAAATGTTCTTCTTTCTCTTTGGGGATTAGTGCATGCAACTTGTTAGTTTATGGCACTTGAATTTCGAAAGTCTAAAGGGAGAAAAGCCAACTTTTGCATAGATGAAGATGGTAGGGAGAACACAAAATTTGACTTGAGCCATGAGGTTTCTTTTGTGCATTAATTAATGGAAAGGAGGTTGTCGTGCAGAGCCACAGTTGGCAAGTAAGTTTTAATGGTAAGCTGAGTTGAAGAGAGTCTAGTTGGGACTGAAGCGACATATGTCGAGATTGTTGTTGCACAAGCGATAAATAGGTGGATGATGAGTTGGCATGGCACAAAGGGATGAAAGCCAGGACCCTTAGATGAAGAGTGAGGATGAAGACCTATATGTTGTATCCTTTGAGGGCATGGATGACTTTTTGGACAATGAAGATGGATGAATCCTTAATCCATTTAATAGGATAGGTCAACTAATTCCCCACTAGAAGGATCTGGTCAATGACTTGGCTAGAAAAGATCAGGGGCTTTTATTTACGGGGAAAGGCAAGGCTTATTGTAACGACTATTATCGTTACTTTGAAAATTAGGTCAAAATCCCGACTCTAACATCAGGATCCCGAGGAACTTCAAATTAAGGCAAATAAAAATACCTCTAGATAGAAATAAATTTTAGATCAAAGTGCCCTTCCCTTGTTTGGGAGAAATCCGGACAACGGAAACTCTCGCTTTATTTTTCTGAACTTTTTAAATTCAATAAATCAAGAACATCAAAATACGTGCCAGAATTCATTAATTTTTGTATCATTATGTTGAGTACATTATGTAAAAGCTGCTCATGAAGTTTTATCAATTTTGGAGCGCTAGTTTAACCTAAATTAATTTTTGAAGTTTAAAACTTCAAAAATTAATATAAAATAAAATTTTGCTCCGAATTGAAAATTTTTGGCGCGAGGGTATTCGTTATTTCATAACACATTAGTGTCAAGTTTCGTTATTTTTGGACCCCAAACGACAGAAAAATGCGAAAACTTTAACTGTAAGTATTTTATTTAAGTTTTCTTAAGAAATCTCAACCCCCCCCCCCCCCCCCGATTTCCCCCAACTCCCAGGAGGAAGTTCCGTCTGTATAGCGCCTGGGAGGGCCCCATATGCCTGACCCTTTCTCTCCCCCCTTCTCTCTCTATATAAACCCCCTCCCCTCCTTTTCTCCCCCCCACAAACCCCCTCCCAATAGTAGCAGCCCCTCTATGCCCCTCCAAGCCAGTAGCAGCCCCCTCCCCTCTTCTACAACAGCCCTCACCCCTCTCATCCCCCTCCAAACCAGCCAGCCCCTCTTCGGCCTCCCCACTTCGGCAGCCCCTTCGGCTTCCTTCAGCCTTCCGGCCTCCCTCAGCTTTCCGGCAACACTATCCTAGGTAAGAGGAGAGGGAAAGGAGGTAAAAATAAGGAGATGTTGCTAATACTATTATTTATGTATTTCTTTTTATATACTTAATAAACTTTATGAAGATAAGATTATGTCATCACATTAGTATTATTGTCATTAATCAATAATGATAAACAATGCATATGTTATTAGATGACTATTATTTCTATTCAGGCACTTTTCATTATAACATTTTATTATTATTATTATTACTTTTTGTAATTTATTTCTGATCATTTTCATTCTGTCTTTTACTTTCATATATTGTTGTTATTATCATTAAATGAAGATAATAATAACGCTAACCTTATTGAAAAGCGAAAGAAAAACATAATGGAAAAGAAGATAATAATTACTCTTAAGAATATTGGCTAAAAACTAATTTAAAATATCCAAATCTAAATGCAGATCCAAAATCAAATTGTCAAACTTTGGATCATAAAGAACAAAGGTACCTAGTATATAATATGTATTATTTCTTAAAAAAAATTTATTGCTGCTTAGTTTCGCCTCTTCGCTTTGAGCCAAATTCGTATTGAAGCTTGGCTGGTTGTTCAGAACTAACGTGATAACATTCGTGGATTACTGAAAAATGACATCAGTAATATTCTTGAATTGTTGGAAAAATGAAATCAGCAATATTTGTAGGTCATTGAAAAAATGATATCAGTGATATTCATGGTTGCTATTGAAAAAATAACATCAGTAACATTTGTGGTTATTAAAAAAATAACATCAGTAATATTCGTGGGTTGCTGGAAAAATTAAATAAGCAATATTCATGGATCATTGGAAAAATGACATCAGTGATATTCGTGATTGTTACTGAAAAAATAACATCAGTAACATTTGTGGGTGTTACTGAAAAAATGATATCAGTAACATTCGTGGGTTGCTAGAAAAATGATATCAACAATATTTGTGGATCACTGGAAAAATGACATCAGTAACTTACATTTTGTGATAATACTTTTTCTTTTGTAAGAAATTGATTATTTCTTTTGCGCTATTGCCTCACTTTTCCTGCATTTTTATCCTTATTTCTGCTAATTGCATATCTGCTTTTATAAAAATGTAATATTATTTTATTTACTGCAGTACTTAGAGTATTCTCTAATTACTGGGAATTCTAATTTCGGTATTATTTTCTGAACAATACCAGGTTAGGTACTTCTGGGGGAGCTTGAAGAAGAACTTTAAAACTTAAATTATCAATTGGCCGATGGATCGACAACGCTACTTTAACTTTTATTTATCTTTTTATTTTCTCGTTATTTTTAAAAAGTTGAACAATGTTAGTGATATACGATGAAGATTTTTGTAATATGCAATTTTGAAATGAATGAAAAATATTTTTGGCTTTTGTATGTGTATTTCATTTTCTCTTAAATTGCTCAATATGATCCTGCGGTAAATGAACACCTGAATGCCGAGACAGTTCTTGGTGAGCCGGCATCGGGCCATCACACTTAAGGCCAACGATTTCTGACAGACCTACGACCCAACGTACCCTGAGTTTGTTGTAGGAGAGAGAAGCTATTCGAGTGGCTTATAACTAATCTTTATGAGTGCTTTGCTGATTTCACATGCTACAATTTAATTGCGAGTAGGTGGCTATGTTTACGAAGTGCCCTACTCGACAATCTTCCATTCAGGCGAGCACGACGTGCGACTGTTATAGTTCGGGGATGCATGGCGGGGTGGCATTGTCCCATCCCTTGCTTTTGGAAGCTCGGCTAGCACGGTTGGAGCAAGAATTGGTGAGGCTGGAAGAGAAGAATAACCAATTGAGCGCCGAGAATGCTTTGTTGATTGACTAGATGAACATAATGGAGATCAAGCTCTAGGGAATAAAGTAACTCTTTGGTAATGATGCAATGGGTTGAATTGGAAATGATTTGAAGACCCTGTTCAAGAGTTAACAGTTGTAGAAAAATGATATTGAGCTATTGGCGGACCAAATAAATGTATATAAAACAACTTTGACCAATGAGAGGATAAATGCTCAAAGGCGTAAGGAGTTGATGACTCATTTGAGTAATGATACCAAGTTGTTGAAAAGCATTGCATGTATGCGATGAACTCATGTTTTATTAAGTGTTCTGTGCAGAGAAAGTTTGAGAGAAAATTGAACCAACATATGAACAAATTAGTACTCAAGATTTGAACATTGAGATTAATAAGATAAAGGAGCACTTATGTTATGGTTGATCGACCTAGAAGCGTTGGATGTGTTTGTTATGTTGAAGAGAGACTGGTGAGATGATGATCATGCACCTTGTCAAGATCGGGGCGATTATCATGGCACCATGTATAGATCTGTAGCTTTGCTAACCTATTTGGGATAAGACAAGCACACTTCCACAATTTCTTGTCTAACTTTCATTGTGATCATAGATTTTATATGTAGGTCGCTAGCTAGGTTCGTCGATGTGGTACGAGATCTGTTTTATGACTCGGTCGATTGTAACTTCACATGTTGGAATGGATTTTATTAATGGAATTAATGTTTTCCGAAAAGTTTCACTGTATTTAATTGTTTATGTTTTGTGCTTGATGAGTTCATGTGAGGCAACTTGTGCGACGCAAGCTTGTTTTCTTTGGCCTTGAGTGCAGATTATGCCACCACTTGGCTCTTTTGACATGCATAGGGTCTCTCTTTCGTATGTCAGATTGGGTGACTTAGTTGATGCTTTTCTAGCGCTTATTTTCACACAACAGAGTGATCAATAGGTGCTAAGTTGCTTTTATTTGTTTTAGAGCCTACTTTGGTTCGTTAACACTGGCGTGTGAGAGGTTGGCTTGTTAATAACCCTATCTTGGTGGCAGGTGATCGGATACCAGGACAAGGGATGATGGCAGCATATGTGCATGTGCGAGTGTGCAAACATGTTCGAGTGCACACACGTGTGATTAATCATAAATTTTCTTCCTTTTGGGTTAATAGTTGCCTTTCTGGCATGTGGCTAAATTTCACTCTCACATTACAAAATTTTCAGCAATGGGTAAAACTAATAATTAGTTGCTCTTTCCATGCAACTTGGGGTTCTGCATTTATCTGGTTATGAATAACTTATGGGAGCTCTGCACCCTTATGTCTTGATGATTTTTTATGTTAGATTTTTCCTTAATGGATTTTTATTTCGCACTAAGGTTTCTTCTTATTCATTGCCAAAATACTTGTATGACTGATTTATACCAGCTGGTTGGAATTTGCTATTGTTAAAATATAAGGTTGTGATCCTTAATTCTGTTTTTTTTTTTCTTACTTTTTTAGTATATTGCTATATTAATCAGAATTTTTTTTGTTACAACGGTAAATGTGGTTGTATGTTGTCTTATATTTTTGTTGTTTACACTGTTAGTGGTATTACATACTAATCTTTTATGTAACCAGGCGAGTGCCTTCTCAAATCCGGTTCTGAATAAATTAGAAACTCACTGTTTTTGTGCAGGTATTCATTTTATACAGTAATGGTTCGCTGTACATTCTTTGCCCTGTTGTGCCATTTGGAAGGTAGCTCTGTTATTTCCGATTTAAGTTATGCAGCTTCCCTTTATTGTAGTTTGCAGTCACACTTTTTATTTTAAGAGTAATTGTATGCAATTTTACGTGCCAGTTATCAATCTTTAACTTTCATTAGACAGAAAAAGAATGGAATTTGCAAAATAATAATTGTTGTAGTTTTTTTTTCTTAAAGTTAGGCATGATGCAAGACTTTTATATGAATTTTAGTTTGTTTATTTTTGCATTTCAGTCTCTGCAATTTTATGAATATTGAAGAGATCTATAAAGATGCTCTAGTTAGCAGATGGGATTCATCTGATCAAAGAGTTTCCAGAAACTCAGGTTTGGTCGTTACTTGGCTAGAAGCAACATTTCCTGAGTTAGTTGAGCAGAAGATGCAGGTAGACAGTGTTTTTATTTTAAGGGCCCATCCTTATGCTCCTGTTGATGCATCTCTGGCATTACAGGTACAGTCATCACACAAGTATACTCTTTTGTATTGCCAAATTGTTTTGGTTTTAGCAAATTTTTTTTTGGTATAGAACGCTTTAAAAATCATAATAATTGATTACTAATCTCTATTGCTTGGCCTTTTTGGTAAAAAGAAAGTAGTTACGATACAAAGAAAATTAGATTTTTGTTATCCTATTTGTCTACATATCATAGTAGTATGTATGAGGATCATGTCTTGTTTGAGATAATGTGTAAATGAACCATATTTTCTTACATCGCTTGGAAGCCATTCATCATGAATCTTATATGCTTTATAGAACTCCGAGCCATTACATGAGAAGCATTCTACACAAAGCAATTCTCATCTTATTGGAATATTGTGCCAAATCATTCATAATAAAATAATGACATGTACCTCTCTTACTAGATTTCATGAAATAGCACATGAAATACCTCAAATTGCATGCATAGATAATTTCCTTATATGCAAGTTTTAAGACTGTTAACTTGTGAAACATATTGTAACACACAAAAGAAGCAAAAAACATTGATTCCATAGAAAGTTTATCAATAACCTGCCTCAATCCTATGAAAAACCTGTTCATTTTGTGCTTAGCACGGCTTAGTTTGGCTAATTCTTGAACAAATTTTTTTTTTTCTTCTCAACTTTGCCTGGCTTTTCTAGCTTAAACTTGAACCCAACAGCTAAGCTAAATCAAAACATTCCCTATGATTTGGCTTCATATAAGATCGTTTAAGCTTTCTATTGCCACTTTTTCTTCTTTAATCTTCTCTTTCTCTCTCTGTATTTAGTTTTGTTGGAATAAGCGCTAACCAGCTTTGAAAGTTCTTGAAACTTGTGAGTATTTAGAGCTTCTAAATGGAATGGAGAAACAATGAGGGAAGACATCAGGTTATGCAGCCAACCTTTTGCCATTATGATACAATGCATGTAAATATCAAAAAAAAAAGTATCAAATTTCATTTTGTGTATTGCAGTTTGGCGAACTTATTACTATTTTGGGCATCTTATGACTTCCTAAACATGTCATTTTACATGACTGTATAAATCTCACAATTTGCTAGATCGTGCTACTGTTTAGCCGATGTAATGGTAGATACAATTTGGATAGTATGTATGTTTCTTCAGAACAGATACGTCCTAAGGAAATGCTATTATATGCATGTCTTTGCACCTTTTTGTTTTAGTGCACATATGTAGCAGTGCTCTGGCATCACAGTTTTTAGTTATGCACTAATCTAATGGAAACAATATGTGATAACGGATTATATTGAACTGGGAGAAATTTAGGAAGAGAACATCATTTTGATAGCCCTAACAAAGAAATAATTCATAGTACTTAATGGTAAGCATATATCAAACCTGCTTCTTTTTTGGTGAAAATAATTTGCTTATATTACACACTTAGCACCACAGCTGCTCGTTCATCAAAATAACATCAAAGATAAATTTGTGAACATATAATTACTTACATCATATGCATAGGCATCATTATTCATCTCCAATAAGTTTATGTGCAAGACAATAAGAATAAGGATACATTCACATCTTGATTGAAATAGAGGAAAATAGCATCATAAACTTAGAAGCATAAACATAGACATGATTTTGATTAATCTTTATTTCTCAATTTTCTTACCCTTTCTTGTAGACAAACAAACTTTAAATACTATAAAACATACTTTGTCTACATTGATTAGTTATAAAAATATGATATGCTTATAAAACATAAATAAGTAGGTGCATTTCTACAAGTTTATTTAGCCTTATGCATATGGAAGAAGCTTATGAATGCAAGAAACAGTGAATAATAATGGTTTCATATCAGTTATTATGCAAATGAAAACTTTGCTTATTAACCTAGTTAGTTGTATTTACATTGAATTTTTCCATGGAGACTATTTATCAAAACTATCTTAATAAGTAATATTACTTGGATACTGATCATCTCGTTGAAGCATTTGAAGTTAATGTTGCCGAAGTCAGGCACAAGTAATTGTTACCTGCGAGATTTTTTCTTTTTTTTCTTCTTTTGAAAGAATAATTTTTTTTTTCTATTTTAAGTGTTTATAAGTTACAAGCCTTGATCATTATTTCTCTTATGTCCACAAGTTTATCATTATATATATACATATACAGATAGCATTTTAACAACTAAGCTTTGGAGAATCTAATCATTGTAGAGTCTAAATTTTGTATAAATTATGAACAACTTTTAAGTTTATAATTATTATCAAGCCAAAGATAATTTCTTTCACAAGTGGCCTTACTTTTCTTGGGTCATTTTTTATCTTTTTCGTGTAAACTCATTCTTCCCAGAGTCATCTTTTTTATACCCAAGTGATCTTTTTTGATGTTCCCAAGTAATCTGCTTATTGAGACTTATTCTTTGATTAATCTTTTCTGAATTAGTTTTGAGTCAATAAAACTGAATCAGATTTAGCTTTCCAAGATTTTCTCAAGTGATCTTTAGCTTCCTCTCAAGTCACTTTTAGTTTCGTGATTCAACTTTCTCAAGACATCCCTAATTTTTAGAGTAAATTTGAGACATTTTTAGCTTATTTAGTTAACTTTTCAATTTGAGTGAGTAAACTTCAACCGGTGTGATTCATCTTTAGTTAGAACAAGTCATTTATAGAACAAATGAATCATCTATGGCTTGGTTGAGTCATTTATGGATTGGTCAATTCATCTATAGCTTTGTATGAGTCATATATGGTTTTGGATGAGTCATCTATGGCTTTGGATGAGTTATCTATGGCTTGGTTGTGTCATTTATGGATTGATCAATTCATATATAGCTTTGGATGAGTCATCTATTACTTGGTTGAGTCATCTATGACTCCGATGAACCATATATGGCATGGATGAGCCATCTATACTTTGCATGGGTCATACTAGTAATTTATCAGTTAGATTAAGTTTTCTGTATCTTTGGTTGAGTCATCTATAACTTGAACAGGTCTTGTGCAACTTGAATGGCTTCTCCCTTCATTTGATCATCCTGCATTACATTTTGTATCCACTCTTGATCAAATATTATTAAATTATGATCACTGCTTTGTTATTTTCAAAACTAAGAAACTTGCATTGGTAGGGTACCATACCCCATGCTCGTCATCTTCTCATGTCAATAATAACTAGAATATCATTGATATAAAGTAGATAAATGATGCAACAATCTAGAAATGTTTTGGTGTAGTAACTACGATTGATCTTGCTACATAGGGTTTCAACCAAGGGAAATAAAGGCACCTAAAGACTTTTAGGAAGTCAAAATCTGGAGGGCTGTGGAAGAGATCTCATATGGGGATTTTTTGTGAAGCCAAGGATATGGGAGTCGATTGATGAGATGTGTGGCATTGAAATGCATGAGTCTAGAATGTGTTAGGTAGATTTGCATGTAGATGAAGGGCCCAACTAGTTTCCACGATATGACAATGTTTACGTTCAGCTTTGCAATTTTCTTTGGGTGTTGGAGCTGAGAAACGATGGTCAATACCAAGAGTTGCAAGAGTGGTAGTGAATTTCTTATATTCTCCACCCCCATCAGATTGAAATGCGATAATTTTGGAGAATATGATATTCTTATCCATGTTTTTAAATTTGAGGAATGTCACAAGTGCTTTTGATTTTTTATATAAATGATACATCTATGTGAAATTTAAAAAATCATCAACAAAATGATATAGTATTTGTAACCTAACAAAGACTCAGTAGGGGCAGGCCCTAATTATCATACATAATAAGATGTAAAGGTTTTTGAGAAACTGAAGTAGCAATAGGTAAATGCAATCTATGTTGCTTTGACATATGACATGGAATATAAGTAGAAATAGGTTTTGTTTTTAGGTGAGGTGCTGAAGTTTGTCAGGTCCTGGATAGCCAAGGCAGAGATGCTAGAGATATGAAAATTCCACATGGCTAAGATTGGAGGATAGGTTGGAAAGAAGTGAAATAGTGTACAGACTATTAATGAGCGTGCCATGGTGGACTTTTTGATTCGTAATTGGGTCCTTAAAAACATAAGAGGGGTGAAATTCGATAAAAATATTAATTGTCAAGAGTGAATTGACTGATAGAATTAAGTTTTTCTAAAATGTTAGGGACAAGTAAAAATTGATTTAAGTGAACATATTTGAAGGGGACGAGTGTGAAGGCCCGATGTCGGTTCAGCGGAAACCGTTCTGGCATCGGGTGTCCACTTATCGCAGGATTATATTGAGTAATTTGAGAGAAAAATGACATATATAAAAACAAAAGATACATTATATTTATAATATTTCAAAATTACAAGATCTTTTCAGCATTCCTCGTACAAAAGTGAAAAATAAAAAAAAAGTTAAAAGTTAAACAAGCAAAAATAAATTGCGCCGTAGATCTATCGGCAGATGAATGCTTTAAGCATTATGGTTATTGCGCGTATTCCCCTAAGAACACCTGACCTGGTATTGTACAGAAAATACCGCTATTTGAATTCCCAGTAATTAGAGAATACTCCAAGTACTGTAATAATAATAATTATATTTTAAAAAGATGCGATTAGCGGAAGTAAGACAGAAAAATGCAGAAAAGGTAAGGCAATAGCGCGAAATAAAGTTTCCTGCAACAAGTATTATCACAAAATAAAAGTTACTGATATCATTTTTCAGTAACTAACCATGAATGTTACTGATGTCATTTTTCCAATAACAACCTTGAATGTATTGATGTTATTTTCTAATAACAACCTGAATGTTGCTGATGTCATTTTTCCAGCAACAACACCGAATGTTACTGATGTTATTTTTCAGTAACAATCCTGAATATTATTGATGTCATTTTTCAATAACAATCCCGAATGTTATCACGTTAGTTTCGAACAACCAACTAAGCTTCAAATGAATTTGGATCAAAACAATACGTGAAGCAGTAAAAGTGTAAAATATAATATTCATCATGTACTGGGTACCTTTGATCCTTAAGTTCAGAAGTTCAATAGTTCGGGTGAGTGACAGTTTGCTCAATCTGCATTTAAGTCCCCGATATTTCTTTAAATTAATATCTTTTTAAAAGTGATGTGATAATTTATGATTTTTATATTCTTCTTTTCTATTTTGTCCTTTTCCTTTACTTTCATAAAATGATTTAAGTCCGTACTTTAGAGTAATGATAGGAATGAAAAGAATACTTTAAATGGAAATAGTAGTCATTTTATAGCATTTTCAATTGTTTCCATTATTAATTAATGAGAATGATCAAAATGCGAATGACTAAATATAATTTTATAGCAATATATATCAAGAAAGTGTTCTCTTCGATTTCCTCCATTTCTAACTTCTCTTACCTTAGAGTTAGGATTGCTGAAAGGAAATAGAGGTTGAAATGGATGGCTGGCCGAGGTGGCAGCGGCAAGATGTTGGCTAGCGGTGGCTACTGAGTGGTTGGCGGCTTGCTGGCTGGCTGGAGGGGCTATCGTTGGCTGCCGGAGGCTGCTGGAAGGAGGGAGGCTGGTTGGAGGGGACTGTCGTTGGCTGCTGGAAGGAGGGAGGCTGGCTGGAGGGGACTGCCAGAGGCTGTTGGAAGGAGGGAGGCTGATTGGTGGGGGCTGGAGCTGCTGTGGTAGTGGGGAGGAGAGGGGAGGGGATGGGGCCTTCTTATAGAGGAAGGCAGGTGGGGGGGGTCGGCTGAGAGGGCCGACCGAACTTATGTGCTCATTTTGAAAGAAAATATAGTAATATATAATATTTATTATGTTGGACAAAGTTACAGAATAATCGATGAGTTGGATACATCTATCTAACAATTTGAGATGCGGGTTCCTGACTAACTACACATTACCCCTCAAAGGCTTGTGCTGGCCTAACGTATTATCTGTACAGACCTGAGATCAACCTGAATGAACCCATGATACTGATTTCTGATTGCTTATTTCAATTTCTGAGCACAAAATCTCATATAAATATATCAAAGTAGGTCAAAACTTAATAGTGATGCAAATGCTGCAAATGAAATAATTAAATGAAAAAGAATAATACTCTTCATTTTATTTTAAAAATATCAATATTAATATTATCTTGATTATTTATCTTTATATATTAAAAATAATAATTTTTATTATTATAAGTAATATATATATATATATATAGAAAGAAAATGACAAAAATGAAAGTTGCAAAATTTTGGAAATATATACATATATAGAAAAAAGAAAATGATAGAAATGAAAGTTGCAGAAATTAGGAAATATATACATATATAGAAAAAAAAAATGACAAATGAAAGTTACAGAATTTAAGAAATATATACATATATATAGTAAAAAAAGAAAATGACTGAAATAAAAGTTGCAAAAATTAGAAAATATATATATATATATATATATATAATGGTAGAAATGAAAGTTGCAGAAATTAAGAAATATATACATATATAAAAAAAATGACAGAAATGAAAATTGTAAAAATTAGAAAATATATACATATAAAAAAATGACAGAAATGAAAATTGTATAAATTAGGAAATATATACATATATAGAAAAAAAATGAAAATGACAGAAATGAAAATTGTAGAAATTAAGAAATATATACATATATATATATATATAAAAGAAAATGATAGAATTGAAAGTATAATAATAATAGTAATAATATTAATATTAATAATAATAATAATAATAATAACATTATTATTATTATTCAAAGAAGAAGAAGAAATGAAAGAATATAAAATATCTCATTTTTTTCTCATTTTTTACACATTTCTTACCCTATATTGACGTTAATGAGGCTTTACTGGAGATTGACGGGGGGAACCGGTGGTGGATAAGGAAGAAGAGAGGGAGATTGGGAGGAGAAGAGAGGTGGGGGGAAGAGTGGGGAGTGGGGAAGGGAATGGTGGAGGGATATGAAAAAGGAGGGGTGGGGGTGTATTTATAAACTTTTTTTTAATTAAATAATTATTTTTTAATGAGAAAATTTATCATGATTGTTGGAATGTTCAATTTGATCTTTACTTTCTCCTTCTTATCCCTTCTTTCTCCCTCCTCTTTCTCTCTCTACTTTCTCTCTCTTCTATTTCTTTTCCAGAAAATAACGAAACTTAACATGGAGGTGTATCTTGATGAGAAAACATACTCGCGCAAATTTTTTTCAATTTGAAGCAATATTCTATTTTTTTATTAATTTTTGAAGATAATAATTTTAAAAATTCATTCTGGTCAATCCGGAGCTCTAAATTCAACAAAAAAATTTCTATAGCCTTTTTATAATATTCTTAATCCAATAACACTAAAATTGCTAAATTTGGACTTGTATTTAATTTTCCTAATTTATTGAATTTAAATAATTCAAAAATTAATTCAGGAGTATTCGTTATCCAGATTTCTCCCAAACTTAGGCATTACAATCACAAAAACAAACTCTATCCAATGGTATTTTTAGTTTTCTTTAATTTTGAGGTTATTCGGGATCCTAATTTTTGAGTTGGGTTTAGTTATAATTATCCTAGTAACGACTTGGGTCGTTACAGAAAAATATATACTATATCCTAATTATTCTTAATCATGTTAGGGACAAGTAAAAATTGATTTAAGTGAAACATACTTGAATGGGATGAGAGAGTGGCTGAATCTGTATGTGTTATAGGTAGGGAACTTTCATCATCAACATGTAACCTTTCGATGCCATTGTATGGTTGTATGTTTGGCAAGTTAGCCGTTGATAGTTGCATATTGAGTGACTTCTGAATCTAGGAACCACTAATCGGCCGCAGATGCATAATACGAAGAGGGGGGGTTGTGGTGCTGTAGTGGGACTGTTAATTGGATACATGGTGAAGCTCTGATTATGAAAGCAATTTATTGCAATGTGTCCAAATTTGTTACAGACTTGACACTGTATATTGGAGCGTCCTCTACCATTACCACCCCACGATCGTGAAATGACCTGCCTTGTCCACAAAAAGAAGTTGATCCGTGAAACTGAGTGGCTGTGATATGATCAACGTATGCTGTATGCACCAGCAATGGAACATGGATTATCTCAGTAGGTTGGCTTGAATACATCAGCCATGGTTGAGTATGATACCGGTGAGCTTATCTAATTTGATTGGGGTTATACAAACTGTAATGGCAGCGATGATGGAAGCAAATTTTTCGATCTAGACCGATCATAATGATGAGGACTAGATGTTGCTCTGTTATAGGTGAGCTTGCAACCATGAGTTGGTGAGCAAGATTTTGTCTTGCTGAATAAAATCTGTCATCTTCATTGAGCCCTTCTTAAGGCTTCTCAGCTGCACTTCTAGCCTACATTGCCATTACTGATTCACATGAAACAACTTGAGCAAAAGTTTTTTCCAGTAAGGGAGAGGATCAACTAAATTAAAATTAGTTGATCTTGTTTGCACCAAGCAATAGCTTCAAGATTGGATGGATCGACAGAAGGAGAGGAACAAGAACCATTGACGTACCACATAAGGCCGTGTTAGCAGAAGATCGGAAGAAACTGAGATCTCCATAGGGTATAGTTTGTGCTGTCTAGCTTTACTGGAAGGAGGTGATGAATTGTGGCTATGGAAGGATTGAATGGATCGACGGTGGTGGAGGATTGTGACTGATGAGCAGTCAACGCCGAAGACTGCGTGGTGCCTCCATCTATGAAGCGGGATCCCTTACATTTGATTGGGATATGGATCACCTCTCTCTGATACTGTGTTAGACGTGCACTTGCAGAGAAAACGAATATGAGAAGACAAAAATGTATCGTATCTTGAAGACGCAAAAATCGAGTATATATAGACTTGGTAGGGTACAATTAGTTACACTAAATAATAGCAAATATTAGGTAGGGTACAAATGCCATTGCATAGGCTTTTATTATTTGGATAGGAGATGAATCTAATGGTCATTAACAAGAGGTAAGATTCAAAGATTTGTCGCAAATTGAACTTAAATGGACATGATTTCATGGGTTGTTTCAAGATGCATCTACATCTTATTCCAAAGAAAAAATATAGAGCTCAAAATCCAATCCCAAGAGCCAAGTTAAGAATAATGTATGTTCCAAAACAAGAGTTGTTTTAGCACCCTCTCAGTGGGTGTATCTTCGAATGCTATTGATGAAGGTGGGAGTGCTCTGGCTGATATTTTTGCCAAACCTACCACAATGGAAGAGGTTCGTGGACAGGATTGTGTGCATATCATTATGAATAACATCAAAGATCATCACCCTCAATCATATTTAAGTAATTGATATGGAACCATCGAATGGAATAATAAATGTATATGAAGCTCAAATGCCTAAGGAGGATGAGGAGGTGCTGACATATGATTTGTTACCTTCTTATTAACTACGGAAAGCCCTTGCTTCATCCATTTAAATATTGAAGAAATGAGAAGTAGGGGAGCTAGATGTGATCCTTAATGCTAAAGGATTAATAGAAGTTTCCTCGGATACACTCAACAATTTATCAAGGAAATCCCTCTAGTCCATAGTGGACATGCTGAAGTTGATGACTGAAGAGGCTCCTCGAACTCTTGTACTCGACGGAGTATCATCCATCAACAAGCACAAGTAAAGAAAATATAAATGAGATATCTTCAGAAATGGAATTAGAAAACCCTCATTCTTACTTTGGGGATACATAATGATAAGGATAGATTGATCCTTAATTCGCATACAGAGTACCATCCGTTCGTGCAAAGAATGTTTCAAAATAGTTCTTCACCCGCAGACGGAAGTGAGTTTGGAATAAAGATTGAGGATGATTCAAGTGAAGGATCGGATGCTTTTATTTCGGACAAAGAAAGATTGATTGAAGAAAAAAAGGAAATTCTCCGGAGCTAATAAAATTCTAGTTGTAATCCGAGGAAGATGCGAAATTGCTAAATGGGAGATTTGCTTTCTCTAGAGCAAATATAGTCAATGTTTGTTGGGATCTCTATTTTGAGAGATTTTCTTGGAGTTTGATGATCGTTTTATGTTGTTTTCTTTTTGGTTTATTATTTTGTTTCTATTTTTTTTGTTTTCATATTTTGAGGTCACCAACTCTTTATTTGTTATATATCTTACATCATGAATTTATAAAATGCAACAAATTTTCTTTATATATATGTGTATATATATATATATATACACAGGCATGTCTTAAAATTGTCAAATGCAAATTAGAATAGTGGACTTTCTATTTCATGAATTTGATTTGTGCACCAATTATTTAATGAATTAGATCATTCTGTGAATGGATATTATAGTAGGCATACAATGATTGATGCTATGATCCTGACGGCTGCATCATTAATTAGACTTTTGTGATGATCTAAAAATGCATACTGTCTAGAGTTCTTATGAAGATTGTGAGGTGATAGTACCTTGACGTTAATATTTCTGTTTTTGTAAACAGCCTTTTGGTCTTAATGCCAGGATGATATGCATTTTGGTGTCTTTAGAATGAGTTAATTATTTATTTGCTTTTCCTTGGTAATTCCCAAATATCACTATAGCGATATTTTACTTTCCTGAGTTTTGACAAAATCAAGGATTATTCTCTCTCTGTTCTTTATTTACAGGGACCTCTTGTTTATGTTTCGCATGAAGAAAAAACTGACGAGCCTTATGCTTCGAGTAAAGGTTGTGAAGGCAAACCAGTTAGTTTCCTTTACCAGTCAACGGGCAAGGATTCAATCTTTGCAGTTGCTTGGAGTAGTGGCTTGCTCCAAATTGATGCTCTGGCAGATGAGATTGAGCCACTTTGGAAACTAGATAGCTATCCTCATCTTCGTCTAGACACATCTGGTAATATTGAGAGTGTTGCTGTCATTTGCCAATCAAATATGGAAGAGTCGGCTGCAAACCTAAGGCAGCTTGAACATGGATTTAAAAACATTAAGGGTACTTCACCTTCTGTTTATGATATAGAGCTTCCTCCATTATTGAAGTTAGCTATTGTGGATTTATCCTTGCCTTCAAATTCTTTGAGTGACTGTCTGTTTATGCTCTTTCCTGACCCCATAGTGTCTGAGAGATTTTACTGCTTACATGGTGGTGGTGTTGACATGGTTATTCTGCATAGTCTCCCTTTTTCAAATACAGTTCCTGAAAAGGAGGCTGTAACATTAACTGTCCGTCCAATTCTCACGACATCCCATTCCAAATCTTCACCTCAAGCCCTTTGTGGGTTCTTCGTTGTTGCAGATTCATATGGTCATTCACAATTTGTTGGAGTGACACCTAATGAATGCCTTGTTCTGGAAGTCAAGAGTTGGAATGAAATACTTCCCTGCTACTTTGGCGTGAATGTGAAGCCCGCTGATTCTACAGAGACCTTAATCCCTGATATCCTTAGCAAAGAACTACTTAGGGGTCCAAAATATATTAATATTCCAACATCGACAAGTCTCAGTTCATTGGTTCCTGAATCTATTGAAGGTCGATCCACTCTGCATCAGTATGTTAAGCTTTTCCATGACAACTATGTGGAATATGCGCACAAGGTACCAACTAGGATTCATTTCATTGCAAACGGATGCTTTTCTATGCCAATTTTATTCTGTTTTTACTTGTGTGCATTTTGTGCTCCATGGTTTGGATAACTCTAGATAGTCTTATATAATTGAATATGATGTTTGCTGTTGATTCACGTGTGTTAATAATTACTCACTCGATTAAGAGCGTATCAGTGGTTCAGGGAATTGAAGAGCATAGGATTTATAATGTTGATTTAATATGCCTAAGTAGGTACAATTATGTGATGCTTATTTCTATAGATATTTTAAATGAGAAGCACGCATCAAACGGTGTTAGACTTGCAAAAAAGCTAACACAAGCAATTAAATGCTGCAAAAAGATGATAAAATATAATTCAATTATTGTGATCAAGTTTATTTTTAATTGAAGTAAATTGTAAGAAATTTGAACCACTAATAAAAGCATCTGCAAATATATATATATAGATATATACACTATTATATTAGGCTTGAACGTTGGATGGAAAAATGAGCTTGCATAGACCTTTTTCACTTTGAAATAAAGCATTTCAGGTTTGCTACATCTTATAAGTTGTTGACAAAATAAACTCACATTTCACTTCCACCCCTCCTGCCACTAGATCCTCAATGCATACTAAAATAACTTTCTCTTGTTACAATAGTATAATGTGTTTTTTCTTATGGTATTTCTAAAACTTCGAAACATTAGATTTTCTTGCTTTTTTCCCTTTAACAATAAATAGTAAACAACATTGGGATCTTCACTTCTTGATGTGTAATCAGGTGTATATTGAGCTTAAACAGCATGGTGAGTATATGAAGACAGTAACAGACACCCAACTGAAACGCTTGGAAGATATACGACAGCATCTTTTTAAGCTTGAGAAGAGCGAAAATGGAGTCAGAGATCGAATCACCCGTGCTTTCAAGGTATATGAGCTACTGGAACAGCGCCTCAAGAATTTCGAGGTTTTTTCTGCTGCGAATAAAAGGCCGTTGACCAAAGCTGAACGGGAATTGAATGCTGATTTAGGTATTCTATTATGTTCTTGAGCCCCAAATCTCGTCATTCTAATAAAATTAGCGCCTTGATCAATAATAATCACTTACAACTGGTAGCCATATTGTACAAGGTAAGATTGTGCTAATTTTGTGGAAAAAAAGGCGAGAGCATTCTAATCACTAAAAAATTCACCAGGATGTTTATAAGATAGTGACATTTGTAAGGCATTTGGCTTGGTTTGTATGAAATTCTCTCTGTTTTATGTAATTGAGCCCGATTGACTGGCCTACAAGCTCATTTTAATAAATCGAGCTCAATTCTTGGCTCGGCTCATTTTCGTCTCTAATTTTCAAGCCTAATCCATGGTTTTATAAAGCCCATCACATCCCATTTTCCCCCTAGTTTTTGTACATAGAAAGCTTGGATGTTAGATATGTAAATACCAATGATTGCATTATGAAATCTGATATATTTGAGGGTGCGTTGCAGATAGAACTGCAGATCTGGAGTTGGACGAGTATCATTCTTCAGTTGATGCATTGAGCACACGCCTCAGAAGACTTGTTCAGACATCACCCGTGGCAGGACCTGTGAGGAGAAAAAGCTCGGTTCCGATTGGCCAGCTTTCCAAATTGATGTCTACTTTGGGTCAGCTCTCGAGAATCAATAGTGAGAATGCAGAGAAGGTCAAGCTGATTGAGCATGGATTAAACAGCCAGCAGCAATAACAATTTAGTGCTGATTATTATGATGATTATGTTGTTTTTTTGTTATTGTATATTTTATTTCCATTTTAGTGGCCTGTTTTTAATGTAAAAAATTAATTTTAAGAAATTACTACCCCTTTGGTTAGCCTGCAGTAATTTTGGTGTGTATGAATCAGTGAATGCTTAAGGTTAACCCTGTATTTAAAGTCTGGTTTAAGCCCAATTTATCTTATGATTGCCCAGCTTAGATTAAATTCACTCGTGCGTGGCAACCATGGTCAAGCGCCGGCTTGAGCTCCATTTGCAAGACATTTTTTTCTTCGGCGTCCTGCCATTTGAGTGCTTCACCTTGAGACTTCTCACATA
The DNA here is from genome assembly GCA_016760335.1 of Gastrodia elata. Lineage (NCBI taxonomy): Eukaryota > Viridiplantae > Streptophyta > Magnoliopsida > Asparagales > Orchidaceae > Gastrodia > Gastrodia elata. The sequence continues at coordinate 24,476,560 of CM028674.1, read as the reverse complement.
ATGAATCTCATATGAAGGTGTCAGTGTTCAACCATTGCATTCAGGATCACACCTTCTCATTCCTCCAAACATTTGCCGCAGCAATCACTCTTTTGACAATCTGGATTCTCTCTTTGTTGCTCCTTTTTATCTCATATTCAACCATCCTACGTCATAAGTTTAGGTGAACTTGGGATCCTTTATGTTTTGTCAAAACATGATATTTGAGAATTTTTAGTTACTGTTCATATGTATGTCAGTTTGGACACAGTTTAGATACTTGTTTTAATATTCATCTCTATTGTTGAGGGACAGTTTCTTGTGGCTGGTGATCTTCTCTCTTCCTTGGTATGGGATTGATAGCTCCCAACCTGTGTGATGGTAGGAGGTTTGAGGTAGTGCACTATTTGTCTGGTTCTAGGCTTTTAGTGGCTCATTGGGATTGATAACTCCCAACCTTTGTGATGGTGGAGTGCACTATTTGCCTGGTTCAAGGCTTCTGGTGGCTCTTCCTTTATTCAAATCCACTAATTATAACACCTACTGCAGGTGTCAAATTGGGTCTGAATGATAATAACCCCTGAATTGTTTAGCAGTTTGATCTGACAATCAGCACAAGATGCCAATGCAGTTTTATATGATTTCCTTTGCATAGCATTGGTAAATGCTTAAATGAATCTCAAAACAAACTTCCAAGAGATACAGAATTTATCAAAAAACTTTCCTTGTAGAGGATTGTCAAGCTCACGCAATCGAATGATGGTTTCCAGACTCAATCCGAAGTCTAAAAGGACATATGGCAAAGATCATTAAAGCACAAAAGCCAAGATCAAAAGAACTACAAAATAGCAACAAAATCCTGTCGAAGGTAAGCACCATCTTAAGAGAAGGGTTTCAGCCATGCACAATTTAATGATAATAAGCAGCAGCCATTATGATAAAAGAAAAACCTACCAATATATATTAACTAAATAAATTCATTAAGATATGAAATGAGGTACAAAGGCGGCAACATAAAAAAGATTAGCATAAGGGATCTTGAAACACAGCCTAAACAACTATAAATAGACCAATTGCTCCACATTTATTGGGGCTATCCTCATAGCAAGAGTACCTTTTGTTTGCACAAATAAAATATTGAATTGCATGTATCTTGATCAGGGCTTTCTTATCTACAAATGAATTACTTTTTGATATTTGTTTCCCCGTGACCAATGCCTAGGAGTTATTATGGTTCAAATTGAGCATTTGAGCCAAGGTAGAGGAAAACAAAAAATGGTCAATATACACTTGGCCCTTTGAGCCAAAGGCATGTGAACAATCTTAGCTTGAAGGGTATAAATTTGCCTGCCAATTTTGAGAGAAAATTTTTTGCCAATAATCAAAGGAATCCAAATCTGCATAGGAAGATCTACAATGATATCTATCTCTACTAAGAGTCTTACCATCAAAGGATGGAAGTTCCTTAGCAGGGATGTTTAACTTCAAAAGTTTGCTCATAATCGAACCCAAGTAACAAAGTGTGCTTTATTTGCAAAAAAAAATCCTAAAATGAAGGAATTGCCTTCATAAAAGATTTCCCATTGGGATCAAAATTTAGAGTTTATTCAATAGGTTAATGATGTAGGTTAATGCAAACACAAGATGCATAAAATAAAATAACAAGGTCAGTACTATTAGACAACTTGATAACTATCAACGTGACCCACAGGCTAAGAGCCTGAGAAGCTAAAATGTCAAAACATAAGTCTAATAAACTTTGTTTTCAATCGTTTAAAAGTAGATTTACCAACAAGTGAGAACTCGAATGGCAAGCCAAATCAAGAATTTTATCATCAGTAAAATGAGCTAATTTACCCTCATTTGATAGCAAACCAGTATTCTAAATGAGAGCCCACTATTGCAACTGCCGTAGAAATGGAACAATCAGCCTAGCCCGATTGATGAGGGGTATTATGAGAAGTCATTAGAGAAGAATCATATGGAGCAATGCCAAATTTCTTTAAGGGTTGTTTGGCATGAGATAATTTGAGAAATTTAAGTGTAAAATAACCTGATTACAGTGAAATTTTATTACAGTGTAATTATATTATTTTACGAAGTTTGGTAGTTTTATGAAAAATTTAATATTTTTTTGCATAAAGTATTTTATGAGCATCGTGTTTTGAGCAAATTGTGGGGTAAATTTATCCCTCTAAAAAATTACTTTAAGATACAAATGAAAGAATCGTTCAATTAAATGATTTGTTCGATCAAATCAAACAATTTGTTCAAACGATTCAATCGAATGATTGTTCGATCTGTTCGAATTTCGCCAGAGAAAACGATAGATCCGGGTAAGTTCACTGGACGCCAAAGAATGCCTCCTCTCTTCGCTCAGCTGCTCCGCTCTCGCAGGTATAATCAGCACAAGATGCCAATGCTGTCCAGATTGATGGCATCACCCCCTCATTCTTCAGCAACTATTGGAGGATTACCCAGGCTGATACCTTGGCATTCATTCATCATTTATTTAATGGTGGGCGTATGCCACAGCGCTGGCATGATAATTTAGTAGTTCTCATTTTGAAGGAGAAGGGGGCCTCCACTCCGAGATAGTTCACCCCATTAGCTTGTGCAATACTATATATAAAGTGGAGGCCAAGATCTTGATCATGCGTCTTAAGACAGTGTTGTTGTCTCTGATCTCCCGAGAACATGGTGCTTTTGTTCATAGGAGAGATATCAGTGAGAGTTATCTCACGATCTAGAAGATTCTCACATGACTCTCATATTCCAGCTCAATGGTAGGTCACATGGCCATCAAGGTGGACATGTAACATGCTTATGAATAACTAGAGGTTTGTTTACACTTGGTTCTAGAGAGATTTGGTTTCTCACAACGTTAAATGGACTGGGCCATGCAGTGTGTGGAGTCTCCCATATTCTCTGTCTTTGTTGGTGAGCATGGACTGCCTTGAATAGTAGGGAGAAGAGGCTTCGGGTAGGGATGCCCCCTCTCCCCTTACATATTCATCCAGTGTTTGGATCTCTTCTCCCTTCTCATTCAACGACAGCAGCAAATTGGTCACTCGATTGACATCTAGCTAGATTGGGGTGTGCCTAGCTTCTTCCGCCTAATGAATGCAGATGAATTGATTCTGTTCGCTTCAGCTTCTAAGGCAGCATGCCGAGAGGTACAACAGATCTTAGCAGATTATAGGAGTTGGATTGGGCAGTTTGTAAACTCCCAGAGTCACATATTGTCTTCAGTCATCAAACCCCAGCCTATCATCAGCGCAGGATTATGATTCAGCTGGTTTTCGGAGAGGGTTTTCACTCAGATACTTAGGTGTCATAGTTACATGACGACCACCGTAGAGAGCGGACTTCTTAGCGATCACTGAACAAGTTCGAGGCAATATTGGTTCTTGGAGTAGTCATCATCTTTTCCTTACTGGCAGATTGTGTCTGATCAAATCAGTACTCGTAATGATCCCCAACTGCCAGATACTGGTGGCCCTAATTCTAGACTTCTAGCTCTCGGACATTGATGGTATCCTCTATAAATTTCTTTAGGGAGGAGCGGAGGTTAGTTGCCTACACTACGTGATGGGGCAAGCGGTCTGTTGACCACTTGAGTCTGTGGGACTCGGGTTCAAAGATCTGAGGCTCTGGAGGATAGTCTTAGTTTCTCACCACACTTTTAGCTATGTTAGTAGAGAGGATATCTTCTGGGTGAGAGCCATGATATTTCAATATCATTGCCGAGGTGAGGACTTTACAATTCAGCGAGCTCACTATGCAGTCAGAAGGTTACTGGGATATGATAGGCTAATTGTTCATCATCACACTTTGATTGAGAAGGGGAGCTGACTGTGGTAGGTTGATGGCTTCACTAAGAGTCGGGCCAGTCAGATCTACAGAGTAGAGAGGAATGGTCGGACATGGTAGTTTACGACCATGTGGGAGATGGCCCTGGGCCCCAAGGAGGCTTACTTTTGTAGAGGTTTCTTAGTGATGTTATTTTAAAAAGGTGTTGACTATTCAGGAGAGGGCTCACTAAATCTGCATCTTATGTCTGGTGCTGTGATACAGAGTAGGAAAAATAGTACTTTGTGGCTCATTGCAGTTATACGAAGGCCATTTTGAAGAATTTTATGCGTTAGGGCTTTCTTCCGAACACTCTGGCATATTGGGACCAGTTCACTACCTTGTTCTCGATTGCTACTACATCTCATCATCATTTCTTCAACGGTCAAATTGTGGCCTACTCCCTTTACCAAACTTGGAGAGGCATAACTGAGTGTTCTCATGGACATCCATACCCTACTGTGTTAATTTGTGCCAGTTCAATTCTAATTGCTTTGGCCAATGCCAGAGTGAATGATGGGTTTGACTCCTGGGGTTACACGGCCCATTAAGGCCCCTCTACCTCCTTCAAACTCAAGAGAACGCCATATACTAGATGCTGGTGGCCTCAATTCTGGATTTATGCCTCTCAGACATTGAGGATATCCTCCGCAAGTTTCTTTGGGGAGGAGCAAAGGTTAGTTGTCTACACTACGAGAGGTGGCAGGAGGCCTGTCAACCACTTGAGCCTGATAGGCTTGGGATCAAAGATTAAAGGCTTTGGAGGATAGTCTTAGTTGCTCGCCACACTTTTAACTATGTTAGTAGAGAGGATCTTCTTTGGGTGAGAATCAGTTCAACAAGCTGACTCTACTGTAACGACCCCAATCTTAGATTAGGAACTTAATCCAACACTGGAGCATTACCATAACACTTAACACTGGATTAGAAGGAAACTAACCCAATATTAAATGATATGTGGCCAAGTATCTTTGTGAGGGTGTTAAGTTAAGAAATTTGCAATAGTAGAGAAGGAATGATATGAAACAAGTGCAAGTAGAATAGTAAACTATCCACTTATCCAATCAAAACATTTAAATAAAAGTATACTCATCACAGAAAGAAGTAAAAATATAATAGAAATTAATTATTGCCAAACTTGAAATTTGAAAGAGCAATAAAAGTAAAATTCACTCTCTCACATGAAAATAGAAAAGGAAATGAAATGCAGAAGCAGTTTGAAATTCTTCAAGCACTCTAGAGTCCAGCTCCACTAGCTTGATAGTTCTCCTGATCTGCCATATTTTTGGTATTTAAAATATAGTATGGTACATCCAAGAAAAAGAAAAGGGTAATTAGACTAAACAGTCTAAGCATATTTTAATATTAGCTAATTATTAATTGAAATTGAGTTGAATATCACATAAGCTAATTTATAATTAGAAACTATAATAGAGCATTTAAGGCATCAAAGTAAAGGGAAGAAAGTAAAACATAACTGTAAAGAAGAACAGTATAAAGGAAAGAGGGGTAACAACTTACAAATGTAATTGCTCAAGCATGCAACAAAAAGTACGGGAAAAGGCATCCAACTGGAAACTACTAATCTGCATATGAAATTAATAAAATGGGAATATATATATGTCCAATAAATAGATGCTAAGTAAAGCAAGAAAAAGTAGTGAAGCATTAAATGAAATTAAAGCAACATACACTGTATTCATATATGAACTATAAGTAAGTAAAACACAGTATTAAAAATGAAAGTGCAAAGTAAATAAGTAAAGGAAGATCTTAATCTCATGGCTAAGAATACTTAGCCTAAGATTATATGAAGTAAACATAGCTAGAAAGCTATGATGAGACCTCATAATTAATAAGATTGTAAAATACTCATAATTTATTTGTTGAAGCTCTTTATGGAAATACTCATTCTGCAGGTAAATAACAGAATGAAGCGAGGAATTAAGCATGTCTGCCTAACAAGTAAAGGAAAGCAGGGCCTCATAAAAAAATGAACACTCACATTCACCCTCTGAGAATGTGAGGTCTCCTTATATCCACCCTTAAGCTTGCCCTTGGCTATCCACCATGAAAAACCCCTATAATTTTATGAAAGTTTTGCTTATGCACAATATCTTATATGTATGTTTGAAAATATAAGCTCAAAGCAAAGTAAGCATTCAAGAATTTTAAATAATTATAAACTATATGATATCTAAAATTATCTAATTTTTAATGATTTACTTAATGATTAAAATTAATTGAGCTCCCAATTAACTTATAAATATTGATCTCTAAGTCAATTATAATTAATAATAAAAGTGAAGAAGTTTTGGAAAATAGTAATTTAATTTAATTTATGAAATGATAAAATAATTTATAAGTATACTCATATAAATGGAACTTATCCTACACTAGTCCTAAACCAATCAAATCAAATATGCTAATGATTAAGGTTTACAAAACTAGTGGGGAAGAGTAATACTAATGGATTACTAAACTAATTGAAGTGGAGGTTAACATACTACCCACTAACTTTATCTAATTAGCTTATAAATGGGAAGTCTCCAACCAAATCAATCACTAACCTAGCTAGAATCGATTGGTAGGAGAGGTCTAAATTTAGAAGCTACAAGCTCTATATTTACTAAAGATTGAAGATTAAGGAAGTTTATAGGTTATCTAAATCATAATAGGAAGCTAATATTCTTAATTAAATCATTAGAGAACTTAAAAGAGAATTGGAAGCTAGAGGAAAAATGTGAGCTAAAGATCCAATCTAATTGCTGGGCACTAGTTCTATTAAGATCACTTAATGAATTAAGGCATATTACTTAGCATACAATAATGTGTGGAATAAGTTATCTAAGATTATGATGACTAATCAATAAGCTAAAGTTCCTAAATTTCACAAGATTTATTCTAAAAATTGAAAATTAAATCTAAAAATGTGTTACGAACTAGTCCTAATATATTCATAACTTATAATCACATAAGTGCTAATGTTATCTACACTTATTGGGAATATTATCTAGCTCCAAATATCACAAGAAAATCAAGATTTCAAATCAATCTTATAGCATCTGTATTAAGGATGAAGGTTGAATCAATAATTTGTTAAGTATTCCTATAATAATCTTAGGTTGTTACCTAGTTTAATTTTAGTCTAATTATAATATAAATAGCATTTTATTGAGTTTATCTAGTCATTAGAACCAATCATTGAAGATTTGAAATGATTCGGAGCTCAATCGAATATTTGGAATATTTTAATAATATTTAATTAATTAAAAAACTGAGGTATTTATTTTGACTTCGAAATTGAAACTCAACTTCGCCATTATGCTCGTCACCCCCAAATTAGCTAGTGGTGATATTTTGGAAGTATTTGGAAGTCGTCGGATTTTTGCAAATATTTTAATGTATTTAAATGCACCAAAAAATAGAATAATTATTTAATCGTCAGAATCGAAATCCAACTTCACCGTTGAATTCCTCATCCCCAAATTAGCTATGGGTGAATTTTTGGAAAATTTCTGAGCACATTTATCAAATCTAATTTTTTTTTATATAAATTAAGAATTAAAAAGAAATAATTATTTATTTCTTTATTTCCATTTTCCATTTTCTTCTCTCTGCTAGCTCCATGCCCTGAATCGGTGCCCCCTATTCGCACGCAAGGGCTGAAGCCCTCTCTCTTTTCCCTACATGCTGTGATGGGAGAGGACTTGCTCTCCTCTCCCATAGGTTATGCATACGACCTCTTCTCCTTCTCCTTTAAAGGCAGCTATCAACACTCCATCCATCACTTGTTGTCAAGCTAAAACATCCTCCTCCATAGAAACCTCAGTCCTCTTCCTCCTCTTGCTGGCGGCTGAAAAAGAAGAAGGAGTTCCTTCCTTCAAGTTTCTGCAAGAATCTTAGTTCTCTTCCTCCATCTTCTCCAAGCATAAGGTACTCATTTGTTATGATCTTCCTTGTGCTATTCTCTGCATTTGATTCAGTAAAGTGTGTTAAATGATATATTTATTAGCTATGGATTCTATGTATGATTGTCGAGCCTCAATTGGACTCAAATGAGTTCGATCGAAGCTCGTTTCTCTATTGAAAATGCTGTCAAAAAATTGTGTGATTTTTGCATACCAGTAGCTAGGGCATCACTCTCTGCTCGTTAAAATAATCCGTTCATGCCGATTTTGGTATTAATGGAAAGGTCTCGAAAATACTTTACCATTGGTATATAGAACCACATGTGAGGTGCCCAAAATTAGGAGTATTTTAGTACAAAAGGAGACCCGTAACGGTTTTCGCACATGCAAAATTACCGTCGAGTGCTACAGTGCGCCCTAGCGCCCGAGTCTCAGGTTGAATCCTCCATAGCGCGTCGTAGCGCCTGTCTCTCGGCCAGGGAGCACTACAGCATGCTGTAGCATCCAGCTCTTGGGAACTTTGGCGTCGTAGCGTGCCGCAACGTTTTCAGGCGCCACAACGCTGAAATCCACCACAGCTCCTGAAAGCGCTGCGGTGCGCCGTAGCAACTAGAAATGTCCAAAAGTGCCCAGAACTGTCCGAAATTACCCGAATTTGTGATTTTTTGCATTCTAATGACCCTAGGACCATAATGGGGCCAAAATATATCAAAATCGAACCTGAATTTAGTAAAATTAAGCATTATATGAATGTGTAGGTCATTTTCAATGAGGAATCCACCATTTTACTATGAATTTCATGTTCTAAATCTCATAAGTAATTGCTTGAATATTTTGTGCCAAATATAAATGTTAGAATCTTTGATTGCTTGTGCGACTAAGTAGAACCTAATAACCATATTGTATGAAATTTAATTGCATTACATTTGGAATCAAGTGATAATTACTCATTATTTTAATCAATGAGATATTTTTGTATAATAATAAACTTTCATATTTATCTTGGAACCTTAGATTTGATTAATTTGATATTAACCTATAATTGAACTTAAGAACTTTCAAAATTGATTAAATAATTAATACTTAATCCAAATCTTGGAATATACATCAATAATACACTAATAATGCATTGATTTGTCATTAATCTTTAAACTAAATAATTGATATTGATTTGATTAAGTTAGCAGTTAAACCATAACTTGTCTTGATTAATATTTAAGCCTTAATTACTTTAATCAATTAACTTTGATTGAAAGACAATTCAACTTGCATAATTCCAACAATATATTTAAACCATTGAATTAGAAGTGCTTAGATTATTAAAGAACTCATATGATTTAGTATCTAGACTATACCTTAAGATCCCTGATTATCTCTTATATAAGATTATTAGTATAAGTAAACCATAAAAAATGTACTGATTTACAATATGATCAACTCCTAATAATATTCTTGATTGTATCCCATAATTGTAGCATATGTGTTGATCAGATGGGTTTACCCATTTGATCTGATCAATTTAAACTTAAAAAGAATAAGAAGTGAAAATATAAGACTTAACTATTCTTTCTTGTTAGAGGTGTAAGATCTTTATGATTTTACCTTAGGTTATTAATATGGTGGCCACCCCCTTTAATCATAAGGATTAGGGTGTGGTCGTCACTAAGCATATACCTTACTTAACATTAGATTGGAAATTTAAGGCTCCAATCCAATCTTAAGAGAAAGATGTGCTTTTCATAATAAAATAAATGATAACAATCACTAATGAGTATACTATAAAATCAGTATGCGGAAGAAAAGTACAAACTAAAGTAATCATCCATTCATCCATATTACAAAGTAAAACATCTATCTCAGAATATACAATGCAGCAAAAGTAAAGTATAATTTAATCCTGTATTATTACAAATATTAAAGTTTAAAGACTGAAATATCAAAATAAGGGCCCTCATCCTCTCAGATATATATAAATAAAGTAATATATCAAGTAAACTAAGGATCCTCAGTAGTCTGAACCTCCTCCTATATTTGCTCCTCTGTAGGCTCAATCTCCTCAAAAGCTCAGAATCTACCATTATTGGTATCATAATGGTAGGGGGGCCAATAAAAAAAAAATCTAGTTAGACAAAATATCTAAGTACATTTTAAAGTAATGAATTTTAATATATTTTAATGATATCACCATTGAAATTTAAACAAGCATAGCAGTAAAGCGACAAAGAAAGGAAGAACAAGTTATGAGGTAGAAACATACCTCAACTCAGGCTGCATAACAAAGTAAGTAAAGTACAAATGTAATCTAATAAGTATAAAGGAAAATCCTAAGTAATATGATCAAACTAAACATGCTGGTTATAGTATAAGAAAGAGTACTAAATTGAAAATAAATCTATCACTCTAACATGCTCTCAAATAAGTAAAACAACTGACATACAGAAAGTTCTAAAATGTAAAGAAACTGCAAAAAATGAAAAATGATCCACTGATCCACTGATTTCATTGACTAGTGGTAGCTTCAATTTGAAACTTAATTGGCTTTGTTATGGCCTAATTAGGGTTTAGGGTGATTAGTGAGTGATTAGTGAAATTAATCACCCAATCACTAATCTAACCATACAATTAAGTTCTAATAAACTCTATGAGTTCTCTGAAACTTAAATTGTCCAATTTGGATTATTGGATTTACTAATATTTACTAATTAAGTTTTAGAGTAATTATGGTTGATTAGCAAATCTAACTATTGGATCTTAAATATTTTTGTATATTATTGTGAATTAGGTTTTTCTGATCTAAATGGATATTTGGATCACTTAATTTGGAGCTTAATTGACCAACTTATGGTAAATTGAAGTTCTAGGGTTAATTGACCTAATTAGGGTTAGGTCTTAAATGTGATTAGTCTAAATCTAATATAAACAGCAAAGTTAACACTACTAAAATGTTCTTTAGGATTTTCTGAGTATTTTGAGACCCATATTGGATATGTCTGGATTAAAGGATACAAAGTTATGATTAAAGGAAGTTTTGTGATATTTATGGTTTAATTTAGGAGTCATAAATGTTATTAGGTGAAATATAATTCCAATTGGAAATTTGATAGTTTCATATTAATCTTCTAATTTTTCTGATCATGATGATATATAATATCACTATATTTAGAGTTGTAGTTTACTATTAATTAAGTGTTAAAGTTCTATAATTAATCATTTGAATTAACTAAATTAATACTAATTATTAATCTATTATTAAGTTTACTTTTGCAGGTTTGGACTTCAGCGGTTCCTACAGCTTGCGCGGTGCAATCCATAACGCTGAGGCGCCGACAGATGCAGGATTCACCCACACGTGTTGCACATCTGAGAGGTGATATCGTGCGGTGGACCCCACTGATTTCTGCGCTCTGACTGAACGGGCCCAAGACTCATCACCCAATATGCAGGAGATCGGGTCAGGCTTGACCCGCTCCAGCCCGATACAAATCGAGCGGGACTCGGCGAAAAGAAGACCCCCGAGGCTAGGGCATGAGTTTTGGGTGACTTCCCGGCGACAGCCGGCCTCGATCTGCACGGACATCATGACGAGGATGGTGAGAGCTATCCGATAATATGTTGATCAACCTTTGAGATGGTCTAAGATGTCGATGGAGGGTAACCCTAAAAGCTAGAACTCGATGCGACGATGCTAACGGTATATACTGTGGATGTTAATCCAAATTCGAGAGTTTTAAATTGTTCTAGTTTGATCAAAAATAACAATACATTAATCTGTAGTATGAAATAGAGTTTCGAACTGGAATGGAAATGAAGGAATACAAATTAGAGGAAAGATTTGTACCTTATTTTTGACAGTCTGAAAATGCTTAGGGTTCGAACGGGTCTCTTGCCTTCGATTTGAAATTGATCACAACGCCAGACGATTCTTCTCCAGCGAGTCTCGAAGTTCGAAGCCTTAATAAAACCAAACTTTGGAAGCAAGGAATGCCTCGTGGCGGCAAAGAGGCATCTGGCATGCGAAGGATGTCGCGTGCGAGCTTCGTGCGCCACGCATAGCCTGGAGGAAGACAATGCGGTGACCGTTCGATCGGACCAATCGAATGGTCCGAATCGTCCGTCAGATCTAACAGCGAAGGAGGATGGAGTTAAACTTAATGTGATGGCACTGTTAATTTCTTTTAATAATATTAATATTATAAAAGTTTATTTAAATTTTATTAATCAATATTAGATAATTAAACGTATTTCAAAATTTTCCAATATATCATTTCTGGCTAATTGAGGGGTAAGGAACGCAATAGCGCAATCGGATTTTCGATTCGATGAGTATTTAATTATTCGATTTTTAGGAGTATTTAAATAATATTAAAATATTCATCAAAAATCCAACAACTTCCAAATGCCTCCAAAATTTCACCCCTAGCTAATTTGGGAGTGGTGAATGTAATGGCGAAGTCATATTTTTGATTCGAGGTCAAAATAAAAAGTCAATTTCTAGGGTTTTTCTGGATTTCCTGAAAATCTAGTTTTGATCCATTTGACTTCAGGTTTGGACTGGATCTTAGAGCTGAGTTCCAAATGACCTAATTAAGACACTAGAATCACAATTAGGACTTGACTTAGTCCTAATTGACCTAAGTAACAACTTGGGTTGTTTCAGACTCCCCGACTTAAGAACGATGTCGTCCTCGACATCACTCAAGTGAGAAGAATAAGACAAATGAAAATGTAAAATTGAAATGAAAATGAGATAAAAGAGTATGATTTCAAGGACTTAAGGGTGTATATATTAATCCAATGGGAATGGAAGAATCATCAAGCCCGCTTCGCGGCCTTTACCTCGACTATCGTCTCAAAGTATCCTTTACCTCGACATGTGAAATCAGATGGCTCCACTTAAAGATGTGAAGGGCTATTTATTAGTTTTTAGAAACTCTGATCAAATAATTAATTTGATCCTTGTCCAGGATTTTGACAGGTCATTTAATGGATGATAGTTTTGGTTGAATTCTCACTAGAGACACGAAGAAGAAGATCATGAAAGTATTAAATTACTCTCATTTAGAATAGAGGATATATATAGATACATAAGGTCTTATGATAATCAAACTATAATTATAGCACTTTACCACAATTACAGAAATGGATTCAGAAATGTAATCCTCAACAGATAAGCATTTTCTTAAGACTTGAAGATTCGATTGATGATCACTTCACATTTTTGTCATGAATTCTAAGAGTTAAAATAAGATTCAAGCTATCCAAAAGAATTAAGACTTAAGGTTAATTGAAGGATCAGGGATTCATAATTGAGAATCCCTTATCAACTTATGATTTAAGGCTGGACTTTCAAATTCTACCTAAGAGTTAGGAATTTTAAGCCAGTTTTTTAAGCTTAAAACTAGCTAACCAAACTAAGTGAGAATCATCACTCAATAAGGATAGAAATAAAAGAAAGAAAAGCTATTATTCATCCAATCTGAATACAACTTCAAGGGTCTGATGGTTAACTTTAAATTTATAACTTAAGGTTTAGCATTATAGTATAAACTTTATACTTAGTAGGTGACATCACAACTAAGTATAGGATGCTATAAGGATCAAAGATCCTAAAGGTTTTGCACTTTAAGTGATATTCACCACTTAAGAAAGTTTAGGTGAATTAGCTTAAGCCATTATACAGATTCTAATCTAATGAGTTGTAATCCAAGGACTTAATCATCAAAGAACTAACATTCTTTGATTTCTTATTTTATTAAAATCTTAGGATTTGAACAAAGTTCTATCATTAGAATCTAAGTCTAATAATGAATCTAAATGGTCAGGTTTATAATTTCTAAGAATAAGATGAGGATGGACTACTTGCATGAATTAGTCCATACTAGGTTTTGAACTAATAAAGAGACATTCATCTCTTACTAAAAAGGTCTAATTAAAGCAAATAATATTAATATCCATTTAGGATTCATGGCCTCAAGATTAAGAACTTAGGTCATTCAAGTCACCTATGATAACTTGACACCTAAGAAATTATTATTAACATAAATCATAAATTTTGATTTGGAAATAGCAAAGAACTCACTTACCCATATGGATAAGTGTTAGGAGGCTTCATAAGAATGAAGATTATGGTCATGAGTCATATTCTATGATTTATGCCAAAATTTCTTAGAATTGGTTGCTATGATCCAAGTCACAGTATGTGGCTTAGAAATCTAATGGTTATATTTAATCTCATCTTGAATGAGAACTTATTTCAAGGGAAGAATCAATAAATGCTTAAGGCATAACACGACTTAGGCACATATTCAAAGATTGAACTCAAACTAATTGAGAAGTAAAATTTTCTTATTAAAAAGGGATTGGATTTTCTACAATTAGATTGTGTATTTAAGTGACATTCATCACTTGATTATAGTAAGGAGATAGAATTTCTATCCAATTCAGATAGACAGGAAATTACAAAATCAATTCATTAAGTTACTATAAGTAACTTAACTAAGAAGAAGTTTTCAAAAGATTAACTACAAATTTTAAATCCAAAAATTAGAATTCAAAAAGTTTTGCAATTTAAAGGAAGGTCTAATTTTTAAATGAACATAGGTTCTTTGACTTAGAATGAGTCATATGTTTAAAACTAAATAGAATATCCTCATAAAGATAGGACTTAAGCATGAAACAAGGTTCATTATAGCTAACTTATGCGTGTACACATACAGGTTAGAATAATATAACCATTATGTAATCTTTCCTTAAAGAATATAGGGAAAGAATATAGGGTGAACTTAATTATACAACTAATTCACTCTAAGGCTTCTATTATTAACCAAGTGATCGTAATTGGTTAAGGAATGATACTTAGATAAAGAGGGTGATTATTCAACTTAGGTATTTAATGTTATAAGAGAGGGAAGTCTACAGCATCCAGTCACATAAGATGACTTGATACTTTGAAATTGTAAGTGTTTAATAAATCAAATAATCGATTGCTTATCATTTATGATAAGTTACAATCATTGGTTATTACTAAGAGTTTTTATTTTAACTATACAAGGTTCTATAGTTATAATTTCTCATTCCAAAGAAAATGAGAAATACTCGTGCTTAAGAAAATGATATACTTGGAATTTAAAGAATAATATAGGCAGATAAATTTCAAGTCACAATTGTGACTTATTTAACCATAAATTCAAGGACCTGATTCAATCCAACCCAAGGAATGAGAAGTTACTCACTTAACTGAGTAAGTTCCTTCTTAGAAAAGAATTATTTCTATAAAATACAAAAGTATGTCTTTGCCAAAAGAACCTAAGGTTTGATTATTTTAAGTTAAGGAAAAGGTAATTACCTAATCGAGGATAAAACACTTTAAACACTATGCTAGGCTTTACAAATGATATTTTTAACATATTCATAGCTAGGGATTTATCCTACCAAGATAAGGTAGAGTTTCCTACATTATAATATTTAGGTTAAGTCAAATTAACCCAACATCAAAGTTTGAAAATGGTTAGGAACTAAAGACTAAACTATAGGAACCAGCTTTTCCTTAGTCTAAAGAGTGAAATAATTCTCAAAACATAAAACTTATGTTTGAATCACATGGTTCTAAATTTAAAGGTTACGTACTAATTATAGTTTAAGATTATTTATAGAATCATGTATATTATTTCTATTTTGAGATCCTATAAGTTCTTCTGAGATTGTTGAGCCTGGTATTTTAATTCAAACTCCAACCAATATCCATAAGAGATTTAATTTATTAGAAGAAGAGTCTGTGTTCTAATTTGGGATCCTTACAGTTGTGTTAAATAAAATTTGGAGGAATCATAAGGTATGAAGTTATAGACATTTGTGATGGATAATTTTGGTTGTATTAAATAATGAATGATCTTTCTATTATTCTACTTACTTTGTTTGAATATTTGCTCATGCTATAATAGTTTAATTTTAATTGTCAAATGCAGATAGGATTAAAAGGTGATTGCCCATGGTTTATTTTTATGTTAGTTTCTTACCTTAATTTGTAAGAGAGAAGCTGTAAGTGAAATAAAAGATATGATTGATATACTCAATTTCTTTTAAGATGGATTCTATATGTTTTAATTCATCTCTTAGTCAAATGATAAGAATCTAATTCTCTAAAGATAAGGTGGTATGTTGAAGAGTTTGTCCACTATAAAATCTTAAATTTCTATCTCCTTAGTGTTTTATCATTAGAATTTCTAATGTCTTTTAATATAAAGACTAAGGCTTAACCATTTAGTTTATCTATTTCTAAAGAACTTATAATCATTTCTCTAAGTTATAAAGCTATTTGTCATTCTCTAATTTGGTTCTTAACTTTTACTGATTATGGAAGTACTTTTCCCTTTCATGCCTTTTATTCTGAGTATATAAAAATATGGATGTTATTATAGTATTCATTTAGTGATTGTTTGGCAGAAGAACCATCCATTAGGTAGATAGGAATACAAATTCCAATCTGACACCTTATGGAGTTCTCTGATACCAACTGTGGCGGCAGCCCCCTTTAATCATAAGGATTAGGGTGTGGTCGTCACTAAGCACATACCTTACTTAACATTAGATTGGAAATTTAAGACTCCAATCTAATCTTAAGAGAAAGATGTGCTTTTCATAATAAAACAAATGATAACAATCACTATTGAGTATACTATAAAATCAGAGTGCAGAAGAAAAGTACAAACTCAAGTAATCATCCATTCATCCATATTACAAAGTAAAACATCCATCTCAAAATATATAATGCAGGAAAAGTAACGTACAATTTAATCATGTATTATTACAAACATTAAAGTTTAAGGACTAAAATATCAAAATAAAGGCTCCCATCCTCTCAGATATATATAAATAAAGCAATCTATCAAGTAAACTAAGGATCATCAGTAGTCTGAACCTCCTCCTGAATCTGCTCCTCTGTAGGCTCAATCTCCTCAAAAGGCTTAGAATCTACCATTATCGGTATCATAATGGTAGGGCCCCACAGCTAATAAAAGAAAATTCTAGTTAGACAAAATGTCTAAGTACATTTTAAGGTAATGAATTTTAATGTATTTTAATGATATCACCACTGAAATTTAAACAAGCATAGCAGTAAAGCGACAAAGAAAGGAAGAACAAGTTATGAGGTAGAAATATACCTCAACTCAGGCTGCATAACAAAGTAAGTAAAGTACAAATGTAATCGAATAAGTATAAAGGAAAGTCCTAAGTAATATGATCAAACTAAACATGCTGGTTATAGTATAAGTAAAAGTACTGTACTGAAAATAAATCTATCACTCTAACATGCTCTCAAATAAGTAAAACGACTGACATACAAAAAGTTCTGAAATGTAAAGGAACTACAAAAAATGAAAAATATGAAAGAAAATATGCTGAACTATAAAGTAAAGAAAGTCTGAACTATAAAGTAAACATGTAAAGTAATTGTAAGACAACTGAAATGAAAACTATAAAGTGATTGAAAAGTAAAAGTTATATAACTGTAAGATGCTTGTAAAAATAAAGTAAAACATAAGTTATAAGTAAAGTGTGAGATACTTCTACTTAGTACTGCCACAAATTAAAGTCCATCTGCCCATCTAGGAGAAACATCCTAGATTGCGTTAGGAAAGTATCCTAGTCACAAGGTAACGTCCATTTAATCATCCAAGAATTGTCCCAGGCAAAAGTAAAGTAAACATCCAGGAATCCAGGAAAGTGTCCTGGGCAAAAGCTATCCTAAAGTAAAGTTATACTAAATGACAGACTAAATAAAACATAACTCACAAAGTAAAATTTTTTTTATTTAAGTTTTCTTTTTAAATTATGCAAATGCTATAAAAATGTAATTCAAAGTATAACATAAAATATTTATCAAGTATTTCTGTTAAGCAAAATATGTCCAAAAGTGTAAAGAGGCTCAAAAGCAAGGAAAAGCATAGCAATTTAAATTCAAGGAAATAATTGCACTACACAAACTTTGTGATATCACCTGTTTTCTAATTTAACCATTCTAACTACTCTAAGTTACATAAGATTCAGAATTATCAATTCCTATACTATTTGTAACTTAGAATCATGAACCTATAAGTTAAACATAATTAGGATTAGCTACATCCTAATTATAAATGAATCAATGTTGCCTAAAAGGTTAAAATAATTAAATTAATTGTCCTAAGTTATTATTTTCAATAATCTCAAACCCAATCTTGATTAGCCAAATCAAGACTGAAAGGATTAAGAACTGAACTCTAAATAATTAAATTCAATTTATAATCACAAGGTTATCCTAAAGACTAGAGTTAAATCCCATCTCAGTGATTAAATATTAAAGCAAATCCTATTAAATTAAGTCAAACTCAATAGGATAGATCTTTAATCCTAATTCTAAAATTAAAAGATCAAATAATCATTTAATAAATTATGAAAAATCTAATAAACTAGTAAGATCAAGGTTTCACCTTAATGAGTAACCCACTTTACTCATTAGATGAATTATAACCTAAGATCTATTCCTAATATTAGTAATTAAAGCTCTTAAGTACTAAGAGTATCACTCAGACACATATCCTAACTAAGGTTATAAGACCTAAAGGATGATCTAAGAAGTTCAAAGGAAAGAAATATCTCTCATAATTCACTTAAGTTTTACTTAAGACAACTTAGGGATTTCATCAAATTTCCAATTTGAGACTTAAAATTATCTAAATTATAGCTTAAATCATTTTAATTACTATATATTATGATTTAGAGATGAAATCATGTCTTAAATTCATTAAACCTTAATTTAAGGGTCTAAAACTCATCTTTATTAATTAGGGTTAAATTCTAAATTTTAATAAAGTGGAATGATTACTTACTGTCTAATATAAGTTTAGACAGTAAGTTCATTAATTTTGGTTAAGTATTAAGCCTTATAAGGCCAAATTAAGGAATTTGACCTATAAGGGCAAATTAATAATTTTACCCTAATAATACCTAAAGTTTCTATCAGTTTATTAAAGATTAAGTCCTAAACTTTTCATAGAATCTAAAATCATCAAATTCTGATATGTATTGACTAAGTTATAGCCAATACAAGTTCTAAGATTTGAATGATAATTAAGGGTTCTTAATAAAGATCAAATTTTACGAACTTCTCCAATTGATATCCAAATTGAGTAAAATCAGTGGCTATGATTCACAAATAATTTACTGATTTCATTGACTAGTGGTAGGTTCAATTTGGAACTTAATTGGCTAAGTTATGGCCTAATTAGAGTTTAGGGTGATTAGTAAGTGATTAGTGAAATTAATCACCCAATCACTAATCCAACCATACAATTAAGTTCTAATAAACTCTATGAGTTCTCTAAAACTTAAATTGACCAATTTGGATTATTGGATTTGCTAATATTCACTAATCAAGTTTTAGAGTAATTAAGGTTGATTAGCAAATATAATCGTTGGATCTTAAATATTTTTGTATATTATTGTGAATTAGGTTTTTTTACTCTAAATGGATATTTGGATCACTTAATTTGGAGCTTAATTGACCAACTTATGGTAAATTGAAGTTCTATAGTTAATTGACCTAATTAAGGTTAGTCCTAAATGTGATTAGTCTAAATCTAATATAAAAAGCAAAGTTAACACTAGTAAAATGTTTCTTAGGATTTTTTGAGTATTTTGAGATCCATATTGGATATGTTTGGATTAAAGAATACAAAGTTATGATTAAAGGAAGTTTTGTGATATTTAGGGTTTAATTTAGGGGTCCTAAATATTATTAGGTGAAATATAATTCCAATTAGAAATTTGATAGTTTCATATTAATCTCTAATTTTTCTGATCATGATTATATATAATATCACTATATTTAGAGTTGTAGTTTACAATTAATTAAGTGTTAAAGTTCTATAATTAATCATTTGAATTAACTAAATTAATATTAATTATTAATCTATTATTAAGTTTACTTTTGCAGGTTTGGACTTCAGCTGTTCATACAGCTTGCGTAGCGCAATCCATAACGCTGAGGCGCCGACAGATGCAGGATTCACCCACACGTGTCGCACATCTGAGAGGTGATATCGTGCGGTGGACCCCACTGATTTCTGTGCTCTGACTGAACGGGTTCAAGACTCGTCACCCAATATGCAGGAGATCGGGTCAGGCTTGACCGGCTCCAGCCTGATACAAATCGAGCGGGACTCAGCGAAAAGAAGACCCCCGAGGCTAGGGCATGAGTTTTGGGTGACTTCCCGGCGACGGCCGGCCTCAATCCGCACGGCAGCATGACGAGGATGGTGAGAGCTATCCGATAATATGCTGATCAACCTTTGAGATGGCCTAGGAAGTCGATGGAGGGTAACCCTAAAAGTTAGAACTCGACGTGACGATCCTAACGGTATATACTGTGGATGTTAATCCAAATTCGCGAGTTTAAAATTGTTCTAGTTTGATCAGAAATAACAATACATTAATCTGTAGTATGAAATAGAGTTTCGAACTGGAATGGAAATGAAGGAATACGAATTAGAGGAAAGATTTGTACCTTATTTTTGACGGTTTGAAAATGCTTAGGGTTCGAACGGGTCTCTTGCCTTCGATTTGAAATTGATCGCAACGCCAGACGATTCTTCTCCAGTGAGTCTCGAAGTTCGAAACCTGTAATAAAACCAAACTTTGTAGGCAAGGAATGTCTCGTGGCGGCGAAGAGGCATCTAGCATGCGAAGGATGCCGCGTGCGAGCTTTGTGCGCCACTCGTAGCCTGGGGAGGAAGACAATGCGGTGACCGTTCAATCGGACTGATCGAACGGTCCGAATCATCCGTCAGATCTAACCGTGAAGGAGGATGGAGTTAAACTTAATGTGACGGTGCCGTTAATTTCTTTTAATAATATTAATATTATAATAATTTATTTAAATTTTATTAATCAATATTAGATAATTAAACGTATTTCAAAAATTTTCAATATATCATTTCTAGCTAATTGAGGGGTAAGGAATGCAACGGTGCAATCAGATTTTCGATTCAATGAGTATTTAATTATTCGATTTTCAGGAGTATTTAAATAATATTAAAATATTCGTCAAAAATCCAACGACTTCCAAATGCCACCAAAATTTCACCCCTAGCTAATTTGTGGGTGGTGAATGCAATGGTGAAGTCAGATTTTTAATTCGAGATCAAAATAAAAAGTCAATTTCTAGGGTTTTTCTGGATTTCCCAGAAATCTGGTTTTGATCCATTTGACTTCAGGTTTGGACTGGATCTTAGAGCTGAGTTCCAAATGACCTAAGTAAGACACTTGAATCACAATTAGGACTTAACTTAGTCCTAATTGACCTAAGTAACAACTTAGGTTGTTACAATTAATATAATAATTGTTAAGCCTTATCAATTAATATGACAATGAGGTAGAAAGATCTTATTATTAAAACTTGAGGTAGGAACTTAGATGCTCCTTCTTAGCCTTAGATGCTTGGTCTTTGACCCTTGTGGTAGGATTACATAAAACATGCAGAATGAGTTCTCCCATGTGGTAGGATTACCTAAAACATGCAGAATAAGTTTCTCCCATGTGGTAGTAACTTATATTGAGTGATCTCTTAATCACACCTTTGGAACCTTATGTAGGATTCCCTCAATAGAGTAAAGAGTTATAGTTTTGATACTTATTGGTTATTAAATAGAATTGTTAGAACCCAAATTGTTAGTTAGATATGATAGTGTATATCTATAGTGCTGAGTCACTTTAACAAAATTTCATGATTGGTTGAGTCACTCTAGGCAGGATTGTAAGGTATTGGTCTTAATCTATGGGATTGGGTAAGTACAATCTCGCTTAGAGTAAATCTTCCAATCTTAAGAGTGTTGTGATTAAGCGAAATGAAATTCTTAGTTTGAGGAGATAAATTGTGACCGGGGTCTGCCTCCTATCATCGTGCCCGTCGATAAGCATAGTTTATGATAAACTAATTATCTCAAGTCACCCTTCATAGAATATTAGCAGTATGTTGTGATTAGGGAAATGAAATCCTTAGTTTGAGAGGATAAACTATGATCAAGTTCTGCCTCCTATCATCGTGCGCGTCGATAAGCACAATTTAATACAAACTAAGTATCTCAAGTCACTCTTCTTATACCACTCAGCTTGCTTATAGTTAGGATATTTAACAGCTCCGTTTGAGAGAATAAACTGTGATCGAATTCTGCATCCTATCATTGTGCGCATTAATAAGCACAGTTTAAAACAAATTAAGTGTTAAATTCACCATTCTTAGAAACATACCAACTATATGTATACAACCTTTTTAGCTGATGATTCTAACTTAAATACTAAGTAAAACCACCTAATGATCTAGAGCTATGAGTCAAAATATATTTAGATGGATTTTGCATAATAGATACAATAGATTCATAATCCAATTTTAAAATAATTTTTTTGAATTTTTGGATTTAAGACATGTAATATTAGAAATATGAGCATAAGCATAAGCATGAGTATGTGTATCAGTGATTATGTATGGATTATGAGATGTTGCATACATCAACAAGGGAATTCAGGATGTTCTAGCATCACAGTAAACTGTATTTCCTAATAAGATGTATGTAAACAGTAGACTGTATATCCATGGCAGTTTAATAATATTTTGGTTACATATCAGTGGCATACAGTACATTAGCATATTCAGATGCATAATCTCAGTGGCATACAACATAATTTTACTACATTACTTACTCATATTCAAATCATTTACTATTTTACTTACACTTAGTATTTAGTTTATATCTCAATTTTACTTTACTTCTATTTTATATTATTTTCAGATTTTCATCTATTTTACAATTTTTTTATAGTTTTATTTGAATTACTTAATTGTTAAGTTAGATAATTATGACTGTTTAGAATAGCTTTCGATGTGTTAGACTTATTGTCTAACACGTTGTACTTCTGGGATCCGACAATTTGCTAGATCCAGAGCAGTTATGTGATGGCCCGACGCTAGTTCAGCAAAAACTATTTTGACATCGGGTGTTCACTTACCACATGATCATATTGAGTAATGAAAAGAAAGGGACACATATAAAAATTAAAATATATTTCTCACTTATTTTAATAATTCATATTATAAGATTTTTCATCATACTCCTCGTACAAAAGGGAAATAAAAAATAAAATAAAATAAAACAAAAGATAAGCAAAACAGCGTCGTCGTAGATCCATTGACAAATTGAAAATTTTATGTATTAGGGTTCTTGTTTAAGCTCTTCCAGAAGTACCGAAATTGGTATTATACAACAAATAATACCAGGATTGGAATTCCTAATAATTAGAGAATAGTCTAAGTGCCATAGTAATCAATGTAGTATTACATTTTATAATAGCAAAGATACGATTTGCGAAAGAGATGCAGGAAAAGTATTAAGGTAACAGCGCAAATAAAATAATTAATTTTTTGCAAAAGATATTAGCTCAAAGATATAGATTACTGATGTCATTTTTCCAGTAACC
The DNA here is from genome assembly GCA_016760335.1 of Gastrodia elata. NCBI lineage: Eukaryota > Viridiplantae > Streptophyta > Magnoliopsida > Asparagales > Orchidaceae > Gastrodia > Gastrodia elata. Next base: position 24,453,311 of record CM028674.1, on the reverse strand, counting down.
CACCATGAATATTGTTATTGATGTCATTTTTTCAGTAACAACACACAAATGCTATTACCAATACATTTTTCCAGTAATTTGTCATGAATGCCGTTACAAATGTCATATTTTCTAGTAACTGGACACAAATGCTATTACTGGTGTTTTTCTATCAAGTAATTAGCCACGAATGCTGTTACTGATGTCATTTTCCAAAAACTAGCCACAAATGTTGCCACATTGGTTTTGAACTACCAACCAAGTTTCAAATTGAAATTTGGCTCAAAGTAATTAAAAGCTAAGCAGCAGTAACAATACAAAATATAATACTAGTCATGCACTTGGTACCTTTTGTCTTTTAAGTTTGGATGAGTGACAGTTTGCTCAATCTGCATTTTTTGACATTTTAGCAATTAGCCAATGATTTTAGGGATATTATTTAAGGATTTTCTTATATTCTTCTTTTTTATCCTTTTCTTTCATATTCTTATTATAATATAAGTCTGTATTTATTAAGTCACTTGTTGTAATCATATTTTATTATTATAATCATATTAATGTTATGAAAGAATAAAGACAAAAATATAAATGAAAAGAAATACTTAAATGGAAATAGTAATCATTTTATAATATTTGAATTGTTCTCATTATTAATTAATGAGAATGATAAACATGTAAATGACTAAATATAATTTTTTATAAAAATGTATAGAGTTATAAGTTTAGCAAAATATTTTCCATCTATTTTCTTCCTTTCCAATACCTCTCACCTTAAGATTAGGATTGCTTAAAAAACAAAGGAAGTCAAAATGGATGATTGTACGGTTAACCGAGGTTACTGCAGCAAGAGAGCTGGCTGGCGACTGTAAAAGAGGGGCTGAGGAAGGAGCTGACAGTTTGTTGGCTACTATGGGCTGAGGGAGGAGATGCTGTGGGGGCTGGTAGGGGCTGAGGAAGGAGATGACAGTTTGTTGGCTATTGTGGGCTGAGGGACGAGCTGTTGTGGGGGTTGGTAGGGGCTGAGGAAGGAGCTGGCAGCTTGTTGGTTGTTGTGGGCTGAGGGAGGAGCTGTTGTGTGGCTGGGAGAGAAGGATAAAGCTGTTGTTTGGAGAGGAGAAGGAGGGCTGTTGTGTGGGGAGAAGAGGGAGGAAGGGCTGTTTTTTGGAGAGGAGGAGGGTTGTTGTGTGGAGAGAAGAGGGAAGAAGGGCTGCTGTTTGGAGAGGAAAAGGAAAGTTACTCTGTGGGAGGAAGAGGGAGGAAGGGCTACTATTTAAAGAGGAGATGGAGGGTTATTGTGTGGGGAGAAGAGGTAGGAAGGGCTACTGTTTTGAGAGGAGAAGGGAGGGCTGGCTGCTGGAGGGTTGGCATGGGCGAGGAGATGCTAGCTGGGAATGGGGAGAAGAGGGTTGGCTAGCAAGGGTGAAGGAGGAGGAGGGGTTTCTATGGGGCTGAGGGCTGGGGAAGCTGTTGGGAGAGAAAAGAGAAGGGAGGTTGGGAGTATTAATGGCGTGGATAAGGGGCCATTAATCTTCCGCCAAGCGGAAGAATCACAAGCTGCAATTTGGGGGGGGGGGGGGGGGGGGGGTGGAAGGAGAATTTCAAAGGAAATTTATTAAAACTACTTAAACTTATATTAATAGCATTTTTTTGCCATTTGGCTTCCAAATACAATAAAATTTGACACTGATGTATGTTATGACATTATGAACACCCTTGCGCTAAAATTTTTCGATTTCGAGTAATATTTATTTTATATTAATTTTTGAGTTTAAAACTTCAAAAATTAATCATTATCAAATCGGTGCTCAGAATTTAATGAAACTTTTTGAGCAACTATTAAATAATATACTTAATATAATGACATTGAAATCGATGAATTCAAGCATGTATTTCAATATTCATGATTTTTAAAATTTAAATAATTCAGAAAATAAAACGGGAGCATCCGTTATTCAAATTTTTCCCAAACTAGGGCACTTTGATCTTTAAAATTATTCTTACATATGGTATATTTTTATTTGCCCTAATTTGAAATTCCCCGGGATTATGATTTTTAAGGCGGGATTTGACCTAATTTGCAAAGTAACGACTTTGGGTCGTTACAAGTTAGTGGAGTCAGATCTGGTGGATACTCAGGAGATCCAAAAGGAATTCGTGGATCACTAGTTGACTATTCTCCAGCCTTTACTAATTTGCCTAGTTATTTTTTTCAGTCAGTATTTAGACTTTTTTCTATACTTCAGTAAATTGTTTGAAATAACTCTGGATGTGTTTTCTTTTCTTTTCTGAGATGAATATTTTATTTAACTTCTGTGATGAATATTTCTGGATGTCTAATTTAGCTTATGCACTCTGTTTATATATAATTTATACTTAGTATTATGATGTGATCAGCATACTAGAAATACTAATATTTTATGCATATATTAGATTCTTCATATTGTAATTTAAATCTAATGTATGTACTTGCGTAATACGTAGGATAATAATACTATTCTTATCTTTAAGTATTAGCTCTCGATCCTCCCTTAGGGTTGAGTTAGCAGCCTTCAGTATTAGTTTGAGTTATTCATGGAAATGCGGAATCCCTTCCCGAGTAGCGCGCTGCTCCGCCGCCAATTGTTTACCTCTTTTGCACGCAGTGACGGAGCGAGGCGCTACAATTCCAATTATCTAAATTATGAAATTTAAGTCTTAAATATACAATTGAAATTATATATGAAGTAATTAAAATGAGATATGTTTGTTGTCCTGGGATTTAAAAACTTTAAAATATTCATATTTTGGAAATTATGAAATTATGAAATTATGAAATCACATAAATTAAGGAGCCAAATATCTAAATCATCCAAATGTTGTCTAAATAAATTTATGAAATCAAATATGAAATTCTTATAACATAAGAAGAAGAGTGATACTAAATATGTCAAAATTAGACAACATTAGATTTTTAGGGTTTATGGGACTCCTAATTAGGATTAAAAAGCTATTAAGAAAGTTAGAGTTTAAAACCTAAATATAATTTTGTATTATTATCCTACATATTTTTGTGATTGAAATAGACTATTGGAATGTCAAGTTTAAACAAAAAATGATCAAGAAATGCCACATACAAGTTTTGGATTAAATCATAATTAATTAATTAGCCTAAATAATGATTAATAAAAATAATCAATGAAATAGAAATTTATTGTTGTATTAATATTCTACGCATTTTTCTGATCGAAACGATATATAATATCATATATTTTGGATAATTATTTTGCAAGTAATAAATAAAATGAATTCTGCATTAATTAATATTATATATATATATTCTTTTTCTTTTAATCAATTTAACTAACGGTTAGCATTATTACGGTGCTGATAGCAAGGCGTGAAGATCCGCATGCCACATGGCCTGATGCAAATGGCGCGGTTCGAGTAAGAATGAACTGGCCGGTTCATTTCATAGTGAACCACGAATCGCTTTCTTCCCCAACGAGTCCGCGTGCAGGGATCTATGGCATCACTGCATTCGCACTGTGAGCCACTTCAGGATGCGATTGACCCCAAAATACGAAGCTCATGAAGAGATCTACGATCAGACATGAAAGCCCCAGTCGAAGATACTCCAAGTGTCATCAAATGAAAAGCCTTAAATCTAACCCTACGATGCATTGAGTGCACTGTCGCAAGATCAGATTGAGCTCGATCAGGTTTGATCGACCTCGACTGATCAATAATTGTTTAGCATAACCTAAACTAAAGCGCACATTATAGTTAAACATCACAGATTTCTAAAATGGAAAAGGAACAATCAAGAAAATGGAGGTATTAGAAATAACTACACGAGGCTGACGGGATGAATCCCAATCGACTATGGTTGAGATGATTGGAGTTCGACATCTCCAAAACTAAGATTAAGTAATGATAAATGGAATGCCAAATTGAATAGGATGGGTAGGAGATGGTTTACCTACACCTTCATCTTTGGGATCTAGGATTAGGGCTCGGTTGCATTTCGAATGGTAGCAGGTTCCCTTTAGGTCTCCTTCGCAGCTCGTCAAGGCAGAATGGAAGCAAATGGAGGAGTAGGGGAATTGGGCGAGTCCTAATGTTGTGGAGGAGGGGTAGCTGCACGTTGCAGCGTACGCCTCTACGCCCGATCATGGCGCAGAGGGACGTACAGTAGAAACCATCCAAGACGTCAGATCCTGTTGGCGATCTGATGGTCAGATCTTTATCACACGAGCCCGCCGTCTGTTCTTAATCTAGAAGGAACTGACGGTCCGGTTTGAGATGATTCAGTGATTCGTGCTCTGAGCGGCTCAGTGAATTTCCTCCTTTTCATAAAAGTGTCATTGGATAATATTTTATAAATGTTAATTTAAATTATATTATTTAATTATTTAATTTACTAATTTAATTACTCAAATTTAAATAATCAAACAGACTCTAAAAAATCCCAAAATTTCACTCTCATCTAATTGATGGGTGAGGAACTCAAAAATGCAATCAGATTTCTGATCGAATGTCAATTTTATTATCCTAGTTTTCTGAGTAATTAAATATTTTTAAATTAATCGAAAAAAATTTGATGACTTCCAAACACTCCCAAAATACCACTCCTTATTAATTTGAGGGTGACAAGTCCAATGACGGACTCCAATTTTGATTCTGATATCTAAAAAAAATAGGCATTCTCAAAATTATCGGAAAACCATGAATATTGGAAAGTCTCAAATGATCTCCAAATTACACAAAACTTGAGGTGAACACTTTTAATACTATTATAAGAGTATTAGAAGAGAAACATATTTAATTAGTCAACTAATTAGTATGTAACAATACTAGGGTTGTTACAGCTTCCCTCCTTAAGAGAGGTGTCGGCCTCATCACACAACAAATAAAAACATGAAATTGAAAATGCAAGAAGTCAAATAAAACACATAAGAAAATGAAAAAACTTAAATTACATCATTAATGAAAGAACTTAAACTACCTGATTAATGAAAGAACTCTAGAAATTTCTTCTGCATATCTTCTTCTTTTTCACATGTAACTTCTTCAACTGATAGTTCTACCAGTGAATTTTGATCATATGAACACTGTGGTTCCTCATCTACTTGAGATCTCTTTCCAAAATTGCAACGAGTTTAACAATAAATGTCAGATTGGACTGTAGTTCTATTGCTATAATCTGAACTTGCTGACTAGGATCAAGCAAACGCCTCCTTAATGATGAAACATGAAACACGTTGTGCACAACTGAGAAGTCTTCAAGAAACTCCAATCTATACACAAGAGTTTCAACTTTCCCAATCACTTTGAAGAGTCCCAAAGAAATTGAACTCAGCTTTCCAGACACACAGAACCTTTGCACACCACGCTTCGGACATACTTTCAGATACGTGTGATCTCCCACTTGAAATTCTAACTGACGATGGCGAGCGTCATGATATTTCTTCTGTGTATATTGAACTGTTATCATATTTCGCTTAATTATCAAAACTTTTCTAGTGGTCTCTTCAATTAGTTCAAAACCATAAAGCTAAGAATCTATTACTTCAATCTAAACAATAAGAGTAGTGCACCTCCTACCATAAAGAGTAGTGCACCTCCTACCATAAAGAGCTTCATAAAAAGCCATACCAATACTAGACTGATAACTATTATTTTAGGCGAGCTCAACTAAAGCCACATTTATTATCCACCGAATATATAACACAAAGATGCAGAAGATCTTCCAAGATTTGATTAACACGCTCAGTTTGACCATCTGTCTGGGGATGGAAAGTCAATGCTAAGTTTGTCTCCAATTCTTGCTGAACATTGGACCAAAATTTAGAAGTGAATCTACTATCTCTGACAAAAATTACAGTTCAACGTACCATGTTAATGAATGATCTCCTTAAGATAAAGTTTGACTAACTTCTCAATAAGATCGGTCTGACAGATTAGAAGGAAGTGAGCTGATTTGGTGAGTCTATCGACAATCACCCAAATTGAGTCAGAACCAGATCTACTCTTAGGCAGACCCACAATGAAATTCATGGAAATGTCAGACCACTTTCATTCATGAATCATTAAGGGTTTGAGAACTCTGTCAGGCTTTTGGTGCTCAGCTTTGACAAAGGAACATGAATGGCATTTGGAAATAAAAATAGCTATATCCTGCTTCATGTTCAACCACCAAAATGATTACTTAAGATATTGATACATCTTATAACTACCAAGGTGAATAGTGTAGCCAGAATTATAGGCTTTGAATAGTATTTGCAAGTGCAAGCTCTTAGGAATCTATAACCTTGTCTTCTGAAAAATTAAGACTTAATTCAGATCTCTTACCACTAGCAATATCGAAAATCAAATCAAAATAACTAGAGCCATCTTTTTGGGCTTCAATAATTTTTGACCTTAAAGAAGATTCAAACTGAATAGCAAATAATACAGTGCACAAATTAGCAGATCTGATCGGCTCAAGATTCAGTCTCAAAATTTTTCGATCAGAGTTATTGCAACAGAGGGAAGATAAGGTCGCCTTACGACTTAGGGCATCAGATACTACATTAACTTTACCTGGGTGATACATAATTTCTAAGTCATAATCATAGATTAACTCTAGCCACCTACGCTGACGACAATTAAGTTCCTTTTGGGTGAAGATATATTTTAAACTTTGGTGATCAATAAATATCTCACAATTAACTCCATACAAGTAGTGTCTCTAGATCTTAAGAGCAAAAACTAACCCTGCAAGTTTTAGATCGTGCATAAGATAATTTTTCTCATTAAGCTTAAGTTATCTAGAGGCATAGGCTATTACATATGGGTCTTGCATCAAAACACAACCCAATCCTTCCTTAGAGGCACCAATATAAACTTGAAAATATTTACCCTCATGAGGTAATACTAAGACTGGCGCAAAAGTTAACAACTGTTTCAACTTCTGAAAATCTTCTTCACAAGCTGTGCTCCAGATGAATGGAATTTATTTTCTAGTTAACTGAGTTAACAAAGAGGCAACTTGGAAAAATCTAGGAGCAAACTTTCTGTAATATTCAGCAAGTCCTATAAAATTTACAAACTTTTGTTACAAATTTGGGTTGCACTCAGTGTTGAACAACTTGGATCCTACTTCGAATTAGTGATCCAACTGGGCATCTGACGTGGCCAATCCTAATGCCTTCAGCATCAACTACATGGCCCAGAAATGCCACAGAGTTGAGCCAAAATTCACACTTTAAAAACTTAGCAAATAATTTATACTCTCTTAGCAATACTAAAACAGCTTGCAAATGCTTCTCATGATCAGTAGCTGACTTCGAATAGATTAGGATGTCGTTGATGAAAACTATAACAAACTTGTTGAGATAAGGTTTTAAAATACACTGCATCAGGTCAATGAAAATGGAATGAGCATTCATCAGTCTGAAAGACATGAATAGAAACTCAAAATATCCATATCGGATCCTGAATGCAGTCTTTTGAATATCTTCATCCTTAACTCAGATCTAATATCTTGATCTCAAGTCAATTTTGAAAAATACTTTCACTCCAACGAGCTGATCGAACAAGCTATCTTTCATAGAAAGAGGATACTTGTTCTTCACTGTCACCTTGTTAAGTTCATGATAATCTATACACATTCGCATCGATCTGTCTTTCTTTTAAAGGAATAGAACGGGAGCTCCCCAAGGCGACATACTAGGGCAAACGAAACCTTTTTCTAGTAATTCTTACAACTGCTCTCGAAGTTCTTGAAGCTCTTTGGGTGCCATCCTACAAGGGGATTTAGATTTATGTTGGGTTCCTATGATCAATTCAATAAAAAACTCTACCTCTCGTAGAGGAGGTAGTCCAAGCTAGTCCTCTAGGAATACATCCAAGAACTCTCTAACAACTTTGGTATCCATTAGATCTCTATCTTCTTTCTCCTCACCGATTAAGGTTACCAAGATAGCATAGCAACCTTTACTAATAAGACACATGGCTTCATGTGCATTAATTAATGATGCAATGAGGCCAAGTTTGTCTACGAAGCCCTCGAGTTTCTTTCATACCCTAAGGGAAACTCTTTTCCTGAAACAATCTATAACGGCATTGAGCTTACTTAACCAATCCATTCCTAAGATTAGGTCGAAGTTCTTAATCGGCATAATGATAATATTCTTATAGCAAGTAATAAAGGAAAATTTAAATATAACTTGTGAAATTTAATACAGGAAGCATGGAAAATAAATGGACTGAAATGAAAGGCTGAATAAAGGAAATTTAATATGAGACGTACCATTAACAACATTGCTTTCCTCCTTAGAAACTAACGAGGAAAGATCGTACACTCGTGGTACGGTGGAAAATTGAGAGACTGTCTTGCCCTTCTCAGTACGACTACTTTGCCCTTGCCTCGGAGCTTTTCAAGGTGCTCTCCTCTAACCTTGAGCAGTCCCAATGGTTAAAGGAGGCATTAGAGCAGGAAGTGGTGCTTGAGAATTGAGAGGGGCATGATTCTGAACCATATACTGGCGGTTAATCCACATTTTATCTATCATCTGTTAACACGACACTCCCAATGACGATGGTTACTCAGCCACAAATATAACATTGGTTGCCAGTGTGGTTGCACTTCATGTAAGGGGCTTGATTACATTATACAACAGGCCTATCTTGCTAATTTATATTTTGAGTGATCTAGAAAACTTTAAGACCCTGAGGAAGATTCCTCTTGAAGGGTTCGGACCTTGAGGTTTGGGGATGTGAGCACCTTTTGAGCTCCATATGAGTTTGATGGTTCTCAATCATCCTTACACCTTCCAACAACTTAGAAAAATTATCGTGATGTAGAGACATTAGAAAACACTTGATAGAATCCTTCAGACCTTTAAGGAATCTGCTACATCTAGACACTTCAGTGCGAACTAGATTAGGAGCAAAACGAGATAATTTTTAGAATTACATCTCATAGTCATGAATATAATGATTTCCTTGAGTTATCTGCATGAATTCATCCTTAATTATTGTTTGAGCAGAGGGAGGAATGAACTCATCATAGAAAACATGTTCAAATTTAACCCAAGGGATATCATCAATGCAAATTTCAGAGAAACGAGCCTTCAGCTTGTTATCCCACCAATACTCAACCTCATCGTGAAAGAGACGAGTAGCAAGGCGGATACAATCACTTTCAGGGCATTTGATGCTGGCCAAGATCTTTTCTATAGTCTTGAACTAATTGGCAACTTTCATAGGTGAAATAGTGCCATTGAAAGCAAGTTGATTTAAATGTAGGAAGGTTAAAAGGAAAGCATCCACAATAGGACCTGGAATTGGTTGTTGTACAATAGTTGTTGCCTTAGGAATTGAGGCAGAAACATCAAGTGGGGTTGGAAATGATTGAAGTGAAATTAGAAATGATTGTGGAAGAGTTGGAGATGGATGAGAAGGGGTACTAGTAGAGGCCATTCTTTTTGCAGCTCTAGTTTGAGCTTTTATCATAACCATTATCCTATCCATGATTTGCCTCATCTTCTCATTAAGAGATGGATCAACTGATTCAGCTTCCTTAACCACTGAAGAAAAAGGATTATCTTGCCCGGGATTCATTCTAAGAAGAGAAAGGGAGATGAAATTCAGAAACTAGGAAAAAAGAAAACTTCTCATTAAAACTTAGAAATTTTGAGATTTACAATTTGAAGGGTACAAGAAAGTAGAAATGAAATAGAAGCTACTATACAAAGGCTGCTATAAAATAAACTATAAGATCATCTACAAAATTTAGCATATAACATGATCTCAAAATCAAAATATAGTGGAGCACGATGGAGATGTTTACTTCCTCGAACGAGTACGTCGAAGGCGTGATTCCACTAATTCTCAGAGTAGTTGTCAAAGAGTTAGTCCAAAATCTTGAGGTGCACGTGATCGAGGCAAGCTATAGCTTCGAATGTCACAGAGACTTGGGAGAGCCCCCTCGCCAACTGCGGGATGCAGATACCGCGAAACATGCAATACTTCAATATTTTGTTCAGTACGTCACTTCTGGTCCAAACAACCGTAAGTTGGACCAAACCAATGATCATCCTCTCAATATTGAAAGAATGATCTAGTAAAGTAATTTAATTCTGACTCTTGATTTGCCATCTGAGAGTCAAATTTTAAAGTTCAAGTTAAGTTTAGATCAATTATTGAAAATAGAAGTGTGTTCACTTTCCTAAGGTGACATTCTTAAATTTTTTTGCCTTTTTATGATAATTGCTTTGGATAAGTGGATATCTTTTTTTAACTTAATATTCTTAACCTTAGCTCTGATACTAACTGTAACAACTCCAATCCAACACTGGAGTGTTACCATAACACTTAACACTGGATTAGAAGAACACTAATCCAACATTAAGTGTTATGTAACCAAGTATCTTTGTGAGGGTGTTAAGTTAAGAAATTTGCAAGAGTAGAGAAAGGAGGATTTGAAACAAGTGCAAGTAGAACAGTAAATTATCCACTTATCCAATCCAAGCATTTAAATGAAAGTATACTCATCACAGAAAGAAGTTAAAATATTGTAAAAATTAATAATTACAAAACTCAAAATTTAAAAGAGCAATAAAAGTGAATTTCACTCTCTCACATGAAAATAGAAAAGGAAATGAAATGCGAAAGCAGTTTAAAATTCTTCAAGCACTTCAAAGTCTAGCTCCACTAGCTTGATAATACTCCTAATTTACAGTATTTTTGGTATTTAAAATATAGTATGGCATAATTAAGAAAAAGAAAAATATAGTTAGACTAAACAGTTTAAGCATATTTTAAGATTAGCTAATTATTAATTAAAATTTAGTTGAATATCACATAAGTTAATTTATAATTAGAAACTACAACGGCACATTTAAAGCATCAAAGTAAAGGGAAGAAAGTAAAACATAACTGTAAAGAAGAATAGTATAAAGGGAAGAGGAGGGAAAACTCACAAGTATAATTGCTCTAGCCTAAAATAATAAGTACGGGAAAAGGCATCTTAAAAAATTGAATCTATAAATGTGCTATAAATTAGTCCTAATAGATTCATAACTTACAATTACATAAGTGCTAATGTTATCTACATTTATTGGGAATATTATCTATCTTTAAAGATCACAAGCAAATCAAGATTTTAAATCAATCATATAGCATCTCTATTAAGGATGAAGGTTGAATCAATAATTTGTTAAGTATTCAAATTATCTAAAGTATGAAATTTAAGTCTCAAAGATACAATTGAAATTATATGGGAAGTAAATAAAATGAGACATAGTTGTTATTCTAGGGTTTAAAAATATAAAATATGCATATTTTGGAAATTATGAAATTACAAAATTACACTAATTAAGGAGTCAAATATCTAAAGCATCTAAATATTGTCCAAATGAAATTATGAAAGCAAATATAAAATCCTTATAGCATAAGGAGAAGAATGGTACTAAGTATATCAAAATCGAATAATATTGTGTTTTTAGGGTTTTTGGAACTCCTAATTATAGTTAAAAGGCCATCAAAAAGTTATGGTTTAAAATCTAAATCTAATTTTGTATTATTGCCCTATATATTTTTATAATTGAAATGGATTATTAGAATGTCAAGTTTGGATAATAAATGATCAAGTTATACCACTTACAAGTTTTGGATTAAATCATAATTAATTAATTTGCCTAAAACAATGATTAATAGAAATAATTAGCAAAAGTTGTATTAATATTCTACGCATTTTTTCGGTCGAAACGATATATAATATCATATATTTTGGATAATTATTTTGCAAGTTAAAAATTAATTGAATTATGCATCAATTAATATATATATATATATATATATATATATATATATATATATTCTTAATCAATTTAACTAACTGCTAGCATTATTACGGCGCTGACAACGAGGCGTGAAGATCCGTGCGCCACGTGGCCTAATGCAAACAACGCGATTCGAGTAAGAATGAACTGGTAGGTTCATTTCATAGTGAACAACGGATTGCTTTCTTCCCCGGTGAGTCGCGCGCAGAGATCTAGGGCATCACTGCATTCTCATTGTAAGCCACTTCAGGATGCGATCGACCCCAAAATACGAAGCTCATAACGAGATCTATGATCGGAACATGAAAGCCTCAGTAGAAGATACTCGAAGGGTAATCAAATCAAAAGCCTTAAATCTATTCCTACGATGCATTGAGTGCAGTGTCGCAAGATCAGATCGAGCTCAATCAATAATTGCTTACCATAACTTAAACTGAAGCACAGATTTCAAAAATGGAAAAGGAACAATCAAGAAAATGGAGGCATTAGAAATAACTACACGGGGCAGACGGGACGAATCCCAATCAAGCCTAATTGACATGATTGGAGTTCGACATCTCCAAAATTAAGATTAGGTAATGACAAATGGAATGACAAATCAAATAGGGTGGATAGGAGATTGTGTACCTGCACATTCATCTTTGGGATCTAGGATTAGAGTACGTTTGCATTTCGAACAGTAACAGGTTCCCTTCTGGTCTACTTCGCAGCTCTTCTAGGTAGAATGGAAGCAAATGGAGAAATATGGGAATTGGATGAGGCTTAATGTTGTGGAGGAGGGGCAGCTGGCACTGTGCAGCGTACGCCTCTGCGCTCGATCATGGCACAAGGAGACGTACAGTAGAAACTATTCGAGCCGTCGGATCTTGTCAGCAACCCGACGGTCAGATCTTAATCACGTGAGTCCACTGTCTGATCTTAATCAAAAAGGAATCGACGGTCCGAATTGAGATGATTCGGTGATTCGTGTTCTGAGCGGCTCGGTGAATTTCTGCCTTTTCATAAAAGTGTCGTTGGATAATATTTTATAAATGTTAATTTAAATTATATTATTTAATTATTTAATCTACTAATTTAATTACTCCAATTTAAAAAATCAAATGAACTCCGAAAAATCCCAAAATTTCACACATATCTAATTGAAAGGTGAGAAATTCAAAAATGTAATCGAATTTTTGATCGGATGTAAATTTAATTATCCTAGTTTTCTGAGTAATTAAATATTATTAAAATAATCAGGAAAAATTCGACGACTTACAAACACTCCCAAAATACTATCCCTTGCTAATTTGGAGGTGACAAGTCTAATGGAGAACTTTAATTTTGAATATGAGATTTAAATAAAATAGGTATTCTCTTAATTATCGAGAAAACCAGGAATGTATTAGAAAGTCTCAAATGATCTCCAAATTGCACGAAACTTGAGGTGGAGACTTTTAACACTATTATAAGAGTATTAGAAGAGAAACAGAAATGATTAGTGATGGTAACAACACTAAAATCGTTACATATGGGATACGGTTGGCTGAATGTTCAGTGTCACACTTCGATTGATAAGGGGAGTCGATAATGGCAGAGTGACGACTTCACTGAGAGTCGGGCCATCCAGATCTACAGAGTAGAGAGGGACAATCAGTCGTGGCAATTTGCGGCCATGTGAGAGATGGCACTGGTCCTCTGGGAGGCTTGCTTTTTGTAGAAGTTTCTTAGTGATGTTAACCCAACAAGGTGTTACCTATTCAGGAGAGGGCTCACTCTATCTCCATCTTATGTCTGGGACTGTGATACATAGGAGGACAAAGAACACTTTGTGATTCATAACAGTTATATGAGGTCTATTTTGGAGACTTGTGAGTTAGGACTTGCTTCCGGCCACTCTGACCTATTGGGACCAGTTCACTGCCTTGTTCTCGATTAATATTGTGTCTTGCCTCACTTCAGCTGTCAAGTTGTGGTTTACTCCCTTTACCAGACTTGGAGGGGCAGGACTGAGCGTTCTCATGGCCGCCTGTACTCTACTGTGTTGGTTTGCGCCGATTCAATTCTATATGCTTGGTCAGTGCCAAAGTGAATGATGGGTCTGACTCCTGGGATTCCAGCCCACTAAGGCCCCTCTACCTCCATCAGATGGTACCCCCCTGACCCATTGACTGGAGGCCAACATTGATGCTTGTTATCGTTATGGAGAGTCTGCTGCTTCTGGTGCTGCGGTCAACGACTCAGGAAGTCCCTTACTTGCTAACTGGAGTGTGTCTTTAGGCTTCATCTCCCCTTCAGACAGAGATTCATGTGATTATCATTCTTTGCCATGCCCGTATGACCAGAGATACTAATATTGATTGACATATCATTGAGAGCAACTGCTTTGAAGCAATCAGGAGGCTCCGAGATCACTGGGAGATGACTCTCTGTTCATGAGGCGGAGAGCATCATGCCAATCACCTCGCTTTTTGTTAAATCATCCTCGTATTATTTTTGCCACCAATCGTGCAAGACAAATCTGGTGGCTGATTTTTGTGCGATGTTTACCCGACAGGGCGATTTTTGCTTTGTTATGGAGATGTGCTCCATGAGAGGCTTTTGAACCTCCTTGCCACAAGGACCGTGGAGTTTGTTCTCAGTTAATTTTGTACTGATGCTTATATATATATATATATATATATATACACTCAGGCTACAATCGTATTTCATGAAAGCCTGTAACTTGACTTTTTATTCGTTGGCTGTTGTTAGAAAACATAACATATATTATTTTTATAATAATAATAATAATAATAATAATTATTATTATTATTATTATTATTATTATTATATGATAAGAGCCTTAAATATATAATTAAGTATACAAATAACTAACTTTTAGTGCCAAGCAAGTAATTAGTCTTATATCATTTAATACAAAGATAAAGATCATTAACTAGGAAGTGAAAGTAGTTCTGAATTTTGTTTTAATAGGCTATCAATTAGATCTTTGTATAATATTCTTTTTTACAACTCTTCATCATTTAAAAGAATTATATATGCAAAACTATGAGATTGTAGTTGGAATAATAATCAAATCTTAAATGTTTGCATAATTAATACAATTAACAAATTATTAAGAAATTGTCATCTAATCTTAAAACTCTACTCATTTGTAATAATATGAAGTGAAGTGATAATTTTGATATATTAATAGAAATTTTAATAATAATAATAATATTTAAATTATGAGTAAGATTAGTATATAAGAAAGATAGCAGTGGTATTTCTCATGAATTTATTAAAAAATAAAGCACTGTTTCACCAATCTAAAATTTTTTTAATTATAAGTACATATCATATCATATGATATCGATTTACAATTAGAAGAATTATGAGATTAGTGAACATACTATTATAACGTTTTGAGAATCATCTTAAGTTAAACTCTCAAACTTAAATAAATAGGAATTATTTTATTTCACTGTTTTTAATTCATGATCTATATTCTCTAGTCTTTTTATTTTTAATGTTAGTTTATCCATTGAACAAATTAATGCATCTACAAACTTTTGCAAGAAATTGTAGCATCTCCTATTAATTACTATACAGAAACATCTCTTTTTCTTCCACATCTTTTGTCATATAATGCTTGATCGTTATGATGTGAATAAAAATATGGTATGAGAATAGTATCTCATGATACAATTATTTTGTCTTGTAATGCGCTTTAATGATACAAAGAGCAACTAATGGACAATAGAGAAAACTATGGATGGGATGTGGAGGCTCTAATGATGCAGAGTAAAGGTACGATTCAAGATACTATTATAATGTTTTGAAAAGGCATGATTCAAGATGCATATGATAACATTTTGAAAAGGCATGATTCAAGATGGATGTGGAGGCTCTAACTAGTGAACATACTATTATAACGTTTTGAAAATTATTTGTTTATGCATACTATCTATATATGATGCAGAGTAAAGGCATGATTCAAGATGCATATGATAAAATTTATACTTTAAATTGTTAAAGTCTGATGAGCTAAGCTAAGCTATTTTGTTACGCAACGATTGAATATGACAAATTGTTTGATTGCTAAGAACGATAAATGGACTTATTGAAAAATCATTTAATTCACATATTTGCTTAAACAAAGCAAGGGCTATTCATTTTATGTAGCACTTGTTTTCTTTACAAAGCAAGGGCTATTCTTGTTTAACCTATTAATGTAAAAAATTATTTAATGTAGGCTAACCTGATACTTTTATAATAATAATAATAAATATAAAATAACTTATAATACCACTCACCTATTATTATAATTTATCCACATTAATTATTATTAAAATTCAATATTATTTTAAATGATTATATATATATATATATATGCAAAAGCCTTTTTATACACCAAAAATTTTAAATTAAATTATTACTTTTTACAATTAACAACTATTACATAATTAAATATAATTAACTAAGTATAATCAGTCATTAAAATAGATAAATTACTAAAATAATTAACTTAATAGTTCTTGTCATTTATTTATAAAAAACTAATTTATGCTGACTTGAGTTAACTTTTTAAGCACAAATTAAGCAAAGTTGAAATATTCAAACAATTAAGCTTCTAACTATAAATCACTGAAACCATAGCGAACAGAAGTATAAACAAAAAGTAATGGAGAATTTCACGTCAACAATTCATATAGTAGCATTTCTAAGCAGTGAGCATTTCCACAAACAGGTGCAGAGAAACTTTTAGTGAAAGCATCTTCTAATGAATCAAAAGAGAAAAAAACAGAAAGAAGTTTTCTACAAAAGCTCAAAATAAACAAAATGAAGACACCAAAAAAAACTTTGAGCACATTATTGTACCTTATTCCATCTCATAACAGTCTAGATTTTGACATTTTTAGATTTACCCTCATATCTCTTCTGCTGCTGATTCTTTTTCCCTTTGACAGAGATATCACCATCATCATCAATGTCATTGAACTTGCCTCTGGAAGATTTCTTCCGAGTATTACAAAATATGAAATTCTTCTTCTTTTCAGCTTTGTCCTCAGCCTCTAACCCTGGCCTCCATAAAAATATAGACCTATCATAAGCGAAGCAAGAATCAATTTTTCAGCATAATGTATAATTCCCTTGAAAATATGAACTAGTATAGACTGATGCATTTGGAAAGCTTTTTCATGGCTTTGCTTTATAGACTACCCACTTCTTTGGCTACAACTTAATAACTTTCAAAAAGTGCTGTGATTAGAAGATTTTTAGACATCGATAATAATTTTTTTCTAAGATAAATTCAGTAACATTTTAAGGTTAAATTTATAAGAAATTGCATCTGTCCCCCAAATGAACCAGTAGCTGAGAAGAAGATACCTTGAGCTCCCCGTGGCCAGGATATCCTCACGGGGATGAAGCTTGTTTACTGGGCTGATGGTTGTTAAATCTGGATCAATCACCTCTGCAACAAGATGTCCACTGCTCGTGTCTATGAAATCAATGGGATGCAAAGCCAGACCATTGTAATTATCGCTTATGTATCGACCAATAACCGCTAGTGACTCAGAAGAATCCTTTGTAAAATAGTCAGAATTTAAATGCAAAAGTGGTAAGTTAAGAAAACCCAAAAAATTTCAGTTTATGAATTTGAAGGCAAACCTTTGGATCCCACTCTGCACGAAACGGAGTCAGGTGACGGTTAAAATCATGACTGTGGACAATTTCTCGGCTAGGTGAACTCAAATTTCCCAAGACCGAATCCCACACTCTTATCCGATTGTCTTGAGATGTCGTCAAGATTTTACTACCAGTATGCAGTGAAAAATAGGCTGAGTTTACAACTCGGCCATGAGAAAGTCTGGATAGGGAAGATCTGCTTTCCAATCGACGAATGTCCCACAAATGAGCCTAGTTGAATTTAAAAGATTTTCAGGTAACGAAAATAGCATAGCAAGTCATGCAGTGGTTATTGTGGCCAAACTCTGTTTTAATATAATTTTAATGCAATTATGTTTGATTTGATAAATTATGTAATTTAGTTATCATAAAATTCTTTTTTTCTCCCTTAATAACTCCTAAGATTATGTGAAAATTGTTATTAAATAGGAAATGATAGTGATGTGGTATTTAGAATCAACCATGATTGTTGAATGAAATTTAAGTGCTCTCTTTATCTTTTATGAGGTTATGGAAAGCTATGTGCCACTATTTATCTGTGCGGTCATCCATCTTCCCAGATGGAGCAAAGAGTAGCCATCTGTCCGGTGTGACACCTTTTCGATAGCCAATTCCATTAGCAAATAATCAGCAAGGCCTTGCGCATCGAGAAAGACATGAACAGTAACACTCATCTAAACACCACAAAAAAAAAATTCTATAAAATAATATTCATCAATCAAACTAATTTTCAAAACAGTACCATCACCGTTGATGAAGCAAGTGTTGTGATGTGGAGACAAATTGGATCATTAATAGAAGTACAAACGGTGTTCCAGCGGATTTTGGGATGGATTCATAGAAGCCAATAGCAGACATGGCGCTCAGGCACGCCCAAAGGCTCAGCAAACAAAATGTCTAGCGCTCAGGTGCGCCCAGGCTCCCTAGAGGCAATAGGGCAAGCGCCCGGACGTCCCAAGCGCTCGCGGAAATTGCTGCTCGAGTATGACGTGTCCAGAACTAATTAGGGCCTATGAGGGTTGGTTTTGGGACTTTATATAAAATCTAACATTATGGGTTAGGGTTTATGTTTGCAAGTGTGTCATTTTTCTGTGAGAACTCTTAGAAGTTTGAAACCCTAGAGTGAGAACAAGAGAAATCTAGGAGATAAAAAAAAAAAAACTTAAGAGTGGTGAATCTCTTCTTCCTCAGAAAGACTAATAAGTTCTCTGTAACTCTATAATTTTTCTTTCTATAGTGGGTTTTCTTATGATGGTGTGACTCTGTAGTTTTTCTCATTCTTGAGTTTTCCATATATATTCTAGTGTTTCTATGCATGCATGTTTGTGAATGTTTGTGTTTTAAATATTTTTTGTTCTGTGTTGGAATCTTATTTTGTATTTATTTCGGTGATTTTCAGTGGTCAAACCCCAATTATAGAGATTTCTTCGGCAGTTGTCTCAACTGCAAGAAAGAAACTGTGAGAGGTGCAATTTTTAATTTATGTAATGCAACTAAGTTACTGATCTTGCTTTTTAAAAATTCATCATTTAAACAGCAGCAAAATTCAACAGAAATCAACGATCATTCAAACAGCCATTTAATAAGCAGAAATTTGCAGTCAATAGTCAACCACTTCACAGATTCAAAAAATATATTTTTTACAATATAAGCCATAAAGATTTAATTAAAATCAGCAAAAGTAAACCAATACAAATCAGGTGCAGATTTAAACAATACAAGCCTGCTACAAATTAAGTTGACCTAAAATGAAGTATCCAACCAAGCCAACAGCTTCCAAGACTTGGTCAGGCATATGAAAATTATCCAGCAAATCATAGGATTATTAGCATACTTTTTTTATAACATTGCGAATTTTAGCAATTTAGACAATATGAGACAAACCCATCAAAGAAGAATAAGATAGCTTAACATCTCTGCAACTCGCATTAATCAGGATTAAGCAGCATCTGCAAATAAGAAAAAAAGTAAAGCCTACAGAAAATCTAAACTCTACTGTACGGAAGGTGGATTCTAAATAGCAAGCAGATTGCTTTCAACTGAGAAGGCAGTTTATATGGATAAAGAATATCCATATTATATTGTAAATACCTTCATTATCAAGCCATTTGACTGACTGGTTTCTCTCCATATATGAGTAATTTTGTAATCAAAAATATTAACAAGTGGATGTAGCTTTTAAGATAAAACAAGAGTTCCAGTCACCTGTTTTCTTAGATATATCTTATTTGAATAAAAGCAAGAGCATCACACTCATTCCATAAGTTAAAATATCCTTTGTTTTTGCAAATTTCCAACCCATGATTAATGCTTTCGTTTCAGCCATTAATGAAAGCAGCCTCTACTTTGGCGAAAGACACCAAACCACATAACCATTATGATCTCTAGCAATTCCTCCACATGTAGCTTTATTGTTTAAACTTTTAAAACTACCATCAACATTTAACTAAATAGTTCCATACTGTGGATTGAGCCAATAAATTAAATTCTTAGTAGATCTTATAGAGTAAAATAAAGATAGAAAATTAAATACAGTCGACTAAACTATATAAATATGATATAAAACACAATAAAACACTTTAAATAAACATACATTTATAACAATAAAACTGGAACAGTGATTAAAATACTAATAAATCATGATGCAAAATACTGTATCAGCAATTTGAGAAATGCATGCATGCGGTAGATTTTTGTTCTTTTAGTCTGGTCTTGTTTTTCTGGTTTATTTTCACAGGCTAGTTTCTCAAATAGAGAGTGCATTTGGAAAAACAAAGGATAAAGCTGTTGGTTTCCACATGCAGTAAAATAGACAGAGCCCCAAATAAAGCATTCTTCTTAAAATCACAATGTCATAGTTATTTAAACTATAGTAAAGACTAAAGAGCTCACAAAATGATCATTTCCGCAACTCAGCAAAAGATCTGGCTGCACCGGATTGCAGTGTAATCCAACAACTTTGCTGCCCTTTTTATGAATAAGAACTGGTTTTCCCACCTTCACCCTTTCTCTACTATCAAGCCTGAAGTTTTTCAAGAAAACAATGAGATGAGAGAAAATATTAAAATTTATAGCCGTAATGCTTAAGAAATAATTAAACAAGATTAAAAACTGTATATATGACATGCTTAGGAATAATATAATTTTTTGTTTTTCAAATTTTGTGATTTTAAAAGGTGAATAAAACAGCAAACCTATTGCTTGCTAACAAAATAGTTTTAAGAGTAACTTGAGTTCTTCAAAAAACACCAAAAGTTTTAAAGCATTTTGAATGTTTCTAAAACATTCCAAAGCCAAAAACTCAGAACTCCAACTACAAGACAAGAATTAAAAAATTTAACTGAACATGTTTTTATTGCAGATGCAAATAAAAAATAAAATAAAATTTAAAATAAAAGAATAAATACTTTAAAAAATAAACAAATTTAAAGTAAAATAAAAGCAGTACACACTCACAGGTAAAGATAACCAAAGTTATCTGCAACAAGTATAAGGCCTTTATCCAAGTTAAAATCCATGCCATATAGCATCTTCCACGTAGAAGGACCCTACAGACCAGGTACTCGAGGAATCATCTCAGATTGTTTGGCACGGAGTGAAGAAAAAATTATAGCCTATAGACTAATGAAATTAAGCATTTTAGTTTATAAAATGGTAAAACTCATACGCACAAAATAGAATATTGTAATTGCTTGCAAGTGACTATACTATTGCATAAATTAAATACACAAGTAATTCCCAAAAAACCAAGGGTATAGAATTTATAGTTTAGACATAGGATGATGTACATGATGAAAAATATTTCCAATTTGTAGGTAACTAATTCGCAAATTTAGCATCAGTTACACGATTTTAATAAAAGTTTCCAAGAAGTAATTAAACAAGTGTTGAAATTAGACAAGAGAACAGCAGCATATAATAAAATACAAGTGCTAATCAAATTTTCTCTTCATAAAGTTTGTGTTGAAATTAGACAAGACAACAGCAGCATATAATAAAATACAAGTGCTAATCAAATTTTCTCTTCATAAAGTAAGCCCAACAACACATGTTAAATTATTTCACGAGATTCTAATAATCATGCAAATTTAGTTATATAATAATTTAAATGACTAGAACAAAACATAGAGTTATCCCAAAAAAAAGCAACCAAATCTTACAAAGACAAGGAATCTCCCCTTGTAAGTATTAGTTGAATCAAGTAAAGCACTCAAATAATGCACACCCAACAAGCACAAGCACATGAGAGAAAATTTTGAAAAGTATTTAAATATTCACAGTAAAATAATTCTCACATGTCTGAACCCTATTGCACCTCCAAAAAACAAAACAAGAAAATTACACAAAATGTCAAGATAATTGGATACAATACATTATTGCCAGCAATTGAATACATGTTACAATCTCATTATACATATCTACATATCTTTAAGAACATCAATATCCTACACAAATTCTCTCTCTTAAATTCTCTAAACGGCTTCTCTTGATACTCTATTATAAGCTTTGTCGAGATTAATAAATATTAAATGGAATTTTTCTTTTTTTTCTCTAAATTTCTCCACCAAATCTCTTAGTAATGAACTACTTTCATAGTAGATCTACCTGACATTAATTTTGTAAAATACAAGTATTCCTATAAAATCTATTTTTAATCACTCTCTCTCAAAATTTTAATATATCTCAATTACTTGATTCATCTATAATTTTCAATATTGAGCATCACTTTTATTTTGATAAATAGGTACAACAATACAAATCTAACTTTTTCTAAGTCTTCAGAATGACATTAAATAACTTGGTAACAATAAAATACTTTCTTGCCAAAATATTTTTACACAATGATAGAAATAGTATCTGATCCTACTACTTTTCCACTCTTCATTCTCTTTATCGCATTCTAAGGCTTAGCATTACTAAATCAACAAATGAAAGTATAATTGATATAATATTTATAATTATTGAACTCAAAATAATTATATTTGTATAACTTTCATTAAAAAGCATGTAAAATAATCCATCCATAAATATTGCATATCTTCATCTCTACAAATATTTTGATAAAATTTTGTAATTAGCATTTTTATATATTTTATTTGAAGTAAATATTTGGTTCCTTCATCCCTTAATTTAGCCAGCTTATGTACAAGTATTGCTCACCCAAAATAAATTCTAATTATAATATAAATCCGCAAATGCTACAATTTTAACATCATTAACTAATATTTTAGATCACAAACAACAAATTCTATTACTTCTATTTATCATAATTTTTATAGTTAAACCATTTTTATCGCAATTTATTTGATATTGTATTTAAACACCTTATTTCTATCATGAACTATCTTTACTATTGGAAGCTCTCCCTTTTAATTCACCAAACACATTTTATCTATATTGTAAATATAACTAGCAAGTAAATTGCACATAAAGATATACTCACCCTTAAAACTCCATTAACACAGTTATAAGACTTTAATTCTAAGAATATACATATTACCCATCTTAAAATTTAATATCTAGTTTTAAAATACTTTTAAATACTACTCTTATATTTTTCAAATCTAAAACCAAAAATTGAAGTTGAGTCATCAAACAATTACAAGAAATAATCTAACAATGCTTGCAATATAAATATTCTATTTTTTTTTAAATAATTAATTTAAGTTTTGGAAACTCTAATTTTATAATAAATAAATATTTTTATATTTTCTTAAATATTAACAGTCATAAGAGAAAACTTGAGCACTCCAAAATCATTTTTCTTTATTATTTTCTTCAAAATCAAAATCAAAATTGCCATAAATATTATTACACTCTACAGTCACCCTTCACACATATCCATTTAACTTTTCTTATATAAAACATCCTCTCTTGAAATATTTCTTGAACAAACTCCTCTAAATCATGCCAAAATTTTTGTTTTAAACTCATCAAACATTTTTTGAGGGCATAAACAATTGCAATATTATAAATTATTCTATTAAATATACTATTTAATATACAATTCTACCTCCTAACCTCTTAACTTCTATAATCTATTATCCCTTAAATTTTTATCCAAATAACGATCACATCATTTCGATGAAAACCTTCACTCAAGTACAGAAGTTTGAAGTATAAACTATCAATTTCTTTTGCTTTCTCTTACACCCACATTATTTCTAGAAGACAAAATATTTATCTTTCTATTAATCATACTATCTACTAACTCAAAAAACTTGCCAGAGAGTGTTAATGTTTCAACTACCTAATCATAATTTAGTATCATGAACTAATTCCTTTGCCCACAATCACAGGAATCCTCGCTTGATTGGCACCCAAGCACCAATGTAGCGAACTTTGCATATTGTTCATAACTTCAAGCAACGTAGTGTGTCGCTTCCAGGGGGTGTCCAAGCTCTAGCACAATTTTTAAGAATTCTTGTCATGAGAAGATTCAACAAAACTTTGCACCGGTTATTAATACCTAACACAGCCCTCCTCTCTTGCCCGGGACTTGGGACCCAACAATGGCAAACTTATTGACAACTTTCATTTGCTAAAAAACAAAAAGACAGCACATTCATCAAATAACAAGAAATCTTCATGGACGAAGACACGAAGATGATGCCAAACATGGACAAAGATCCTACTCTCGCAAAACTCAATGAGGACAAAAACTATGAAGGTAACACAATCCACCTGATGTATCTTTTGGATTGATATTTGAAGAACATCATGTAATAGATAAATTGTAAACAAATCAACTTTAAATGATATAGCATCGAACCAAATAACTGTTATCTATCAATTATTAAGACATTTCATAGCATTACATGGAGATAGCAATAAACCAAAGAGTCTCTTAATCTAGAAATGCAGCTATCATTCAGGCAATAAAATGCATACTTCATGATTAATGATATTCTAATAACCTTCAATTGGTTCATTAAAATAAGCTCAACTCAAAAAAATAAACAGGATGCACTCCAGAAAAGAAGAAACTAAAGCATGATGGTAATAAAAACATATATTGCATTTAAAAAAGAGATTATACATTCCACCCATTAGGGTTAACATTCATCAAGAGGATTCCAATTCCAGTTTCCAAATCAGTGTAGCTGATTGTCCCATCTGATGATGATGTATAGAACATGACATCATTTCGAGTATCAAATCTGAAAGAGAAAAAACAAACAAGCAAGCATTCTATGTATGAGTAAACAAACATAAAAGCACGACAATAATTGCAACTCTTACTTCATGTTATTGACTATGCAGGAGTGTATAGATCCATAGATTGTCTTTTCATTAGGCTTGCTGTAATCCCATATTCCGATTTGCCCTTTCTATTGATATATAATAGGTTCAACAAAAACATATATAAAAAAATATCAAATGTGTTAGTGATTGAAATAACATTTTCACAGCTTGTGCGTTATAAAGTGATGCAGAATTTCATTTGGTGACAAACTTTTGCTGCTCCTAAATTTCTTTATTCAATGATAAGAAAGAGCTGCTGCAACAGATTAATGCAATACTAATAAAGCATTTAACTTCTCTTAAGAGAAAAAAGTTTATAATACCGATCACAACTTCAAAAATATTTATTTTTTATAATAATACAATCTCAAATAAAGTCATACGTCTATTAAATATGCAGTTAATGATCATTTAAAATCACTAAACCAAAGGATAAAGCAAACAGTATAACAATACCATGTCTCCTGATAAAAGGACACTGTTCTTATAAAGTGATGCAGAATTTCATTTGGTGACAAATTTTTTCTGCTCTTAAATTTCTTTATTTAAAGATAAGAAAGAGCTGCTACAACAGATTAATGCAATAATAGTAAAGCATTTAACTTCTCTTAAGAGAAAAAAGTTTATATTACTGGCCACAACTCAAAAATATTTATTTTTTATAATAATACAATCTCAAATAAAATCATACGTCTATTAAATATGCACTTAATGATCATTTAAAATAATTAAACCAAAGGATAAACCTTGTCTCCTGATAAAAGGACACTGTTCTTAGTTGGATGGAACTCCAAGCTTGTTATACGCCGGCTGTGGAACTTCACAAGTACACGGTCCAATTCGTCAGGAACTACAAAAGTAGGTTTAACCTGAACAAAGGTAAGTTGTTTAATGATATCAGAGCATTTCTATCTAGTGAATTTCAATAATGATTCAAACGAAAAGAACTGAAAAAACATACAAAGCAAAAAAACAGCATTATAAAGATGCATAAACTGTACAAAAAACAAGATGGTAGTCATTACTCTCTCATACATAATAATTGGCAAATCTCCGTGCAATTGATACACTAAGACAAGATGCTTTAGAGAATCATAAGCTTTATAAAGTTGTTTTGGTAGTATCTCAAAATTATCATAAAATTGATATTACTATATTTTTAGCCAAAAAAATTCTCAAATTATTATTAAGTTTCAGATCACACACATTAATCTATATATATATATATATAAAGATACACATATATACATGATACAAACATAATTAAATATTAAAAATTTTATATTAGATATGCATTATTTATATTGATTTAGTCTCCAACAACTCAATGTGTTCATACTAATACTTATATTAGTCTATGTTTATCATTTAATGGGACAAAATAGAATTAAAAAAAAAATTAATTGAAGGGTTTAAATTGACCAAATAGTAAGGTCTGAGATTATATAAGCTAAACTGAAATAGCCAAAGGATGATTTTAGTAAATTATTCTATAAAATTTCATTTTTTTTTCTTCTTCTCATTCAGCATGCCTAAATTACTAGTTTTCCCAAAATTTATTATGAAAAATAGTAGCAATTTACTATCTATAGTTGGATGCAATCATGACTCATACTCAATAAAATTGACTAATCTAGACGAAGTAAGTGAGATTCATGACTTCCTCCCTTCAGCAAACCATGTGTTCTGGCACCAAAAAATTAATTTGTAAAATTTGACCGATTACTCAATTGATCGACTCACATATGTTGTAGCTTATGGAAATAGACAGTAATTCTTGTCATCAAAAACTTTCTTAGTGGCTAAATAACACTCAAAAATGCAAACAAAGATGTTGTAAAACCAAAGTAGACCAAGAAGTCACGCCTGTTACAATCACTATCCCAATTCTAGATATGCACAAAATTAAAAAATAGTGATATATGTCAAACAAAATCTAGTTGTCTATGATGAGAGCCACGGTTAATCCACATCAATCAAAAACTGCATATCAAAGTAGAAACAATGTGAATTTGCCACGTAACTTCTTTTAATAGATGTTGGGAATAGTTCTTGGTGCTATAAAAAGTGTTGAATTAGAAGAAAAAAAAATGTTCACATGATGGCTTGGATCAGTCATGAAGACCGTTTTGACATATGGATTAAACAACATAGTATCTCCCAATATAGAAGCCTTATAAAGCAAATTATCAATTGCAAGGTCTCTCACCTTGGGAATTTGGGATATCAATTGTCGTTCAAACACATAATCCAGCCGTGTCTGTCTGTTCCTTCGTAGAGCTGGAGCCACCCCATGCTCCAAAGCCACTCTATGAGGGCAAGATATTGTCGTGTGCCCTGCAGCTCCCAATCCAAAAAACAGAACAAAGACACTTGCACTTAACCAAAAGAAGATCGAATGTTTGATACAACTCAGTAAAAACTGAAGCATCACGGTTCAAACGGAACGAGATAAATCATACCGGGCATTTTACAGAGAAAGCACGGCTTTCTGGGGCAGTCAATGTAGGTGGCGCCCTGAAAGCCCGCCCGGTGTCCCTTTTCCTTGCAAACCTAGAAAAGAAGATAAAAGATGAAATGCACAGACTCTAAAATAAAAAAAAATTAGAAACTAAAGTGGAAGTGTGAAACGGTGAATGGTATAAGAAACACCTTGCAGACATTCTGGAGAGAGATGGTGATGGCGAGAGACTTCTTTCCAGCCCCAGTCTCAGAAAGAGATACATTTCTCCCTTTCTTGTCCTTCCCTTCAATTTCTCCTTCTCCTGCATCTTCTGCTTCCGCATCCTCAACCTCCTCTTCTTCGTCTTCAGAGGATGAAGAAGATGAGCTATTGTCGAGCGAACCGATTATAACTGTGGGTCTTTTCCTGGGGCGGGTTTGTGCGGCCATTTTTGAAGATGAAGATGAAGAGATAGGCACAGTGAGAGGTACAGAGAGAGAGGCTGATGGACGCTTCACTGCGCCGATTTTATATTATCCTTTTTGGATATCTCGTTGGGAGAAGGAAGTAATAAATGGCAACGGGCGGCACTGCTTCTTCTGGTGATAGGAAAGGATTCTACGCGCCAAACAATAGGCCTTAGAAATTATCCAAATTATTTATAAAAAATGTTATCTTATTTACAAATAATTTTATTAAATAATGAATAATTAATATTTTTATTTAAAATGTATATATTTTAATTAATTTTACGTTCAAAAATACATTTAATTCTAACTTTTATAAGATTTAAAAATATTTCATATTTATAAAAACTATTTAAGAAAAATTTTGAAATCTCATTTTTACATAAATTATAAATATTAGCAAAATATATATAATATATAATGAACAATTTATTGGCAAAATTATAATTTTATTTGATTGTAGCTTAATTTTTAGCTCATTATCTTAAGTATATGATGATTTTTATTTTTTTAGTTTAACTTTTAAGTTAACTAAAACTTGAAGTAGATATATTTAATTATAAAATATAATTTGTTATATTTAATTCATATTTATTATATTAAAAATAAAAAAGTTATAATTAAATACTAATAAATATAAATGAATGAAATTAATTAAAACTTTGAAATTATTAATTATTAATTAATATTAACTAATTATAAGTTGTTAATCAGTAAATAGTAATAAAATATATTAACCATTAATTCATATTTATTCATTATTAACTAAAGATTTTTATTAACAACTAACTAATATTTTGAACTTTAATTAGATTTTCTATTTATCAATCAATATTTTTTAGAATTATAATTTATAATTACAAAATATAATGCAATACCATTTATTATATTTAATTAAGTTATGAAATGTATTAATAATTATTATTTACACACATACACTTATTTAATATTATTTTTTTAATATATAGACACACATATATACAGACACACGCACACGCATACACTTATTTAATATTACAGGAAATGCTTATAAATATCTTTTTTTATTTTATTTTAAAATTCACTAATGTTTTCTTATAATATAAATTATAACTTACAAATACATATTTGATGTTTTGTAAAGTATATCATAATTTTTCTTTCTTATTCTTAAATATGTATAAAATAAAATATTTTGTAAGCTTTCATTCTTATGAATTAAAAACCACCAAAAGCTATACAAATTTGAGAGAGCCTAATTTTATAATAGACCTCAATTCTTAATTTCTTTTCTTTGAAGATGATGCATTATATCATTATTTTTCTCATATACATAATAGTAGAACCCACATTAAATGATAATCTTCTATAATATCATTAATACTCATTTCTACCCTCCACTTGCAACATGAAGCTTACATGCCATTGTCTCTTATGTCTTAGGGTGTGTCTATCTTAGGCTTAACGTGGCTAAACCCGGCTAACTTGACATTTTTTAGCTCGACTTAACTAATCTAATCTAAAATTTGCAATCAAACATAAACAACTTATCAATTTAGAATAATTTGCCAAAAAATATGACTAACTTAGTTAATTGTCATAATAATCAAATAATTAATTAAAGCATTTAGTTAATTATTAATGTAATTATTAATAAATATGGTTAGTTAATACAATTATTGCTTATAATAATTATTAATTTACGCATAGTATTTAATTAGTTAGATTGTATTAATTAAATAACATATTTAAATACACAATTTTTATAATTAATGTCGTTTAAATAATTAGAATAATTTATAATAAAATTAATCAAATAGTATAATTAATTACTAATTGTTGTAATTGTATAATATAATTATAAATAGTGCATCTAATTAATGCAATTATTTAGCATACTATTTATTAAATTAAATTAAATATTCCAATGCATTAAATTAAATTCAAAATTTTCAAAAATGTTTAGGTTTTTTATAAATCTCAAATATTTTTAAAGTTAAACATATATAAACTATTAAAATAGTATTTTTATATCATCATAAGGATTATTATTTCAAAGATTTATATTATTTTTATTGTATTATATAAATAAAAATATTTTCAATAATTATTATTTAATAAGTATATACTATTATAATAACATTATTTTTTTAGACAACCTAGGCTTTATAATAACTTTTTCACATAAAAAGTTAATATCATTTAATGATTGCATAAATCCTTATTAAAAATAGTAATTTTATTATTATTTTTTTCTCTTCCCTCCATTGGCAAAATAGCTAAATTGCTCGAATAAGCTTCGATTGATCCCAAATTCATTACGACCATGATGAGCGCCCAATCAACGTCGTCAACAACTACCCATTGCGCGCGCACACTCAGAGGCCAATCAGCTGGCTTCCAATAGGCTTGTTAGTGTTCTTCAAACTGTAATGGTCCTCCCAACGGCCGCCGCATAAAATCCTTAATTTGATAGTGTGATATCCCAATGTTGGGTTAATGTTGGGTTAGTGTATTATACTGACACTCGCAGAACCTATTGGGTGATTAAGTAAAGTGGCATGAAAATTCAAATAAAACACAGCATGTCTACTCAGCCATTCTCGAGAAAAATAATTCCACTCAATTTAAATTTAGCATCAAGAATACATTCAAGTTCATAATTTAAATAATATTACAAAACTTTAAAATGCATGGAATTAAAAATAAGAAGGAAATAATTCATTCATCTTTTTAACATCGGTGTTCTATTTCCTTGAGCTAGTTCTAGTTCATGTGACTGTTCTTGATCTGACACAGAAAAAGTGATAGGGTTCGAATAATAATTTTCTTGCAGAAATAGATTAGGGGATTAGATAAAATTTTTCTTTGCAAAAGACTTAATTTGGGAACAATTAAGGTTCAAGAGAGAAAATACATACACAGTTCATTCCAAAATAGAAGTTATCATGTACAACAATCACAACAATAGTAAAAATAATTCATAATTAAAGTAGAAACATAAGCAATACTGATGTATTTATCCAAGGGAGTAA
The DNA here is from genome assembly GCA_016760335.1 of Gastrodia elata. Taxonomy (NCBI): domain Eukaryota; kingdom Viridiplantae; phylum Streptophyta; class Magnoliopsida; order Asparagales; family Orchidaceae; genus Gastrodia; species Gastrodia elata. Next base: position 24,422,704 of record CM028674.1, on the reverse strand, counting down.
ATTATGCGGGCAGAGAGCTCATTTCCGACCACTCTCACGTATCTTTCCAAATTCATTTCCAAGTCCCGAATGAATCTCTTATCATCAATCGAACCAAAAACCTGCCGCATATTCTACATAAAAAAATAAAATATGCAATGCAGACAGATTTTGATTAGTGAGATGGAATAACTTTAAGTAGCTTGAGAAGGTAAGATCTTTTAGCTCTAAATATTGATAGAAACTGTTTTTTATATCAAAAACACATGCTATGTCATCATATTATAAACATACAATAAAAAAACTACAGCACTAAGATCTTTTCAGCGAATAACACTGCACAATAACAAAAAATCACATGTAAAAAACCAAATGAATGAACGTTAACTTGCTGCTTATTTTGATTTAGTCTTTTTATACTGGCAAATTTTTAACATAGGATAACATTAACTAAACAGATGTTGCATATAAATTTCTTCCTAGAAATCACCATTAAGAAAACATTTTGACATCCATTTGAATAAGTTTCGACTCTTTAACAACAGCAGTGACCAGCATACAATGAAAATATGTTATAAAAGCGACAAACATAGGTTTCTTCATAGTCAACATCAGACTCGTGTATATTCTTTTGCATCAAATTGAGATTTATGCCATTCAAAAGTACGTTTATTTTAGGTATTGATTTTGCGTAACCATTTATATCAAATTGCAGTTTTACAAAGAGAAAGATCAACAAGACGTGGATGCAAAAACAATTAGTATTAATTGTTTAAGGAAGAGAAGATATAATAGTTAAGAAGTCTATTAAATAACCTTTTCAAAAAGTTGTTGGGAAGGAGAGATGGGCAATAATTAAGAAAGAAAACAACAATTAAATCTGTTTTGCTCCAAGAAATATCAAGACACTGACATCAATGATGTCAAGCATATAATGCTGCTTGCATTCAGCCCTTGCGTTTTGAAATGATACGCCTGAATAAGTGAGGAGAGTTGTGTTAGGCAGTTGGATGTGCTTGCATTCAACAAAAGTAATTTTTAAGTCACCATTCACAAGTCTTCGATGAGAAAGGAAGAGAGTTGCCTTAAATAATTGATAGCCAGTGTAAAACTTTTTAGAATCATATTAAGTCAAGAGTAATTTAAATAAGTGTGTTAGATTTATGGCATCTCCTGGAAGCTACACATTACATTGTCTAAATGTAGTGAAATGTGCAAAAGGGCCACTACATCAGCACCTAGGTGTAGTCAATTAAGCAAGGGTTCCAGCATCACGGAGGAATGCTAGTAAACAAACTAGTATACAGTTCTAAATTGAAATTAAATATTTATAATATTAGCACTATCACTAGCAAATTTTTTAGTTAGTTGATATTATGATAAATATATTATCTTTTTAAGAAACAAAGTGGGTGTGCGTAAAAGCAAAAGAAATTGATAGGATTTAAACTTTCGTACTTAGGTAAGAATCGTCATAGGAGAAGTGAGTATCATTCAAGATAAATTTAAAAGATAATGTAATTGAAGTTGAAAGTTTGAGAGACCGAGTTGTATATTTTAAGTGTATAATTAATAGAATAACTTTAATATTACAAGGGTTTATACCTCTAAAATATGATTATGTATATAAAAGAAAAATTTTGGCCAGATTTAAATGAGTTATTTTAAGAAATATCTCAAGATAAAAATATTTTTTGAAGGAGATTAAAATGAATACAATAAAAGGATAATTAAAAAATTTAATAGTATTCATAATAATTTTGATTTGACAAATTAATGAAGAAGAAAAATTAATTTTGGAGTTTTTTAGCTTATGATTTTATTATTACTAGCAGTTTCAAAAAGATATGCACATAATATCATTTATAAAAATGAGATTTTTAAAACTCAAATTAATTATTTTCTCTTAAAGAAAAGAGATCATTGTAACAAAAGTAAGATTATTCTAAGTGATTACTTGACAACCCAACTCAATTTATTGATTCTCGATTTAAAAGTAGGGGATAACAAATATAATATAAAATCTAAAAATTATCATAAACTAAATTGTGAAATCTCAAGAAGAGTAATATAAATATTTTTAAGAGTGAAGTTTAAGATTTAGATAGCGGAATTTTGAAGATGAAGTAATCTTATGTTAAATTTGTTTGTTAGCTATATTCATAACATAGCAAAAAGCTTAGTTGGTGAACCAAAAACAACAATACGCAATAATAAAAATGTATGACGGTGAAAACAAGATATTTAAGTTAAGATTAAATATAAAAATGTGAGCTATAAATAATGAATTAAATACTAGAATGAGAAGAATTAGAAAAAATATAAACTAATTTGTGATGAATCTAAATTGGCAGCTCATGATGCTAAAAGTGCAACATTTAAGATTTATACAATAAATTAGAAACTACTAATAGAGAAAAACATATTTATAAACTAGCCAAATTAATAGATAAAATAATCAAAGATTTGACTAAGTAAAATATATCACAACAATGATTAAAAAATTCTTTTAGGAATTAAAATATTCAACATAGATGGATATATTCTTTTACTAAATTTTTTAATTAAGGTCGTACTAATACAATTAATATAATTGAGTTTAATAACAATAAAATAATATCAATTACACTTTTATTCGACATGTTAGTAAAGTTGAACTTTAGAATACTTTAAAGAAGATGAAGAGAAAAAAAGCGATAGACTCAGAGGACATCCTTATTAATGTATGATAATATTTGGGAAATAAAGGAATTTTTGATTTATCAAATTATTTAATATTATTTTAAAAACTAAAAGGATATCGAATGAGTGGAGAAAAGTATTCTTATGATGGTTTACAATAATAAATGTGATGGTCAAATTTTTTGTGCAAATTATAAATAAATCAAGTTAATATGTCATATATTGAAACTTTGAAAAAATAAATGAATACACATTATGAAATGATACTTGTATTTCTCAAAGTTAATTTGGTTTTATGCCAAGTAGATCCACCATGAAAGCTATACATATATTATGAGATGGAGAAATTTAGAGAAAGAAATAATCTTTATTTAATTTTTATTAATCTTGAAAAAACTTATAATAAAGTAGCAAGAGAAATTCCTTGGAGAGTTTTGGAGATAAAAAAGATTTGTATTGCATATATTAATGTTATAGAACTTCGTCGTTGTCGGGTCTTAAGTTCCGAATGAGAAAGGAAAAGGATTGTGCTAAATAGTCGATAGCCGTCGTAAAACATTGTCGAATCCTATTATATTAAATAATTATGCTAGAACTAGGACGTCCTCTGGAAGTGACGCACTGCATTGCATGAATGTAATTAAAAGTGTGAAGATAGTTACATCAACGGTCGAGTGTAGTGTCAAATAAGTAACGATTCACGTATTATGGACAAATGCAGGTAAAGAAGCTATACTAGAAGTTCTAAATTAAGATTGTGTAGTTAGAATATTGATACTATCATTAGAAAGATTTGGGTTACTTGATATTATGATAAATAGAAAAATTAATAAATTATGCATTCAAGAAATTAAGTTGGAGAAATAACAGAAGAAATTAATAGTTTAGGCTTTAAACTCGAGCACTCAGTGTAAGACTCACCTTATGGATAGTGTGGGTATCATTCTGAATAATAATGTAAAAGATATTGTAGCAGAGGTTAAGAGCTCAGAGATAGAATTATATCTTTAAAAGTTAAAATTAATGAATAACTTTAATATATTGCAAGTGTTTATGCCCCTCAAATATAATTGGATATGTATATAAAAAAAAAATTTTGCATGATTTGGAAGAGTTGGTTCAAGGAATCGCTCAAGAAGAGATGCTTTTTATAAGAATAGATTTATCACTTATAAAAATAGGAATTCTAAAACTCAAATTGATTATTTTCGCCTAAGAAAATGATCGTTTATCAGTAAAAATTATAAATTTATTCCAAGTGATTGTTTGGCAATTCAACATCTTTATTAGTTTTAATTTGAAAATCAAAGATAACAAAATAATATTAAATCTAAAATATATCATAAAACTAGATGGTGGAATCTTAGATAAGATAATATAAATATTTTTAAGAGTGAAATTTAAATATTGGACAATAAGATTTCGAGAGTGAAGCCAAACTTATGTGGATATTAGTTGATAGTTGTATTCGCAATGTAGCGTTTACTTGATGATTTAAAAGGGGTACCAAATAATAAAAATATATGATGGTACAAACATGATGTTCAAGTATAAAGATAAAAAACATGTTATAAAGAATAGTTTAAATAAAAATTTGAGAAAATTGGAAGAAGTATATACAAACTTATCATGAATCCAAAATATATGTTTGTGATACTAGAGTGCAACATTCAAGTATTTACATGATAAATTAGATAGTCGATTGAGAAAAATGGATTTATAAGCTAGCCAAATTTCAATTAAGAAATAAGAGAACTAAAAATTTGACCTACATTAATTATATCAAAGATGATAAATAATTCTTTTTAGAGATGAAGATATTCAATATTGATTGATGAATTATTTTACTATGCTCTTTATTAAAGGTTGTACCAATAAAATTTATATAAATTTAATGGTCTTAAAAAATAATCTCAATCAATATTCCAAAAATAATCTCAATTACACTTTCATTCACCATATTAGAAAAACTGAGATTTAGAATGCTTTAAAAAAGAGAATGAAGAGCAAAAAAGCAATATGATCGGATAATATCCTTATCGATGTATGGAATAATTAAAAGAGGAAGAAAATTTCTTGGCTTACCAAGTTAATTAATGTTATTGTAGAGACAAAAAATACCAAATGAGTGAAGAAAGGGTATTAATATACATATTTACAAAAATAAATGTGATGCTCAAGACTGTACTAATTATAGATGGATCAAGTTAATGTGTCATACTTTGAAATTTTGGAAGAGAAAAATTCAATACATAATACAAAATGATACTTGTATTTTTCAAAATTAATTTGGTTTTATGCTAGGTTGATTTTACCACGGAAGCCACATATATTAAGAGGTTTGATAGAGAAAGTTAGGAAAAGAAAATATCTTTATTTACTTTTTATTGATCTTGAAAAAGTTTATGATAAGGTACCAAGAGATATTCTTTGGAAAGCTTTGGAGAGAAAATAAATTAGTGTTGCATATATTGATGTTATTAGATATATATATATATATAACGGGATTGTTACATGTGTTTCATCGCAAGTTGACTTGTCTAATGATTTCCCTATTTCAATTGGATTATATAAAGGCTCAGTTCTCAACCCATATCCTTTAGCCTTAATTATGAATGTTCTTACTAGCAAATTGAAGAGGAGATCCCTTGGTGCATGTTATTTGCATATTATATTCTATTAATTGATAAGACTAGCAATGGAGTTAAAGCTAAACTTGAGTTATGGAGGAGTACTTAAATCCAAAAGTATTTGTTTTAATAGATCTAAATTTGAATAAATAGAGTGTTAGTTCAACTGTATTAGAGTCCAAATCCCGGACCTAACTATTAAGGACCATATGATCAAGGAGAGCAAGAGGTTCAAGTATATGGGTTCAATTATTCAAAATAATGGCAAAATAGAGAGCGATGTGATTAATAGGATCTAAGACAATTATAAGAAATGGAAGAGCACTTCTGGAGTGTTGTGTGATTCATACATTTCACTCAAATTTAAAGGTAAATTTTATAAAGCAGTTATACAACCAACTATGTTATATTAGGCTCAATGTTGGCAAACAAAGAAAAAATTCACTAATAAAATAAGCATTATAGAGGCGAGGATGCTTAGGCGGATGAGTGGGCTTACTCATAAGGATAGAATGAGAGATGAGTTTATATGTAACAAGATTGAAGTGGCTCCAATAGTGGACTCACCTTAAATGATTAAAGCATATTAATCATAGGCTGTGCAATGCTCTATTAGAAAATTTGAGTTTAAGAATTTCTCCCAAATTAAAAAGTAGATGACCCAAAAGAAATGGGAAGCAACTATTAGGAAGGATTTTTTTAATTTGAAACTTAAGGGGCTTCTATTTGATTGTGCATAATGGAAACAAAGAATTCATACAGCTGATCCCACCTAGTGTTGTTGTTGTTGTATTATAATGATGTTATTAGAGATAAGTGCGATAGGGTTGCAACATGCGTTCAATCGCAAGGTGGCTTGTCTAATAAATTTCTGTTACTATAGGATTACATCGAAGCTCATCTCTCAACCCATATATTTTTGCTTTATTTATGGATGTTCTTACTAAGCACATTCAATACGAGGTTCCTTGGTGCATGTTATTTGCAAATAATATTCTATTAATTTATAAGACTAGGGGATGGAGTTAAAGCTGAACTTGAGTTGTGAAGGATTACTTTAAAATCTAAAAGTTTTTATTTTAGTAAATCTAAAACAAATTATAAGGAGTGTAAGTTAAAATATATTAGAATATATTAGAAGCTCTAATCTCGAGAATAAAATTATTGAGAACCATGTGATAAAAAAGAGCAAGAGGTTCAAAAACATTGGTTCAATATTCAAAATAATAGTGAAATAGAGCGATGTGATTAATAGGATTCAAGTTAATTTGAAGAAAAGTAGGAGCGCTTCTGGAGTGATGTGTGATAAAAAAATTTCACTCTAAATTAAAGAAAAATTTTATATGAGCAGGTATATGAATGACTATGTTACATGAGACTAAATGTTGGCCAACAAAGAAGAAACTTACTAATAAACTGTGTTACAGAAATAAGGATGCTTAAGTGGATTAGTGGGTATACTCTAAACATAAAGAGAAATGAGTTTGTGTAGCAAGGTTGGAGTGGCTCCAATAATGTATAAGATTAGAAATTTGTATAAGATCGTTCAGATATATTAAGTGTAGAAAAAATGTGCTTATGTATTTGCCCATATTAAAAAAGGAAGCTGAATATAAGAAAATAAATGGGAAGAAACTATTAGAAAGAATCTTCTCTAATTAGAACTAAGGGATGAGCTTCTATTTGATTGTGCACAATGAAAAAAATGATTCATAAAATTGATCTCACATATTGGTGCTAAGGCTTAGTGTTGTTGTTATTGTTGTATGTTAGAATAAGTGCATTAAGTAAAAGCACCCTTTTGATAGAAAACTTGATAAAAAAATTATTGGTATTTTATAGTAATACATGCATGAAAAATTTTAAAGAAAAAATAATTGAGTTTTTAAATAATTTAGCCAACTTAAAATGGATTCGAAATTATTCAAATATTTTCTTTAACAAATATATCCAAAATAAAAAATAGTGCAAAAAATATTAATAATCATTTACGGATGAGGTGGGTGATACTAAATAAATTAAATAAAACATAGTATTAAATATAGTGCTATTATTTTTGAAAAATATATCAGATTGTTGAATAAGTTGACAAATAAGATAATTATACTTTTGGAAATTTATTGATCCCCACTAACCACAAGAAAATCTAGAGTTAACCTATGAATGCATGCCCAAGATGAAAATTTAATTGATAAAGAAAAAAATGCATATGGTTGCAAGTTTATATCTTTCATAAAAAAAGAATATAGCAACCGATGTGTTTTAAAAAAAATGGAGATAAACAAGCTCAAATAAATGACTTGCTATGATCTATTATGAGAATTTTCCCCCTTTGTGGACTACAGCCAAAAATAGAAAAAATAATATTTAATCCTATATTATATAATTGTCCAATAGAAATTAGAATTAATGCCAGGTTAGGGGCAAGATATATACTTTTTTTAGGGGCAAGATATATACATATATATATATATATATATATATAGAGAGAGAGAGAGAGAGAGATTAATGTGATAATCAAAAAGATGTCCCATAAATGATATAATGCTATTGGCTGTATGAATATATGAAAGTAAGCTAGCTTTTTAGTGGATAAAATAATGGGATCTGTAACTATACGATTGCAACAAATAAAGCTTAGAAACCAAATTGAATAACTCTAAGCAACAGACAAAACAACAACAAAAACAGAATACAGTAAAGGACTTATTAGAGAACTATTTTAAGCACATGGCAAGATCAGTTATTGTGAAATTAGAAAGATCTTTCATAGTGCTAGGACAATCACCAGTTTAGATACGTTTAAGAGATACCACAGGGTCCATAGTGCTGACAGATCTGCCAAAATTTGAAGTAGACTGCTGAAGATTTGAATGCCAAAGACCTTATTATGCAATAGTTCAAAGACTGAACAAAGACAGGACGATGCAAATCTGAATTACACAGATCAACAGGAATATCACAGTTAACAAAGAAAAGATTGGTAATTTTGATGTTGTAGTCTGCATAACTGAAAGAATGGGATTCTTTAGATCAATAGAACTGTGGCTGGACAATAGGGAGAGGACACCATAGATCCGGATACTGCATATATGGATGTTTTGTTTTTGAACGCAACTATTGGAGATCAACAAGGATAGGACATCATTTTGGATGTCGGACATAGGATCAGAGAAAGGCTGATGAGAATGAATACCTCCAGCAATCAACAGATGGAGGGACGGTGCATGTGATGATGGCGGGATCAAATGGATTTGATCAGTTCTTGGACCCTGAGATGACAAAAGAGATGGAAACCCCCTGAATTCAACATGGATGCCATGTTATTTGTGTTAGGGGGAAGAAATGTATTATTGAATAATTGATCAACATTATACACGAGAAGTCTCTTTATACAGAGTTGAAGCAAGTATTAAAAAAAGGATAAACCTAAATAAGAAAAATAAAATACACATTGAATACAAAAACTGAAAATTAACGATAATTGATATTTTGATGGTAAAAACAAATACGACTGGTTCAAACTCTAATATTGAGAAATTTTTTTATATTTTTTTTTGTTACCATCATGTATGAAGAATCATTATAGTTTGATGTGTTAAGATAAAGATTGCTTTGTTACATAACTGTCCACAAACAAAAAAATTAAGTTTAATCCCACTAAGTGGGGCCGCTACATGAATCCATTGTCTCCATAGCACACATTCAAACAGCAATCTCTAGCTACATGAATTTGAGGAAATCCAAAGTCTTGTTGTTTTGTCCTCTTCATTTTTTAACATGAGTAAAATTTTAAACTCAACTTTCATAAACAAGATATCAAACAATCTGCATATAAGATTGTTTAAATCATCTAATATGACTATTTCTAAGCTTATTCTAATTCTAAATATTATATATATATATATATATATATATATAACTTTAGGATCTGCTTGAAGAAATGATTTACATAGTACTTTTGTAAGGGAACTAAATATCCTCTCACCTAATTCCGGTGTTACCAAAATCTGCCAAATTCGAGTAAATTTCATTTACAAGAAATCAAATTCATGTTCTTTGGCCAATGCAATGCAACGATGTTTGACATGGAATAAAAAACCCCGATATACATTGCATTGGTTACACAGTTGTAGAAAGCTCAAATCTTCTTTCAATTCAGTTGTCAAAAGCTGAGACCAAAGTTACAAAAATAGGACCAACTTCATCACTGTACCTGATCCCACCCTCATCAAATAGTTGAAAATGCTAAGTATAGTATAAAGATGTATAACCAATTTTTAATAGAATTATAGAACATATTTTAAAATCATGTTGGAGTAGCACCAGCTCAGAATAAGCTCAAAATAAAGTTAGACTTAGATGGTATAGTTATGCCGAGCATAGACAATTAGATGCCCAACTAAAAAAGTTCAGTGAATGAATTTTAATCATATTAAAAGAGAAAGGGAGACCAAAATAAAATGTAGCAAGATTCTAATATAAATAATCTCACATTCTTTGTAGCTTATGGAAGCGTTGTTATTTCATTGAGTATAAGTGAGACTAAGAATTCATAAGGCCAAATCCACTTTAGTGAAAATTAAGCTTTTAAGATACTTAGTTTGTGTAAATAATTATTTTATAAACACAAAATGTCACCTCAAACAAACACACATTTACCAGGTTTTGAACACACCTATACATAGAGGTTTTAAGCAAATAAATAGTTCTATTAAAAATCATATATAGTTAATTATTATAACCATAATTATATGGTAGTCAAGTCTTATGTACAATTATCATGCATCATCTGAAAAGTCTAATCTAGTTACAATGATAGGTAGAGGGAACATGGGTGGTAATTTTAGTGTAATAAAAATAGAATATATATATGTATATATATATTTGGGTTTCGCTTGCAAAGATTAAGAACTGTGTATTAGATATGAAAACAAGAAAGAATTGAGTGGAATATTATGTTTAAAATTCTCCCAAAAAATATATAACCCTGAAAATTATATAACCAACATGTTTCCGAAATGAAAATAACAAATAACAAATGTATATTACAATTGAAAGAAGTGTGCAATTACCAATCATTTAAAACAAATAAGATGCTTAAGAAAATTGACTTTCAAGAAAGTATTTAATGCTTTATTGTTAGCGGATTAATAGATGACCAAAATCATTGGCAATAAATATTTTATTTAAAGAAACATAAACGTGATAATCAGTACATACCCTGAAACTGAGTCGTGAACCGCGCAAGTCTATCAGAATGTTGTTAACGTTGAATGCCTTTAACTTATTCCGAAAAGGCTCGCTGCTATTCTCCACATTCGATTTAAAATTCTCATTTTCATCAATAACTTTATGGTCACCTGCTACACCATCCTCAACTATATTCTGGACATTGCAATCAGAAAACCAAGAAGCGCCATTAGAAGATAGATTGTACTGTTTGGTTACAAAATCTGATAATACAGCATATGGCTTTTTGTCAAGCAGAGGTTTTGCAATATCAAATTGCACCCACCTGAAAATCCAACACGTAGCAACTAACTCACATAAGATCGTGAATAAAATAAAAAAATTATTGTCTTGAAGAAAAAAAAAAAGAAACAATGATTTTTAGCTAACATAGTTCCAGAGCTAAAATTAATTTAGCTTCTTAAATTTAGCAATTTCACTAACAAATGTCAATCTTCCCTCTTTTTTCATGACTCCAGTTTCATCCAATGTTTGGTTGAAGAAAGAGAAGTTAAAAAGAAGATATATAAATTATCAGATGACTTGGAAGGTGAGAACTTACATATAACGAAGCGGACAAAGAAGCTCAGATGGGCGATATGCAGCTTTGTATCTCATTTTGCTACAGGAATGAATATAATAGCCCAGATAATAGTATTGGAGGCTCTCACAGTAATCATGTGAATCCTTTATCCAATTTATCTCTTGTAAAGCTGAGTACTTTCCAAGTGATAAAAAGGAAAAATCAGGATCCCAGAATAAATACTTGCTAGATAAACACCTTGGAAGGATATCTATTACACCAACAGCAACTAGTTTCCCATCAATAACGTATTGCTGATGAAATGAGCCATAACCACAGAGTGGTACACTCCTTGCACCACTAGAAGGCGGAACATATATTATAGGCGTGTCCACTAAAAATTTACGGTATGAACTTTCAGTTACTTTATCTGGTAAATCACCATGGACATTGATTTGGTACTTTTTGTACAAGGCAAATTCTTCGAAATCAAAACTTGAACTTTTCAATCTTATCTCAAATTTATGTTTTTTAAATGGAATATCCACAGTACTGTCAGTTGAGCAGCTTTCTTTGTTCTTCCCCCTAGACACTTCAATAGTTTGTGCACGCTCCTCTTTATTTGAAACCAAATCTGAACAGTCAACTGCCTGATTAGTACAAGAATAGAAATTAAGGTGACCATTGCAGGCTTTGACCAAGAGGCCAAAAGGTCTACGATCCAAATTCATCAAAGTTGATAGCATTTCAGCAATAGAGTTAGGTGGGATATCTAATATTCTTCCATTCTGATCTAGGGTTTTCAAACAAGCGGGATAATCGTTTCTTTCTAAAGATTGACCTTGTCTTAGTAATGCCGCAATCTGAAATGAGATGCTGCTCGTGTACATTAAATTTTCCGTAAGTTTCCTTTTCTCATTAAGCTTTACCTTTTTGACAACTGCTTTTGGAAGTTGAATAGAAGGAAATTCGCCCCTTTCGATGCAAGCACTAATAGAATTGTTGATCCCATTAGACAAGACTTTAAGGAGCTCTTCTTCGTTGAACTTTTTGCTTTTACAAGATAGACAATTTCCTAGAGATATTCCAGAGCTACTGGCGAATGACTCATCCTTACATGAGTTAATGTAATGCTCTGCAGTGTCCATCTTCTCAATTTGTTCTGGTTTCTTCAGGTTTAATGTACCTTCTAAAAACCTATCCACAGTATGTTTCAGCCATGTAGTCACTAAGGTATGAAAATAAAGAAGGTATAGGAAATGATCAGGATAAAAATAGAGTTAACAGATTGAAAAGGTAAATAGCTTCAAAGCATGGATACCTTTGCATTTTCTTTTGCACACGAATTTGCTCCTTTGATGGAGCAAAATCACATGCTTTCAAACGAATGGTGTAAGGAGGACAGCAAGTACTTTCCATTTCAGGTTTGTAGAGGAAACAGCCAGATCTCCTCCAACCCCGATCCAGAAGATCTGTCATTCATTTATAGTTGATATATAATTAGATCTAGGAGAAAAAAACACTGTAAAGCACAATGCCACCAGAGAGATCTAGGGTTAAATAAATAAACACCAGAGCTTTTATAGTTATTGTATTTAACTACTGTATTTTCATCCTTACATGAGAGTCGCAAGACATTTACAGCATTTAAATATATTTAAATGTTTCAGTCATGATACTCCAACAATTATTTTTTGGATGATTCTTTAACTATGATAGAAAGAATAGAAAATTGTGCCAAATTAAGTTCGTGGGCAAATAAAATAAAAAAACAACTTAAATACAAGAGAATCTAATTGTAGTGCAGATGAAAAGTTTAAATTAAATTACTATGAGAAAAAGGTAAATGTAGTAATAAGATGACCATACGGGGAAAACATTCCCATCTGCATAATACTAACCCAATAATAATGTAAGCAACCAAAAGTAACATGGAAACAATAAGGGTCCCTTCACAGAACATATTTGACAATTTATCAAAGTACATAGAAAGCTAACTATGTGCATCCTCTTGGTAAACCAATGAGCTTGCCACTGGTAGTAGATTTGAATAAAAACAAACAAAGACAATGGCCATTTTCTAAGATTTCATATCAGGCAATCAATAGCATAACATAGAAGAATTTACAGTTATAGTGTGCCACCTATGATGCACTACAATGATTGAATGCCAAGGATTGAGTATTCAGTTATCATGAATACTAATAAAACTAGCAGAGCGAGACATGTAGAGTATGAGATTAGTGTAAGGCTGAGTTTAGGCATGGCAATGAATCACACTTGCACAAAAAATAGAGAAAGCTGAGCTTGAATGGTTCAGTCTTTGTCGACTACATCCTATAGAAAGGTGAGAAGATTTCAATATTTGGAACAGAAGTATTTCCTTTATTTTCATTTTGTTTTGAAAGAAACAAGAAAAAGTAAGACTATTTCTTTTACTTTTATTTTGTTTTGTTTGTTTTATTAGTTGTTAATAACTTATTAGTATATCAGAAGTCTATATAAGTGACGTCCACAAGATCATATTAAGATATTTAGACAAAATATAAAAAATACTCATCAAAATAAAATTTCATTCTAATAACATTGAAGCTAAATAATCATGAGGTCTTAATTTTAATTATTACATAACTTAAAAATATATAGGAAAAGAAAATAGTAAATATTCATGTCTTCTTCCTGTGGATCTGGTAGATCTTTCACGAATGGTCCTAATGTATAGCTAAGCTCCTGAGATTGACACATGAAAGGTGCGAGGGTTTGAAACTCATTGTTGTGAACTTGAGTACTTAAAATATTATAAAATGTAATAAATATGCCAAATTATTTAAACAATAAATACATGGATGAAAAAGGTATTTAGATAATTTTGCACAATCTCAAGTTTTAAAAAAGGGACATAAAATATTATAATTAAATGAAAAAATAAAAGTTTGTGCAAATAGAAATAAATGTCAACAATTGCCTTAAATCCATCCCGTTGGTTTTTCCATTGGGCATTTGAATTAAAGAGGATAATCAAGCACGTCTGCTTGAAAATAGGTGGTTCCTAATATGACATCACCGAGTATCGACCTCCTCATGGCACCATACAAGTCTCCTTATCACTCCAAGGAGAGTAACACCCAGTCCAAATCTCAGCACATATTCATTATATTAATAATATGGAACCAAGTGAAAACTACTAAGCCTTATGCAAGATATAAAAAGTAAGAGTTTCATTCAAAGCAATTTAGGTGACAATATTGCTTTTCAAATAAAGCAAATGTCATACTAAAATGCAACAAAAAAGGTTATTTTAATAAACTTGTGCATTCACATATCAGCCAAGTGACAACAAAAATAAAATCAACTAAAATGAAATCAACTGAGTGTGTATCTAAGTTCATCGAATCTTAAATTTGAGTATTTAAATATTCATTAAAATTTATTATTTGATTATTCATAATTTATAAAATTTCTTATCTTATTCAAATTTTAGAAATAAACTGTTTGAGTTTTGGAGATATAAGCATTTACATTAATATATTTGTGGACATAAAAATGTATATATTAATATATTTGTGAACATAAATATATATATATACACTTTAAATAATTATATTTTTCTCAAAACATATTTTTAAGTATACATCTTCATAAATAAACCACATGTTTATATATTTATATAGTTCCTTGTTCATTTGCATAAGACATTAATATTTACACATAGTTGGTCTTTTATACATAATATATATATATATAATCTTATATATGAAGAGTGTGTTAGGGTTTGTTGCGCTCTCGGATGAGGGTGTAGTGCGACTGTGCCAACCCGTTTGGCGCTTCTCCTGTCAATTGCATCCGTCATACGTGGTCAATCTCTTGCGTACAGCATCACAACCCCCGTTGATGCTGGTTCTCCTAACGATTCATGGGTCCTGAAGATTCATCGGGACTACGCAGCCCCCGACGAATCTTCTGGGCTCCCCGCTGTTACTATCGTTGGTTGGAAATGGGGGAGCCCGACTCCTTCCCTAACCTGCACGCCAAACTAGTTCCTCCACCATCGGCTCCAAAATCCTTCCTTCGAGCTCTCACCAACGCTTCTCCGCCTCATAGAGTTGTTGGTATCAACCAATAGTTTCATTAAGAGGTGAATATTCCTTGGTTAAGAAGTCTGCCAATGGAAAACCCCCATTTGCAAGTATCCATAATTTCCTAAGAAATTTGAGATTGATCTAAACTCATTTTGCTGGTCTCATTGATGCTCATATCATTTTGATTAAACTCTCCAATAATCGGGATTATTATGGGCTTTTTGCAAGTCTTACTACATTGAAAACTACCAAAAAAAAACATTGAAATGGACCACCAAATACGATCCAAAATGTGAATCTCCTCTAGTTCTGGTTTGGATTAACTTCCCTTTTCTTAGAGTGCATTTGATTACACATTCCATTATATTCTCTTTGGGATCATATTTTGAAAAACCGATTTAAGTCGATTATGCGGCCGCCAACCTTCTCCAACCACCTGTGGCTCAGGTATTGGTCGACATTGTTCTCCCTGAATCCTTCGATTTGGTCATTTAGATAGGAGGTCAAGATAAAGGTTACTTACAGGAAGTGATATTCGAAAAATTACCTTTTCTATTCTAATTGCAATAAATGATCATGAAAATGTAACATGCTATAAACTTCATCTGCATCTGAAAACACATACATCCACACTGCTTCAAGCAGGATTGAAATTGAAAAAGTTTAAGCTAATGTATGTCTATAAAATTCAAACTAATGAGGCTGGGGTTTCTTCCCCTATGGTTGTGGTGCCGCCTAACATCGAGATTGGGGCGGACAGAATGAAGATGTTGTGATAGTTTCTGATGTTTCTACATTTACATTTGGAGATTTTTTTGCGCACTAGACTACTATTTGATCCATTCTAAGGAATTGTGGCAAACTATGGGATGATCTAGTGGAATTAACAGAATTACTGGAAGGCGGGAGTAATTGGCCGATTGCAAATGTTGAGACCAGTAGATTAATCAAGGTGGTCGAGGTTGAGTAAGAAGAAAACTTTGAGGAGAATGTGGATGACCCATTGTATCCTGGGGATCATGGTGGGTGAGGTTGTTGGCTCAACAACAGAAGATTTAATGGTTTTACCAAATTTGGAAAGCAATTTGACAAGCTTGAATGAAGCAAATGTCCATACAAAGAAGAGGTGGCCGAAGGAGATATCATCCATATCTCCTTCGGTTGTGATGACAATTGGGGTGATCTAGAGGGATATGAGGAATTCTCGTCAAATAGATTTCGGAACACATTATCGGAGGCTTATCGATATTCTAAGGACTTGAGCTAAGGGGTTAATTGACATGGTTCCTGATGGCAAAGGGTTGATGGGGGCCTCTTTAGATTGGCTCCAGCAATACATTGATGAAATCCCTATTTTGAAAAATGCTTCCGAGCTTCCGCTTGTGGAGAGTCCTCCATTGGAGGCTCCAGGTGGTAAAGTATATATGAACCTCAATCCTTTTGCAAAGGATTTTCATCCACCTGGGTATGGAATGCCTCAATTCACATCTTCACTGGAAAAAAAATGGATCTGATTGAAATGTTGAGTTGGATTCCAAAGTAGATTCAAATGAGGATTTGGAGATCGATCGAGATAGTATTGATATCAGCATTAGAAAGTTATTAAAAAAAGAAGCAAAAAAAACAAAAAGTTCCAATCCAAATAAAAATCAAATTATTACCTTAGACAGAGGCATGATCGCTAGCTTGCCGGAATGGTTTTATAGCATGGAGTCTTCTTGCTGGGATTTCATTTTTGAAATATTTTTTGAATCGGAGCTGGGTGACCGCTTTCCCACTTTTCTTCTTTTTGTTATTTTTCATTAATATTTTATTTCATTTTTAATTTTTTGAGGTCACCAATTCATTCATCTATTGTACGCATTTCATTCCATATACATAATTTCAGCAAATTTAAATAAAAAAATTTTAAAATATTTATGATCTCATATACACATATACAAGTTGTTATGTACATATATTAAGTTGCTCACAATGTATAAATATAAATGGAATTGTATTTACACATGTATAACTTCATAAATAGTTATTCTGATAGCCACATAGGTAAGGCCCTAAAACTTATATAGGAACTTTGGGGATGAGTTCTTCAGATCTCAAGGTGAAAGAACTCTCACTTGTGAGCCAAGGGGGCCTAACTTAAGATTAGGTATTGGATGCTAAATCTTAAGAAGCAAATATTGTATAGGATGGCTAGAATCATGATGATTGGATCTAAATCAATAGGATTGATTAAGCAAAATAGGCTTAAATAATTGGAGATTAAATCAAAAGTAGGTAGTAGAAAAATTGACCAAGAGTTGGGATATTAAGAAAGCAGCATATTTGGCTATTAATGGATCAAGCTTGAACTATAAGTATTGAACTTAAACTATAGCTAAATTTAATGATCATAAACAATAAGAATCAACCATGAATGTAGGAAAGAGAAAATTAGATTCCTTTATTGAGAAGAGAGAGAAAGTGGGTCCTTGAGAATCCTTCTTTCTTCCAAGTGTTTCATCCGCTACACTAAGCTCTATTGATTGTAACATGACTATTGGTTAAGTGCTCATTATGACAAATTTAGATAGCTAAAATTAGCGTAATGAGATGTCTCATACTGACATTTTGATCGACACCAAATTTGCCCAATTTGGTTGTCATTAGGGAGGTATGGACTTAATTAGGATTATAATTTCGACTGTTAGTATAGCTAAAATGAGAATGAATAGTAATGGGCTCCTAGTGTGGCTCCTAATTGTTGACTGCAAATAATTGTGTTTCATGTCATCCATAGTGTGGCTCCTACATAATAGCAGCAAGTTCATATGCAGAAATTGAAGACCACATTCAATGGCGATACATGTAGCAAGGAAAAGTTATCACATGGAAATCCCTAGTCTTTCCCTTATTTAATTGCATCATATAATAGGTTTTACTAATGATGACACTTGTTGCATTGAAGCTTCATCACATGAGAACACTTTACCTTTACATGAATCCCACACTCATCCTCATTAAGGAACCCATCTCTTGTCAGCATCCACAACACCTTTTGATTAAAAATGACTAAAAATAAGAAAAGAAAAAGGATCGAACAAGTTATCGCACATACCGTTATAATCACTATCAGGCCGCTAGATCAGCGTAACGCGGAGAATCTAATAATATAGATTTTTCCCGTAATTTAAAAATCAAATTATTGGAATTTAATTAAAATAAATATAAATTAATTTAGAAAATCTAATTTGTATTTTTTATCAAATGGGCTTCAAAATTAGTGAAATTTATCAATAAGCTAATAAAAATACAAGGAGTAAGAAATGCATTATATATTATTTTATAATATTTTTGAAAATAATATTTTTTTAATTTTTTTAATAAATTAATTATAAATAAAATTATCAATTTTTTTATTGAAAATACATAAAATATATTTTAATTTTGGACATTTTAATTTTAATAAATTTAAAAAAAAGAGAAATATTTCAAATATATAATTCCCAAAAATAAATACATATTTTTAAATTTTCAGATTCTTTTTATAAATAAATTTCTAATAACCTTTGCTAGTTACAATTTAATACACTAAATTTTTGCAATAAAAAGCTTTCAATTAATAAAAAAAAATGTGGATATGTTCTCTATGTATTCCTTTCTTCTTCCCTAAATACTGTATTTCCTAAAAACGTTCTAATACCTCTCTCCAAACCCCAACTAATTCCGTCTTCCCTCCAAGTATTTTCCCCTCCCTCTTTAATATATGCTGTTTCAAATAACCACAGAAAGAATACCAACTCCTGGGATCAGTTGTAATCCTCCCAGCTGCATGTCTGTGGTCCTCAGCCAAAACCTATCGCGGCTCTATCAGAGCTGCTTCAGCTCATTCCACCCACGAGGGATTGGCCTTGTGCGGCCCTTCTAAGTAGCTGTTTTTCTTCCCAAAACAGCAGCATACACTCCCAAACTTCTGCAAACCACCACCTGCTGATCCACAACCACCGTAGTTACTGTCCTCTCAAAAATTAGTTTTGTTATCAAAGATAGCATCCTTCTGTCGAAAAAACAGCAAACAGCAGTCAAGATCAGCCTCTACATTCCCCTTTTAACTTTAAACCAACGCTTGGGGACGAATTCATCATCAAATGGTTCATTCAACCAGAATAGTAAGAACAACCGGAATCACCAATTCTATTTACTACTGTTAATATAGTGTGAAATGTTATCAAAATCATCTTCTTCAGCATAACTTGATTTCATTACTCAATAATCATACCATCCTCATTACAGTTGAAAGGTGAGTTCTAAATTTACCACTTACACAAACATTAATCAAAAAGAAAAACTTCAAATTTACTACTCCAATACTATCTATCATCATAGCAATCGATGAGATTATGGATAAAGCTTTAGCTTCTGATTCTATGGGCAAAAGAGCGGCTACAACAACAACGATTATCACTCAACCCATGACAGTTAAACTACAGATTTAACGACACCCCAGCTCACAGAGAAAGCTTTGGCAGCAGAACATCCTACATTTCAATCCATTCATCTTGATATTGATGGTGATTTTGGTGAAATAGGAATTTTAAGGAAATTTGCTGATAAAGATAGAAGGAACCAAGCAGATAAAGAAACTCAATGTCCAGGTTAAAAGATTAGCCTTTCCTGACAATAAAACAAAAGATGGGAGCAAAACTGCACAAGATCGAGCACAAAAACTGAACTTCAACTTCGCTTTCTTCAGAATTTGATTCATATTCAGAAGATCTGCTTTAAGAAATGGCAATGCAAAAGACATTCTGAATTTTTATCGTACTTTCAGTGGTATTATATTAATATTTTTTAATAGATATTGTATTAGGAGCCCACTAAAGCCATCTAAGGGTGTCGTTAAATCTATAAAAACTAGAATATTTGGTTTAAACATTATGGTTTCTTTATCTTAGAGCTTTAGTAAGTTCCTACTCTTGTTACAGAAATTTGGAGCTTTTGCCAATTTATTTTTCTGTTTTTGAGGGTTGTAAAGCCTAAAAATTTGTGCTCCTAAACATGTGTTGATGCTAACTGCATTGTTTAAAGACATTCTATTTGCGGTTAGGTTGATGCTTTGAGGCAAGATAAAGACAATGTTTCATAAAAAATGTGAGTAATTTGATTTACTTATGTATAATTGTTACTAAAAAGAAAATAGTTCAAAAGTAAATTGCAAAAATAACTTGAAGAAACTTTAGTGTTAGTTGTATATAAGAATTTTTCATGCTGCGCTAGTGAATAAATTTCTAAGAGATGTCTCTTTGAGCTGATCATAGTGGTTATGATATAACATGACACCAACCAAGGAATAAAATGGACTTGTTTGTCACACTTCTAAGAATTTGTATTTGCAATTGACTATGGTGCATGCCATGGCCCAAGTAATTAACGTGCATGGCTTCCATAATTGTTATCCTCTTATTTAATCTATTATTTTTAAGAAAGATTATTAAAATTTTGAAAAATACATTTTTACATTAAAATCCCACTTAAATAAATCCTGATTGTTGACTCCAAACAATTATGTGTTTAATGTCATCCATAGTGTGGCCTCTAAAAACCAAAACTGAGACATCATTGTTCGACATTTTACTACCTTCCCAAGTCAAATAGTAGCAAGCTCATAAGTAAAAATCGAGGGCCACATTCAATTGTGATGCATGTAGCAAGGAAAATTATCACATGGAAATCCCTATTCTATATCCCTTTTTTAATTGCATCATATAATAAGTTTTTCTAATGATGACACTTGTTGCATTGAAGCTTCATCACATGAAAACACTTTACCTTTACATGAATCCCACGCTCATCCTCATGGAACCCATCTCTCGTCTGCATCCACAACACCTTTTGATTAAAAATGACTTAAAATAAGAAAAGAAAAAGGATTCAATGTAGAGGAAAAAAATTTTCCTTGCAACAAGAATACCAATTAATAGGGAATTCATATTTATGGTAGTTAATAATTGGATAAAAAGGCAAGTGCCATCTTATTTAGAGTAGAAAAATGCCAAAAAGTGATTTTTTACTGTTAACATATATAATAGAATAAAGGAGTACATGAAAAAAGGCTTCAGAAGAAAATTTATCAATCATCACAGTATAGTGATGAAAATTTTAAAGATGGTTGCGATAGACTATAAGATAACAAAGATGATGTCTTGATTACTGAGGTACAGAAGGAAATTAATCCTCTATGACCGCTATTAAGTATAGTTGTTCAAAGTCATAAGCAATTTTAGATATATATCTCACTCCTAATCTTGAAGTGATGGAAATTAGGAAAAAAATAGAAAAGCATGTGTATACAAATAAAGAAATAAAAGAGACACAGAAAAATGCTAACTTTGAAAAAGATACCAACTTTGATAAAGTGGAAGTTTGTTACTAGAAATTCATTCAATGCCCATATGATAATTTCCCAATAGTGGTGAACATAAATTTTGGGATTAAAGTAGTCAGTTTATGTGCATATGAGTGAATATAATTAGAGTGCATTTGAATATGCTCATAAAATAAATTTTAATTTCTATAAAAACAATCTCAATACAATTTGTTAGTGAAACAAAAAAACAAGTTGAGTATGATCATCGCAAGAATAAAGCATTCAAGAAATATAAGATGGTACAAAGGTACAATAGTCAAGATATCGTTGACAGATTTCTACAAATGACAATGATGCCGACGAAGGCTTTAATAAAACCTAGAAGAAAGACTATTGAAGAAGATGACTGTGTGAGTTGAGGAAGATCTAACCTATGGAGATGTGCCTAAGCAATGCAACATAGCACATAGATATTTGGAAGAGAAACATTATATAGATACTTCATATCATCAAGAGTTCGAGAATACTCATCATCAAGTAGAGTTTATAAGCAGCATCAACATGATGAAGAGTTAATTAATCATTTATCATCACATGAATCAAATTTGTTAAAGTAGTAGAAATAAACATCATTAAATTTTTTCTCCGCTGCTTCTTCCAATTTCCCTCTTAACCATGAGAGGAGGTTACAATCTCAATCATTACCATTCTCTCCTAGATAAAATTTTTAAAGTTATTACCACAACTACCACCATCAAAGGTTGTGGGCAACTGAAGATATATTCATTGACATGAGAATCGAACGGCTAGATTTCTTTGCAAGTTCAAGATTCCAAAGTTTGAAAGCTTTAAGGATACCATCGGCCCAACCAGCCAATAAGATCATAGAAAATTCCAAGTTGGTAAGCAACTATGATGATGCAAGCATGTGTCATTCAATTGAATCTAATTTGAAAAAATAAACTCATAAATGGCTCAAGTTCTACTAAATGATAGTGTGCACTCCAGCATATGTTAAGAAAATTTTCATCTCAATTTTCCATCACCAAAAAGCCATTGAGATATTTATTATGTATCAATCATGGAAAGAACAAATCTCTCAAAGATAATATAGAGAAATTTACCCAAATAGCACAAGATATGCTTGATGATAAAAACCTTGGCCAAGTATAAATTTAACCATAGTTAGAAATAGGTAAAGTTTTATTTATATTAATGCCAAGCTTGTCTTTGGTTTTCTCAATAATATGCCTCCCACTTGTGTGAGAAAAGTTAAAGAGATGATCATTCTATTTAAAACACTATTCATGTTACAAATAGAGAACTAAAAAGAAATAACTTCCAAATGAAGAGTGTATAGACAAATTGTGGCTTGATAATTCAATATAAGAGCCACAAACACCAATTGGGTGTAAATCAACAAGTTGCAAATACTAAAGGCATGGGAATTTGCACTGGAAATCCAATAAGTTCAATTTATAACACAACCATGTGGCGATGATACCGAGGTAACAATATGCTCAAGCACTTTCTTGATAAACAAGCAGTTTCTTGACACTCTTATCAAGAAAAAAGGGTTTAGAGAGTGCATCTAGAGTTCAAAAAACAAGCAACAATTAAAGCCAATTACAGTGTCTCCACCTATATAAGAAGTGGCCGCTTGAGTTGTTTGACTGAATCGCCCAGATGTTTGGGTAATTTATATCATTAACATCATTATCAAGAACTCAAAAAAGTAAAGCTTCACATGAAATAAGATTAAATAAGCAATCCATTCTCGAAGGTGTATGTTGACAATGCACTTGTCAAAAAAAAATTGAACAAAAGCATCTCAAAGATCTCTATTTCAAAATCTCATGCAATAGGATATGAATACACTTAAAAAAGCTAATTTGGCTACAAATTAAATTTTGAGTTACCATGTTTTGATAACAGAATTCATACAGATCCTACCAAATTCAAGGATTTTTTAATATCCAAGAACCACATGACATCTCTTGGACCAAGATAGATAATTAAGAAGCTTATTAGTTCGAGTTGATTCATTTGGCACTCAAAGAAATAGAGTATCTCACTGTTCAAAGCACCAAATAAGGTAAAATAGTTCATTTGACATCTTCAAGAATGATCATCATCATATATGCTCAAGAACATCAACACAATCACCTTATGGGCATAAATCTGAAGGCAATTTAAGCCTTCATTAAAAAATGACGCCCAAGTAAAATTGGCATAACATAATCATTAGAAATTATCATTTAACAAAAAAATCTATTTGACCATATATTTTTAAAAAGCATTATTAAAATCCTCTCGCTGACAATATATTTTTTAAAAACATTAATAAAATCCTCCCATTGCTCACTTAAACATTATTAAAAAAATTCATTTGACAAGGCAAGTCATTGGTGCGGCAATAAGAGTATACGACAAAGGTAGACCAGTAAACATATGCGAAGGAAAATGTCAAGGATAGGTCAATGTATCAAGTGCAGAATTGTTCGGTAGAAGTGGTTGAGAACCAACAACCTCAAATGTACTTCTCAATCCAAACTTTTCCTCGATCTTTTGCTCTTTCATAGCCTAAAATCTGCCCTCTATCTCCCTCCAGCAGCAACAAACCCTTCTCACAGCCCACCTACAGAATAACCTAAAGTCTTACCCATCATCCCACTTCAGGTTTACCATATGGCCTAAGAACCCAAGCCCTTCTCACTTCACACAACTTTCTCATTAAGATCATCCTTTCTCCACCATAAATTGCAAGTCCTTCATGCCAATATCTAATCCCTTCCACCCCTCCACATTACTTTCCTTTCTTCATACAGTTCAATCAAGCCATTCTAAATTACAACATAAATCAACCAACCCATCTTTTTATCATGCTACTATTCATCCATCCATCAGCTTAAGTTTCCAACACCAAATCCTCTCCTCAGAAGTCCCAATTAGTTTACGTTTTTGGGATGAATATAGGCTTGGCTATTGATGCATCTAGCCTAAGTTTCAGTCCCCTTTGGTTCACACCTCCCAAATAAATGATGGCAAAGTTAATGGCTAAGTTGTGATGAATCAAGTTGATTCATGAAATTTGCAGTATCATTGGACCAAGGCATTGCTTATTCTACTTGATTGAGTAAGATTCAAGAACAAGTGCCTACATAGTCTCTCCAAGTAGCTGAGAGGGACTCGTACTACATCATTTTTGATGATGCTAAAGCATTTCCATATCAGAAAGAGCTAGCAGTTAATATAGTTGTGAGCTCTCCATGAGGGGGAGATTTGAGAGCATTTTATACACATTGTGTAATCTCAAAGAAAGTAATATAAAATAACACGGATAGGCTCACATCCTAATGTTTAAATTTATTGGCTATAATAAGTTTGAACAATAGTATATCCAGCCCAACGTTGAGCCCCACTGTGGTTCCCTACCCTCAATAATATCAAACCAAAATCATAAATAACGAGAATACAGTATACTTGATATCTAGCAGCTATTCCGACTTAAAGGTAATATATTCTCACTTTTTTTTTTCTTCCTCTTTTACTATGAAATCCATTTTACATTTCAAGATCAAGGGTGCCTACAAGTTTATGCTGAGCCTATGAAAAATATGTGAATGTCTTCCAAATGGTTGATACAGCCTACAACTATTATGTTCATCTGCAAAAAAAAAGAAAAATTGCAATCAATTCATTTTTTTAACAGGATCACTCCCACACTTGGATGCACACCATTAGCAATAAGAGCTTGGTCTCATTAACTGCTAGGATTAGGTAGTTGAATTGAAGCTACGTTCTCATTGATAATTTAATAAGAAAAAAATTAAGAGCTGCAAAGATGCATACCTTGATAGTCATCAGCTTTAATGCTTTGAGCCCACAAACCTGTCCAGTCACGTGCAGTAATTTAATTAAAAATTCAGCTATATTTTTTCAACTTGTATTTACAAAATATCATTCCAAAAATATCATTTAGCCTAGAGAATAAAGAGGTTGTGAAACCTTGCATCACTGAGGAAAAAAAAAAGATTCACAAAGCTATTGCAAGCTAATTTTTTGGTAAGATGGAATTTCTCTGGAAGCAAAAAAATAAATAAATTTTTTTTTACTATATGCAGTATATAATTGAATTACATCTAGAAAATCATGTGACTCCAATTATTAATAAAATTAAGAAAGTTTTGAACAAAGCACAAGAAATGTTGAACATTGCAAATTGTAATAATAAACTTTAAATTAGAAAATGTGAAAATTTTGAATGTTACTGAAATATTACATGGCACAGTAAGCACGTGTTAGCGATCCAAACAGCCCCAACATTTAGATGCATGTCATTTAGAAGTATAAGATACATTAATTTTTATTTGAATTAAATCCTACATTATTCAGAGAACCTCAAAACTGTTAAGCCTTGTGAACAGAAGAATTTAATAAAAAGAAATAACGAGCTTAAAATGAGAATTATCAAAATTGTTGGATTTAAAACTTGCATGTGCATATAAATCTCTCAAGCTTTGTTGTAGCCAGGTTCCAAGTTTTGGAAGAGAAAATAGAAGGGTTGCGTTAAACAATAAACAACTAGCATAAAATTTGATATTTTCAGGAATTTTCAGAAATTGTGTCAGAACTAGAGAGTTCCTTGAAAGTGGCATGCTGCATTGCATGAATGCAATAAAAATGTGCAAAACCACTCTACATAGGCACCCCAATTGGTATCAAATAAATAAGGGTTCCCATATAATGGACTAACATGGGTAAAGAAGTTAACCCAAAATACTGAATTAATAATAGAAATTGGACTATTGGCACTCTTACTTTTGAGAAAATGAATATTAAGATTAATAGAATTATGCTTTTTAAAGTAAAATAAGTAGAACAAAAAGCAAAATAATTCGATAATTTAGGCTTTAAACTTTAGTGCTCGCGTAAGAATTATCATAAAAATGATTTATCATTATAGATACAAATTTAAAAGATAATGCATAAGAAATTAAGATGATGAGAGATAAAATAAAATCTTTAAAATTAATTATTAATAGATACTTTTGAATATTATAAACTTTTATGCCCTTTAAATATATATAAGTATTTAAAATTTTGATATACGTTGAAGGGGTTGATTCAAGAAATATGCCAAAAAGAAAAATTATATATAGAAAACAATTTAAATGAACATATTGGAAGAATGACAAAAGAATTTAATAGTATTCATGATGATTTCAATATTAAAGATATTAACAACAAAAATATTTTTGGAGTTTACTTTACCTTATAATTTTATAATTATTAATTTTTATTTTAAGAAAAAGATAAGCATGCTAATACTTATAAAAATGGGATTCTAAGACTTGATAACCCAACATCAATTATTAATTTTAAATTTGAAAATAAAGAATAAGAATAACAAAATAAAATCTAAAATATACCCAAAAATTAAATAGTAAAATCTTAAGAAGGGTAATATAGATATTTTTAGGAGTCAAATTTGAAAGCTTGGACAATATGATTTTGAGGATGAAACCAATCTTATGTTGAATTCAATTATTAGTTGCACTCATAAGGTTGCTAAAAATATGTTTGGCGGCTTGAAATGAATAATATCTAAGAGTAAAAATAGTTGGTGGTGAAACAAAATCTTCAAGTTATGATTAAAAAAATTTGTCACAAAGAATGGTTCAAATGTAAAAATGATCATAACTATTAACTAACTTGTCGTAAATCCAAAAATATAACACACAATGCAAAGTAGTAATATTTGATACAACAACAACATCAACATCAAGCCCTAATCCCACTAGGTGAGGTCGGCAAAAAAATTTGGTATTTGATAATTTATAAAAATAAAGTTAAAAATTATTAAGGTGGAGACATATATAATAGCAAATTTAAGAGATAAAAAAATTTAAAAACTTGACCCAAGTAAAATATATAAAAATGATGATTAATTTATTTAAAATAAAGATATCTAATATATATTGATGAGTTAATTTACTAAATTTTTAATGAAGCTTATATCAATACAATCAATATGGGGTATTCAGTAACTATAAATACGATATCAACAGCACATTTATTAAGTAGGCAAGTAAAAAAAATGTTTGAAAAAGTGAAAATATGATATGGTTTTATAACATTCCTGCCGATGTATGAAAATGTTTGGGTGGGAAAAAATTTTCATAATTCAATGTTGTTATTGTTTTCATGACTAAAAAAAGATTGGATAAGTGCAATATTGTTGTACTTATGTATACAAATAAAATTAATGCTCAAAACTATGAATATTATTGAGTATTAACTTGTTGATAAAATAAGAGTTACAAAGATAAAGACAATAAGGTAAATGAATGAATGAGTATACTCAAAAGAATATTATGAGAAATACATTCATTCATATCAAAGTTGGAGTCTCTCCAATAGTAGATAAGATTCAAAAATGTCAACTTATATGATTTGGATATTATGTGAAATATGTTTGATGCCCATGTTTAAAATATTTAGTCTATGAACTGTTAAGGAAATTTACACTGTCGTAGTTGAGAAATTAACCAGAGCAAAATGCAAAACAGAAATAATACAAATCACAGAACAATCACAAAGAAATATAATACAAAGAATCGGATATACGTGGAAAACTCAAAAATAAGAAAAATCATAAAGCCACAACACCAAGAAAATTCACTATGAAAAAGATTAAAGAGATTACAGTGCTTTTTCAGATAACCCAACCCTTGGAAGAAGAAAAAGATTACAACCGCCAAGGAAACACACAAACCCTAGCCTCCTTTCTTCTCTCGATGCCTTTCTCTTGGTTCTCTCACTCAATCTTTAATCATACACAACAACATACATCAACAACCTCAACTAGCATACTCCAATTGGCTTTAAAACGCAATTAAAACAAGTCCCAACAACCCATTAAACCTTGAAGAAGAGAATCCCTTAGAGACAAAGCTGCTGCAGGTGCCTGGGCGCCCAGCCTTGGGTCCTTATAAGTCATGCCGCATGCAAAGCGCTCTGCCTTCTGGTTTATGAAGAAGGTTGGATCTAGTTATAAAAACCAATGCACTAGATGCACCTGGGCGCCCAACCTACTATCTAGCCTCGTCTAAGTTCCGTCAACACAACCAGTACTGATCTAATCAAGCTCCACGCATAACAATCTTCTACTTGGAGACTGATTGCGATCTATACCTCTTCAACTCTAAAATTTATCTTTTTCTTTTCAACAATAGCAATTACTGCTAAGGTCATGGTGTGGCTCACCACGTCCTTATTAAGTTCCAAGGCCAACTGAAGTTGTACACAGCTTCAATTTCTGTGAGTTTAAGTCTCCCCTAGTTTCTGCTACTACAATAGAATCAAACACTTTATTGATCATGCAAAGTGTCCCTTCAAAATTTCCCCAAACTATAACCAATGCAATGCACCTTCTCACTTTCCACGAGTCTCCTTTGAAGAATGTAACACAGTATGAGTAAATGAGCTGGCTAACAATCAGATTTCTCTTCAGACACGAAACATGCCTTACATCTTCCAATTTTCATACAAATTCACTAGGTAACCTAATGTCAACATCACATTTACCTACAATATTGTATGTCTTATCATCATCTTGGTAAAATTTTCACCTTGTGCATAATACTGAAAGTATATTTACTTGGAGTTACATGAAATGATGCACTTGAATCCACAAACCAAGATTAAGTACTAACTAATAACAAGATCAATGATCCTAATTATCTTCTGCTGAGACATTTACAAAGTGATTTTTATCTTGATTTATGCCACCTATTTTCTTTAAAACAAAATAATTTTTCTTGAAGTGCCCTTTCTTTCCACAATTTCAGCATGCAACTTTCCCTTTTTCTGGCTTTGATTTTACTCGCACTCTGTCTCAACAATTAGGAATGAACTTGAAGCCTCACCATAAGCCCTCTTCCGAACTTCCTCATTCAACACAAAGCCCCACAATATAATCAAAATTTAACTTCGCATTTCTTGAAGAGCTACTCATTGCAATAACTAAACCATCTCAACTTATCTAGCAATGAAGACAAATAACAAAGCCCTCACATCATCATTGAACTTGATTTCGACAAAGCTTAACTGGCTAGTCATGGTTTTGAAGTCATTTAGATGTTCAGCCACTGAACCACCTTCTACCATATTCATGTTGAATAGTCATTTCATCAAAAAAAATTTGTTGAAAGCCAAAAGTTTCTCATACATCCTAGTTAAGGTCACCATGAATTCAATAGTCATTTTCTCATTGACTATATTGAAAGCAACTGATAAGAATAATGAAAAATGAATCAAACCTAGTGTTGATCTGTTAAGAGTTTCCCATTCTTCATTACTCACAATTTTTGGTTTCTTGGCTACTCCTCCCAGCGGCATATGCAATTACTTCTCATAAAGAAAATCTTCATTTGCATCTTCCAGAAAACAAAATTCGCACCATTGAACTTCTTGATCTTGTATCTTATTTCGTCTGTCATTCCTCCCACTCAAACTGACAACCTCTGAACTTATTGAGAAAACCTAGTCCAGCAACCTCACTCTAATACAAATTGTTGAGAAAATTTTATGTTGTTGTAGCTGAAAAATTAGCTGGAGTAAAATGAAAAATAGAAACAATAAAGAACACAAAATAGTCACAGAGATATACAATCCAAAGAACTGAATTTACGTGAAAAAATCAAAGATGGAAAAAATCATGAAATCATATCACCAAGAAAATCCACTATAAAAAAGATTAAATATATTTTAGTACTTTTTCAGAAAACTAAACCCTTGGAAGAAGAGGAAGATTACAACTGCCAAAGAAGCATACTGACCCTAACCTCCTTTCTTCTCTCTATGTTCTTCTCTTGGTTCTCTCACTCAATCTCTAATTATATCAACAACTGCAACCAGCATACTCCAATGGGATTTAAATGCATTTAAAACAAGCCCCAATCGCCCATTAAACCTTGAAGGGAAGCATCCCTAAGGCAAAACTGCCGCAAGCGCATAGGCGCGCCTAGGCGCCCAGTCTCGGGTCCTTATGTGTCGTGCCGCTTGCGAAGAGTCGATTTTGTTCGTGGCTTAATTATCGTCCCAGGCGCCTCCATCCAGCACTTGAAGCAACTATGGACAGCAAGTCAGGCGCCCAGGCACACCCAAGCGCCACACATGCATAGAGTCAAACGCCCAAGCGCCAGACCGCACTTAACCCGGACAGAGCAAAGGGCACCCAAACGCCCGAAGCAGTTCCAACACGAATAAAGGCGTCCCTTGATGTCCAAGAGGCAGTTTTTGGTGGTTTAAAAGGCCTAAACGAAGCCTTCCGATGAGAGAGGATCATAAGAGATAAGAAAATAATAGAGAGACCCTAGAGCTGGCAGAAGAACGCAAAGGAAGGAGAAGGACCAAGGAACGTCTGGAGAGAACCCTTAAGGGTTGTTTCCTTCAATAACACTTGTTCATCGTTATCTTTGTATTTTTATACTAAAAATTATGAATATCATATATTGTAAGAACTTTTGTGAGTATGATTTCTTATTAATGGCAACTTAAACCCCATTCGGAGAGAGTTAGGCTAAAACATAGAGTAATATTAGCGTGTGCATGCTTGAGTTTCTCTTTGCTTAATTGTTGCGTTGAATGTTAAGTTTATCATCTCTAAATCTTGAATGAATGTACATCAATTCTATATCATATTAATGTAATTCTCATGTTTTCTTAGATTCTTGTTCGAATCAAAATTTATGAATTTAGGATTTATATGCATATGGGTATTTCATATTCTTGTGAATCTTAAGTCTTTTGTAAGCCTTTCATGTAGGCATAAGGCTGGGTTTTGTAAGAGAATGCTTGAATAAAGACATCTATGCAACTCCTCTTGATCACAAGATTATCTAGATAAAATTGTAAGCAATTATAATTCCAATTGCATTAGATAGGGCATAGCCGCTAGGGTGTATGAATGTCCATCATCTCTAACATTAAAGTCTGAAGTCAATAGGTCTCATTAGGAGATCGGCTAAAGACGACCTTAGGGTTTGGATAATGCATGATCTATGTGCATGAGACAGCACTAGTGGATAAACATTCCCGCAGCCCCATGAAGAATAAATATAAAATCAATACAATCTGCAAAATTAGTAACTAAGCATGTACTGGAATCATAAATCCATAGATGGCTGGTCTAATTCTCCCTGATCTCTCTAAATTGATACAATTCTCACAGTAATCATTAGATTTTTATTTTTTAGCATTTAGTTAACTGTATTAGTTAGAAATTAAAAAACCCTTAAATCAATCGTTTGAATATTAACAGATAACTAATTAGCCGATATCTGTTAAACCAATCTCTGATGACGATAATCTAGAATTTCTGTTCCTATATTATTCCAAATCACGTATACTTACGTGTTTTATAAACACACTTACTAGTGGCCTATCACAGGTGCCTGGGCGCCCGGCCTTCTGGCTTCTGAAGAAGGTTGTGTCCGGTTGCAATAGCCATGCGCTTAGGTGCACATGGGCGCCCAGCCTGCTGGCTAGCCTCGTCTAAGCTCTATCAACACGTTCAGTGCTAATCCAATCAGGCTCCATGCATAACATGAGCTTTGCCCATGTTAAAAGAGAAAGATGAAGGCCAAAAAGCATGAGAATAAAGCATTAGAAAGAATATCCTATGGGCTTCTATTTGAGAGCGCACAATGGAAACAAAGGATGCATGTAGTTAATCTCACCTAGTAAGACTAAAGCTTAGTGTTGTTTTTTCAGTTGTTATTATTATCGTTGTTGTTATTGATATTGGGTGTGCTCAAATCTCTCAAATAAATTAAAGGCAAGGAGAAACTCGTTTATAAAACTCATTCAATTGAAACGATACTAAAGAACTCTCCTAGTACGATCCAAAACATCATCCCCTCTTTAAAAAACAATTTCAGATCATTCTTAGACAACCTACAAGGCAAACAAACGGACAGATACTGCTAACACACTCATCAGATCGAGAAAGTGAAGAAGCTAAGGCGAGAAAGAAAAGTGAACTTTAAGAAATTTGACCGACCATGAGAGATGCTGGTGTGACTTGTAGATCTGCAGTACCCACATGTGCTCTTTAACTGGCCGCGATCGATCAAAACCGTATCTCCGCTTCCTCTTCGTCTGCTACTACTGCTAGCTCCATCGCCCATCTCTAACACTTCTTCTGCAGAGTCGAGAGCGTTAATACCTCCGATCGATCTGCCTCCCTTCCTCGCTTTAATGCCCGTTTTCTATTCGTTTGAAATGGGATATCCCGAGAAGCCGTGGAAGTAGGTGCAGGAGCAGCCTTAACGCGTTTGGATCGAGCCGCGGCCTCAAAAGGGTTTCAACGGACAGGACTCGATAATATTTCGAGAGAGTTCGGAACTTTATTAAATTTCCAAGGAATATAATTTGAATTTTATTATTTTAAAAAAAGTAAAATTGTTATTTTAAATAAAAGTTCTAATAATTTATAATTTTCTAAAGTTATATGAGTTGAATAATAATTTTTCATTTTAAATATATATAATTTGTAGAATTTAAATTCTTCAATATTATATTATTAAACCTAGCCTGAGTCTATAAAATATTTATAAATTTGAGTGTCATATATTAAGAGAATATTTTTTTGGATGATATTTATCTTTTTGAATGTAATATTAAAGAAATAAATTTTAAATGAGAATGCAGTGTCATATATTTTTTTTGAAATAAAGTGAGTTTTAAATAAATATATATATAATTAGTAGGATTTGAACTTATGATATATGATAGCATATTCATAGCCTTTATGTTGTTGGGCCTGCATAAGATTTCTTTCTTGTTGGTTAAAGATAACTTTAAGTTTGAAAGCTATGATGATGATGTAATTCAATTTGACCCAAAAATTTAGTAGGGTTCAAAGTTTAGTAATATAATTTTCTTGAAAATGGATTATTTCCATAAAAGAACTTAAGATTAATTTTCATTTACAAATATATGGGATGACTTTAAGTATGTAAGAAGTGACGAAGCATATAAATTTTAAATGTTACATCTAGCTAAGTGTGGAAGTCCAACATATTAAGTCCCAACAATCTCATTTACTATTGGGTGCTCATGTGAGAGTCAGAAGTGCACCTAGATGTATTGTGGACCACCTTTTAACCCAAGTAGTGAGTGTCAATTAAGACACTGTAATGACCCAAGTCGTGGCTAGACTAATTAGGGCTAGACCCGACTCAAAAATCATGATTCCGAGTAACTTCATAATTATGTCAAATTAAAAATATAGTTGGATATATTATATTTTGGTGATTGTAATGCTCATATTTAAAAGCAATCAAGATAATAGATACTCTTAAATTAATTTATGAATAGTTAAACTTTCAAAAATTATGAAAATTAAATACAAGTCTAAATTTAATAATTTTTATTATCGTTGTATTAAGAATATCAGAAGAATACTATACAAAATGTTTCTTCGAATTTAGAACTCCGGATTGACCGTGATAAATTTTTAAAGTTTTAAACTTCATTAATTAATATAAAATAAAATATAGCTTCGAATCAATATATTTTTGGTATGGGTGTGTTCATCTCATCGAGATACGCCTTCGAGTCAAGTTTTGTTATTTAGATATCAAACGATAGAAAAATACAAAAAATTTATTTGAAATATGGGTGTGTTCATCTCATCGAGATACCCCTTCGAGTCAAGTTTTGTTAATTTTAGATATCAAACGATAAAAAAATACAAAAAAATCATTTGAAATATAATTATTTTTTTTTTTTTTGTTTCTCTCATCCCCTTTCCCCTATACGCATATTGGCTCCCCTCACGCACGTGCCCTAGGGCCCATCTCGAACAGTGATAAGCGCCCCTCGGAAAGTTGTGCCACGCGCACAGCTCCCCTCCCGCGGCCACGCCTCCTACGAGTCCACGTCGAGCTATCTAACGTACCTGACCCGCCCTTCCCCTGTCCCCTCTTCCCTTGTAACAACCCTTACCCTATCAATTTAACCTGAATTTGATCAAATTAAGTTGAAATTTAGATCCTGAATTATGTCAAATAAAAATTAAATAAAAATATTCTCAAGTAAAGCATATTGAGAGGATCTTTCAACCAAAATTTAAGCGTAATTGGGATCCCAAATCGTCTTAAATAAATTCAGGAAGTTTAAACTTCCAGAATTGATAATTGATAAAATATAAATCAGAATTTAAAAATTTTTATATTTATAAGTTAAGCATTATATAAGGATGCTATGTTTTGAGTTTCGCAAATTTTTGAGCTCCAGATTAATTGTAGCAAATTTTTTTAGTTTTCATTTTAAAAATTAATATAAAATAAAATACTTGTCCAAATTAAAAAAAATTTAAATGCTTGTGTTCGTCTCGTCGAGACGCTCGTTTTGGTACCAAGTTTGTAATTTGTGAAGTTCATTTGGCTATCGATCTGGGCTCGAGAATTTTCATCCACCCTATTTAAATCCAATAGTTGATTTTGATTAGAGTTGCCTTAAATAGATCCATAAATACCAAAACCTAAACCTACTTCTTTTCCTCCCAGCAATATGCTCCTCTCCATCTATCCATCTCTCCATCTCTCAACATTTCCACCTCTCTACCTCCTAGGCCGAATCCCATCCAACTGAGAGCAGTCATCTCCTTCATTTTCGACTTGGCCGAGAGCTCCTTCTAGCGCCATCAAGCCGACTCTCTCGATCGAGGTGGGCTGCTCTCCTTCTTCTCATCTCGGCCGAACCTCCCTCAAAGTGTCTTCTTCCACGAACGTCGCTGGCGAGGTACTCCACTTCCCGCCTTCTTCTTGTTTCAACCTAATCTAAGTACTCCATCCAATTTTTAGTTCTCAAAGTAATACTCATTCCAATTTGTGATAATTTTCTTTTAGTTTCAGCATATCTAAAATTAATTTTGATCTGGCTATTAATCTCGAATGTATGGGATTTCATTTTTTTATGTGTTCTATAAATTTAGTTATGATATTGGTATGTCAGTATTATAGTATAGTTTTTTTTTAAATAATTATATCATATTAGATAGCTCAAGAGATAATATTTAAACCATAGAAATTAATGCAAGTTTCATTTTAAAAACCTTACTATTATACAATGTTTTACTTTGGTCACATAGCCTCAATTTATAACTAATTTCAGGTGATATTCTCTAAGATAATACTAATCAATTCTGAAAATAAGTAAGCAGGCTATTACTAGGAAAAATAAAATATATTAACATTTCTTTATGAAATAGCTAAATATATGCGTGCAAATCTGCTACTTGTTTTCCTATGTAGTCAGAGAAGCATTATATCTCCCGAATAAAGATTTGTGAATAATCTACTAAAAATAGAGATTATATAATAACTTGGCATAAATAACAAACATGGTTTATAGCATAACTAACTTATACTTAGGAAATTAAGCACAAGATTTGGGCACTTAAGTATACTTGATAAATCGAAAAGCCTCAACATGTATAAATAGATTTGTAAAATAAAGTAATAAGAAAAAACTTAAGTTAAGATGATTCATGGTAGCTTGTAATTGGATGCATAACTCGACAAATCGCGTAACCTAATAAGGTTTAAGCAATACTGATATGTTAATTCTATCAAAAGAGATGTGTTTGGAGACTCTCCTCACATCATGTCATATGAGCTTGCGAAGATTTCCATGAATTTTTTTATGTCACTTAAGTAAAGATTAAGGCATAAATTTATTATCAAGGCTCATGCCTAAATTTGTGGCTAAGGGGCTAAGGAAGGTCTTGAAGAAGTTGGTGTCTTGTTATACTCATTGATATGAAGGTGTCGAAAATCCATATAAACTTATCCATGCACATATAGCACCATACTCATGTTGAATAGATAAGAAATGAGGGGGTCACTTAGCTGTTTCATTTAGTTTCTTATGAAATTAATTTCACTAAATTAATGTTGTGAACAAATTATAATTTAAAGAGATTTCTAATTACTATTATATATCTTATTTTGTTAATATTGACATTTATATGAATTTTAAACTTGTAGAAGATGATAGGTCAAATTAATGCTCTTAAGGTCAA
This sequence comes from Gastrodia elata, assembly GCA_016760335.1. Classification (NCBI taxonomy): domain Eukaryota; kingdom Viridiplantae; phylum Streptophyta; class Magnoliopsida; order Asparagales; family Orchidaceae; genus Gastrodia; species Gastrodia elata. The sequence continues at coordinate 24,386,136 of CM028674.1, read as the reverse complement.
TATCGAGCTATCTTAATATATATAGTATTACATAAAAGTTTCTTTTTTTTTATGGAATATATTTTTATGCCAAATATTATAAAAAAAAAGTATGCATCTTTAAATGCATTTTAGTTTACTTTATGTGACTATAAAATGATCATAAATGCTTTTAAAATTAAATTAACCTCAAAAGAGTTTTATTAAATATTTAGTTATACATGTATTTATTATTCAAATTTTATATCAAATCAATGATAAGAGCAAATGCTAAAGAGATTTCTAATTCTTATTATATATCTTATTTTTTTAATATTGACATTTATATGAATTTTAACTGTAGAAGAGGATAGGTCAAATTAATGCTCTTAAGGTCAATATCGAGCTATCTTAATATATAGAATATTACATGAAAGTTTCTTTTTTTTTATGGAATGTATTTTCATGCCAAATGTCATAAAAAAAGTGTGCATCTTTAAATATATTTAAGTTTGCTTCATGTGGCTATGAAATGATCATAAATGCTTTTAAAATTAAATTAACCTCAAAGGAGTTTTATTAAGTATTTAGTTATACATGTATTTATTCTTCAAATTTTATATCAAATCAATGGTAAGAGCAAATGCTAAATTTATAAGAAGAATAATCAACTATGTTGCTGTCATATAAGTACTTATGTAAATAATTCAATTCTCTCTTAAGAAATATCTATGCTTCTATTAAGCCTCTCTTACATGTCAATATAACTATACATAAATATTCTGGTATTGCCATAATTACAATTTGGATGGCCTATAAGAGGCAATCATTGTAATTATGTGTAAACCTTCCTGTTGCCTTACTATTTCAAAATCTATGATGATCCAACTTAAATCTGCTTTTGCTAATCACAAATATTGTAATAGAAGTTATGTCAAAATTATAAATCTTAATCGATAACATAAAATAGATAATGATAGTTCAAGATTGAAAAAGAAATAGTGTCATAATAAAATTAGTATCAAAGATGGTGTATTCAATTATAGTATTCCTTTTTATGCAAATTAATTAAGTTTAAGCTTTATGATATGGAATCAATCTCATATCATGCCTTCCTAATCTCCTCTAACCCTCTCTCTTTCATTCTCAACCTTCTTAATAACACTAGTTATGATGTATATCTAAGAGATATTCTTAATAATTAAGAACCTTAATCCTTAGGATTTGGAATGAATCTTAGGTTAGAGTTCATATATTGAATAAATTGAGTTACTCAATAAATGAAGCCTTGAGTTTACTAGTTTATAGACTTTCTTAATTTTTTAGATGATTATTTGATCTTTAAATCTTATAACTAAGGATAGAGATCTATCATAATGGGTTGATTTCTCATTAAGATCTGCCTTAATCTAATCTGTGATACTTGGGTTATAAACCTTAGACCCTTAGATATACCTTCGGATTGAGTGATTAAACTCCATTATTTGGAGATAAATCCTCAACCCTTCCATCTTGATTCGATTAATCAAGATGGGTTGGGATTATGATACATATCAAATTATGTCGATTTATTTATTTAATTGAATACTATAGTCGACATTGATTCAGTAAGATTAGAACCTGATCAGTTCTAATCCATTTCTTACTTATAAGGCCGAGCTTCTAAGTTACACTCGATAGTAGGAATTGGAGATTGTGAACTTGTGTAATTTGGAATAGTTAGAATGGTTAAACTAGAAAACAAATGATATCACCATGCTTAATAGAGTTCCTTGCTTACTATTTGATTTTATGCTACGCATTCCTTGTATTTCATGTCATATTTCCTTGGACATATCATATAAGACTTTGATGCATAAATAAAATTTTAGGAAATTATGGAGACTCCTTAAATTTCTTATGAAAATATTAAGGTAAGTGATTAAAGATAAAATTTGCATGTATTAGAGCTGCCTCTCAGTTATGTCTTCTGCCTATGCTTCTTTATTGACGCTAGGAGAAGGCTATGCTTATATTTTTTGCCTATGTCTCCTTGTTGATGATAGGAGAAAATTTATTATGTATTTTATGCCTATGCCTCCTTAATGACGCTAAGAGAAAACCCTATATTTTGTCCTATGCCTCCTTGTTGATGCTAGGAGAATATAGTTTTACGTCTTAGCCTCCTTGTTGACACTAATATCCTTTTGATATTTAGTGAGTTAGATTAGTCTTTTTCTATATAACAGTTAGCACACAGATATTCATATATAGTATTGATGCTTTGTATACACTTCAATATTTTCATTCAATCAACTATTTCCTTATTTTGCTTATATATATTAGGATGTTAGATTTATTGTCGCTACTTATATGTATCATTGTTGAGTTTATTTATTTAACTTGCATACTTCATATGATCACCAGCATATTTAGGATGTAGTATTTTTTTTCAGTACTTGTTTAGTTACGTATATCTACATGCCCTACCTTGTTTAGCTTATATTTGAGACATATCTTAGCATCCTTTTTGCTTAAGTTATAAATATTATTTATAGTTTTTTCTCTATTATGTTGTGCTAGTTACTCCCTTACTTGATTTAATTGTTGCTTAGAGTATGTTAAATGGTGATATTACAAAACACATAAAAATTTATCAGCTTAAAATGTACTTAGATAAGTTGTCTAACAAGATTTTCTCTTTTTTGGCTGGAGCCTTACATTATGAAAATTATAATGACATATCCATATCCGATAGAAGATCAGGTGCTATAGGAGGTGCCTTATATAGAGGAGGAGCTTTTAAAGGGAGCTGCTGCTTAATTTCTCGTAAGTGAGGAAGAGAGAATTATGCTTTTAATTATTAAAACTTTAATATGATGTAATAATACAGGTATTCATGACTGTACATTTTGGATTACTATGTTATTTATTCTGAGTTATATTTCATATCATTTCTATTGTATGCTTGGATGTTTCCTATTTAAATCGCTTCTGCACTCTGTATGAATTTCTTATATAGTGATTGATTATTTGATTATGTGCTTACTTCTTTCCTTATTAGGTGGATTGTGGATTTCATCCCAATCTAATAATAAGTGAAGGGTTAGTTAGAGTGACACCACCCCTTAGCTTAATCTTATGGATTAAGGGGTAGGGTGCCACACCCCTACTCCCCTCCTTTAATCTTCACATCCTCTTCATACTCTGTGAGGCCCCGTACCCTCCATAGTCATGTCAATACTGAGATCAACATGATTACGGAGAGTATGGTCTCCAACTGTAATAATACTCCCAACTATAATCGAGTCAAGTATAAACCTAACCCGCCTTAGATGAAGAACTTGCCATTTGAAACTGGAGGTCAAGCATCAAAATATCAAAATAGTGGAAGCAAAAAATAGTATAATATCCACATCACAACACATTAAGGAAAGTAAAATATTAACTCAGCTCAATATAACAGTGCAAAAAGTAAATACATCAAGAATATAAAATTATTACATGCTGAATTTAAAAGAAAAAGAACACTCGTCATCACAATTGAAAATAAAACTAACTAGCTATGCTAAATGGCAGGAATGTCCTCCTTCTGGCTAAGCACCTCTCCAGTATGAACCTTAATGAATAGCTCCAAATCTGATATTGTCGGTATCACAATGCTAGGGCCCCAGCTAAGAAAGAGAAACTCACAATTAGACAAATTGCCTAAGAATATTTTAGGCTGATTAAATGAGACTAAATATTCAAGATATCATATTTTTTTACTAAGCATGCAAATAATTAAGGTGTAACAAGCTACAAGAAATAGGATAGCTATAAATTAATATTTATAACTAATCAAAACAAAGTATGTAAAGTAGCATATCTCAACTAGAAGCTGTAACAATATTAAGCAGTAAATATATAATAAATAAAAGTACTGAAAGTAAACTCATCATACGCTTATGATTATATGGATACATGCCGATTTTCATAAATAAATATGAACTGAAGTATAAGAAAATTGAAATTGTAACAGCTCAAGATTGTTACCTAGCTTAATTTTAGCCTAATTATATCTCAATTATTATTATGTTAAGTTTATCTAGTCATTTGAATCAATTCATAAATATTTGGCACGATTCAGAGCTAAATCAAATATTTTGGAATATTTTAATACTTAATTAATTAGAAAATTGAGGTATTTATTTTAACATCGAAATCAAAATCCGACTTCGCCATTGCAATCGTCACCCTCAAATTAGCTATGGGTGATGTTTTGGACGTATTTGGAAGTCATCAGATTTTTACGAATATTTTAATATAATTAAATGCACTAGAAAATAAAATAATTAAATAATCATCGGAATCGAATTCCGACTTCGCCGTCGAATTCCTCGCCTCCAAATTAACTATGGGTGAATTTTTGGGAATTTTTGGAGCACGTTTAATTAATCCGAATTTTTAATAAATTAAAAATTATGAATAATAATTAATTATTCCTTAATTGGCTTTTTCCTCCTTTTCTCTTTCCTAAATTCAGCTGGTCATTTCCCCTTAATTCAGCTGGTCCATGCTCCCATTTCCCCTCCCCCATACTTGATGGGAGAGGGCTTGCCTCCTAGCTCTATAGGCTATAGCACTCCTCCCATCCTCCTCTTCTCCTTTAAAAGGAGAGCTCAATTATTCTTCTCTTCTTGCTAAAAAATTTCTCCTCTTCCTCCTCCATTGATTCCTTGTGCTGAAAGAAGGAGCTCATCTCTAAGGCTTTGAAGAAAGGCAAAGGTTCCTTCCTCCTCCACTCCTTGCAAGGCTAAGGTACTCATTTACCCCTCTCTTTTGTCTTCCTCATATAGCTACAATGCTTGAATGTATCTTTAGAAGCCCATAAGCATGTATGGAAGCCATTAAAGCTCTTAAAAGCATCATAGAAAATACTCTGTTTTCCTTATATTCTGCATACCCTTGTATTCATCAGTATATTTTGTATAGCTAGGATGCTCTGTTTATGCCGATTTTGGTGTCGATGGAAAGGTATCAGAAAGACTTTTCCATCGATATATAGCATCGCTCATGGAACACTCTGGATTGAGAGTAATTGAGCTCGAAAGTAGGCCTTCCAGGTTTCGTCCTGGCGAAATTGCCGTATGGCGCTGCAGCGCCCGATTTTGCAAAATAAGCCGCTGCAGACAGCGCGCTGCAGCGGCATTTCAGGAAAATTAAATAAAAGATGTTATTAAATTAATTAAACAGTAAATTTTCAAATTAGACCGCTACATCACGCTGTAGCGCGCTGCAGCGGGTTGTAGCGAGCGGGCTGCAGTGGGTTGTAGTGACTCTCTTTTTATGACAGTTTATCACAGCATTATTGTCACTAAGCTAATTCATCCCAAGGATGATATCAAAGTTAGCTATCGGCAGGATGATTAGCTTAGCCTGAAATTCTTGATCATTTATCGGGACTTTGATATTGCAAAATTTATGAGCACTTAGTTGGATTCCTGATGGAAGTCCAACGCTCAATTTTTGTGCTAGGTTGCATGCACGAAGTTTAAGATTATTAGCAAATCGTTCAGAGATAAACGAGTGACTGGCACCAGTATCGAACAATAAGCTACAAGGTTGGTTATTGAAATATAGTGTGCCTAAATTTATACAGTGTTATATTAACAGTTTGAAAAGAATACATAAATACAATTTTAACAGGAGAGGTTTAGGAATGTGTACTTGAAACCACATTTTTATCTTCGGCAACTTCGATAGGAGTTAAGGCATATACTCGTGCAGGTCCAGCAGAATGATTGTTAGACTGCCGTCATTGATAGTTATGAGAATTGGGGAGTGGTAGTTGCATGTGAGCAACTTCAAAAACAGGGGCTGGCATTATAACTAGATTTGGTTCCCTCTGATTCAGTGGAGTTGCTCGGAACACTTGCTTCTTATGATACGGCTTCATTTGAACTTCGTCTATTGTTTCCGTGTGGTCACACTGATAGAACCGATGGCCTGTGTGCCCACAATTAAAACATCTCTGGCCAAAGTGTTAACACTTGGCATACGAGTATGGTTTAGTATAGTTTTGAGCTTGTTCGGCAGTAGGTGCTGCTTCCAGCTGATATACTTTTGCGGGGTTGGATCCGTGTCTCTTGAAATTTACTTGCGGGTTCAGAGTTGTTTGTGCTTTTCGTTTAAGATCTTCTTCAGATTGATGATGCTCTATCACCTTGGCCGTTTCCACTAGTTTGAAGAAGCTAGTTAGACAGAGCGACACTATTTGATTCTTCAACGAACTTCTGAGTCCACAAAGAAAGCAATGACACTTTGCCGACTCAGAATGGGTGACTTCTGGTGCGAAACGAATTAATCTACGGAACTCTCTTTCTTATTCCGCCACTGAGCGACTTACTTGAGTCAACCTCATGATTGTATCTGCAATAATATTTTGTGCGGATGGGGGAATGAACTCTGTTTTGAAGGCCTTGATGAACTCATCCCAGGGGATGTCATCTAGTTCATAATCGACGAACTGGGTATTTTTGACTTCTTCCCACCAATATTCTGCCTCGGCATGGAACAAATGGGTGGTGAGATGGACGGCTTCAGAGTTCAAAATTTTCAGACTAATCAAATCCTTTTCCACGGCCTTCAGCCAATCGGCTGTATCCATCGGGGACAGGTTCCCACCAAAGGTTGGAGGTCTTAACCTCAGAAAATTATGGAGGAGATTATCTACTGAATGGTGTGAAGACGAAGCAACTTGTGGAGCATGGACTGTTGGAGCAGCGACAGTGACTGGAGCTACACGATCATTCAATAATTTCTGCATGACTAGTGCCTGTTGAGCTTAGTTTTCTAAGAGAGTTGCCACCACGGCTCGCAGATGAGCCACCTCGTCGCTAGAACTACTGGAGGCCACAGTGTTCTTGATAGGAATAACGGTGGGTGGTGATCCAGAATCCATTCTAGTTTAATTAAGAAAAGAACAAACCCAGAATTTACTCTAAGAAAGGGAAATCAAAATTTTTCATTAATCATAGAATTTAGGAATTACAATGCCAAAACTGTAAATCAAATGGAGTTGCTGGAAAATGAAATAACATTTAACCTAACTATCATTCAAACATTATCAATGTACTCTGCCCTAAAGGCTACACAAAAATCCTCAAAGGTGACTTCCCGACGCTTCCTATTACGTTTCTTCTCGAGCCTTGCCATGGTCTCATACCACCACACTCCGGCGTAGTCCACCATCAGGTCAGTCACAGTATCTATATAAAGTGACTCGGGACACTCTATGTGTTCCAAAATGGACTCCACTCGGCTCAACCATTCTTGCACGTATATGGGAAAATTGAGCCCTCGATATACAGCTTATTGTAGAAGCTTCTCCAGGACCAAAATTCCCCTTGATGAAACTCCTTCAATCTGCCAGTTACTTTCCTGCCTCCATTTGAAGCTACAGCTCCAAACTCTCCTAAAGGCACACTGATAATAGTCTGTATTGGACTCTTCAGATCCCATTTGACTCTGGGGATAGAATTTTATAATATTTGTGTTAGACTCCAAATGAATAAATTTATTAGGATGGGAGTATTCCCCTCTTTCATTTTGCATAGAGTTACTGACACTACTATGTTATGGATGTCACTTATATTGATGCACGTATTTCAGAAGAATGATCCATTAGATAGAAAGGAATCATAGATCCCATTCTCACACCTTATGGTATTTTCTGATACCAATTATGGGACCCCTGTACTGACAATAAGGAAGTACGGTGCTCCAACTGTGGCAAATCCCCAACTTAAGTAAAGTTAGGTAAACCCCAACCTGCCTTAAGCCAAGGACTTGTCACCAAGTGCTATAACATTCATCAATATAAATATCAAAGTGGCGGAAGCAATACAAGATAGAGTAACATCCACAAGCATATATAGTAGGAAAAGAGAATGCAATATAGTAACTCATCACGATGCAGAAATAAAATACATCCAGAATTAATTATTACAAATTGAAGTTTAAAGAGAATAAAAATATTTCTCAATCTCACTGAAATAAAAAGGCAAAATCTAACTAAGCAGCAACAGCACGATCCTCCTCCTAAATCTGCTCCTCTTCGGCGACACTGTCCACGAACACGTATGAATCTGACATTTGTCGGTATCACAAATACCAGGGCCCCAGCCAATAAAACAAAAAGGTTACAGTTAGATAATTATCTAAGTACATTTTAGGTTATTTAAATGAACTGAATATTGAAAGATGTCACATTTAATTATTTTTAACATGCAAGTAATTATGGGGTGCAATAAGCTATACAAGGAGTGGAATACTATAAACTATCCATTTATAGTAATTGATATATATGTGAAATAACATACAAAACACCAAATAAACAAGGTGAAGCTAAAAGCAAAAGTGACTGCAACTACTGAAATAAATATGATCCTAACAATGATTATGATCACAATAAAACATGCTAAGTATAAGAGAACACAAGTACAGAACATGATAAAATTCTAGCATCATAAATATGTCATTTATACATATATCTAAGTCATAAGAGTATACATATAATATGTAGATTAATATGAAAAAGAAAGGTCACTGAGACATGTGGCAAAAGCAGAGCAATATATGAAATATAAGGCCACTGAGGCATGTGGCCAAGCGAGCAGATACTAAAAATAAGGCCACTAAAGCATGTGGCAAAGCAAATCAGAAAACAATACAATCTAGCCAAAGTAGCAATAAGCCTAAGACATGTACTGCCATACCAGCCAATAGGCCATACAGGGCCTCCAATATCCATCAATCAATCCCCAGCCCAGCCATCCAAATATGCTAGGTCTGAGTCCAGTCTATACAATACTACTACTGAAGAAACAGACTAAGCTAGGACATATTCTACTAACTACAAACAAGATAAAATTGAATGATATGTAATTCTAATACTAGCTTAGGATGTATCATCCATATCCTAAGTCTTCCTATTATGTTCAAGAAATAAGGCTCAAAAAACAAGGTAAGCAAAGCGATCTAGTCAAGTAAGCAAGAGACTCAATCTATACTCATGTGATATCTGATGTTATCTAATTACCAATTCTAGCTACTCTGAGAAGGTACAAGTTTAGGATCCCCAATATCCAGCTATCGAGTAAAATCTCAGATTTACATCCTTAAAGTTAATATTAGAACTTAACAAGTTCTAATCAAAATCATGAGATGACTATATAGTTTTAAGTAAGTAAATCAACGACCTAATTTATTAATATTTTACTCTCTTACCCAAATCTTGACTAAATAAATCAAGATTTAAGAATTTAGAACTTAAATCCTATATTAAGTTCAAATCCCAAATCCTGAGTAATATCTTAATAAGGATCTAGGGTTCACTTATTACCCCAAATTAAAGGTAAAGAGTCCTATAAGCTACAAGATTCAGGAACTAAGAACTTAGTGAAAGACTATTCTACTGATTATAAGATAAAATAATCAATTAAGAACTTAATAATCTAAGATCTATATTTAATCTTTAAGATAATTTCATTATCTTATTGATTGAATCATCTTATACCCATATGGAAGGTTTCAAAATATTAAATAATTAATCATTAAAGAATTTCAATTGGATATGGTTTCATTCAAATTGAAAATTTAAGTCTAAAGTCTAAGATCTAAAGATTTGAAGTTTGATCACTTTAGACTTCTAATTAGAGTTTTAGCTTAAGAGTTTCCATTTGTGATTCTCTTTAGAATCTAAGTTCATAATTAAACTATAAGGAGCTTATTAAGGTTAGAATTGCCAATTCCAAGTATTAGATTAACATTAAACTCATATGGACCTTTTTAGGGCTACTTAAGATCTAAGGATCTGATTTTGATCACCTTTAGACCCTAAGCTAATTTTTAACTTAGACTTTACCAATTACATTTCTTTAAGTTTTAACTCTTAGGTTAATCTTACTTAACTTATTAAGGTGGTATTTAGTCATCTCAAGTATTAGATTTAAGGGCTGATGCCAAAAGACTCTTTAATGGTCACTTAAGATCTAAGTGTCTTAATTAGGAATTAAGTGGAGTTTTCTTGAATTGAAGATCACATTAACTTTACTAATAGTCTAAGAGTTCAGAGAACACTTCTAATCCACCTTAGGATAGCTTACTGAAATTTCCAAGCTTTAAGGAGCATTTAAACATATTTTGGTCAAAATGACCAAAATGCCCCTCTTAAGAATAAAATTAGGATTTTAGGGTTTAGTTGCCCAGGCTAGTTCCTATCTGACTTAATATGATTCAATATGATTACTGAAGTGAGTAACACACTTATTTTAGGTTTTAATGACCTAATTAATCTTAATTAGTATTAATCACTTAATTAAGTCACTTATGGTGATTAGTAAAATTAAGGCATTCTAGGGCAATCCAACCTTACACTTAGGTTAATCTATACCTAATTTGACTTTAGGAACAATCCCCACCCAAATTAGAGGCTTAATTAAGGTTGAAGCCATTAATCCTTGATTAGGGTAATTAAGGAGTGATTAAGAAAATTAATTATCCAAAATTACCTTTGAGGGTCTGAATTTGTTCCTTAGAGTTCAAGGAGCAATTAGCGCCCTTAATCTTATTAATTGGATAATTAAATGATTTTATATGATTTAATTAAAAACAGAGAAGGTTTGGCAAATAAATTTTTAATCCAACTATTGGATCTAAGATTTTATTTTATATTTAGGTTTCTTGAATTTTTCTGATTCAAATGGTATATTGGATCATACCATTTGGATATGTATAGCCAAAGTTATTAAATTAATTTAATCTAAATATTTATTTAAATTAAAACTATACAATTTAATTAATCAATCGCAGAACCTTTAAAAATGCAATCCTATAATTACATAATTAACCGCGGCCCGAAATCGAACTGCGCGGGACGGGGTCGGCCCAGCCCAAAATCATCGTCTTCTTCGTTTGGCAGACACCCAACGCTCGGCTCCTTAGGGTTAGCTTCCGACGCACAATTCGCCGCGCACATGTCACGCCAAGCCCCGATTTCGATGGCTACACGATCCTTGACCCTATACGCGTCGATTAAACCCAGAAGCCCTAACTGGGAGGCGCCGGATCGATGGAGTGCTATTTGGCCAAAGCCCATCCTCAGGCGCACCTGTGAGGAGTGAATTCTCCTCACGGAGTCCACGGGTTGCCGCTATCTTGATCCCTACACGTTCAGGGATCAATGAGGGAGCGATAGGTCGACTCGAGAGGTCCTGAGGTGGTCTGGATCGTTGGGGTGCTACTCAGCATTTTCTGTCATCTAGACCCGTGACTGGATCGATCAATTCCAGTCGAATCGATCGATCTGGTCGAACCCAACCATCGATACCCACTTACAATTATTGCCGAGGGGTATCGATGCTAAATGGAGGCCTAATTGCTCGAGGGGACGCCGTATTCAAGTGAATTGGCCCAACTGGCAGTGTGCTTTCAGACGTCGCTTATGCCGTCTGGTGCACTGCCAGAGCTCACTGGAAGTCCTGGATGACCGCTAGGAGCTAAGGAGGGGACCTAACACATCATCTATGGCTTGAGCGAGATGAGTCGAGCTGAATCCAGCTCGACAGAGAGAATGGGGAGAATGGGCTGTACCTGAAGATCGGGAAGACGACCAGCCTAGCGCCTTGAGCTCTTAGCTGAAGCCTGGGGGTTTAAATGCTAAACCGCACCCACTATCAGCAGATGAAGCGGGTTCGATCGCCGGGAGAGCTTGGAAGCACCGGGAACATAGGGAGAGAGTAAGGTGAGCTTCACAGTGAGCAAAGGAGCTCACTTTGAGATTAGAGGAGGCATTTATAGGTCGAGGGAGCCCTTAGGGTGGACTCAGAGGCTCAGGCCCCAGCGTGAGACTCGGCCCAAAGAGGAGGATGAGTTCAACCGTCTGAGGGCAGATTGGGGAGAGCACTGCCGACCAGCCGTTGCACCAGAGGGCAATTGGGGAAGGACGGGATATTTCCCGCACTGCCACGTGGTGGGGATGATTCGGCTGTCGGGGGACCAGCGCGCGTGGGGAGATCGGGAAGTGGAAAATGATCCACAGTGGCCGGGGGCCTCAGAGCCGTCTGATCTGCGAAGCCGTTGCGTTTGGACGGCTTGATGGAGGTTTTTAAATAACAGACCGCGGATTAAATCTCGCGCGTCCAATCTGAGATGCCGATCGAGCGGGTAGGATTAGATCCCAACGCGCGAGATGTGGGCCGCTGGATTAAACACGCCGAGATGCGTGCTAGCCATCCCACTCGGCAGGCAAGGTGCCCCGCTGTCGGGACCCCGCAGCGGATCTGTCGTGGTCCCGATAGCAAATCCCGATTAATTAAATTAATTAAATTAAATAAAATAAATCCAATTAAATAATATATAATTATTCTTAAATTATCTAAATCCAATTTAGGATCAAATGAGTTTCAAAAATTCTAAAAAATTCACCCATAGCTAATTAAGGTATGAGGAATTCAAAAATGAAATCAGATTTTAATTTAGATATCAAAATAATTTATGTATTTTTCAGAGCTTAAAAATAGCCAAAAATACTAAATTTTCCATTTTAGCTCCAAATGATTCCAAACTTCTAGGATTAGGTTTAAATGACACATTGAGTCCTATAGAATCAAAATTAGAACTTAGTTTTGCTTAATTAAACTAGGTTTAGCTAGAGTAATAACCTAGGCTTATTACAATGAGACTCAACTAGATATATGTGATATTTATTATTATTTAAATTTAATTCGTTATATCTATTTAGAGCTTAGGATCTCCAATATCCATATATCCAGTACAACTTAGATTTACGACCTTATAATTAGCATTAGAACTTAATAAGTTTTAATTTATCAAATGATGACTACAAATGTTCAGTAATTGATCAATGACTTAATTATTGTATTTTGATAGCCCAAACCTAATTTTGATTATGCTGATCAAGATCTAAGAATTATGGGTTCAAACTCCAAATTGGGGTTAAACCTGAATTATAAGTACTACATTTCTAAGGATCTAAGGGTTCACACCCACACTTATTCTAAAGATAGAGAATCTTAGAAGCTGAAAGATTAAAAAAACTATGATCTTTATAGAATGACTAAATCTAGTTTTTATAAGATAAAATAATTAATCAAGAACTTAAGAATTTAAGATGTATGCTTAATCTATAGAATAATCTCATTATTCTATAGGCTGAATCAACTTAATCATACTACAAAGATTTCAAAGGATTCAAATAAATAAGAATTCAAAGCATAGAATGATTCAATTCTAATTGGATTTATAAAATGATGAAATTCTAAGGATTCAAGATCTTAAGGTTAAGTTAAGATTATAAATCACATAAATTATTATAAGGTTTAAGAACTTATGGTTTACTAGTTTAGACTCAAATATTAAATCAGCAAGAGTTAAATGAATTCATGCAGATTAGTAAATAAGCAAGAAGTTCATTTTATATTAACTTCCCTTTGAGGTTAATTAAGGTTGATTAAGGTTAAAATCAATGTTGCTTTAAGAAATCTAAATCACATGATAAATTAAGATGTTATTTGGATAATGAATATTACCATTAACTGACTATGCACTACAATAATTGGCACTTGAATTAACAATTTCAAAAATTCTGAATTTGAAATTTAAATAAATAATTAAATTCCAAAGCATCTTAAGCATCATGATTTTATCAAAACCAGGTTCCATTTTGGTATACTATTGCATTTTTAAGGTTCTGGGATCATTAAAATACGAAAAATATGAAATTTGGACAAAATTAGATAGTTCTGCGCGTTGTGGCGCGCTGTAGTAGCCTCCTGGCCAAAAGCTAAGCACTGCGGCGCTAGCCGCTGTGAGACCTGGGCACGACGACACGTTGTGGCATGCAGCAGCCCTTTTAGGCACTGCGGCGCGCTACAGTGCAGCCAATCCGAGACGCGTACACTTGTGCACGTTGTAGAGATCCCTGGCGAGAGCTAGGCATTACGGTGCACGGTGGCATGCTACGATGGATTTCACTTGAGATGCGGGTGCTATGGCACTCTGTAACAGTTCCTAGCTGAGAGCCATGCGCTCAGTACGCTGCAACGCTCGACAGTGATTTTGCATGTGTGAAAACTGAAACATGCTTCTTTTGGCACCTAAATACTCTTGATTTAGGGCACCTTAAGTATGATATCATATACCGATGGAAAGGTCTTTCGGAGACCTTTCCATTGATACTAAAATCAATATGAAATGATTATTTTAATAATGGAAACAGTGAAGCTAAAGGTCTGGGTATACAAAATCATACTTGCATAATTCATCTTCTACCATAACATTTATAATCTTAATAAGCTCTAATGGATTCCATATCTTAACTACAGATTCTTAAGGATATAAAATAAGCATTCAAACAAAATGAAGTAGCCATTAGATTAATTAATGGGTACTTTATGGGAGGTACCTTAGACTTGAAAATGATAGCTTTCTCTAAGGAATCTTGAGAGCTTGAGCTTGAGATCTTCTTCAGCAACACCAGCTTGAGCAAAAGGATAATGGAGGCTGGGTGTAACAACCCTAGGTTGTTACCCTAGCTAAAACTAGATTAATTAAGCTAAACCAAGGTTTGATTTTGATTCCATTGGATTCAATGGGTCATTTAAACCTAAACCTAGAAGTTTGAAATCAATCGGAGCTAAATTGGAAAATTTTGTATTTTTGGCTATTTTTAAGCCCTGAAAAATACTTAAAATATTTTGATCTCCAAATTGAAATCTGATTTTATTTTTGAACTCCTCATACCCAAATTAGTTAAGGGTAAAATTTTGGGAATTTTTGGAGGTCATTTAGTCACATTTTGGATTTAATTTAAATTGGTTTAATTGCAAATTATGGTTTTAGACAATTCCAAATTGCAAATCTACCCTTCCCCAGCAGTCGGCTCCTTCCCAAACCGCGGGCGCCATCTGGGCCGTCCATTCTGCGGTCTTGATCCAACGGCTCGCACCGTTGGATGAATCCATCTAATCTCCGCCATTCCGCGGTTTCAAGATCCCAATCCGACGACATCTAAGCGATCCGCCGTAAATACCTTCGATCAACTGTTAGATTCCCCGATTGGATCCAACGGCTGATCTTTTATCCTCGATCGTTCGTTTGATGTCAGAAGATCTGGACTGTTCCTGCGTCAACCAACGATCCATCAGACGGCTCCGGCAGCTCCCGCTACTGTGGATCGTCTCCTTCCCCCAGCCCGCGCCCGAAAGCCGAATCCTCCCGTACTGCCACGTCCTCCAGCCAGTCTGCCACTCCCGCACCACATCAGGAAGACTGTTGCGGCCTTGCCCTTGCTTCCCGAGCAATCCCAACCAAGCCTGAGCTCTGGTCCACCCCCAATTCAGGAAATTGAGGGAACCCCCTCGGGCCGAGCCATTCCTCCCAACCCAAGCTCTGGAAGCCACCCTCCATAGCCCCTAGGCCTATAAATACCCTGAGAGAATCACAGTGAGTCCCTTTGCTCACTGTGATCCCTCAATTGGCGGCTAAAACCCCGTAGAGCTCTCACCTTCCTCGGCAAACTCTCGGCATTTTCAGAAGGCTAGGACCGCTGATAGAGGGTTCGTCTGGTGTTCAAGACCCCTTATGCACGTTCACTTAACCTCCAGAAAGCTCCAGAGCCTGTCAATTTCCCTTAGCAAGCCCTGTGTCCCTGACTTCAGGTACAGCTTCCTCCATTAAAATTTTCTGAAGCTTCCATCATTGCTGTCTTCTGGAATGAGCTCTGAATGCCGTCTAAGCAGCGTTAGCCACCTAGGAAACTCCCGTGATTGTCGCCTGGGGACAGGCTAGCTTGAGTCGATCATATTGATCGACTGAGCTAGCCAATGAGCCAATGGCTGAGTCTGAGTAAGGACCCAACGATTGGCTGCGTCTCGGTTAAGATAGGTTGGGGGTTCGACGCGTCTAGTCCCCCTGAGTGTGTAGGGATCAAAATCCCATCGAATCATGGTCCCTGTGAGGAGAATTTTGCCCTCACAGGCGACCTGAGATGCCTCATAGAAGGATGTCTCAGGTGAGTAAGACCCCAACGATCCAGAGGGATCCAGATGGGGGTTCTTGGTCCAATCGATGCGTCTTCCCTCAGGGAACGTGTAGGGATCGATTTGAGCCCCTGCCGTCGCCGGAACACCGAGAATTTCAGCTTTGAAATTCGACGGGCTCGGGGCCCGTCGAGAGGTTGAAGATGAAGTCGCGGGTTTAAATTAATTGAAACATATAGTTTTAATTTAAATAAATATTCAGAATGAATTAATTGAATAACTTTAGATACACACATCCAAATTGTATGATCCAATATACCATTTGAATCAGAAAAATTCCAGGAATCTGAATCTAAAATAAAATTTCAGATCCAATAGTTGGATTTAAAAATATTAACTGGAACTTTTCTGTTCTTAAATAAATCATATAAAATCACCTAATTATCCAAATTATGAGTTCAAGGGCTCTGATTGCTCCTTATGACCTAAGCAACAATGCCAGAACCCTTAAAATCCATTTTAGGTAATTAATTTTCTTAATCACTCCTTAAACACCCTAATTAAGGATTAATGAACTTAACCCTAATCAAGCCTCTGAATTGAGTGAGGGTTGTTCCTAACCTTATATTTAGTCAATTAGAATCTAAGTGTAAAGTTGGATTGCCCTAAATTGCCTTAATTTCACTAATCACCCTAAGTGGTAATTAAGTGATTAGTGCTAATTAAGATCAAGTAGGTCTTCAAAACCTAAATTTTGGGTGTTTCCCACTTTACTAAGTCATGTGAAACATATTAAAATAGATTAGAACTAATTTGGGTAAGTAAATCATAAAATCCCAATTTTAGCCTTAAGAGGGGCATTTTAGTCATTTTGACTAAAAAGTGGATTAATGTCCCTCAAGGATTGAAAATTTCAGTAATATACTTTAAATTAAATTGGAAATGTTCTCTGAAATCTTAGAACAATAATATTATTCATATGATCCTTAAATCATCAAACCTTCATTTAATCCTTAAATAAGATGCTTAACTCTTAAGCATTCCATTTAAGGATCATTTGACCTGAAAATAGAAATATAATAATAAGAATTATCAATTGTATCATTAATAAACTCAGATAAGATAACTTAAGAGCTTAGTATCAAAAGATAAGGAATTGGAAAAGTTTAAGTTAAGAATCCAGCTTAAGATCTAAAAGTGATCAAACTTAGACTTTTAGATCTTAAGTAATCTAAAGAGATTATTATGAGTTAATGGTTAATTTAATGTTTAGAACTATTAATCCTTATAGTAATAAGCCCAATATATCTAGATGTTGAGCCTAATTGCTAAAGAAAATGCAATTGGAATCCCCTAAGCTAATATCTAGTTTTGATGTCTATAGTGATCAAATCTCAAATCTTTGGATCTTAGATCTTAGACTTAGATCTTCAATTTGAATCAAACTACCTCCAATTGAAATTCTTTAATAATTGATTGTTTAATCTTTTGAAGCCTTCCATGCAGGTATAGGATGATTCAATCAATAAGATAATAAAATTATCTTAAAGATTAAATATAGATCTTAGTGTCTCAAGTTCTGAACTGGTTATTTTATCTTATAATTAATAGAATAGCCTTTCACTAAGATCGTAGTTTCTAAATCTTTCAACTTATAAGATCCTTTACCCTTGGGATTAAGTGAGAAACCTAGATCCTATTTTAGTATCACCTTGGATTAAGAATTTGAACTCAACATAGGGTTTAAGTTCTAAATCCTTAAATCTTGATTTGTATAATCAAGATTTGGGTAAGAGAGTAAAATATTCATAAAATTAGGTCGTTAATTTACTTATTTAAACCATATAGTCGTCACATGATTTTTTTTATTATAACTTGTTAAGTTCTAATATTTGACTTTAAGGACGAAAATCTGAGATTCTACTCGATAGCTGGATATCGGAGATCCTAAGCTTGTACTTTCTCATAGTAGTTAGATTTGGAAATTAGACAACAACAGATATCACATAAGTCTAGATTGAGTCTTTTGCTTACTTTGATTAGATTGTTTTGCATACCTTGGATATTGAGCTTTAGCCCTTGAGCATAATAGGAAAATTTAGGATGATGTATCCTAAGCTAGTATTGAATTTACATATCATTCAGTTTTATTTTGTCACAGTTAGTAGAATATGACCTAGTTTAGTCTGCCTCTTCAGTAGTAGTATTGTATAGACTAGACTCAGACCTAGCATATTTGGATGGCTAGGCTGGGGATTGACTGATTGATTGATATTGGAGGTCCTGTATGGCCTATTGGCTAGTATGGCAGTACTAAAACTTAGGCATATTACTACTTTACCTGTATTGTATTGTTTGATTTCTGGTTTGTTTTGCCACATGCTTCAGTAGCCTTATTTTCAGTATTTGTTCACTTTGCCACATGTCTCAGTGGCTTCACTTATCATATATTGCTTTGCTTTTCGCCACATGTCTCAGTGGCCTTTCTTTTCATATTAACCTGCATGTTGTATGAATATTTTATGGCTTAGATATATGTATAAATGGCATGTTTAGGATGCTAGAATTTTATTATATTCAGTACTCGTGTTCTTTTATACTCAGCATGTTTTACTTCGATCATAATCATGTTAGGATCATGTTTATTCAGTAGTTGCAGTTATTTTTGCTCTTAGCCTTACCTTGCTTATTTTGAGTCTGTATGTTACTTTACATATATGTTGCATGCTATAAATAGATAGTTTATAGTATCCCAGTTCTTTCATAACTTATTGCACCCTTTACTGCTGCATGTATAGTTAAATTTAAATGTGATATCCTTTAACATTCAGTTCACTTTAAATAGCCTAAAATGTACTTAAACAATTGTCTAACTATAACATTTTTATTTTGTTGACTGGGGCCCTAGCATTTGTGATACTGACAAATGTCAGATTCAGACTTGTTCATGGGCAGTGTCGCTGAGGAGGAGCCAGTTCAGGAGGAGGACCTTCCAGCTGCTGTCTAGCTAGCTTTGCCTTGTTATTCCAGTGAGGACGAGAGTCTTTCATTTTTTTTCAGTTATTCATTTTAGTTTGTAATAATTAAACTTTCTGGATGTACTTTACTTTCTGCATTGTGATGAGTTACTATATTGCATTTTTTTTTCCTACTATATATGCTTGTGGATGTTACTCTATGTTATATTGCTTCCGCCACTTTGATATTTATATTGATGAATGTTACTGCACTTGGTGACAAGTCCTTGCCGTAAGGCAAGTTGGGTTCGCCTAACTTTACTTAAGTTGGGGATTTGCCACAGTTGGAGCACCGTACTTCCTTATTGTCAGTACGGGGGGCCCCACAGTTGGTATCAGAGAACACCATAAGGTGTCAGAATGGGATCTATGATTCCTTTCTACCTAATGAATCGTTCTTCTAAAATACACGCATCAGTATAAGTGACATCCATAACATAGTAGTGCCAGTAACTCTATTCATAATGAAAGAGGAGAATACTCCCAACCTAATAAATGCATTAAATTAGAGTCTAACACAAATATAGTAAAATTCTGCTCCCAGAGTCAGATGGGATCTGAGGAGTCCGATATAGACTATTATCAGCGTATCTTCAGGAGTGCTTGGGACAGTAGCTTCAAATGGAGGCAGGAAAGCAACTGGCAAATCGAAGGAGTTTCATCAAGAGGAATTTTGGTCCTGGAAAAGCTTCTACGACAAACTGTATATCGAGGGCTCAACTTTTCAGTGTATGCGCAAGAATGACTAAGCCGAGTAGAGTCCCTTTTGGAGCACATAGAGTGTCCCGAGTCACTCTATGTAGATATGGTGACTGACCTGATGGTGGACTACGCCGGAGTATGGTGGTACGAGACTATGGCAAAGCTTGAGAAGAAGCTTAATAGGAAGTGGTGAGAAGTCGCCTTTGAGGATTTTTGTGTAGCCTTTAGGGCTGAGTACATTGATAAAGTTTAAATAATAGTTAGATTAAATGTTATTTTAATTTAGGCAAATTTCATTTACAGTTTGACATTGTAATTTCAAAATTTTATAATCAATGAGAAATTTTGATTTCCTTCCTTAGAGTAAATTCTGAGTTGTTCTTTTCTTAATTAAAACTAGAATGGATTCTGGATCACCACCCACTGTTACTCCTATCAAGAACACTGTGGCCTCCAGTAGTTCTAATGACAAGGTGGCTCATCTGCGAGCTATGGTGGCAACACTCTTAGAGAACCAAGCTCAACAGGCTCTAGTCATGCAGAAATTATTGAATGAGCGTGCAACCCCAGCAACTGTCGCTGCTCCAACAGTCCATGCTCCACAAGCTACTTCATCTTCACACCATACAGCAGATAATCTCCTCCATAATTTCCTTAGGTTAAGGCCTCCAACCTTTGGCGGGAACTTGTCCCCAATGGATACGGCCGATTAGCTGAAGGCCGCAGAAAAGGATCTAGTTGGTCTGAAAATTCCAAACTCTGAAGTCGTCCGTCTAACCACTCATCTGTTTCACGCCGAGGCGGAATATTGGTGGGAATGAGTCAGGAACACCCAGTTCATCGATTATGAATTAGACGACATTCCTTAGGATGCATTTGTTGAAGCCTTCAAGACTGTGTTCATTGCCCCGTCCGCACAAAACATGATTACAGATACGATCATGAGGTTGACGCAAGGAAGTCGCTCAGTGGCGGAATACGAGAGAGAGTTCCATAGATTAATTCATTTTGCACCAAAAGTTACCCACTCTGAGTCAGTGAAGTGTCATCGCTTCCTTTGTGGACTCAGAAGTTCGTTGAAGAATCAGATAGTGCCACTCTGTCTAACTAGTTTCTTCAAACTAGTGGAAACGGCTAAGGTGATTGAGCATCATCAATCCGAAGAAGATCATAAGCGAAAGGCACAAACCAATCTGAACCTGCGAGGAAATTTCAAAAGGCACGGGTCTAACCCCGCGAAAGGATATCAGCTGGAAGCTGCACCTACAACTGAACAAATTCAGAACTGCGCCAAACCACATCCGTATGGCAAGTGTTATCACTTTGGCTAGAGATATTTTAATTGTGGGCGCGCAGGCCATCGATTTTATCAGTGCGACCACACAGAAACAATAGACGGAGTTCAAATGAAGCCGTATCACAAGAAGCAGGTGTTTCGAGCAACTCCACTGAATCAAAGGGAACCAAATCTAGCCATAATGCCAGCCCCTGCTCTTGAAGTGGCTCACACCCAGCCACCAGCACCCAATTCTCTGAATTTCCAGCGACGGCAAAATAACAATCGTCCTGCTGGACCTGCCCGAGTGTATGCTTTAACTCCTATGGAAGCCGCGGAAGATAACAATGTGGTTTCAGGTACACACTCTTAAACCTCGCTTGTCATATTGCCTTTCTATATGTTAAATCTGTTCAAGTTGTTAATGCAAAACTGTGTAATTTAGGCACACTTTATTTCAATAACTAACCTTATAACGTATTGTTCGATACGGGTGCCAGTCACTCATTCATCTTAGAACAATTTGCTAATAATCTTAAACTCCACACATGCAACCTAGTGCAAAGATTGAGTGTTGGACTTCCATCAGGAATCTAACTAAGTGCTCAGAAATTTTGCAATATGAAAGTCCCGATAAACGATCAAGAATTTCAGGCTAAGCTAATCGTTCTACTGATATAAACTTTGACATCATTCTCGGGATGAATTGGCTTAGTGATAATAATGCTGTGATTAACTGCCATAAAAAGAGAGTCACTCTCCATTCTCAGGGTAAGCCTGAAACATTTGTAGGAAAAACTAGCATGCAGTTATCTTTAATAAATGCCATTAAAGCAGAACAGTTGATTGTCAAAGGTGGTGGCGCCTACTTAGTCACCATGATGGGCAAAACAAAAGAAAATATCTCCCTTGTTGATTGTAAGGTAGTCAAAGAATTCGTCGATGTATTCCCAGAAGATTTGCCTAGTGTACCTCCTTCCAGAGAAGTGGAATTCTCCATTGAATTAATTCCTGGTACACAGCCAATATCCAAAGCACCTTATAGAATGGCACCTAAAGAGCTTCAAGAACTCAATGAGCAGTTGCAAGAGCTCCTGAATAAAGGTTTTATTAAGCCAAGCATGTCTCCTTGGGGAGCGCCAGTTTTATTTGTGAAGAAGAAGGATGGATCTATGCGTATGTGTATAGACTATCGCGAACTAAACAAGGTCACCATAAAGAACAAATATCCACTGCCTAGAATTGACAATCTGTTCGATCAATTATCCGGAGCAGTGATATTTTCTAAAATTGATCTAAGGTCTGAATATCATCAATTGCGAGTAAAAGAAGACGACATAGGGAAGACTGCATTCCGTACTTGTTATGGACACTTTGAGTTTTTGGTGATGTCGTTTGGACTCACCAATGCACCATCCATCTTTATGGATTTAATGCAGCGAGTGCTGAAACCATATCTGGACAAATTCGTAATCGTCTTTATTGACGATACCCTCATTTACTCCAAAACTCTGAAAGACCATGAAGAACATCTAAGGCTAGTGTTGGAAACCTTGCGTGAGCATCAACTTTATGCCAAGTTCTCTAAGTGCGAGTTCTGGCTTAACTCCATTGCATTTTTGGGGCACGTAGTAGATGCTCAGGGAATTTGAGTAGACCAAAGAAAAGTAAAAGCTATTCAGGATTGAGTTCAACCTAAGTCTGTCACCGATATTAGAAGTTTTCTGGGATTGGCAGGATACTATAGGAAGTTCATTAAGGGCTTTTCTCAGATCACTTCACCGTTGACTAAACTAACCCAAAAGGCTATCCCATTCATTTGGAACCCAGAATGCGAGAAAGCATTTCAAACCCTTAAGGATGCTCTATCTACCGCTCCAGTGCTTGTTCTACCAAAAGAAGGTTTGAATTATCAGGTATATACCGATGCTTCTGGAATCGGTCTAGGTTGTGTTTTGATGCAAGAGGGTAAGGTAATTGCTTACGCCTCTCGTCAACTAAAACCCAACGAGAAAAACTATCCAGTTCATGACCTTGAACTTGCAGCCGTAATATTCGCCTTAAAAATATGGCGTCACTATTTGTATGGGGTACAATGTTCAATTTTCACTGACCATCAAAGTTTAAAGTACATCTTCACCCAGTGAGAGTTAAATTGCCATCAAAGGAGATGGTTGGAACTTATCAGTGATTATGATCTCAGTATCCAGTATCATCCCGGAAAAGTGAATGTTGTGGCCGATGCTCTTAGTCGTCGTGCTACTCTAACCTCTATGATTGCCTCTAGTTTCTTAGAACCTGAATTTTGTAAGCTTGAGATTACTCCAGTTAATGGCGATATGCTGAGTTCGCTATTAGCAAATATTAATGTGGAACCCACTTTCCACCGAGATGTCTCCATCTCACAAACCAAAGATGATGAGTATCTGAAATTTAAAGTAGATATCGAAGGTGGTCGTCGTCAGGATTTGCAGTTGCAGAATGGTGTAGTTTATCAAGGCAATCGATTGTGGATACCTAAATCTATGCATCAAGAGGTTTTAGTCGAAGGCCATAATTCTGGGTATCATATTCACCCAGGCAGTACTAAGATGTATCAAGATTTGAAGCAATCATTTTAGTGGCCAGGTATGAAGAAAGATGTAGCTGACTTTGTGGCCAAATGCCATGCCTGTAATCTAGTAGAGGCTGAACACCAAAGACCTGGTGGTCTTCTGCATCCGCTAGATATTCCTGAATGGAAATTGTTTAATATATCAATGGACTTCGTCATGGGATTGCCTCGTGCCAAATCTGGTGCTGATGCAATCTGGGTTATTGTTGATCGATTAACTAAATCAGCGCATTTCCTTCCGATTCGTCAAACTGATTCAATAGAGAAGTTGGCAAAGCTCTACATCAAGGAGATTGTCAGATTGCATGGAATTCCAAAGTCAATTGTATCTGATAGAGATAGCAGATTTACTTCCAAGTTTTGGCAGGCTGTGCATCAAGATCTGGGAACGACTCTAGCTATGAGTACAGCTTTTCACCCTCAGACGGATGGTCAGACTGAGAGAGTAAATCAAGTTCTGGAAGACTTGCTTAGACTCTGTATCCTTGATTTTGTTGATTCCTGGGAAGATCACATCCCATTAGTGGAATTTGCCTACAACAACAGCTTTCAAGCTAGTATTAAGATGGCTCCTTATGAAGCTTTGTATGGTAGAAAATGCAGTACCCCACTAGCCTGGTCTGAAATAGGAAGTGTTCAACTGTTTGGTTCAAAATTGGTAGAAGAAACTAGTAGCAAGATCAAGTTAATTCAGCAGAGAATTCGTTCAGCTCAAGATCGTCAGAGTAAGTATCATGACTCTCATCATTGTCTCTTAGAATTTAATGTGGGAGATTCTGCTTATCTGAAGGTCAGCCCAATGAAGGGTGTTTTCAGATTTGGTGTAGTTGGGAAACTCAGTCCCCGCTATGTAGGACCTTTCAAAATATTAGCCAAGGTAGGGTCATCTGCTTATCGACTAAGCCTTCCTGATGGTTTTGCAGTTGTTCATAACGTGTTTTATGTATCCTCATTGAGAAGATGTCTTCGAGACCCTTCTCATCTCGTTCAACTCCCAGCAGTAGAAATTCAACCTGATCTTTCTTATGCCGAAGAACCTATCGGAATTTTAGCTCGTGATCAGAAACAACTGAGGAATCGTTCAATTCCTATGGTCAAAATTCAGTGGAAGAATCGATCATTGGAAGAATCTACTTGGGAGAAAGAGGTGGATATGCGTAATAAATATCCCCAACTCTTTGTAAACTCAGGTACTATTCATTTCTTTTCCTTCAATTGCATCTAAAACTCGTATTATCGCAGCAGGACATTTCTTCACTTAGGTGATGTGGCGGCCTTTCCCCACCGTGGTCCTGTTAACCCTTAAGTTAACATGATTATGGTGGAGGGGTTACCAAATGACAAGGTCCCCACTTAAGATTAGATTAGACACACATTCTAATCCAATTTAATTAAGGACTTTGCCATTCATCCCAAAAATACTATCACTAAATGATCATACATGAACTCAGAGTGCGGAAGCATAAAACATAACATCCATCTAATATAGTATAAATACAACAATACAGAATAAGTAAAGTACTGAAAAGGAAATATAAACCTGTATTATTACAACATTTTAATAAGTTTAAAAGAACTGAAAGGAACTCTCAATCTCACTGAAAGAAAAACTAAAGCTACAGATCTTCAGGAACGGGCTCCTCATCCAATGGCAAGCTCTCTACTGGATCTGCTACTCCAACAAACTCAGAACATACCATTATCAGTTTCATAATGGTAGGGCCCCAGCCAACAAAAGAAAAACTGGTTAGACAATATGTCTAAGTACATTTTAGGGCAAACAATTTTATTAAATTAAATAAATATCACCATATAAACAAAACTAAGCATAATAGGTGCAGAAAAGCATACAAAAGAATAGTAACAAGTTATAAACCACAGTTTATAACTAAACAAATAGTAAGTAATACATACCTCCTCCAAGCAACTGCAACAAAAATAGGTAAGAATAGACTAAACAAAACTGTAAGAAAAGGTACAACCTAGACATGCTTATGATCAAACAGAATATGCTAGATGACATACCTAATAGTATGAAATTGAAAACAACTATCATACTATGTGAGCATATGAAAACAGTAAGTAAAACTAGCATCTTATATATATAACATGTGTAGAAAAACTGAAAGTAAAACAGTGCTGAAATGCAGAATATGCTAGTAAAATAGTATCTGTAAACTGAAACTGTAGTGACTATCTAAGTCACCCAAACTGAACACATATACAGCAAATCTTAGCCTGATGAGCTAAGAAACTCTGAACTGAACATCACTGAAACTCTTAGCCTGATGAGCTAAGACAGAACTGAATGTAAGTGTACTTGAATTAGTATAACCATATCAGAATCGTGACTCTGTAGTCAGTAGGGCGAGAGTCTATCCATCCTATCACTCGGACTAGGCATGGCCAATAGACTATCGGACATTAAACCCTCGAAAGGTTGCCGACCCCGAACGGGTTGATCGAAGAGGTATACTAATCAAGCTACACCTTACAAAACCACTTGTGAAATGAACATAATGCTGCTTATAAATAATGTTCCAAATTAACATAAGATATTTATCAAAATATCTTATGTACATAATACATGTTCAAGGTATAAGGCTCAAAATCAAGGAATGCGAAGCATCAAAATCAAAGTGCAAGAAAACTCTATCTAAAACACAGGTGATATCCTTTGTTATCTACTTTATTCGTTCTATCTACTCTAAGTTACATAAGTTTCAGAATTATCAATTCTTACACATTCTGTAACTTAGAATCACGAATTCTACTTGTTGAAGATAATTAGGACTGGCCAAGTTCTAATTATATTTTTATCAAAAGACGACTATTTGGTTAAAATGAATAAATCATCAACCTAGTTTTGTAATTTAATTCATCCCAACCTCATCTTGATTAGCCAAATCAAGATGAATAGATTAAGAATTAGACTCCAGATGATGGGGTATAATCACTTAATCTAAAGGTATAATCTAAGGGTTTAAGTTTAGAACCCAAAACTCACAGATTAGGTTAAGGCAAATCCTAATGATAAATCAAATTCATTAGGATAGATCTCTATTATTAGTTCTAAAGTTTAAAGATTAAATAATCATTTAATAAACTAAGAAAATCTATAAACTAGAAAACTCAAGGTTTCACCTAATTGAGTAACCCAATTTACTCAATAGATGAATTCTAACTTAAGATCTATTCCTAATCTTAGGAAATAAGGCTCTTAATTACTAAGATTATCTCTCAAGACACATATCCTAACTAATGTTATAAGACTTAATGATGGGTCTAAGAATAATTAAAGAAGAAGAACTTCACTTAGGACTTAGGAATTTTCCTTAAGAAACTAAAATTAAGATTTTAATCAAAGTCTAATTTAAACTTGGATTTGATTAATTTCAACTATGAATCATTTTATTTACTGATTTTAGTGATTAGAAACTGAATTTAGGACTTTTAAAGGCTACACCCTAAATTTGGGCAAAATGACCATTTTGCCCCTACTTAAGGGTTCAAAAGATCAACTTTTAATCTAGGGCTTAAATTCTAAAATTTTCTCTTGGAAAGTGTTTCTTACTGTCTAATATAAGATTAGACAACAACTAAGTTAATTTTGGGTGATTATTAAGCCATATGAGATCAAATTAGTGAATTTGACTCATAAGAGCAATTTAGTAATTTGACTAAGTGAAAGCTAAATTTTCTTTTAGATTATTTTTTTTTACTTCTAAGCTTTTCATAGAATCTAGATTTGCTAAATTCTGATAAGTATTGGCCAAGTTATGGCCAATACAAGATTTAGGGTTAAAAGGTAATTACTGAATTCTTAATTATGGGTCAAAAATCCTAACTTTGCCAATTAGTGTCCAAATTAAGCAAAATTAGTGGTTATGAATTACAAATAGCCCACTGATCATAATGACATGTGGTAGGCTCAATTTGAACCTAATTTGACTAAGTTAAGACCTAATTAGGGTTTAGGGTGATTAGTGAGTGATTAATAAAATTAATCACTAAAATACTAATCCAACCTTATAGATTGATTTTAAATGGTTCTATGAGTCATCTGAAATTTAAATTACTCAATTTGGATTATTAATTTGGCTAATATTCACTAATCAAGATTTAAAGTAATTAAGGATGATTAGCAAATCTAACCGTTGGATCTAAATTATTTTTACATATTACTGTTAATTAAATTCTTTTGATCTAAATGGATATTTGGATCATCAAATTTGGAGCTCAATTGACCAAGTTATGGTCAATTGAAGATCTAGGGTTAAATAAGTAATTAGGGTTAGGTCCTAAATGTGATTAGGCTCAAACTAATCCAAATAGCCAAGGTAACCCTACTAAAATGATTCTTAGGGTTTTCTGATCACTTTAAGACCCATATTGGGTATGTTTGGATTAATCTACACAAAGTTATGGTTAATTGAATATTTGAGACATAAATTTGAACTTAATTAAACCCTAAATATCAATTTGCTAAATACTGGTCCAAATGCAAAATTATTGGCATCAATAAATTCCTCATATTTTTTTGATTAATTTGGTATATTTAATTATATGATTTGGATAAATATTTTAGGAGTTATGAATATTTAAAGTCTAGGGTATTAATTAAATTTAAATGCAATTAATTAGTCATTCAATAACATTATTTTAAAAATTAGTTCACTGATTAATTAATTTATCTAATTCAATTAATACATTATTATATTTATTTAATCTATTATTCAATATTCTGTTTATATATGTATATATATATATATATATAAGTATATATATACATAAAACCTTAGGTAAATTAAAGTATATTTATAAGTATTAATAGAGTTATAATGATTATATGTATTAATTATAATAATTCTAATATTAATTTTTAACTGCAGGAGGTAGACAGCGGCAGACCCGGAGGCCACGTGGCACCAAAGTATTGGTCAAGGCATCTGAATTGGGCCCCACCGTCTGCAGTGGAAGAGATCGGCTGACGCAGCTGATGGATTGCGGGCCCCACCGGCGTTGTGGCGCTATAGGAATGCGACGCGTGGACTCCGGGACCCTCCAGCTCAGTCCTAGCATCGGATGAAGAAGCGCGGGTCGGGCCCGGTCAACCTGACCCGGCCCAAAATCTCCTTCTTCTCCACCAGGCGTCCACGACCGCAGATTAGGGCATAGTTTTTCAGGGTCTTCCCGGCGTCTTGACTGCTCGATACGCATGGTGTTGGATAGATATGGATGATATCTTCCAATAGGTGGTCAAATCAGGTCCTATAATGATCTGAGTTGATCACAATCCCTAACCCTAGATGGCCCTAATACGGCTAAACTATGCTTAACGGTATTAACTGTAGATAAAACAAGGATACAGAATGATTCGCAACTTCTAAGACAAATCGATACCGCACAATTTTTAATCCATTTTGTGAAATAAAATTTTGAATTTGTGCGATTGAAATTAAATGAAATATAAGAGGAATCAAGAGGTACCTTTATTCAACGGCGCAGACGAGGGCTCGAACAATGCTTCCCTTTCTTCCTTGCTACGATCGGGATTGAGGAAATGGGGTACTGGAGAGTCAGAATGGAGCTTTAACTTCTCCTTTAGAGCGGCGGAGGGACACCTGCGACGCTCGAATCCTCGCGCGTGGCGAGCCTAGGGCTCAGCGCGACACGCGCTGAGCGACGGGGACGACGGTCTTTGAGCCGTCTGATCTTGCGATAAGATCAGATCAGACGGCTGCAGCTGATCAGACGGAATTGAAGACGCCGTCGAACTTAAGGGAACGGCGTGATAGAATTTTGACGAAAATCCGTTAAGTTTCAATAATTAAATATTTATTTAAATTAAATTATACAGATTTAATTAATTAATTTTAACATATTAAATGCATCCCAAAAATTTCCAATAAATCACCCTTAGCTAAATGAAGGGTGAGGAATGCAACGGTGCACTCGGATTTTCGATCCGACGAGTATTTAATTATTTGATTATTTGGGGTATTTAAATAATATTAAAATTTTTTTGATGAAAAATCAACGACTTCCAAATGCCTTCAAAATTTCACCCCTAGCTAATTTGGGTGTTCTGAATGCAATGGCGAAGTTAGATTTTCAATCTGAGGTCTAGATAAAAAGTCAAATTCTAGGGTTTGAAATTTTCCAAAATTTCAGATTTGACTTTGTTGACTTCTGGTTTGACCTGGGTTTCAGAGGCGAGTTCTAAATTACTTAATTAGTGACTTAGAATCTTAATTAAGACTTAGATTAGTCTTAATTGAGCAAAGTAATAACCTGGGTTGTTACAGGTGATGTCGGGGACGACATCGTTCTTAAGTGGGGGAGTCTGTAACAACCTAGCCCTAGGTTGTTACCCTAGTTAAAACTAGATTAATTAAGCTAAACTAAGGTTTGATTTTGATTCCATTAGATTCAATGGGTCATTTAAACTTAAACCTAGAAGTTTGAAATCAATCGGAGCTAAATTGGAAAATTTTGTATTTTTGGCTATTTTTAAGCCTTGAAAAATACCTAAAATATTTTGATCTCCAAATTGAAATCTGATTTTATTTTTGAATTCCTCATACCCAAATTAGATAAGGGTAAAATTTTGGGAATTTTTGGAGGTCATTTAGTCATATTTTGGATTTAATTTAAATTGGTTTAATTGCAAATTAGGGTTTTAGACAATTCCAAATTGCAAATCTACCCTTCCCCAACTTTCAGCTCCTTCCCAAACCACGGGCGCCATCTAGGCCGTCCATTCCGCGATCTTGATCCAACGGCTCGCACTGTTGGATGAATCCATCTAATCTCCGCCGTTCCGCGGTTTCAAGATCCCAATCCGACGGCATCTAAACGATCCGCCGTAAATACCTTCGATCAACCATTAGATTCCCCGATTGGATCCAACAGCTGATCTTTTATCCTCGATCGTTTGTTTGATGTCGGAAGATCTGGACCGTTCCGCGTCAACCAACGATCCATCAGACGGCTCCGGCAGCTCCCGCTACTGTGGATCGTCTCCTTCCCCCAGCCCGCGCCCGACAGCCGAATCCTCCCGTACTGCCACGTCCTCCAGCTGGTCTGCCACTCCCGCGCCACATCAGGAAGACCGTTGCGGTCTTTCCCTTGCTTCCCGAGCAGTCCTAGCCAAGCCTGAGCTCTGGTCCACCCCAAATTCGGGAAATTGAGGGAACCCCCTCGGGCCGAGCCATTCCTCCCAACCTAAGCTCTGGAAGCCACCCTCCATAGCCCCTGGGCCTATAAATACCCTGAGAGAATCACAGTGAGTCCCTTTGTTCACTGTGATCCCTCAATTGGTGGCTAAAACCCCGTAGAGCTCTCACCTTCCTCGGCGAACTCCCGGCATTTTTAGAAAGCTAGGTGTAGCGCCCACCACCCTTAATCTGCCAAAGGATTAGGTTAAGGGTGGGGTGTCACATTGGCTAACCCCTCACTTATCATTGGATTAGGATAGTCTTCACAATCCACCTGATTAGGGAATGATTAACACAGAATCAAACTATCAGTCACTGTATAAGTAAATAAACAGAGTGCGAAAGCGATTTAAGGAAATGTAAACCATCCAAGCATCACAGTGTAAATAAGAATAATAGACTCATAATATAAGCATAAAATCCAATATACAGTCAATGGTATTTGTATTATTACATAATTTAAAATATTTAAATAAAAATAGAATGAAAACCACTCATTCTCACTCGAAGTATAAAGGGACTAAACGGCAGCTTCTTCTACGGGCTCCTCCTCGGGGTAAGGCTCCACACCTAACTCCTGCTTGTCTAACTATAAAGAGTCTTCCATTGTCGGTTTCACAATATAGGGCCCCAGCCAAAGAAAAGAAAAATCTGATTAGACAATTGTCTAAGTATATTTTAAGCTGATGAATTATTATAAGTGTTAAGTAATATCACCATTTGACAACATCTAAGCAACATATATATATGAAAGGAGCAGCAAGCAATACAAAGAAACAGGGAAGCTATAAATCATCATTTATAACTTAAGCAAAGAAAAAGGGGAGAGGCTGAGACATGCCTCGCATACAAACTAAACAAGGAAGGGCATATAAATATACATAACTAAACAAGTGCAGTTAGAAAAATTCTACACCCTAAACATGCTGGTGATCAATAGCAAATATGCCAATTAAAATAAATAACTCAGTAGTGGTACATATAAATAGCAGCAAAATTCTAACATCCTATATATATATATATATATATATATATATATATAAGCAGTACAAGAAAATAGCTGACAGAATAAGAATACTGAAAAGTAAGCAACAACAACTACATATAAAATCACACGTGCATCGACTGCCATATAGAAAAAAGCTACTCAAGCCCATTGAATACCAAAGAAGCTTAGCACCATCACGGCTAAGTCATAAACTGTGTACCCCTAGCGACATGGAGGCTAGGCATATAAGAACACAAAGCAAGCGAAGTGTCTTAGCACCAGTACGGTTAAGGCCCAACTGTATGCCCCTAGCGACATACAGAGGCTAGTAAACTAAGCATACAAGGCAACCTTAACGCCAGTACGGCTAAGGCACCAATGGTGTACCCCTAGCGACATAAGGAGGCTAGTAAACTAGGCACACAACAAAATAGATCCTTCCCCTAACGACATAAGGAGGCTAGGCAATAAGGATATAACTGAGAGGCAGCTCATAAATCATTATCTTTTCATAAATCACTTTAATATTTTCACAAAGGATCTAAGGAGTCTCCATATTTCCTAACATTTTATTCATGCATCAAATGTCTTATATGATATGCTCAAGGAAGTACGGCACAAAAGTACAAGAAATGCGTAAGCAACAATCGTCAAAGTAAGCAAGGGACTCTACTAAACATGGTGATATCATCTGTTTTCTACTTAACCTTATAACTATTCTAAGTTACACAAGTTCAGGATCATCGTTTTCCTACTATCGAGTGTAGCTCAGAAATTCGTCCTTACAAGATAAAAAAAAAGGATTGGAACTGATCAGGTTCCAATCTAGTTCAATTAGATAGACGACTACGAGTTAAATCAATAAATCATACGTCTAGTTTTGTAAATTTAGATGTTCTAACTAAGATCTGATCAAGATCTTCTATACCTATAGATTATGGATTAAACACTACGAGAATTAGGTTTAATCACATAATCCAAAGGATAAGACCTAAGGTCTAGGTTTTATTCTATAAGTGATCTACTAGTTATGGCAAATCATATTAAGTAATCAAACATAATAGGATGAATCTCCTACATTAAACCTAAAATTAAAAGACAAAATAATCAAAACGAGTTGTAAAATAAAAGAAGGTCTAGAAACTAATAAACCAAGGTTTCACCCATAAGGTAACCCAATTTACCCAATGAATGAACTCTAACTTATGATCTAGTCTTAGTCTCAGGAAAGGTCTTTAAGGTGTAGTGCTTTTAAGACTTAACAGAAATTATTAGAATCTAACTTAAGAGTTGATTTCACTCACTTAATTGATACTAAGAAGACTATAATCTTGGTTTAAGAGTTTTGAAATGTAAACTAGAAGTCAAGAGTACATAGTCCAAATTTAGGGCAAAATAACTATTTTGCCCCTACCTTAAGGGTCAAAAAGTCAACTTTTGATTTACAAATTAGAATTGAATTCTTTAGGTTCTAATTGGTTCCTTACTATCTAACTTGAAGATAGACAGTAAGTACGCCTAAATCGGGCAAGAAACGGTCAAGTTATGGCTAAAATAAGGCTAGGGGTAATTTAATCATTTACCTAAATTTCCAGGGTTCAGATCCTTAATATTATTTTATTATAATAATGACATTGAAATTCTAGGCTAGTTAGCATCTTGAATTTTCTAATTTGGAGTTGATTTGACTAAGTTATGGCTGTTTGAAGTCTAGGGGCATTTTGGTCATTTTTCACTAAAGTCAACTCTAAATTATCAAGTTGACTTTTTATCCTGATATCCGAATGAGAAAACTAATACTACTACGGTGATGGGGCCGCTCTCCTGAGCATTTTAAGACCCATATTGACTATGTTTCGATAATTGGGTAAAAAGTTATGGGGTCTTAAAGAGGCCCCAAAACGCTACCTCGTTATGCGTACCCCTGAAACGAAATTTTACATTATGCCATTTGATCCTAAATATTTTTCTGAGTATTTTAAGACCCATATTGGTTATGTTTGGATCATCCTACAAAAAGTTATTAAACTTTTAAGTTTTACTATTCAAAAATACAATTTGAATTATTTTACTATTCATTTATTCAAATTGAATTATTTTACTGTTCATTCCTAAAGTTTAAATGTAATATTTCTAATTTTAAATTAATTATTAATTGATATTAATTAATTAAATAATTTACTGTAGTAAAGTAATTAGTGTTAATCACTTTTTAATTAATCTTAATTATCTGTTAATATTAAATTAAATATAATTAATTATGTTTTACTGTTCAAAAGTAATTAATTATCCTAATTACTGTTTATGATTAAATTAATATTTAATTAATATTAATTAATCCTCTATTATTTTTAATTAAATAAAGTTACTATTCAAAAGTAATTAATTATCCTAATTACTATTTAGGATTAAATTAACATTTAATTAATATTAATTAATCCTCTAATTATTTTTAATTAAATAAAGTTACTGTTCAAAAGTAATTAACACTAATCCTGGGTTAATTAACACTAACTGTAATTAATTAGGACTAACAGTAATTAATTAACACTAATAGTAATTTAATTAATTTCTATTTAATTGACAGTGGGCCTCCACTGACACGTGGCACTTCCAGAAGCTGCCACGTGGCACTGTGGCCCCACAGGTTGCTGACTCAGCTCGGCTGACTGGACAGTGGGCCCACCTGACACGTGGCACTGCTAGAGGCTGCCACGTGGCACTGTGGGTCCCACTGGCTGCTGACTCAGCTCGGGTGACGGGATGTGGGCCCACCTGACACGTGACACTACCAGAGGCTACCACGTGGTACTGTGGGTCCCACGGGCTGCTGACTCAGCTTGGTGACGGGGCTATGGGCCCACCTGACACGTGGCACTGCCAGAGGCTGCCACGTGGCACTGTGGGTCCCACTGACTGCTGACTCAGCTCGGGTGACGGGGCTGTGGGCCCCCACTTGACACGTGGCGGGCCCGTAGGCTGCTACGTGGCTGGGTTGGCCCCACCCGCGCTGACGCGGACCCGACCAGGGCTGGTCGGGCTCGGGTCGACCCGACCCGTCCCGAAGGCGCGACGCTTCGCCTTCCGTGGGGGTTCGGCGGACCGAACCCTGTCCGCATCGGGGAGCTGGTGCGCCCGATCGGGTTGGTTAAGCCAGATCAGAACGGTGGATGTGTAGATGACATCCTAATCTACATATCCTACAATTTTTGTAATGATCGAACGGTAAACGAGGGAGATCGGGGTACCTGAAGTTCGGATCGATGAAGGTTTCGGCGGAAAAATAGGGCTGATTTCGGGGCTTGATTCCGGCTCGATCCGGGCTCCAATCGGTGTAAACTCGGAGCCTAGGGGTAGGCTGATGTCTTATAGACCGGACGGCGACCTCGCCGAGGTCTGGATGCGGCCGGATTGGCTAGAAAATGCGACGGGCCCTGCGTGTCGGATCTGCGCGAGCGCGGACTGTCCGTATCGCGCCAGACCGCGCGACGCGGATCGCGGCCGAGAGCCGTTGGATCCGCGCGCGATCGGACGGATCAATCCCGTGATTGTCGCCTGGGGCCAGACTAGCTCGAGTTGATCGTATCGATCGACTGAGCTAGCCAACGAGCCAATAGCTGAATCTGAGTAAGGACCCAGCGATTGGCTGTGTCTCGGGTTAAGATAGGTTCGGGGTTCGACGCATCTAGTCCCCCTGAGTGTGTAGGGATCAAAATCCCGTCGAATCATGGTCCCTGTGAGGAGAATTTTGCCCTCACAGGCGACCTGAGATGCCTCACAGAAAGACATATCGGGTGAGTAAGACCCCATCGATCCAGAGGGATCCAGATGGGGGTTCTTGGTCCAACTATGCGTCTTCCCTCAGGGAACGTGTAGGGATCGATTTGAGCCCCTGCCGTCGCCGGAACGCCGAGAATTTCAGCTTTCAAATTCGACGGGCTCGGGGCCCGTCGAGAGGTTGAAGATGAAGTCGCGGGTCCGGGTCGGGCCGACCGCTGACCCGCGCGGTTTGGAATTTGGGCCACGGTTAATTAAATGATTATTGGAATGTATTTTTAATAGTTATGATTTAAATTAATTGAAACATATAGTTTTAATTTAAATAAATATTCAGAATGAATTAATTGAATAACTTTAGATACACACATCCAAATGGTATGATCCAATATACCATTTGTATCAGAAAAGTTCCAGGAATCTGAATCTAAAATAAAATTTCAGATCCAATGGTTAGATTTAAAATATTAACTGGAACTTTTCTGTTCTTAAATAAATCATA
Source organism: Gastrodia elata (assembly GCA_016760335.1). NCBI lineage: Eukaryota > Viridiplantae > Streptophyta > Magnoliopsida > Asparagales > Orchidaceae > Gastrodia > Gastrodia elata. Next base: position 24,350,060 of record CM028674.1, on the reverse strand, counting down.
TAAAATCACCTAATTATCCAAATTGTGAGTTTAAGGGCTCTGATTGCTCCTTATGACCTAAGGAACAATGCTAAAGCCTTAAAATCCTTTTTAGGTAATTAATTTTCTTAATCACTCCTTAAACACCCTAATTAAAGATTAGTAAACTTAACCCCAATTAAGCCTCTAAGTTGAGTGAGGGTTTTTCCTAACCTTATATTTAGTCAATTAGAATCTAAGTGTAGAGTTGGATTGCCCTAAATTGCCTTAATTTTACTAATCACCCTAAGTAGGTAATTAAGTGATTAGTGCTAATTAAGATCAAGTAGGTCTTCAAAACCTAAATTTTGGGTGTTTCCCACTTTACTAAGTCATGTGAAATATATTAAAACAGATTAGAACTAATTTGGGTAAGTAAACCCTAAAATCCCAATTTTAGCTTTAAGAGTGGCATTTTGGTCATTTTGACCAAAATGTGGATTAATGTCCCTCAAGAATTGAAAATTTTAGTAATATACTTTAAATTAAATTGGAAATATTTTCTGAAATCTTAGAATAATAATATTATTCATATGATCCTTAAATCATCAAACCTTCATTTAATCCTTAAATAAGATGCTTAACTCTTAAGCATTCCATTTAAGGATCATTTGACCTGAAAATTGAAATATAATAATAAGAATTGTCAATTATATCATTAATAAACTCAAATAAGATAACTTAAGAGCTTAGTATCAAAAGATAAGGAATTGGAAAAGTTTAAGTTAAGAATCGAGCTTAAGATCTAAAAGTGATCAAACTTAGACTCTTAGATCTTAAGTAATCTAAAGAGATTATTATGAGTTAATGGTTAATCTAATGTTTAGAACTATTAATCCTTATAGTAATAAGCCCAATATAGCTAGATGTTGAGCCTAATTGCTAAAGAAAATGCAATTGGAATCCCCTAAGCTAATATCTAGTTTTAATGTCTATAGTGAACAAATCTCAGATCTTTGGATCTTAGATCTTAGACTTAGATCTTCAATTTGAATCAAACTACCTCCAATTGTAATTCTTTAATGATTGATTATTTAATCTTTTGAAGCTTTCCATGCGGGTATAGGATGATTCAATCAATAAGATAATGAAATTATCTTAAAGATTGAATATAGATCTTAGAGTTTCAAGTTCTTAACTGATTATTTTATCTTATAATTAATAGAATAGCCTTTCACTAAGATCATGGTTCCTGAATCTTTCAACTTATAGGATCCTTTACCCTTGGAATTAAGTGAGAAACCTAGATCCTATTTTAGTATCACCTTGGATTAAGAATTTGAACTCAACATAGGGTTTAAGTTCTAAATCCTTAAATCTTGATTTGTATGATCAAGATTTGGGTAAGAGAGTAAAATATTCATAAAATTAGGTCGTTGATTTGCTTATTTAAACCATATAGTCGTCACATGATTTTTTTTTATTAGAACTTGTTAAGTTCTAATATTTGACTTTAAGGACGAAAATTTGAGATTCTATTCGATAGCTGGATATCGGAGATCCTAAGCTTGTACTTTCTCAGAGTAGTTAGATTTGGAAATTAGACAACAACAGATATCACATACGTTTAGATTGAGTCTCTTGCTTACTTTGATTAGATTGCTTTGCATACCTTGGATTTTGAGCTTTAGCCCTTGAGTATAATAGGAAAACTTAGGATGATGTATCCTAAGCTAGTATTGAATTTACATATTATTCAGTTTTGTTTTATTACAGTTAGTAGAATATGACCTAGTTTAGTCTGCCTCTTCAGTAGTAGTATTGTATAGACTGGACTCAGACCTAGCATATTTGGATGGCTAGGCTGGGGATTGACTAATTGATTAATATTGGAGGCCCTGTATGGCCTATTGGCTGGTATGGCAGTACTAGAACTTAGAAATATTACTACTTTACCTGTATTGTATTGTTTGATTTCTGGTTTGTTTTGCCACATGCTTCAGTGGCCTTATTTTCAGTATTTGCTCGCTTTGCCACATGTCTCTGTGGCTTCACTTATCATATATTGCTTTGCTTTTCGCCACATGTCTCAGTGGCCTTTCTTTTCATATTAATCTGCATGTTGTATGAATATTTTATGGCTTAGATATATATATAAATGGCATGTTTAGGATGCTAGAATTTTATTATATTCAGTACTCGTGTTCTTTTATACTCAGCATATTTTACTTTGATCATAATCATGTTAGGATCATGTTTATTCATTAGTTGCAGTTATTTTTGCTCTTAGCCTTACCTTGCTTATTTTGAGTCTGTATGTTATTTTACATATATGTTGCATGCTATAAATAGATAGTTTATAGTATCCCAATTCTTTTATAGCTTATTGCACCCCTTTACTGCTGCATGTATAGTTAAATTTAAATGTGATATCCTTTAACATTTAGTTCACTTTAAATAGCCTGAAATGTACTTAGACAATTGTCTAACTGTAACCTTTTTATTTTGTTGGCTGGGGCCCTAACATTTGTGATACCGACAAATGTCAGATTCGGACTTGTTCGTGGGCAGTGTCACTGAGGAGGAGCCAGTTCAGGAGGAGGACCTTCCAGCTGCTGTCTAGCTAGCTTTGCCTTGTGGATGTTACAATATGTTATATTGCTTCCGCCACTTTGATATTTATATTGATGAATGTTACAGCACTTGGTGATAAGTCCTTGCCTTAAGGCAAGTTGGGTTCGCCTAACTTTACTTAAGTTGGGGATTTGCCATAGTTGGAGCACCGCAGTTCCTTATTGTTAGTACGGGGGGCCCCACACTGGGGGGGGGGCTCTTTTAAAAAGGATGGAAGCATGGCTCTTGGATGGGATGAGTTTGTCTCATCCCATAACAAGCATGAGAAGGAGATGATAGAAAATGAAGAAGGAAGGGGGGAAGACTTGCATGAGGGAGAAGAGGAAGAGGCACCAAATTCAGCAAGGAGGAGGGATCTAGCAGGGAGCAAGAGGAGGAATTAATGGATTTTGGTTTAATTATTTAATTAATTAATGCTATAAAAATCAGATTTTATAAACGAACTCTAAAAAATTCCAAAAATTTATTCATAACTAATTTGCGGGTGAGGAACTTAACAACGAAGTCAGATTTTAATTTGGAGATCAATTTAATTATCCTAATTTTCGGGATATTTAAAAATATATTAAATATTTACGAAAATCCGACGACTTCTAGATATTTTTAAAATATCACCCCTAGCTAATTTGGGGGTGACGAGCGCAATAACGAAGTCGTATTTTGATTTAGATGCCAAATTAAATATCTTAATTTTTTAATTAATTAAATATTATTAAATATTCTAAAAATACTATTGAGCTCCAAATCACTATAAAATTTTAGAGTTTGATTCTAATAAATAGATGAACTTAATTGAATAATAATTTGGATACGATCAAGCTAAAATTAAGCTAAGTAACAACTTAGGGTTGTTTCAGGGCCAGCCATCCATGGCTACCCTTAGAGCATGTGTAATACAGAAATAAGGAAGGTGACATGAAAAGAAGAAGAAGAAGAAGAAGGAATATTTAGATTTAGGAAAAAAAATAATAATAAGAAAAAAAAATCAATTTAAATTAATTATATTTTTTGGTCGTTTGATTTTCAAATTTAACAAAACTTGACCTGGAGGTCTGTCTTGACGAGACGAACATCCTTGAATAAAAATTTCTTGATTTGGAGCTATATTTTATTTATTATTAATTTTTGAAGATAAAAACTTCAAAAATTAATTACAAACAATCCGACGCTCAAAATTCAGCAAAACTTTTTATGTATCCTTATTTTATTGTTGCAAATCTAATGGCACCAAAATTATTGAATTTAGATTTATGTTTAATTTTTCTAATTTTCTTTATTAAAAAATTCAATAATTAATATATGAATATTCGTCCTTCAGATCGCCTCCAAATTTGGGCATTATGATTATAAAAATATACTCTTTTCAATGGTATAATTTGTTTAGTCTAATTTTGAACTTGCTTGGAGATTTGATTTTGTCATGATTTGGTCAATATTTTGGCTTTCTAAAATTTGCGTTATTACAAACTCCCATACTTAAAATAAATGTTGTCCTCGACATCATATGCATTTTTGGTTTTGATGGTTACCTGGTTATTATGAAGAGATTTGGATATTTTGTGCGCATATCGTCATCTTTTTCATAAGTGGCTTATTTTAAATTTTGGTTGCTCCATTGAACATTTACTATAGGAATTGATTTACTACGTAATTGATGAATATTTATTGCGTGAATCTTGATGGGTACTTTGATATATATTAAGTTTGGCTGGATGCATTCTCTAGGAACATAAATTTATTATTCTGGGTTGATTAAGCATTTATGGAGAGATGATACATGAATTATATTATGCACAAAATCTTTTGATAACCTTAATTGGTTAGATGGGCCTCTTACTTGAGCTAATACTTCAAATGGTCCGACGTATCTAGGGTTTAGTTTTCCTGTTACTACAAAATGGTGTATCCTTTTCATCGAACTTACCTTTAAGTAGGCAAAATCTCTAACTTGAAATTTGATTGGCCTATGTTTAAAATCATAATATTTATTTTATCAATCTTGTGATGTTTGTATTATTTTTTGTATTAGTTGAATTTTTTATTTTGTAGATGCTACGAGTTCTGATCCATAGATTTGAGTGTCGCCTACTTCGAACCAAGATAATGTTGTATTACTATTCCTTCCATATAGTGCTTTATATGGAGCCATTCATATACTTTCTTGAAGATTGTTATTATATGCAAATTCTATTAATGGAATATATTCTTCCCAATTACCTCCAAAATTTAGTATGCATAGTCTTAAAAGATCGTTTAATACTTTATTTACCTATTCAGTCTGACCATTAGTTTGAGGATGAAATGCAGTACTTATTGTCAAATTTGTTCCTAGGTCTTGATGTACAGATTTTTAGAAATATAATGTAAATTGATAATCTCGATCAGATGTAATTGTTGAAGAGATTTTGTGTAGCATGACCGTTTCTTTTATATTTATTTTTGCAAATTTTTTTATGTTATATATTTTCTTGATTGGAATGAAATGTGTTGATTTTGTAAGCCTGTCTAATATTACCCAAATAGTATCATCTCTTATTTTACCTTTAAAAAGCCCAGCTATAAAGTCCATAGAGATGTCTAACCATTTTCATTCTAGAATTTATAATAGTTGTAGAAGTCCTCCTGGTTTTTGAAGTACTGCTTTTATGAGGTTATAATCATGACAATGAGTTATAAATTTTCCAACATCTTTCTATAATCCAGGCCACCAGAATACTTTTTTTAAATTTTTATATATTTTTGTACTTCCTGGATGTATTGTGTATCCTAAATGATGAGCCTCATGTAGTATTTGATTACGTAGCTGTGGCGCCCCACCTCTTAACCCGCAAGATTAAACTCAAGGGGTGATGTGCTACTCTGGCAAATCTCTCACTTATCAGTGGATTAGATAAAATTCACAATCCACTAATAAGAGAAGGATGTGCACAAAATGAAAATATACTATCAGTCACTAAATTAATATAAATACAGAGTGCGGAAGCATATAAAATAAATATTGCATCCATTTCACCATATATTAATTGAGAGACAAAATGAAATATAGTTCAGAAAATAATAGTGCAGAAAAGTAAACACAGTCACAAGTGTATATGTATTATTACAACATTTAATTAAAGTTCCAAAATAAAATAAATTGCATTACTCGTTCTCACAAATAATATAAACAAACTAAAGATCTTCTGCTCCACCCTGAAGTGCCTCTTCCAAAAATGGTTCCTCCATAGGGACTGGATCTTCAAACTGTTCAAATTCTGACATTATCAGTTTCACAATGCTAGGGCCCCAGCCAACAAAGAAAAATCTTATTAGATAAATGATCTAAGTATATTTTAAGCTGAGATTTTATTATACATTTATTAATATCACCATTTTTCTTAAACTTAAAGTAGTAAAAAATAAACTAGGAGCAACAAGCATCAAATGGAAAAGTGATAAGTTATAAATTAAGTATTTATAACTAAGCAAAGATGAGACAAAATACATACCTCGAAAGAAAGCTAAGGACAAGGCTAGGCATGCATATATAGATAAATAAAAAAATATTGAAAAGAAAGACTACATCCTAAATATGTTGACGATCATATGACTTATGCAAATTTAAAAGACGTAAATCTAATTATGGTACATATAAGTAAGCAGCAACAATAAATCTAGCATCCTATAATATGCAAGTAAAGTAAGTAAAGTAGCTGACTAAAGTAAAAGTGATTAAAAAGTATAGCTGAAAAATAGAAATTTAATATAAGTGAAATAATAAAAATTATGTATTAACTGCCATACAGATGAGGGTTAAATCTAGCCTGCTGAAATCAAAAGGATTCATAGCGTCAACAAGGAGGCTAAGGCGATAAAATTTTCTAGCGTACACAAGGAGGCTAGAACAAAAATATTCTTAGCGACATAAGTGGCTAAGGTAGAGAATTTTCTCCTAGCATCAATAAGGAGGCTAGGCAGAAAATATATATAACTGAACTGAGAGGTAGCATTAACACATGCAATTCTTATTTTAGTTATTTAATTTACTTCTATGGATAATTTTAGAAGTAACTGAGGAGTCAAGCATGTATGCAAAACTATTTGAGTTCCAAACTCAACAATACACTCCTCAATGGATGCTGTTAAGTAATCCTTATCTCACTTTCCCCCTGCCCATTGTAGTACTATGCGCAAAAGTTAACCAGTAACTGAACCCAGTGCAAAGTTTTCCTAAATATTCTATGTTTTCATTTTTATGCAACAATGTTCTTGTATGATATATCTAATGAATAAAGCAAAAATTTCAAGAAATGCGTAAGCAACAAAATTTTTAATAGTGAGCAAGAGACTCTACTAAAATATGATGATATTATTTATTATCTAATTAAATCATTCTAATTATTCTAAGTTACACAAGCTCAGGATCTCTAATTCTTATTATCGAGTGTAACTTAGAAGTACGTCCTCATAAGTTAAGAGGATTAGAATTGATTAGGTTCTAATCTAGTTCAATCAAGTATAACTATAGATTAAATAATCAATCACAATATTATAATATAATGAATTTAGATGTTCTAACTAAGATCTGATCAAGATCTACTAAATTATAGATTATGGATTAAACACCATGAGCTTGGTTTAAATCATATAATCCAATTGTAAAACTTAAAATCTAGGTTTTTAATCTAAATGTGATCTAATGAATAAAGCAAATCCTATTAAGTAAGGTCAAACTTAATATGATAATTCTCTTATCCTGAATCTAAGGTTAAAAGACAAAATAATCAAAAATTAAATTTAAAATCTAAAAATTAATAAATTCAAGAATTTATCCATTGAATAATCCACTTATTCAATGAATAAAATCTAACCTATGATCTAGTCCTAGTCTTAAGAATAGTCTTAATGTGATGTGTAAAATCCTAAGAAAAAGATTTGGAGGAATTTTAGGGAATTTAACCAATTTTGATTGAACGACTGATTTTATTCACTTAAAAGATCATAATATAATTTTTTTATTAGTTTTAGTGATTTAGAAGATCATTTAGGGGTTAATGACGCTTAACTTAAATTTTGGGTAAAATAATAATTTTGCCCCACTTAAGAGTCTAAAAAGTTATTTTTTTGATTTAGGACTTCAAATTAGAATTTCTTGTTATCAAATGATTCATTATTGTCTAACTTGAAGATAGATAGTAAGTACACTTAATTTGGATAAGAAATAGGTCATATAGGTCCAAACCAAAGATTTTGACTTAAGAGGAAATTTAGTAATTTACAGTAAATAAAATCTAAATTTTTATATAGTTTACTATTGGTTGCTGTTCAAGGATTTTATAAAGTTTAAGAATACTAAATTCTGAGGTTAAATGACTAAGTTATGGGTGTTCTAAATTTCAAGGGCAATTCAGTAATTTTCTAGGGTTAAGAGAGGCAAAAACTAAACTTTTTCAATTGGAGTTCAATTTCAGCAAAACTTAGTGTCTATAACTTTTCTATAACATACTGAGTATTTTAATTGGGAGTAGACCCAATTTGGACTTCAATTAGTCAAGATATGACCTAACTAGGGTTATGGATATTTTGATTATTTCTAATTTTCTAGGATTCAAAACCTAAATATTATTTTAGTTTACTGTTGACACTAAGATTCTAAGCTAGTTAGCACTTTGAATTTCTTGATTTGGAGTTCAATTGAGTAAGTTATGGTCAATTGAAAACTAATGACATTTTGGCCATTTTGGGAGAAGTGTCATAAATATCACGTTAAAAACTAAGCTCCAAATAGAAAAACTAATACTACCACAGTGATGGGGATATTCTTCTGATCACTTTAAAACTATATTGATTATATTTGGATAACTAGGTAAAAGTTGTTTGTGTTTGCTTATGTCCTAAAATGGCACTAGGTTAAATATATCCCGAATTAAATTTTTGATTAACGTCATTCGATTCCTTTTATTTTTATGAGTAAAATGAGATATATATTTGATATGTTTGGATCATTATTTTTAAAGTTATGAGACTTTTTAAGTTTTATTCAATTTAAATTTAAATTAAATGATATTACTATTTATTTATACAAATTAAATTAGTTTAATATTGTTAAACTAACTTAATATTTTATTTATATTACTTAATGTTAATTAATTATTTTTAATTACTATTTAATTAATTAAATTAATTATTAAAATAATAATTAATTAACTTAATCACAATATTAATCTTTATTACTAATAACTATTTAATTAAATAATTCCTTAATTTACTATTAACTTAATTAACTTAATCATTGCAATTTAATTTAATTAATTAATTATTACTAATACTAACTTAAACACTTAAATTAACTTGAGTATTCTTAATATACAATTATTTAAACCTAAAGTTTCTGTTTAATATACTCATATATCTATATATATATTCATATATATGTAATTATATATATGCTCTAAAGTTTCTGCCATATATATATTTATCTATCCTAATGAAGGTATATATATATATACCACAATAATGTATTCCTAAAGTTATGTTATAATATATAACTATATATTTATATATATTATATTTAAATTTAAATTTTTTAACTTTTCAGCGAGGTTTGACCTGCGGCGGGACCCACTGAGACGCGTGGCATCCTCTGGTTGGACGCGGCAGAGGCAGCGAGCCCCATGGGACACGCTGCATCCCGTACGATGCGGGACTGCGGGCGGGCCCACGTGCTGACGCAGGCGGGGCCCGCACGACGTGCGTGCGCCGCGTGGCAGGCCCGCTTGGACTCGCACAGGACGAGCCCGACTCGGCCCAGCTCGTAAAGTTTTCATCTCCCCCGTAGCATACCGAGGCAGGGAGACTAGTGTTTGAGAAACGGAAGCCTTCCCACCATCTTCTGTGCACGAGCCACCCGTCGATGGAAAGGTCTCGGAGAGACCTTTCTAACAGTGCCAAGAACATAGCCGGAGGTGAAGTGTACCGTCGGCAGAGTTAAAGCCTAGGTGGCTAGGTGCAGTGCGTGTGTGCGGTCGAACCCGATGGGATTCAAACCTCAGTTTGGGTCGATCAGACCCAATCGAACTCAATCTGGTCCGATCAACGCTCGATTAATAACATGCAATCACTTATCAAAGCGAAATATTTAGGATCAACTGAGTAGATGAAAAATGGGGGGTACCTTAGGGTTCAATGGCTTCAGGAACTGAGGGCTTGAGTGAGGTTAATCTGAGCTTCAATTCGCTAAACTAGTGAGTCCTGAGCGAGGGTTAGGCCTTATTAGCTTCTGGACGAAGGTTGCGAGGCTGGAGGAGGCCATCGGTTGGCTTGGGCCACTATAACAACCCTAATTGTTATCTCAGCTAAATCTGGATTAATTAAGCTAAATCAATGCTTGATTTTGATTTCATTGGATTCAATGGGTCATTTAAACCTAACCCTAGAAGTTTGGAATCATTTGGAGCTAAAATAGAAAATTTGGTATTTTTGGCTATTTTTAAACTTTGAAAAATATCTAAATTATTTTGATCTCCAAATTAAAATCTGATTTTATTTTTGAATTCCTCATACCTAAATTAGCTAAAAATGAATTTTTGGGAATTTTTGGAGCTCATTTAGTCCTAAATTGGATTTGAATTATATTAGAATAATTATATATTATTTAATTGGATTTAATTTTAATTAAATTAAATAAATTAATAATTTTATTAATCCGAGATTTGCTGTCGGGACCACGGCAGATCCGCTGCGGGGTCCCAACAGCGGCGCACGGCTTTGAGCCAGTGAGATCACTAGCACGCATCTTAGCGCGTTTGATCCAACGGCTCGCGCCTTCGATCGGATCTGCTTAATCTCAACCGTTCCGCAGTTCTGAGATTTGATCCGATGGCGCTTAAACCATCCACCTTAAGTAACCCCGATCGCCTGTTCGATCGACGGATCTGATCCGATGGCTGATCCAACTCCTCGCGCGACCGTTAGATGTCGGGTGATCAGAGTCGTCCCGCGCCAACTGTCGATCCATCAGATGGTCCTGGAGTTCCCCGACACTGTGGATCTTCGTCTCCAAAGAATCCCGTCCCAATAGAAGAAAATCTGCCGAATCAAGCCACGTCGGTCCTGTCTGCCACCTTCCTGCCAGGTCAGTTAGACCGTTAGGGTCCTTCCCATTGTGGCCGAGCCACAGGGATGGGTAGGGATGGCTGAGCCATTCCCTAATGGGCAATGGCGAGTGAACCCTCTGGGCTGAGCCAAGCTCCAAACCAGAGCTCTAGCATCCACTCCATGGTCTCCTCCGGCCTATAAATACCTCCCAAGACTCACAGTGAGCTCCTTTGCTCACTGTGATCTCCTCATCTCCCGGCTAAAGCAATTGGAGCTCTCGGCGAATGTGACGACTGTTCCTATCGCGTCTGCTGATAGAGGGCGTGGTCTGGCGTTCAGACCCCCTTGCCGAGCTCCTGTAACCCTCTGGTGCGACCCAGCCTAGTTGCATTGTCGTCTGTCTCCGAGCTTCTTCGAACCAAGGTACAGCCTCTGTCCCTTCTCTCTGTTGAACCAGTTTCAACTCGACTCGCCTCCTCTTAGACCTAGATGCTGCATTAGGACCCCTCCTTAGTTCCAGTAGACGCTCAGATCTTCCAGTGAGGCCTAGCAGTGGGCCAGACGGCATAATTGCCGTCTGAGTGTGCACTGCCAGTTGAGCCATTTTTTCCCAAATGCTGCATTCCTTAGAGGCGTTTGGCCATCCAATAGGTAGTAGAAGCTATCGGTGATAATTGTTAAACCATATCGAAGGCTGGATTCGACCAGATCGATTGATTCGATAGGAATCGATCGATCCAGTCGTGGGTCTAGACAGCAAAATACACCGAGTAGCACCCCAGCAATCCAGACCACCTCAGACCCTCTCGAGTCGACCTATCGCTCCCTCATCGATCTCTGAACGTGTAGGGATCAAGATAGCGATGACCTGTGGACTCTGTGAGGAGAATTCACTCCCCACAGGTGCGCCTGAGGAAGAGCTTCTGCCGAGTAGCACTTCATCGATCCGACGCCTCCCAGTTAGGGCTTCTTGGTTTAATTGACGCGTCTAGGTTCAGGGATCATGTAGCCGTTGAAATTGGGGAGTGGCGTGACCGGAGCGCAGAGAATTTGGCGCTGGGAGCTGGTCCTAGGGATAGGTCTGCGGGCGCGTGCGAGAGTAAGAAGACGCTGGATTTTGGGCCGGGCCGACCCCGACCCGCGCGGTTTGATTTCGGGCCGCAGCTAATTAATTAATTATAGGATTGTATTTTTAAAGGTTATGCGATTAATTAATTAAATCGTATAGTTTTTATTTAAATAAACATTCAGATTAAATTAATTGAATAACTTTGGCTATACTAATCCAAATGATATAATCCAATATACCATTTGAATCAGAAAAATTCAAAGAATCTAAATATAAAATAAAATCTCAGATCCAATAGTTGGATTGAAATTTATTTACTAAACTCTTTGTTATCATTAAATAAATCATATAAAATTATTAAGTATCCAATTTATGAGATTAAGAGCTCTGATTGCTCCTTGTACCATAATGAACAATATCAGGCCCTTAAATTTAATTTTAGATAATTATTTTTCTTAATCACTCCTTAATCATCTTAAATAAGGATTAGTAAATTTAATCCTAATTAAGCCTCTGATTTGGATGAGAATTGTTCCTAATGTCATATTAGGTCTATATTAATCTAAGTATAAGGTTGGATTGCCCTAAGAATGCTTATGTTCACTAATCACCCTAATTAGCTTAAATAAGTAATTAGTGCTAATTAAGATTAATTAGGTCATCAAAACCTAATATAAGTGTGTTTCTCACTTCATTAATCAATATGAAACTCATTAAAGCAGATTGGATCTAACTTGGGTAACTAAACTATAAAATCCTAATTTTACCCTTAAGAGGGGCATTTTGGTCATTTTGACCAAAATATATTTAAATGCTCCTTAAAACTTGGAAATTCCAGTAAACTACCCTAAGTTAGATTATAAATATTCTCTGAACTCTTAGACTAATAATAATGTAATGTGATCATTAATTTAAGGAATCTTCAATTAAGCCTTAATTAAGACATTTAGATCTTGAGTGACCTTAAAGAAGTCACTTAGGTTTAACCCTTACATGTAACCATTTCAAAAGTCACTTGGTAAGTTCAAACTAGTTAAATTATAAGCTTAAATGCTAATAGAAATAATAATGGAACATCCTAAGTTAAAATTTAGCTTAAGATCTAAAGTGATCAAACTTCAGATCCTTAGATCTTAAGTAGCCCTAAAAAGGTCAATATGAGGTTGATATCTAAATCTAATACTTAAAATTGTCAATTTCAACCCTAATAAACTTCATAGAGTTTAACTATGAACTTAGATCCTAAAAGAATTACAAGTGAAAGCTCTTAAGATAAAACTCTAATTTAGAGATCTAAAATGATCAAACATCAGATCTTTAGATCTTAAGATCTTAGACTTAGATCTTCAATTTGAAATTGAATCATCTCCAATTGAAATTCTTTAATGATTGATTGCTTAATCTTTTGAAATCTTCCATGTGGGTATAGGATGATTCAACCAATAAGATAATGAAATTATCTTAAAGATTTAATATAGATCTTAGATTCTCAAGTTCTTAATTGATAATTTTATCTTATAATCAGTAGAATAGTCTTTCACTAAGTTCTTAGTTCCTGAATCTTTCAGCTTATAGGATTCTTTACCTTTAATTTGGGTAATAAGTGTGAACCCAAGATCATAGATAGAATATTACCTTGGATTTAGGATTTGAACTCAACATAGGGTTTAAGTTCTAAATACTTAAATCTTGATTTATTTAATCAAGATTTGGGCAAGAGAGTAAAATATTAATAAATTAGATCATTGATTTACTTACTTAAACTAATAGTTGTCACATGATTTTAGATTAGAACTTGTTAAGTTCTAATATTAATTTTAAGGACGTAAATCTGATATTATACTCGATAGCTGGATATTGGAGATCCTAAACTTGTACCTTCTCATAGTAGTTAGATTGGGTAATTAGATAACATCAGATGTCACATAGTCTAGATTGAGTCTCTTGCTTACTTTGACTAGATTGATTTGCTTACCTTAGATATTGAGCCTTATTCCTTGAGCATACCAAGAAAACTTAGGATATGGATGATACATCCTAAGTTAGTATTTGAATTGCATATCATTCAGTTTTATCTTGTTTGCAGTTGGTAGAATATGTCCTAGCTTAGTCTGCCTCTTCAGTAGTAGTATTGTATAGACTGGACTCAGACTTGACATATTTGAATGGCTAGGCTGGGGATTGATTGATTGATATTGGAGGCCCTGTATGGCCTATTGGTTGGTATGGCAGTACTGTGTCTTAGGCTTATTGCTACTTTAGCTGGATTGTATTGTTTTCTGATTTGCTTTGCCACATACTTCAGTGGCCTTATTTTTAGTATTTGCTCACTTTGCCACATGTCTCAGTGGCTTCATATTTTATAGATTGCTCGCTATGCCACATGTCTCAGTGGCTTTTATGTTCTTTTTCTGTTTTTAACTAGCATGTTGTATGTATACTCATATGGCTTACTTATGTATATTAGTATGTTTAGGATGCTAGAATTGTACATTTCAGTACTTGTGTTTCTTTTATATACTCAGCATATGTTAATATGATCATATGCATATTAGGTTTAGAATTGTATTGTAATTGCTGTTTCTTTTAGCTTTTAGCCTCACCTTGTTTATTTTGCATTGTATGCTGGTTATAAATGGATAGTTTATAGTTACCCATTTCTTTCATAGCTTGTTGCACCTTTATTGTTTGCATGTGTAGTTAAGTTAAAAAGGTGATATCTTTAAATATTCAGTTCATTAAAATAGCCTAAAATGTACTTAGACAATTATCTAACTGTAACCTTTTTATTTTGTTGGATGGGGCCCTGACATTTGTGATACCGACAAATGTCAGATTCAGACGCGTTCATGGGCAGTATTGCAGAAGAAGAGTAAGTTCAGGAGAAGGATTGTGCTGCTGCTGTTTAGTTAGATATTGCTTTTTTATTTCAGTGAGATTGAGAGACATTCTTCTTTCTCTTTAAACTTCAGTTTGTAATAATTATTTCTGGATGTATTTTATTTCTACAATTATGATGAGTTACTATATTACATTCTCTTTTCCTACTATGTATGCATCTGGATGTTACTCTATTATTTATTGCTTCCGCCACTTTGATATCTATATATTGATGAATGTTATAGCACTTGGTGACAAGTCCTTGGCTTAAGGTAAGTTGGGTTTACCTAACTTTACTTAAGTTGGGGATTTGCCACAACTGGAGCACCGTACTTCCTTGTTGTCAGTACGGGGGCCCCACAGCCACGACGGGAGCCGTGTGTCGCGGGCGGTTCCCGCGATGAGGGAGACGACTATGAGCCGTCCGATATGATCCCGATCGGACGGTCCACACGGAACGGATCCGCGGGTTCGGATCCGTTAAGATAACGGATCCTATCTGTTAACGCGTCGAATTCGACCTATTAAGAAATGGTGAATCTGACCCTTTAACGCTTAATTAATTAATATAAATTAATTAAATTAATTAATTAAATTTTTATTTAATAATAAATTTTAAAATATTTAATTGATTCCAAAAAAATTCCAAATATTCACCCTTAGCTAATTGAGGGGCAAGGAACGCAATAGCAGTGTCGGATTTTTGATTTGACGAGTCTTTTAATTTCCTAATTTTTAGGGTATTTAAATATTTTTAAATATTCGACAAAATTTTGACAACTTGCGATTGACACGAAAATATCACCCCAAGCTAATTTGTGGGCAATGAGCGCAATGACGAAGTCTGATTTTCAATTTGATGTCAATTTAGATAAGTCAATTTATAAGGTTTCTGATTTTCCAAAATCAGTATTTGATCCATTTGATTCCTGATTTGGACTAGATCTTGGTGGAAGTCTCATAATGACATACTTATCCTTAAGACTAAGATTAGGAATTGGATTAGCCCTAATTGGCTAGCGTAATAACTTGGGTTGTTACGGTAGCTCAGGGTTATTAGGAATACTTATTCTTATCTCATAATAAATATAAGCATCTTTTAAATATAAATTCTTCTTGAGTCCACTTTCTATATCTTGTTTTAATCTGAAATATCCTTCATCTTTGAGTTGAGCATTCTTGATTTGTTCTTCCAAAGTAAGTTTGATTGGATAAATACTGCGCATGGTATTTATTCGTGAACTGAAGATCATTTTTATATTGATTTTATTAAGCTCTATCATGTGAAAAATTAATGCATAATTTTTGCTTAGTGCATTTATAATTACGTTTGCTTTTTCAGGATGATACTGAATAGTAAGATCATAATCTGTAATTAATTCTAGCCATCATCTCTATTTGAAGTTAAGTTCTTTTTGAGTGAAGATATACTTAAGACTTTTTTATGATCATTATAGATTTCACATTTAACTTCATAAATATAGTGTCCTCATATTTTTAAAGCAATCACCACTGCTGATAATTCTAAATCATGGATTAGATAATTTTTCTCATAATATTTTAATTGTCAAGATATGTAAGTAATAACATTCTTATTTTGCATTAAAATACCTCATAATCCATTTTGAGATACATTTGTAAAAAAATGATAATCAACTCATTCCTGTGGTAATATTAAGATTGGTGCTATTGTTAGTGCATCTCTTAATTTTTGGAAGGCTTCTTCCCACTTTGGGCTCCAAATAAAATGTACTGCTTTTTATGTAAGTTTTATAAGTGGAACTGCTATCTTTGTAAATCTTTTAACAAACCTCCTGTAATATCCAGCGAGTCCAAAAAAGCTTCTTATTTTTGTTATTGTTGTTAGTTGAGACCATTCTAGAATTACACTTATCTTTATTGGGTCTACTTGAATGTCACTGCTACTAACAATATGGCCCAAAAAAGTTATCGAGTATAGTCAAAACTCACACTTTCAAAATTTGGCATCTAGCTGGTACTGTATTAGTGTTGTTAATACTGTTTGTAAATGTTGGTCATGATCATTCACATTTTTGGAATAAATTATTATATCATCAATAATATTACAAATTTATCCAAAAATGGTTGTAATACTTTTTGCATTAAGTCCATAAATATCGATGGGGCATTTGTAAGGCCAAATGAGATAACCAAAAATTTGAAATGTCTGTACCTTGTTCTGAAGGCCATCTTTGGTACGCCTTCCTCATTTATCCGTAATTGATGATATCTTGATCGAAGATCTATTTTTGAAAATACTGTAGCTCGTGATAATTGATCAAATAAATCATCTATATATGACAATAGATATTTATTCTTTACTGTTACTCTATTTAATTCTCTGTAATCTATACACATCTTTAAGGTGCCATCTTTCTTCTTGATAAATAATACTGGCGCACCCAAGGGGGATACACTAAGGCGAATAAGTCATTTATCCATTAATTCATAAATCTATATTTTGAGTTCTTGTAAATCGCATGGTGTCATCTTATATGGAGCTTTAGATTGTGGTTTTGTGTTGGAATAAGTTTAATGAGAAAATATATTTCATGAATAGGTGGTAATCTTGAAAGATCATCTGGGAATATATCTACAAAATCTTTTATTATTCTCATGTCTTCTAAAAAAACTTTATCTTTTTTCATAC
Organism: Gastrodia elata; assembly: GCA_016760335.1. NCBI lineage: Eukaryota > Viridiplantae > Streptophyta > Magnoliopsida > Asparagales > Orchidaceae > Gastrodia > Gastrodia elata. The sequence goes on along the minus strand of CM028674.1, from coordinate 24,332,772 downwards.
CTATCATTGTTAACATATAATATTCATATCCTTTTTATTTTCATAATATCAATAAAGGGTGTCAGGGCGTTCAATTTTTCTTTGATAGTATTTGACTTATTATTCCCATTAAACTTTATTTTTCTCCCCTGACAATCTGTAATAGCTTTATGTTGACTTAGCCAATCCATTCCTAAAATGATATCAAAATTATAAATAGAAAGCAGTATAAGTGTGGTAAATAAGAATTTTCCATTTATTGATATATTGTAGATGCAATATTCATTGGCTATCATATAGGCTCCTGATGGTAATCCTATCTTTAGTTATTCTTCTAATTTTGAACATGGTAATTGTATTCGTTTGACAAATATTTCTGATATAAATGATTGTCTGGCTCCAGTATCAAATAAAAATAAATATGAATTATCTTTATAATATTAAATACCTGACATTATTTTAGAGTTTTATGGTTCCATGATAGGAGTAAGTGTATACACTCTTGAAGGAGCAGGATTCCTCTTTATTTGAGTAGAAACATGTTTTTATCGAGAAATAGGGGTAGTTGTCTCCTAGGAATTAGGAGTAGGTGCTTGCCTTAGTTTGTTAGTGGCGCTTGGTTGAAAGTTGATTCCACCATTCTGATAGGCTACCCAACTATAGTATAACTAGCTCTGCAAAATAGTTAGTGGTGGCACATTCTGCCACATTTATTATATTGATCTTTATGATGATAACAATCACCATTTGGAGAGTGGTGGCCTATTTAGTATCGGTTTGTTTTATGGTTGTATTGGATTTCTTCTGATTGACTGGATCTTTCTTTTAATTCTTTCTATAGTAATTTGATCATCATGCTCCAATATTTTTGCACACTCGAGTAGATTAGAGAAGTTAGTATGCCTTAAAGGAATTTGGCTTCTCGTTATGGAATGTTTAAGACCTTTAAGGAATCGATTACAATGAGCTGCCTTCGTACTTAATATATTTGGTGCGTATCGAGCTAATCTTGTAAACTTGATAGCATATTCAGAAAAAGTCCTATTTCCATGTTATAACCTCATAAATGTGTCTTCCATTATTGCTTGTGCAGATGGTGGAATATATTGGGCACGAAAGACTTTAAGAAAATCTTCCAAACTTTCTCTTCTAGATTAGAATTTGCAAATCTAGTACTTTTGGTAGACACCCACCAATTTTTTGCTTCACCTTCTAAAAGATAAACAATTAATCTTACCGTGTCAATTTATGGACATTTAATAGTTATTAACTTCTCAATATTTTTCAACCAGTCTTTTGCTTCAATTGGTGAGACTGTCCCATTAAAGGTGGGTGATTTTAGCTTGAGATAAGCTTGAAGGATTCGATCATTGGAGAAGTTTTGATTTGGGAAAGCTTGTATTGAGGATGTGTATATGTAATTGGTAACTTAGTTATAAAGTAGGGTTGTTACTAACTCCAGTAACTTATCGATCTTATTTTTGATGGGTTCGTTGGAGTTAGGGATAGTATGAGTTTTTTGAAAATCCATCTGAAGAAAGAAAAAGAAGAACTTTTCAGATAATAAGAAAATACTAATAAATAAAGCAAGAAGATGGATAAGCAAAACACACATATTTTCTTCTTTTTTATTTATCATCAAAGAAAACTTTTCTTTTAATATATATATATATATATATATATATATATATATATATTATATAGGATCTTGGTTATCTCATTCGGGTTGCTGGTTGGTAGATGCTTCTTCTTCCTCTAGCTCTAGATTTATTAAAGAATCGATCTTCTCTTTTAGCTTGTTTATCTGGCGGTTGAATCTAGTCTCCTGATCTTTTAATAACCAAGATAAAGAACTGATTGATATACTTATTGTTAATTTAAGCTCTTACAATCTATTTTCCAAATTCTCAATCCTATCATCAGTTAACATTATAAAAGTTGCTAGGGTTCCAATAACTATTTCTACTGTTTCTTATAATAATTGAACTTGCTCTTGTAAGGTTGGTGGGCTTGGAGCATAGTTTATATCGAGGTTCTCAAATTGCCATGGGATTTTATTTGAGGATTCTGATTCTAATAAATTATCTCAGTAATATTGTGATTCATCTGTTAAAAATATGATCTATGTAAAATTCCAAACTCTTATTATGATATAAAGTTTTATATTTAAAAGATACAAATATGTATATACACATAAGTATATATACATATATAAATATGCTTATATATGTATATGAATAAACTTAAGTTCCACATTTTTGCTGCACCCTTCATTTTACTGCTCCTATTTTTCTCTTAGTAGTAGTTTTCTGGTTTTTGTTGGATGGCGGGTTTTTCTGCTAGATGCTCTCAATTACCTTTTCTTTCTCTTTTAGCTCAATTAAGTGATACTCATATGTTGCAGCTGCTTCTTTGATGGTGTTTTGTAAGTTTTATAATTTTTTTCTATGATTTTTAATATGAGCATGGAAGATTGTAATGAATAGATCTTTCATCTCTTCAAATTTTTGGGTTAAGGTTTGAAATTAATTTTCTATGGTGGGTGGTCGATCAATACTATACATTTTTAGGCTTCTTGATGGGCATTAATTTATCTCACTGTGTCCCTCATTTTCTTTAAAGTACTCTTCGAACTCATTTTCGGGATCCATCTATTAAAAATAATAAATTAAAATAATTTATATATGTATATTTTATTTTTTTCTCAAATTAATTTGAACAAATCTAATTTTTATATTATCATTCTAAACTTTTCCCAACTCCAGCTCTGATACCAACTACAACAACCCCCACCTTAGTTCTCGACCCAACCTTGATCTTGGATCCTTGATAGATCTTGGTTAATGTGTGAGGTGTAACAACCCAGGTTGTTATTTAGGTCATTTATGACTAATCCAGGTCCTAATTATGGTTATAATATATTAATTAAGTTATTAGGAACTCACCACTAAGACAGTCCAAATTAAAAATTAAATGGATCAAATCCTAATTTTTGGGAAATTTTTAGAAACCATAGAAATTGACCTATTTATTTTGACCTCAAATCAAAAATATGACTTCACCATTGCGTTCATCACCCCAAAATTAACTATGGGTGATGTTTTGGAAGCAATTAAAAGTCATTGGGTTTTCGATGAATATTTTAATATGTTTAATATATTTAAATACCCAGAAAATGAGATAATTAAATTGACCTCTGATAAAAAATCCGACTTTATCATTGCATTCATCACCCTCAAATTAGCTAAGTGTGAAATTTTGAAAATTTTAAGAGCTCATTTGATTATTTAATTTTTAAATAATTAAATTATAATTAATAATTAATCAAAATAATAATAAATAATAATAATATAAATTATTATTATTATTTTTCAGTCCTTCTTCTGCCTTCCGCATGTAATGCATGCATGCATGAGGTGGCTTTTTGCCAACATTATAAGATCCTAAAAAATTTCTCATTTTAAATCTCATTTCAATCTTAAGCATAGTTGATATTATTTGAATCTATCATAGAGCAAAGCAACTCATTCATCTTCTTCCTCAAGCTTCAAATCGAACCCTAAATGTATCATCTATTTTTTCTTAAGGTCGAATTATGGCCTGTAATTTATTAAGTTATCTGTAAAATTAGGAGGCGTATTTGGTATTAATAGAAATATCTTGATGAGAGCTTTCCATTGATATATGGTACACCTCATAAAGAGATTTATATAGGAAGAAATTTGATCTGAAAGTTTCAAATTTTTTTTAATATTTGAGTGGCTGTATAAATTATTTAAGCAATTTTATTTTTTCTTCTATTCTTAAATTCTTGCTTATTCAATTCATTTCAAATTTTCAAAACATTATAATTTTGTAATTACAATTTCAAACATAGTGATCTAATATACCATTTTGATCAAAAAAATGCAAGGATTAATATTACATAATTAGTTTTTTATTTGAAGATTAATTTCATTAATTATCATTTAAACTAATTAAACACCTTAATACTAAAATTTGATTAATTCATAACTTAGTTAATTTAGCTTCAAATCATATGATCCAATATATCATTTTGATTAGAAGAATGTGTAAAATAATATATTGCAAGAAAAGTTTAGTTTCTATAATTATATTTTTTAATTTTTTCTAATTACTCTAAATAATAGATTAGTGAAAATTAAGCTCCTTAATTATCCAAAATTAGAATTTCAAATTGTTGATAGCTCCTAGTATAGTGTAGAATATAGTGGTGAAGTTAATTTTATAATTTTTTGATTAATTTCATTAATTACCCACTAATCATTATAAATCTTGATTAGTGAAAATTAGCAAAATTAAGGATCCAAATTGAGTTATTCAAGTTTTGATAGTTTATAGAGTATATTAAAACTTAGTGCTATAATTGGTTTAGTAATTTTATGATTAATTTCGCTAATCACTCACTAATCACCTAAACCCTAATTAAGCCATAACTTAACCAAATAAAGTTCAAATTGGGTTTACTCCCAATTAAAATACTCAATGGGTTATAAGAAAGCTATAGCCACTGAGTTATTAAATTTGGACTTCAAATGAAAAAGTTAAGTTTTTGACCCCATTAATGAAACCCTAATTCACATAATTAGCCATAAATCTTGTTTTGACCATAACTTGGCCATTTATATCAGAATTTAATAATTTTAGGTTCTATGGAAACTTTAGACAGTAAGCTTTAATACACTATTAGAAAATTTAAAATCGATTAGGTAAAATTACCAAATTATTCCTATGAGTCAAATTTCTTAATTTTATCTCATAAGGCTTAATAATTACTCAAAATTGATGTACTTACTGTCTATCATCATATTAAATAATAAGTAATCATTTGCCACTAAAATTTTCTAATTTAGAATCTTAAATCAAAAAGTAGATTTTTAGACCCTTAAAGAAGGGCAAAATGGTTATTTTGCCCAAATTTAGGATTAAGTGCTTTTAAACCTTAATTCCATGTTATAATCACTAAAATCAATAAATAAAGTAAATTTAAATTTAATTTCATTAATTTAAGCCATTAATTAAGTTTTAAATCAAAACCCTAATTTTTATCTTAAAGAAATTCTAAGTTAAATTGTTAAGCTGTATGATATGAGATAAATCTCACATCATACCTCTTCTTTGAACCTGCCTTAATCCATCCTCAACCTTTTTAATAATATTAGTTAAGTTGTGTATCTGAGAGTTCATCTTAGTGTTAAGAGCTTAATTTCCTTAGGAGTTAGGATTAATCTTTAGGATAGATTTTATCTATTGAGTAAATTGAGTTACTCAATAGGTGAAGCCTTGATTTTAATAGTTTATAATTTTTCATAGTTTATTAATGATTATTTAATCTTTTAACCTTAGATTTAAGAATAGAGATCCATCCTATTAAGTATGACTTCACTTAATAGGATTTGCCTTAAATCTTAATCTGTGAGGTTGGGTGGCAAAACTTAATTCTTTAGGATCACTTTTCGATTAAGTAATTGAACCCTAATATTTGGAGTTTAATTCTTAATCATTTCATATTGATTTGTCTAATCAAGATGGTTTGGGTTGCTTAAACAAACAAACTAGGTCGATTGATTTATTTAGACTTGTAGTTAATATTGATTTATTTATAATTAGGACCTAGCTAGTACTAATTATTTTCAATTTATAGGGTCACGAATATGAGTTATACTCGATAGTAGGAATTGGATATCTTGAACTTGTGTAACATAGAGTAGATAGAATAAATAAATTATATAATAATAGATATCACCTGTATCATAGTAGAGTCTCTTACTTACTTTAAAAATTGATGCTTTGCTTACTTTATTTTGAGCCTTATACCTTGCTATATGTATTGGACATAAGATATTTGATAAGTATCTCATATCATCTTTAAATTTTCATAAACAACATTTGCATTTTTATCGGTGCTTTTGGCTTTGCTGAATTCAGTTAAGTAGAGTGTGATCTAATTAGTCTGCCTTCGGTTTCTTCTGTTCTGACCTGTTTTGTGGTTGTTAGCCTAGTTTCAATATGGTAGTACTAATTTTAGGTACACTTCTACTCAGTGATTTTGCCTCTCAATTCCTTTTGATCTGATCTGTTGTCTATTCCATGCCTGGGATGATCCAGGATGGTGTGTAATAGACTACTTTTGTGGCTATTGGTTCGATTCTGATATGGCAGTAAGTAAGTTCATATATTTTCCCATTCAGATGGTAAGTTTGGCTAGTGTAGCTTTTTAGCTTATAATTATTATTTTCAATTTATTTTTCTACATTTTCAGCACTTTATTACTTCTGTCTTACTACATTTACTAGCTTTACTTCTACTTATAGGATGCTAGTCTTGCTCACTGCTTATATACATAGGATATTAGTTTTGCTTTTTGTTATTTAATTATTTCACATGTACTTTTACTTCAAATTAATTAATATGAGTTTATATTGATCATCAGCATATTTAGGTTGAGTTTTCTTTCAACTATATTAGTACTTAGTCTTTATTTTATAGCTAACCTTATTGTAGCTATACTTGGAGGTATGTGCTTACTTCTTATTTTGTTAAGTTATAGACTTATGGTTTATAACTATTTTTCTCTTTCATATACATTCTGCTCCTTTACTGTTTGTTTTAAATTTAAAGTATATGGTGATATCTAAATTACCATAATAAAATTGTAGCTTAAAATGTGCTTAAACTTTTTGTCTAATTAGATTTTTCTTTTATTGGCTGGGGCCCTATCATTGTGAAACTAACAATGGTAGACTCTGAGCTATTTGAGGTTGTTGAGCCTTTTGCAGACATGATTCATGATGATGTTCAAGCTGTTGAAGACCCTTGGTTTTTCTTTTCTGTATTACGAGGATGAGTTGTTTACTTATTGTATTTCTGCTTAAATCTGTTACATTATATTGTAATAATACAAGTTTAGCTTATATTTTCTTTTATTGCTATTATTTTGAGTTGTATGTTCTTATTATTATATTGTGATAGGAATGGATATTACTATTTTTGATTCTGCATTCTTCTTTCATGTATTTTTCATTTATTGAAATATTTCTTAAATGGCAAGCTCCTTAATTATAATGAGTTATGATACATGCCTAATCTACTTATAAGTAATGATCTTGTCATTTGGTGACCCCTCCACCGTAATCATGTTAATTTAAGAGTTAACAGGACCACGGTGGGGCAAGGCTGCCACAGTGGGGACTGGGGTGGCGTTACCATTTTATGCTGAGGATTGTAGTCGGGAGTTTAGAATAATAATATGAAGATCACAAACATTTGCTCAAATAATTAAAAAACATGAAAGTAGTGATCATTATTCTAAAAAGAGTATTATTACAAGCGCATTTTCTCATTTATTTATAAATACAATAAGAGAATAAAAAGAGCAGCGGTAGATTGATTAAGTTATATCCAGATCCTCAGTAGCGACCTTACCTAACATTACAATGAAAATGCTCGAGTTGAATATCCATTAAAGATAAATTATAGTACTTTTAATATTATTACTTACATTGTATATATAAGCAAAAGCAGGAAATTTAAATGCAGAAAAAATGTAGTAAAGCATAATAATAAGAGTTTGAAAGATAGAGTTTCCTTCTTTGATGATTATCATGGCTTTTCCTACAAATCAAAAATTTTAGCAATAATTTTGAAATAACAATAAAGTAACATTTTCATTCGAGCGGGCAATTTCTTATCTCTATCTCAAAAGTGAATCATATTTATATAATATTTTCATTCGAGCGGACAATTTCTTGAATCCTGAGGAAATCAAGCACATCTGCTATGATTATCATAATTTGGGTTCAAACATTATCATTCAGGCATTATCTACCTATGCTAGCCACCTCGTACGCATAGTCATGGTCTCCTTATATCTTCACGGAATAGTATGATAGCGAACTAGCCACATTCTTATTACATTTTGTACAGACTGAAAATACTTCTCATGGAATCCCATTTAATTCAATCAATCAAGATCCATTATCTATCTTTGAAAGTATCTCATATAGTGGCAGTAAACTTTAATTATAATAGAGTAAGAAACTAATTGGATTAAATTTGCGAAGCAAAAGCGTATAATTAAATCATCATATATAAATATAATTTATGATATTTGGGGTAGCTATTTTTTTAGCTAAGTTTACTTTTTGTAAATTTGTGTAAAAGTTATTGATTAATGAAGAGATAAACTTTTATTATCTTATCTTGCTCTGTATGTGTTCAATGTTAGTAAAATAGTAGTATGATGAGAAGATGATGATAGAGGTGGTGAAAATAATATAGGTAATAGTAATAGTGACGATGACGTAAAATTATGATGATAATAATAATAATATCTATATTATTATTATTATTATTTATATTTATAAGATAAAAAATAAGAATATTGGAAAGAGAATAATATGTACACATATAAAGTGAGAATAATAATGATAATACTAATATTATATTATTATTATCATCATCATCATTTATATAATAATTTACATATAAAGTGAATTTTTATTTTTATTTATAATAAGAGAATATGATAATAAGAAGAAAATATATGTGATAATTTTTATGAATATTTTATACGCATGAGCTTATAATATTAGGATAATATTATTAAGATAATAATAATAATGATATGATTACCATTGTTATTATTATTATATGAAGATAATATCTATAATACGTATACATTATTATTATTATTATAATTATTATTATTTTGTAAAAAGAGAGATTATATTATAATAATAATATGTTAATATTTATGATAATAATAATAATAATAATAATAAGATAATATACTTATTATTTATACTATTATCTAGAGAATAATAGTAGAGAGAAAATATTATGATACTAGTGAGAGATATTCATAATAGTATTATTTAAATTATAATTATTTAATATATGCAATAATTATGATAATAATCATAATAACTTCTCTAGTTATTATTATTATTATGACATAATTTATATATATAATTATAATACAATATATTATTATATATTGTAATATATATATATATATATATATAAAGAGCAAGAATTAAAATTGCATAAAAATAAATGCAATAATTAAATTGTAAGAAAATAAAAGTTAGTGATTACGAATAAAAATAAATATAAAAATTAGTGAATAGTTAATTAGTATAATTATGAGTCAAATTAAATTTTAATTATTATTAAACTCTCATTTAAAAATTTTATAAGTCAATTAGCTTATAAATTTTTTGACTTATAAATTTTTCTGACTCATAATTTTTTTTTTGTGCTTTGTGGGATTTCTTCCAGTTCAAAAGGGCCTGCTTATAGGGGATATGCTTAAAACATCGCATTGAAGCAAAAAATGTGTCAAGCATTCCATCTAAACTAATCAAAGCAGAAATGAACAAATTTAGGATAAATAATTTTATCGAGTCAGGTAAATTCTCATAACTATGCAAATACATATGATAAATTGCAAAATATGAGAATACAATGCTTAACTAATTGATTTGATAGTTGTAGTAGGCCACGAAAAACAAATTAAGTTTCTCAAAGCTCAAACTCCTCCAAAATATAGCTCAAACTCTCCCCAAATCTATCAATGGATCCAACCAAACCCAACCAATACTCCTATACCACTTATGATATCCTAAGGTATAAGTTATCTATGATATATATATTTCTTACTTTAGATTTCTTAACTTTCTAACCTATACCCCTTCCTCACCACCACCTTGACTTCTTTCCCCTCCCACATCAAGTGCGATTATTCGGAACAAAATCCTCAATCTTTCAGTTGGCACCAAGGCTCTCATCCACCATGTTTAACTCGTGTGCGCGTGCACCCATAAGTACATGCGCGCGTACGCACGCGCACGTGCACACACATACACACGCGCGCGCGCACACACACACACATATATATATATATATATATATATATGACATATGTATAAAAACTGAACAATCTCAAAATGTTCACCAAAAAGTCATATACATATATACTATATATATGTATATATAACATATACATACTATAACAGAAGCTTAGATTTGTAACACATTACATACTATAAAAATTGAATACACCATCTTATACCATAAAAGTGCAAATGTGCTCAACCTCATAAAGCAAGCACTATAGGTAATATACGTGTGCGCAACTTAAGCATAAATTGCAGAAAATAAAAGTGTCATAATGATCGTATTCATTTTGACCTTTACATAGTTTACCGGACTATCTAAATCATATTTATCTTAGGCGTACTCATAATATCTCATTAATTGATTAATAGATTAATTTAATAATGAAATGATTAACAGTTTAATATATTAAATAGAAGTTTAGTAGGTGATATTCAAATAGGAATAAGATAGGTGGTCGATAAGATTTGAATTAAAAACTTTAAATAATAAATCTCGAGGCTCAACGGTAGCGTATCGCAAGTAATTTGTTCACATTAATTATATAAAGCTTAACATATTAAAAAAAATAAAATTAAACTGGTTCATTAGACTTTAAATACCCAATATATCAGTCGTAAGATAGTAAATGTCCTCCTAATTAAATGATCATTGATTGCATTCACGGCGTCAATTACAGTAGGAGGGATTTGGTCCGAGAGGAGACGAAGAGGGTTTGAATCAATTAACTGCGCTTGCTTTCCAGAGGAGTATGATTCACTCTTTCAGCTGAACAGCCATTTCCAGTTTCCGCTTTCGTCGTAGCTTTGCGTTCAAGATAAGTGGCGGAGCGGGTGCAAATGCCTCTCACCTCGATCTTTTCTTACTTCTCGCCGTTTTCCTTCCGTGTCTCTAGATCCGGGCCCCGCCTTTCTTCCCGGCAGAGAACCCTAATGCGTCTTCTTCTAAAAGAAGGGGCAGGAGTTTGCAGACTTTAGTTGTCTTGTCTCAGTTCCTTCGTTCCATCTTTTCTCACATGTTATAAATTGCGATCGGTGCAAAAAGTTTGAAATGCGTCCTCCCCGTTGCTGAGTTTGAGGATACCTTCCAGATCTGTGGTACAAGAACATTTACTGAAGCAAAAGAAAATATTTGTGAGTGGTTGATTAGTTGTTAGACTTGGAGGAGGTCGTGCGGGAATGGATCGAAGTTTTAGGGCACCGGAGCTGAGGGGAAGAGCTGTGGGCTCAATAATGAAGGACAAGGAAGAGGATCTTGCCCTCTTTATAGAGATGAGGAACCGCGACAAGGAGCGGAACAACCTTCTGCTGCAGAACTCCGATGAACTTGATCATCCGTTAGGTGTTATCTGTGTTCATTTAGTTAGCCTTTTGCATTGATGGCTATTTGTGCTCATTTAGTTAGCCTTTTGCATTGATGGCTACTTTGTCCCAAGTATCTTCCTTTTATAAGTTGTCCTTTTGCAGAGTTGCATCCTGGGGGTTCTCCACTATTCAAGATTGTGCCTTCAAGTGTGAGAAAAACAGGCGTGGATGATTTTCTAAATTCGGACAGCGAGAAGAACGATTATGACTGGTAATTCTGATCTCGTTGCAGTGATTACTATCTTTTTTCTTGTGGTATTTGTTCCAGTGTATTTCTATTTATGATAAAGAGAGCTAGTTAAAGTGTGTGAAGCGTGGAAAACATTTTCCAATTCTATTTTCTTCTATTTCTGTTTTTTTTCTCAAGCTTAATCTTTTAATAATATTCGTTAACAATGCAAGTTAAAAACTGCTGGATTTTTGTAATGCCTCTATTAATTTAATTTTCTATTTAGCTTTTCTGTTAAAAACTCTCGCTGCTGTGCTATTATGTCATATAATAAAATTGCAAAGGGAAGGAAAGAGCAGAATTATCACATAAATTTGCTAATATGACACAATAATATAGTTATCTGCAAATTGCTTTTATAAAAGCTCTACTTAGTAAAATTGCATAGTAGTTTTTCAATTTAATAAAAACACTGAATCTTTGTACTTTAAAATGAATTTTGTTTATTTGACAATGCATTAGGTGTTTACTGAATTCAGTACATTTTGGTTGCTTCTTTCTGAAACACTTTTTTGCTATCAAATATCAATGTGTAAATAACCAAAATGTTCAACGGACTTCAATTGTCTATACATTTTAGTTCCAAATTCTTGGCCCCAATCTTTCAATTTTTAAATTTTATGATCTATTCTCATCTTAATATATGGAGTTGACAGTTTGTCATAAAAGTCTTATACTTGCAAAATTTGATCTTTTAAGATGAGCACTGGCATAGTGATTCTCTGCTAACATGATCTCAAATCGTTTACTATGATGAGTATACTGGGATCCTTTATAGTGATGAAAAGATCACTTATACACAAGTATAAATGTATGTAATACTCTTATTAGCTTCTATTTGTGATAAGCTTCCATCAATCTCATTTGTGAGATGAATGAAAGATAAACAAATGTTAAGTTTTAATAAGTTGAGCGACCACATTGGATGCTATTAAATATTTATGGCTAAAACAGATGATTAGAATTTTTTTTTGAATAGGGAACTGCTTAGATGCCCAGCTCCAATACATTACACAACATGTCATCCGGGTTACTAAATTCATACGCTAGTCAAATAATACTTTCAAATATTTATTGCACATACTATTTATGTTAGAGTATTTACTTGAGAGTAAAATGTTTGACTTTTAGAGTTCATGTGCTTATTTAAGCTTGATAGCATTTTTTCAGGCTTCTCACACCACCGGGTACCCCACTTTTTCCATCTCTGGAAAAGGAGTCTCACCGATCGCCAATGAGACATCTTTCTACTCCCAAAGGTCACCCTGTTCTTTTGAAATCTAGAGTAAGTAATTAAATTTTTTTAGAAAGCTCTTTCAATGCTTTTCATTAAATTTGCTTCTGTAGTTGTTACCAAGCCTGATGTAGATATTTGCAGCACTTTTGTAGACTGTTATTTGTAACGACCTTCAGATTATTTTGGTTTTTGTACTATAACTAGATGCTTAGCTTAATGTTATTTGGTGGCTTTATTATGTGTAACTACATAAATTGAAAGTAGTGTTGTTAAAGCATGTCTAATATTTCTCCAAATTGTACCATTATTAGGACACAAGTAGGTGAACCATGAACATCTTGCCTTGAAATGCCAGCCATCTAGGCAAGTGCATTGCATTGAAGTGAGTATTGGGTGCCAATGCTTTGAATATTGAAGTGAGCAAGTTTTTGATGATGATAGCTTGGCATGAAATTTAAGCACATCTTATTTGAAGTTTACACTCAGTATCTATATGAATTTTACATCCAAAAATTTGTTATATTCAAGATTATAAATTTTGTTATGTTTTATGGTAACAGACATTGCTTAAATTGATTCACTGAATACCAAAGTAATTTGATAAATTCAAATAACTTGATATTAATGCTTGATGAATACCAACATCCCGCATAACCAATCCCTTAAATTTCCTTCTTTCAAAGTGCGGCCATTGCCTTGCACTGTATGTTCGAAGTAAATGTAAGCGAACTAATGATTGAGGCATCCTGCCAATGCAGAACGTGCATATTGGTTAATGCATGCACCCTTACCCCTGTATTATTGATGTTGCACTTTCCAAGTTTTGTTTAATTGACCTTTCACAATGGAGATTGATTAATCAATGCTTCAAGTTCACCAATTGCTTGAAACGAATATTGCCAAGTTTTTATTATCTAGTTTAATTATGTCATTGTTTTTGTTGAAAACTTGTTTTATAGATTCTTTGTTTCATTTTGTAGAAGCTATGACAAGACAATTTGCATAATTTTCTGTGATAAATGGGTAATTCAAGCCATATTTGAAATTTACTTTGGGAATTCTTACTTTCGATTGCTTTTATAAACATTTCATGAATTTTCTTTCTTGTTTAGACACTCATGTGGTTTTGGTTGCAGTTGGCAAACCCTTCGGATCCTTCTTCAAGATGCACTACAGCCACAGCGCAACTGATGACCTCTTCTGGTTTGAACTCCTCTTTATCAGGTATGAGACGACCATCATCATCCGGGGGATCTAGCGTCACTTCTTCTAGGCCGTCAACCCCTAATGGACGGCCTTCACTGCCTACAGCATCCAAACCATCCCGATCTTCAACTCCTACTGCCCGTCCTACTGTTCACTCAAGATCTTCAGTCCCGCCACCTAGATCGTCCTCACCTGCTAGATCTTCTGCACCAGTATCCAGATCATCCATACCGCCTGCCAGCAAGCCTATATCTAGGTCAACTACTCCAACAAGAAGGCCTTCTACCCCATCAAACATGCCTGCTAGTTCTGCCCCACCAGGCCGATCTTCATCTGCTACTAGGTCTGGCCCTGTAAGTAGTTCTGTAACAAGGTCAAGCTTGTCAACAGTTTCTGCAAGACCAGGGCCAGTAATCTCCACCACAAAATCAGTTTCCACAGCATCTAAAAGTGCAGGTTCATCTCGAGGAGCTTCTCCGACTTTGAGATCTAGACCGTGGAAGCCTTCTGAAATGCCTGGTTTTTCACTTGATGCTCCTCCAAATTTGAGAACGTCATTACCTGATAGACCGTCTTCTGCTTCTCGGGGCAGGCCTGGAGCACCCAGCTCCAGATCCTTATCAGTTGAGTGCCGTCCAAGTACAAGGCCTAGACAACAGTCTTGTTCACCTTCAAGAGGGAGGGCTCCTTGTGCAAATGGGAGTAGCTCAATTTCAGCAATAGTAAGCAGATCACGTATAAACAACTATGACAATGAGAGTCCAGTTGTAATAGGAACTAAGATGGTTGAGAGAGTTGTAAGCTTGAGAAGGCTGGCACCTCCAAAGAATGATGAGCAACGCACTACAGTTAATTCTTCGGGAAAATCCACTGTTTCATCAGAAAGCGGTTTTGGAAGGACCCTCTCTAAAAAATCGCTTGACATGGCTTTGAGACACATGGTAATGTTTTGTTTACTATTATTAATAACTGGATGTAAATTATCTCTCAATTATAGTAGAATTTTTTGTTGTCAAGTATTGTAATTCATTCTCTTAATAACTATTATTATAATGCATCAAAAATATGTTAATGCAATTTTTTTTTTTTTGATTTATGTTCGTTCTCTTACCTACATGTAGGCGCATGTATACATTTACAATGCACTTTTTGTCTACAGCTTTAATTACTTGGCAAATTAGAATTTGTGGTATTTTGTTTGATTTGAATTTTGTTGAATTTATGAACAGGATATAAGGAGGAGCTTGCCCAATAGTCTGCGGCCATCAATGACTAACATACCTGCATCCTCTATGTATAGTGTGAGGTCAGGGTCTTCGAGGAGTCGGGCAGTTAGTATGTCTGAGTCTCCTCTTGCCACCAGTAGCAATGCAAGCTCAGAGCATAGTGTTGGTAACCATGCATTCTACTTGGATGGAAATGAACTTTTGGAAGACTTTTGTAGTGATAAAGGCGGTAAGTCCTCTCCTTCATTTTCAATGGGAAGATGAGAAATCAAACAGTTTTTGTTCTTTGTTAGTCCTGCATCATCAATTCCACAACTAAAACTACATTGGCAGCAGCATTTCTGGATCTTCCTATTTTATGTAATCCTTAAATATTTAATTTTGGTTTTTATGCAGTATTTATATGAGGAATATTGATGCATGTAAAAGATTCAAATATCGAACATGCTATTACAGAAATCATGAAGTGCTGCTGCTGTCTTTGAACGACCTTTTCTTAAAGGTCCTTTTTTGGTACATATGATGCCTGTCTGATTAAGTTATATGAAACTTTAGGTTTTACATGCCATTATTGTTTGGCTGTTATGTTGTGACTTTTTTGGTAAGAAATGAAATCGTTCTAATTCTATTAGAAATGTGCAAGCTGCTCTTTGTATGCGATATTGAAGTACTGAGTGCAGCTACTTAGTGTTTATTGCTCTTTGTATGCAATAGATTCAAATTTGTGAAAAAAAATTCTATGTTGCTTACCCTATTTTTCAAAATAAACTTTCTAATGTGTTAATATATTTGAAGGAGTGGCTGTGGCCGTAGGTTTCTGGAATGCATTCAAGCTAAGATGACACTCTGTAAATGTGCTTGAAAGTTATTGGAAATGCTGTGAGATTTTGTTCTACTGAAAGCAGAATCAAACAATGCTTAAAACAGAAGGTTATGCATGTATAGATGGAGAAGAATAAGATAGGAACGGCTGTCATTATACAGTAATAGATGGCTAGGATTTAAGTCTAGGCTGTTGGGTGGACATCGATTTCATGAAGAAGAGATCTGATCCATTGAGTTCACTTGCAGTTTGTGCGATAACGTTGTATTCTGCCTTAATACTTGAAGAGATGATAGTGTCCATTGATTTGAACTTGGTACACCAAGAAAATGGTATTTATTGTTCAATTTCACTAATGCAATTGAATTATTGATAAGCAATGTGCTCCTTGTCATTAAGACATCATCCACACATCCGAGTGTTCAAAAGTGTCAGCTTACTTTGATTTAGTAGAAAAACAAATATCCACATGGCTGCTGAAAAAAGTGAAACCTTACAGAACTTGATATAGTTTGTATTACCAGACACGAGAGATTGCTTTATGTTGTAAATAGCTTTGTTAAGTGACATACATGAGTTGGGTGCTGGGAATGGATAAATACTCTAGAGGTTTTTGCATGTAAATTGCTTCATGAAGATCAATCATCATATAGAAAACATTGTTAAAATCAACTTGTTTAACCAACCAGTTATTTGTGACGATTAGCTGGATTATGTTGCTGTTTAATGATCGGGCTAAATGTTTCATTGCACTCAATGTCACGCTGTTAACAAATTTTTTAGTGACCAAGTGAGTTTTGTTAAGAGAAATAGAGCCATCTGGGTGAGTGCTTGAGTTTGAAAAAGCAATTGCAGGTGCTGGAATCTCCATGGCTCTCTTTTGAGAACTGAGTGTAAGTTGAGGGTAGACTTTAATGCGTGAGGTTATA
The DNA here is from genome assembly GCA_016760335.1 of Gastrodia elata. NCBI lineage: Eukaryota > Viridiplantae > Streptophyta > Magnoliopsida > Asparagales > Orchidaceae > Gastrodia > Gastrodia elata. Next base: position 24,315,858 of record CM028674.1, on the reverse strand, counting down.
TTTAGCAAAGAGGATGAGAAATGGTATAAAGTTTTGGTGTGAGGAAGCAAGTATGGGAGTTTAATAATGGGATCAGTATCAGTGGCAGAAGCTACGATGGAGGGATTTCTGGTGGTTCAAAAATTGAGATTTGCATTGGTTGATATTGTAACGGTGATGTTAGGCTTTTAGATGGGAAAGGGCTAGGAAAATGAGAGTTCGTCAAAGTCAACAACACATGATTTGCATTCTTTTTTTGGTGATGGATCAAAGCATTATGGCAGCTGCTGTAACAGATAGATGCGTTGGCTTGGAGTATGTTTGAATTTAAGGTGGGGGTGTCGGGTCAACATGTGTTTGAATTTGATTTGATAATAATCCGATATGAAACAGATCAACATGCACATAGACCGTTTGATAGATAAATCTAACTACTCAACTCGCATCTAACTGATCGATCAGAACTTGAACTTTTTTAATACAAACCCAAAAGTTACAATAGTAAAGCATTTTGACTTGAACCCAAATAGTTTTGAACTGAATCAGACCCATTTGAACTGACCCAAATGCTGTACGGGTCAACAAGGTACAATTCAAACCTGACGCATATTAATCGGGTTGACGACCTGCCTTTTGGTCTGAGTGCAAGTTGTGTTTCTGTGTCAGTCACATACACCCAATTTTGAGGCAGTCACATTTTGACACCTAATTTTGAGGCAGTATATGGGCATAATCATGAATAATACAGGTAACTAAATTTTATGAAGATGGTATATGATTGCCATTGATATAAAATAGAAAATGAACCTTAATTTAGATGATTTGGACATTTAAGGGTACTTTGTTAGACGCCTCTGTGAGCAAATTAATTTTACCAATGTTCCAACAGAAAGAGAAAAATAAAAGACATGACAATAAATTATTAGTAATGATCTTACATGGAGTTTAGGGAGGAGTTACTATTTGATAGATAGAGAGTATAGTGGAAAAAATGAATTAATGTAATTGCCCCACTTAGACAAAATTGATGTTGGATATCAATTTATTTAAAATTGGGGTAAAAAGAAATTTTTCATCAACAACTGAATGAAATGATAAGATGAAACGGCTTAAAGAGTTTTCAACTATATATTTAAATGATTAAAATATTTTTAATATTGAAAGTACATTGTAATGGCTAAAACCAGCAAAACTTAGATAAGCATCAATAAATTTATTATAGAATCGTAGATTTATAATGTGAATGCATTGGAAGCGATTGGAAGAGCAAAGATTCAGCTTCTTGAATGAGGGAATGTGGAGTTGTCAAAGGAACATTATAGAGTTTGATGGATGCTCCAGTGTGCCATGCTTCATACTGGCAGCTACAGTTGTTCCCTAGAGGAGTTTAAGGAAGATTACTCAGATGAGGTAGCAGAGATCAGAGTTCATGTTTCATCATTGAATTCTTTGTAGAATAATAAGACGGATGAAAATCAATAAAATATAATATCGAAAAAAAATGCAGAGATCAGAGCTCACTTGTGAATTTATTTATTGAAAGAAATTTTTTGGCAAGCGATGGCATGCGGACTAAGTTGAAAGATATATAGCTACAAGATGGAGATGGATAAGGTAGGAATGGCTGATAATATGCAATGGAATCAGATGGCTGGGATTTAAGCAGCTTGTTAGGCTGTTGGGTGGAGAATTCTAGATTTTTGGGCTGCACATGCGCTGTAGGAATTATTTAGGGTCTAAAGCGCTGTAGGAATTGCTTTGTCAACAATTTGTTCTTTAGGCAGCCACATGGCGTCAGAAAGATGCAAATAAACAAGCACTAGGGGGATAATAGAAGGGACCCGTTCTCTGCTCAGAAACTGACACGCCGCACCTTCTTCTGATGCCCTTTCTGGATTTTTTTTTTTAAAGATGCATCTAAACAAGCACTAAGAAGTAAGGAGTTATGAAATAAAAGGAGACACCTGATACAATATGTAAAAGCCATTTTTTGAAATCATCTTCCTCTTTAACCAGGTAGAGAAGCTGGGCGATTGTCTTTCAGCAGAAAGCAAAGCTGAGATCTGAACCTAATGTCATCAGCAAAAATGTAAACCATCTGTAGCAAATTATATAATTGTATGCCACTATATCAGATATTATTATTATAAATGGGACTTTGGTGTAACAGCAGTCACAATCACATAGCGAGCAAGACTCCCAGACATTTGAAGTTGTAAGTTGGATTGTGCGAAGCCTTCAGATCTGAACTTGCTTTCTGAATGGTAGAAAAATTTCTTAGAATCATCTTCGTCCCATAGTTTTGGGTTCTCTAACAGGGAAGAGGGGATTAGATTATAGATCAAGAAAAATAGCAAGCAGCAAGATAGAAATTTGAATAGAGTCCCATGTTCATGCAATATGCAGCAAAACATCCTCGGCAGAGCACATTTCTAGTGGTATAAGCATTGGAAACCGCTGCATTGTATACATATTGATATTGAAAAAGGGGCATGCTATAGTGCTCAATGCGGAGCCAAAACCACGTGACACGATTGCAATTAAGCAACATTGGACGACTGCATGCACTTTTTCGAACAAGCACTGGTGACCAGTAGTATCACATCATGTAGCTCTAAAGTTTAGAATATTTATTGTTTTAAAGCTGGATATTAAAGCTTTCCAAATTCAAAACAAGCAAATTTTAGAGAATGGCCACCAAATTGGGAACTCAGTTTCCCTCTAGCGGTTTTCTTAGCATCTTCAGGGAAAAGAGGATTTATAGGTGTTCCATTAATGTAGGAGCAGATAAAAGAAAATGCAATATGGAGGAGCTCTTTTCAAAAATCTCTTAAATAGTTCTTTAAAATATAATTTTTTTCTTTGCACTATAGAAAATTAAAATTAATTTTAGTTTTGTATATAAGATTTATTAAAAATGTATATTTTAAATATAAATTTTAATCATATTATTTTTAGTAAGTTATTTGAGAACTAAATGATTTATTTATAAGTAGGTAAAATGATTATTGTGCCATATTATTCAAGAATTTTACCAATTACATGAAGAAGAATATATATAAAAATAATAATTAAGATCAATTTTTTTTTATTTATGCAGTCTCACAAAAAAATTATATGTAACCAAACTTTAATTACACATTGGATTGTTATATTTTTTTTTTTTATATATTTTGATATATATTAATATGTAAGTATATCAATATTTTTCTTACCATGCATAAATGATATGTCTAAAATTTCATCATAATAAACTCAATTACATGGGCCCATCTAAATGTATTTTATGGGCCCCACATCAATTCTTTTTTTTTGACATTGATTTTTTGAAGAGTAATATTTTTTTAATTGATTATGAATATATTTTGATGTATATTTATGTATAAGCATAATATTTTTAAGAGAAGAAGTATAGCAGAATTTACATATCATTATTTTTAAATTTTTATACTTTAAAGTTTCTTATTGTTTATATTTTATTTTTTTCAAAACCGTACGAGGGCAGAGCCCATATTATTTAATCAAACCAAATAAAAGTAGCTGCAGAAACTAAAGCAAATTTATGGAACAAATAAAGTCAAAACATAGTTAAATACAATTAGAATTTGAAAAATTGATTATGGGACTCCCAAAGGGAAGAGCGAGGCGGTGCTTTTGATTCTTTTGGGGTTGCTTACTTGACAGTATCACAATTGTAGCAGCTGTTCTGACTGCTTAGATCTTTTTTGCAGGCCATCCCCCAACATATAAAGAATGTGGTTGCAAAAACAAAGAACATGCAGCCGTGAGCTTGCAGTAAGTCACATTATCTCAACCAAAATCAACTGATAGATACCTGTAGAAGCAGGCGAAAGCGATAGCAGTAAATACAATTTAAGGGTGTAGAGAATCCAATTGCAGCAACTTACCAATCTATTTTATGCTGAGTAAAAGAGTAGGACTTTTTCCAACCACCAAACCATATCGTAGTGCAGCCAATTGACTTAGAATCCCAGAAAACTGAAGTCGAAAACAAAAAATATTGGGCAGGAAATTTCTCCAGTTCAAATACCAATTAAGAGCAATACATTCTTTAATTAAAAGCTTTGTAGAGATTTTTTATTTTTGTAATTATATGTTTTTATATCTATTTCGTGTAAATAGAGCATGATTCTTCTGACTATGGCCATGTGAAGTGGACCGAATCCATTTTCACGTGGAAAGATGCTTTGAGGTTTGCTTTCACAAGTAGTTTCTTATTATTAAAATAAATAAATAAATAAATATATATATATATATATATATATATAATAAATCATGATAAGTTTAATATTTAAGATAAATGTTATATTTTATTTTTTCATTATATGTGAGTGAAGAGGTGTGTCTTTTTATTAGGGATGTGTCTTTTGAAGTATGTTCTTTTTATTAGGGATGTGTCTTTTTATTGACACTACTTAGACTATTATATTTACTAATATATTTATTAAATTAGATGAGAAAGAACAAAATATTGTTCCAATATATTAAATTATATCTTCTTTCTTTTATACGAAAACGGTGAATTATTCAAGTGCTCTTTCTTTACATGGTATCAGAGCTTTGTTGATAATTCGTCTTGCAATTATTCCGGTTTTTCAACAATGGAAGGCAGTGGTAGTTTCTGTGGTTTGGGATTTGATATGCTCACACATACAAATTTCAAAAAATGGAAATCATGCTTAGAGAGTTATTTGTTGGGAGAAAATTTGTGGGAAGTTGTTGGCGGAGATGCACAGGAAGCGGTAACGTCAACTGGAACATATGATCGGGAAGTCAAGGCATGGAATAAAATGAATGCGAAAGCAGAGTTCACTCTAAAAAGGACTATCTCAGTAGACTTGTTCGATCACATTATAGGGTGCAATTCGGCGTCAGAAATTTGGGCATCTCTTGATGGTTTGTTCAACAAGAAAAATGTGGCGATGCTTCAATTTCTTGAGAACGAGTTGGCGAAAGCAAATCAATGAGATCTTTCTATTTTTGCATTCTTCCTAAAGTTGAAAAATCTCTGTGCAGAGATTACAGCATTGGATCCGGAAGAGCCAATCTATGAGGCAAAGATGAAGAGACATATTATCAGAGGATTACGAAAGGAGTATCTATCATATGTCAAACGGTGCAAGGATGGGCTACTCAACCATCTCTGATGGAATTGGAGAACCTCTTAGCGTCTCTGTAAAGTTTGACTAGACAGATGGCAGGAGTGTCCATCTCCGGTGAAGGCTGTGACATTTTATACACCGGAAAGAAGAAATACTGGGATAAGAAAAAGAAGAATGATAGTGAAAATTTCTCTGCCTCATCTAAGGGGGGTGGTGCTCATTTCTCTCCTAGGAATGATGAAGGAAAGAAAGTTGTCAGATGCTTCAGATGTAATAAGGTTGGACATTACAAGCATGATTGTAGGGTCAACCTCACATCAGGGCATACAGCAGAGAAGGAAGAAGGTATTAAAGAGGATGAAGATTGGGGAAGATGTTTCCTTGCCGAAAAGGTCTCTACTGTGGAAGCCTTAGCCTCTGTGAACTTCGAAGATGATTGGATCATTGATTATGGTTGTGGACACCATCTTACCGGTGATGGGTCCAAGTTCTCATCTTTGCGAAAGTATGAAGGAAATGATGCAATCGTGACAGCGGATAACACAATCCATGTGGTGGAGCAGGAAGGGATTGTGACAGTGGGTAGTGATCAAAGTGCACTCACGTTAAAGAGTGTGTATCACGTGTCGGGCATGAAGAAGAATCTCTTTTCAGTAACAAATGCGGTTGGTGCAGGGTACCATGTGCTTTTTGGGCCGACGGAGGTAAGATTTCTACGAAACTTAAATTCGGTAAAAGCAGAGGTGACTCACACTGGAAGACGAGTTCATGATTTGTTTGTTCTTTCTGCAACATCATACATGGACAACATGAAGAGCAACGATAGTGCTGTAATTGGCATGAAAGGTTGGGGCACGTCGGCATGGAAAAGTTGAGAGTGATGGTGGCAAAGAGTCTTGTTAGAGACTTACCTAGCTTATCTTCTTTCGGTGATGAGCATGTATGTGAAGGATGTCAATTTAGGAAGGCTCATCGTCTTCCATTTGACACGTCTCTCACGAGGAGCAAGAGACCATTAGAATGCATCCATAGCGATGTGATGGGGCCAACAGCTACCTCATCTTATTTAGGAAACAAATCTTGTGCCCAAGGTTGATGGCGTTACCCTGGTTACTTACAAATGGGTTTATAAAGTGAAGAAAAAAGCGGACGATAGTGTCGAGTGCTTCAAAGCTAGGCTTGTCGCTCGAGGGTTCTCACAAAAGTATGGAGAGGGCTATGAAGAGACGTTTAGTCCGGTTGTGAAGATGACATCGGTACGTGTTGTGATTGCATTGGCAGCATGCAAAAGTTAGAAATTGTGGCAGTTGGATGTAAAGAATGCATTTCTTTATGGCGATATTATCCAAAGAGCATCCGAATCATGTTTGTAAGTTGAAGAAAGCACTATATAGTTTAAAACAAGCACCGTGGGTATGGTACTGAAAAATAGCAGAGTACTTGCAATTCTGTGGATATTTCGCTTCAGATTCTGACTCAAGTATGTTTGTGAAGAAGCGTGGCAACCACATGTTCTTGTGCTTTTATACGTTGATGATATGATTGTGACAGGAAATGACGATAGGGAGGTGACATTGCTTAGAGAGGAGTTATCAATCCGGTTTGAAATAAAGAACTTAGGTGAACTTCACAATTTCCTTGGCTTGGAAGTTCAAAAAGTGAAGAAGGGACTAATTATATATCAGATTGGATATGCTAGGAAGATCATTGAACGATTTGGCATAAAAGAAGGCAAGTCATGTTCCCCACCCTTGGAAATGAACTTGAAATTAATTCATGAAAAAGGTAGGATTTTAGTGGATCCTAAGCCATATCATGCACTAGTGGGGAGTTTAATTTATTTAACGATCACGAGGCCAGAAATTTCATATGCGGTGGGCCTAGTGAGTCGTTATATGCAAGAGCCACGAAAATCACATATTGATGCGGCTAAAAGAATTCTCAAATATGTCGGGTCAACCTTGGAATTTGGGTTATTGTATGAGAAAAACACAAATTTTGTGTTGCATGGATTTACAGATGCAGATTTTGCTGGAGATAAAGATGATAGGAGGTCGACATCTGGGTATGTATTCATGTGCGAGTCAGCAGTAGTCTCATGGTGCAGCAAGAAGCAGGATTGCGTGTCCATCTCCACTACTGAAGCAGAGTACAAGGCATCATCTTTAGTAGCTCAAGAGTGTATTTGGATTCGTAGACTTGTAAAAGATGTGTTTATGAAGATTGAAATGACTACTACACTCTGTGGGGACAATGAGAGTGCCTTGAAACTCATGACAAACTCAGTTTTTCATGCTCGAACAATGCATATAGAGATTGAGCACCATTTCATTCGGGAAAAGGTGCTTGATGGTGCCATTACTGTGGAATATGTTCGGAGTCATGAAAATGTGGCAGACATATTCACAAAGTCATTGCCAAAAGGACCATTCGAATATCTTCGTAGTTTGCTTGGAATGGTATCAAAAACTCATCTCGAGGGGAGTATTAAAATAAATAAATATATATAATAAATCAAGATGAGTTTAATATTTAGATAAGTATTATATTTTTATTTTTTTATTATATGTGAGTGAAGAGGTGTGTCTTTTTATTAGGGATGTGTCTTTTGAGATGTCTTTTTTATTAGGGATGTGTCTTTTCATTGAAACCACTTAGACTATTATATTTATTAATATATTTATTAAATTAGATAAAAAGAATAAAATATTGCTCAAATATATTAAATTATATCTTCTTTCTTTTATGCGAAGACAGTGAATTATTCAAGTGCTCTTTATTTACACTTATAAAATTACTTAACACGAAAAGAGAGCAACAAGCAGATAAGCTAGAGTTAAATTAAATGGCAAAATGACGAACAAAAAGTAATATGGAAAGGCTGAATGCCTTTTAGACTAATAGTTCGCATACAACTGATTCAAGTGTAGTACAAAGACTGTTTCCTGTCTTCAAATGACTCTTAGATAGATGTATAGATCCTCCATTTGTTTATAATTAAGCATAATTATGCTTAATTGGATTATTTACTGTAAAGACATTTCTGAAAGTATGATCCTATTGTTCTTTTCGACGTACTATAGAGCAGAAGTTGATGTTAACACAGAGGTAAAAGAAAAAAAGAAGCATTTGATAGAACTTCTTAAGCAAATTAGAATGCACAAGGGAAAATGAATACTAAGTGTTTGTGCAACTCCAAGCATTCCTCACATAGACTCCAATTTAGATTACAACTGATGCCTCAATTATTGAGAAAGTTTATTATTTTGAGGCCTCTTATAGCTTTCCTCAATGATGAACAAAATCTTAATTTTCTACATTTAAACCATATCAGTACTGCCTACCAAATAATAGGAAAATTATGACACGATCAAGAGATGGCCAAAAGAAAATGAGAAACTGAAGCAATCCATCCTTGTAAAATTTAAAGATTTTAAGATAATTAAATTTTTATTTATTACCTGCTTTAATTTGAGTAAATCATCAGTTATTTTTACAGAAGAAAAATATCATGATATTTAGATTAATTTTAGAAAAATTTGAAAAATTTTTGAGAATTTTTCTATGATTAGATTTTTCTCGATTATTTTATGATTAATTTAAATTAAAATAGTTATAAAAAATTATTGGATGTCAAAATTAAAATATTTTAAAAATTTTAAATTTTATACTATCAAATTAGCTAGCACTAAAAATTTCATAATTTTTGAGCTAAAATGGAGGATTTATGTCAAAAATGCATTTGAAATTATTTTAACTGAATTAATTAAATTATTAAAACAAAAAATCGAATTCATTACTTATTAAGTTGAAATGATAGAGATCCCACTGTCGGGGCCGAACACGGAACACCAGATATACGAGATCTTGGACGTTCCCCCATTTACAGGATTTGATCAGACAACAAATACGAATAGCTGTTTTAACAAATTGCGTTAATCGTCCGAACGGAGATTGGACGGCGCATATGGCGTCACGTGCTTGACACCATTTTTTCTGAAAGCAATGGTGTTACGCCCATCGACTAGACGGGAAGAATTGTTTCGGTCCGATCCAGAGGCGGTAAGACCCTAGCCGAGTCAGGTTCAACCAAATTATGACTCAACCACTTGGCCAGATTGGATAATTTTGGTGTATATGAATTTTTCTTATTGAGGCCTATCTTTTGAATCATTCAATTTCTATTTTTATGGTATATGTTTATATAATTTTGAAAAATATAAAAATTTTATTCTTAGCCAAATTATTAGATCAAAAGTTTTTGGGGCTTTCACTTGTAAACCACCTAGTTAAGTGCACACTTTAAAGTTTCATAGAAAATTTTCTCATTTGAGGACAAATTTAGGTCAAAAATTAATTTGAGCTACCAAATTTTTCCCTTGATCAAATCTCCACATTTGGATCTTTCATAGTGCTATATAAACACTCATAAATCCTTTAACCATAGTTAGAAACCTAAGATTCTGCCACAATTTTTATTCCTTCCATTTGAGAGTATTTGCCAAAACTCCCATCTCCTTCATCCACACCCCTCCAAACCCTAAGGATTCTATCCTAAGCAAATCCAAAATTAAGGAGAAAGTTTTAGAAGCTCCAAACCACATGAGGAAGAATGATTTAGGTTGAACTCTCTCTCAAGTTTCTATAAAGACTCCTCCGCTTCAAGGTAATCTCCTCTCCTTATCCCTTTTATTCTTTCTCCCCTTCATAAAATCATATTCATATTTGTTATAAGGTGAATGAATATATGATGATTGAAGTGTTAGTATGCTCTTGACACATTCATAATAGTATTCCTTAGGTTATATAATTTGCATGTATAGTTTCATAAAAATCTAATATATACATACATATATATATATACATACATATATATATATATATATATATATATATATATATATATATATAAATAGTTTCTTAGATTCATTTAATTATTTTGCAATTTTTTATCCCTATTTTGTGTCACTATAACTCTTGTTTACTCATAGTTAATGACTGTAATTTAACACATATATTCCCATATGTATTGTTAACAAATGACTAGAAACACCATACTTAGTTATGCCTTTAAGATGTTCAAATATCGCTTCAAAATTGAGAAAAATCTCTATTTTTACTTAGAAAAATATTTCCAATTTTTTTTTTGAATTTTTGTCAAACTGTGGAGAGCAATTTCTTTTTAAAGATAGATATGAAAGTTATACTTTTGCACATTTATTCTCATATATATTGAGAACAACTTAATAAAATATTTTACAAATTCATTTGGACTAAAGCCTTCATTTAGGCACTTAAATTTCAGCAAAAAATCTTATTTTACATAGAAAAGATTTTCTTGTCAGATTTTAGAATTTCTTGAGTTATATTTGTAATGTCATAACATGTAATCTAACCATAATCAATAATTGAAATTTGGCATGCTTATTCTTTGTTATATTAGAAACAATTTTACTGCTGAATACAAAATCTAGTTTTGTCATTTAGGTCTTCAAATTTCTTCAATTAATGAAAAAAATATAATTATTTCTTATTTGAAAAATTTCATAGACAGTCAACAATTTCTCCAAATTTTATACACGCATAACTTTTAAAATATTACAACCGGTCTCTGAACTTGCATGCACAATCCCCTAATAATTAGGAACAATTTTCATTTATATATTAGTAACAAAAAAAAATGGACATTTATTTAGGTGTCCTAAGTTCACAAAAAACACTAGTCACACAACTTAGCCAATTTAGAGTTCACCTAAAATTTGTAATTTTAACACAACTTAAAATTTTTTATTTCTTAGGTGTTTGAATGGTAAATTGATGTATAAGAATTAATTTTTAACATATTTATATAAGAAAACTTTTGTGGAAATAATGAATGAATCAGATGCGTAGAGCTATTATAATTATATTGTTTTTAACATTATTTGAGAATATTTTCTTTTGAAATTATGTATTTTTGGCATGTACCCTACTTTATAGGGCAGTTAAATCATAATTATTTTTCATAAATGGATGTGACAAATTTCTATGGTGTGAATCTTTCAAGGGAGATTAAAATTGAAAATGTATAGGTAGGATTCAGAAGAAAAGAAGGGACAGAAGATTTATAAGAAAGACTCACTAAAATAAAATAAAATGTGAACAATAATCGACGGGTAATTGTATACATTTATAGAATAACTTTGATGCTAATATCAGTGTAGAGATCCAATGCCGGATTAGCTCCTGCTAATCCAGCATTGGGGTAATCCCCTAAACACATGATCATATTAGGTATTTAAATGAGGTAACATAATACAATTTATTATCTACTCATCCATTCATAATAATTCATTATTACTGAATAAGTTCAATTATATTTATTTAATAAAACAAAGCTTTTAAAATAAAAAATTGAAAATACTAGCAACAAAAAAAGGGAAGCATAGGTAGCAGAAGTGTCATCTAGCTTAAAAACACGCATTCTTGTATTTCATTTAGCTCCTGACTTGAGCATGTTTTAAAAGTGCAGACATTCGAATATTAGTTAGTTGTAAAACTATGTATTGATAGATATCGACTTTACAATTATTAGATAATAAGTAAAATAATTATTTGACAGTAAATAAAAAGTCTTACAATTTATCCTTACAAATTTTGTTTCAACTACACTAAAATATTAATATAAAAAGATTTGATATTACAAAAATAAATACATAATTTTAATATTTGATATTTAGTGCGGTCTGGTGATTTTATTGAACAAGTGCAAAATTGAGGAAAATATGGGTTTAATTTGGTGTTACATAAAAAGCTTAATTTCCCTCATGCACACTCAAAGGCTTGCCAGTATAAACTCCTTATTACTTATGGCAACAGACAACCACATCATAATAGTTGTCTGATCAGACTAAAGCAAAAGTTTTAACCATGAACAATGTGAAACACAATTATCCAAACTTCTTCAAATATCATTTTATATGACAAAAATAGTTTTCTTAAAATTATGTTTTACTGAGCGCAAAAGCATATATAACAAGAATAATGAGAGATATTTGATACTTTTTCTTGGTGTGATTGATAAATTTATCAAAAATCATGTATATCCACACAGTTTTGTATTATTAGCAATTACTCAAGAATTAATAGTTAACCTTTTAAATAGAAATATTTTATCATTTATAAAATTTAATAAAATGAAAATATAATATTATATTTATTATAAGAAAATAATCATAAAATCAATGATAAAAATTAGATGTTATTTTAGAGAACTGATCTACTTTTTATCTCTCTCTCTCTCTCCTCTTTATTTCTCTCATTCATGCTCTCTTCTTTCTCTCTATCTTTTCTCTCTCTTTCTAACTCTCTCACTCTCTTCTCTCTTTTAATATCTTTCTCTCTTTCTTTCTTACAGGAAAGTATCGTCTATTCTCTTTGTTTCTCTCTCTATTTTTTTTATTTCTTAGATCCTTGTGATCGAGACTCTGTGTTATTTAATCCATAAATAATTGAATTATGCTTGATGTATATATATCATTTCTTTTAAATCGCTCAATATGATCATGCGGCTAGAGGATTACCCCTAATGCTGGATTAGCTCCTGCTAACCTGACATTAGGTGTAAAAATCATAGTTGTTACCTTAACTAAAACTAGATTAATTAAACTAAATAAAGCTTTGATTTTGATTCTATTCGACTCAATGAGTCATTTAAATCTAACCCTAGAAGTTTGAAATCAATCGGAGCTAAATTGAGAATTTTAGTATTTTTGACTATTTTTAAGCTCAGGAAAATACTTACATTAAATTGATCTCCAAATTAAAATCGGATTTTATTTTTGAACTTCTCATACCCTAATTAGCTAAGGGTAAATTTTTGGTAATTTTTGGAGTTCATTTAAGTCTAAATTGAATTTAAATTTGATTATGATTAATTAATTATTAATTAATTAATTTTATATTATTTAAATTAAATTATTAATTAAAATAAAATGGTGGGATTTGTTGTCAGGACCGCGGCAGATCCGTTGTGGGGTCTCGACAATGGTGCATCGAGTTGAACCACCCGATGCATCAGCGCGCATCTTGGCGCAAACCATCGAACGACGGGATCTCCTCCGTGGTAGGATATAATCCTAAGCATCGGATTCGTCGCCCGCATCTGACGGCTATAAACCATCTTGCTTAAGTAATGCATCTGAGCCGTCTGAGACCAACGGTCGACCCATCAGATGACGGACACGATCCCGAGCACTGTGGATCGTCTCCCTCGTCTCGCCCCATCTGCGTCTGGTCCCCCCGACAGCCAGACATATCCCAGCCCCCGTATCAGTATGGGAAAGTCCCGATTTTCCTCTCCTACCCTCGGCACGACCCCCCTGCCAGTGGTAATCTCCCCGAATTGCCCCTGGCCGTTGCACCCAAACCTCTCCTTCGGCCCGAGCCTTCCTCCATGCCTGAGCCCTGGCAACCATCCCCAGACCACCATTGGACCTATAAATACCCCCAGAATCTCACAGTGAGTCCTTTTGCTCACTTTGAATCCTTAATTCCTCAGCTAAATCCCCCGAAGCTCCCGATTCCCTCGACAAATTCCTGGCATTTTTTGGAGTTTAGAAGTGCTGATAGAGGGTCTCCGTCTGGTGTTTAGACTCCCTGGAACCTGCGTCTACCGCTTGGGAAGCTCGGAAGCGCTTCAATTCCCCTCGGCTTAGCATGCGACCTCGACTTCAAATACAGCCTTCTTCCATTAAATTTCTTAAAGTTCAGTCTCCATTCTGTCCTCTGGATGAGCCTCTGGATGTTGCCTAGATTGCCTTAGCCACTTAGGAAACCCATAGTGATTGTAGCCAGGGTTTGAGCTAGCTCTGATCGATCGTATCGATCGATCGAGCTAGCAGCTGAGCCGAGACTAGGTCCGAGTAAGGACCTAGCGTTTGGCTGCACCCCAAGCTGTGAAACCTTGGGGGTTCGACTTACCTCACCTCACTTATGGTGTAGGCATCGAGCCCCGTCAGTTTGGTGGCTCCTGTGAAGAGAATTATGCGCTCACGAGGAACCCTAAGCTCCTCTCCATAGTAGGTTTCGGTCGACTAGCACCCCATCGATCTAGAGGGACCCAAATGGGGGTTCTTACCTCTATCGGCGCGTCTGAGTCTCCTGATGGTGTAGCCATTAAGTTTGGGGCCTGGTGTGGAGTGTGCATGGAGAATTTCTCTTCTGAACCTAACCCTAATCAAGCGGGTATCGGGCATAGGCGCGAGGAAGGAGATGACTGGTGCTTCGGGTCGGGCGGACTCCGACCCGCACCTTTTTGATTTTGGGCCGCGGCTATTATTATTAATTTTTAGATTTAGGTTTACTCTGTTAAGTAATTTAATAAATGGGGTTTTAATATAAATAAAAATATAGATTAAATTATTTAAATAATATTAGCTATACTTGTCCAAAATGGTATAATCCAATATACTATTTTAATTAGAAAAATACAAGGAACCTGAATATAAAATAAAATCACAGATCCAATGGTTGGATTTTAAATAATTGTCTAATCCTTTTCGATTCTTAATTAAATCATGATAAATTCAATAAATACATAAATATGTTGATTAAGGGCTCTGATTACTCATAAGACTCTAACAAACTTATGTAGACTAATAAAAGTAATTTAGGAACCATAATTTTGCTAATCACCTCTTAATTATCCTAATTAGGGATTAGTGAATTAAACCCTAATTAAGCCTCTAAATTTTGGTAAGTCTAGTTCCTAATGCTATCTTAAGTATAGTAGAACCTATGGATAAGATTGGATTGCCCTAGAATGCCCTAATTTCCTTAATCACTTTAATTGGCTTAAAGATGTGATTAGTGCTAATTAGACTAATTAGGTTGCTAAAACTTAAGATAAGTGTATTTCCTACTTCATTAATCATTATGGAACCCATTAAAATAAATTAGAATTAATTTGGGTAATTAAATCCTAAAATTTCACTTTTAGCCTTAAGAGGGGTATTTTGGTCATTTTGACCAAAATGTGTTTAAGTACTCCTTAAGCCTTGAAAATTCAGCAAAATATCCTTAGTTAGATTATTAGTACCTTTCTGAAACCTTAGATTAATGATATTAATATTAAGTAAAGAAATCTTAAATTAGTCTTAATTAAGATATGTAGATCTTAAGTGACCATAAAGGAATCACTTTACCTTAATAGTTGAATCTAACAATCTATAATGCTAAATCTTAATTTAATAGTTCAATTAAGTTAGTCCATAAGCTTGAATTTTAAAAGGAACACTCTTACAAAATCCTAAGTTGAAAATCTAGTTTAAGTCTAAAGTGATCAAATATTAGATTTTAGATCTTAATCTTAGACTTTAGATCTTCTCTTTGAACTGAACTACATTCCTTTGGAATTTCTTAAGTGATTTATTGTTTAATTCTCTTGGAGACATCCATGTGAGTGTAGTATTGATTCAATCTATAGGATAATGAAATTATCCTAAAGATTGAATATAGATCTTAAATTCTTAGTTCTTAATTGATTATTTTATCTTATAATCAGCATAATAACCTTTCAAATTAAGGTCTTAGTTTCTGAATCTTTCAGCTCATAGGATTCATTACCCTTAATTTGGGTTTAAGTATGAACCATAGATCCTTATTAGGACATCACCTTGGATTCAAGATTTGAGCACCGAAGTGGAGTTTAAATCCAATATCCTTAAATATTGATTTACTTAATCAAGATTTGGGTAAGAGAGAAAAATAATAATAATTAGGTTGTTGATTCATTTATTTAAACCTTATAGTCATCACATGATTATGAATTATAACTTGTTAAGTTATAATATTAACTTTAAGGATGTAAATCTGGGATTATACTCGATAGCTGGATATTGGAGATCTTAAACTTGTATCTTCTCAGAATAGTTATTTGAATAAATTAGACAACAATAAATATCACATAAGTCTAGATTGAGTCTCTTGCTTACCTTGACTTGATTGCTCTGCACACCTTGAATATTGAGCCTTGTTTATTGAGCATAATAGGAGAACTTAAGATATGGATGATATATCATAAGTTAGTATTTGAAAAGCATAACATTCATCTAGTTCTTTTAGTGCTATCAGTTAGTAGAGTATGTCCTAGCTTAGTCTGCCTCTTCAGTTCTAGTATTATAATAGAATAGACTCGAACCTAGATCTGCGGATGTCTAGGATGGATACATGTCTTATTCTATAAAGTTCAACTCAGACTTAGCTTTACAGATGCCTAGGATGGACACATATTAAACTTTCAATTCAGAGGCCCGGTATGGCTTGTTTCTATTATGATAGCACTATGTCTTAGGCTTACTACTACTTTAGTTTAGTTCTTCAGTTTTATTTGTTGTGTTTTGCTTTGCCACATGTCTCAGTGGCTTTATTTTACTTTACTCAGCTTGCTTTTTCCACATGCTTCAGTGGTCTTTCTTTTCATATTAATCTGTATGTTGCATATATGTTCTTATGGATTAGCTATTATAGATATTGGCATATTTAGGATGCTAGAATTGTATATTATTTTCAGCACTTATGGTCTTTATACTCAGCATGTTTCCATGTGATCATAAGCATATTAGGATCAGATTTATTTTTAATATTCACAGTCACTTTTGCTTTTAGCTTTACCTTGCTTACTTCATGTATTGTACGTTATTTCAAATACTTGTTGTTTAGCTATAAATGATTAATTTATAGTTACTCCATTTCCTTTGTAGCTTGTTGCACCCCATAATTGCTTGCATATTAAAATAATTAAATATGATATCTTTAAATATTCAGTTCATTTAGATAGCCTAAATTGTACTTAGATAATTGTCTAACTGTAATATTTTTATTTTGTTGGCTGGGGCCTTGACATTTGTGATATTGATAAATGTTAGATTCAAACTTATTCGTGGGCAGTGCTGCAGGAGAGGAGCCAATTCAGGAGGAGGATCGTTCTACCGCAGCTTAGATAGACTTTTCATTTTCTTTTAGTGAGATTGAGAGACTTTTATATTTTTTTCATTTAATTCAGTTTGCAATAATTAAATTCTGGATATATTTTACTTTTCTGCACTTGAGCTGAGTTACTATTTTGTTTCCTTCTTTCTACTATATTGTGCTGTGGATGTTACTTTATATTTCATGCTTCCGCCACTTTGATATATGTATATATTGATGCATCTTTATAGTATTTAGGTGACAATTCCTTGGCTTAAGGCAGTTGGGTTCATCTGACTTTACTTAAGTTGGGAATTTGCCACAGTTGGAGCACCGTACTCCCTACTGTTAGTACGGTGGCCCCACATTAGGTCCCCACAAATATTTCCAACAATTCTTCAACCCTACTCTTAGAAGCTTTCTAGGGTGAGAAAACTTTTATAATGGGCTCATTTGGTGTATCTTGTGGTTGCGGTCCTTTGAATCCATCAGAAATAGTTTTAAGTTAAGAACATAGTTACTTTTATTTCTATCACAAAGAGTTAAGAACTGAGAGATGAAGTTACGTCAAAACTTATATTGCAAAAATAAAATTTGACAGTATAATTGAGATACTTGTCATTTACACTTTCCTGGTAATTTTAACATTTATAGCTAATGTAATTTAAGAGATACCTTAAGAACATGTGGTTTGAACCCAAAGAAGGCTTTATTAACATCTAAATCATCAACCTTAGCCTAATCTTGACTTGGGTGAGCTTGAATGCTAAAGTTTGCTAATTACTAGTTATAAGTTTAAGGCTTAAGAAGCTTACCTAATATTATTGCTGAGGCGCTCCATGGTTCCATTCAGCAATTGGGCCAATTCAAGTGGTTTTGTCGAGCCTCTAGTGCATCCAAATTTACTTGGTCAACTTAAGGGTGCAATTTGTGTAAGCTAAAGAGAAGACCTATTGTAGTGGTGTTTTATTGATTGAGGCATTCTTCTCCCAAAGTTAAAGTCAAGTAGGTGGTTACTAGTAAGCTTGGAATTTATCGAGTGGAGAGGTAAGGACCTTTTGGTGAGGAATAGAAAGAGAAGGATTGACCATTGTTGTGGCTTTACCAATAGGTTATGGAGCTTCCACAACACTCAAAAAAGTTGGGAGAGGCTGTTAAAAAGGAGTTGGGATAATGGGGGACTATTTATCTTATCCAAGATTCTTTCTAAGGCTATGAAATATTCAGCAGGGCATGCTGTCTCTCTGACAATATTCAATTGCAAAGCTGCACAGAAATCATCGCAACTGACAATACATTGCTCCCTTATTAACCTCCTATGCATCATGGTCCACCAACCCTCAGCATTTTCATACAAGAGGGTATCCAAGATTTGTAGACGGTACTCATTTAGCCATGCTGTCTCTCTGAATGCTATGGTTACTCTATCTATTGCTAGTATTGGGAGATTGGATCCTCTAAATATTGGATAGTACAAGATCTTACCAAGAACTTCTAAGCCGGCATGGGACACTCCTCTAATGGTCCTATCATATACCTTTCCATCTTGGTAGTCACACATCTAATAACAGTTGAACAATCTAATGTAGTGATTAATTCCATGAAAGTAGCTATCCATTCCTATATAGGTTGATAAGTTTTGTGAGCTTACTGTAGTCATTCATGTTTTATTAATAACTTTGACTTTTAAGTGACATATCTTAAGTTTATTCATTTTTCTAAGTTATCTCTTATAGATGTACTTGTTTTCTTTTTTTGAGAATGTAAGATAGGATGAATCATGGATGACACACTCTTATTATATTTAGTATTATCATGCCATACTTACTTTAGAGAACGAATAATTAGGTAGAAAATAATACCCTCTTTATCTGACACTATATGGAACTCTCTAATACCAACTGTGATGGCCTGAGATATCCATCAAAGGATAACATGGGTCATCTATCGAGATTATTTACAATAATCACCCATCAGATTAATACTTACATTACTCTGACTGGAATTAAGAAATCATCCCTCATACTGATAGTGATACCCCAATGGTTCACTAACGCAACTTGGGTATTAACTATACTTATCTCTATTCATTGTCAAATTCATAGTAATAGCTCACTAATAAATATGAGATAACTAGAAAGTATGATTCTTAATGTAATACTATGTATAGGAAAATAAATGTGGAAGCTAAAATACATCATCCATACAATTCATCCAGAATATTCAGTAAGCATTCATCTCAGAAAAATAAATAAAAACACATCCAGAGTAATTAATTAGTACAAACAATTAAATGTTTATGGAAACTCTCATCTCAAAAAAATTAAGGAAATTACTACAAGCATGTCTTCTACTTGGCAACAATGGGCTCCTCCTCTTGATCTTGTGGCTCTTGAACATCCACAAATATTGTTTCTGCTAAGTACTATGAACCTAAGTTGTTGGTAGCACATGTTAGAGCCCCAGCAAAAAAAAAGAGAAATCATACAATAAACAATTGCTTAATTATGTTTTATGATTTATAATTCAATTTAAGGATATAAAAATTGTTAAAATAAATGTTAAAGGTGCACATAATTGTAAAATTGCAAACTGCACAAAATTGAAAGCAAAATGATAACATCAAATTGAAAATATGAAAATGTAATTGCAAAGAAATAACTACTAAAATGCCAAATAAATGTTGAACCATACTAAAATATAATACTGAGGTGACATGAAATATACTGAAATGTATATATTACAGATATGCATGTACTGGGTGCCTGAACCGCATCCCAATAAATCCTAAAGTGTGCACTAAATCACACCGTTAATAAATCTTAGGGGTGCACTAAATCACACTGCTAATGAATTTTAGGTGTGCACTGAATCACACCACTATTGAATCCTAGGTGTGCACTAAAACGCACCACTAATGCTAATGTTATGCTATGATATGAGGACAATAATACGATACACAACCAACAAAAAGGAAAAGATAAAACCAACAAAATGGCATCCCTTTGTTTTCTGCTTACTTAACCTTATTCAATAAATATGTAGACTCTGATAAGGCTAATTCCTGCTTTATCCTGGGAATTCACTATCTTATAATATTATTATTATCTCATTATAGAATTAATATGTCATTAGGAAGGATGAAGGAACACTTAGTTTACTTAATTGTATTTATTCTTACACACACAAAGATAATAACTCCATCTGCAATTTATTCTCCCAAACTAAAGTGCCCCAAAACCCTAACATGACATACTCAGGAGTGAGTCTCAACTATTTAACAACTTAATAATTTTCTTATTTCTAAAATTTGGTATTCTTAATGATGCAAAATTTTTAATTTTTACTTAAACATAAATTTAGATGCTTATTTTAATAACTTCAATGAATTTAAGGTTCTTCATATTATGAGGAGTCCGTAGACACCTTATTTATCATTCTATCTTTGACATATTTTATGAGGTACTAACATGAAAATTAGGGTTTAATATTCAATTTCCCCTAAACATACCCTTTATGTAATATACTAATCATTGTGATTTCATTGATAATTTATTAGGTTAAAATGGAGTTTGACATGCATTACAAGGCAACAACAAGCCTAACTAGGGTTAATACGAAGTTTGAAATTTTTATAAGTCAAAACTCTTCATTCATACTGCCATTGGATTACTCAAGTCAATAGGAATTCATAAACATCTTATTTGTCAAAATTTGAATCTGTCACACTAAACGAGGTACAAAACTATAAATCCAAATGTGACTTTCAAATCTATTGCTCATAATTTAAATTTTATTTCACCAAGTTGTTCCCCTTATTTTTCTGATTACTTTGACATACAATTTAACTATATTTAGATCTATATTATTAAAGTTATTGAAATAATTAAATATAAAATTTAAAATTTTTTTTCTTACTATTTAATTAAATTTGGATTGTTCCAGAGAATATTCATTTTCTGTTAATGGTCATTAGGATTTTCTATTAAATCCCTAACGATAAGGGAATATTCCTGGAATATTCTTGCGAATATTCCTTTAACGGCTAATGGAAGTTAAAGATGATTAACTATTAACTGATCCTGTCTACAACACCGGGCTACTACATCACTTGTCTGCTATAGTATCGGTCTGCTATAGTAACCACCGACACTGTTCATCTTCCCCATGGATGGCCCAAGATTGTTCAACTTCTGTAGCAAATTTTGGGCAAATTGATGTTTCAAAAATGTAGATATAAGCATGAAAAATTGTTACCGAAAAAATTTTCTGGTGAACTACTGCTGACGTGACACCTAATTGACTACCCAAATGATTTGTTTTGGACAAATTGACATTTTGAAAATGTAGATATAAGCATGAAATAGAATTTTGAAAAGACAATTTCTTGAAAATAAATTGGGTAGAGGGTGGTACCTCTTGCCAAAGTGAAGCATGATCGTCAGGTTCATCGGTGAAACTGAGGTCTTCTCGTGCTCCTTGTGTGCTCAGTCGTGATTGATGTGGTTGTCAGGTGGCTTGAAGAGGTGAAGTAAGGATGAGAGGGGATGTGGGGCCCCGTACTTTCTTGCGGTGATGCTAATACTGATATTAGTATAATCGTATGGAGTACGGTGCTCCAACTGTGGCAAATCCCCAACTTAAGTAAAGTCAGGTAGGACCCAACCTGGCTTAAGCCAAGGACTTGTCACCTGAAACTATGAGTATATATCAATACAATCAAAGTGGTGGAAGCAAGAAATAGTATAATATAACATCCACATCACAATATAATATAAGAGAGTAAAAGAAACAGTAACTCAGATCAAAGTGCAGAAAGTAAATATATCAAAAATTTAATTATTACAAACTGAATTACATGAAATTAAAGTTCTCTCAAAACCTCACTGTAAGAAAGAAAATCTAACTAAACAGCAGTAGGAAGATCCTCCTCCTGCACTGGCTCCCCTCCTGTAGCACTGCCTACGAACAGCTCCAAATCTGATATTTGTCGGTATCACAAATGTCAGGGCCCCAGCCAACAAAAGAAAAATATTACAATTAGATAATTATCTAAGTACATTTTAGATTATTTAAGTGAACTAAATATTTAAGATATCACATTTAAAGATTTTAAACTTGTAAGCATTATAAGGTGTAACAAGCTACAAGAATGGGGTAGCTATAAACTAGTCATTTACAGCTAATCAACAAGTATATAAGAATAACATACAATGCATGAAACTAAACAAGGTGAGGCTAAAAGTAAAGCAAATGCAACTACTGAAATAAATCTGATCTTAACATGCTTATGATCACATGAGTACATGCTGAGTATATAAAGAATACAAGTGCTGGAATAAACATATAATTCTAGCATCCTAAATAAGCCATTTACTTAATAACTGATCAATGAGGGCATATATACAAGCATACAGATTATTATGTAAAAGGCCACTTAAGCATGTGACAAAAGTAAGATAAGTACATGAATGAGCAAAAGTAAAGCCACTGAGATATATGGTAAGCAAGTTAAGCACTAAAAGAAAGGCCATTGAAGCATGTAGCAAAAATAAGCAGAATATTGAACTGAATTGAAGTAGAAGTAAGCTTAAGACATAGAATTGCCATAACAGAAATAGGCCATACAGGCTCTGAACTAAAAGTTCAATATATATCCATCCTAAGCATCCGCAGAGCTAGGTCCGAGTTGAACTTATAGAATAAGACATGTATCTATCCTAGACATCCGCAGAGGTAGGTCCGAGTCTATTATATAACAAAACTAGTACTAAAGAGGCAGACTAAGCTAGGACATACTCTACTAACTGAAAGAACTGAATGAATGCTATGCTTTCCAAATACTAACTTAGGATGTATCTTCCATATCCTAAGTTCTCCTATTATACTCAAGGAATGAGGCTCAATATTCAAGGTGTGCAAAGCAATCAAAGTCAAAGTAAGCAAGAGACTCAATCTAGACTTATGTGATATCTATTATTGTCTAATTTATCCAACTAACTATTCTGAGAAGATACAAGTTTAGGATCTCCAATATCCAACTATAGAGTATAATCCCAGATTCACACCCTTAATATTAATAATAGAACTTAACAAGTTCTAATTCATAGTCATATGATGACTATAAAGATTAAAGTAGATAAATCAATGACTTAATTATTATTATTTTCCTCTCTTAACTCAAATATTGATTAAGTAAATCAAGATTAAGAATTCTGGACCCAAACTCCACTTTGGTATACAAATCTTAAATCCAAGGTAATATCCTAATAAGGATCTAGGATTCACACTTTAAAACCAAAATTAAAGATAAGGAATCTTATAAGCTAAAGGATTTAGAAACTAAGATCTTAATTGAAAGGCACTCTACTGGTTATAAGATAAAATAATCAATTAAGAACTAAGAATCTAAGATCTATATTCAATCTTTAGGATAATTATGGTATTCTATAGATTGAATCAATCCTACACCCACAAGAAAGGTTACAAAGTATTAAACAATAAATCACTTAAGGAATTCCAAAGAAGGTAGTTCAATTAAATTAGAAGATTTAAAGTCTAAAGTCTAAGATCTAAGTTCGATCACTTTTAGACTTAAGCTAAGATTTAGACTTAGGGTTTTACAAGAGCTTTTGGTTTTACTTTCCTTAAGACTATAATTCATGGATAACCTTAGTAAGATAACTAGGATTAGAAACTTCAACTTTAATATTGATTAAGCTAAGGTTTTTATGAAGGGTTTTAAGATCACTTAAGATCTTAAGAGCTTACTTAAGAATTTTAAGGTTTAACACTAAGATTCATTCAAGGAATGATACCACTTAGCAATTGATGTTAATACATTACATTAATGATTATTATTATTTTAATTGAGAATTCTAAAGTTTAAGAGTACTTAAACACATTTTGGTGAAAATGACCAAAATACCCCTCTTAGGCTAAAAATGAGATTTTAAGAGTTAATCATCTAAATTGATCTAAGTCTATTTTAATAAGCTCCATATTGATTAATGAAGTGGAATAAACATTCATCTTAGGATTTGATAATCTAATTAGCCTAATTAGTACTAATCTCAATTTTTAGGCCAAATAAGATGATTAAGGAACTTAGGGCATATTGAGATGATCCAAACTCAATTATAGGCGCTAACATACTTAAGAAGACATTAGGAACTAGATTCATCAAAATTAGAGACTAATCAAGGCTTAATTCACTAATCTCATTTTAGGGCAATTAAGAGGTGATTAGCAAATTTAATAATTCTAAATTACTTTTAATGGTCTATATAGGTTTCTTATGGTCTTATGAAAAATCAAAGACCTTAATCCACATTTTTGCATAATTAATGAATTTATTATGATTTTAATACAAATAGAAAAAGATTAGGCAATTATTTAAAATATAACCATTGGATCTTTAATTTTATTTTATATTATTATTCCTTACATTTTTCTTATTAAAATAGTATATTGGATCATACCAATTGGATAAGTATAGCTAAAGTTATTACAATTATTTATTTTGAATATTTATTTAAATTGGAATCATAAGATATCTATTTATATATTATTAAACATAAGGAATATAATTCTAATAATTCATTTATTAAGCAGCGGCCCGAATTCGAAACCGCGCGGGTCGAGGTCTGACCCGGCCCAAAGCACCAGTGCTTCGTCTTCCCCGCGCCCAATGCCCGGTGCCCCGCTCGATTAGGGATAGCTTCAGACGAGAATTTCTCCATGCACACTCCACGCCATGCCCTGAACTCATCAGGTACACCTTCAGGAAACTACAACGCATCGATTAAGGTAAGAACCCCATCTGGGTCACGCTAGATCGTCGGGGTGCTACTCGACTGAGACGCACTAAGGGAAGGGAAATTAGGGTTGACTGTGAGCAAGTAATTCTCCTTACAGGAGCCACCAAACTGACAGGGCTCGATCCCTACACCATCAGTGAGGTGAGGTGCATCGAACCCCCAAGGTTTCACAGCTTGGGGTGCAACCAATCGTTGGGTCCTTACTCGGACTCAGCCTCGGCTCAGTCGCTAACTCGATCGATCGATACGATCGATCCGAGCTAGCTCAAACCCTAGCAACAATCACGATAGGTTGCCTAGGTGGCTAAGGCAATCTAGGCGACATCCATAGGCTCATCCAGAAGCTTTAATGGAAAGTTGAACTCACTGAGTTCAGTGGAAGAGGCTGTACCTGAAAACTGAGGTTGCAAGCACGGTCGAGAGAAATTGAGGTGAGCTGGAGCTTCCCAAGCAGTAGACGCAGCAGGTTCACAGGGAGTCTGAACACGAGACGAACCCTCTATCAGCGGTTCCAAGCCTCAAAAATGCTAGGAATCATCAAGAGAGATGGGAGCTCCAGAGGATTCAATCGAGTAATTGAGGAATCACAGTAAGCAAAGGGACTCACTGGGAGGTCCTGGGGTATTTATAGGTCTAAGGGAGGTCTCAGAGTGGATACCAGAGCTCGGGAATGGAGGAAGGCTCGGGCCGAAGGGAAGGCTTGGTTCCAACGACCATGGGCAAATTGGGGAGACTACTACCGGCAGACGATCACGCCGAGGGTAAAATGGGAAGATTGGGACAATTCCTGTACTGCCGTGAGGGCTGGAAGGATTGGGCTGTCGGGGGGGGGGGGGGGGGAGGGGACCAGATGCGGATGGGTGAGGCGAGGGAGATGATCCACAGTGCTCGGACTCGTGCCCGCCGTCTGATGGATCGACCATTGGTCTCGGACAGCTCAGATGGATTACTTAAGCGGGATAGATAGTAGCCGTTAGATGCAAGCGATGGATCCGACGCTTAGGATTAGATCCTACCACGGATGAGATCCCACCGTTAGATGGTTTGCGCTAGGATGCGTGCTATGGCATCGAGTGGTTAGAACCCATGCGCCGCTGTCGGGACCCCGCAGTGGATCTGCCGCGATCTCGACAGTGAATCCCATATATTAAATATATATATATATAATTTAATTAATATTAATTCATTTAATAATTAATTTAAATCCTAATTAATTCTATAAATCCAATTTAAGATTAAATGAGCTTCAAAAATTTCCAAAAATTCACCCTTAGCTAATTGAGGTGTGAGGAATTTAAAAATAAAATCAGATTTTAATTTAAAGATCAAATTAATTTAGGTATTTTTCAGGACTTAATAGCCAAAAATACCAAAATTCTCAATTTAGTTCCGATTGATCCCAAACTTCTAGGGTTAGGTTTAAATGACCCATTAAGTCTAATAGAATCAAAACTTAAACTTAGTTTAGCTTAATTAATCTAAATTTTGTTATGGTTATAACTAGGGTTGTTACAGACTGCCCCACTTAAGAATGATGTCATCTCCGACTTCACTTAAGTGAAGAAAGTATCACTTGAACTGAAAGTTTAAATGAAGCAGATAGGAAAGAAAAGAACTGTACCTGGTCTTATAAAAAGCTATGGATATTTATTGTGCATATTCACTTCTTTCTCCCAAATAGATTCTTTCAAAGATCGATTCTTCCACTGGACCTTGATCATAGGAATTGAACGGTTTCTTAGCTGCTCCTGTTCATGAGCTAAGACTTTGATAAGTGCTTCGGCATAAGAAAGATTAGGTTGGATCTCTATTGCTGGAAGTTGAACAAGATGAGAAGGGTTTCTCAGACATCTTCTTAATGACGATACATGAAATACATTGTGAACAGCTGCAAAGCCATCAGGAAGATTCAACATGTAGGCAGATGATCCTACATTGGCCAAAATTTCAGAAGGTCCAACATAGCGGGGACTGAGTTTCCCTGCTACACTGAATTTGTAGACACCCTTACTTGGACTATCTTTTAAATAAGCAGAATCACCAATATTGTATTCTAAGAGATGATGATGAGCATCATGATACTTGCTCTAATGATCTTGAGCTGAATAAATTCTCTGCTGAATTAATTGGACCTTCTTATTAGTTTCTTCAACTAACTCAGACCCAAAAAGTTGAATGCTTCCTATTTCTGACCAGGCTAACGGAGTACTGCATTTTCTACCATACATTGCCTTATAAGGAGCCATTTTAATATTGGCTTGGAAGCAGTTATTATAGGCAAACTCCACTAACAGAATATGATCTTTCCAGGAACCGGCAAAATCAAGAATATACAGCCTAAGCAAATCCTCCAGAACTTGATTCACTCTTTCAGTCTAACCATCTGTTTGAGGATGAAAAGCTGTACTCATAGCTAGAGTAGTACCTAGATCTTGATGCACAACTTGCCAAAACTTAAGTAAATCTGCTATTTTTATCAGATATGATTGATTTTAGAATACCATGCAGCATGATAATTTCTCTAATATAGAGCTTTGCCAGCTTTTCCACAGAATCGGTCTGACGAATAGGAAGAAAATGCGCTGATTTAGTCAAACGATCTACTATAACCCAGATTGCATCGGTGCCAGATCTTGCTCGAGGCAATCCCATGATGAAATCCATTAATATATCAAACCATTTCCATTCAAAAATTTCTAATGGATGCAAAATACCACCAGGTCTTTGGTGTTCGGTCATTTCCAAATTGCAGGAATGACACTTAGCTACGAAATCGGCTACATCCTTGTAACAACCCAAGGTTGTTACCCAGCTTAATTTGAGCCTAATCATATCTTGATTATAATTCTAGTAATTTTATTTAGCTATTAGAATCAATCCCTAAAGATTTGGGGCGATTCAGAGCTAAATCTAATATTTTGGATTATTTAATATTTAATTAATTAGAAATTTGAGGTATTTATTTTGACCTCGAAATCGAAATCCGACTTTGCCGTTGCGATCGTCACCCCCAAATTAGCTAGGGGTGATTTTTGGACGCGTTCGGAAGTCGTTGAATTTTTCGTCAATATTTTAATATAATTAAATACCCCGAAAATTAGCATAATTAAATAATCATCTAAATCAAATTATGACTTTGTCATTGGATTCCTCACCCCCAAATTAAATAGGGGTGAATTTTTGGAAATTTTTAGAGTGCATTTCAAAAATTTGAATTTTTGAATAATTGGAGAAAATAAATAAATAATTAGTTAGTACTTAAATTGCAATTTCTCCCCCCTCTCTCCTAGCTGGCATCCTAGTCGGCTGGTCATGCTCTCCATTCGGCGCCCCTCCCTTCATGTCACGTAAGAGATGGCTGAGAGCCATCTCTTCTTCCCCAGTTTTCTCTTCCTCCTTCCTTTAAGAAGGGATCTCACCTCCTCTTTCCTCTTCTTGCTGAACCTTGCTCTTCCTTTTTCTCCATTGCTGCACTTGTGCTGAAGGAGAAGGCTCCTCTCCACGGTCTTGAAGAAAGTAGAGTACCCTCTTCCTCTCCTTCCAGGGTCTAAAGGTACCAATTTGTTCCTCTCCTTATCTTCTTCATATTACTACAATGCTTAAATGTATCTCTAAGAGTCTATAAATATGTATGGAAGCCATTAAGGCTCATTGAGGTAGCTCATTTATTCGAAAAATGCATGCTCTGTTTTCATCTATTTTGTATACCCTACCATTTATCCATATTTTTCATATAGCCAGGATGCTCCGTTTGTGCTGATTTTAGTGTCAATGGAAAGGTATTAGAAAGACCATTCCATTGATATATGGCACCGCTTAGGAAATGCTCTAGATTGAGAGTATTTGAGATCGAAAGTAGGCCTTATAGGTTTCGTCCTGGCGAAATCGCCGTCGCCCAAAGTTGCAAAACTGGCCGCTGCAGCGCGCCATAGCGGGCTGCAGCGGCATTTCGACAAAAATCTTATAAATCAGTCATTAAGTTAATTAAACAGTAAATCGCAAATGGACCGTTGCAGCGCACCGTAGCGCGCTGCAGCGGGCTGTAGCGAAATTTCAGGAAAATTTAGGAAATCAGAAAAATAAATTAATTGAACAGTATTTTCGCAAGTTGGACCGCTGCAGCACGCCATAGTGCGCCACAGTGGGCCGCAGTGCTAAGAGCACTACAGCGCGCTGCAGTGCTAAAATCGGCACAGCGTTCTACAGCGCTAAAAGTGCGACAGCGCGCCGTAGCACTAAAAGCGCCGCAGCGCGCTGTAGCCCCTGAATTTACAAAATGCCAAGAATTTCCTTAATACTGCCCAGTTTTGGCTAAAATTGTCAAAACTTCATTGTTTTTACATTTTAAGGTCTCTAGGACCCTAGTGGGACTAAATAATATCAAATTTGAACCTCTTTGAGCTAAAATAGAATATTGCATAAAATTATATATGAAAATTAAGTTTGAAATATTATTATTTTTATCAAGCGCTCAAAACCTACTATATACTTGAATGGTATGCTATGCCAAATGCCAAGTAATAGAATCTTAAGTGCTTGTAACGAATATGTATATCTTAACAACTTAATGGCATGAATCTTAAGTCTTTTAAAACTGTAATCAAGTGCTAATCTCTTTGCTTTGATTTAAAATTTGATTAGCCTTAATTATCTTTTTTATTCTATGTTATCTTTATATTTAGATGCTTTCATGATATTAGGATGTATATTAAAAAACTCTAAATATCTATTTAGATACCTAATCATGTGTAAATGATATTAAACTACAATTAAACATAAGAATCTTGCCAACTTGATTAAGTAGATGATACTTAATCTAAAACTAAAGTTTGACATCAATAATATACTAATAACACATTAATTTGTCATTGACCTATAAATTAACCTTGGTCTTAATGGTAGAAAGGATATGGGTTAAACCCTAACTTATCTTGATTAATATCTAAATCTTAATCACTTAATCAATTTATTTGATTGAAAGATAATTTAATTGATATTGTTCTAATTATGCATATGCTTTGATATTAATCTTAAATCATTGAATTAGAAATGCTAAAGTTAATATTGAATATGTGTGATTGAATCATCTGAATCTAAACTTTAGATATTTAATTTTCTTTTATATAAGACCATTAGCATAAAATAGATAATAAAACTATAATGATTTATGAAATGATTAACTCTATTAAGATCTTTGATTTCATCCCATGATTGTAGAATAGGAAATGATTAGATGGATATTAATCTTCTGATCTGATAACTTTAACCTAAGTTTAACAAGTAAACCTTAAGAAGTAGAAAAGTGAGATTTTAAGGGTTTTGATTTAAGATCGTTCTTGAAATATTTAAAGACCTTAATTATTGATACCTTAAGGTAGGAAGAGCTTTTGTAACTTATTAAGGTAGAAATTTAGATGATCCTTCATAACTTTAGAAGTTAAACTTGATACCTTATGGTAGGAATCACCTAAAGTAGTTAGAATGAGACTTACTCCTTGTGGTAGAAATTAATATTGAGTGATCCTTTGATCACTTGGAGCCTTGTGTAGGACACACCTATTTAGAGTAAGGGTTAAAAGCTTTGATAAATCCTTGTTGATTACATAGAATCTTCTAAACTCAGATTATTAGTTGGGTATAGTAGGGTATACTCATATTACTAGATTACTTCAGTAGTATTCAGAATTGGTTAATTCACTCCAATGTGGACTCATGACCAGGTGCTATCCTGAATGATTAGACAAATACAGTCACATTAGTGTAAATCTTCCAAGACTAAGAGTGTTACAATTAGTGAATAAGATCCTTAGTTTAAGATATAAACTACGACCGAGTTCTGCCTCCTATCGTAGTGCGCTTCGATAAGTGCAGTTTAATCAAACTAAATATTTTAACTCACTTTGCGTAGAACACTAAGTATGCTTGTAATTAAGATATTTATCAGCTTAGCTTGATAGACAAACTGTGATTGGGTACTGCCTCCTATCATAGTGCGTATCGATAGGTGCAGTTTAAACAAGCTAAGGGTTAAATCCACCTTTCTTGCAAACATGCTAAATATGTGTATACAATCATCCCACCTAATGATTTTAAAGTAAACTCTCAACTTTAACCAAGTATCGAACTAGAATGTAGGAGTCAGAATCCTTTTAACAGGATTCTGCACAATGGAGACCTTGAATTCATTATTGGATTTTAATTTTTTTTTTGGATTTTTTGGATTTACCTCATGTAGTTAGAAGCATGAGCATGAGCATAAGCATGATGCGTGAGTATCAGAATAATGTATGAGTATCAGTAATGATTTATGAGTTACAGAATGTTGCATACATTGATTAGGGAATTTCAGGATGCATCGACATCATCAGTAAACGATATTTCCAACTGGATGTATATATACATTGGACCGTACTACTCGTAGCAGTTCAATGATATTCTGGTTGCATATCAGTAGTATAGAGTATTGTGGCATATTCAGATGCATAGTTTCAGTGATATACAATATAGTTTTATATATGATTACTTAGTTTCAGATTCAGTACCATTTTGGTTTATTTTTAGTATTTCAGTTTATAGTTCAAATTTACCTTACTTTACTTTAGTTTTATACAATTTTATACAGTTTTATACTTTCAATTATATTTACAGTATTTTTAGTATTTCAGTTTAATGACTTATTGTCTAACACGAGGTACTTTTGGGATCCGACAATTTGCTAGATCCTGAGTAGTATATTGGGCCAGGTCAGGAGGACACCCAGGAGATTCAGGAAGAGCCCGTAGAGCACTAGTGGACTCTCCTCCAGTTTTGTTACCTTTCTGCTTAGTTTATTTCAGTTCAGTTCAGTACTTAGCTCTATGTCTGTTATTCAGTAAATATTTGTAATGATTCTAGATATATTTTCTTTACTTTTCTGAGATAATTTTTTTCATACAGCTTCTGTGATGAATATTTCTAAATATTTGCTTTAAGCTTCTGCACTCTGTTATATACTACTTATACTTAATATTATGATGTGATCAGCATACTGGAAATACTGATATCTTATATATATATTGGATTCCTATTGTATTCTAAATCCAATATATGTATTTATCTAATACTTAGGATAAAAATACTACTCTTACCTTAAGTATTAGCTCTCAACCCTCCTTGAGGTTGAGTCAGCAGCCCTTCAGATGGGTTTGGTTTTCAGCTATATCGGGGAGACGGGTTATCCCTCCCCGAGTGGCGTGCCGCTCTGCCGCCGAAATTGATCATAACTGTCTCTTTTTCTCGCGGCGACAGGGCTGGGTGCTACCATCATTCTTCATACCAAGCCACCAAAACGATTGTTTTAAATTCTAGTACATCTTAGTACTGCCTGGGTGAATGTGATACCCAAAATTATGACCTTCAATCAATACTTCACGGTGCATGGGTTTAAGAATCCACAACCGATTACTTTGATAAATTATGTCGTTGCGCATTTGCAATTCATAACGATGACCACCTTCAATATCTGCTTTGAATTTCAGATAGTCATTGTCCTTGGTCTGTGAGAGAGAGACATCTCTAAGAAAGGTAGGTTCTACATTGATATTTGCTAAGAGTGAACTTAGCATATCGCCACTGACTGGAGAAGATGAAATTTTTATTCTAAAGAACTGGAGGCGATTATGGAAGATAAAGTAGCACGACGACTAAGAGCATCGGCCACTACGTTTGCTTTTCCTGGATGATACTGGATACTAAGATCATAATCACTGAAGAGTTCTAACCATCTCCTTTGATGATAATTTAGTTCTCTTTGAGTGAAGATATACTTCAAGCTTTGATGATCAGTGAAAATTAAACACTGAACTCCATACAAGTAGTGACACCAAATCTTTAAGGCAAAGATCACAGTTGCAAGCTCAAGATCATGAACTGGATAATTTTTCTCGTGAGGTTTTAACTATCGAGAGGCATAAGCGATCACCTTACCCTCTTGCATTAACACACAACCTATGCCAATTCCAGAGGCATCGGTGTATACCTGATAATTCAAGCCTTCCTTGGGTAGAACAAGTATTGATTGGTAGAGAGTGCGTCATTCAAGGTTTGAAATGCTTCCTCACATTTTGGGCTCCAAATGAACGGAACAACTTTTTGAGTTAATTTAGTCAAAGGCAAAGCGATCTAGGAAAAGCCCTTAACAAATTTCATGTAATATCTGGCCAATCCCAAGAAACTTCTAATATCTGTGACTGTCTTAGGTTGAACCCAGTCCTAAATAGTGCTTACTTTATTTTGATTTACACGAATACCCTGGGCATCGACTACATGTCTCAAGAATGCAATGGACTTAAACCAAAACTCACATTTGGAGAATTTGGCATACAGCCGATGTTCACGCAGAGCTTCTAATACTAACCTCAGATGTTCTTCATGATCTTTTAAGGTTCGAGAATAAATGAGGATATCGTCGATAAAGACGATCACAAATTTATCTAAATATGATTTGAGAACTCGCTGTATCAAATCCATGAAGATCGATGGCACATTTGTGAGTTCTTAAAGTTCCTTAGGTGCCATTCTGTACGGAGCTTTAGATATAGGCTGGGTACCTGGAGCTAATTCAATAGAGAACTCGACTTTTCTAGAAGGAGGTACACTAGGCAGATCTTCTGGGAATACATCGGCAAATTTCTTAACTACTTTACAATCAGAGAGAGTGATACTTTCCTTTGCTTCACCAATCATAGTGACCAGAAAAGCATCACAATCCTTACTGATCAATTGTTCGACTTTAATAGCATTGATCAACGATATCTGTGTACTAGTTTTTCCTATAAAGGTTTCAGACTTGTCCTGGGAATGCAGAGTGACCTTCTTTTTCAGGCAGTTTATCACGGCATTATTGTCACTGAGCCAGTTCATCCCAAGGATGATACCGAAGTTTGCTATTGGCAGGATGATTAATTTGGAATCAAACTCCTGACCATTTAATGGGATTTTGACACTACAGAACTTATGAGCACTTAGTTGGGCTCCAGATGGAAGTCCAACATTTAATGATTTTGCTAAGTTATACAAGCGTGGTTTTAGTATGTTGGCAAAATGTTCAGAAATAAATGAATGACTAGCACCAGTGTCAAATAACGCATTGCAGGTTTGGTCATTAAATAAAGCGTGCCTGATTTATTCATACAAATCGCATTAACAAGTTGCAATAATTAAGGTACCGAAACACAATTAAAAAGGAGAAGTTCAGAAATGTGTACCTGAAACTACATTATTGTCCTCTGCGGCTTCCAGAGGCGTTAAAGCAAAAACTCGCGCAGGACCGGCAGGACGGTTGTTTACCTGCCTCCAGGGTTTATTATGGGCTTTAGGAGCTGAGGGCTGATCTGGAGCAACTTTAGGTGCAGGTGCTGGTATTATTACCAAATTTGGTTCTCTCCTGTTCAGCGGAGTTGCTCTAAACACTTGGTTTTTTTGAGATGGCTTCATCGGAACTTCATCCACTATTTCCGTATGTGTACAGTGATAGAACCTGTGGCCTGGTCGCCCACAATTGTAGCACTTATGGCCGAAGTGGTAACACTTGCCATATGAGTGAGGCCTATTACAACATTGAATTGGTTCAGCAGGGGGTGCAGCTTCAAGTTGATAGACTTTTGCAGAGTTAGGCCTGTGTGTAGCGCCCCGCTCCGTCGCCGCGCGCAAAGAGGAAAAATTATTATTTTGGCGGCGGAGCGGCGTGCCACTCGGGGAGGAACAACCCGTATTCCCAAAGTAGTTGAAACACCAAGCTCATCTGAAGGGCTGCTGACTCAACCTCAAGAAGGGTTGAGAGTTAATACTTAAGAGTAGTCTAGCGCTGCAGTGCCCAAGTTGCAAACTGGACCGCTGCAGCGGGCTGCAGCACCATTTCGAAAAAATTATATAAAATCAATTATTCGCTAAATTGAACAGTAAATCACAAATGGACCACTGCAGCGAGCCATGCTGTAGCGGGCTGTAGCGGCATTTTTAAGAAAACTCTATGAAATATAAAAAATAAATTAATTGAACAGTATTTTTGCGAGTTGGACCGCTGCAGCGCACCACAGCGGGCCGCAGCGCCGGAAGCGCCACAGCGCCAAAAGCGCTGCAGTGCGTTCTAGCGCGCCACAATGGGCTACAGCGCCAAAAACGCCACAGCGCGCTCCAGCGCCACTGCAGCGCCCTAAAATTTCGAAAATGCCAGAATTTTTTGAAAATGCCCAGAATTGGCTGAAATGGCCAAAACTTCTCCGTTTTCGCATTTTAAAGTCTCTAGGAACCTAGTGGGACTGAATTATATCTTCTTTTGGCGTATTCTGCAGTCTGTAATAGTACAATCTTTAGTTTGTATGATCAATTTTATTTAAATATACGGGTTGCGCTCTCAAAAATTTTCAAAAAAATTTTTAAATATATTTTAACTAATTTTTGATACTTTCTTATTTTATAAAAAATATATTATTTTGTATTTTTTAGAAATTAATTAAAAAAACTATATATTATAGAATTTTCCCATAACTCGCCGACGGAATATGCGCTCGGGCTACTCCAAAAACAGCGGATTAAAGTACCTCCGATTTTTAGGATTATCCCAAATTCTTTAAAAAATTCTTAATTTTATCAAATAATCATTTTTTTCTCTTTTCAAATTTTAATATTTTACCTCTTAATATTTAAGATAATTTAAAAATAAAAGAGAATTATAGTATTTTATGTTTATTATTATATTTCTATGACTTAATTACTGAATTTAAATTCTGAAATTAAGATTCAAATCATCTCTCATATATTTATTTTAAGTATTGCTATACTTAATATACATCAAAAATATATATATTAATTTAATATATAAATAAATTATTAGTTGAATATATTATTTTGTAGAATATATATAACAAATATTTTTTTATATATATATTTCTGTGTAAGTTTAGTATTTTTTTATTTTACTAATCTTCAACTTCTTTAAAAGCCATGACGACTGTGTAAGAAAAAAATTGAATGGCCTGCCTCTTGCCCTTTAGATTCCCGGCTTCTGATTTTTATAGAAGGAAGAGTTAAAGGTGAGAGGAATCGAAAAAGGAAAAATGAATCTCGTTTTGGGAGTCTGCGGATAAGGTATTTTCGCTAATTTCTTTTCCAGATTTCTTTTTAGAGGAGATACTTCTTGTTTAAGATTTGATCGATTTTTGAGGTTACATCCCTATCGTGTGTAGAAAAGAAAAAGAAAAAGTTTTCAAGGGAAGATTTGAAGGTCTAGGGTTTACAAATCATGCTGATAAAAAGTCCCATTAAGGGCTGTTTGGCCAAGAAGTAGGGTTAATTCAAGTAGAACTTAGTAAATTTTAGATGTTTGGATTTAATAAATCTCATCATGAGACATTGTTTGATCGAGTTTAAGATTTAAATAATTTGAGAAATGTTTCTGTTTCTAGATTCAATGAATATTGGGATGCAGGAGCTGATAAATTCTGGATTTAACTCAAGAAGGGATAGCGAGAATTGAGTTTCCATAAGCTGCAAAGAACTATAATTGGTCGTTGTCGAGATTTAGGTTCAAATAAAAAGCAAATATCATGACATGAGACAACAAATTGAAAGACTTAAACTCTAAAGCTATAACGCCATTCAAGAGATATTGCTTAAATCTGCAAGTACGTAATGTTCCGATTTTATAAGGGACACAATGGAAATTCAACTATATAGACCAATGAATTTTTCTTTCAACGATGTTAGGTGTCAATTCTAACAACTATTTATTCTTTTTGATGGAAGTATTTTATTCTAATGTTAGACTTGAATTACTTGGGTGAAGGAATTAAAGGAGGGATTAAAAGCTTGGCAATATATTTTCAGTGAGGGGACTAAAAAATTTCATAGAAATGACTTAATTTTTTTCTAAATTTCTAATGAGCAAATTATTATCATTCTTTCAACCTTTTTATTACAAATTTGTAAATATGGAAAGTTTAGTTGACCCTTAAGCTACTTGGATTAATAAATTGGCTTGTGAGCCGGCTCATCTAGAATTTGCCAATATAAAATGCAGATAATTTATTAAAACTCATTGGGTCAATATATAAATTTATGTGTTTTTTACAATTTGTTAACATGTGATAATTTCTCCTATAAATTCTAATTATTTGCATCATTTAGGTATGGTAGTTTTGTAGAAAGAAATGATTTGTCATTAATTACAAACTAATTGACTCGTGTGTTTGCTCGTAAGCTGTGACCCGAGTTTATAAAATTTAGCTTGAGCTCAAATTTGATTAATTAATCAAGCTTACATATCAAGCTCAGTCTCAAGTTGGTACTAACTCAATCTCAACTAGGCTCATTTGCACCTCTATTTAGCAAGGCACTAATAATTTTCATTATAAAAATTGCTTTTTTAGAGTCTCATTTGCACCTCTATTTAGAAAAACATTAATAATTTATTCGACCACAACATGATGCACGTTGTTTCGAGTCTGGCGCGTGCCCATCGTTTACAATCTTCCTTAAGTGGCGCAAGCGTTAAAAAATCACTCATATATGCATCTTCATCAATTGCTCCTTTGGAAACAACTGCCTCAATTCCCCCTAGAATCTCCCAACATGCTGGTACATTCTGCACAGGCATGCAATCATCATCATCAATATTACTTGAGTGAATTAAGCCTTTAAAAGTCAATCATTTTTTCTTCCCAAAGAAGTATTGTTGCCATTCCTTCAAGGCTCCTTAACTGATACTGGGTAGTAGTACTTTTGTGTGGCTCAAATAGTCATTAGTCTACACAATCTTCACTGATGAACCCATTATATCTGCTTGGAGCACATACAACGAAGTAGTTCCTCATTTAGTTTTCCAGCTGAAATTAGATTTAGAAGTAAATCTGAAACATGTTTCACCTCCATGAGAACGAACATGCTCCCATTCTCCATCTTCCAGTAGATGATGATTCCGATGGCCTTGGCAACACCATCGTTTCCCATCCTCGTACCCAAAGTTGCCAAGGGTGTAGGATGAAAATAATTCTCACCTCAAGGTGGCAAGGGTCAATGCTCTACTATCGACCATCCAGCATGTTTCCTAAAAACTATATTCACTGTGTTATCATACTCAGAAAATCCTTTTGAGGTTGCATCAACCTTCGAGTCTTCATGTTCTACCTTCTTCTCCTTGCCTTTACATTTCCAGCATTGACTTTTTATGTGTCCCTATTTAGCACAATAAAAGCACTTCTTTTCTTCATTATGATTATGTTTTGAAGAGTCTTTGTTCTTGTTTCATTCTAACCTTTTTGTGACAAGTTATTCTTGTTAGGACGTGGAGCTTCCATGAGTTTTTTCTCATCTCATCCAAGACAATGATTTTCACCACATCCATAGTGAACTTTCCATCTGATGCAATATTCGACGACGTCCATAAGATCTCCCAAAGAGTCTTGCCAAGTACCTAGCATCCAAAATCCTTGGAGCTCATCCTCTAACTTGAATCCCATTCCTTTTACATAATTAATGATCCATTGAAATTTATTCAAGTGATTAGATATTGGCTTTCCTTCTAACTATCTTGTTATTCTCAATCCTCAATCCTCTTGGCATAAAGCTCCTCGAGCTTCTTCCGCAAGTTTCTAGCATTCATCTCCTTGCAAATGTGATTTATGATGCCATCCACCCACTATCAAATGTAGCTACAAACGTACGGGTGAAGAAGCTTCCATTGCTCTTTCATCTTGTCTTTGAGCCTTCTATAAAAATAGGCAAAAAAAATCCTTGATATATAGCAAATCTTTCATCTCTCCTTTCCATACATATGATAATTTGAGTTATTTAAAATGACCATATGACTCGGATTACTTTCCATAACTTCCCCATACAAAAATACAACAACAAGAAACAAAAAGCTTCCTTTGCAATTGAATATAGGCAATTTGTCGAAAATTTCTAAAATCTGATACGCCAACACAATGATCTTCTTCTTCTGGGACAATCTCAAAATATTTGCTAAGGAAAAGGGAAGAACCTAGTACATTACCTTTCTTTGAGTCTTGTCCTCTCACCAGCAAAAATCAGCACTATATATAGAAGTGTCACCAGCACCCAGGTGCATCACCTTGCACATCTGAGCAAATGAATAGTAACCGTGGCCTCTCCAACTAACAGTGGCTCCACCAAAACAACCACCCGACCAGTGCCCATGTGTGTTCTATTGCCCCTTAAATGAACTGACGGTTCACTTCCGAAGTTCATTTAACCATTGCATAATCGACCTCCGCCCAGAGGCATGGTGTTTAGTGTCTAGGTGCGTGCTCACATGTGTCCAAGCGCGTGAGTTATTACCTGTGTTTCTGTGTCACCTAAGTTCGTTTTATGTTCTCACGCATGGGCATGCCTTGACGTCGCCTCTATGTATATCTTCAACAGCAAGCCTGGCGCTCGAGTACTCCTGAATGCTCGCTCTGCTTAATGTCGCGCATGAGCGCCTTCCGACGCGCCTAGGTATGTTGGGGAATCTTTGCGCCGGAGTGCGACTTCAGTTCATGGGTGTGTTGGACCTAACGCCGTGTAATTTGGATCATGCCATCTTGTTAAGAGGTATGCATGAAGAAGGATGATGTTGCGCTAGATATAGAAATAACGATGACTCTTTTTCAACCCAGAGGCTAATAGTAGTGTTTTTACACAATTATCCTTTTTATAAATTTATTATGTTAGATTTAACTTTTTAGATGCTTTGATAGAGCTCTATTCCTTTTACTGTTTTCTTATAATCTTAGGTTTAAGACATATCATGCTGAGTAGAGTCAGTTTAGAGTCAGTTTAGCTTGTTACCTTCTAATAAAACTAGATAGAATCACAATATTGGTCAACTAAACAGCCCCTACATGTATTATCATCCTGAGGAGCTATCAGCATTGTGAAAATTTAGGGACAAAATAATATTCATGTAATTGTAACTGGTTCAAAATCTCCGGTGTGGTAATTTTATAAGTTTTAATGTATATATATAATAGCTCGTGATTAATTGCTCATTTTATACATAATATTTTGTTCTTATCCTTAGGTCAACATGCTACTATGAAACTAAGATGAAGAAAAACGTACATGCCAACAGAATGGGAACAATGTTTAGCTGCTTTAGTCTTCCAAAATGTTCAATAGTGAGCCGTCCAAGAGAATCCATCTTAGGTGAGTACAATTCTAGTTTGCAAAACCTTCATTTATATTATTCCATCCTTTTAAAGTTTCTACATCTTAGTTCCCTTTCCTAATTCCCTCTATCCTTTGATGCACAGACCAAATAGGAGCGCGATCTCCATCATTACATAACATTCGTATGTTTTCTTATAATGAGCTTGCTTCGGCCACAAGGAGCTTTCATCCAACAAACAGAATAGGGCGAGGTGGCTTTGGAATGGTGTATAAAGTAAGCCTTCATATGAATGTTATATATATATATATATACCAATGTTGCTAATTCACTCACTGTTTCATCATATTATTTTGAATAACAAAACCCTCTTTATTGCTCCATATTCAGGGGATATTAAAGGATGAAACTCAAATCGCAATAAAATCACTCTCCGCCGAATCAAATCAAGGAATCCATGAATTTTTGACCGAAATTGAAATGGTGTCGAATATTAGGCATCCTAACCTGGTTCGTTTGATTGGCTGTTGCATTGAGCGTGCTAAGCGTATGCTTGTTTATGAGTACTTAGAAAACAACAGTCTTGCTTACATTCTGCTTGGTAGGGACTGCAAGTACTATTTTTTCTTCATACTGTGGATGTGAAAATTAGATTTACACACTGAATACTTCAAAATTAAACTTTTTTTCAGGCCCTCTTAGTAAACAAATCACTTTAGATTGGCCGAAAAGAGTTGCAATTTGTTTGGGCACTGCTAATGGACTTGCATTCCTTCACGAGGAAGCTGAACCCCACATTGTCCATCGTGATATCAAGGCTAGTAATATTTTACTCGACCAGAACTTAGTGCCAAAAATTGGAGATTTCGGTTTGGCAAAGCTTTTTCCTGATACAGTGACTCACATCAGTACTCGTGTAGCAGGGACCATGTAAGTATAAAGTGCTATTGTTAAAGAGAATTTCTTTGTTTTTTACTATATATCTATATATATATATATATATATATATATATATATATATATGTTATAACACTTTAATGTAATCATATAATTTGATCTATGGCTTGTGTAGCGGCTATTTGGCACCTGAGTATGCTTTGCTAGGGCAATTAACCAAAAAAGCAGACATCTACAGCTTCGGGGTTCTTATGCTTGAAATAATTAGTGGGAAAGGGTGTGCGAGATCGGTATGGGGTCTCGACAACAAGGTTCTTTTGGATTGGGTAATTCTCCTGCATGTCGTGTTACATTACATCTATTTGCGTATGCATGAATACATGCAACCACATACAGGAGAAAAGGCACATCGATGTTTTAAGGGCTCAACTACAACACTAAGGGGGTTTTATAATCTTTCCATCTTAAGCATATGACGTCCTTCCTAGCATCCACATATGGATCTAAAAATCATTCATCAAATAGATAGAACTAGTGGTAACCCCCCACCATATAGCACCTAATCCCATCATGGGTTCAAGAGATCGCTCTCATGATGTGGTACTCGTCATGTATGGCAATTAGCTCCCATCTGACACCCAATGTCTTACTTCAATATCATTTATTATAGCTCCAACTCTTATGCATTAATGTATTGTTTGCTATGATCTTAATGATCTCATATTTTATCTACTGAAGATAATTTTCTAGTAAATGTATTAATACACCCAAACACATACGTATGTCATATAACATTATATCTGTCTCTGTGCATGATACACAATCACATACAAGTTAAAACACATTTATTCATGAACGAAGCTGACGAGTTCATCGTAATTGCGTACGAAAAGACGAACTCTTTTGATACTCCTATCATTGGCGCAGACATGGCAGCTGAGGAATGAGGAGAGTAGGGTGTTGGATATAGTGGACCCCAAGCTCGAAGAGTACCCAAAGGATGAAGTCCTGCACTATATTAAGGTGGCTCTTCTTTGCACACAAGCAGCATCTCAACAAAGGCCCAACATGAAGCAAGTGGTAGAAATGTTGAAGCCCGAGGGTTTTCAGATGCATATTGATGTGGTGAACCTGCAGCAGCCGGGTGTGGTCAAGAAGTCGGACCGTACATTCGTGATTTCGGATAAACTGAGAAGCAGCTCTAAGTTGTTGTCGAGAGACACTGATGGCTCTGTATCCACCTTAGCTGGGAAGCCTGCCAGGAGCTCTTTTGAGCTGCATCCAAGGTGAATAACATTGAAACTTTAGTGTCCAAACATATATCAGGTGCTCACTTGTCTTGTATTTTTAGAATTGCAGACAAATTGATAGATGGTTTAGATGGATATCAGTGTGTATTAAGTTGTTTAAAATTTGATTTATTAAATTTAAATAATGTTGAATTATAGGCTTTTAGGGTATGTGTGCCTTTGAATGCACAATCAAGGAACAGTTGTATTAAGCCGAGGTGCAATGAAAGGACCTGCTATTAAAATTTATGGTTTCGAACAGCCAAGTTTAAACTGGTGTGCCTTTTTTATCTAGCTTGAGACCTGAATGCCACTTATCTCGCTTAGCTATCCTTAGATCTAGCTTTAGTTCAGTCTAAGATAAGCATGAACTGAATGCATTAAGTTTAGAGATTTTTGCCATTTAAAAAAATTACATATTAATTAATTATAAAATTAGTAATTGCACAATTAGTATTAATTAATATTATTTACATATTAATTAATTTGTACTAGTAATAATTTATTATTTGACTATGCATCAGTTTATTTATTTATTTATTATTAAATTAATAACATATCATTTAATTACTTGTGTGTTTTATTAAAAAGTTAATACCGCTATTTCTACTACTTTTTCTCAACAGTTATTCTCAGCTTAAACTTTATTTAGCTTGATCATGATACATTAATATAAGCTAAGATAAATAAAAAATGAGGATTCAAATTTTTATTATGAAATTAGCAGAATGCATGCATCAAAGAAGATGAAGATGTGGAAGGAGGGATTGTGCAACACATACTAAAAAAGACTAAATATCCCCTCATCATGACTCAAATGGTTGAATTACCCCTCAATATGATAATGAATCACATTTAATCATAACTCTAAACATAGAATATCTCAGCTCGAGCACATAATGATTCAGTTAGACAAAGCTTAAAGTATGATTATATAAGACAACCATGACTCAAGCATAAAATATAAACAAAACTTTAAATATCCTCTCTAAATAGACAGTTCTTGAAGATCTTAATCCCACACTATTATAGTGCTCAAAATGCTCAAGATAGGCTTCCACTAGGTACATCCATTCTTCATTCAACTTGGCATTTCTACCATGGCTGAATGGTACAAAAAATTCCCATCTCAAATTCCAATAGTTGTCATTCTTTAAAACAAAGTCTTACTAGTCCCGACATCACATCGATTGCTCGAACTCTCGGTCTTTGTCGCAATTTCTTTGCTATTCCCTTTTGAAGTACATTTTTACAATGTATCAGCTTTTTAATTTTCTGATGTGCCAACTACATTTAGTTTTTGTATTTAGATTTGGAACTTCTCAATTTGCAATTTAAAGGATTCCATTATTTGTACCGTAGAACTATCACATGATAACTTGGAAACTCCCATGACTTGGAGAATTCACCCTAATAAATACTCATAATATATATATATATATATATATATATATATATATATATATCACTTAATTAAAAGTAAAACATACTATAAAAGTATAATATGCAAGTATGCATCAACATTCGTTTATAACTCATCCTATAGCTTATACTAAGCTATAAATCAAAAGCTTAGAGGACAAATGGTAGCACCACTTGCTGTGAGATTCATAATAGAGTACTTGTTCATAAAGACATACAGAGATCAGATGGGTATTAACAAGTCAGATATCTCATAGTAATGCTGGGGTAAAGATAATCAAGCAAATTCATAGTTCATAAACATAGAGAAGCATGCATTGATGCAAAAAAAAAAAACATAACTTAGTTTCAGCTCACAAATTAGGATTATCAATCTCATATAATTTGTGCTCAAAGAGCTCCATATTAGTTAAATCAACCACACTGACTCCTGAAATCACATAAATTCCATCTTACAAACAGCATATAATAAAATAGTATAGCAAAAGAATACACATGCATTGAATTAACAAAATGTGATTATACTGTACAGTTATTAAGGTTAGTCACGTAAGAGTTTGATAAACCAACAATGATTATTGATTCTAAATTTGAAGATAAATTAAAAAAAAAAAAAAATCTAAGCTTTGCCCTACAAAAACTAAACTATAGAATCTTAAGACTAGAGTTATAAATATGTTTAGGAGCAGAGTTCGACAATTTAGATAACGATACATTGAGAGAACCTAATTTCATATGATGAAAAATTGTAAGTTTCATTAAATGCAGTTAAAAATATTATTGAAAAATCTAAAAATTTGTGACAACAAAGATACTAGATAATAGAAATTGTAAATTCAAGTAAAAAAAATAAAAAAAACGTTGTAATAATAATTATTTTAATGTAAGATAATACAAATCGAAAGTCAGAAAACTGTATTATCGCGAGTTCAAGAAGGAAGTTAATGATACTAAGATTGGCTTGGAATGCTTATATATTAAAACTAAACAATGTTGAAGAGAGACAAAATATGCTAACTAGATTAAGAAATAAGAAACTAAAGATTTGATGCAAAGTGCATAAAGAATGCTAATAAAAAAGAAGTTTCAGAAATGATGACAGAATTTTCAATAAAGAGTATAATAATGTAATTAATAAGAGCAAGTTTAATACCT
Source organism: Gastrodia elata (assembly GCA_016760335.1). Lineage (NCBI taxonomy): Eukaryota > Viridiplantae > Streptophyta > Magnoliopsida > Asparagales > Orchidaceae > Gastrodia > Gastrodia elata. The sequence continues at coordinate 24,271,076 of CM028674.1, read as the reverse complement.
CTAAAAATAATTTTAATTGCTCTTTCATTCAACAAATCATGATAGGTTGCCAAAATTTCACAAAATCAATATGATATTATGCAAAGTGGATAATGGAGATAATACATTTGTTGAGAGATTTAATAAAGAGAAATGAATATCTTTATTTAATTTTTAATTGAATAGGCATATGAGAAAGTATTAGATGTTTTTTAAAGAGTATTGAAAAGAAAAGCAAGTTGCTTTGCTTATATTGAAATGTTATTAAATACTAATTGAGCAATTACATATTTTGAATAAAAAATTATTTGGCTTTATTTAAATCATACTAAATTAGAGGTCAACTTATTTTATATTTCTGTGCATTAATTATGAGCATAATTGTAGAATATATTCAAGAGGTGTCTTAGTACAATAGAGATGGGATTAAAGAAGTGCTCTAACAAACAAGAACTACTCTAAAGGATTTCATTTTAATATATCTAATAAGGACTACAAGAAGTTCAATCCTAACAAAAGTTAAAACATTGAGTATATGGCAATTGAAGATCATCAAAAAAGATGAAGTGATTCATATATCTTTGTTTAATCGTACAGAATAATGGTAAAATAGAGAACAATGTGATTAACAAAATCCAAGTAGATTGGATAAACTGGAGGAGCGCTTTTAGGGTATTTCTTGGTCAAAAAAATTCTAAACGACAAATTTTATAGAATAATTATAAGAGCAACGTTGTTATGTAGAGAATAATATTTGCCCATTAAGCAAAAGAAAGCAAAAGCTATTAATAAAACAAGTATTGCAAAGATGAGGATAATAAAGTGTACGAGTAGGTATACACAAAAAAGATTTAATGAGAAATGAGTACATTTGTTTCAACTTTGAAGTAGCTCCAATTAAGGATGTTCTCAAAGAAGATTATCTAAGATAGTTTGGCTATTATAAACATATATATCATTAAGTTTGTTGTGAAAATTGATCTGATGAATTTTTTTCATGTTTAAAAAAAAGTTGAAGACCAAAAAAGATATTGCAAGAAATTAATAGAAATGACCTCACGCACATCAGTTTAGAGAGGGTCGCAATTATTAGAATACAACGGAAACAAAGAATCATATAGCTAGCCCCACATGATGTAATTAATGTTTGGCAGTATTGTTGCAATAGAAAGTGCTGGAATCACATGTAACCCTGTACATTAAAAATCATAATTTATAAGATAAGATTACACGATCAATCCAGCACTTAAATTAGAAATCAAATAAGATGTTACCAGAAGCTTAAAGATCAACATTTTTAATCATTACATGGTATATTCAGAGACAGAGATGCATGCAATAATACTAAGAAACAAACTTCAAAACTTTATTTCAATTTACAAATTAGCATTATCAATAAAATTCACCAGTTTGTGCCAAAAAATCTCCATATAACTTAATTTAACCATATTAACTCATGAAATCGCGTAAACACCACCTTAGAAACAACTAATAATAATCTAACATAGCAAGAGAATACACAGTTATGCATTGAATTTACAAAATATGATCTAAAGGTGAGAAAGACGAAGTATTGTATTGGCACTTGAAAATTATCATAATATTTTGTCGAATCAATACGATATAATTCCTATAAGAAATTATGATATAGCTAAGAAATCTCCTAGAAGCAACGTCTTACATTGTTTTGATGCAATGAAGCATATGCAAAGGTCGTTATATCATGGTCCATTGAGAAGCTTATGAAAACAGTTTAAATATTAATAAGAAATTAAAATTTTAATGTCTTCAATAATTGGTTTTGTAGAAAGAAACAAGTTTATGAATACAGTTTAAATATAATAAGAATATGTAGAAAATATAATGAAATAAATTTTAATGCAGTCTCAAGAAAGAATTTACATATAAATTGTATAGGTAACATCCTAAATAAGAATTTCAAGGACAATGTACAAAAAGTCAAAAGCATATCAGATAATCATAACTTTAAACATTGTAATAGCATGAAGGCCATTAATATTATAAGAGTTTATAACCCTTAAGAGTTCATTAAAAATAAGTAAATTTAGTAAAGCGTAATATTAATTTCTTTCTTTTGATAGGTGAATAATATTGCATTTTGAAATGCTTTAAAAAATAAAAAAATAAAAATATTATAAAAATAAATGACATTTCTAATTATGTGTGCAAATGTTTTAGTGCAAAAGGAGTTTCCTAGCTCATTAGTTATTAAATAAAATTTTGAAGACTAAAAAACAGTATATTAATGAAAAATGAGTATTAATATACAAACTTACATCAATAAAGACTACAAGCAAAACAATTAAAATTATAAATAAATTAATGTAGTGTTATATACTTTGAAACATGATCAAAAAATAAATCATGATTAGATATCCAAATTTAATAATATCAATTTAGTTTTATGCAGTACATTTGCTAAGAAATTTGAAATAAACATTTTAAGAGAAAAATGAAGATCTTTATTTTTGTTGATTTTAAATAGCTTATGATTAAATAGTAAGAGAAGTATTTTGAAGAATATTGAAAAGTAGAGCATGTATTGCTTCTATTGAAGTTATTAAAGATATATATAATGGAGTTATTACAAATTTTGAGCATAAGAAGATTTGGCAAATGATTTTCCTATCTTAACCAGACTAAATAAAAAAGATCAGCTTTATGCCGTATCTTTTCACATTAATCATGAACATTCTTAGAATACATACAAAATGTGCCTTAACACAGTAGAGATGGTGTTAAAAAGGAACTCTAGCTACCAAGAACTACCCTAGAATCTAAAAGGTTTCATATTCATAGATCTAAGATGGAAATATGAGGTGCCATCAAGTTTTTATATCAAGTATATGATAATAGAAAAATCATGTTATCAAATAGAGTGATTTAGATATCTTATTATTCTGTTTATAGACAGCATGTTAGGCACTTACGTTGCTTGCAAAAATGTGTGCAGATTAAATGTTTTAAATGACTTTGCAACTAACAGAACAAAGGCTCAAACAGATGACAGGTAATAAATAATTAAAATCCAAATAATAATTGGAAGATCACATAAAAATTAAGTTTTGAAAGTTAAGGCCTATCATACCAAGTAAAGACAATTAAAATAAGAAATAGCAATGATTGCTAAAGTTGGGTAGTTAAAATGGACAATCACATAAAGAATATGCAGTACAAAAATACTAATTAGATTCTTCAATTTTATAAATTCATACTTATACCATTATGATGATCCTAAAGAACAATAGCGAAAGCACTCTGTTGAGCTGAAATTGACATTGAGAGACAAAAGCTAAAGGAGTAAATGGGACTAGAGACCGCAATAACCTTAGCTGAAAATCATGAATGCTGAATCCTACGTGTATCAACATGTGCAATGCTATAACAAACATGTTAAGTATCTCCCGCTTAGGGATTATGTTCACAAGAATGAAACCCAAAGAAATTTATTAGGGCTTGCGCAAGCGGTGGAGCATGTGGTTTAATTTAATGCAAAGCAAAGATCCTTACCAAAGCTTAACATGCCATGAATAATCTTGAGAAAGAGGAGTGTTTTTGAGAACATTGACACAAGTGGTGCATGTTTATCGTTAACTAGTGCCACAAGGTATTGAGTTAAGCCCCACGATTAGTGCAACCCTTGCTTCATTTAATGCGTGGACCTCAAAATAGACTGCTAGCAAAAAGATGGAGGAAGGTGAGGATAACATCAAGAGCATGCCCCTTTTGCCCTAAGCATTACATGTGCTACAATGACCGAAAGAGTTATAATTATCCAAGGATGAGTTAACTCTAAGACTTGGCCCTAGTTCAAATTACAAGCTGCAACTCATCTACTTGAAGTTGGAATCGCTAGTAATCGCCTGTCAGTTGTACGATGATGAATTCATTCCGAAGTCATATACACACCGCCCCTCACTACAGGAGCTGGCCATGCCCCCGAAGTCATGACTATGACTGCAAGGGGGGGAAACAATGAAGGCAAGGCTAGTAATTGGAGTTAGTCGTAACAAAGTAACTATATTGGAAGGTGCAGCTCGATCACTTCCTTTTCAAAGAGTACTTTTATCCTTGGTAGCCAAAATTTGATAGAAAACCATGCACTCTATATGTACTCGTTTATGTTATATTTATGCCCTCATTGTGCATCAACATGAATAAATAGAAAAAAAAACTATCACTTTAGCCAGAGTCCAAAATACTTGTCCAGCAATGTTATTTAAATTTAGAACATACCCACATCATGCTTGTTTTTTGAGTATTTGATGTTCTCATTATAAGTTGCATAAATCATATTAGACATCTGCTTTCTAGTTGCTAAGGCCTGAGGTAGACAAAAGAATCAATTTATCTTATAAGCAATACCCGAATACTGGCGAACAAAAGATAGATCGGAAGGACTTGGCTAGCTTTATTTGGGAATATGAAAATAAAACAGGAAGGCCGAAGAGATAACATACCAGGTCTCATTGACTCCAGTACAAAATCTCCAGCTAAAGAACAACTTTGGTGGTTATTGATCCATGATTTATTTATCCTTTTATAAATGTTATTAAGATCCTATATTAACTTTAATTGTATCTTAACTTACATATAAAGTAAAGACAAGATGGCATAGCCTTAACTTTATGAGAAGATCGAGTCTTTAATAAGGAAAAGCTTGCAACTGATATCTGAGCACCTAGAAACAAGGGCATGGCAACAAATTAAAAAAATGCTTCAAGCAGCCAAGAATAAGCATAAATTCAGAGATTCTTAAATAGTTCAACAATTCAAACTACTGATGAATTAATGTGCCGTCAAGAGACAACTTGGCGAGCTGAGACATCTTAGTAGATAGACAAAAATAAAGCACAGGAGATTTAACAAATGGTTGTGAGTGAAATAAAAATAGCCCATCATAATATGGATTGCGGAAGAGCTTGTGATAAAAATACTAAGAGAAATTCTTTGAAGAGCTTTGGAAAGAAAAAGACTTTGTGTGGCTTATGTTGATGTTAATAACAATATGTATATTATGTACATAGCATGGGTTCGACTGCAAAATGGCTTGTCTAATGATTTTTCTGTTACCATTGAATTGCATCAAGGCTTTGTTATCGGTCCATATCCCCTTTCTTTAATTATGGATGCTCTTATTGAACACATACAAGAAAAGACTCCTTGCTGCATGCTATTTGCAAATGACATTCTCTTAATTGACAAGACAAGAAATGAAATTAAAGCAAAACTTAATTTATGGAGAACTATTCAAAATCAAAAGGGTTTCAACTTAGTGATGTTATAGTTTAACTGCAATAGACGCCTTAATCTCGATGGCATAATTATTGAGGGTCATGTGATAAAAAAGAGAGGTTCAAACATCCTAGTTCAATCATACAAAACAATGGTATGTGATTAATAAAATTCAAGTTGATTGGATTAAATGGAAAAACATCTCTAGTGTTGTTGTGATCAAAAAATCTCACTCAAGATTAAAATAAATTTATAGAGTAGATATGCAGCCAACTTTGTTATATGAGACAATGTTGACAAAAAAAGAGAAAACTGAGTAAGTGTTATAGAGATGAGGATGCTTAGGTAGATAAGTGAGTGTTTCCAAAAGATAGAACAATGATTACCTGATTCATAGAAGGATTTGAGTGGGTCCAATAGTGGATACAACTTAATTGTTTGGACATATTAAACATAAATCATTCGATGCCCCTACTAGAGAATTTTAGTGTAAGAATTTTGCCCATATGAAAAGATGAAGAGGAAATACAAGAAAGATGTGGAAAGAAACCATTAGAAATAATCTTCTCTATAAGATAATTTGGATGGGGTTTTCATTGCACAATAGAAACAAAAGATTCATGAAGCTGATCCTGACTAGAGGGTCTAAGGTTTGGTATTGTTATTATTGTTGTACCATTTTGTAGATCAATAGAAAGCAAAGAAGTAAAAATTTATGTGCAGAAGATTTGAGAATGTAAAATAAATAAATGATACGAATAAAAATATAGAGTACTATCCAAAAGAAAGCCATTTTAACCATTAATCCTTTCTAAACTCATTTATTATATTTTACTAATTATCATAACAAAAATTGTTTTTAAAATAGGATTTTTTTATACTAAACTAAATTTAATTCTTTTAAGACTAGCATAACTTCCAAATTACATTGTATGAACATAAATTTTCAATCTTGAACAAGTTTTTAGTTCTTAAATATTAATATTAAAATGCATCTTCTACAAGAACTTAAACATTCACTAAGTTTCAAAAATGCATTAAAATTTTGTTAATATGCATCTATAATAGAGTTAACCCTACTTCACTTTTATTGATTTATTTATTGTATACCTCAAAAATTGCATTTATCAATTACAGCATTACATGGATTTAAAGCCTCCTGTAGATACTATTGCTGCCCACAATTGCTTGGCAAGTAATCTAGTGGTACAAAGATAAATAATTGAGTGTTCATAAATCTTCAGTAGAAAAAAGCATCTTTTATTATAAAAACTAGCCACAATAAAAGCAAGAATACAATATCACCGAAAGCATATTCTATTGAATAAAGCAGCATAAGAAAAAAAAATGCAAAATTGATCAGTTCAACAATCGTCTGTACTTTGTTTCTTAAGAGCAGCTTTTCAAGCAGTTGCACAAAAACAATGGCAAATAAATTACATATGCACACAACACAGCACAGCACCAAAAGCCGCGACAACACCGAAAGCAAACACAAATAACTAAGTGACAAGCAGAAAAAAAAGTAGAAACCCTAGGTAGAAGCCAATGATCGAATAAGGGGCTCACCTTGATAGCAATATAGTTTGATCCATCCTCAATCCGACCAGATCTATTGACGCAGGGATGGTTCAGCAGTGCGGGTGCTGTCATAATCAACGACTTCGCGATCGGTGATAGAACGAGAGTGCTGAACGATGGAGCGGCCGATGGAGTTGATCCACTCCTCCTTCTCCTTTTCTGAATCAGCGATGAAATACATCGTCTCCCGATGGGTTGAAAGCTCAAAGGCGAACTGCCTATTGATGACGTCCTCGGCGCCCTTGACTGTGAGGCACGAAGCAACGGGGATGACGCCGCGGGGAACCGAGGAGCGACTCACAACGGGATCCTTGAACCAGAAGAGCTTCCCCTGCTTCAGAACGAACCAGCGCCTCCTCCACGTCTTTATGTACTTGCCCTGCTTCGTGAGCCATCCGCCTCGTTCCGGATTAGACCAGAATTCTACTCCGTCTGCAAGGGCATCCGGCTCCGCCGATGATCCCATTACCGCTCTCCAGAAGCTTGCCATCGCAAATCTCTCTGACTCTTCGTCTGCTTCCTAATCTCTTGTCATTGCTTCCACATGGCTTCGTGGGAGAAGGAACCCGAGAGCAAGCAGAGACGATCCTTTGAAGGCTTGGGCTTAAGCCTTTAAATACTTTAAGAAAAATAATAATATAATAAATAATATTAACATATTAAAATAATAATATCCTCAAAATTTTCTTACCGTACACCTTAAAATAACAATTCAAGTTATATAACTCATTTAATAAAATTTTATTTATTTACATTAAATAAGACAAATAATATTTTTAAAATTTATATTAAAATAAAAAATTTTTAAATTTAAATAATATTTTTCTTTCAAAATTGACATGTAATTAATTAACATATATTTACATAATTATTTAATAGTTAGTTTCTAATAATTAATGCATAATTAATTATTCAAAATGAATTAGTTAGATAATTAGCTAATACAAGATTAGTTAATTCTAATTAGCTAATTGCTAATTAAATAACACAAATTTAATTCATACTAATTAATATGCACTTCTTATATGATATAAAAATTATAATCTCTACTTAATTTAGCTAAGGAAAGTAAATCGTTAGGTTCTTAAGCAAAGCAAGCTTATGCCTGAAACAAACCTGCACTAATCAAATAATTAATATGATTAATTAATTGAAGTGACATTAATTATTGTAATTAATAATAAAACAAAATCAATAAAGGTAATCTTAACCAGATGTATTATTAAGGTGATATTAATTGATTAACCAGTATATTATTTAATATCACATTATAATTAATGTGGAATTTATTAATCAATATAATTAATTAAGCAAATTAGTTTAATAAATTAATTATTTGATGTCAATTCAATTAATGTAATTAATAATTAGACAAATAATTAGAGTAATCTTAATTATGTATTTTAATTATATAAGTATTTATAATAACTAGACAATCACTCTCATTGCTCGCTGTTCTTCAAGTGGCCTCCTCTTGGGAGTCGTCACCTCTTTTGATGATATATTTGATCTATCTGCACCACTGATGATCTTTTGATATTTTGCTCAAACAATCTCTGAACCTCTTTCTTATGAGAGTATACTGAATCGATCAAAAAATCTAAGAGATGGAGAGATCTTTCAAGTTCTCCCCCTTTAACAGAATTTCATCGTGCCAACCTCCAATGGCATCCATCGAATTCTAGTGGAAATTGATCTTTTGGTCTAATTGATTATTGACACGTCTACACTGAGCTATCAAACAGAGAAGATTATGCTCTATGTTTTTATACTCAAAGTGAAGGGCTTTATAATGTAACTTCTTCTCAAATGATCTTCTTCATTTGATTCGAAAGTGAAAGCTCCAATCAAAATTTCTGCCAAAGCTCCACATCCATGCAATGATTCCACTGTTTCTTGGGTTTAACTTTTCATTAGCATCAGACAAAATTGACAATTCAACATGGAGCCTGATTTGATCCTTGGTGGCCCATATCTTGATAGAGCTCAACTACATATTAGTAGATTTGGATCAAGTTTTGCCAACCAATTGAGCTCATGAAATTTTAAAAATACTGCTCATTGTAGGACTGACTTCGAGTCGAGTCAGCCAATTCTCAAACTTGACTCGAACTTGTTCGAATTCGAGTTTGAGTCATTTCAACTAATTTTAAAAAAATTTCAAATTTCAGATCAAATTACCAGCCCTACCTCCTTGCAAAAAGCACGCAAATTCAATTCTCTCGTTGTCTGATCAAGTTGATCATGTTAACAACCGAGTACTCCCCCCCTATAGAGATGGAGGGACTAACTATACTAATTTGTTTTCTTTATAAGATTTTGTTGTAATCGAATTTTTTGTATGTTCATTACATACTCAATTAAATTATATATTTTAATAAATAATCTAATCTATCAACCTATATCATTGCCATACACACACACAATCAAATTACTTGACTATAAATAAAATAAAATTAAGCGATATAATTAAATTTAATTTAATTTTATGAAATTCAAAATAAATAACATTGATATGAGCAGAATCGAATTAGATCATATATATATATATATATATATATATACATATATATGGCCATTAGTCCTTGTTTTATAATTGCATAACTCAAAAGGATATTCTCATTATTTTGTTTCATTGGCTCTTCAGCATAAAATAAAACTCAACTAAAATGAAATTTTAAATCTCTGGTGTTTTACACAAAAAATTCGGCCAAATAGGCTCAAATTCTAACTTTACGTGAAGGAGGCAGAAACTTCTCAGCACACAGCTGAACGAAGCAAGAACTAATCAATGTAATTAAATAATTATTAGTACTAATCAATCAATTAATTAATTAAGACACATTTATTAAGCAACTGCATCATAATGAATTACTATATAAATTCTAATGATAAAATAAATTAATTTTAATATAGCAACGGAGAGTTGTATTGCTCAAACCCTATAGCTTAACAAGTGCTAAGCTATGATACTAAACTAAGAAAAGCTTTGAGTGTTACAACAAGATGTCATTTCACCGCTCACGAGCAAAGCATATTAGATTAGGCACTATTTCATTAGAGATCATGGAAGTTGTAGAGACGTTGAATTAAAATGTGCACATCACAAACTTGCTCACATTTTTACCAAGCTACTACCACTTGAAAACTTTCTTTACATATTAAGAGGCTATTTGGAATGCAAAAAAGTAAAGGATATAATAATCTAATAATAGTATAATCTGATTATTTTACTCTGTTTGAATTTTTTTATTTATAATTAAGTAATTCACAGAATATTGTATTTTGAATAATCTAAGGAAATAAGATTGCCCCCTGTAAATTTTATTTTATTTTATTTTAAAACACCTCTTAGTTCTATCTATCAGTGAGATTGAGCGATTCAAACAAATCGAATCCCTAAGAATGAACGAATCAGAGTTTACAAACGAATCAAATGAAGAGAACGAACAAATCAGCAAGAATGAATCAAATTGAACAATCCGAACGAATCAAAATGCCCTAAAGATGATTTTTTGTCAATATATTAGGAGGGCTCTTTGCAATCTTCAAACGTTTGGCACCCCAGTTGTTGCACTCGATTCTAACCTTAAATTTGAATGAATTTTTTTTTATGATAAATAGAAGCAACAAGCTCAAGAAAATATCGCATAAAAGGGAAAGTAAATCATAAGTAAGACTCGAGCAAGAAATCAAAAGTTTCCAAAAGCTCTAATAATTCTCTCAAAAATATATGCTTCAAAAAGTATAATAGCATGAAGAAGGCTAACAACTAGCAATGATAGGCCAATTTCCCTGTGAAAAGATCAACCACTACAGCTGATCCCGCGGACTTGAACACGATTAACTCCTCCGCACTCGCCCTACCAGCCTTCACCTCCATCCAAATTGATCAGCGTCCCCACCACATCCTTACAAGAAATAGCCCCTCTCGCAAAAGCACCAACGAGCTCACAAATAACATATATATGCAACATCAGCCATGTATTTATATTCCTGCCCTTACTAGACTACCTACACCTATATATACATGTACTCCATCACCATGTAGTGAATTACTTATGAATGAGAACATTTCTTCTCCATTCTTACTGCACTTTCCTGCTCTCCTATAACTTTTACATGGTATGAGAGCTTACTTGCTCACGCATCTCAAGATCTTTCCTCTTCTAACTCTAACCGAATTTTTCAAGTGTCTACCGTTCTCAACACTTGCTCTCAAGCAACCAACCGCACCAAAGACCCTCATCTTTCTCTTCCTCATTCCTTCAAGAACCACCAAGAACCCCTCAACTACCTTCAAAATTCTTCTCAGCAATCAGCTCCTTCACCCCCTCCCTCCAACAGCCTTCTCCTTACGTCTCCAAGAAGTCTCCAGTCATTTCAAGAACCTCTCAGACCGCTTCAAATTTTTCTCTAAAGACCTCTCCTTATCTCTAAAAGAATCCTCATATCCCTCCTTAACACCCTCAAGAATCTCTCACCCTATCCTACTCGATCAAGAAATTCAAGAAACCCAACAAATCATTCATTCTTACGCCCTTCCATACAATCATGCAATCCCCAACTGAATCCTCTCAACCCAACGAAAATTCCAACTCTTATCAAAGCAACTTCAACTCATTGGACACCAAAAACCTCAAACTCTTGAATATCAAGAACATCATCAACAATCCTCTTACCTCTAAAAACTATCACATTTGGAGTGCTCAAATTACCCAAATATTCATATCAAACAACCTACATCACCATCTTGATAGAACTGAATCTGCACTATCTGCTGAGAATCAAAATCATCACTGCTGGACCTATATCGATCGCCACCTAATGGCAGCTCTATAATCCACCATATCACCCTCCATACTCCCCCCTACATCATAGAAGACGATTCATGCGCAGCAATTTGGCTCACTTGGGAAAAACACCTTCAATCCACAACCGATTCAAAGTCATCCAACTAAAAATGAGCTACATAATATATCCCTTAAAGATAGATCAATCTCAGAATATCTATCGGACATCAAAATCCCTGGTGGACAAAGTTGTAGCAGCCGACTCCAAAATTGACAACGAAGACACATTTTATACACATTGAACAGCCTTCCATCACCATATCAAGCATCAAGACAACCATCCGAACAAATCTTACATCCATTAATCTAGATGACCTCTACTCTCTCCTCAGCAGCAAAGAAATAAACGTACAACAAGACCTACATGAGAAACTCCATCTCTACCAACCCGCACCTAACTCTATTCTTGAGAAAATTTCGCGATCGAGGCAGAATCAACAGAGGATGCGTCAGATCTTCCACGTCCAATAGAAACTTACTTCCGGTGCTGAGGAATAACCACAGCACATGTTGAATGCCAAATATATAACAAACCCGGTCATACTGTCAAAACCTGCTGGCACAGAATGGAAATCAGTCATCAGGCCATGCATCCAGCAGCATTACGGGCATATGAACTGGCAAATCACAGCTAGTACTTATAGACTCCGGTGCATCCAATCACATCACTAACGACCTCCGCTACCTATCAGTTGTCGAACCTTATGAAGGCACTGACCATGCCACTGTAGGTAACAGACATTCCCTCTCAATCTCCATACCTTGGAAACAGCTGCACTCCAACCACTTTGTACTACATGCATCACCGCATAACTTCATAAGCTTCCATTCCCAAATTTTCGAGTAGATCATATAATGCCCTTGAATTTTTACACACTGATGTATGGAGCCTAGCCTTGTTGTATCTAATAAAGGATTCAAATATTGTCATTTTTGTGGATGACTACTCACGCTTTACTCGGCTATTTCCCCTAAAAAATATATATGAAACCTTTCAAAAATTCATTGAACTCCAAAATCATAAGGAGTGTCAATTTTACAAAAGTATCAAAATCCTTCGATCCGATAGAGGGAGTGAATACAACTCTAACCTCTTTTCAATAACCTACTCAAGCATCATGGCATCCACCACCAAATGTCTTGCCCATACACACCTCAACAAGACGGTGTGGCAGAACACAAACATCGACACATCATTGAAACTACTCGAGCCCTTCTACAAACAACCCATCTATCCGAACAATTTTGGTTGCACGCAACCATTAGATCTACATATTTAATCAACTGCCTTACCTCACCAAATACCCGCAACAAGTCCCCATTCCAACTTCTACTTAACACAACCCGAATGCAACCACCTCAGAGTTTTCGGTTGTCTATATTACCTCCTTCTCCCACCCACAAAGACAACCAAACTCAACCTATAACAACCTCAGGTTGTTACCCTAGTCAATTAGAACAAAACCAAATCATAATTTTAATTCTATCTCTTAATAAGTCATTAGGAGCTCACCCTGAAGTTTTGGTCCAAATCAGATGTCAAATAGATCAAACCCTGATTTTGAGAATTTCAAGAACCTTGGAATTTGACCTATTTAAATTGATCTCAAATCGAAAATTCGACTTCGCCATTGCGCTCATCACCCTCGAATTAGCTAGGACAATGTTTTGGAAGCATTTGGAGGTTGTTTAATTTTCGTCAAATATTTTAATATATTTTAAATGCCCCGAAAAATAGAAAAAATAATACTCGTCAAAATCAAAATCCAACTTCATCGTTGCGTTCCTCACCCCTCAATTAGATGTGGTGAATTATTGAATTTTTTTGAACCCATTAAAAAGTCCAAATTTAATTAAGAATTTTGATTAATTTAAGGCTAAATAATATTTAAATTAAGAGAATTTAATTAATTATAATCGGTGTGGGGCCCGCTGTTTGGAATCAGGTTAGTCCTGTCTCCGCTTTGGGCCGGACCTTCGGTCCCGATCATCTCGATCCGAGTCGATTGATCGAACTGTCCTGATTCTTCTTCCCCACTCGATCACGCGGAGAGCTGCGCGTGGCCGTCCTTCCTCTCACGTGGCAGCCTCACCCCGCCAGATGGCCTATCGCTGCACTGAAGCCCTCTCAGAGCTCCCTTTTAGCTTATTTGACCCCCCTCTAGGTCTCGTATGTTTTGGTTTGGTGCTATCCTAAAGCTGCAAATCCCTCATCCCCGTCCCGAAGAAGCTCGGGCGCTCGACATCTATGATCTATGGTACGTCTTACCTCCTAAATCCTTCATTCAATTGCCATTGCATTGCCTCTATTGCTTATTCTGCTCGATTGATTATTGTACTATCAAGCTCGATCGGCCTAATTTGGCAAATGGTGCCCAGCTATGCTTAGTAGGCCTTCATCCAACCTCTCGCCTTTCTGTTAGGGTCTGCTTAGGGTTGGTTTTTGCCGCCGCCTAGCCCTTCTCCAGCGATGGCTCGCATGGCAATCGAAAGGTCTCTCGAAGACCTTCCCAACGGTATGCGGGCTGGCCTCCGGCGCCGGCGGGAAGGCCGTCTCCTTCTATGCCCTAGTCCCATTCAGCGGGACTCGTCTCAGTGAGCTCGGTGGTCTGGGTTGGGTCGGGTCGACCCAGGCCCGACCCTCCGCGTGTGGTTGAGGCCGTCCGCATGTCACTCGGGGATGCTCTGGCGTGGGTCCCGTTTCGGCGCGTTGTCGCCGGTTCGTGGCGACGTGACACTCCATTAGTTGTGATTGTGGGGCACGCTTGCGTCACTCCTGCCCAGTCAGCTTGTGGGGCCTGCAAGCCTACCTTTTACTTTGCCGCGGGTCCCATCCTTTCTGCTCCGTGCTCTTTGTGGGTTCATCTATCTGATAATGTTGTGGGCAGAAGAAAATGAATTAAGGGTAATTAAAATGAAATAATTATCTTAATAAATTTTAATTAGCAGAACTTCAAATGTTCATACCTCTTAATCCAATGATCCAAATGCCTTGATATTATATGACATTTTAATTAGCAAAAATCAAAAAATATTATGGTAGTGTCAAATTTCCATTTGGCTGGGTATTTAGCATAGTGACATTTTAGGACCTCATTAGTTCAAAACTCAAGAAAACTTCAAACCTTCACATCTTTGTAACCTTAATTCCAATCATAGTCAATATGGATCTCATTTTAATTAGGAGAATGTCAAGAATAGTTTGATGGTATTAGTTTTGTTGTTGGAATTATAATTTGGCTAATAAATTTTAGGCCCCTCCTTAATTACCCCTTAAATCCTAGAAATTTCAATTGATCATAACTTGATCAATTGGACTCTAAATTAAGTCATCCAATATACCATTTTGATCAGGAAGGCCTAATAAACAGTAAACTGCAAAAATATTTAGGATTTGATGATTAAATTTCTTAATTAGCTCTAATCACCCTAAATCTTGATTAGTAAATATTAGCATAACTAATGACCCTAATTGAATGATTCAAATTGTTAATAGTTCCTTAAGTAGAATAGAACTCAGTGGTGTGATTGGTTTTATAATTTTGTGATTAATTTCACTAATCATTCTTAACCCTAATTAGCTCATAACTTAATCAAATAAAGTCCAAACTGGGTCTACTCCTAGTCATAGCACTCAGTATGTTATAAGGAAGCTATAGCCACCGAATTTATTGAATTTGAACACCATTTAAGAATATTAGTTTTTTTGACCCATTTATAAATCTCTAAAATTACATATTTGAACCCTAAAAAATTATTTTGGCCATAACTTGGCCATTTGATATCAAAATTCAATAATTTTAGATTCTATGAAATTCTTAGGCAGTAAACAACAATAAACCGACTAAATTTTCAAATTTAACTAGGTAATATTACTAAATTGCCCTTATGAACTAAAATTCTTAAATCGAGCTCCCAAGGCTTAATACTTGTTTAAAATTGATGTACTTACAGTCTAATTTGGCATCAATAAATTTCAATTCGTAAACTTAAATAAAAAAAAAAATATTTTAAACCCTTAAGTATGGGCAAAACGATCATTTTGCCCAAATTTAGGTTTAAATTATCCTTAAACCTTAAAATCTTATTAAATCACTAAAATCAGTAAATCAAGTGATTTAGATTCAATTTTATATTATTTAAGCTTATAAATTAAATTTTTAAGTAAAACCCTAAATTTCATCTTAAAATAGTTATTAAATTTCATGTTAGATTCATCTCACATCATATCACATCATATCATGTATAAGCCTTCTAAATTGATAATTAAATATACTTAAGATCTAATTAACTTTAATGCGTAGCAATGCAAATCTTTTTCTTGGGATTTCCTTTTAACATGAGGATCCTCTTCTTAATTAGGCATAGAAATATGTTAAAATTTATTCATTAGGTAAATAAGTTAATGGATGAAATCTTATTTTTATAACTTTCTAGAATTTCATCCTTTATTTATGATTATTTTATTTTTTAACCTTAGATTAAGGTTAGAGTTCCATCCTATTAAGTTCTGATTTTACTTAATAGGTTTGCTTTAATCTTTAGTTCGTGAGATTTGAGTTTTTAAACCTTAACCTTTAGGATCACATTTGGATTAAGTGATTAAACCCCAATATTTGAAATTTAATTTTTAATCCCTCAATCTTGGTTTATCTTAATCAAGATTAGTTTGGGTTGCTAAAAATTATAAAATTAGATCGAATGATTAATTATTTGACTTATGTGGGCGACATTTTTTTATTTGGATTAGAACTATTTAAGTTCTAATATTTAACTTGTAAGACCGTGAATCTGAGTTTATATTGGATAGTAAGATATTGAAGATCCTGAGCTTGTATAAATTTGGAATAGTTAGAATGGATAAATTAGGCAACAATAGATATCACATGTGCTTTAGTAGAGTCTCTTACTTACTATTGAATTTTGTTGCTTTGCGTTCCTTATGTTTTGAGCATTTTTACATTAAGCATAGCATGCAAGATAACTTGCTGCATGAAATGAAAATATTAAAAATTAGGATAACATTTGCATTGGGTTCATTTCTGGATGAATATTTGTTCACTTTTACTATCAATGGACAAATGATAAGGAAAAATAAGGAATACTTAACACGTACTCATTAAGGAGAGTTATGTTAAGTTGGAACCCGCTTTAGTCTTGCAGACATGCTTGACTCATCAGCTACTTCTGAACGTGTCCACATAAGTAAAGTAAAATAACTAAACTTGTTGCATATATGTATTTCTGCATCTTCAGTTCAGTACAGTTATTTCTGCCTTAGCTTTGATAAGCTAAGTGATATGCATGCTTCAGTTCAGTTTCAGTTCAATGGCTTGTTAGCCAAATCTTCTGATATGACAGCTTTTATATGTTATTATTTTTTTACTGCTTCCTGCTTACCTTTACTACAGTTCAGTACTTGTTTGTTTACTTACATATGTTAGGATGCTAGTCCTGCTTGCTTATTTATATGTATCACAATTCAATTTACTTTATGTTAATCTGTATAATTTCATATGATCATAAGCATGTTAAAATGAGTTTTCTTTTCAGTATTTACAATTATTTTATACTTACATAAATGCTTAACCGTGTTAAAGCTTTGGGTGGAGGTATGTGTTTTACTTACTTTTGCTTAAATTATAAATATATTATTTATAACTTTTTTTATTCTTTCATAGCTTGTTGCACCTATTTATGCTTGCTTAGTTGTTTAGTTAATAATGATATTTTAAAAGATTTTAAAATTAAAATCAATTTAAAATGTACTTAGGCAAATTATCTAATCAGATTTTCTCATCTTTTGGCTGAGGTCCTGCATTGTGAAACCGACAATAACAAATTCCGAGCTGTTTGAGATAGTTGAACCTTTGAAGAGCTTGTTCAGGAAGAAAATCGTGCTGCTGCTGAAGATCATTAGTTTTCTTTCTTATTTGTTAGTGAGAATGAGTGTTTATCTTTTATTTCAGTTAAGATTTTAATTGTTGGAATAATACAGGTTCTGTTTGTATTTTCTTTTACTGCATACTTGTTCTGAGTTGAATGTATTTTACTTTCTAAATTATGGTGAAATGGATGTGTATGTTTCTTGCTTCCGCACTATGAATAATTCATGTATTATCATTTTGTGAAAAAACTCACAATTAGTGGCAAATTCCTTAGTTATAAAAGATTAGGATGAAAACCTAACCTGACTATAAATGAGAAACTTGCCATTCGGTGACCACTTCACCGTAATCATATTAATTTAAGTGTTAATAGGACTACGATGGAGCTGGGGTGCCACACAACCCAAGAAGTATCCCATGCATCTTCCTCACCTACTCACAGTGCCACAAGGGCTACATATGTTATAACCCCAAAATATCCTCTTCCTTAATACCCTGACATGTCAAATTTATAGAAACCAAATTCCCTCTCTCTCAAACCATCCCACCAAACACCATCTCTCATACTCAACAATCCTCTCTAGCTCTACTCCCAACTCTACAGCAACCATACTCAAACCAACAAGCATCACACCACCCTCATACTCTTCAAATCCTAATATACAGCCGAAACCCACCCACCCATCTATCTCCAGCTTTGCCTCCATCTCTCATTCCTCCTCACCCTCCAAATAACCAATCCCCCCTCCAACACTCAACACCAAAATCCCACTCATCCCATGTTAACCCACCTCAAAATAGGCACCATACAATCCAAATCTCTCAAAAACCTATTACATACCACATCCGTAGAAGCTGCAGCAGCAGCAAAACTGCAGCATTGGAAAGAATATCAAGCCTTGCTTGAACAATAAACTTGGACACTTCAACCTCTTCAATTTAATCAAAACGTCATTGGTTGCAAATGGACGTTTCGACCCAAAATCAACAAAGATGACACTGTAGTCCGTTACAAAGCAAGACTAGTCGCACAATGATTCAATCAGAATCATGGCATATATTTACATCGAAACATTCAGTACCTTAGCGAAAATGCCCACCATCCGGGTCTTATTCACAATAGTTACACATCACAAGTTGCACTAGTACAACTTGATGTCTCCAACGCCTTCCTTCACGAGAAACTCAATGAAACAACATATATGAAACAACCCCAAGGCTTCGTGGATCCTAATCACCCCAACCATGTGTGCAAGCTTAACAAGGCCACACATAGCCTCAAATAGAGTTGGCTTCAAGTCAAGTTCGAGTTGAGTTAGCCCAGACTCGAACTTGACTCGAACTTATTCGAGTTCGAGTTTGATTTGAGTTATAGTCGAGTTCGAGTCATTTTAAATAGAGTTCGAGTTAAGACGTATGACTCGAACTCAACACGAAAATTTTCAAGTCGAGTCAATATATCTTGAGTTTGAGTCGAGTCGAGTTTGAGTTTCGAGTGTCGGGTCAAATTGCCAGCCATAGCCTCAAACAATACCCTCACCAATGGTATGCCACCCTTCACCGATTTCCTACATTACAAGATTCAGAATCAACAACACCAACCCCCTCCCTTCTCATCCTAGACACCACTCCAAACTGTATTTACCTCCTCATTTATGTGGATGACATCCTAATTGCAGGACCGCATGAAACATCTCTCAATACTTTCACCCAGCAGTTCACTAACCACTTCCATATAAAACATCTCGGCATCCCTCAAACCTTCTTAGGAATCACCCTACAACACACACCAAATGAACCTATGCTCAGCCAAGCCACCTAAGCATTAATTCTAAAAATTACAGGCATGAAAAATTGCAATCTCTCCCTTACACCGATTACCACCCATAAACCGACCACCTCTTCTCCACCCTTCCATCAACCCAAACTATACAAACAACTTATCGAAGCTCAATACATAACCATTACCCGCCATGACATAAGCCTCGTCGTAAACAAGATATGCCAACATTGCACAATCCCTCACAAGAAAACTTCAATTAGCTAAAGCGCATCCTTCGATACGTCAAAGGGAAGGCTCAATCCACATCAGCCTTCCCATCACACCAGAAAATCTGCAACTACATGCCTATACAAATTCTGATTGGGCTAGGGATATATCATCAATAGTAAGTCTACAACCAAGTATTGCATTCTCCTAGGAAACATTCCAATATCCTGGAGTGCCAAGAAACAAAACACCGTATCCCGCTCATCCACAGAGAATGAATACCAAGCTCTAACAATCGCAACGGATAATATTTGGACACGACGACTGCTACATGAGTTCGACATTCCCCCAGCCAGACCAACCAAGCTATATTGTGGCAACCTCTCCGCCATAGCTCTAGCAAAGAATCCAGTCTTCAACGCCAGAACAAAGCACATTGAGATCGACCACCACTTTACTCGAGACAGCATATCGAAACAAGAAATTGAACTACTACACATCTACAGATGAATAACTTGCGGATGTCTTCACAAAATCACTACCAACGACAAAATTTCTAAAACATCGGTCCACACTCACAACATCTACAATTGGTTGTTCGTTTGTGGGGGATAATAACATATAAGTGCAACAACAGCCATGTATTTACATTACTACCCTTATTAGACTATGTGCAACATCAGTCATGAATTACTTATGAATGAAACATTTCTTCTCCCTTCTTACTGCACTTTTCTGCTCTCCTACTGCTTTTACATACAATCATGCAATCCCCAACCAAATTCCTCTCTACCTAACGGAAATTCCAGTTCTTATCAAAGCAACTCCACCAACTCATTGGATACAAAGAACCTCTTAGCCTTGGCCATGGTGGGCTTGAAATCCACAAAAAGTCTACCCTGACTAACGCCTCATCATCGCATTCCCTCGTGATCGAGCTGAAGGAGCTTATCATATCCAGATTGGCTCCCGGTGATGTTCGTGATAAGGGCATGCTTGTTCAACAAAATGGCCTATAAAGGAAAATATACAAAGTTTCCATACATACAGCTATTGTTACATCATATACACAAAAGTATCAAATTTTTATAAAAACTCATCATTCGTTAATTTCTTTCATTTCCTAAACCATAACACATCCTACCCATTGTCTTCACCTTCAAGCCAACCTGAAAGCTCCACATCCAACCAAACCAATTATCTCAACCCTTACCCTTCACACTCCACCCAACCCCTCAACCCCACACACCCACCTTCACAGACTTGTTCTAGAGATCGGGACACATAAACATTGCAATGCAATCCCGTCTTAAAATCACTAAGCACATACCCCTACAAATGAACTTACCCACTCTTCATGATTGATTCGTGTACTTCGCCCTTTCCCCTTTCCTCTCCTCAAACCCACCCATCATTATTGACCTTGCCCACCTCTTCTCCACCTACATGCATTTTGAGCCAGTTTCCGAGACCACACCCTACATTTTTGGTCGTGAACCCGTTACCCTACAAAACTTAGCTACTCATTTCAAAATTTCCACCAAGGGATCTAATTCCATTTTGCTAATGAAGATAGTAATATTTGGGAAGAGATCAATCGAGTGATTCGCCTATATGACCAGCTCTTCTAGTACTGCAACCCTGAGGTGGCTCAACCATGTTTATTGTCATGTATGATGAAATTTGCATTCTTAAGGTGATTACCAGTTGTTTAGAAGAAATAAAATCAGATCATGTAGCAAGAAGCAAAGTTATTTCAATTAGCAGGAAAACTTCAATCCCAGAAAAAAAGGAGAAAATATGAAGGCCATATAGAATAAAATTCAAGAGATGATATTTTAGATGAAAAGAAAATTTACTATTTTCTTTATAATAAATGGGAAAAAAAAAGGACAACATGCAATATGATCAACTTAGAGCAGAAATGTCTCTTATCAATACATGACATAGCCTTGTCTCTCAACTAAAAGCAACAAAAATTGATATAAAACAATGTTGTCAAGGCTCTGCAATACATAATCATAAAGATGTTTGCCAAAATAAGTTTTTGACTATTTCAATCAGCCAATACAGTCTCAATTATTCATTTTAATCCGATTTTAGCTCCTGACTCCGCATTACTATAGATTAAATTGAGTTCAAAATAAACAATTGGGAAATTAAATTAAATAAATTGAATAGTGGAGAGGATGAAATATGATATAGATTGAAAAAACATGAACTAAATTAGTTATCCTGAAATAATCTAGAGAATACTTGGGAAATACTCAAGATCATGCAAAAATTGAGAATTATAGGTACCCTACATTAGAATAAGAATAATGTAATCCCTCATACATAATTGAGAGTAAATTGGCAAAATATTCTCTAGCCTATTACAGTTTTGCAAATTCAGTTTTAAACTACAAGATATATTCATGTTAGTCTCTCAGCTATTAAATATATCCAACTTCGCCCCCCATCTACTCATATTTATAGACCAACTTAGTTCCTAAACTTTACATTTTTGGGGATGTAATTGGTTAAAATGAATAGTTAGAGAATAAATTAAACACATTGAGTATTTGAGAGGCTAAATTTAACAAAATTAACAGTTTGGGACTAAATTGGCTAAACTAAAAAAGTCGATAGACTACTTTAACAAATTTCCCAAAGATTTCTAGTTTCGAATTAACAGTGACAAATAAATTTTCAAGTTAACCTTAACAATGGCAACTCTAATTATGCTACAATGTTTAAACACCTGTAAAGTTTTAAATGCT
This sequence comes from Gastrodia elata, assembly GCA_016760335.1. Lineage (NCBI taxonomy): Eukaryota > Viridiplantae > Streptophyta > Magnoliopsida > Asparagales > Orchidaceae > Gastrodia > Gastrodia elata. The sequence goes on along the minus strand of CM028674.1, from coordinate 24,248,767 downwards.
TACGATTGTAAATGTTTTGCATAGGCTGTCATAAAAAAATTCATAACAAAACATGAATGGAGAAATAGAATTCATAAGGATTCTGCCAAATAGTTAGAATAAGTGAATAAAATTGGTCTCGTAAAACTGATTTTTTGGCAGCTGAGGTAATGTAGTCAGTCACTTTAAATATAGTTTAGGTGCAAAGGTTACTAAGCTTGGCAGTAAGTCATAGGAACTGCCAATCAGCCATACAGCAGAAAAAAGTATACTTGTATAAATTTTAACTAAATTTCATAACTTTAATTACCTATTAAATCACATTTTGCCACCCAAAACTATATCATCTAAGGATTAAAAAGCCTAGCAATGGGATTGACATGTCAAGATATAATAGCAAGGCTCCAACTTAAGTATTTCATAACTAGAAAAGGAGAAGATTAATAGCAATCACTTTGTATAATAGCTGCAAAATCATGAACTAGTTTAACAACATATCAGAGTTAAGCACACGGTGTAAGGGCAATTTAATTAGCAAATTAGCTCAACTTTTGCAGCCCTTTATTATGGGATATATGATGGGGACCATCTTCAATGCGGGTCCTGTTATCGAGCCCGCCCGGACCCGGCCATGACGTTGCCGTTTTATTTTACGCATTTATTTTCATCCGTTTTCATTTTATTTTATGCATTTATTTTTGTTAGTTTCTGTTTTTATTTTATGCATTTATGTTCGTCCATTTCCATTTTTCTTTTATGCATTTATTTTTGTCAGTTTCCGTTTTTATTTTAAGCATTTATGTTCGTCCGTTTCTGTTTTTCTTTTATGCATTTATTTTCGTCGATTTTTTGTATTGATCGGAGAGATGAATATTAGCCCTCCGATCGTATTATAAATACTCTAAGGTCTTGATTGCTTTGAGGGTATTATAAATACCCAAAATCTGTATGTTATTAGCAGTTTTTGATTAATAGAAATTCTGAGTTTTCTCCAAACAGCAAGAACGGCTCTTGTTTTCCCCGAGGAAACCCTAGTTTCCGAATCCTCTTTCCCCAAGCCCTAACCGCCACCTTCCGAACCCTCCTCCTTGCTGCCATCGAAATTTTCCCCTGCAAAACAGCCGTTGTAGCCACCGCCGCTGCCGCCTTAGCCCCCGTCACCGCCGCTGCCGCCTTAGCCCCCATCGCCGCCGCTGTCGTAGCCGCCACTGCCAGAACCGCTACAGCCGGTCTTCCAACCCACGACGACGGCACTAGTCCGCTTCACGCAAGGAATCTTTCTGGATCACCGTTCTCGCTCCCCGGTTTAAACCGGCATGTGTTTGCCCTTCCTAAACCATAAAACTAAACTTATTTAATTATTTTCTCGTGCGATTTTCAGGTAAAAATTATTTGTAGGAGCGTATATCTAAATCTGGTCGCTGCGAGTGATTTCGGAACGGAAACGACTCCGAACACATCCGCATGGCATGTCTAACTCGAATTGCGAGTTTCCTTTCTGGATCATAGCCTTCCCTTTGATCCGGAAACGGTGTCGACCGCTCTTCCCGTTTGCGATTCACGACATGCCATCGCCAACGAGAGTTATTTCAAATTAATGTGAAATCTTCTGTAGGCAATTGCTAAAGCTTAAATGAACTGAAACAGCCGTGCAAAAAAGTGCTTAAATTACTGAATATGCTTTAAAATATGCATTCACAAATATTCACGAACCCTAATATTGCATTAGAGCCCGACAACACTTTACCCTAGTGTTGCCCTGCATCAATATATTTCCATATGAGAGTTTTCCAACATCAGCCATCATTGCTGCAGCCCACAACACAGTTTCCCACCACAAACGATAGTTACTTATCACCAGGTTTCCAAGTATTATCTTGAGCACTGCTTGACAATGAAGAAACAAAGGTATAATCCAGCTCAAAATATACTGAACTCGAGTTCAGCTCATATAAACTTTTTTAAACTCAAGATCTAACAGGCACAAAGTTGATAAGTTAATGGATCCAGCTAATGTGTGATGATTCATAGGCTTAGCTTAATTGAAATAAAATTGTAATTAAGTTATTGATCCTAATCTAAACTACTATGTATTTATTATAATATTTTATACTAATAAGCTGGCTCAACAAACTAACGATTAAAGCAGCTTGAGGTCGAGCACATTTAATGACCGGATCTTGACTGGAAGCTCAAGCTCGGCTTTTGAGCTCACCGTAAACAAGATAGAAAGGTTGTAACAATTTTAGCCCATTACACCTAATATAGCAGATATTCACCAACTCAAAAGAACTTTTTGTATCACCTTTTTTTGTTTTATGTTTCCTTTTTCAACTTTCTTTTTTTGATTTTTTTATTAAATGTTTTGAAAGACAGGCAGGTTGAACAAAGTGTTGGAGCACTTCTAGCCTTTTGTGCCATCAAAAAATCCCACTAAAAGGCAAATTTATCAGCAATATAAAAAGAATGCTATCCTGCAAGCAGATGCATGATAACAAAATATTGACTGGAAGCTCAAGCTCGGCTTTTGAGCTCACCGTTAACAAGATAGAAGGGATGCAACAATTTTAGCCCATTACACCTATATAACAGATATCCACCAACTCAAAAGAACTTTTTGTATCACCTTTTTTGTTTTATGTTTTCTTTTTCAATTTTCTTTTTTTGATTTTTTTATTAAATGTTTTCAAAGACAGGTCGGTTGAACAAAGTGTTGGAGCACTTCTAGCCTTTTGTGCCATCAAAAAATCCCACTAAAAGGCAAATTTATCAGCAATATAAAAAGAATACTATCTTGCAAGCAGATGCATGATAACAAAATATGGTATGGAAATGATGCAAGGTGGGTGAGTGAGAATGCTCAAAAGAATGTGATCAGAAACAAGTATATACATGCAGAGGTTGGTGTAGCTCCAAATATAGATTAGCTCAAAATTTGTGAGCTTGGACCGATAGGTGCTCCAAATAGAAGAATAGAGTGAAGGAATCTTTTCCAATATAAAGAAAAGAAGAACAAGAAAATAGCCAACAACATCTGGGAATGATCTCATATATAGAACTTAAGAAGAGATTGTTATTTTGTATAGAGCACAATGTACACAAACAGTTAATAGACTAAAGCTTGGTAATACTGTTGTTGTAGCTTTGTTCAGTTTTAATAACAAAAAAAATGATTGGTTTAATATATTTTCAAAGCCAGAGGTGTGTTGTTACTCTAGCTGGTAGAAAAATATAATAATAATGAAGAAAAATTGAAGCATAAGGCTCTTTTTTCAATGTTTGGCAAAAAATGTGATTATCTATCATGTCATAACAAGTTAGCGAGATATTTCATCGTAGTTTTTTTAGATCAGATGCAGACGTTTAAAAAAAAATTTGCTTATAACAAAATTTTGCTCCAGTTTTTAAATGGATTCATGGTCATGTGATTATATATGGCTAAATTGCAAAAACAATTACGTGTTATTAACTAACAGAAATTGCTCGTAACTTTCTATGCAAACAGAAAATATCTTTCAAAACGATCTGAGAGGATCAATCTCTTGGAGAAAGAATACATTCTTTTTTATAATTCGTTCAATTTTGAAAGTTAATGACATCACTAAAACGCCCCATGGTCTTTTAAAGCAGGGCTGGTGTTTAAATCAATCTCAAAACTCAAAATTTATAATTTCGTAGTATTTAATCTCCTTGATTTTAAATTAGTTCTTCAAATGACCAACACAACTGTACTCAGTACTATAAGTACCATAGCAATCTGCTGCAAGTATCTCCTCTCTAAGAAACTATAACAGCTTGACACATTAAACTTATAACAGTAAAAATACAACACAGTGAATTAAATGGAAGAAAGCTTGAATACTTGCTACAATCTCACATACTCATAAAAGTAATATTTTGCTCAAGATTTTTGCTAAGGTGAAACAACATTTCCTTAACAAAATACTGCAGCATTTTAAATCGGGTTTCAGTAAAAACTGCTATGCTTTTGCTGCGCACATTCTAACAAACATTGTGATAATAATTTAAGAGCTATTTGAATGCATATAGACAAACAATCATACTAATATCAGAGTATTGACTTTGTAGAGACTGTCTCATCAAGCAGAGCCAAATAAAAAGTGTCAAGACTCATGCAAGTTAATGGGCTAAGTTTACAAAGGGGTTGCTGCCATAACTTTGTGTTGCTTTGCAAAGTGGCAAAATGCAGGTTCGTGGCCAAAGGCTTGGCAGACAGCTACAAAATTAGCGGCTCATTGTTCAGGTATTAATTGGCCGGTACTTGACACCAGAGAATTTTCAAACCTATTGAATCAGATTTGTTTCAATTTTGAAGCTTAAAGAAAATATTTCCTATTATTTTCTAGAATGTACTGGGATGTTTAAACTCCATTGAGGTCAGATCCCAAGACCCAGACGAGAGAGGAGAAGACACATAATGTAAAAATTATTTAATCTTTTCAAAAGATGACTTTTAAAAAAAACTGTGCTACAGCTAAGATATTCCCCTAAAAGAGACATACTGCATTGCTTGTATATAGAGAAAAATGTGAAAAGACCTCTACCTAAGGAGCCAGGATGTAGTGTCAAATATGTGAAGGTTCTTATATTATGAACAAATGCGAGTAAAGAAACAAATTCACAATACTAAATTAAGAATAATTAGTTGGAATTGTGACACTCTCATTGGTATATTTTTTAGTTAGTAATTATTATGATTAACAGGAAGTTAAACATTTCAAATCTTTAAGATAAAGTAGAGGGAAAGCAAAAGAAAATGATATTTTAAATTTTATACTCTGATACTTGAGCAAAAATCAATCTTGAAATGGTGTGAGAATCATCTTGAATAAAAACTTAAATGACAATTTAGTGCAATTTAAGAGATTAGTAGATTGAATTTTATCTTAAAGAATATAAGTGATGTAATAACTTTTATTATAGCAAGTGTTTATGCCCTTAAAATTAAGATTAGATATGAGTATAAAAGGAGATTTTTTTTGCATGATTTGGAGCTAATCAAAGGAATACCCATGAGGAGAGGCTATTTATATGAGTAAATTTAAATAAACATGTTGGAAGAGTGGCTAAGAAAAATAATAGTATTCACTACAATTTAAATTTTGAAGAGATTAATAAAGAATGAAGAATAATTCTAGAGTTTATATTAATTTATGATCTTATAAGCGCTAATATTTTAAGAAAAGAGAGAAATACGCTATTACAAAAATAAAGCCTCTAGTACTAAGATTGATTTTTTTAAAAGTGATCATTTATATTACAATGATTGTATAATGATTTCATGTGATTGTTTGATAACCCAACATCGATTAATGGTTTAAATTTGAAATAAAAAATAAGAAATATAATTTTAAATTTAAAATATGTCTTAAAAAAGTAAAACCTTTAAATTATTTAACTAAAAAGAATTTTAGTAGTGAACTTTAAAACTTAAGCCAATGGAATTTTAAAGGTGAAGCCAATTTTATGCGAAATTCAGTTGCTCATTGTCTTGCAATGTAGATATAAGTAAATTTGGTGAATCAAATAAACTGAACGCCTAATAATATACTTGGTAACAAAAATGAGATGGTCAAGTAAAAATTATAGATAAAAAGATATGCCATAAAAATAGTTTTAAATGTAAGAATGATGAAAATTGGAAGAAATAAAATCTAACTTGTCATAAATTCAAAAAAGTAGTTCACGATGCCAAGTCTACAACATTCGACGATTAATATGATAATTTGTGGTAAAGAAACACATTAAAACTAACCAAATTAAGAGATAAAAAAATCAAAAATTTAATTCAAGTTAAAACTATAAGAAATGATGATAAAATTTCTTTTAAATTATAAAAATATTCAATATAGATGAATAATTTTTTTACTATATTATTTAATAAAGATTGTACCACTACAATTAACAAAAGTGAGTTTAATTATTATATAAATAATACCAATTACATTTTCATTTGGTGGATTAGTAAAACTAAATTTTAGATTGCTTTAAAGAGCATGAAAAGTGAAAAGTGACAAGATCGGATTACATATCTATTGATATGTGAAAATATTTGGATGAGGAAGAAATTTATTTGCCTAAAAAATTATTTAACATTATTTTAATAACTAAAAAAATATTATAAGAATAAAAGCAATACTCAAGAGTATGCAAATTATAAGAGAATTAAATTAATGAGTCATACATTGAAACTTAGGAGATCACGATTGAATGCATATTACAAAGGGATTTTTTATTTTAAAAAATCAATATAATTTTATATTAGATAAATTTACCATAGAAACTATACATTTACTCATAAATTTGATGATAAATTTTAAGGAAAGAGAAGAAAATCTTCATTAATCTTTACTGATTTTAAAAATGTTTATGATAGAGTACTGAAATGAGTTCTTTGGAGAGTTTAAAAGGCAAAATAATTTGTGCAGTATATATTGATATTATAAAGATATATATATATATATATACACATATATATATATATAATGGGGCTATAACATATGTTCAATCACAAAATGAATTTTCTAATAATTTTCCTATCATATTGGATTACATCAAAGCCTTGCTCCTAGTCCATATCTTTTTGCTTTAATTAAGATTTTTCTTATTGAACACATTCAAAAAGAGGTTCCTTGGCACATGCTATTTGTAAATGGCATTATATGAATACATAAAACTAGAGATGGCGTTAAAACAAAATTTGAGTTATAGAGGATGATTTTAGAATCTAAACTTTTTTGTCTTAATAGATTTAAAACATAATATATGAAGTGTGAATTTAATGTAACAGAAGCATGATCTCGGGAACATAACTAGTGAAGACCATGTGCTCAAGAAGAGCGAGAGGTTCCATCCAATACCTTAGTTCAAACAATCAAAATAACGATTAATAAGATCCAAGCTATTTAGGTGAAATGGAGAAGCGCCTTTGGAGTGTGGTGAGATCAAACAATCCCACATAAAATTAAAAGAAAATTTTATAGAGAAGCTATACAATCGACTATGTTATATAGGTTTAATGATGTCCAACAAAAAAAAAAGTTGCTGATAAAATAAGAGTCATAAACATGAGGATGCTAAAGGTGTATTAGCAAGATAAAATGAAAAATAAATTCATTCGTAGCAAAGTTGGAGTGGCTCCAATAGTGAAAAAGATCAGAGAATATTATCATGATGGTTTAGGCATATTAAATGGAAGTCATTTCATGCCCATGTTACAAAAATTGAGTATATGAATTTTCGTCAAGTTAAAAGAGGAAGAACAAGACCAAAAAAGATATGTGAAAAATCTATTAAAGGCCTGGTGTTGTTGTTATTGTATTAAGATGTTTTATGGCAGTATCAAGTCACTCTTCACAAACATAGCATACATCTTCTTAAGAGGCATCTCTTTTGTATTCCAAGTTTTTTCCTTATTGTTTCAAAGGAATAAAAAATCACTAGTGTGATTGTGGATATAAGTAGATTTTCTATTCAACCATGCAAAACTATTTCTTATGTGTGTACTGTTATTTTTTTTATTTCTTTTTTTGTATTTTTTTCTCTCCCATGGTTGTAAGAGATAAACCTCTATCTTATTCCAACAATATAACTAGAGCAAAGGCTTGAGGAGACCAAGATCAATAGAAAACACAAAGATGTTAACATTAATGCATCACAAGCAAGTATTTTGCATTCCAATATAAGATAGACACCTATTTATGTTTGAAGCTATTGCACACATAATTGTCAAAAATGGAACCTGAAGCAACAAAACTAAAAAAATAGGATTTTTGTTAGATTGTCAGGTGCTTAAAGTTATGCTTGCAAACCATAGTTCTCAAAATTGTGAATGCATAAGTAATGAAAATGATGTCAAATATGTATGAAAAACAATTCTTTTCCAACAATATTAAACTGTTTTTTATATTAACTTCAATATGATTATGACTCAATAATATAAAACCCATATATGATTATTTCTACCATAGACTTGGTATGTTTTGGTGGTTGTAATCAACACTTCATCAAGAAATGCTCAACTACAGTTGAATGGTGTCAGAGACTTGATTCTTAATGAAAATATACACAACAAAAAGTACCGCTGAACCTTACTACCATTAAGTGAGGATGGCTACATAACCTTTTGTCTCCATTATACCCAATCAAATACAACACCTCCCTAAGCCTCAAATATATAAGACTATTCATAATAGTTTCTTTTGAGGTCTTTTTTAGTCTCTCTTTTACTTTTAAGATAGGTAAATTCAACGCTTTTATATTTGAGGCATCTAATAGTCTGCATTTAAAATATCAAAATCATCTAAGATAATTTTCTCTTTAAATTTTCCTCAACTAGGGCATTTGGTGGTCAACACACCAAGGAACCTTCTTGTGTCAATTCCACAATAGTTCCAAATAGGGCTGACAATTTGACCTAAAACTCAAATTTTGAACTCGACTCGACTCAAACTCAAGATATTTTAACTCAACTCAAAAAATTTTGAGTCGAGTTTGAGTCATGCGTCTTGCTCGAACCCTATTTAAAATGACTCGAAATGGCTTTAACTCGATTAAAACTCGACTCGAACTCGAACTCGAACAAGTTCGAGTCAAGTTCAAGTCTGGGATGACTCGACTTAAAGCCAGCCCTAGTTCCAAATATATGCATAGTTTGGGATTCTCACTTTAGATTTTACAAGGCCAATATTTGCTTTCGCTATAAATATTATTACAATTTTTACAAACAAACAACCTACTTTTTTAATGAGAAAATAATTAATCTGAATTCTAGATAATTTTCTATTAAACAATAGCATGTTCTTTTTTCTTGAACAATGCACCACAATCACTAATTCACAAGCTAAAACAAATTCCAATATTGCTTTTCCTTATTACTATTCTCATAAAAACTAAAACAAACATAAATACCATCAAATTTCTTTGATACTCTTTCAACATTCCCATTTAGATCTCACAAATTAAACACCTTTTCCTCATGAAGTACTTTTTAAATCAACCCTTTCAAATCATTCCAATCTTTTTTTAGGGATAAACAATTATAATGTTAATAGACACCCCCCTTAATTATATTCTTTAAAGTGATTATTTTACATATCATGCACTTGACCTCCACAATATTATAATATGCGTGCCATAGATATGTCAACCATCACCCAAATACAATAGCTTGAAGCACAAGCTATCATTTTTTCTTGTAGACAACATATTTATCACCATATTAATCATAATATCCTCCAACTACACAAACCTTCATACTATATTCAAAAAAAGAATTAGGGTAAGCTTCAAATTCTATTTTGAGCAAAAAAGCAATGGAATAAAATATGTATGAGAGAGAAATCAAAGTTATGGAGGATCAAAGTCAAAGCAAAGCAGCCAATCAATGGGCTGCAAAGAGATTATTTGCCAAAATAACAATTAGAAGAATCACTTTAAGAACAAGTTTAAACACCATTGAAATAGACCATGAATCATTGGCAAGATGATGCCTTATTTGCTATTTTGAGATCTCGATTCAGTCTTAAATCTTATATTCATGTTCATCATCCACTATGCATCATGCTATGAGTTGCTCCATAATAATCATCATGCGCTAGAATTTATTGCAAAGAATACAATTCCAAGTTTTATTCTATTAATTTTTCATTCATTTTTTTTGTTTATAGTTTACCAAATTTCAAAAATTTATCTATAAGAGATGACAATAACCAAGTGCTTATAAGCCCTCCGCTCTCTGTGAAAAAATAAATATTTAAATTATAGCAATGATATTTATGAATTTTCAGAAAAAAATAAATATCTATACTTTAATATTACAAAACTACTATCAATTTCTTATAATGAACCAAAACTATCAGCTTACTTTGTCCTACAATTATTACAAGAAGATAAAATTAAGTAAATAAAATAAGATTAGGTGCCTTTATTTATAAATAAGATATAGGTGCAAGGTATGTAAATACACAAGCTTAAGATGCCATGCATAAATATACGAATGCTTGTGTGCATGTGTGCACTTGTACTAGTGTGAATGTCTACATGTGCATGTGTAGTATGTGCGGCGTGTATGCATTTATTTGTCAATTCAATACAATAATATGTTAAAACTATCACATAATCATAACACAATTTGAATTATGTCAATAATATGTTAGGTCACTAAATATGCAAAATGATTGACAATGATCTTCATAGTTCTTTAATATGGTATTTTTTATTGTGCATTGCACGGGTGAACTAGCTGGTATTACTAAAGTTAAAATGACAGAAATAGACAAGTGCAAATACTTTGAAGCTTAAAGCATTGGCTTAGCAGTCACAGCAATGCCAGAAGTAGAGAGTTACGAAGTTGCAATATAAATAAAGATTAACACACATGAATGATAAATGAAGAAAAATCATACATGCTATCACAAGCTAAGAAAGAAGTGACTCATCGATCTCGACATCGACTGTCTCTTCTTCATCGGACAAGTCTTTTCTGGGAGGTGAAGGCGGGATAGGGATCCTTGGAGGTCCCCTCCCTTTCGTCTTATTTCTAGGCCTTGACTGGTATGTAGCACGAAAAATAAATAAACCAACTAGGAACATGAATCAATGTACATTAGATAAGTGGAAATAAGAGAGGATTACATTTCCGTAAGAGTGCATGAACCGCTTCCCTTTCGCCGTCTTTCTGTCCCCCCGGCCGCAGTATACTAATTGAGCGAAAAAATGTAAGCAAAATCATAGTTCTTAGATAAATTAGAGACAAGACAGATAAAGACTAAAGCATCTTAACCTAACGGGAGCAGCGCAGGAGCCGCTGCCATCGACGAAGTCGAGATAGAAGCCATGGAAAAGGAGGTTCCCGAAAAGGTCTCAGACTGAGAGAAAGATAAAGAGAGGCAATAGGTCTGGAGGGGGAGAGAAGCCATCGGTAGAGTGAGAAGCGTCACCATGGGAGCAGAGCGAGGAGCAGTTGAAGCGTGTAGTATCCAATTTGTGAGAACGGGCTATGGACGAACTCCGTGCGACTTTAATTCTGTAAACAATTCGAATTGATTTTGGGCTTATTTAATTTAATTAGTTGATTTCCAGCTTAAAATAATATGCTATGACTCGTAGTTTATAAATTTTGTTTATTATTTTAATTATTTGTATTGTATTATTATAATATTGTGCATGAATTTATTTTTGAATTTTTTGTTTTGTTATACCGAAGGGTTTTACAGATATACCACAATCTTTTCTTAATTACAAATTTATTGTAACTTCTTTAAATATATATATATATATACAATAAACTTTTTTAAGTATTTAACAAAAAAAAATCACATTTTAACAAAAAAAATTATATTTATTTCTCCTCATTAATTTTTTTTTTTGCATATTTTAGATATAAATTTTGATTTATATGAACTTTATATAATAATATGTAATTAAATAAAGTTAAAATATGATTTTTTTGTTATTTCATGGTATATATGAAATATTTAACTAAGTTAAGTTAAATTTGCACAATAAAAATAAGTTTGTGGTAGACATGTAAAAAATTTTAAATTGTAAAATTATAATTTCAAGTTATAAATTTTCAAGTTGTAATTTTTAATTTTAAGTTGAACTTAGAATCACCTAGTAAAATGTGTTGAGCCCCTTCTTAGCCAAACAAAGTATCTACCTTAATCTTCATAGTTCACACAACTTAATTTTAAAGAAAATAAGATGATTAATAAGTAAAAAAGATAGGATCCTGATTTTTAAACAATAGTGCCTTGTAAAATGTATTAGAACCTAATTTAGTCAAATGAAATGTTTATGAATTCCTAATCACGAAGGAATCTTAGTCCATCCTAATTAGCTTGTTTTGGCATCTGACTTTATATGCTAAATTTTTGACCTAAGATGAACCCAGCTTACTATGTTAGACGTGTTAAAACTAGAACCATTATAATAGAGTATTTTTAGGTGCGATAAGATCGAGTTAATCAGCACATGAATTTCTTAACACTAAAATTAGGTTAATTAAGCCTTGAGTACTCATATAGATCAGATTAAAATTCAGGATGATTCTTTGGTCGTGTTGAAACTTAAAAGTAAGACTTAATGAGTCTTGACTACGTCTCGATGCAAGAATAGATAATTTAGCACATAAAAAAAACATCGCAACTACAATTAATTATTTTGATTATTCTATTATCGTGCAATGCATTTGTGCCAACTTCAATTGAACATATCATTCATATAAAATTTGATGCATGAAAAAGTTATGAATAATAAATATACATATAAAGGTTTACTCAGGGAGGATTGAAGTCTGTATAAACCATTGAACCAGGGTAGGCTATAGAGAGATCGCGAGACTACACATATTCTATAGGGTGAGCATATATGTTGTTCATAAACCTCATATTCAGATAGTTGGGCAGACGTGTCTAGCTGCTTACTTGTTCTGTATAGTGCCCACATAAGATATTAGTAAAATAATACAGTAGAACCTGTCTAAATTAATAATTTCGGAACCGCCACTAGTCTATTAATTTATGGAGATTAATAATTTATGGAGGTTATTAATTAATAATCTCGGGAAGCTTGCAGGATGTTCAAATTAATAATCTCGGGACCGCCACGGTGATACATTTAAAAGTCATCGGAAATCGTCCATTTTTCACAAGCCCAATACACCCAGAACCACCGACAACGATGCCACTTCAAGGAGCAAAGCACACCACCATGACGGATAGCATCCGCATCGGTCTTTGCAAACATCACAGAGACAACCCAAAGCTGACGCAGACTGAGCTCGTCACCTGGCTTCAGGAAACGCACAACCTAATAGTCAGCCAAGGTACCGTTTCCAACACCCTCAAACGGAAGACAGATTTGCTCAAGCACGACACGGATGAGGCAAACCTTAACAGCAAGCGTCAGTGGGCAGTCAAATATCCGATGATGGAGACTGCATTAGTCGAATAGTTCAAAGGCCACCAAGAGCGCATCAATCTGAGCGGTGACCTTGTGTGTGAGACTGCCCAGAAAATTCTTGACCGCCTTTATCCAAGCCACGATCCATTCAAGTTCTCCAACGATTGGCTAGAAGCGTTCAAGAAGCGACATGGCATCCATTCATACAGGCATTTTGGAGAGAGCGGCAGTGTGAACACAGATGTCATTGCGGATAGCCTTCCACGCCTACGCGAAACGATCGACAAATTCGAATGGAAAGATATTTACAATATGGATGAGACTGGCTCTTCTTTCGGATGCAGGTAAGTGCATTTGTCCGCACTTGCGCCTTTGATGGCTAATGCTGACCGCACCGGCAAATGTCAGGCGGATAACTCTCTCGCGACTCGGCAACTCGAGGGTCGTAAACAAAATAAGGAACGGATCACCGTCGTTGTCTGCTGCAACGGCGATGGTAGCCACAAGCTTCCCCTCTGGATCATCGGAAAGTACTGCCAATCCCAAGTGCTTCAAGAACGTCAACCGGGCAATCCTTGGATGCGAGTATCGGTACAACTCCAAAGCTTGGATGACCCATATCATCTTCTTGGAATGGCTGAAATACTTCGATCGCCGTATGGCCAACCGAAAGGTGCTGCTGATTCTCGACAACTGTAGCGCTCATACCCCCATCGATGGGCTTTCTGACCGGATCACCCTTCGGAACACAACGGTTTTGTACCTTCCTCCCAACACTACGTCAAAAATTCAGCTGTGCGACCAAAGGATCATCCGCAACTTTAAAGCTTATTATCGCCGCCGCTTCAACCGCCTCCTTCTTCAGCATCTGGATGACAAGGTTGAGAAACCAGAGAAGATTGATGTCCTGCAAGCCATTCAAATGGTTGTGCCAGCCTGGGCTACAGAAGTCAACCGTGAAACTATCCATAATTGCTTTCGCCATTGCAAGATTCGGTCAGAGCCAGCTGGCACAATGCTAGTTCAAGAGGACGAGCTTATGGATTATGGCGTTGTTGAAGAGCTGGTGTCGCAGATTCGCTAGTTTCGCTATCTCAATCCGATGGACATCGGCAACCTGCTGGATTTCCCTGCTGAGCAGGAGGTGGCCTTCGTCCCGGACATCGACGACGTCGTCGAGAATCAGCTGATGACAGGGGAAGTCGACGACGCTGACGATGACAGCCAGGAGCACCCAAAGATATTCCCAGTCGAGGCGCAAAAAATGCTTCAGACACTTGAAAGATTCTGGATGCAGCAGGAGGCGGACTCCCAGGAATTCATCCTTTCCCTCCAGCGCATAAAGGACAAGCTCAACAAAATTCGTGTAAACCAGATGGTCCAGAAGGATATTCGTCAATTCTTTAACAGTTCCTAGGCTATTTCTATAATGTTCTTTCACATTTTCATAGTACCTTATGTAGGGAATATAAAATTATGAAATTGTCGAGAACGCTCGTTACAATTAATAATCAAATAACAGAGGTTTATTAATTGATGCAAAGGACCGAGCTCGGGACCGACCCATATTATTAATTAACAGAGGTTATTAATTTATGGAGGATTAATTTAGACAGGTTCTACTGTATATAGTTTTAAATGTTTGCATTCATATACAATCTCTTAGCATTATAAACTTAAGTTAATATGCAGTTTGATAGACTGCTGTAATGCCCCGCTCCGCTGCTACGCACAACAGAATTGATAGACTGCTGTAATGCCCCACCCCGTCGCTACGCACAACAGAATAGAATTAGCTACGGAATGGGTCATTATTTGAAAGAAGTAATCCTTTATGACTTATTATTAATCCATCGCCAAAGATGAATTAATGAGAGTCCACTTAAATTACTCATTTTCTATACACTAACAGCAATTGCTGAGATTAATCTTTAAGACAAGTGAAGTACCCTTATCTTAAGTATTAGTTAATATTACTCGTACACATTGGCCTTAAGATGAATAAAAGTAAATATCCATAGTATATGAACAAGCTTAGAATATGTATACTGATCACATCACAAAACTAAGTATAAGATATAATATAATAAAGTTTAAAAGCTTATACATCCATCCATAATATTCATCATAGAAACTAAGTAAATATTTATTTTAGAAAAGAAAGAAATATATCTATAGTTAACTATTAAAAATCAGAGTCTTAAAATAAAAAAGCAGTAAGTAAATCTCTCATCTCATAGCAGAAAAGTAAAGTAAGAGCTAAATCAACACTCCAACAACTACTGCTCCTCAACCTCTGTCGGAAGCACCTAAATTTTCTTTTGAGCTGGCTCCTCAAAATGCTCCAAGCCTGACATATCAATTTCACATGCCAGGGCCCCATCTAAAAAAGAGAAAAAATTGTGTTATATAATAAGTCTAAGTGCATTTTAGGCTGCAAATAATATTTTCTTATATTTAAGGGATATTACTTATCTTAAAAGTAAAACATAAAACATACTATTAAAATTTGAAATAAACAATAACTATAAAGCCAGATACTAAAACTAAAAATAGAATAATATTGAAACTAAGTAAGTGTACTGAAAGTAAACTAGCTGAAATGAAGCTGTAAACGAAACAAAATTTAAAAAACTAAACTATACCATATGCCACTGTATATACATTTGAATATTCTAAGGATTATGCCACAAGTATGTACAACTTTTGATGCCATATTGCATCTCATAATTTTTAGTAACCTGATGCATACTGCATCTCAGAATTCCTACTTAACATTGATGCATGCTACATAAGGTTCAGAATTCTAATAATGAGAGTTTCATAACTTAGGTTTATTAACAGCTGAAATCAACATACATAACTATTGCACTAATATATAAACATACAAAATCACATGTTAATTGCCCATATACATGAATAGCATGCCTCAATAAATATAAGGTTGGATACTTAGGTTGCTTAACTGCATTTATCCCATACACAGGGATATGAGACATACATTGTTTTATATTTTATTCTCCCAAACTAAACTATCAAAACCCCTACTTGTGACATATATTAAAATTGGGATGTTTATCCTGAATTGAACTATACTTATATAATTACCTAAGATAATACATAAACTATACAGTTATATATATGGAAATCAACCAATCCTATATTCTACTGAATCAAAGTTAGCTTTTTGGATATGTACCTCAATTTCTATATGATAATACTAATATTATTATTATAATTCTAATTGGCTATTTTAATAAACAATGAATTTCAAACTATAGAATCCATTCTCTGCTGTAATAGGTCTTAATCAATAAACTCAAGGAAATGACTTTCAAGTCATTCAAATTAGGTTAATTCCCATAATTATATAAGTTCACTCTATAATTTATTAGTTTATTACTACCATAAGAACATAAGTTAATCTCTAGAGTTTATATGGTGCATCTAGGATTATACCACAAAATATGACAAGTAAAGTATTCTTACCTCAAGATTTACCTTAACCATTATTACTCTAATCACTTTAGTTATAAAGCTTAACTTTATATTCTTAGAGATCTTTAAGCTCTTAGATATTCCATCTATAATTTATAGAATTCTAATGATTGAACAATAATCAAGATAGCCTAATCTCATGTAAGTTTCATTCAAATCATTGGTTGAAGATATAAAATCAAAGAGGCAAATTCATTATTATTTTATTTCTAAGAGTTCACATTTAAGTCATAAGACAAACTATTACATTTTAGAAGTTGGTTGTTCAAATAATCAAGCATATTTTATTAACTAAGGATCATAATATACAAGCTGTCTTATTTAGGAGAAAGTCATCCTCATATAAGGTTAATCAATCAAATTCATAATCACTTTATTTCTTACTAGGGTTCAAGAATCTAACATGCAAAATTTAAAAATCAAGAATCAAATCACTTTATATTAAGTCAATCATTACTATCCAATGAATAAAAAATCAGCATTTAAATTAAGTTTAGTTTATTAACATGTTTGGTATGAGGAAGTTCAGGTTCCGCAGTGCACCATGGAGCGTCGTAGCACGCCAAGGTTCCCATCATCCAAAAATTAGGGCGCTATAGTGCGCCTTGGAGCTAGCCATTCCAAAGACCAGGGCCCTGTAGCACGCCAGAGCGCCCAGCCAGCCAGAGACTGGGGCATTACAGTGCATCCCTACGCCAGACCAGCCAAAGATTAGGGCACTACATCGCCCCCTAGCGCTAGCCTACCTAAGACTTGGGAGCTACGGTGCGTCGTAACGCAAGATGGGTTTTAGCTCTAATTTAGGCACTGCCTTATATATTTTAAAGAGTATTTTAGACCATTTAGGGTCCCAATAGAGCTTAGATATATAAGATAACATAATGGAGATGTTTCATAAGGAGAAATTAACCCTAAATTAGGTTGTGGCTGCTTGTGGCACCCCACCCATAATTCATAGTATTAGACTTAAGGGATGGTGTGCCACTCTAGCAAATCTCTCACTTATTATTAGATTAGGTAAGATTCACAATCCATTAATAAGAGAAAGATGTGCACATAATGAATACATACTATCATTCACTAAATAAATACAAGTACAGAGTGCGAAAGCATATAAAGTAAACAATACATCCATTTCACCATAAATCCAATGAGAGACAATAATGAAAAGTAGCTTAGAAATAATAGTATAAAAAAATAAACACAGTCACAAGGGTACCTGTATTATTACAAATTTACATAAAATTTATAATGAAATAAAAGAATATCTCTTATCCTCATAATAATATAAAAAGGAATTAAAGGTCTTCAGCTCCAATATGCTGTGCCTCCTCTAAATAGGGCTTCTCCTCCAGAACTGGATCTCCAAACTGCTCAGATTCTGACATTATCGGTTTCACAATACCAGGGCCGCAACCAATAAAAGAAAAATATTATTAGTTAAATTATCTAAGTATATTTTAGGCTGAAATTTATAATATATTATTAATATCACTATTTTTCTAAACTTAAAATAGT
The DNA here is from genome assembly GCA_016760335.1 of Gastrodia elata. NCBI lineage: Eukaryota > Viridiplantae > Streptophyta > Magnoliopsida > Asparagales > Orchidaceae > Gastrodia > Gastrodia elata. Next base: position 24,230,845 of record CM028674.1, on the reverse strand, counting down.
AGAAAATAAACTAGGAGCAATAAGCATACAATGAAAAGGTGGTAAGTTATAAATTAAGCATTTATAACTAAGCAAGACTGAGGTAAAAGACATACCTCAAAAGTAAGCTAAAAATAAAGCTAAGCATACATGTAAATGTAAATAAAATACTGAAAAGAAAGGCTACATCCTAAATATACTGATGATTATATGACTTATGCAAATTTATAAGAATTAATCAAATTGCTGTACATATAAGTAAGCAGCAATAACAAGTCTAGCATCCTATAATATATAAGTATAGTAAGTAAAGTAGTTGACTGAAGTAAAGTAAACTGAAAAGGTATAACTGAAATCAGAAATCTAATATAAGTGAAATAATATAAATTGTGTAATAACTGCCATATAGATGAGGGCTAAATCTAGCCTGCTGAAATCAAAAAGGATTTTTTGCATCAACAAGGAGGCTAAGATGACAAAATTTCCTAGCATCAATAAGGAGGCTAGGGTAGAAATATTCTTAGTGACATAAGTGGCTAAGGCAAAAAATATATAAAACTAAATTGAAAGACAGTATTAACATATATAATTCATCTTTTAGTTATTTACTTCACTTCTGTGGATAATTTCAAAAGTAGTTGAGGAGTCAAGCACGTCTATAAAACTATTTGGGTTCCAAACTTAACAACACTCTCCTCAATGAGTGATGTTAAGCAATCATTATCTCATATTTCCCCTGCCCATTGGGGTACTATGCATAAATGTCAACCAATAACTGAATCCAATGCAAAGTTATCCTAAATATTCTAAGTTTTCATTTTTATGCAACAATAATCTTGTATGATATGTTCAAAAAATAAGGCACATAATTCAAGGAATACGTAAGCAACAAAATTCAATAGTGAATAAGAGACTCTACTAAATATGGTGATATTATTTGTTATCTAATTAAAGCCATTCTAACTATTCTAAGTTACACAAAGTCAAGATCTTTAATTTTATACTATTGAGTGTAACTTAGAAGTACATCCTTATAAGTTAAAAATGATTATAACTGATCATATTTGAATCCAGATCAATCAAGTACACCTATAGATAAGCAATAAATTACGATGTCCTAATTTGATGAATTTAGACATTCTAACTAAGATCTAATCAAGATTTACTAAACTAGGGATTATAGATTAAACACAACAAGTTTGGGTTAAATCACATAATCCAAAGGTACAATCTAAGGAATCTAGGGTTTTACTAAGTGTGAATTACAAATTAGGGCAAAATCCTATTTGAGCAAAGTCAGGCTCAATAAGATGATTCTCATATCCTGAGTCTAAAGTTGAAAGACAAAATAATCAAAATAAATTTGTAAAATCTAGAAAACTAATAAAACTAAGGTTTTATTATTGAATAACTCATTATTTAATGAATGAAATCTAACTTATGATCTAGTCCTAGTCTTAAAAATAGTCCTACTGTGAAGTGTAAATACCTAAAGAATAAGACTTGTAGAAATTTTATGGAATTTAACTAATTTGATTTAATAGCTGATTTTATTCACTTAAATGATCCTAATACACTTATAATATTAATTTTAGTGATTTAAAAGATAATTTAGGGGTTAAAAATGTTTAACTTAAATTTTGGGCAAAATAGCTTATTAAGGGTCCAAAAAGTTACTTTATAATTTAGGGCTTCAAATTAGAACTTATTATTTCCAAGTGATTCTTTGCTATCTAACATGAAGATAGACAGTAAGTACACTCAATTTGGGTAAGAAATGGGTCATATAGGTCCAAACTAAAGATTTTAACCTAAGGGGAAATTTAGTAATTTATACCTAATGGAATCTAAATTTTTATGCAATTTACTATTGGTTGCTGTTTAAGGATTCCATAGCATCCAAGAAAACTAAATTCTGAGACTAAATGGCTAAGTTATGGATGTTCTAAAATTTAAGGGCAATTCGGTAATTTTCCTAAGGTAAAGGGGCAAAAACCTAACTTTTTTGTTTGAGATCCAAATTCAGCAAACTCGGCATCTATAGCTTTCTATAATATATTGAGTACTTTAACTAGGAGTATACCCAATTGAACTTCAATTGGTCAAGTTATAGCCTAACTATAGTTAGGGATATTTTGGTCATTTTTAATTTTTAGGGTTCAAAACCTAAATATTATTTTAGTTTATTATTGGCACTAAAATTCTAAGCTAGTTAGCACTTTGAATTTATTAATTTTGAGTTCAATTGACCAAACTATGGTCAATTGAAGACCAAAGGCATTTTGGTCATTTTGGGAGGAGTTCTAAATGTGACTTTACAAACTACTCACCAAATGGGGAAACTAATACTTTCACAGTGATGGAGTTATTCTCTTGATCACTTTAAGATTTATATTGACTATGTTTGGACAACTAGGTAAATAGTTATATGTGTTTATTTAGGTCCTAAAATGACACTAGGTTAAATATTTCCCGAATCAAATTTTTGAATTACGTCATTTGATTCATTTTATTTTTTCTGAGTAAAATGAAACCTATATTTGATATATTTGGATTATTATTTTTAAAGTTAAGATGCTTTCAAGTTTCATTTAATTTAAATTAATCAATTTTAAATAAATGAATATCTCACTATTTTGAATTGACTATTTTTCGAAATCAAATCAATTTATTTATTTAAATAATTTAATTAATTAATAATTAAGTATGCTTACTATTTCAATTTGAATTAAATTAAATAGTTAAGTTAATTAATTAAACTAAATTAACTAAAATTAATTAATATGATTAATTAACTAAACCACTATAGTTAACTAACCATATTACTAATTGAAATTAACTAATTTAATTAATGAATTTAAATTAATTAATTTAAGAATATTTATTTGTTTAACTAATTATAATTACATTATTTAAATAGTTTAATCTATAAATCTATATACTTATTAAATTAATCTAATCAGTCAATTATTGATTATATTAATTTATCTACTATTTATAATCATATTAATCTAATTAATTAAATTAACTATCATAACTACAAACTAATCACTTTAGTTAACAGAAATGACTATATATATATATATTTATTTATTTTATTAATCCTGCAGGAATTATGGCGGCGGGACCCACCCTGCCACGTGATATCGTTTGATTGGGCGCAGGGCTACCGCGGAACCCATTGAGCCAACGTGGCTGAGACAGGGCGTGATGGGCGGTCCCCACACGCATGATAGTGCTGCGCCAGCTGGGTCCCACGCGCATACGCGGCCCGAGCAGTCACGGGTCGGGCCCGAGTCGACCCGGTCCGACCCAGAATCCCTTCCTTCTCTGAACGAGGGAGGTTAGGGCTCGATCCTGACGGTTGACCCGCACGGCTTTGGCAAGACCACGAAGAAACCTACCCAACGGTGGCTAAGTCCCAGCTTGAGGTGACCAGCAGCTCCTGCAATTTCGAACCCTAGGGATACTCTTATGGTGCGCAGGAGACGACGCAGGGTCACTGCCTTAGGTCTGGAGAAATCAAAAGGTAGACTCGATCGTTGTTCGATTCGACCAGAACAGGACACAATATCGAGCTTGGAATTGATATACCAAATGCAAAGATGGAGATTGCGATGAGTATTTGAGAGGGTCGGGAGGTACCTGATGGACGGCTGAGAACCAGCTTCGATGTTTGGCCTCGAGCAACACCCAATGATTATGGGGAAGATGGGGCTTAAGGAAAGCCGAGGCGAAGATTGCAAAGTTTGGGGCTCGGCGGATTGGGGGACCATGGCGGCGTCCGAGCGTTGCGTGCCATGCGGCTGTGAACGCGCGGATCGCGGGACGACAGAGGTGAGCCATTCGATCAACCGATCAACCTACCCATAGTTATCGTCTGATCAGATGGTAGCAATGACGGAGGGCATGGAAATAATGGCGCGCGTGAACTGCGCCGTTAAGCAGGATTTAAATATTAATATTTTACTTAAAATTTTAATTAACTTCATATTTAAAATTAAACAATCAATCGCATTTAGGAAAATCCCAAATATTCACCCGTAGCAAATTGAGAGATGTGGAATGCAACGACGAAGTCGGATTTTTGATTTGACGAGTATTTTAATTTCTCAATTTTCGGGGTATTAAATATTATTAAAATATTCGATAAAATTTTGACGACTTCCGATTGCCACCAAAACATAACTTTTAGCTAATTTGGGGGCAATGAGCGCAATGGTGAAGACTGATTTTTGATCTGAGGTTAATTTAAATAAGTCAATTTATAGGGTTTCTGGATTTCCCAAAAATTAGGATTTGATCTATTTGACTCCTGATTTGGACCAGGTCTTAATGGTGAACTCCTAATGACTTAATTACTACACTATAATTAGAATCAGGACTAAAATTAATCTTAATTAACTAGGATAATAACTTGGGTTGTTACACTGCTGCTCCTCTCCTTCAACTTAGAGTGAGAGCTGGAAGTTTCAAGAAAATAAGAAATTGATCAGGAGGCTGTGTAAGCAATAGATATTTCTTGTTTTTGTGAAGGGGAAGCTCTTTATAATTCTATAATCTTCTTAATTTATAGTGGAAATTTTTGTGTGATTTGGCTCTGTAGTTTTTCCATTCTTTGGGTTTTCCATGTAATATCTTGTATTTAGATGCTCTGTGATTGATGATGTATATATGTTGTGCTTCTATTTTGTTATGCTTAGTTTGATTTCTTATATTGCTTGGTAACTGTCACTATAAACCCTGATCCTTGTTGTCCTTGAGGTTAAATCGCTTCCATCGCGTATAACAACAACTGGTATTAGAGAGATAGTTTCTTGTTGTTCTAAGGTTTATAGTTTGATTGGGAGTAATGTCTGGCAAAAAGAGACACAAAATAGAGAAGCTTAACAACACTAATTTTGCTTTTTAAAAGATGTAAATGGAGGATTTGCTCTACTAGAAGAAGTTGTATCTACCATTCAGTGGAGCCAATAAAAAACTAGCCACTATATCAAATTAATGTTGGGAGGTTCTTGATTGAACCACATTGGGTTTGATTTGTCTTTCATTATCTTTTTCTGTTGCATTTAATATTGTTAATTAGAAAACTATTGTATATCTTATGGATGCTCTGACAAGGATATATGAGAAGCCTTCAGCTTCCAATAAAGTTTTTTTGATAAAAAGACTATTTAACATGAAGATGATGAACAACTACTCAGTGATTGAACATCTAAATGGGTTCAACACCATGACAAATCAGTTGAGTTCAGTGGGCATCAAGTTTGATGACAATGTTTGAGCTCTGTTATTCCTCCGTTCACTGCCGGACAGTTAGGATGGACTGGAGACATCCATCAGTAATTCATCAGAAAAAGCGTCGTTGAAATTCAACGAAACTATCGAGCTAGTGCTGAATGAAGAGGTGCAGAAAAGATCCCAAGGGGAGGCATCTACTTCAACATTTAATGCTAAAAGCTAAGGAAGAGATGCAGATTAGAGACATAACATAAACAAGCCTATGTTGAGATGAGGAAAATTAGGACCCTGAAAAAGCAAAGCCATATTGCTAAAACTGTGGAAAGACATGTCACTTATAGAAGGACACATATCCTAAAGAAGACAAATAGTGGCAACAAGGATATGTGCCCCACACTGAATGTTTCAGTAGAAGAGGATTAGGATGCATTGATTTTATCACTTATCAACACAGAGTCTTAGGTAGTGAACTCAGGCCTAGAACTATACCAAGGGTAACTTGGGAAAGGTGTATCTAGGAGATGATAAGGTATGTGATATCATAGAAAAAAGGTGATATGGATGTCTAACTACAAGATGGTGCAGTTTGGAAGCTAAGAGAAGTTAGACACACATCGTGTCTAAGGAGGAAACTTATTTAAGTTAGCTAGCTCTCCTGGGAGGGCTACAATACAATCTTTACAGGGGACTCATGGAAGATCTCCAAGGGTGCACTCATTGTTGCATTAGGCAACATAGAATGTACACTTTACCTGATTAATTAAGTGTTTGATTCCATTGCAGCTACAGAATAGATAGAAGCATGTCCATAGCACTAGAGGCTTGGCCATATAAGCGAAGGGTTTTAAATCCTTGCAGTAAAGGGGAAGGCTTCTAGTACTGAAGTCAGTGGACTTAGATTTCTGTGAATATTGTGTACTGAACAAATATTAGAATATTACACTCTCTAAAGGTGGAAGAGAGTTGAAAGACAAGAAACTTGAGTTAGTGCATACAGATGTATGGGGGTCAGCTCCTACTACTTCATATGTGGAGCCACATATTTTGTCACCTTCACTGATAACCATACAAATAAGGTATGGGTTTATTTCTTAAAATATAAATCTAATATGTTTGATGTATTTAAGAAATGGTTGAATATCATTGAGAATGAGATATGATTAATGCTTAAGTGCTTAAGATTCAATAATGGTAGCAAAGTGTTTAAGAAGTTTTGTGCCTTGAGAGAAATCAAGATGGAATTCATAGTTTCGAGAACACCACATGAAAATAATGTTGTAGAACGGATGAACAAGATGATCACAGAATATACCAGAAGCATGAGATTGCATTCAGGTTTCCCAAAGTAGTCCTGGGTTGGGGTAATTAATACAGTGGTATACTTAAATAATAAGGGACCTTCCATACCCTTAAATGAAGGGATTCACAAGGACTGGAATGGAAAGGAGGTGAAAATGAACTGCCTCATGGTATTTTGTTATTCATCATATGTGCATATTAATGCAGGTTCCAAGAGCGACTTTGATACAAAGATGATCAAGTGCACATTTATTAGATATGGTATGGGCGAGTACGACTATAGATTCTAGGAAAATCAAAATCAGAAGGTTATCATAAGCAGAGATGTCACTTTCAATGAAATTGAGATGTACAAGGAGTGTTTTGGAGTCAGAAATGATTCCAAGATTGCTTCAGATAGTCAGCTCCAACACATAGAAGTCGATGATAATATTGAGCAAGAGGAGCGCGTACAAGAAGATACTTAGGAAGGTATTGAAAAAATTGAACCACAAACACTCATATCATGGAGATCCATAAAAGTCACTAGACTATCACAGAGGTACTCTCCTTCTTTATTTTATTTGTTACTATCAGATGGTGGTGAACTAGAAAGCTTTGAAGAGGCACTTTAAGTAGATGATTCTATCAAGTGGAAGGCTGCCATTAATAATGAAATAACATCACTCATTTCAAATATGACATGGGAGTTGGGAACATTATTAGTTGGAAATAAAGCACTTCATAATAAGTGGGTTTATCGACTGAAGGAAGAACCAGATGGAAGCAAACGCTATAAGGCAAAGCTAATAGAAAAGGGATTTTAGCAGCGGCATGAAGTTGACTACAGTGAGATCTTTACCCCAGTTGTAGAGATGACTATTATCAGAGTAGTGCTGAATATTATTATAGTTAAAGATTTAAACTTGGAGAAAATGGATGTAAGGATTATGTTTCCATAGAGAGCTAGAAGCAGAGTTGTACATGCACCAACCAGAAGGGCACAAAACTTAAAATAAAGGAAAGACTGAGCTCATGTGCAAACTCAAGAAGAGCCATTATGGCTTAAAATAAGCTCCTAGGGAATGGTACATGAGATTCTATAGTTCATGTCATAAACTAGGTACAAGAGGTGCTAGGTGGATCACTGTTGCTATATGAAACAATGTAAGTCCTCCTATATCAACCTTTTGCTGTATGTGGATGATAAGTTGATCGCATGAACAAATGTGAAGGAGATGGCAGGGGTTTCTTGCACAGTTCGCAAGAGTAAAGTAAGAAATAAAAGAAATTTATAAATAAATAAAATACTTATTAGCTTTGAAATGAATTCTCCAAATTTAAAACATCCTAAATTTTGTGATACTTATTTTTATTAGAGCGTCTTAGACCTTCTTAAGTGAGATTAGAAGAGTTTATGATATTGCTGCATGTGTGGGATGTTGGTTAAGAGGCCTATTTATAGGTGAAGTGAGGATTAATTTAAGGCAATGATATAAATTTACTAAACATATACAATTACATTACTTCAAAAAAATAAAACAAAAAATCTTGAATCATGGTGCAACAATTTGGTTAACTTTAGCTATTTAAGTGACTTGAAATGTTCACTAGCCAAAAATGATTGTCAATTGGAAAATATTATACTTTGTGATCATACAAACTAAATAAGTGATAAATAAGATGCAAACCTTAGAGTCAACAATATCAAATTATTATTGATATCTACATGCAATGTTTTTTGGGTTTTAAAGTTTGTAAAATAAAATATAGAGTACATTGGTTGCATTTAAATCAATTAATCAATTTTAATGAAAAAGCATCAATAATTTATAAAAAAGACATCAATAATTTATAAAAAATCTTGGGAATAATAGATTTATTGTAAACTCTAGGAGTCACACATATCTGGCTTAATTAATGTTCTCTCTTTCAATGATAACACATTATTTATGCAATAAATTTTGATTACCAATCATTTTTATTTAGTGAAGTATTTCTTAGATAGAATAATAAGTTTTTGAGATTGTGGCATTGCAAATTAGATGGTGTAGTTTGAATTAAAATCATCAAATATCTACAGTTCTCTTAGAAGATTTTTATTTTATTTTAATTTTGTAAGCTTATAATTAGGAAATTTGTGGTGTATAAAATTGCTAAACTTGAGTATTAAGATTAGAGATTGCAGAAAATCCAAATAAAAAGTTCATATTTTTGGCCTATACCTAGAAACAAAGATTGTGTGCTCAGACACAACGTCCCTAGACACATAATTTATACGCCCAGACGCATAATATCATTTTCCTTGGAGAAAATTTTTTACCCGAGAAATAACTAAACAAGAAATTATATGATGAACCCCTAGACTCCTCTTATGTGCACCTAGATGCAAGAACAGGATCCAAATATGTCTATTGAGATATTTGAATTTGGATCCATCCACCAAAAATAAGGACACCAAGGTCATGTTCCAAAGCACTTCTTACATTGATTTAAGCTTTCAAAACCACTTGTGTGGTTTAAAAAGAAAACCTGTCTCTCCTAAGCTCTTGATTAAAATACTCAAAACCATTAGAAGCTTTATGAGATTTCTTTTTAGAAAAATCTTATAAGATTTGCTTACATTTTTTTACTTTTCTTTTTCTTACCCAACCATAGTCGGGATTGTGTTGGAAAGGAAGGATCTTTCTACTGCTCAGTGGACAAATTTTTGCTAAAGGAGTGAAGGATTCTCTTACTGGAAAGAGTGCCTCGAAGAAATAGATTGTCAAAGAAGACAAATCTATAAAGAGTGGGCGTAGGGTCAGAATGACTCAAATCACTATAAACTTCTTGTGCTAGCATTTTCTTTCCTTAATTTTTTCCTTACTTTATAAATTATGAGTAATCAGATCTTTAATTTTCAAAATACCTAATGTCACTCGTCCTTACGGGATGCATAAAGTAAGAGAAATAAATATCAGAAAATAAAAGTCTTTAAAGCTGCAACTACTGGATCTGATCTACCTCAAGTACAAGATCCACTCCAAGCTCCTAATCTATCACATTTGGTATTTAATATAGTAGGGCACAACCAAATAAAGAAAAATAAGTGATTAGACTTAAAAAGTTTTAGTACATTTTAGGGCAACTAATCTAGTTATAAATTATGTGGATATTACATTAGCCATTTACAATTATTATTTAAGCAGAGCTTAATGTAGTAAAGAGGGAAATAAACTAAGTAAAGTAAGGTACGATAAAGTAAATGACTGTAAATAACAAAAAAGGATATAAAACTATAAAAAAGGAATGCTGGTACAAGTAAGAAAAATAGGTACATCTGTACTATCAAGTGTGCTATAAAAGTAGTAAGGAAATATGTACAAATAAACATAAGCTAAGTAACATAAGTGAAAGCAGTATGAGCATAAATGTAAGTGATAATAATATAAACTGTAAGTAAGTAAGAAAAAGAGTTGTAAAAATAGGTAAACCTATAATATATGTAAGTAAAATAAATCTCAATCATAAATGACCGAATGTAAAGTAAAAGTAGTCATAAAGGGCTAAGTAAAAATTGTCAAAAAACTTTTATAAAGCATCCACAATCATGAAGAATGTGGTAAAAGTAAAAATTGTCATGAAGGACTGTAATATTTAAGTTATTTATCTTGTGATCTATTTTGTATGTGCAGAATAAGTGAGGAGTTAAGCACGTCAGCTTAACTATGTAAAGAGGGTTTCTCTTAACTCACACATTCCCCCTCTAGGATATGTGAGGTCTCCTTATTACACCATTGCCTGCCTTAGTATAGTTCACCATATGAAACCCCAAGTAAATGTTATAAGTTTATTTTATGCACAATATTCTTATGAATGTATTCAAATATTTAGTTTCAATGCATTGCAACATTTAAGGATGTTTCAAAGCTAATTGTAAACCATGTGATATCCAATATTATTTACTTTAGCTAACTTCTCTATGATTGGAGCTAATTAAGCTCCTCAATTGACTTAGAGATTCATCGAATGTCTCCATCAATTGATACACAGTAATATGTAATTAATGAGTTTTGAAAGTAATAATTTGATTAAGGTCTTATTAATATGACAAAATAATTTATTGATATATTTAGATTATTACAAATAATCATAATATCATATTTATATTATTACAATCATCTAAGGTATCAATTAATACATCTACTTTATAGGGACACTCTAACTTAAATTCTAAAGGTTTCACAATTACACTACTTAAGTTACTAGGTTGTTAGAATGATGAAGGTCTAACTATGAGATTCCTCAACCCTTGAACAAGCACCTCATTACTTAGGTTGAGGGGCTTTTAAGAACTATCACATTTAAGCATCATAATTAACTCTATTCTCTAATTATTATATCTCACTAGCATATTCAGGTTTTATACTTATGAAGGTTGTTCTATCTAATATTTAAGTTATCTTAGCCTTAGTTATATTATTAGTAGGATAATTCTAGTCTAATTCTAGACTTAAGGGCTTTATGAAACTACAAGATTAATGTGGTAAGATTTAAGGGCTGATATTTCTTAAGTTAGTATTATCTAATTTCACCCAACATTAAGTTACTTTGTCTAACCTTAAGGTTCTTCTCTTAATCCTAAGATTCTAAACCTTTGTATTACAATTACTAAAATCCTAAGTTTAGCTCCAATACTAAGCACTTAAGATATTTTTAAGCCTTTTAACACTCAAGATAATATCTAGTCTTGGCTCTAATCACTAAGTCATTCTTAGGGAGTCTATGTCTAAGTGATATGGACACTAAGTCTTATTTCTCATATTGCTGGTTTCCACTTAAAGGATTCTAGCCTCTTAGCTCTGACTTAAATTCTAATTCACTTATGATTTTGTCCTCCTTAGTATTAAGTTCTCTTCAAATCTTAGCTTGGCCATATAGTATTTGGTAACTATACTTTGCTAATAAGGTCATCTCTAACCACTTAGATCAATTTTTAAGGTATATTTTTTAAGGTGTTTTAGCCTTTAGGAGGCCTAAACAAGCATAACCCAAAATTTAAGATTAATATTATTTTACTTAAAGGGTCAGAAACTTATATTTTCTATTTGATGTGCTAATTATGTAAACATAATGACTATAACTTCCTTACTATTAGCCACTAAGTAGGGTCAAATTAGACATCAAATGGCTAATTGGGATTTTAATGAATCTTAATGACACTTATAAGAATATTAAGAAATTAATTATCAAATTGATATCATAGTTAAGAAAATTTGATATCATATTATTGTCCTATATAATTTTGTGATTAAAATAGACTATTGTATTATCAAATTTGAATGAGAATTGGCTAAGATACATCATTCATAAGATTTTAATTAAATAATTAACAAATTAATAAATTAATCAAAATAGTGATTAGCGAAATCAATCCTCAAATTAAAAATCTAATGTCATATTATTGTTCATCGCATTTTTTGTTCAAAATAATATATAATTTTGTATAATTTGTATAAGTATAATTAAGGCTATATAATAAATAAAATTTGCATTAATTAAACATATGATTGCATCTAATTAAAATTGGCATCTAAGAAATATTCTCTAAAGAATTATGCGGCGCGGTTCGGGAAGGACTGAACTGGCCGGTTTGACATGGTTCGACCTCATTGTGCTTCTTCCTTGACATGAGCCGATAGGGTCACACCTAGGGTTAGCCCTTCCGGTTGAACCCAGGAGTCCCATGGCATGACCTACATGTCGGCATGAAGCTCTCTTTATGGTTGACCCGCCAAGCCCAAAATCAGGGCATGGTGTCGACAGAGCAGCCAACGTGATGATGCCATAGACTCAATGGGGCGGGTTAGGGCATGGCTACTATGCAGTACTATATACATGATTGAAATAGAGGGTCAATCAATTCATATCAAGCTTAACTGACCCCTTGATTGAAATCACCTCAACTTGTAACTGAGAAAAAAAATTAAATTGGGACTGATTGATGAGTAGTTGCACAAATAAAGGCGTACCTTATCGTCAAACTCATAGGTAGGGTTAGTGTAGGCCCCCACCCCATCGCTGTGCACAAAAAAATAAATAGTCATAATTAAGTTCAGCGACGGAACGGTGCGCCACTGGGGGAGGAATAACCCGTCTTCCCTGAATAGCTGAAAAACCACCAAACCCAGCTGAAGGGCTGCTGACTCAACCTCAAGGAGGGTTGAGAGTTAATACTTAAGATTATAGTAGTATCATTATCCTAAGTATTAGATAAATACATACATTAGATTTAGAATATAATGGGAATCCAATATATGTATAAGATATCAGTATTTTTAGTTATACTGATCATATCACAATGCTAAGTATAAGTAATATATAACAGAGTGCGGAAGCTTAAAGCAAACATCCATAATATTCATCACAGAAGCTGCATGAAAATATTCATCTCAGAAAAGAAAAGAAAATACATCCAGAGTTATTACAAACAGTTTACTGAAATACTGAAATAAAACTAAGTACTGAGTTGAAAATACTAAGTAGAAAGTAAAACTGAAGGAGAGTCCACTAGCGCTCCACAGGCTCCTCCTAAATCTCCTAGGTGTCCTCCTGACCTGGCTCAATATACTGATCAGGATCTAGCAAATTGTCGGATCCCAAAAGTACCCCATATTAGACAATAAGTCTAACACACCGAAACTAATCCAAACAGTTCTAGTTATTCATTTAACATTTACATAATATAATTGAATCTGCTGAAATACTGATAGCATAAAATTGTATAAAACTATACAAAATTGCAGCAAAGTAAAGTAAAACTGAACTGTAAACTGGATACTGTAAATGAATCAAAATATTACTGCATTTAAAACTGAGTAATCATATGTAAACTATGCTGTATGTCACTGAGACTGTGCACCTAAATATGCCACAATACTATATACTACTGATATGCAACCAAAATATCACTGAACTGTTATGAGTCGTATGGTCCAATATATACATACATTCAGTTGGGAACTGCGATATCGATGCATCCTGAAATTCCCCAGTCAATGTATGCAACATTTCGTAACCCATAAATCATCACTGATACTTATATGTCATCACTGATACTCAACATCATGCTTATGCTCATGCTCATGCTTCTAAGCTACATGAGTTAAATAAAAAAAAATCTAGAAAATGCTTTGAAATCTGATAATAAATTCTTGGTCTCCATTGTGCAGAATTCTGCTAAAAGAATTTTGACTCCTAGATTCTAGTTCGATAATTAGTTAAAGTTGAGAATTTACTTAAAGATCATTAGATGGGATGATTGTATACACATATTCAGCATGGTTGCAAGAAAGGTGGTCCTTAACACTTAGTTTGATTAAGCCACCCTAATGAAGCGATCTTCGATAGGAGGCATCACCCGATGGTGATTTGTATCTCAAGCTAAGTCATTAAGATGCCCAACTCACAATCACACTTAGTGTTCTAAAGAAGGTGACTCGAATTACTTAGTTTATTTAAGCCACACCTATTGAAGCGATCTTCACTAGGAGGCATCACCCGATGATGATTTGTGTTTTATTCAAACTAAGGAATGAGTTCCTATTTTTAACACTCTTAAGATCAATTGATTTACTCTGAGCGAGGTTATATCCGCCTAAGCCCGAAGGATAGCACAAAGATAAATCTTACTTAGAGTGACTCAACCATTCCTGGGTACTACTGAAATAATTCAGTACTATGGGTATACCATACTACACCAATCAATGACATGGGTTCAAACAACTCTATTTAATCATAAGAATTTATCAAATCTATTATTCCTTACTCTAAATGGGTGAGTCCTACACAAGGCTCCAAGGATGTGATCAAAGGATCACTCAGTATAGGCTGCTACCATAAGGAATGAGTCTCAATTTAAGTATTTTAGGTGATCCCTACCACAAGGTATCAAGTTCAATTTCTAAAATTGTGAAGGATCATCTAAGATTCCTACCTCAATAAGTTACAAAAGTCCTTCTTACCTCCATGTATCAATAATTAAAGTCTTTAAGCATTTCAAGGTGATCCTAAAGTAAGACCCTTAAGATCTCACACTTCTACTTCATAAGTTAACATTCAAGTGGTCAGATCAAATGATTGAAATTAATTTGATCCTTTTTTATTCTACAATTATGGGATAAAATCAAGGATGTTATTAGAGTTAAGTCATTTCATCAATCATTAGAGTTTTGTTATTCATCTTATGCTAATAGTCTTATATAAGAGAAAATCAAGGATCTAAAGTTCATATTCAAATGGTTCAATCACACATATTCAATATTAACCATAGTACTTCTAATTCAATGATTTAAGATCAATATCAAATCATGTGCATTATTGGAATAATGTCAATTGAATTATCTTTCAATCAAGTTGATTAATTAGGTGATTAAGATTTAGATCTTAATCAAGACAAGCTAGGGCTTAACCCTTAACCTTGCTAGCATTAAGACTGATGTTTATTTAAAGGTGAATGACAAATAAATATATTATTAGTATATTATTGATGTCAAACTTAAGTTTAGATTAAGTACCATATTCTTAATCAAGTTATCAAGATTCGTGTGTGCGGTTGTAATTTAATGTCAATTAAGTGTACTTAAATGTCCCAATAATGTTTATAGTTCTCTAACATACATCCTAAAAATCATAAAAGTATATAAATGGAAAGATGATATAAAATAAAAAGGTGATTAATGCTAATCAAATCCTAAAATAAGCAAAGGGATTAGCACTTAATCACAACTCTAAAAGATCTAAGTTTCATGCCATTTAGGTTATTAAGGTTTACTTATTTGATACATACTTTTAAGGGTTCTATTACTTAGCATTTGGCATGACATATATTTAAAGTATATAGTAGATTATTGAGCACATTTAGAATGACAAAGTTTCAAATTTAATTTCAACATAGAATTTTATACAATGTTCAATTTTAGCTAAAATAGGTTTAAATTTGATATAACTTAGCCCCACTATGGTCCTAGGGACCTTAAAAAAGCAAAACAATGAAGTTTTGGCCATTTCAGCCAAAATTGGGCAGTTTTACAAAATCTGGGCAGTTTTCTGAAATTTTGGAAAAATCTGCAAGTTTGGGCGCTGTAGCGCTTTCCGCGCTGTAGCGCCTTTTGTGCGGCAGCGCGCTGGAGCGCCTTTCGCGCGGCAGCTCGCAGTAGCGCTTTTCACACGGCAGGTTTGCTGCGGCCCGCGGCAGTGCGCTGCGGCGCGCTATGGCGCGCTATGGCCCGCGGCAGATCGCTGCGGCGCGCTATGGTGCGCGGCAGCGGTTCACTTTGCAAAATCACTGTTCAGTTAATTTATATTCACATTTTCTAAAGTTCCAAAAATATTTCCGCTGCAATGCGCTTTAGCGGTCTATTTTGCGAGTTTACTGTTCAATTACCGAAATGCCGCTGTAGCCCGCTGCAGCGCGCTGGAGCGGCCTAATTTGCAAAATCGCGCTACAGCGCCAGACGACATTTTCGCCTGAATGTAACATGAAAGCCATATTTTCGAGCTCAATTACTCTCAATCCAGAGAGTTTTATGAGCGGTGCCATATATCAATGGAAAGGTATTTTTGATACCTTTCCATTGACGCTAAAATCGACACAAACAGAACATTTTAACTATACGAAAAATATGGATGAATGACAGGGTGTGCAAAATAGATGAAAACAGAGCAGATTTTTGTGAAGCTTTTAAGAGTCTTAATGACTTTCATACATAGTTATGGACTTCCAAATGTGCATTCAAGTATAATAACAGCATGAAGAAGATAAGGAGAGGAGCAAAGGGGTACTTTTATATTCTTGGAAGGAGAGGAAGAGGAGGACCCATTTTGTTTCCTTCAAGACCTTGGGAGGAGCCTTCTTCTTCAACACAAGGACTTATCAATGGAGAGGAAGGAGATGAGAATTTTTCAGTAAGCCAAGAAGGAGGGCTGTGCTCTCCTTTTAAAAGAGGAGAGGAAGAGGAGGCTTCATCATTAGCTAGGGGGCTATGGAGCTAGGATGAGGGGAAGGCATGGGAGGAAGGAGATGGGAGGAGTGGCTAGCCAAAATTGCAGGAATGGCCAGCCAAAAAAGATTTAAAAATAAATAGGGAAATTGCATTTTATAGATTGGATAGTTACATAATTATTTCCCTTAATTATTTAAAAATTCAGATTTTTGAAATATACTCCGAAAATTCTCAAAAATTCACCCCTAGCTAATTTGGGGGTGAGGAATTCAACGGTAAAATTAGAATTCAATTCCGACGATTATTTATTTATCCCATTTTCTGGTGCATTTATTATATTAAAATATTGACAAAAATTCGATGACTTCCAAACACGTCCAAGACATCACCCATAGCTATTTGGGGGTGACGATCGCAACGACGAAGTCGGATTTCGATTTCGAGGTTAAAATAAATACCTCAATTTTCTAATTAATTAAATATTAAAATAATCCAAGATATTAGATTTAGCTCTAAATTGCTCCAAACCTTCAGAGTTTGGTTCTAATGACTAGATGAACTTAATGAAATGATAATTACGATATAATTATGGTAAAATTAATCTGGGTAATAACCTTGGGTTGTTACAATTAGGGTTTGTAACTCCCCTAATATCAAATCAGGAACCTAATCTAATACTAGGGTGTTACTATAGCACCTAACATCGAATTAGAAGGTAACTAGCTAAATATTAAGTGATATATGGCCAAGAAATTTTGTGAGGTGGATGAGTTAGTAGTAAAATGAATAAGTAGGAGTATATAACAACTTGATGCATCTAATCTGCTATCCAAACCAAGCAAGTAAAATGAAAATAAATCTATCACAAAAATAAAGTAAAAATATCATAGAAATTAAGTTATTATAGATTGAATTAAATGAAATTAAAGCAAATTTTGCTCATCCTCACTAATGTAGTAAAAGAAAGCAGAAGTAGAGCCTTCAATCTATAAGTGGCTATCACTAGTCCCGGCACCACTATCCAAATGATGCTCCTGATCTGCTATATTTGGTTTTAATACAGTAGGTACAGCCAACAAAATAAAAATAAGTGATTATACTAAAAAGTTTAAGTATATTTTAAGATTAACCTAAATTTTAACTAAGTTTTAGTTGAATATTACATTTATAATTTTATAATTAAAAGAGAGTAAGCGGTGCACTAAGCATCAAACTAAGGTAGGAAAAACTCTATAAATATAGTATATAAAGTAAGAGAGTAAGAATTAACAAGTAGTTTTTCTCCAGCCTGCAATAATAAGTAAGGGAATATGAGCATCCTAATAAGGCTAAAAATTACTAAAGTGCATGTGAAAGCATAAATGAAAACATGAATATGTTCAATGAATATTATGCTAAGTAAAAATGACAGCAATAATGAAGCATAAATGAATGTAGTACGACATACACCACATAAAGTAAAGACTGTAATCTAAAGTAAACTACAATAAGAAGTAAGAATTGAATAATAAAGTAAAATAAAGTGAGACTTAGCCACATGGACTAGGTAAATATAGTCAAAGATTATGATATGTAAACATAGCCAAAAGGTTATGTAAAGTGCTCACAATCAATAAGATTGTGACAAAATAATGTTTAATTATTCAAGTTGTTTTAAGTTTTTTGTTCTATGGGCATAAATTATAGAATGAGTGAGAAGCTAAGCACATCTGCCTAATTACATAGAAAAATGAGATTTCTAAATACTCACATTCCCACTTTAGGATATATGAGGTCTCCTTGTTACTCTATAGCCTGCCCTAGCTTGACATCCTACATCTGAAACTCCTAAGTTTTATATTTTGAATGTTTTATTTATGCACAATGTCCTTATAAATATTTAAGGTTGTAGTCTCAACACCAAGAAGCATTCAAATAATTCAAGTAATTGTAAATTATATGATATCCATTATTGTATAAGATTTAGTTATCTAACTTAATGATTGGAGCTGATTAAGCTCCAAATTGACTTCGACATATTGATCTCTAAGTCAATTAAAAGTAATACAATAAGTAAATGAAAATAGTAGTTTAATTTAGGTTTAATTAAATGACAAAATAATTTGTAAGTATAAACATGCATTATAAAACTAATCCTACACTATTCCTAAGCTACATAATTTTTATTGGTTACTAGACTTAAGGCTTAAGGTGCGAATGAGGAATGATAAATGTTGTACGTGCACTACATTTAAGATGGTAGAAGTTATAGGCAATCTAATTAAGACAACTTAGATTTAATGATTCCTAGCTCATTAGGTCACTAAATTAGCTGAGCACTTCATTGGTAGGCTCTAAATTACAAGGTTAAAGGAAAGGTTGGAATATACAAGTTCTAAGTTAGCTCATGACTATAAGGGTACTAATGCTTAAAAAAAATCTAAAATATTCCTAGGGAGTGATTGACTAAAAATACATGTCTGCACTTATATGCAAGTGCATGTGGTCTGAAGTAATATGAGATGGTGAGATCCTGAGAATTATCGTCCTCTAGGAATGGTATTTTATTTTGTTACTAGAGTGTACATTGGTTTGTTAATGTTTAAATGTAAAATTTATGTTGTGTTTTAAGTCTTGAATTATGCAGTCATGTATTCTTTTTTTGAGAATACTATTTACTTAAAAATAGGGAGAGTTGTGCTTTGGCATGGTTTATGATGAATCTATAAATTATATCTAAAATAAAGGAGAATTTCATTCATTTCAGATCTTTATGATGCTCCTAAAATTAATTTTTTTATTTTTTTAGGGAAAAGACATCCAAGGGAGTTCTAAGGTATTTCTGGAAACATTTAAAATTTATTAAGGGAAATCCGCTACCGCGCGCCGCAGCGGGCTGCCGCGGAATTATTTAAACCATATGAACAGGAGGGCTTAACTAATTGAACAATATTTTTTGCAAAATGAGCCGCTACAAAGCGCGGTCACGTGTTGCAGCGGTCTGCAATGGAATATTTCCAACTTTATAAAATAGGGAAATCGATTAATTGAACAATATTTTTAATGCAAAACAAGCCGCTACAGCGCGCGGTCGCGTGCTGCAGCATTTGCAGCGGAAATATTTTTAGTTTAAAAAATGAAAAGTAAAGTAATTGAACAGTAGATTTACAAAATGACCTGCTGCAGCGCGCTACAGTGGGACATCTTCCAAAGCTCAAATGCAGTAGCACGCGGCAGCGGGGGACTTGGCGAATTTGCTAAGGACCATTGCGTGCCACAGTGCGCTGTAGCGGCCCACCGCATTTTTTTTCCAGACAGCATTTATTGCAGCTGGGGACATGACCTCTATCCTGCATTTTGTCCCCAGCCATCATTCCCTGCAGCTGCTACGTTTTATATGAAAAAGAAGGTCTTGAGGTGATGTTTTGAGTAAACAAATGAAGATAATTGTCACCTTCACAATCAATGAAGGATTTTTCCATCATGAGTTCAAAATTTTAAATGGAAATACTGGTTTTGAAATGAAGAAGAAGAAGGCAGCCCCTCTCCTATAAATACCACTCCTCTTGACTTGAGGAGGGTTCACAATTTTAGCCAAAAATCCACTGAGTAAGGAGGACTACCAAAGAAGAGAAGAACTCCCCAAGGGTGGCAAAGCAAGCTCTTGCTTTAGAGGAGAAGGAAGAAGACAGCACTAGCGACCTAAGAAGGGAACATTGAGAAGGAGAAGAAGAATTCCGGAGAACTTCCAAAGGAGCATTCTTAGTATCTTCTAAACTCTATTATTGTATTTTCTTTTTAGTTGATTATGAAAGGGTCTTTATTCATGTATGTGTTTTTCTTCTTTTTTTTTTGTAATGAGTAGCTAAACTCCCTTGGGGAGGGTTGGGGTGAAGTCCCATGTGCATGATGTAATATTCATATATAAATGTTTTTCTTTAAGCGTATTTTATTTTGTGATCTTAATGTCTTGCTAGGAAATATTTTATCTAATTTAGTCTTGAATATGGAATAAGAGTAAAGAATAAAAAAGGTTTAAGAACTAATCATCTTGTGCTCCTTAGCTCACCTTAGGTTGGATGCTAGGTTTTGAGTGCATGAACGCCTTAGGAACTATGTGACAAAGTTCTTGAGCTCAATGCACCTCAATCTAAGCTCAACCAAAGTGTTGATGTAAGTGATGCCAAGACCCACTAAATGAGCTCCTTAGCTCAACATAATTGAGGTAGAGGAAGGAAGTGTTGAGTGCTCATGAACTAAGTGACACAATCGTTGAGCCTAACATATGAATCCCTCATCTCAAATATGTGAGATGCGAGTGATGCTCGTAGTGGAAATCAATGCTTGTAAGATCCTAAGATATAATAATCAAGCTCTTCTTGATCAAGAGAATAAGATTAAAATATAAATCCAAAGAATCTTACAAGAATCTTTGTGCCGAAGTAGAACCGAATGTGAGTTCATTTTGTGCACGAGATTTGAACTTGTAAGACCTTGAGTTAAACTCAAGGAAAATAATATGCACTTGATTTTAATTAAAATGAATGATAAAGCTTGAGAAATTAATATACATAATTGTTATATCATGATATGTGGGATGGTTCCAAACTCTCCTATTTCTCTCATCTTGCTCTTTTGCTTAGTGATTACTGTGTTAATTTTTAGACCAACTCATTCAAATACATTGTAGCTTAAACATTAGTGAGAATAGATACACCTTAGTGCCAAATCAACCAATTCTCTGAGGATCGATAAATTCCCAGAAAGTAATACTTTCCACTTATTACTTCAGACCATGTACAATTACGTGTGAGCGCAGATGTGTATTTACAGTTTGTCAGTTTACGTGCACTCTTCGCTTAAATGTCATGTCAAGTGATCTAGATTGATTTTTATTATTTAATAATCAGGAGACTTAGTCTTCTGTAGGGAATCCCCTAAATATTCTTAATCTTATCAAGTGCTCAGAAATGAATGGGTGTCGCGTTCTATTTCAGCACTTAGACATTCATGAGATTTATTTATTTGATGAATTCATTCCTTACGTCTAAATTGTGAAATATTAAATTGGTTTGAACATATTATGAACTTGATTCCATCAATGGCTCTCTTGCATCAATTTTAAGTTTAGCTAAGGAATTGAGCTGCTAGGCTACATGGGTTTATGTCACATCACCCAATAGCACTTAGTGCTCTAAAACCTCGCATAAGTTTAAAATGAGCTAAGGAGCCCTATTGATGGTTCTCGGCTCCCATGCATCATTCTCTTGATTCAGCCAAGGTTAATGTGCTATGAAGATCATTAGAGCTTGTCACTCAACCATATATCTTACATGCACTATTTACCTCACATAAATCAAGCAAAAGCTATGGAGCTATGATATTTGTACATGACTTCCATGGCTCAATTGATCTGCAAAAGTCTGAGGTCATGCACCAAGCGCATTTCGCTCAGTGAATGCTGTCACGGGCATTCGCGGTGTTAACCTTCTATGTGCATTCTATTATATCTAAGTTTTCTATTGAGCACAATGATATTTTTATTAAAATTATTTAGGCATAGATTTTATGATACAAATGTGTTTTCCAGATTTATCATTCATGTACATGCATTAAAATAAACAAAATGACATTTATTTATATAATAAGAGTACATAGCTGCAACAACCCAAGTTGTTACCCTAGCCAACTAGGACTAATCTAACTCTTAATTTTAATCTTAGTATACTAATTAAGTCATTAGTACTTCACCACCAAATCAGAGGTCAAATAGATCAAACCCTAATTTTAGAAATTTTAGGAACCCAGGAAATTGACCTAATTATTTTAACCTCAGATTGAAAATCGGACTTCGCCTTTGCACTAATTTCCCACAAATTAGCTAGGGGTGATATTTTGGTGGTAATCGAAAGTTCTTGAAAATCCGTCTAATATTTTAATAATATTTAATTAATCAGAAAATTAAGATACTTAATTCAACCTCGAAATCAAAATTCGACTTTGCCATTGCCCTCGTCACCCCCAAATTAGCTAGGGGTGATGTTTTGGACATGTTTGGAAGTCATCGGATTTTCGTGAATATTTTCATGTAATTAAATATCCCGAAAAATAGAAAAATTAAATACGTGTCGGAATCAAAATCCGACTTCACCGTTAGATTCCTTACCCCAAATTAGCTTGGGATGAATTTTTGGAATTTTTTGGACCTCATTTATAAAATCTAATTTTTAAGCATTAATTAATTTAAATAAATTAAGTTAAAATTAATAAAATCCAATTTATTAATTATTCTCCTTCTTTTCTTTGAGCTGGAACCCACCTCTCTCTCCATTCAGTGCTCCCTCACCCTGTGCACACAAGATCCCTCTTATCTCCATTTTCTCCCCTCACCTCTTAACTCCCATAGTCCATATCTTCCCTTGCTAAAGCTAAGCTCTCCTTCTCCTATAAAATGGAGCTCAGCCTGTCCACTTCCTCCCTTTTCTCTCAAACTGAAGTCCCTTCTCGTTCTCCCAAGCTTCTCCGCTTTCCTCCATTGCTATGCTTGTTGCTGAAGGAAAGCTCTCAAGCCCTCAAGTTCGAAGGATCTTTAGAGAAATCTCTGTTCGCAAGCCAAAGTACCTCCATTTCCCTCATTGAATGGATTCAAAGCTTCTTCATTTTGCTCTTATGTTTATTTTGAATTTTTAGAAGTATATTATTGGGATATGGAATCCATTAGAGCTCCTAGAGATACAAAATTTTAGGGAAGAAAATCAACTCTAATTTTCCTTCTTTCTGCATGCCTGAACATTTAACCTCCTTGTTCATGTTGTTAAAATAATTTGTTTATGCCGATTTTGGTATCAATGGAAAGATCTTAGAAATACCTTTCCATCGGTATATGGTACCGCACATGAGGTGCCCAAAATTGGGAGTATTTGAGTGCAAAAAGAGATTTGTTATAGTTTTAACATAGGTGAAATCACAGTCAGGCACTACACCACGCTGTAGCGCCCGAATTTCAAAATTGGGTCCGCCATAGAGCGCTGCAGCGCGCCGCCACGACATAACATTTGATGAAGCATAAAAATTGATGAAATTAAATAAAATCTGCTGCTACTCGCCACTGAACTTGAAAGCACTGCTACGCGCCACAGCGTGCTGTAGCGCCTGGCTTTCGGCCAGAAGGTGCTACAGCGTGCCGTAGCATCCATAAATGTTCAAAAGTGCCCAAAATTGTCCGGAATTGCCCGGATTTGTGATTTTTTAGATGCTAATGACCCTAGGACCCTAATGGGGCAAAAATATAACAAAATCAAACCTGAATTTAATAAAATTAAGCATTGTATGAAACTGTATGCGATTTTTGAATATGGAAAAAATTGGTTTTGACCCCTTTTATAAAAATAGAACCCTAATATTGAAACGCTCATAACCTAATCATTAGATATTAAAATTTAGTGTTCTTAGACTCTATGGAATCTTTGGACAGTAGATAACAATAAACTAACTGAATTTTTAGATTTCACTAAGTGAAATTACCAAAATGCCCTTGTAAGTTAAAATTCTCAAATTGGACCCATATAACTTAATACTTGTCTAAATTTGATATATACTATCCATCTTTATGTTAGACAGCAATGAATCATTTAGCATCAATAAAATCTAAATTAGAGCCCTTAATCAAAAAGTAGTATTTTAGACCCTTAAGTAGGGGTAAATGAGTATTTTGCCCAAATTTTAGGTTAAGTGCCATTAACCCTCTAAAATATCATTTAGATCATTAAAATCAGTAATAAAACTGATTTATAATCAAATTAGACTATTAAACTCATAAATTAAGTGAATTGTTGAAAATTCAATTTAAGGCTTATAAAATTCCTAAGTAAAATCCCTTATCCTTCAACCTAATTAAAACTCATCCTTAATTTCTTTAAATGAACAAAATTAGCAAATAAAGGTAAATTATAATAAATTCCATCAAATCCTAAAATTTCCTAAGTCATTCCATTAAGAGCTCATCAGGATATATACTTCACTTTAGGATCATTTCCTTAAGATTAAGAATAGATAATAGGCTAGATTTCATTCATTAAATAAAATGGGTTATTCAATGAATGGAACCTTGGTTTTATTAGTTTTTAGATTTTTATACTTTAATTCTGATTATTTTTTCTTTCAACTCTAGGTTAAGAATATGAGATTCATTATATTAAGCTTGATTGTGCTTAATAGAATTTGCCTTAATTTTTAGTTCACAGTTAAACTTAAATTTTAGACCTTAAGCTTTATCCATTTGATTATATGATTAACTCTAATTCATGGCGTTTAATTCATTATCCCTAACTTTAGCAAATGTTGATTATATCTTAGCTTAGAACATCTAAATTCATAAATTAAGACGTGATAATTTCTTATTTAAACTTACAGTCATTGTTGATTTAATTAAATTAGAACATAATCAGTTCTAATTGTTTTTAACTTATAAGGTCATGCTTTTAAATTACACTTGATAGTAGGAATTGGTGATCTCAAACTTGTGCAACTTAAAATAG
The DNA here is from genome assembly GCA_016760335.1 of Gastrodia elata. Lineage (NCBI taxonomy): Eukaryota > Viridiplantae > Streptophyta > Magnoliopsida > Asparagales > Orchidaceae > Gastrodia > Gastrodia elata. The sequence continues at coordinate 24,205,845 of CM028674.1, read as the reverse complement.
TTAGAATGATTTAAATAGATAATAACAGATGTCACCATGTGTATTAGAATCCCATGCTTACTATTGAATTATTATTACTTTTGCATTCCTTATATTATGTGCCTTATTCCTTGAATATGTCATGCAAGATATCATTGTTGCATAAAATAAAAATTTAGAATAATTATGATAGTATTTGCATACGGTTCAGTTACTTATTGTTTTTGTACATTTTACCTTTTTGGGGAGGGGTAAGGAGAAATAAGGATTACTTAACATTACTCATTGAGTTGTATTGTGTTAAGTTAGAACCCAAATAGTCTTGCAGACGTGCTTAACTCCTCATATGCTTTTAGATATGTCCATAGATGTAAAGTAAATAACTAAAAATTTATTATATTTGTGATTACTACCTCTTCAGTTCAGTTTTTATTATGTTATTCTGGCCTAGCCTCTAGGAATATACATATACTTATTGCAGCAGACTAGATTAGCTCTCTTCTGATATGATAGTCATTACATACATGTTTACTATTTGCCATTTACTGTTACATTTTACTTCAGTCAACTTTACTTCACTTGCTTACTTACTTATATGATGTTAGATTTTTTACTATTTACTTATACTTATCACATATTGATTGCTTGCTTTTAGACCTACATATTTCATATGATCATCAGCATACTTATGATCAATCTTTTCTTTCAGTACATTTCTTACTATATTTATATATGCATGCCTAACCTTATCTTAGCTTACTTTTGAGGTATGTTCTTGTGCCTCATTGTTGTTTAGTTATAAATGATGTTATTTATAACTTACCACCTCCTTTATATGCTTGATGCCCCTATGCTGGTTTATTTTACTTAGTTTAAGTAAATGGTGACATTATTAAACTCATGAAATATTAATAGCCTAAAATATACTTAGATAATATGTCTAACCAGATTTGCTTTTCTTTGGCTGGGGCCCTGTCATTGTGAAATCGATAATGGCAGTTCTGAGCAATTTGAGGACCTTGTGCCTGAAGATGAGCCATTCTTGGAGGAGCATCAGGTTAGGGCAAAAGATCAGTATATTAGCTATTATTTTTTTGTTTGTGAGGATGAGTGATTTATTTTATTTTAAACTTATCTTAAAATTGATGTAATAATTCAGATACCTATGTATGTTATTTTAATGTACTATTTATTATGAGATGCATGCTTATTCTTTATCTGTATTATGGTGGTTCTGGATATAGCATTTTACTTTTCTTTACTTCCGCACTCTGATGAATGTATATACTTAGTAAATGATTTCACTGCATCATTCAGGGTACATCCTTCTTTTATTAATGCATTGAGAAATTACATCTTAATCTAATGTTAGGTGAGGGATTTGCCAAAGTGGCACACCACTCCTTGGCCTTGATTGTTTATGGTTAAGGGGTGGGGTGCCACAACAGTGTTTCAATCCTTACATTCTTACATGCTTAACACCAAACCCTCCCCAAAGAGAGTTTAGGCTGCCATTGAAATATGAAAACAAAAAAATCTACAAGAAATGAGAAGCTTTTGCATGGCTTTTACAAGAGAATAAAAGAAGTAACAAAAGGGTACAATACTAGGGAACAACTTTGGTATTCTCCTGGCTCTTTCTCTTCCTTGGATCTTCTTTCTTCTCTTGCTTTCTATGCTCTTCTTCTTCACTAGTTACAACCTTCTTGTAACGACCCAATATCAAATAGGAGATTAAAACAATATTGGAGTGTCACCTTAGCATCTAATATCTAACTAGAAGAAAACTAACTAAATGCTAGATGTTAAGTGGCCAAGTTATTTTATGAGTAGTTGTTAAGTTAAATATAGTTTGTAATAAAAGAAAATAAAAAGATAAAAAATAATGCAAATATAGAGAAAATAAGCAATAATTATCCACTCATTCAATCCAAGCATATTCAAAATAAGTAAACTCAGTATAAAATATAAGTAAATATATTTCAAGCAGTTTAAGTTAATTTATTACATGTATTTTTAAATTGAAAGAGTTAAGAAAAAATAAATTACTCTCTCACATGAATTAAAAATGCAAGTAAAGTAAATTGTAAGTAGAAGCAAATTTTGTAAGGTAGCTCTTCAAGTACTAGGTCTAGCTCCACCTAAATTATATTGCTCCTGATCTATCATATCTTTATATTTAAATATGATAGTGCAAAGCCAAGAAAAGAGAAAGAGTAGTTAGATTAAACAGTATAAGCACATTTAAAATTAGCAATTCAATTTGAACTTTTATTTGGATATCATAATTTATTTACAATTAAAATATAAGCAAAGGAGCATTTAAAAAGCATTCAAGTAAGAAAAAAACATAATTATAATAGTAAAGAATAACAGTTTTAGGTAAAGTAGTAAAAGTACTCACATGTATACTCATTCTAGCATGCAACTAAAATGATAAGGGAAAAACATCCTAAATAAGGCTAGAAACTACTAAAGTGCATTTAAAAGTAAAAGAAATGAAAACATGTATATATCCAAATGGAAATTATACTAAGTAAGGGAAAATAAATCTGTAAAGCATTAAAATAAAATTAAAGCAACATATACTGCATTGTATATGAACTGTAAGTAAGTAATGCACAGTACTAAAAATAGAAAGTGCAAAGCATAGTAATAAAAAAAGAATCTTAGTCTCAAGGACTAAGAATGTGTAGTCTAGAACTATACAATGGAAATATAACTAAAAGGCTATAATGAGATCTTACAATCAATAAGATTATAAAATACTCATATATTATTTATTGAAGTTATTTTATGAAAATATCTCATTATACGGGCATATACTACAGAATGGGATGAGGAGTTAAGCACGTCTACCTATCTAGATAAGCACAACGGGGTTCAAAATGATTCAAACATTTACATTCACCCTCTCTAGAATGTGAAGTTCTTTAGCAAGCGCTATTATTTCTGCCCTGTTTGCTATTAGGTATAGCCCTATAGTTTTATTGTGAAAGTTTTATTTATGCACAGAATCTTATATGTATGTTTCAAGGGAATAAACTCAAAGCTAAGCAAGCATTTAAGGAAATTCAAATAATTATAAACTATGGCATAACCCTATAGTTTTATTGTGAAAGTTTTATTTATGCACAAAATCTTGTATGTATGTTTCAAGGGAATAAGCTCAAAGCTTAAGTTAATTAAAAATTATTTAAGTTTTGATGATCTACTTATAAGATTGGAGTTATTTGAGTTCTTAATTGACTTTTAGATATTTAACTTTAAGTTAATTAAATGAAATAATATAAGTGAAAGAAGTTTAGAAGATGATATTCTAGATTTGCTTTTTAAAATGAGAAATTCAATTATAGCAAAATCAAGTGAATGGAAATCATTCTTTACTAGTCTTAAACTAATCAAATCAAAAAGATTAATGATTAAAATTTAAGGAACTAGTAGGAAATAGTATGAGTTAATTATTTATTAAGCTAAAGGAAGTGAAGGCAAATGAATAAATCACTAACTTCATCAATTTAGCTTATTAATTGAAAGGTTTATAATCAAATAAATCATTAACTTAATTTAGGATTTAATTGATGGAAAGTGTTAAAATGAATGGAAGAGGCGAAATTGGTAATTACTAACCCTATATTTACTTAAGTTTATAGATTAAAGGATCCTATTGGATATCTTAAATCAATATGAATAATTAAGAAGTTCTTAATTCAAGTATTATAAAACTTAAAATGAAACAGAACTCAAGGAGAAATAAGAACTAGAGATTCAAATCTAACTTTTGGACACTAGTTCTAATTGATTCTCTTAATAAAATAAAACATAGAATTAATAAACAAGTCTTCTACTTACTAGAGGACTAAATGAAAAGGCTAGTATTAAAGAACTATTACTAAGTTAAACCAAGTCATAGGATATTAGTTCTAATAAAAATATAACATGATAATAATACATGCAATTTAGAATATAAAATCATGGAATATGTTAACTAAGATCTTAAGGACAATTCATTTAAGCTAAGTTCTAAATTTCATATGAAGCATACTAAAATGGAAGAATTGAATATAGAATGTGTCATACAAATAATCTAACTAAAATTCATGGTATTGAAATCACATGAGTGTGAAAACTATCAATAATAATTGTAAATAATCTAGCTTAAAAGATCACATGCAATTCATACAATTCAATTCATTTTTATAATAATTCTACAAATGAAGAAGATCAATTCAAGTAAGTGCTAGACATTTCCAAATCATCAATTATAAAAATTCATATCTCAAACATACAACTAAAAGTACATGTGATGTAAGAAAAATGAGATGTTTATTATCTTAAGGCTTAAGTACCTAAAATAAATATGAATGAAAAACATGAAATTAAATAATTACCTAATTTAAGGAGCCTAATACATGAAATCACTAATTATTGTTCAAATAAAATAATATGCATCAATTTGAAATCCTTATAGCATAAGGAGAAAAATGACACTAACTAGGTCAAATTTAGACAACTTTGGGATTTTAGGGTTTAGAGGACTCCTAAATAGGGTTAAAATGTCATAAAGAGATCTAGGATTCAAAACCTAAATTTGACATCGTATTATTGTCTTACATATTTTTATGAGTGAAATAGACTATTGGAGTGTCCAATTTGGACATGAATTGATCAAGTTATACAACAAATAAGATTTAGATTAAATTAGAATTAATTTGATTAACCTAAAATAATGATCAAATAAAATTAATCGTCAAAACAAAAATTTAATAGCATATTAATGATCTACATATTTTTATGATCAAAACGATATATAAATTTGCAAAATTTTGCTAAGTAATTTAGAAGTTATGAGCAATTTAAGATTTGCATTAATTTAATTTCTATTAATTATTTAATGATTCCTTTATAATCTATTTTCCATTAAAATAGGCCAGCCCATCATTCTAAGTTCAATGGACTGCACCCATTAGCATAAATGGGCCGTGCAGAAAGTCTAATGGGCCTTAGTTTTGAATAATGGACCATTAGAAGCGCTAATGGCTTGTCATGCTTACGGTCCAATCCAAACGACTCAAACCTGGGCTATGATAATAAGTTTAGGGATCCGTCTCAACATCATCTCTCTAAGCTTGGGTGTAAACAAACCCTAGAAATGATCTAGGGTTTTGCAAGAAGAACACACGCAAAAAAATTTCAGAATAAAGAAAGGAGCCTGTGAAGGTTTTGTTATTACCTGATGATATGAACAATTTCACTATGATACACTTTTAATCACATGATTAAATAGGGAAGTATAATGCAGAGACTTAAGGTTTTTGTTTCACAATTTCTTGAGTTCGACCGGGCTCTTCTGAGCCTGATCAGTTCAATCGAAGTTATCAATTAATAATAATAATAACATATGCCAGAAATATGAAATCTCTAAATGGATTATCTTATGATTCAAGCATATGCCAAAACAGAATGATCGAGCATTTTGTAAATTCGATTAAGCTACCAAAATTATTTTTAATGTCTTAAATAAAAAAATTAAAAAGAAACTGAAGTGCAAAAGATTAACAAAGGAAGGATAAAGGTAATACCTGGTACCTACAAGAGAATGAAGATCTCGTTAGTTGATTTAGGTTTCACAAGGGAAAACCATCGAGCGCTCAGGAGCAGAACTTCGTTCCTTAGAAATTTTATTTTAGCCAACAAAACGAAAATGAAAAGGTGAAATTTAATTTTTTTCTTAGAGGTTGAGGGTAAAGGAAGTAGCCTGGCTGGGCTATGCAGAGGCCGGACGATGGCTTGGCAGGTGCAGGTGGATGATCATGGAAGATGTACAGTGAAACAGATCTGGGCTGTGGATCGGGGAGCTGATTTGACAGCCAAATCTGATTGAACGACTCCACCCATCGGATCAGATTTGAGAAAGGCGCGACAGCTAGGATCTGCGCTGATCGATGTCCCATCCATTGTCCTCGTGCACGGGATCCGCGTGGTTCTTTTAATAGTCATTGGATATTTTAATTATATATATATATATATTAGTTATTTTAATGTATTATTTAATTAATTAATTTAATCAAATTTAAATACTCAAATGCACTCTAAAAATTCCCAAATTTTCACCCTTACCTAATTGAGGGGTGAGGAACTCAAAAATGAAATTGGATTTTTGATCGGAGGTCAATTTAATTATTGTAATTTTTAGGGTATTAAATATTATTAAAATAATTAGGAAATTTTTGATGACTTCCAAATACTTCCAAAATACCACCCTTAGCTAATTTGGGTGTGATGAGTTCAATATCGGACTCTATTTTTGATTCAGAGGTCTAAATAATTTAGGTATTCTCAGAATTATCGGGAAATCAGGAAATGTTGGAATTATTAAATGGTATCCAAATTGTATGAAATTTGAGGTGGAAACCCTTAACACAATTATAAGAGTAATGGAAAAGGATTTAAGTCAATTAGGTTACAAATTGACAGGTAACAACACTATGGTTGTTACAGACTCCACTCCTTAAAAAGAGTGTCGCCCTCAGCACACAACAAATCAAAATATAGAATACAATTATAAAGAGGAAGTCTTAATAAAACATATTTGAAAAGGGAAGAGCTAAAGCTACCTGATTGTTGAAAGAATTTAGGGAATTTCATCCACATATCCTCTTCTTTTTCCCATGTGAATTCTTTATCTAAATGATTCTGCCACTGGATTTTGATCATTAGAATATAGCGATTCCTGAATTGCTTGAGATCTCTCCCCAGATTTACAATAGGCTTAACTGTAAAAGTCAGATTGGGTTGTAGTTCGATTATTAGAATCTGTACTTGTTGACTAGGATCAAATAAACACCATTTAATAATGAAATGTGAAATACATATTACACATTTGAGAAGTCTTTAGGTAACTCTTACATGTACACAAATGTTTCAACTCTATCTATCACTTCGAAGGGTCCCATATATCTTGAACTCAACTTTCCAAATACATTAACCCTTTGCACACCTCTCATTGGACTCACTTTTAAATAAGCTGGATCACCCACTTTAAATTTTAACTAATGATGATGAGCATCATAATATTTCTTCTGTCTATCTTGATCTTCCATCATATTGCATTTAATCAGTTGAACTTTTTTAGCAGTTTCTTCTATCAATTCTGAGCCATAAAGTTATGAGTCTCCTACTTTAGTCTACGCAACAGTAGTAGTACACCTCCTTCCATAAAGAGCTTCATAAGGAGCCATACTAATACTGGACTGATATCTATAGTTGCTCAACTAAAGCTAAGTGATCATCCCATGATCCACCGAAATCAATTACACAAAGATGTAAAAGATTCTCCAAGATCTGATTAACACATTTAGTTTGACCATCTATATGGGGATTGAAAGCAGTACTCAATGCTAAATTTATCCCCAAGTCTTGTTGAACAGCGGACAAAAATCTAGAAGTGAATCTACTATCTTTGTTAGAAACTATACAGTTCAGTGTACCATATAAATGATTGATCTCTTTAAGGTAAAGCTTAGCTAACTTCTCAATAGGAACTGCCTAAAGAATGAGAAGAAAATGAGTTAATTTGGTGAGTCTATCGATAATCACGCAAATTGAGTCAGAACTAGATCCACTCTTAGGTAGACCCACTATGAAATCCATGGAAATGTTAGACTGTTTCCATTTAAGAATATTTAAGGGTTTAAGAAGTCCATCAAGTTTTTGGTGCTCAGCCTTGATTAAAGAATAGTGATGGTATTTGGAAATGAAAATAGCTATATCCCGCTTCATGCCAGACCACCAAAATGATTTTTTGAGATCTTGATACATCTTACTACTACCAGGCTGTACAGTATAACCAGAGTTATGGGCTTTAGACAATATTTGTAACCGCAAGCTCTTAGGAATCCATAACCTAGACTTTTAAGAAATTGTACCTTCAGTATTCAGTCATAATTCAGATCCCTTACCACTAGTAATATTTGAAATTAGATCAAGATAATAAGAATCTTCTTTCCGAGCTTCAATGGTCCTTGACCTCAGGGATGATTCGGACTGAACAACAGATAATAAAGTGCACAAATTAGCAGATTTGATTGGCTCAAGATTCAATCTCTCAAAGTTGTTGATCAAAGAATTGTTGCAACAGAGGGAAGATAATATTGTATTACAACTTAGGGCATCAATTACTACATTAGCTTTACCTAGATGATATAAAATTTCTAATTCATAATCGCATATCAATTTTAGCCACCTACGCTGATGGCAGTTAAGTTCTTTCTGAGTGAAGATGTACTTTAGACTTTGATAATCAGTAAATATCTCACACTTAACTCCATATAGGTAGTGTCTCCAAGTCTTAAGAGCAAAAATTACCCATGTAAGTTCTAAATCATACACATGACAATTCTTCTCATTGGGGTTAAGTTGTCTAGAGGTATAAGCTATAACATGATGGTCTTGCATCAGAACACAGCCTAGTCCTACTTTAGAGGCATTAGTGTATACTTGAAATTCTTTGCCTTCTTGAGGTAGCACTAATACTAGTGTAGAAGTTAACAACTGCTTCAGTTTCTAAAATGCTTCTTCACAAGCTGTGTTCCAAATGAAAGGAACTTCTTTACAAGTTAATTGAGTTAATGAAGATGCTATTTAGGAAAATCTAGGAACGAATCTTCTGTAATATCCAGAAAGTTTTAGAAAACTGCAAATTTTAATTACAGATTTTGGTTGAACCCACTCTTGTACAGCATGAATTTTTCTTTGGCCAACTCTGATGCCTTCAGCATCAATTACGTGACCTAGAAATTCCATGAAGTTGAGCCAAAACTCACACTTCAAAAACTTAGCACATAATTTAAACTCTCTTAATAATAATAGGACAACATGTAGATGCTTCTCATGTTTAGCAACTTACTTATATTAGATCATGATGTCGTCAATGAAAATTATGGCAAATTGATCGAGATAAGACTTTAGAATGCACTACATTATGTCCATAAAGATGGAAGGAGCATTTGTCAGTCCAAAAGACATGATTAGAAATTCATAATGCCCATAGCGAGTCCTAAACGCAGTCTTAGGAATATCTTTATCCTCAACTAGAATATGATAATATATTGTTCTCAAGTCAATCTTAGAAAAGACTTTTTGTAGTAACCCTAGTGTTGTTTCCTATTAATTAGTAACCTAACTGATGCTAATCTTCTTTTATTAGTCTTATAATAGTATTAAGAGCTTTTATTTCAATTTTCACGCGATTTGGAGACTATTTGATAATTTCCAATATTTCTTGGTTTTATGATTATTCTGAGAATGCCTAATTTATTTAGACCTCATAATTGAAAACAAAGTCCACCATTAGACTCATCACCCCCAAATTAGCTAGGGGTGGTATTTTGGAAGTGTTTGGAACTCGTTGAATTTTCCTCGAATATTTTAATAATATTTAAATATTCAGAAAATTAGGATAATTAAATTGACCTTCGATCAAAAATTTGTTTGCATTTTTGGGTTCTTAACCTCTCAATTAGGGAAGGGTGAATTTTTAGGATTTTTTGGAGCGTGTTTGGATATTTAAAATTAAGTAAATAAATAAGTATAATTTAAATTATATAATATTATATTTAATTAAATTAATATGTATAATATATTTAAATTATTCAAACAGCTAATTATCTAAATGACGGAAATTCCTTATGGCATGACATACACAAAACAGCGAGATGTGCTGATCCTGATTGTTCCACGTTCCTAGAGTCTGATCCTATGGCTGTGATTAGTCCCGAGTGCTTAAGATGATCTGGTCGTCGGATCTGGTCAGTGATCCAATGGCTAATGGCTAAGGATCAGGGATTGTACATCCCTATCCTCCACTCCATTGAACAGTGGCATACATAGTGTAGAGGCCAGCTGCCCCTCCCTTCAGAAATTAAGCAAATGATAGGCCTCATAATCTCCATTTTCCTTTTCCTGGAGCTGCCGAGGCCTTGCTGAGCACCTGTTGAAGAAGTCGAGCTACCTCCTTCTTGCCAAACCCTAAGCTTCTTTTGTTCGGTGCATTTCTTCCCTTCAGGTACTCATCTTCTATTCTATTCCTAAAAATCAAGTAGCCTAAGTCTATTTCATGCGATGGTTAGTCGATTTGGAATATATTCAGGCTAGATTGAGAGAGATCTATCCTAAACTTGTTAAATCCTCCTCAGCAGTCTCTAATGGTTTTGAAAAGTGGACCTAAGGCATCATCTAGTTTCTTCAAGACTCATTGTATGGCCCTGATTCTGGTCTCAGGTGAATGCCCTTGGCGAGATCTCCTCGCCGGTGTGCAAGCCACACCTAGGGACTGCCGGAGTCGAGCGATGTAGTTAACCCTAAGTTTGCCTTTTTGGGCTAAGAAGAATTGGGGAGAAAATGATTGGCATGGACCATTTTCAATCCTTGATATCTACCCAAACCGGGCCTGGTTCGCTCGTCTGAATCGCGCCATCTCTTCAATTGCGGCACGCAATTAGAAGATGACATGCGTTGCTTTGAAAACGAAGCAACGCATGGGTCTTAGCACCCGCTCCAAATTCTGCGAGCTGTCTCGTAATTCGTTAGCTCCATCTTCAGCACCTCTATTTTTCCATGCTGTAATTAATGTTGATTTAATTTATCTGTTAATGATTAGTGGATTGAATGTAATGATTAATCTGCATTTAATTAGTGTTTAATTATTCAAGTTTCATTTAATCATAACTTTATATATACACATCCAAATAACATAAAATTATATACTATTTTGATCGCAAAAATACGTAGATTATTAATATATAACTTAATTTCTATTTTGGTGAATGTTTTAATTAGTCATTATTTTAGATTAATTAATTAATTGCAAATTAATTTCAATTCTTGTATGTGTTATAACTAGATACTTAAGAGTTCAAATTTAATGTTTAAATAGTTCATTTCACTCACAAAAAAATGAGGAACAATAAAATGAAATCAAATTTAATATTAGAACCATAATTTTCTTAATCACTTTTTAGCCCCAATTAGGAGTCCCAAAAACTCTAATTTTCCAATGTTGTCCAAAATTGACCTACTTAGTGTCCTTCTTCTCCTTATGCTATAAGGATTCCATATTTTTGTATATCATTTCCATTGAACAATAATTATTGATTTAATATTTTGGCTCCTTAATTAGTGTTATTGTGATAATTTTTAGTTTCTTAAATTACATATTTTAGATATTTAAAACCTTAGGATAATAAATATATCACATTTATTACTTCCCATGGTAATTTCATTGGTATGTGATTGAGCTTAATTTTCATAATTTAGATGCTTGATTGATAAGCAAATTGCTTGATTCATCTTTCCACCTTAAGATAGAAGCTGTATGATTGATTTATAACTTGATTTATAGATGATCCTTAGAGCTATTTATTACACCCATTAAGATTAGTTAACCCTAATGCTTATGTAGTTGTAGGTTATGAATTAATTAAGACTAGCTTTAAGTAACTAGATTAGATCCTAGTTCACTTTATCTTAGTTCTTAAGTCCTCACTTAAGTTCTTTAAGGACTTGTAATAGGAATCCTAAATTCATAAGAATAGTTTAGGAATCCTATTAATTCCTTAATCTTCAACTTATAGGGAACATAGAGAATATAATTTACAAATCCTTCTTTCCTATGCCTTTAAGCCTTTCCTTTTATATTAACTTAGCTATATTAGTAGTTAATTTTTTAAATAAGATCCTTCTAATTCAACCTAGTTAGATGAGTTTAGTGTATAGAACCTTAACTCTTAATTCCTTAATTATAGTGTTTACTTAAACATACCTTTCCTAATTAGTTTCCCAAGCCTTGATTTAGTCAACATACTTCAATCTTATGGTTTAGGATAAGAATAGAACTAGTTTCTATTAGTGTTGTTATACTTATAAATTATTTTACCATCTCATAAAATAATATGAAACTACTATTTTCAAAACCCAAATTACTTATATTACTTACAATTGACTTGTGAGCAATATCTCTAAGTCAATTGGGGACACAATTAGTTCTAATCATTAAGTTGATCATTAAAATTAGATAACTTTGGATATCACATAGTTGCAATTATTGAATTTTCCTTGAATGCTTGCTTAGCTTTGAGCCTACTTCATTTGACATATTCATATAAAATATTGTGCATAAATAAAACTTTCATATTAAAATTATAGGGGTTGATTATTGATAGTAGCCAAGGGTAGGCTAATTAGGAGAAATAAGGAGACCTCATATTCTCAGAGGGTGAATATGAGTATTTGTTGTATTTGAAACCCCGCTTTCCTTTAATGGTTAAACAGACATGTTTAACTCCTCGCTTCATTCTGTAAGTCCTTCCATAATGAATAATTTCATAAAATAACTTCAATTAAATAAAATATGAGATATTCTACAATTTTATTGATTGTAAAGACTCATCATAGCTTTTTAGTTATGTAACTTTATATTGTTCTAGACTATGTGAATCTTAGACTAATAGTCTAAGATCTTCCTTCAGTTACCATGCTTTACATTTTCTATATTTTTAATACTGTACTTTACTTATTTCAATTTATTTATATTATAGTAAATATTATTATAATTCCATTTAAATGCTTTAATATTTACTTTTCCTACTTAGCATAATTCTATTGAACATATACATATTTTATTTTATTTACTTTTATATGCACACTTTAGTATATTTTTATCTTATTTAGGATGTTTTACCCTTACTTTATTTGCAAGCTAGATTATCTATACTTATGAGTACTCTTACTCACTCTTTACTTCAATTATCTTTCTTTACAATTGTCAATTTTCTTTCCATACTTATATGCTTTCATTTTGCACTGTTGCTTATGCTTAAATTGTAACTAGTTGTGATATCAAAATTAAACTTTAAAATGTTTAGCCTAATCTTAAAATGTGCTTAGACTATTTAGTCTAACTGCAATTTTCTTTTTATTGGCTTTGCCCTATCACATTTAAATACTAAAATGTGATAGATCAGGTATATTTAGAGGCTAGTGGAGCTGGACCAAGTGCTTAAGCTTAAAGATTATATTTTGCTTCCACATAAATTAGTCTTACTTGCTTTCATTTAAATGTGTGAGAGAGATTTACTTTCTTTACTTTCTTATTATTTAATATTGATATGCAATATTTTAAGTTAATTGCTTGTCCTTACTTATTATATGTTGGAAATTAGATCTTATACTTAAATGTTGTGTTTGGATAAATTGATACTTAAATGGAAATTTAGATTTATATGTGAATGGATTGTACAAATATGTCATGCTCAATGAACTAATTATTGCATATCACATTCATCCTTATTGTTGCATAATTTCTTATGCATTTTTTTATGTTCATAAAACCAATTACTTCATGTAATTAATTACATTCATCCTTACTTGTAGCATATTTGCATATGCATCTCCTAATTGTAAATCTCTTAATGTTATATGTGAATGTTTACTTGTACTCTTACTTGTAAATGTTATTTTCACATATATATTACAATCACTTTAAATTCTTATTGCAATATATGATTATAACTATTATTTGCTTCAAGTGATTGTAAGTATGTATATTCACATGTTTCATACATTTTATTCATAATTGTAATCATTTCTACTCAAGCATTCTTATTACTTACATATATTATCAATTTATGTCAATCTTTCCTTTGTACCTATTTTGATCTCAATTTCTCTTTTGGATTCTTAATTATTTACTCTCTTGTACATGCATACAATTAACATCTTCACACATATTATTGCAACTACTTTGATCATATTGATTTGTAATCATTTTAATATCATGCATTTGAATTCACATCCTTTATACATATATTATTCTTCCATTATATTCCTCATCTTAACTTAAGACCCTCTTCAAGATTCTTGGCCAAACACAACATCTAATGATTTGGGTTAGCTTCCTTCGAATCCAGTATTAGATGTTGTGGTGACACACCGATGTTGGGTTTAGTTACTACTCAATATTGGGGTCGCCACACTTTCACTCCAATGAGTTGGTCAAACAAGTCATCTATCCTTGGAAGAGGATACTTGTTCTTTACTGTCACATTGTTAAGCTCACGGTAGTCTATTGTGGTGCCCCACCCCTTAATCCATAAGATTTAAGCTAAGGGGTGGTGTGTCACTTTGGCAAATCCCTCACTTAACATTGGATTAGGTGTAAGCCCTATTCCACAGGTAAAGAAGAAATAAGCCAATGGATACATGCTATGCAATCAGTCACTAAGAAAATATAGAATCAGAGTGCGAAAATAAGATAAAGTAAACATACATCTAATTTATCATAATAACTAGAGAAAATATAGCATACAACTCAGAATAAATAGTACAGTAAGAGAACATGCATAAACACCTGAATTATTGCAAACATTAAATAAGTTTTAATGAAAAAGATAAAGCTCTCATCCTTACAAAATAAAAGGGAGCTAAGCTAAGGATCTTTAGCGGCAGCACGCTTCTCCTCCTGAATCAGATCTTCAGAAGGCTCGACTACCTCGAATAACTAAGAATCTACCATTGTTGGCTTCACAATGATAGGGTCCCAACCAAAGAAAAGAAAATTATTATTAGACATATTATCTAAGTATATTTTAGACTGTTAATATTTCATGAGTTTTATCTTATCACCATTTTACTTGATTATAAAATAAACAAAGTATAAGGGTGCAATAAGCATACAAAGAGATATGGAAAGTTATAAATACAAGCATTTATAACTAAGTAATATGTGAGGTAAGAGAATATACCTCAATACCAAAGCTGTAACAAGGTTAGGCATATAAGTATAAGTAAAGTAAGGAAAATACTAAAGGAAAAGACTCATCCTAAATATGCTTATAATTACTTGACATATACAAGTTAAAAGTAAATAATATGACTGTGATATGTATAGTAAGCAGTAATAGAAAGTAGTATCCTATAAGTAAGTAAGCAGGTAAAGTAAAGCTTATTGGAGTAAAGTACAATAGTAAATAGTAAACAATAAATAGTGAATAGTAAATAGTAGATAGTAAATATGTATGTAATGACTGCCATATTAGAAGAGGGCTAATCTAGCCTACTGTAATAAGTATATGTATATTCTTAGCATCATCTGAGGCTAGGCCAGAATAATAGAACTGAAACTGAACTAAAGAGACAGTAATCATAAATGCTGTAATATTTTAGTTATTTGCTTTATTTCTGTGGACATATCTAGAAGTAACTGAGGAGTCAAGTATTATGCAAGACTAAGTTAGTTCCAACTTAACATAGTATTCCTCAATGAGTAATGTTAAGTAATTCTTATTTCTCATTACCCCTGTCCAATAAGGTAAAATATGCAAGATCAACAAGTAATTAAACCCTACGCAAATGTTATCTTAATTATTCTAAGTTTTCATTTCATACATCAATGTTCTTATATGATATGTTCAAGGTAAAGGCACAAAGTATAAGGAATGCGAAAGCACAGGTAAAACAATAATAAGCAAGGGAATCGACTACACAATGTGACATTAGTTATTATCTATTAAACCATTCTAACTATTCTAAGTTATACAACTTAGAAGTACGGTCTTATAAGTCAAAAGCAAATAGAACTGATCATATTCTAATTTAGTTCAATTAGAATCGACTATAAGTTAAATAATAAATCATCATGTCCTTAATTGATGAATTTAGACATTCTAGGCTAAGATCTGATCAAAATCTACTAAATAAGGGATTATGAGTTAAACACCATGAGATTAGAATTAATCACATAATTCAATGGTCAAATATAAGATCTTAGATTTTTAATTCTAAAAGTGAACTAAAGATTAAGGCAAATCCTATTAAGTGTAATCAAACTTTATAGGATGATTCTCCTATTCTTAATCTAGAGTTAAAAGATAAAATAATCAAAATCAAAATATGAAAATCTAGAAACTAATAAAATTAAGGATTTATTCATTGAATAACTCATTATATTCAATGAATTAACTCTAACCTAAGATCTATTTCCATTCATTAGGAAAAGGTCCTAAAGTAAAGTGAAGATTCCTAATGAGCTCCTAATGAAAATACTTAGAGAGATTTAGAGAATTGATTAAATGTATTTCAATTTAACTTAATTTGTTGTTTTTATTAATTAGGGAAGTTAAGAATGGATTTTAGCTAAGTAAGACATATTATCCTTAGAGTTTTTCAAGCCTAAATTAGGATGTTTGACAAATTATTCAAATTATGGGATTTAAGATTTAAATTGATCCTAAATTAGTTTTATTATTATTTTTAATGATTTAAAAGATCTTTAAAGGGTTAAGAACACTTAGCCTAAATTTTGGGCAAAATGACCATTTTGCCCCTACTTAAAGATCTAAAAAGCTACTTTTTGATTTAGGGTTTAAAATATGATTTTTTTACTATAAAATGATTCATTATTGTCTAACATAAAGATAGACAGTAAATACATCAAATTTGGATAAGAAATGGGTCATATAGGTCCAAACTAAGGAATTTGACCCCCTTGACCCAAGGGGCAATTTAGTAATTTTCTCCTGATACAATCTAAAAATTTTTGCAGTTTATTATTGCTTGCAATTCTACAAAGTTCAAGAACACTAAATTATAAGGCTTATTGGATTAGTTACGAGTATTCTAAGTTTAAGGGTAAATGTGTCATTTCTAGGGTTAAGAGGGGTCAAAAACCTAACTTTTCCATTTAAGTTCCAAATTTAGCAAACTCAGTGGCTATAGCTTCCATATATTATACTGAGTACTTTCACTGGGAGTAGACCCAAATTGGACCTCATTTGGCCAAGTTATGACTAAATTAGGGTTAAGGGTATTTTGGTTAATATAGGATTCTAGTAGTCAAAACCTAAATTTTAATTCAGTTTACTATTGGCATTGAATTTCTAACCTAGTTAATATCTTGAATTTCTTAATTTAGAGTTTAAATAATCAAGTTATTATCATTTCAATGTTAGGGCTCTATTTTCTTGAAAGAGTGATCAAAACCTAATTTTTTTCATATTCAAAAATCACCTATAATTTTATACAATACTTAATTTTACTAAACTAGGTTCAAATCTAATATATTTCAATCCCATTAGGGTCCTAGGATCATTAAAATGCAAAAAATGTGAAGTTTATTCTGGGCAGTTCTGGGCACTTTCAGACATTTCTTGGTGCTATAGCACTGTAGCGCATCATGGCCGAGAGCCAGGCACTGCGGCGCGCTATGGCGCCTGCTTTTTCGAGGCGCAGCCGTTTCGGTGTGTGCAGCGCTTTCGGGCATTGCCGCTGCATCGTACTATAGATGATTTTGACGCTATGGCGCGCTGCGGTGCGCTACGGTGCCAGAACTTTATGATATCTGGATGCTGCGGTGTATTTCAGCACTAAGGCGCATTTAATTTTATTTCATCAAATTTATATGATTTATCAAAATATATGCTTCATCAAAGTTATTTGTCGCATCAAATTAGTATGTCGCTGCAGTACGCTGTGGCACGCTACGACGGATTCAGTTGGAGACTCGGGTGCTACGGCATGCTGTAGCGCCCGACGGTGATTTCGCCTGAGCGAAAATTACAACAGGTCATATTTCGGGCTCAAATACTCTCAACCTAGAGCTCTTCACATGCGGTGCCATATACCAATGGAAAGGTATTTCCGAGACCTTTCCATCGATACTAAAATCGGCACAAATATATTATTTTAACTATGCAAACAATGGTGTTAAAGGTTCAAGTATGCAGAAAGGATAAAAAATAGGGCATTTCATTTATAATAAAATTTAATACCTTAATAAACTTTAATGACTTCCATACTTAATCACAGATTTATAAGAATGCAAAATAGGCATAAGAGCAAAATGAAGTAGCCATTGAATCCATTCAATGTGGGAAAGGGAGGTACATTGGCTTTCAAATGAAAGAAGATGGAGGAAGAGAGCTCTATTTTATGCAGGAACTTGGGAGCTTGAAGGCATGAGGGATTCTTTAGCAGCACAACAATGGAGGAAGAAGGAGAGGAGGGGAGCTCAGCTTGGCAGCAAATAATGGAAGTGAGGAGAGCTGAGCTTCTTTTAATGGAAGGGAAAGCATGGCTTTGGATAGGATGAGCATGAGTTGTCCCATCCCAGCTATGGAGATAAGGGGGGGTGGCAGGAGGTTGAGAGGAGAGGGGGAACAAAGCATTGCAGGAGCAGAGGAAAGGAGGATGGAGGCGCCAAAATTTTAGAAGGAAATAAAGAGAGGTGGGGTCCAGCTAGAGAGAAAAAGGAAAAAGGAGGGGAAAAAAATGAAATTTAAATAAATTAAATTAATTAATCTCTAAAATTATATTTTATAAATAATCTCCGAAAAATCCTAAAAATTCAACCCTAGCTATTTTGGAGGTGAGGAACGCAACGACAAAGTCGGATTTCGATTTCGATGAGTGTTTAATTTTTTTATTTTTTGGGGGTATTTAATTACATTAAAATATTTGATAAAATCCGTTGACTTCCAAATGCGTCCAAAACATCACCACAAGCTAATTTAGGGGTGTCGATCGCAATGACGAATTCAGATTTTAATTTCAAGGACAAATTAAATATCTCAATTCCGCTTGTGAGGATGAGTGATTTATTTTATTTTAAACTTATCTTAAAATTGGTGTAATAATTTAGGTACCCATATATGTTATTTTAATGTACTATTTATTATGAACTGCATGTTTACTTCTTACTTGTATTGTGATGGATTGGATGTAGTATATTTTATTGTGTTTGCTTTCACACTCTAATGAATGTATATATTTAGTAAATATTTTCGTTGTATTATTTAGAGCACATTCTTCTCTTATTAGTATTGCACCTTAATCTAATGATAAGTGAGGGATATGCCAAAGTGGTACACCACTCCTTAACCTTGATTGTTGGTGGTCAATGGGTGAGGCGCCACACTTTTACTTTCTTTCTTTTTTGTATTTTAAATAAAAAAGAAAAGTTTACTCTTGTAATTCCTACTATATCAAAATAAAAATATTTTTCTTATTTTTAAATTAATTGAGCAATTATTTGTGATGCATATGTTACTATTCTAAATCCAGACTACGATGCCTGATAAGTCAGATGACGCCTCCCCAATCTTTGTACCTCTACTGAGAATCATAATTGGGGGACATCACACTTGCGCCTGTAGCCCAGCATATAGTAAGTTATTACTTGGATAAGGATTTTAACACAACTTCAAACAATACTAAATGAATGTTAAAAGTGCTTTTCTCAATAGATACTTTAATTAAGATGTGTATGTCAATCAACCCTCAAGTTTTATACATATAAAATTTCTTGATTATATGTATAAATTAAAAAAAGTTGTATGGTTTGAAGAATTCACTTAGGGTGTGGCACAACAAGCTTAATACATTTCTCACACATAATGGTTGATCTAGAGGGTCTGTAAACAATACTCTATTCTTTAAATAAACCTTAATAGATCTTCTCGTAGATAAAATTATGTTTGATTTCACTAGTAATACCATATGTGAAGAATTTAATTTCTTAATGAGAAAAGAATTTAAGATAAAGTTAGTAGGATAATTAAATATCTTCTTAAGACTATAAATCAAATAGGATACCATAGTATCTACACATCACAAACAAAATACACTTGAGAGTTTATCATTTAAATTAAATAGTTATAAGCCCTTAGATGCCTCACCAGATAGTAAACAAATGTGTTAAAACTCTATTATACTATGATATGATCATTGCTTTATTTGATAGCTAGTAGAATTGACATTATATTTAGTGTTTGTTTGCGTGTCAAGCATATCATTAGATATCTTAGTATCACCAAAATATTCGGTTTTTGGTATCTTTATAATAGTACATCATTTGATCTTATTGATTTTTCTAACTCAGACTTTGCTGGATCAAGAACTGATAGAAAAAATACATTCAACGCTTATCAATTTTTTAATAGTTCATTGGTTTTATGGTCAAATATGAAATAAAACTCAATTGATTTTTTTGCATTTTATTATTTTGTTCAAAAAAGTTATTAAGATGTTTTGTCATCATCAAAGCAAGGAATATTGTTGACTATATGAGTATTGCACATATGGCTTAGTGGATGCTCTCTATTTTGATATTAACAAATTATTTGTAGAATAACATTTGATTATCAATCACCTTTGTTTAGTGAAGTATTTTAAAAGAAATATGAACTTAAAATCAAAAGATACAATGAGGATTGAAATTATCAGATATCAACAACTATTTTATGAGATTTTTGTCTTGTTATAATTTTAGAAACTTATAATAAGAAAAATACTGATGTACAAAATTATTAACACTTTGAACATTAGCATTAGATATCTTATAAAGAGCCAAATCAAGAAATTCATATTTTGGCCTGCACCTAGATAGGGATTGTGCGACTAGGAACAACATGCCAAGATGTACAGTATATGCGCCTAGACGCATAATGTTATTTCCGACAGATAATCTTTGCGGGTAATAATAAAACAAGGAATTGTATTATGCACCCATACTCGGCTTACGTGCGCCCAAATGCACGAACATGATCCAAATATATCAGTCTGCTTGACAAAAGATTTGAAAATGAAAAATCTTTCCACATTCCACAAACAAGTTTTTGTGAAATGAGCGAAGTCTTGCAAGTATATTTAGCTTGTTTAGTCTTTTTTTTAGTATTACTAAGAAATACATGCAGAGTTTAAATTGGAAAACATTAAAGTTTATTTTTATCAACTGCATTTAATAAATAGTGCCAAGATATATTCAACGCTGTGACAATTTGGTTGAGCCTAAGGTTTCAGCAAAATCAAAGGACTGCTATTAGGAGATATAGAGTCTGTAATTGCAAGGTTTAATGAGATGGAATTCCTGTGCTACTGCAAAAAGTGTTTGCTGGTCTTGAATTGCTGAGCTCTGCATAAAAAAACTATGAAGGGATGGGATATGTTACCGCAAAAGCAGAGCGCTTTGAGCTCCCGCACTTCATAGTGTGTTGTCCCCTGTTTTCACAGTATAATCATACTTAATGTCTGCCATTATCTCCTTGAAATCTTCCACTACAGAAAGTTGATTTGAGATGGAAAATTAAAGGGGAGACTCGCTCTGCCTTCTTTAATCTGTGAATGAAAACCCCTCTCAAGAATCTGTCTGCCAGCCAATCAAAGTTATCATAACTGAGGGGCTCTTCTGTTGAACGATAGATCTCTCAGTGTTTATGTAAGCTAAACGGCCCCTCCCACTTAACTTGAGCTGTCTCAGCGGTAACAATAAAAATTACATATTTATTCCCCTATTCTTAATATTTACATATAATTTACTAGCATTGCTCCCATTTTATAAGCTCAAGTCTCAAATAATCAATGTGCAAATACAAAAAAATAATGTAAATAATAATTTGTTTTCTCAATCAAAGGGGCTTAATCGTGCTTAGGCAAAAAGTAAGATGCAGGCCATAAGTGCTAGACAGAAATTAATACTTGGGCGCCCAAGCATTATGGCACTGCGCTCGTGCGCCCTCCAGCATTATGAAGAACCTAGCAAAATCACTTAGCGACCGATGCTTGGGCACCTAGGCATGTCCAGGAGCCAGAGAATTTCTAGGCAAACACCTAAAAACTAAGGCTTTGGCATCTAAACATGCCCAAAGAATTATAGGGACATCAAGCTGAAGGGGTGACACTTGGGCGTGGCCAAACGTTGCTATCATAAATTTGTCCGTGATTACCTAATATTCTAGCACATGGGTGCGCCCAAGCGTCCGGGTTCAAGAACTTAATTAGTTTAGGTACAATAAACCCAGCACTTGGGTGTGCCAAATGTGGTAAGACTTTCACAGGAGCAAAATTTAGTAGGACTTTGAGGGTTATTTTTTTTTATTTGGGATCTAGAGAGATTGAGGATATACAAGACAATAATATCATAGGGTTTATAAGTGATTTTTTGTATCTAAAAGGTATTTTGGCTCTTAGAGTTAGAGAAGAGAAGTCTCATTTTTTTCATAGAGTTGAGTGGGATGTGAGCTACTAGTGTAAGTCTATAACCTCTCATTTATTTTAGTGGATTCTTCTCTTGGTGGTGACTTCGTAGGTGTTCTCTATTTTGAGAATTTTCATATAAAGTCATGTGCATATGTGCATTTTTTGTGCTATGTTTGGGGATTGTTTGATTTTGTTTGTGTTTTTACTATTCTTACCATGTTGTTGTTTACTATATATCCAAGGCTTGAAGTGATGCAAATGAGAACTCTGTGTGGTGTGCGATTGTGCTCTTCTATATAATAACATGAAGTGGACCCAATAGGCCAAAATGAGAAAGTTGTTGAACTTGCAAAAATGAGGGTTGAGGGGTTTGAAGAGCGTAAGTATTTGATTCCTAGTGTAGAGGGCGTTTAAAGAGACCTAATTAGATGTGTTTAGGGCGTATATTTGGCCAATAGATCAAAAGTGAAAATTGGATAAACCTTTATAGATGATAGGATCCGAACCTTATAAATATTGCTTGGTTGCATGAGTAAAGCAATTAGGATGTTGGGATGATCAAGGTGGTTGTAATAGTTCTTTTAATGCATTAGGAAATGAAAAAAAAGGGACCCAAAAGAACTTTATTAGTGAGCTAAATGGGATTGATATTTTGTCCATAAAAAGTGATATTTGGTATGAAAATGTAGTTTAAGAAAGTGGGAATGCATAGGTACATGTTGCCCCATAAATTGACCATCATATTCAGAAAATTTTGGAAAATAAGTCTCATATTTTATTTAATTTTTCCAAATCCTAGATTAATTAGGTATAATGACACAAGTCATTACCATGCTAATTAGGTCTAATTCCAACTCAAAAATCAGGATTTCGGACAACTTCAAAATTAGGTTAAACCAAAAATACCGTTAGATAGAGTACATTTTTGTGATTGTAATGCCCAAGTTTGAGAGTAATCTGAATAACATATACCCTTGAATTAATTTCTGAATATTTAAAATTCAAAAAATTAAAAAAATTAAATAAAGTCAAAATTCAATATTTTAGCGCTATTGCGTTAAGAATATTAGAAAAAGACTACAAAAAAAGTTTTTTTGAATTTGTAGCTCCAAATTAAAGTTTTTGTAATTAATTTTTGAAGTTTCAATCTTTGAAAATTAATATAGAATAAAATATAGCTTCAAATTGAGAAATTTTTGTAAGGGTGTGTTCGTCTTGTCAAATATATCTCTATGTCAAGTTTCGTCAATTTTGAAAATCAAATGACAGATAAATGTGAATAATTTATTTAAAATTATTTATTTCAAATTTTCTAATTGATTTTATCTCTCCTCCACTGCCCCTCATGTGCATTCTCACAACTGTCCCTTTTGACCGCATGCCCTGCACGCGAAGGATAAAGACTAGAGCTGTGTGAGGCCCACGGCTCCCACCCCCAAAGGCCACGAGACCGGCGATAGACCCCACAACGACCGGCCGATGACCCCAGCCCGTTGCTGCTTCTCCCCTCTCCCCTTCCCTCTTCTATAAATACCCTTCTACCCTCTCTCAAATCTCTCCGACCGACAACCACCAGCCATCTCCTCACCAAAGGTAAAAGATTGAGAGAGATGGAGAAAGAGAGAGATTTATTTAATTTTAATTTTTTTTCTTTATTCTTTTCTTCTCTCTTATCGTTCTTTTATTTCATTTATAATAATAATAATAATTATTTTATTATTATTATCATTTATTTAATAAAGTCATTATTATTTAATAAAGTATTATTATATTATCATAATAAAGTTATTATTATGATAATAACAAGTTATATATCATAATATAATAATAATAATAATAAAGTTATATTATCATAATAATCATAAAAAGTATTATTATTATTATATCATTAATAATGATAATAACAGTTATTATTATTATTATAGTATTAGGATTATTAATTATTAATGATTTGATATTAAATTATTATATAATATTATTATAGATTAGTTATATTATTATTACTATTACTATTACTATTATTATTATATTATTATTATTATTATATTTATTACTATTTTTTATGATTTATATTTTTGTCCTTTCAATTCAATCATTTTTTTATTATTATTATTATTACTACCATTATTATTATTATTATTATTATTATTTTATTATTATTATTATTATTATTACTATTTTTTGCAATTTATATTTCTATCATTTCAATTTAATCACTTTATTTTTGTTATTATTATTATTATTATTATCTTTAATATTATTACTATTTTGTGCAATTTACATTTCTATCATTTAAATTCATTAATTTTCCTTATGTCAATATTATTATTATTGATAGTACTACTACAATTATTATTATTGTTATTATTATTATCATTACTATCTTTTTGTAATTTATATTTCTACCATTTTTTTAATTCGGTTAATTTTTTCTATCAATTTTTATTATATTATTATTATTACATAATATTAATAAGAATAAGATTATTATTATTAATAATATTAATAATATTATTATTATATAAAAAAGAGAAAGAGATAAAAAGAAAGAAAGAGAAAAAAGAGAAAAATAAAGATAGATGATAAATTTATATAAGAGAGAGAGAGAGAGAGAGAGAGAGAGAATGCTAAAAAGAAAGAAGAATGATAAAAGAGAGAAAGAAGAAAAATAAAAGAGAGAAAAAAAAAAGAGAAATAAATAAGAAGATAAAAATAGAAAAGAAAAAAAAGATCATTTCTCTCATAATATAATTATAAAATTATTTTATTTTCATTTTATAATGGATATATAATTATTTGCTTATAATAAATATTTTATTATAACTTTAGTTTATTAAATTTTTAAACAATGAAATTATCATTATTAATAGAATAATTATTAATTCTCGAGTAATTGCTTATGAATTATAAAATGGTGCACATATACATGACTTATGAATTTTTGACACCACCAAGAAAAAGTAACAGATATTTTTTCTTACTCTTATAAAGTTTGGATAATTGGGTAGCTCGGGTTCACTGTTGATCTATCTTTAGTATGATCAGACAACTGCTAGGATGGAGTTGTCTAACATCAGGAGGCGTAAGGAGCCTATACTAAAACCTTTAAAGGGGCAGCTAAAAAAGGAATTTGGGATTATTATGTAACCCTAAATTGAACACTCATTTTTCTTGATTTTGTACTTGCCCAACAAAATTATATTTTTGTGTTATATATCAAACATTAAACTCTATATTTATTTTTGTGACAATAAATCTTTTTATGCTAAAGTTTCAATGTAGTTGAAATAGGTTTTATTGGAATAAATTATCAATTTCTTTTTAATTCATGTTAATTTGATTATTTTTCTTATTATTTAACAATTATAAAATTAATATCTATCAATACTTATACTCATAACTAACTGGTATTCAGATGCTTACACTTTTGAAATGTGCCTAAATTAAGAGCTCATTATGATCCTAAAATGAATGTGGTATGAGCTCAAAAATATTGTTACTATATCCACTTGATATTATCAATAGTATGTTGTTTTTCTATTTTTTAAAAGGTGTTATTATATTTTAGATCCTTGTGATCTAGACAATAACCTTGATGTATTTTATTCTATAAATAAATGGTTCATGTTTGAAATATGTGCCATTTATCTTAAATCACTTAATAGGATTTTGTGCTTAGAGGATAAACCCCAATGCTTCATTAACTCTTACTAACTCTGCATCGAATCCCCATATTAGGCCTCAATTCAAATTTCATTATGTTCATCTTGTCCTTGCCCCAATTTTGACCATTGAAATGTCAAAGCTTAGCTTTGAAATAAAAAATGGTAATTGCTATGGTTTACAAATAGATTTGTGTAAGGAAGATGATGTATTATAGCATCAAGTTGGGCTAGGATGCTTATGGCTATCAGATCGGCTCGAATCGGATCTGATACTTCATGTAATTAATGATATCTTAAGTAATAGCTATCCATTATTGGATGGAAATCATGGATCTAGCAAGCAAAATTAAATCCCACTATATATATATATATATATATAAGTTTATTTTGATGGATTAATTATTATTTTTAGTATATAAAGATAAATAACAAAGATAAAGATAATATTAATATTAATATTTTTACTAAAATAAAATAAAGAATATTATTTTTTTATTTAATTATTTCATTTACAGTTTTTGCATCGCTAATAAGCTTTGGCCCACTCTGATATATTTATATGAGATTTTGCGCTCAGAACTTGAAATAAAAGATCAGAAACCAGTATCATGGATTCATTCAAGTTGATCTTAGGTTTGTACAGATAATATATTAGGTTAGGATAAGCTGAAATTAGAAGAAATAAAGAGATTGCACAAAACCTTTGAGGGGGGATGTGTAATTAGTTAGGAACCCACATCTCAAATAGTTAATTAGATGTATCTGACTCCTCAATTATTTTATAACTTTATCCAGCATAAAAAATAGTATATATTACTATATTATCTTTCAAAATGAGTACATATCTTAAATATATATATTGCATTCATAATTATAAGCATATGTAATAACCCTAGTATTGTTACTCATCAATTAGTAACCAAATTGACTCAAATTCCTTTACATCACTATTATAATAGTATTTAAGGCATCCATATCGAATTTGTGTAATTTAGAGATCATTTGACATTTTCCAATATTTCATGATTTTTAGATAATTCTGAGAATACCCAATCCATTTAGACCTCAGAATTAAAATTTGAGTCCACCATTAGACTCATCACCCCAAATTAGCTAGGGGTGGTATTTTGGAAGTATTTGGAAGTCATCAAAATTTTTCTTAATTATTTTAATATTATTTAAATACCTATAAAATTGTGATAATTAAATTGACCTCCAATCAAAAACCTGATTGCATTTTTGAGTTCATCACCCATCAAATAAATAAGTGTGAAATTTAGAGAATTTTTGAAGTGCGTTTGAGTATTTAAATTTGAGTATTAAATTAGGATAATTAAATAATATAATAATGCATTTAAAATAAATTAATATATATTATATATAATTATTCAAATGGTTGATTTAATTAAATCTGATGGTCAAATACAAAAGGCAAAAATTTGATGTGTTCTGCAAAACACAAAACAACGAATATATTCGATTAGGGCCGTCCTTAATAATAAGATTTGATCTAATGGCAGAGACTTAATTTGTGAGATCAGACTGTTGGATCAATGCCCCGATCCAACAGCTCAGATCAAATTCTTGTACGCCATTGTCCCTACGATTGCTTGGCAGACAGAGGATTGTCCTCGCCTCCAGAGAGACCTGCCGCCGTCCTTTCTTGTAATAGCCCAAACTCTTAAGCACCAAGGTATTATTCTCTTTGGCTTGAAAGGCCTCACAGTGTTATCCTCAGAAGATAACTTACTAATAGGTCACTCATCATAGAAGTGCTCCCATCTGAGCACGCTTAATTTTGGAGTTCTTATCAGGAACTCCACTGTTATCTGAAAAGGAGCTTTGATGTGTAAGAGTTTCACTTATTACTTCTTAAGTGGGCCTTTATAATCTCCCCAACTTAAGTAATTGACTTCATCATCAGTATCCATGCACAGATCCAAGAACTATCTATTGGGTAGATAGGACTAGAGGTGACCTCTATAGGCACAAGAGGTACCCATAACCATGTAGCACCTTAACCATCATGAGTTCAACATGCTACTCACATGAAGTTATACTTTGCTTTGTATGACACTTAGCTCCTATCCAACACTCTATGGTCTACTTTGATATCATTGTAATAGCCGAAACTCTTAAGCACCAAGTTATTGTCCGCTTTGGTCTGAAAGGCCTCACGGTTTTGTCCTCATAAGATAACTTTCCAGTATGTCACTCATTCTAGGAGTGCTCCCACCTAAGCACGCTTAACTTTGGAGTTCTTATCAGGAACTCCATTGTTATCAGAAAAGGCGCCTCGATTTTTAAGAGTTTCACTTATTACTACTTAAGTGGGTCTTTAAATTTCCTTATCAATTTGACTCTAAGATAATTTCTGATATAAATTAACTCAAGCCATCTTCATTGTCGGCAGTTTAGTTCACACTGGGTGAAGATGTACTTTAAGCTCTAATGATCGGTGAATATGGAACACTGGACGCCATAAAGATAATGATGCCAAATTTTTAGAGCAAAAATAATGACTGCTAATTTGAGATCATGGACAGGATAGTTCTTTTCATGTGGTTTTAACTGATGAGATGCATAGGCTATAACTTTTATTTCCTGCATCAGCACATCTCCCAAACCTATGTCAGATGCATCGGTATACACTTGGTAGTTAAGGCCTTCTTTAGGTAAGGCTAGAACTGGTACAGAGGAAAGAGCATCTTTTAATGATTGGAACACTTTCTCACACTCTGGACTCCAGACAAACGGTACTGCTTTCTGCGTCAACTTCGTGAGAGGAGATGCGATTTGTGAGAAACATTTAACGAATTTTTTATAGTAGCCTGCTAGTCCTAGAAAACTTCTGATATCGATCATGGATTTTAGTTGTGACCAATCTTGAACTGCGCTCACTTTATTTTGATTGACTTTGATCCCTTGAGAATCCATGACATGACCCAAGAAAGCAAATGAGTTAAGCCAAAATTCACATTTGGAATACTTAGCATACAATTCATGACTTCAAAGCTCTTCTAATACTAATCGCAGATGGTCTTCGTGATCCATTTTGCTTTTTAAATAAATCAGGATATCATCGATGAAGACGGTGACGAATTTATCTAAATATGCTTTTAGCACGCGTTGCATTAAATCCATAAAAATGGACAGTGCATTTGTTAAACCAAAGGACATTACCAAAAATTCATAATGTCCATAGTAGGTCCTAAACACTATTTTCTCAATATATAAATCTTTAACTCGCAATTGGTGATATCTAGACCACAAGTCTATCTTTGAGAAAACTTTAGCTCCGGATAATTGATCGAATAGGTCATCGATACGATGTAAAGGGTTTTTATTCATGATAGTTACCTTATTTAGTTCCCTATAATCGATGCACATTCTCATCGATCCATCTTTCTTCTTCACGAATAAAACTGGCGCTCCCCAACGGGGATGAACTTGGACGAATAAGACCTTTTTCCAATAGTTCTTGAAGTTGCTTGTTCAATTCTTGGAGCTCCTTAGGCGCCATACGATATAGAACTTTTGATAGCGGTTGAGTTCCAGAAATTAATTTGATTGTGAACTCTACTTCTCTAACTGGAGGAAGACCGAGTAGGACTTCAGCAAAAATATTGGGAAATTCACGAACCATTCGATTCTCTGACAGGGCACGACTTCTTTTTTTTCTCCCAACATTGTTACGAGATATGCATCATAGCCCTTTTTAACTAACCTTTCCGCCTTCAGCGCATTAATTAGCGACGCTTGAGTACTTAATTTGCCAATGAAAGATTGCGACAGATTTCCACTGCCCAATGTGATATTCTTTTTTTGGCAATTAATTGAAGCACCATGCTGGCTTAGCCAGTTCATGTCCAGGATTATATCAAAATTTGCAATTGGCAAGATGATCATTTTGGCTTCATATATTTATTTACCAATATAGATATTTAACTTGAAAAACTATTAGGATTGCATACTGGCTCTGGAAGATAACCCGATGCTTAATGAGTTTGCTAAGCGATAAGATGGTAGCTTAAGATTTTTAGCCCAACTTTCCGATATGAACGAATGACTCACTCTTGTATCTAAAAGGATGTTACAAGATTTGTCCTCTATCATTAAGGTGCCTATTATAATGATTATGTTTAAGGTCTTTATTATTAAAACTGAAAATATCGAATAACAAAATAAAAATGACTGAATAAGAATTAATTTAAGGTGTACCTGACACCACATCATTATCCTCAGGAGCAGAGGCAGGAGTTAACATATATATATCCTTGCAGGTGCTGCAGGTCGCTTGTTCTGAGGCCTTTGACCCTGACGATCTTGGTTCGACTTTTGTGCCAGTACGATTGCTTTCGAGTTTGATGTAGAAGCTGGCATTATGGTAGGAGCAGGCTCTCGCCTATTCCTTAGTTGTGCACGAAATGCTTGCTTATGATGGGAGTGATTGATGAGCACTTTGTCAATTGTGTTCTTAGCATCACAATCGAAAAAATAGTGGCTGCTTCGACCACAAGTAAAACATACACCACCAAAGTGGTAGCATTTTCCATACAGATACAATCATTTGCACTCCAGGTTCTAAGGCTGGGATTGTTTAGTCTCCCTATTATATACTTTTGTCATCTTATGATGACCAAAACGCTCCTTCCTTGGTTGCATAGCTATTGCCTTCCTCTTCCAGTCCAGTTGACCTTGGAATCCTTCTTGTAAACGGGTAGCTTCGATTAATTCAGTTAGTGTCTTGATCTGATGAGAGACTAAGTGGGCTTTAATAGAGTCTCTTAACCCCTTTAAGAATGATGGCATCTAGACGCTTTTATTCTCACTAGATCCAGAATGAAGCGTGACAATCTCTGAAATTCTTGTTCGTAGACAAACACTGAATTCCTGCCTTGAGTGAGATGGAGGAGCTCATCCTCTAGGATTGCTTGAAATGATGCGAGTATGAACATTTCACGGAACACTTCCAAAAACATATCCCATGGAATATCCTCTATTTCATAGCCAGTGAACTTATTGTTTCATTCATTCTCCCACCAATATTCAGCTTCTTCTTAGAATAAGTGAGTAACAAAATTGATGACTTCAGAGTTTGGACACTTGATACTGGCTAGGTTCTTCTCGACAATCTTGAGCCAGTTTACTGTGTCCATTGGATTTAAGGCTCCATTGAATGTGGCGGTCCTGAGGCGAAGGAAGTTGTGAAGGATCCCATCGCTAGTAAAGTGTGAGGACCCTGATGGGGGTGCAGGTTGTTGTCTGATAGAAAGAATCAAAGCGCGTGTTTCTTGCATTTGTTGTACATTGCTTTCTATTAAGGCTTTTACAAGACTAGCCATGGGGTTTGATCCTTCGGGTCCGTCTGATGATGAGACCGTATTCTTGATCGGAGTAGGAGCAGATAGAGATCCAGGATTCATGACTGTAAATGCAAGTATGGATTCAGAAATATAAATTTTACTATGCTTTCATTCATTTATTTATTTCTCAAAAGAGAAGATATATGGATCCACAAAATATATAACTAACATAAGGAAAATGACATAATAAGATCTCTGAAATATTGTTACAATATTCTACCCAAAAGATAGTGCATAAGTCATCATATATGACTATGTGGCTCCTCCGAGCTAATCTCCTATAAACCCAATATCACCAATGACTCGCTGATCCCCTCAGTAGGATCTCTACGATCTCTAGACAATACTCCTCCGGATAGGCTGTCTCTCGAAGTGCGGTAGTAACGCGATCCAACCATTCTCTGGTGAGTGCTGAAAGACTGGTGCCTCCAAAGGATGAGTTGATAAGAATTTTATCTAGTACTTCAACTCCTCGAGGTGACACTCCATCGACGACTCTTCCGTAGATCTGGCCATCCCAGAGGTCATCTATCCAGTAGTCATCAAACCTCCCAAGGTAGAACCAGAATGCTGACTGTAAGTATTCCATTCCTAAAATAACTCAACTTATAAGTATTTTCTTCATATTTTATCATTATTTTCAAAGTTTGTTCAAGTCCTGAGATGTCCTTTTTGGTATTAAAATTCATTGTTTCAATTAAATTATTATATGCGTTAAATTCCTAGGGTGTCATCATTTTAGATATAGTCAACCCTTTCATTTCTGAGATAACTTAATGAACTTTTGGATATTTTCTTTTCACTACACTTAGTAACTTGTGATCTCGACCTGATACAAAGAATAGATCATAAAGTAGATATGAACAAACTCCTTATCTGACACTTTATAATACTCTCTGATACCAAATGTAGAGCCCACCCCATCACCATGCGCAAAAGGTATAACAGATTGGCGGCGGAGCGGTGCAATACTCGGGAAGGGAGCAACAAACAACAGTATTTTCCTGAATAAGCTAACTAGACTAGCCACACTAAAGGTTACTGACTCGAACCCAAGAGTAGGATCGAGAGTAAATGCTTAAGACAAGAGTAGAATACTTGTCTTAAGTATTAGACTAATACGTACATCGGATTTAAAGAGGTAAATATGAATCCAATATACATTATCACTATATCAACATTTCCAGTATGCTGATCCACATCATAATACTAAGTATAGTAGTATAACAAAGTACGGAAGTTAAAGCAAAATATATAGAATACATTCATCACAGAGTAGAAGTAAACATTTGTCTCAGAAAAGAAAAGTAAAATACATCCAAAATTATTACAAACTGATTTTAAATGATACAAAAATAAAGTCTATCTGAGGTACTAAAGTAGAAATAATAAAGTAAAAAGGTGGAAGATGGATCCACTAAGGCTCCACGTACTCCTTCTGGATCTCATGCAAGTCTTCCTGCCCTGTCTCAACAAGTTACTCGGGATCTAGTAAATTGCCGGATCTCAAAAGTACCCCGTGTTAGACAAGAAGTATAACACATTGCAACTAAACTAAGCAGTACTAAAGTAAATGCAAATAGATAGTAAGGTAAAGAAAACTATATAAAAAGCACTAAGTAACTGAAACTATAAAGACTGCACAACGTGAAAATAAATTGAAATCTGAATACTGAAAATAAGCAAAAAACATCCAATGCTCATAAAATAATGTAACAATGCTCAAAGCTATACTATATGTTACTGAGATCATACATCCAAATATGCCACAACCTGGTATGCAACAGATATATAATAGAACTATCACTGAAAGGCTATGAGTCGTACGGTCCAATGTGTACATACATCCAGTTTGGAATATAATTTACTATGATGTCGATGCATCCTAAAATTCTTCAGTTAATGTATGCAGCATTTTGTAACCCATAAGTCATCACTGATACTCATACTTCACTACAGGAATCATTTCTCAATCTCATGCCCATGCCCATGTTCATGCTCTATTATATATGAGTTAAATCCAGTAAATCCATAAATACGTTAAAATCCAATAGTGAATCTAAAGTCTCCATTGTGCAGAATCTTGCTAAAAGGATTCTGACCCTTATGTTCTAGTTTCAATAATTTGTTGAAGTTGAAGATTTGCTTAAAAATCATTAGATGGAATGATTGTATACACATATTTAGCTCATTTGCAAGAAAGGTAGTTCTTAACACTTAGTTTGATTAAGCCACCCAAACGAAGCGGTCTTCAATAGGAGGCATCACCCATTGGCAATTTGTATCTCAAGCTAAGCTATTAGGATGCCCAACTCATAATCACACTCAGTGTCTTAAAGAAGGTGATTCTAATTACTTAGTTTGTTTGAGCCACACCTATTGAAGCGGTCTTCGCTAGGAGGCATCACCCATTGGCGATTAGTATTTCAATCAAACTAAGGAATGAGTTCCTGTTAAATACACTCTTAGGATCGATTGATTTACTCTAAGTGAGGTTGTATCCACCTAAACCTGCAAGATAGCCCAAAGATAAATCTTGCTTAGAGTGACTCAACCATTCCCAAATACTACTGAAATAATCCAGTACTATGGGTATATTCGACTATACCCAATTAATAATCTAGATTTAGACAAATCTATTTAATAATCAAAGGTTTATCAAGATTATTTATTCCTATGCTAAATAGGTAAGTTCTATACAAGGTTCCCAGGAAATGTGATTAAGGATCACTCAATATAGCTTCTACCATAAGGAGAGGTGTTACTTCTAATTTCTTGGGTGATTCCTACCATGAGGGGTTAAGGTCAACTTCTAAAGTTAAGGGATCATCTAAGTTTCTACCTCAATGAGTTATACAAATTTTCCTACCCCAATGTATATTTAATTT
Organism: Gastrodia elata; assembly: GCA_016760335.1. Classification (NCBI taxonomy): domain Eukaryota; kingdom Viridiplantae; phylum Streptophyta; class Magnoliopsida; order Asparagales; family Orchidaceae; genus Gastrodia; species Gastrodia elata. The sequence goes on along the minus strand of CM028674.1, from coordinate 24,171,918 downwards.
AGGTCTTTAAAATATTTTAGAGACGGTCTTATAGTGAGGTACTTAAGATCTCACACTCTAAATTATAATACTAACATTCTAGATTTTACTTACTAGTTAAATTTAGAGTGATCAAATCAGATAATTAGATCACCAATCACATGCTATTCTAAGCTTATGGAGATAAATTAAGGATATTATTAGAATTAGATCAATTATTAAATTAATATAATTCTATTAACATTCTTATGCTAATAGTCTTATTTAGGAGAAAATTAATTATCTGAATTTAGATTCAAATTTATCAATCACTTAAATTATTATTAACCTTAACATATATAATTCAAATGCTTAAGATCAATACCAAATCAGATGCATTATTGGAATAATATTAATTACATTATATTGTAATCAAGTTAATTTACTTAAGGTGTAAGAGTTTGGATCTTAATTAATCAGATTAGGGTTTAACCCCTACTCATGCCTAATCAAGATCAAATGTTTAATTATAGATCAATCATCAAATCAGTAAATTAGGGTGTATTATTGGTGGCAATCTCAGACATAGATCAAGACTTAATAGCTTGATCATAGTCCTAAGACTTCTTAAGGTTAGTTAAGATGCTTAAATTCTTCATATTTAGTTTATTCAAATTATAAATCAAAATTCATCATACATGGATTAAATACATCTACCTTACTGTCATGAAGCATATTAATAAAAAATTTAGAAAACAAAAAGTAATTAGTACTAATCAAAACCTAAACCAATCCAAAATGATTAGCACATAATTATAAATCTAACTATCATAATTTCATACAGTTTGGCCCATAAGTTCTATTTTATCATACAATTAATCAGAGTCTAAGTTTGATAAGATCCAATGGTTAAAAACTCTAATTTTTACTAATCAAGATTTAACAAGATTAGGGCATAAATTGAAGTACAGAAATCAGAAAAATAAATCACTTAACATATTCATTCTACTCTTCATAAGGAAACTAATGGCACCCTAAATATGCAATTTAGTTAAGTATAATTGCTAATCCATCATAATCAAGTTCTTCAATACTTAGGTTAAAAATAGGAAATCAAGCCATTAGATGTTCAATATTTATTTATATTCTTATTCCTGAGGATATTTTTAATCAATTTGATATATAATATCATAGGATTTGGACCAGTTGATTAAAAGTCATTCAATTAATATATTATGTATTTTTATTTAATTAAATCCCTATGATTGGAATAATTGAATTATTTTTCTTAAGAAAAAAATTCAAATTATTCGGATATTATTTAAGTGGGCGCGACCCAAATCCAAAACACGCGGGTCGGCCGGGGCCCGAAGACCCGGGACTGTCGCACCGCGCAGGTCACGGGTTGGCCCGACCAGCACAGGGGCTTCATCCCCGAGCCTCTGTCCTGACGGAAGGACCCAATTATGGGAACCATAATCGATCAATTTCGGTACATCCCGATCATGGCATAATAAACCATTGGTCACTACACATTCACCATGGTCATGCGCATCGAAGGGGACCCAAAGCCCTCTATGAGGCGGTCTGGATCGGCTAGACCCTACTCACCCGAGATCTCTCGTAATGGGGCTACTGTGGGGAGATAATTCTCCCCACAGAGGCCATGCCAGACCCAAGGCTTGATCCCAACACCTTCAGGGTGGTGAGACGGATCGAAGCCCCCTGGTCTGAGGGCCTGATGTGGTATGGAACGCCGGGACCTTACTCACCTGAGGCGTTCCTTAAGGACTTAGCCCGATCAATTGATTCAATCGATCGGGGCTAGCTCAAGGCACAATTTCAATAGCCTTGATTTCGAATCGATAATATCTAGCTATATGCAACAAATGAAGGAAGGTCCGAGCCTCATTGGCTCGAAACAGGCAAGTGGGGGACTTGATTCGTCAGGATGACTCGGGGTGATCGACTGAGGGTTCGGCTGGCCTTAGCTGAGCTTCTAGATGCTGCAAAGGATCCTGAACTTCAGGATACCTACTATCAATGGTTTGAGAGCTCCTAGGATTGCCTATGCAAGCTTGAGTGATCGACAATGTCGGAAGAAAAAAGAGAGTTCAATTGATCAGCAAGGATCAGATGGAGCAATGCTAGGGCTATTTATAGCCTTGGCAGATGATTGGGAAGCTTATGGAGGTAATTCTTCAGGCTGGGGAGGCCCGAGGGGGTTGGTCCATGGCCTAGCTCTCGAATTTCTAATTTGAGCTCGGCCAGGTCATAAGGCCCAAATGGGGCTCCTTGCCGAGAGGGGGGAGGTCGCAACGATCTGCTGAGGTGGATGCGGGAGTGGAGGACAAGCTCGTCTGCTGGCAGTACAGGGAGATCATCCCTGTCAGGCGTAGGCGAGAGGAAGACAAAGGTCCACAGTAGCGGAACCTTCGGATATCATCTGGTCTATCGATCGGAGGGCGCTACGGCTGGGATTAATCGGATCCTAACGACCGATCACGGGAGTGATCTTAGCCATAGGATCCACGAGTTCATCTAATGGTGGATCCGCTATCCCGCTGAATTAAATCTGGACCATGGGATCTAAAGGTTCGACGGTGAGATTAGCAGGATTCCGCTGTCGTGTGACCCGGGCTCCACAGCGGATCACCCGCAGTCTACACAGCGGATGCCGACTGTTAAATTACTTTAAAGGGTATATTTGCAATTTAGAAAAGTTAGGAACCCTTTTGTGCAATTAATCCATTTTAATTAAATGTGAATTATGGCCTAAATGATTTCTAAATTGCACCAAACTTTCAGCCCTAACTAATTTGGGGGTGAGAAATTCAAAAATATAATCAGATTTTAGTTCTGAGATCAAAATATTTTAGGTCTAATCTAAGGCATCTAGACTGATCAAAATGTCATTTTGGACTTAGAGAAGTCCAATGGACTTCAAATTTCTTAGACAAGCTCAATTTGATACTCTAGAAATAATGGTATTAAAATTGAAGATTGATTATGCTATATATATTAGCATGGTAACCACCTATGGTTTTTACAACACTCCTCAATGAGTAATGTCATGTACCCCTTATTTCTCCTAACCCCTATACATTAGGGTAAAATGTGCAAGATCAACAAGTAACGAAACCCAATGCAATGTTATTCTAGATGTTCTATATTTATATTTCATGCAATAATATTATCTTGTATGAAATATTCAAGAAATAAGGCACAAAATATAAGAAATGCGAAAGCACAAGTAAAACAATAGTGAGCAGGGGACTCTACTACACATTTTGACATCAATTATTATCTATTAAATCATTCTAATTATTTGAAGTAACACAAGTTTAGGATCTTCAATTCCTACTATCGAATGTAGCTTAGAAGCATAACCTTATATGTTAAAAGTAATTAGAACTGATCAAGTTCAAATTTAATTTAGTTAATAAAGACTATAAGTTAAATAAGAAATCATTACGTCCTAATTAATGAATTTAGATGTTCCAAACTAAGATCTGATCAAGATCTATTAAAACTAAGAATTATGCATTAAACACCACTAATTGGAGTTAATAACATAATCTCAAGGTAATACTTAAGGACTATAATTTAAATCTACATTGTGAACTAATGATTAAGACAAATCCTATCAAGCAAATCAAGGCTTAATAAGATGAATCTCCTAGTCTTAATCTATAATTAAAAGATAAAATAATCATAATTAAAGTATGAAAATCTAGAAATTAATAAAACTAAGGTTTCATTCATTAAATATCCCATTTACTCAATGAATGAATTCTAACATAGGATATACTCCTAATTTTAAGGGAAAAGGTCCAAGGTGCAAGTAAAGTTCCTAAAGAAATTCCTAATGAATAGACTTAGAAAAATTCTAAGAATTGATTAAATTTATTTCAATTTACTTAATTTGTTATTTTTGTTTAATTAAGAAAGTTAAGAATGTATTTTAGCTAAGTAAGGAATATTATTCTTACTTAGAGCCTTTCAAGCCTAAATTAGGATGGTTGACAAATTATTCAGATTATGAGAATTAAGATTTAAATTGATCCTAAATCAATTTTATTGCTATTTTTAATAATTTAAGAGATATTTTAAGGAGAACACAACCTAAATTTTGAGCAAAATAACCATTTTGCCCCTACTTAAGGGTTCAAAAAGTTATTTTTTGATTTAGGGCTCTAAAATGGATTTTCTTACTTCCAAATGATTCCTTACTATCTAACATGAAGGTAAACAGTAAGTACACCAAATTTGGATTAGAAATGGGTTATATAGGTCCAAACTAAGGAATTTAACCTTTAAGGGCATTTTGATAATTTTACTTAGTGAAGTCTAAAAATTCAATTAGTTTATTGCTGTTTGCTATTCAAGAATTCCATAGAATCTAAGAACACTAGGTTCTGAGGTATATTGGATTAGTTATTAGTGTTCTAAGTTTAAGGGTAAATATGTCATTTCAAGGGTTAAGAGGGGTCAAAAACTTAACTTTTTCATTTGAGATTCAAATTCAGCAAACTCAGTAGCTATAACTTCTCTATATCACACTGAGTACTTTAAGTGGGAGTAGACCTAAATTGGATCTCATTTGTCCAAGTTATGACCTAATTAGGGTTAGGGGTGTTTTGGTCAACCTAGGGTTTCTAGTGGTCAAAACTCAAATTTTATTTCAAATTACTATTGGCACTGAATTTCTAATCTGATTAGCATTCTGAATTTCCTAATTTGGAGTCCAAATAATCAAGTTATGACCATTTCAATGTTGGGGTTCTATTTTTATGAAATGGGTCAAAACCAAATCTTTTCCATATTTAAAATTCACATTCAAATTTGATATAATTTGGTCCCACTAGGGTCCTAAGGTCCTTAAAATTCAAAAACTATGAAGTTTTAACAATTTCAGCCAGTCCTAAACCAATCCGGACAGTTCTGGGCGCTACAGCGTGCCTTAACGCCTTCTGGCCGAAAGTCAAGCATTACGGCGCACAGTGGCGAGCTGCAGCGGATTTCGGTGTTGTGGCGCACTGCATCAGGTTTCGGCGCTGTGGCGCGCTGCAGCGGATTATGGCTGACTCAACTCAAAGCTCGGGCGTTGCGGCACGTTGTGGCGCGCTGTAGTGCACTATGGCGACCTATGACGGACCCGATTTCAAACCTCGGGCGCTGCGGCGCGCTGCAGTGCCTGACAGTAATTTTGTCTGTGCGAAAATCGTAACGAGTCAACTTTTGGGCTCAAATACTCTCAACCTAGAGCACTTCACGTGCGGTGATATATACTAATGGAAATGTATTTTCGAGACCTTTCCATTAATACTAAAATAGGCACAAAAGGATTATTCTAACTATACAAATAATAAAGTTAAAGGTTAAGGTATGCAAAAAGAAGGAAAATATAGCATTTTATCTACAATGAAATTTAGTACCTTAATGAGCTTTAATGACTTCCACATTACAAATCACAGATATCTAAGGATGTAAAATAAGCATAAGAGTAAAATGAAGTAGCCATTGAATTCATTCAATGGGGGAAAGGAGGTACCTTAGCTTTCAAATGGAAGAAGATGGAGGAAGAAGCTATATTTTTTGCAGGAACTTGGGAGCTTGAGAGCTTCTTCAACACACTTCAATGGAGGAAGGAGGAGAGGCTTGGGAAGAGGAGAAAAGATTTTAGCTTTGAGAGTAAAGGGAGAAAGGGGAGGGCTAAGAGTTGCCTTTAAAGGAGAGAGGAGCATGGACTTTAGGATGGGATGAGATCAACTCATCCCATCACAAGCATGGGAGGGATGGGTTGGAGAAATGGAGAGGGAGAGGGGCTGGCTTGCGGCAGAATGGAAGAAAAGGGGGGGGTGTAACAACCCAAGTTATTAACCTTATCGATTAGGACTAATCTAAGTCATAATCTTGATCCAAAGTGTTAATCAATTCATTAGGAGTCATCCACTAAGACTAAGTCCAAATTCGGGGTCAAATGGACCAAATCCTGATTTTTGGAAAATCAAAAAACCCTGAAAATTGACTTATCTAAATTAACCTCAGATCAAAAATCGGAGTTTGCCATTACGCTCATTGCCCCCAAATTAGCTATGGATGATGTTTTCGAGTCAATCAGAAATCGTCAAAATTTTGACGAATATTTTAATAATATTTAATACCCCAAAATTGGAAAATTAAATACTAGTCGGAATTAAAATTTGACTTCACCATTGCAATCCTCACCCTCAAATTAGCCAAGAGTGAAATTTTAGAATCTTTCAGAAGTCGTCGAATTTTCTTAAATATTTTAATATATTTAAATTAATTAGAAAATAAGAAAAAATAAATAATCATCGAAATCAAAATCTGATTTCGTCAATTCGTTCCTCACCCCTAAATTAGCTTGGGGTGAATTTTTGGGATTTTTTGGAGATCATTTTTAAAATATGATTTTTGAGATTAATTAAGTTAATTTATTAAACTCTATTTTTGTCTTCTTCCTCTCTTCATTGGCTGGCTGGGACCCACAACCATCCAATCCCAGCTGAGCCCCCTTTCTTTTCATCCCCCTGCTATACTTAGCCTATCCTATCCCCTATCTCCTGCCAGCCCCTCCCATATCCCATCCATTGGTAGTCCTCTCCCCCATTAAGGGAGCCTTTGGCTCTCATCTCTCCACCCCCTCATTTTGCCTAGCTGAACTCATTCCTCTCTTCCCCTCTTCCCTTCCTTGCTATGCCTGCTACTGAAAGAAACCTCAGCCACTTCCTCTTCTTGCTTGTAGTTGAAGAAGAAGAAGAAAGGACCTCTCAAGCTCTCAAACCTATCCTAGGAAATCTGTCATTGTCAAAGCCAAGGTACTTCCTTTCCCCTATTGAATGTATTCAATAGCTACTTTATTTCACTCTTATACTTAGTTTGCATCCTTAGAAAGCTGTATTTAAGGTATGGAGTTCATTAGAGCTCATTAAGGTTGTGATTTTAGGAAGATGAAGCTGTCCTATTTTTCTTTATTTTTGCATACTTGTTCCTTTAACCCCACTGTTTACATTGATAACTTAATCTTTTGCTGCTTATTTGGGTATCAATGGAAAGGTGTTGGAAAGAGCTTTCCAACGGCATATGGCACCATATGTGAAGTGCTTTAAGTTGAGAGTAATTGAGCCTGAAATTTGACTCATTGATATTTTCGCACAGGCGAAATCACCGTCTGGCGCTCAAGCGCGCTGCAGCGCCCAAGTTTCATGTTAGGGTCTGCTATAGCCCATCATAGTGCTTGAATTTTGAATTTAGGTCCATTACAGCGCACTACAGTGCGCTACAACACCAAAATCCGCTATAGCGCACCATAGCGCCTGAGTTTCGAATTTGGGTCCGCTACAGCGCTATAGCGCCAAAATTCGCTATAGCGCGCCGTAGCTCCCAGAAATATTGAAATGACCATAACTTGGTCATTTGGACTCCAAATCCAAAAATTTAAAGTGCTAGATAGTTTATAATTCTAGTGCCAATAATAATCTAAGATAATATATAGGTTCTGAACCTTAGAAAAATTAGAAAATGACCAAAATACATTGAATCTTAATTAGGTCATAACTTAACCAATTGAATTCTAATTTGAGTCTACTCCCAATTAAAATACTTAGTGTGATATAGGGAAGCTATAACCACTGAGTTTGCTGAATTTGGACACCAAATGGAAGAGTTAGCTTTTTGACCCCTCTTAATTTAGAAAATTACCAATTTACTCTTAGAAATTCAAATGGCTATAATTAATTCATTAGACCTCAGAAATTAGTGTTCTTAGATTCTATAGAATTCTTGAACAACAACCAATAGTAAATTATATAAAAATTTAAATTTCATTAAGTGAAATTTACTAAAATACCCCTTAAGTCAAAAAACCCTAGTTTGGACCTATATGACCTATTTCTTATCCAAATTTGGTGTACTTACTGTTTATGTTCATGTTAGGTAGCAAGGAATCATTTGGCAGTGAGAAATCCTAATTTGAAGCCCTAAATCAAAAAGTAGCTTTTTGGACCCTTAAGTAGGGGCAAAATTGTCATTTTGCCCAAAATTTAGGTTAAGTATCTTTAACTCCTATATTATCTTTTAAGTCAATAAAACAAGTATTAAAACTATATTAGAATCCTCTAAGTAAGTAAAATTAGCTATTATGTCAAATTTGTTAAAATCCCCAAAATTTCTCTAAGTCTTTTCCTTAAGAAATTCAACACCTCACAATAAGATTATTCCTAAGATTAGGGATAGATCATATGATAGATTTTATTTATCGAATAATAAGGTTATTCAATGAATAAATCCTTGGTTTTATTAGTTTCTAGATTTCACAATTTATTTTGATTATTTTGTCTTTTAACCTTAGATTTAGGATATGATACTCATCCTATTAAGTTTGATTCGCTTAATAGGGCTTACCTTAATCGATAGATCACTCTTAGACTGAAGCATAGATCTTATGTCTTATCCTTTTTGGATTATGTAATTAAGTCCAATCTCGTGGTGTTTAATTCATAATCTATAGTTTAGTAGATCTTGATCAGATCTTAGGTAGAACATCTAAATCCATCTAATTAGGATGTTGTGATTCGTTTCTTAAGGCATAGTCGTACTTGATTGAATTATATTAGAACATGATCAGTTTTGATCCTTTTAAAACTTATAAGGTCATGCTTCTAAGTTACACTCGATAACAAAAATTGAAGATCCTGAACTTATGTAACTTGGAGTAATTAGAATGGTTAAATTAGAAAATAAATTATATCACCATGTTTAGTAGAATTTCTGACAACTATTTGACTTTGTGCTACGCATTCCTTGAATTTTGTGATTATTTTTTCTTAAACATGTCATAGAATAAAAATATTATTACATAAAAATAAAACTTAGAATATTAGGAAAATAATTACATTTGGATTCAGTTCATGATGGATTATGGTGCACATTACTGTAACGAATAGGGGTAAGGAGAGATCAAGATGCTTAACATCACTCATTGAGGAGAGTGTGTTAAGCTTGGGGCCCGTTCAGTCTTGTAGACGTGCTTGACTCCTCAGTTGTTTTTGAAATTATCCACAAAAATAAAATAAAATAACTAAAAGATATTTGCATAGTTTTATCTTCCTCTTCAGTCATATAGTACCATATTGATATTATGTCTTCCCTAGCCCATAAAGGTTATGGGAATATATTGGGCCGGATTGGCCAATTCTTTCTAATATTACAGTTATACATTCTTTCTTTATAGTTTTTAGCTTACTATTTATTATGATGTTGATGCATGTTATTTCAGTCAGCTGTAGATATATTATTTTTACCTGCTCACTTGTAGAGATATATGTATAGGATGCTAGACTTTACTGCTTATTATATGTACCATTTTCATATTAATATTTTAAATTAGCATATATTAATGATCATCAACATGTTTAGGTTTAGATTTTCTTTTCAGTATTTTCACTTACTATATCACATATGTATGCCCTACTTTGTTTAGTTTACTTGAGATGTGCTTTTGCCTCAATTCTTGCTTAGTTATAAATATTACATTTATAACTTATCCTCATCTCCTTGTATACTTACTTGCTCCCATGCTAAATAGATGTTTAATTTGTTTAGAGTAAAATTGTGATATTAACAAATGCTTAATAAATTATTTGCCTAAAATATACTTATATATTTTATCTAACAAAAATTTTCTTTATTGGTTGGGGCCCTGACATTGTGAAACTGACAATGTCATATATTGAGCAGTTTAAGGATCCTGTGCCTGAGGAGGAGCCTTACTTAAAGGAGGCGCAACATCTTGGACCAGAAGATACTTAGTTCTCTTTTATCCCATAGTGAGGATGAGAGTTATTTATTTCATTTCATAAACTTTACTTAAAATATTATAATGATACAGATACTGTAACAGTGTTTACTTTCTGCACATTATTATTTTCTGAGCTATTTCATTTTATTTCATATATGATGTATGGTGAATGAATGTAATGTTTACTTCTTTTTCATTTCCGCACTCTGTATGTATGTTAGACTTAGTGACTGATTCTCTTATTTATTGTGTGCACATCTTTCCCTTAACAGTGGATTGTGGATATTACCTAATCCAATAATAATTGAGGGATTTACTAGAGTGGCACACCGCTCCTTAGTCTAATGATTGTGGACTTAAGGAGTGGGGCGCCACAGGAGGTGCCAGCTAGGAGAGAGAAAAATGAATAAGGAGAGAATACAAATGGATTTTAAATTAATTAATTAATCTCTAAAATTCATATTTTATAAATGATCTCTGAAAAATCTCAAAAATTCACCTCTAGCTATTTTGGAGGTGAGGATTTAATAGCGAAGTCAGAATTTGATTCTGACGAGTATTTAATTTTCCTATTTTTCAGGGTATTTAATTATATTAAAATATTCAATAAAATTCGACAACCTCCAAACGTGTCCAAAATATCACCTCGAGCTAATTTGGGGGTGTCGATCACAATGGCGAAGTTGGATTTTGATTTTGAGGTCAAATTAAATATCTTAATTTTCCATTAATTAAATATTTGATGAATTTTTGATAACTTTCGATTGCCACCAAAACATCACACCTAGCTAATTTGGGTGCGATGAGCGCAATGACGAAGTTCAATTTTTGATCTGATGTTAAAATAATTATGTCAATTTCCAGGGTTCTTCAAATTCCCAAAATCAGGATTTGATCCATTTGACCTCTGATTTGGACTAAGACTTGGTGGTGAACTACTAATGACTTAATTAGTGCACTAAAATCAAAGTTAGGACTTATATTAGTCCTAATAGGCTAGGGTAACAGCTTGAATTATTACATGATGAGACCTTCTGATTGATAAATGGATCGGGACTAGAGGACGACCCTACCACCAGCAATGCAAACCCTAGTATCCTAGGTTTGAGAGTGAGCAGGGTGTTACTGTGGCATCTAGCCTAGATCCATGGCGATCAGGTCTAGCTAGCCCTAATTGAAACCACACGATTAACAATCGGACACGCGAAATATAGTTTCAAAATGGAAGATTAACAATTGCATGAATATAGTAGTGGGTTGGGGAAGTACCTGCGATCGACAGCTGCGAGGAGTTAAGGCTAGAGGATGATGGTCCGAGTTCTAGAGGTCCCGAATTGCGTAAACTAGCATCTCTAAGTGCATATGGGAGCTAAAGGGAAGGCGAGACGGACTTGCCGAGGCTAGGGGAGGCCAGATTGGCCACGGCTAGCGGTCAGTTGTGCGTCGTGCGACGCATGGAACCCTAGGTTCCTGGAGGAGACGGTGATGAGTCTACTGTCTGATCAAGCAGTCAGATGGCTGGATCGCACCATTAGAATGGGATGGCGGAACAGGGAACGACGGTTAGCCAATATACGGCATCGCTTAAATTAAAATGTTAATATTATTTAATTTAATTCAATTATTTTCTTATTTAAAATGAAACAATTAATTGAATTTAGAAAAATTCCAAATATTCACCCCTAGCTAATGAGGGTTGAGAAACGCAACAGCGAGGTCAGATTTTCATTTTGACAAGCATTTTATTTTCTTTATTTTCAGTGTATTTAAATAATATTAAAATATTCGACGAATTTTTGACGACTTCCAATTGCTACCAAAATATCACCCTTAGCTAATTTTGGGGTAATAAGCTCAATGGCAAAGCCTGATTTTCGATCTGAGGTTAAAATAATTAGATAAATTTTAGGGTTCCTGAAATTCCCAGAATCAGAGTTTGATCCATTTGACTCTTGATTTGGACTATGTTTTAATGATGTTTTAATGGTGAACTCCTAATAACTTGATTAATACACTAAAATTAAAATTAAAACTTATATTAGTCCTAATTGGCTTGGGTAATAACTCGAGTTGTTATAGTATTGATAAATACAGTTAAATAAACTAAGTGTTCAATATTATCTTTCTTGAGAATATACTAATTATGTATATGTACTCCCATCATGTGATAATTTAGAAAGTTATAGGATCTTAGTTAAATTGAGTAAATTTAGTTTAAGATAATATCTGATCAAATTTTTTATTATAGTAATTTTAATAAAATGTGCTTATTATGACAATCAAAATGTACATTTTTATGTTTTACTTTAGTTTATTTCTTAATTTTTTTGATGATTTAAGAACCATATTGATTTAAAAGTATTTGGCATGAATTGCATAAGCATAAGCATCAAAAAGTATTGTGAATTATAGGATGCAATATGTATCAATTTGAGTAGAACTTATGGGATGCAGCAGGCATCATGGACATTAGGATTCCTTAGGGTGCATGCGGTGCCAAATGCATAATGATAGCTCAAATAGTGGCATAATTAAATGCATATTTAGTGGCATATAACACAGTTTTATTTCATCTTTTATTTTAGTTTCAGCTTATTTACTATTTTTAATTTTCAGTACTTAGTCTTCTAACCACCATTTTACCTTATTTTCAATTTCGTATAATTTTACACTTGTCAACTATTTTAGTGCTTTCCTACAATATTGGTTGCTTACTTAAATGTTGAACCTTAGATAACTATAAATGTATATAGTAGTTTTAGTTGTGTTAGATTTATTGTCTAACACGTGGTACTTTTGGGATCCCACAATTTGCTATATCCAGAACAGTATGAGGAGCTAGCTCAGGAAGCTTCCTAAGAGATCTAGGAGGAGTTTGTAAAGCGTTAGCCTACTTAGTCTTTAGCTTTTATTTTTTTTGCATTAATTTACTTTTTGTAGTGAGCGAGGGACATTTTTACTATTATTTTCATTAAAGCAAATAGTCTGTAATAATATAATACTAGATGCATTTTCTTTTTTTTTATAGAATGAATACTCTTACTTAGCTTCTGTGTTGAATGATATGGATGAATGCTATAGATTCTGCACTCTATTGTTATTTCTACTTATACTTAATATTTTGACGTGATCAGTATAAATAATATTAATACTCATATATATTGGATTCTTATTAAAAATCACTTTCATAATCTAATGTATATAAGTACTATATTTAATACTTAAGATAAGTATTTCACCATTATCTTAAAGATTAGTCCTCAGCTCTCTTTTGGGGTTGAGTTTCAGCAGTTCAGTCAGCAGAAATCTAGGAAGGTTTAGCAGTAACGCACCGTTCCACCACCAATTATTCTTAAATCACCTCAGTTGCACGCAGCGATGAGACGGGGCGCTACAAGTAAGCCCTGGAAGAGGAATCATAATTTTTTGAGTTTCTTTTTTGTTATTGAATGTATGCATGTTGAAGTATTTCTCATTTTATTATGTTTATTACATTATTATACTAAGCCTTACTAACCAAATATATAGTCATTATATATATATATATGTGTGTGTGTGTGTGTGTGTGTGTGTGTGTGTGTGTGTGTGTGTGTGTGTGTGTGTGTTGCCATTCTACTTAAATAAGCCATTAAAATTCTGTTGAATCATATAGTATACATATTAAATTGGATTTGTCTTATAATCCAATGCCAGGTCACCATAACCATCCACCTCTAAAGGCTTCCCATAAAATGAACCCAAAAAAAATAAAATTATTGAGTTATTAAATGAACTTTAAGAAGTGAAAATTTAATCTAAATTCGTGCAATAGGAGGTTCAATTATAGGGTGTATGTCCATTTGAAAATTTAATATAGAAACCCTTAACATACAAGATACTTCTAGAGAAAGTTATTGTGTAGTCATCCTTATGAGACATTTTTTAAGAAAAATGGTGATTGATAAGGACAATATAATAGTTTCTAATCAATCCAAGATTATTAAAATACCTTTTAATATCTTGCATATAAGTTTTTCCACTAGTTTTTTTTTTCACAGGTGTGAAGTTAAAAGGTTTAATCAATATATTTATTTCTTTATTTTAGAGCCATAATGTAGGTCTACTTTATGCGTAATATTCATCTTGATTCCAACCATTCAGACATCGTTTACTAAATCACTAGTCAAAGCCTCAATGAAATAAAAAAGATTTTATAGATGTTGTAGTATTAGGTTAGATGTTATGTAAGTTGGGTAAAGGTTTAATATTGATAGGAGCATGTGCAACATCCAATATAATTCTAACATCTCTATGAGTCAATAGCCTGATAAGAAATTCCATGAGCATCTCCCATGATCGACCCACTTATAAATCATTCATAAATTTAATGTATCATGAGGGGCATAATAGAAGTAAGCAAAAGAACTAAAAGGAGAAGAAAAGAAACAAAACACACAAAACAAAAGTATGGGAACAACAAAATATGCACTCAATTTAACCCATTAAGAAAAAGAAGTGAACTGCATATAAGTGCTTAGATAGAATTATGAATATATAAAACATATTAAGCCTTTGAAGGTATATAATCAGAATCTTTGCAATCTGCAAAACAACTTTAATTACGCAAACAGTTCAAAAAATCCCAAAGGATGAAATCTTAACTTGATTGAAAGCAAGTGCACATAACCTTAAATTTGCTCATAGGCGAAAGTCTCTATAGTTGCTTGATCCACGAAAAATAACACTGCTGATCAGTAGATGAATGTGAAAATAGAGAATGAAAACAAAGATCAAAGGAAATCATCAAAAAATGCAAAGGATCGCGCAAAATCTTTCATGGAACAATGCATAATAAACTAGTTCAAGATATCGTCCTGTACGGAATTTCGTAAGCGAATGGAAGAAAATAAATTAAAATTCTTATATTTTGTTGACACAACATATAAATACACATAGTTCTAGTATTCAAAGTAGACATCATTTGCTTCAATCACTTTTGACAATGTTTTCTTTTGACAATGTGTAATCTTTTGCATGAATAACATTTTGGTTTTCTATAGTAAGTCGGGGGGCACCGTAAAGTGCTAGAATACATTGGAATTTGCTCACTATATTTATGAGAATGTTTTTAGTATATATGCATATAGAAGCTACTAAAAAAGGAAATACTTTGTTTCTAACTAGCGGAGCATATAGTAAATGATACTAACATAAATTTATCTCTTATTGTACATATTTCGACTCCCAAGCCAGTATTCGTGATTCTTAATCTATATTTAATTAAACCTTAAAATTAATCTCAATAACACGAGTAGGTGATTGATCTGCTAATAGACAAACCCTCGAGATTGGTCTATCTATTTGAATTTAGATATTACTGTCTTCTCTTAACAAGTATATTTTACTATCTAATAAATATTCATATATATATATATATATATAAAAAGAAAGAAAATAAGTTATAATAAAAGTAAATATGCTTATAAGATTATTTATTAAGCCATATATTAACTTCTTTGAAAAAAAAACCAAAGTTATTCGAAATCATAAGCACCCCACTTAGTCTAATTGTTATCATTTGACAAAAATAGCATTTTGACGCCTACGGATCGTATGGGCCCCACTTCGCATAAGTGGACAAATTGAGGGAATTGTTGGCCACGGCTCGACCAACTCTTCGCATTTAACTGTATTAATCCAATTTTTTCTTAAATATTAGTTACAATTATAATTAAATTAAAACTATTTAATTGCTTAAAAAACAATATTATTTTTTAAATAATTTACTTTTTGTTTTATTTATTTATTTATATACATATATGCATTTTAGTAAGCTGGCTTCAATTTAATTAAAATAGCATCTTTTCGCATATTATTTTTTTCGGCGGATGCGATGCGGAATAAAGTGATACCTACTACCTACAAAGTAATTATCAAGTCTTTAATCATAGATTAGTGGTTAAGCATTGTAACTAGCTCAAAACACAGCTTAACGGTGGGTGGGTGGGTGGCGAGCCACGTGCGCCGAGCAAAGCTCGGTGGTGAGCGGTGACGTCAGCTCTTATATACGCGGAAAGGCCTTCTGCGTCCACACGTTCCAAATAGAATTTTGCATTCAAATTAGTTCTCTAAAATGTTTAATTATTAAAATATGCATACGAAATATATTATTTAATAAAAATTCGCCCACTTTGTTGGATGGCACGTGAACAGATGACCATGCACATGCACTTTGATTCTATCTCTATTTTGTATTATTCGAATATTGCCAGTCAAGTAAATTAATAAAATAAAATAAAAAATAGAGAAAATATTAACCGCTAATTAATCTACTAAAGATCCCCTAATCCCAACTCAGATATAATCCTTCACCTTAAACGGCGCACGGCGGGAAACAGTGTGCGAGAAAGGGTCCCCCCCATTCCCAAATCAATATAGTTGACCCTGGAAGCAGTTCTAAACCGGAGATTAAATCTCTAATGATTCCATTAAACTTAATTAAAAGGAAGCCCGTGCCTCTTTTTCATTTCCTAATCATTAATATTCCGTTTATTTATGGATGGTTGAGTAAAAACAAAGATACCTATATATCTAAAATATCTGAAAAGCAGCAGCATATAGATAAATAATAGAGAATAAAATAAGATGATAATTGGGTGCGAATATCCAATAAAATTGAGTCATTTTGATTCGCGGAGTTATCCATCTTGATTCGAATCCTATTTAAAATAAGTCGAAATGATTTGAATTCGACTTGAACTTGAACTCGAACTCAAACAAGTTCGAGTCGAGTTCGAGTAAGGGCTGACTCAACTAGAACACGACTCTAAATTGGCCCTCACTTTTGAGTCTTGTTCATATTTTATAAATTTAAAATTTATAGTGCATTTGTAAATTTTAAACAGTATGATAAATGTTTATATTAAGTTTAAATGATATTCTTATTGATATTTTATATAAGTTTAAATAAACATTGATATTTAATATAAGTTTAAATAAACATTTATCATACTTGGCAAAATCACTCATAAATTCAGATAATGATATAATTTCTTATAAGAACTCCAAAATTAAGTATGCTCAAGTTGGAATAAATCTAGGATGGGTGAAATACTGGAAAATTATATTCTGAGAGAGAAATCATGAGACCATTAAGATCAAAGCGGACAATAATTTGATGCTTAAGAATTCGGGCTATTATAATATGTATCATTAGCAGGCCATTGAGGCTTAGATCGAGGGAAATGTTATACAGGGCAAAGTGCCACTCTGTGTGAGTAGGTTAAGGCACTACATGGTAGGGAGTATACCTCTTGAGCCTGTAGAAACCAACTTTAGTTCTATTAACTCTAAAGAAAGTTTTTAGATATATTTGTGAATATTGAAGATGATATTAGTTGCTTAAATTGAGGAGCTTGTGAAACCACCATTAAGTATAATTAAACTGAACTCTTAAACATCGATGCAACTTTTTAGATATTATGAATTATTTAATAATAATTCTAAAATTAAGCGTGTTCAAGCTGGTAGCACTCCCAAGATGAGTGACTTGCTAGCCAATTATTTGATAAGAACAAAACTATGAGGCCAATAAGATTAAATGAGATAATATTTTAATCCTTAATAATTTGAGTTATTACAAATATGTCTATAAAAACACTAATTTGCCATCATGACAATTAAATAATAATTTAGGGTGATTTGATTTATAGATTTGACAAATTATAAGATATAAATAATTATACCAAAATGAATCTAGTGAAAGGGACAAAATATTTTAAATATCAATAATAAATAACTATATAATTAAGGAAATGCTAAATTTTTCTTAAATGAAAATTGAATTCCTTACTTTAAGAGGGAGAATGAATATGAAAAAATGAGGAAACAAACTTAGAGCTCAAAATAAAAAATTAATTATATATTTGAATCCCATTGAAGATAACCTAAATAGCACTATTTATGATGAATTAAGAAATTTGTAAAATCAAAATTTATATGTATTTGTATTTTAGAGAAAGTTAAAGATACTTTAACAGACTATTGAAAGAAGCAATTAAATAAACAATGCATACATAAGTGTGGCAACCAGATGTCGGGTCAGTGAAGGCTAACTCGACATCGAGTTCTATGAATAGTGGAAATTTAAATAATTGGAAAAATGACAATTACCTCAGATGTTTATTTAAATCACATGGCTTTTTAATAAAAACAAAGAAAATAAGGAAAAAGATGTCATTAGTTTAATGACAACTTTAACAATCTAGGTTGTTACTTAGGTCATTTAGGATTAATCCAAGTCCTAATCATGGTCCCAGTGCACTGATTAAGTCACTTGGAACTCATTACTAAGACTTAGACTCATTCAGGAATCAATTTGATCAAATCCAGACTTCTGGGAAATTCCTGAAACCCTGGAAATTAACCTAATCATTTTGACTTCAGATCAAAAATCAGACGTCAACATTGCGTTCACCACCCCCAAATTAGCTAGGGGTGATGTTTTGGTGGCAATCGGAAGACGTCGAAAATTCGACGAATATTTTAATATTATTTAAATACTCGAAAATGAGAAAATTAAATACTCGTTGGAATCAAAATCTGACTTCGCCGTTGTGTTTCTCACCTCTCAATTAGCTAGGGGTGAATATTTGATAATTTTTAGAAATCATTCGATTAATTAAGATTAATTAATAAAAGCAATTAACAAACTAATTATTTAACTCAAATATATATATATATATATATATATATATATATATATATATATATATATATATATATATATATATATATATATATATTCTCATTTTCCCTCATTCCTTAACCTAAGAAGCCGCATGCCCTAAATCCCCAACCGTGAGCTGAACGCAAGCAATGGATCGGCCGACACCTTCTCTCCTCTCTCGACACCTCTCCTCTCCATCGCTCGACACCTCGCCTCTCCTCTCCCTCGTGCTACGACACGCGTCCTCCTCACCTCCTCGCAAACTCCGCCACCCTCCTCCTTAAAATCCAAAGGCTTTAAGCTCTGCGCCTTGGCTCCTCTCGGTGAAACCTCGCTCTCCCCCCCTCGCTCGACAGAACCCCTCTCGGCCGATCCCCTCATCCTCACCTTCTTTCTCATTCGGCGCCGTTAAGGTACTCACTTTACCCCCTTCTTTTTGTTGTACTTCGCCTGATTTAATTCCTTAGTATAATTTACAAATGACTAATGATAATCTAGGATTTTTCAAATGTTAAAGGGATGCGTTATTGATTATTCAAAGTAAATATGTTCATATTTCTTACTGAATAAAGAATATAGAATCAATGCTTTTATCACAAGCAACTTTGCATATATATATATATATATATATATATATATATATATATATATATATATATATATATATATATATATATATATATATATATATATATATATATATTATGCTGTTTATGCACATTAATCATTTTAATTGGTATTCAGTTTGTATAATGATGATTTAAATCTGTTTTAGATTTTCATATTTCCTTTAATATAAAGAACCTATTGTTAAACTTTAAATAGGCTTGTTATTAATTCTAAACTAGTATAATATGAACAAGGTTGTGAAAGCCAAATAAATATGCTTATTCAATTAAAAGTGTGTATCCTTAAATATATTTAAGTTTATTTCATATGGCTATAAAATGATCATAAATGCTTTTAAATTTAAATCAATTTCAAAGGAGTTTTATTAAGTATTTAATTATACATGTATTATTCTTCAAATTTTATATCAAATCAATGGTTAGAGCAAATGCTAAGTTCATAAGAAGGATAATCAACTATGTTATTGTCATATAAGTACTTATGTAAATATATCTACACTTGTATCAAGTATCTTTTATATTTTAATACAATTATACATAAATATATCTATAATGCCATAATTATAATTCGAACAGCTTATGAGAGGCAACCATTGTAATTATGTGTAATCCTTCCTGTTGCTTTATTAGTTCAAAACTATAGTGATTCAACTTAAATCTGCTTATGTTAACTACAAATACTGTAATAGAAGTTGTGTCAAAATTATAAATCTTAAACAACGATACTAAATAGATAATGTTAGTTGTGAGTTGAATGAGAAATAGTGTTGTAAAGAGATTAGTATCAAAGCTTGTATGTTCAATTGCAGTCTTCCTTCTTTTATAAAATAATTAAGTTTAAGTTTTACGATATGAGATCAACCTCATATAATGCCTTCTTAAACTCTTCTAATCTTCTCTATTTCATTCTCAACCTTCCTAATAACATTAGTTAGGATTTGTATTTGAGTGTTAATCTTAGTGATTAAGAGCTATTTTCTTAGAATTAGGAATAGATCATATGTTAGAATTCGTCTATTGAGTAAATTGGGTTACTCAATAGGTGAAACCTTGGTTTTAATAGTCTTATAGATTTTCTTAGTTTGTTAATGATTATTTGATCTTTCAATCTTAGAACTAAGAATAGAAATCTATCATATTGAGTATAATTTACTCATTAGGATTTGCCTTAATCTAATTTTGGGAGATTTGAGTTCCACATCTTAGACCCTTAGATATACCTTTAGATTGAGTAATTAAACCCCATCATTTGGAGTTAAATCCTAAATCCTTTCATCTTGATATAATTAATCAAGAGGGTTTGGGATCATTAAAAATAATAACTTAGGATGATTGATTTACTTATTTAACCTTGTAGATGACATTGATTCAGTTATAATTAGGATGTGGCCAGTCCTAATTATGTTCAACTTATAGGCTCGTGACTCTAAATTACAGACAGTGTAGGAATTTATAATTCTGAATCTTATGTAACTTAGAGTAGTTAGAATGATTAAATTAAAAAACCAGTGATATCACAAAGTTTGTGTAGTACTATTTTTTATTCCTTGAATTTGATATGCTATGCTTTTTCCTTATTTTTGAGCCTCTTTACACTTTTGGACATACTTAACATAAATACTTGATAGATACTTTATAATATACTTTGAATTACATTCATATAACATTTATATATAAATAAAACAAACAACATTATACTTGTGGTTTATATTTTACTTAGCCTGCCATTTAGTATTACTTTACTTTAGGACAGCTTTTGCCTAGGGAATTTCCCCTATGGTATGTTACTTTGGCATTGGGATGTTTCTCCTATATGCTTATTAGGTACTTTGTAGCTTTTACTTTAATCTGGGATGTTTCTCCTAGATTATTTATATGGGATTTTACTTTAGGATCTGGGATGTTTCTCCTAGATGCCATTTTGGTGGATATTACTTTAATCTAGGTTGTTTCTCCTAGATGAGCAGATGGACTTTACTTTTTGGCAGACTAAGTAAGAATATCTCACACCGTACAGTTACTTTAATTTATTTTACTTTACATTTAACTTTAATTTACTTTACTTTAACTTTTTAGTTATTTTTCAATCACTTTACAGTTGGCTTTTCAGTTGTCTCTACAGTTTATTTACAATTCTATCCCTATTAATTTTTTATTTTCTGCAGTTCTTCAGTATTACAGAATTTCTTGTAATATTATTTTATTTCAGTCATTTCACTTTATTTAAAAGCATATTAGGATGCTAGATTTACTTTTAGTACAGTACTTTTACTTTATAATATAAATTAACATGTTTAGTTTGTTCATATTATTTAGGACTTTTCTTTGTACTTAGTAGATTTATATTTGCACTTTAGTTACCTTTTTATGCAGCTTGAGCTAAGGTATGTCTTTACCTCACAAATTGTTAAGTTATAATTCATTATTATAACTTGTCTTTCTCCTTTATTGCTTTACTACTATTTTATGCTTAAATCTAGTTTGTGATATCATTAAAATACATTAAAACTGATTATCTTAAAATGTACTTAGACATTTTGTCTAACTAGATTTTTTTTTTATTGGCTAGGGCCCTATCATTATGAAATTGATAATGATAGAACTTGAGCTATTCTAAATTGTAGGGCTACTCGAGGATCTACTTCATGAGAAAGATTTTACTGTTGAAGAACTTTTGTTTTCTATTATTATTTTTCCTTTAATTATAAAAGGCTAAGTGTCTTTATTTCTCATTTCAGTTAAACTATTCAAATATTTGCAATAATTCATGTTAAATGGCATTTTTCTATTGATGTATTTATTCTGAGTTGTATATCTTAATTTTTCCTACTGTGATGGGATGGATGTTTACTTTTGCTTCCGCACTCTGTTTACTTTTCTGGTACTGTCATTTAGTGGTGAATTTCTTGAGAATGATAAAGTCATTGATTATAATGGGTTAGTATTACTCACTAACATAATCATAAGCAAGGACCTTGTCATTAGATGACCCCCTCACCATAATCATATTAACCTAATGGTTAACAAGACCACGGCGGGGAGCAGGCCACCACAACAACTCCAAAGCCCTCGCTAAACCGGTTAGATATCACCGTTTAGTCCATCCTTCAAACATGACAACATTCTAAATATAGCACCGAGATTGAAATTCCTATTAATTAGATATTGCTTTATATTTCACATTTCACTTTTTAGTATTAGCAAGCAGTAAATAGAAATAATGACATAAAATAATTATAGGAAATATGATTTTAGCATAAAGAAAGTATTGTTCTCAATTCCTACATAAGACTTGTTGTTGCACAATAATTCAAGCATGTTCCAGCTATTTATTATTCAACAAATTAGTGTAAAATTGTTGGTTTTGAGAAACAGCCAAAGTATAAGAGGATGTTGGTTTTTCCCAACTAACCAAGCATTATACAAAATTGGTTCCACACTATCAACCAAGCTTAAGAGGATTTTGGTTTCTCCAAACCAACCAAAAAATACACACT
Organism: Gastrodia elata; assembly: GCA_016760335.1. Lineage (NCBI taxonomy): Eukaryota > Viridiplantae > Streptophyta > Magnoliopsida > Asparagales > Orchidaceae > Gastrodia > Gastrodia elata. Next base: position 24,149,301 of record CM028674.1, on the reverse strand, counting down.
ATTGGTTCTGCACAACCAACAAAGCTTAAGAAGATGTTGGTTTCTCCCAACCAACCAAGCACACACACTTGACTTAAAGTAATGTTAAACTGCATTTAGGTGAATTTGCATTGATTCATTTATGTTATTTAGTACCAAATTTGGTAGGAACTTGATATTCATATAACAAGGAATTTCTTAGACTTAGAAAGTCTAAGTGATCAAAATGACTTATATCTTAGTTTATATCAGATAGGTTTAGCTCAAGGGAGCTAAAAAAATTAATTTCGATTTAGTGATCTATAAGTGCTCTAAAGACTAGAAAATGTGAATTTTAGTGAATTTGAAGTGACCTGACCATTTGCAGGGCTTTTGGCCAAATTTGGCTAAGTGCTTATATTGGGTTAGCTTGGGCTAGCCCAATTGGGCCAACATTTAATTTCAAGGTCTTAAGCGCAAATTTTTAGTCTTGAGATCATTCAAATACTCACCTAAGAATGTTGCTTCGATCTGAATTAAATTTGGAGGTTCATGGATCATTCTGGGCTACATGTGGTTTTATAATGGCCTAGTGTTAGATTAGAAGTCTTGATTCAACATTGAGTGCTACTGTGTACTTAATATTGGATTAGTATTTCATAACCCCTATTAAGCACTACTAAAGGCAAAGAATATATAAGATAGGGAACATAGATACATTTATAAGAATAATAAATATTCATTTTATTACATTCATCCAGAAAAATAAAAGAAAAATATTTGTCTCAGATTTAATAAATAATACAATTCACGTAACTTACAGTTTTTGCAACATTTAATAAATGAAAAGAAACTATCTCATTCTCACCAAAATGAAAACAAAAGTAAATAACTTCAAGGGACTTCAAATTTGCTCCCAAATCTCCTTCTCATCTCTTGGTTCACCAGTTAGCTCCACTCTAGGCTCTTTATCTACCTTATTTTTTTTTTACGTTAGGGCACAACCAATAAAAAGAAGATAAGTGGTTATACATATAAATTCTAAGCACATTATAATTTTTTCTAAGTATTTTAGTTTAAAGATATCACATTTTAGGTTAAGCACTTTAAGGTGCACAATGCAGTATAAGTAAAAAAAATATAACTAAGACTATAAGTAAATGATAGTAAAGTAAAGGCAATTAAGTAAGCTAATAAGTACACTAGGACATCTTACAAAAGAGAGGTTAAGAAATAAAAATTATATAAGAGCTGAAGTAACCAATTTCTAGGAACTTATATGCAAATATAGTAAGGAAACAAAGTTGTACTACAGTAAGTAAAAAAGAATTGTACGTGTAACAAACCAAGTTGATACCCTAGTCGATTAGAACTAAATTAAGTCTTAATTTTGATTCCATCACTCTTAAATAGTCATTAGGACCTCACCCTGAAGTTTTGATTCAAATCAGGGATCAAATGGATTGAACCTTGATTTTGGGAATTTAAGGAACCTAGAAAATTGGCCTAATTAAATTGATCTCTGATCAAAATCAAACTTTGTCATTACGCTTATTGCCCCCAAATTAGTTATGGGTGATGTTTTGGAGGCAATCAGAAGTCGTCGGAAAGTAGTCGAATATTTTAATATATTTAAAATACTCTGAAAAATAGGAAAAATAAATACTCGTCAAAATCAAAATCTAACTTTGACATTGCGTTCCTCACCCCTCAATTAGCTTGGGGTGAATATTTGGATATTTTTGGAAGTCAATTAATAATTTAATTTTACTTAAGAAATTATGTATTTAATACTTAAACTAAATTCCTTCATAGCTTCCGTCAAGTATCCTCCTGCATTGTTCCATGCTAGTGTACACCGTCTGTTTTGGCATTAGTCCCTTAGGACCGTTCGATCGGATCACATGATCCGATCTAATGGTCACTCGATCACCTTCTCCGGCCCCGTTGAGCTCACCCATGTGTCGGGCTGCCGCAGCCACCATCCAATCCCCGCATGCGGCATCTCGCAGTCTCTGCCACAATCCTGGTCAAAGTTAGTGGCATTTTTAGGTCATGTAATTGATGCTGAAGGCACTAGAGTCGATCAAAAGAAAATCCAAGTTGTTCAATAGTGGGTCCAACCTAAATCTGTAATAGAGATTCGCAGTTTCTTAGGACTCGCTGGCTATTATAGTAGGTTCGTCCCTGGATTCTTTCTAACTGCTTCATCGTTAACTCAGTTAACTAGAAAAAATGTTCCATTCATTTGGAGCACAACCTATGAAAAATCTTTTTAGAAGTTGAAATAGTTATTGAATTCTGATTATGTTCTAGCACTATCTCATGAGGGTAAAGATTTTTAGGTTTATACTGATGCCTCTTAGGTAGTACTTGGTTGTGTTCTGATATAAGATCGGTGTGTAATAGCCTATGCCTCTAGATAGCTTAAGCTTAATGAGAAGAATTACCCTGTGCATGATCTTGAACTTGTAGGGATAGTTTTTGCTCTTAAGATTTGGAGACACTACCTATATGGATTTAAGTGTGAGATATTTACTGATCATCAAAGTTTGAAGTACTTTTTCACTCAAAAGGAACTTAACTGCTATTAGCGTAGGTGGCTAGAGTTACTTTGCTACTATGATTTGGAAATCCAATACCATTTGGGTAAAGCTAATGTTGTAGCTCATGCCCTTAGTCGTAAAGCGACTTTATATTCCCTTTGTTGCAATGAATTTTTGATCAAAGATTTTGTCAAATTAAATCTTGATCCAATCAGTTCAACTGATTTAGGCACTCTACTATTTACTATTCAGTCAAATGATTCTCTAATATCTAAGATTGTCAAAATTCTGAAGGAAGATTCGAGTTACCCTGCGTTAATTCCTGAAATTGTTAGTGGCAAGAGATATGAATTACATCTTGGTGACAAAGGTGTGGTATTTCAAAAGTCCATGTTGTGGATTCCTAAGAGCTTGCAGTTACAAATATTGTCTGAAGCTCATAACTCTGACTATGTAGTGCACCTGGTAGTTGTAAGATGTATCAAGATCTCAAGCAATCATTTTGGTGGTCCTGCATTAAGCGAGATATAGCCATTTCCATTTCCAAGTGCCATCCCTATTCCTTGGTCAAGGATGAACACCAGAAGCTTGGTAAACTTCTTAAACCCATAGACATTTCTGAATAGAAGTGGTCTGACATTTCCATGGACTATATTGTAGGTTTACCTAAGAGTAAATCTAGTTCTAACTCTATTTAGGTGATAGTTGATAGACTCACTAAGTTGACTCATTTCTTAGTTATTTATCAGACTGATCCTATTGAGAAGTTAGCCAAGCTTTATCTAAAGAGATCATTTGTTTGCATGGTACACCAAACTGTATAGTTTCTGACAGAAATAGTAGATTCACTTTTAGATTTTGGTCAGCTGTTTAGTAATACTTGGGGACGAATTTAGCATTAAGTACTACTTTTCATCCCCAGATAAATGGTCAGACTGAGCGTATTAATCAGATTTTGGAAGATCTCTTGCATCTTTGTGTTCTAGACTTCGGTGGATCATGGAAAGATCACTTAGCGCTAGTTGAGTTCACCTACAATAATAATTATTAGTCCATTATTGGTATGACTCCTTATGAAGCTATTTATGGGAGGAGATGTACAACTCCAGTTGCTTGGACTAAATTAGGAGACTCTCAACTATTTGGTTTCGAGTTAATAGAAGAGACCACTAAGAAAGTTCAACTGATCAAGTGCAATATGACTACAACTCAGGATATACAGAAGAAATATCATGATGCTCATCATCATCAGTTGGAGTTCCAAGTGGGCGATAGAGCTTTTCTTAAAGTTAGTCTGATGCGTGGTGTGCATAGATTCGGTGTTTCTAGAAAGTTGAGTCCGAGGTATTTGGGACCCTTTGAAGTGATTGGAGGATTAGAACATCTACTTACAGATTAGAGTTGCCATAAGACTTCTCGGATGTACATAATGTGTTTCACGTTTTGTCACTAAGAAGGAGTTTACTAGATTTGAGTCAGCAAGTTTAGATACCTGTAATGGAACTGCAACCCAATTTAACTTTCGTTGTTAAACCTATTGCGATCTTGGGGTGGGATCTTAAGTAGTTAAGAAACCGCAGCATTCCTATGATCAAAGTCCACTGGCAGAATCATCCAGTAGGTGAAGCCATATGGGATAAAGAAGAGGATATGCTAAAGAAGTTCCCATAATTCTTTTCTTGAATTAGGTAGTTTTAGTTCTTTTATTTTCATTATCGTTTCTTTAGACTTCCTTTGAATTTTTTTCAATTTTCTTATTTTTATTTGTTGTGTGTCGTGGGAGTCTATAACAACCCTAGTGTTGTCACCCATCGATTAGTGACCTAATTAATTATAATCTTTTTCTATTAGTCTTATAATAATATTAGGAGCCTCCATTTTGATTTTCGTGCGATTTGGAGATCGTTTAACAATTTTCAACAATTCCTGGTTTGCTGATAATTCTGAGAATGCCTAATTTATTTAGACCTCTGAATCAAAAACAGAGTCCACCATTGGACTCGCCACACCCAAATTAGCTATGAGTGGTATTTTAGAAGTATTAGGAAGTAGTCTATTTTAATAATATTTTAATACCCAAAAAATTTAGATAATTAAATTGACCTTCGATCAAAAATCCATTTGCATTTTTTAGTTCCCCACACCTCAATTAGGTAAGGGTGAACTTTGGAATTTTTCGGAGTGCATTTGATTACTTAATTATGAGTATTAAATTGAGTATAGCTAATTAATTAAATAATGTAACAAATTTAATAATATAATTTTAAATGAAATAATTTTAAAAGCAGATAATTTAGAATCCGCACTGATCCCATGCGTGAGGCTAGCGCACGAGACAACAGTTTAACATGATCATAGATGTTGAGCATTTTTTAAGGTTGATCTGATGGCATGGAATCAATCAGGACTGATGTGCCTGATCTTATCGTTTGATTGACATATCGAACGGACGGCCAGATCAAGCTCCCTGTACGTCTTCCACAACAGAGCCATGATTCCACCATTGTGCGTCAAGGCGTACTATGGCAGAGCAGACCTTTGTCCTTACCTAAGCTCTCGACTTCCTTAATCGAGGCTTAGCATTATTTTCGAATGCTTTTGCAATTTTACGCTCACCTGTGAAGTTCCGAGAGAAGAAACTCTATCCAAAGTAATTTTGAGCTTCTGCTTCCATCTTGAAGAAATCATTTAGGTGTTACTCTCTCCATTTTAATCTAATCCTATTTGAATGATAATGTCTTAGTATATTTTTACTTCCAAGCTAAATTGATTTCTTTCAGATCTCGATAATACCAATTTGAATGTCATAAGCTATTCATAGTTTTCTATTTCTCTTGCAGTTCAAATTTTACCATTTCATATGCATATTCTGCTTATAATATAACTCAGACTGATTATTAGTGTTATTAGCTAGTAAAAGTTATATATACTCTATAATTCTCAATAAGTATAAATCTAGGGCATCACTGAAACTTATAATAGGATTGATCCTAAATAAATTACTGGAGGTTGTATTGTGGGCCGCATGATATTCTTTCAACAGAAGGACTTAGTGCATCGTATGAGTCCCTATCACGTCCCTGAGAGATAACCCTAAATACTCTAAGTCACGGATTACATTGGAGAAGATGACGGTTGAGTTAGGCTTTCAAGCCGGCCGGTTCAACTTAGTTGAACTGCGCCATTTAGGGAGCTGACATGGATCTTTATCTTGCTGACGGCGCCAAACAGAATCTTTAAATAAATAAACTATTTAATGATTTATAAATTAATCAACTTATAAATGAAATAATGTAAATCATTTCACTAATAATTTGCAAAATACTCACTCAATATATGCAATATAATATAACATTTTGATCACAAAAATATGTAGATTAATACTATGCAATTTAATTTCTATTTTAACAAATATTTTTATTAGTCAATATTTAAGATTAATTAATCAATTACAAATTAATTGCCATTTCATGTGACCTAATTTGATCATTTAATGTCCAAATTAAATGATCAAATAGTCCATTTCACTCACAAAAATGTAAGGATTATTAATATGAAATCAAATTTAACATTTGAACCCTAATTTCCTTAATCACTTTTTAACCCTAATTAGGAGTCCCGAAAACCCTAATTTTCTAACGTTGTCCAAATTTGACTTACTTAGTGTCATTTTTCTTCTTATATTAGAAGGATTACAATTTTATATAAATCATTTCCATTGGACAACAATTAATGATTTTAGGTTGTTGACTCTTAATTAATATTATTGTGATAAATTCTAATTTCCTATATTACATATTTTAGGTATTATAAAATCCTAGGATAGCTAATATGTCATATTTTTATTCCCCATATCAAAATTATATTACTTATGTTTGAGCTTAGTTTTCCTTTTCTAGACATGTGAATCAATTGCAAATTGCTTGATTCACCTTTCAACCCTAAGGTAGAAACCCTAGGATTAATTTAAATATGAATTATAGTTGATCCCTAGATCTATTAGTTACATCCATTAAGAGTAGTTAGCCTTAATCCCTTTGTGATTATAGATTATCGAATCAACCAGAACAAACTCTTAGTGACTAGACTAGAGCCTAGTTTATTCATCTTAATCCTTAAAGCCTTCTCTTGAATATTTTAAGAGCTAGTAATATGAATTCCTAATTTACTTAGAGTAGTTTAGTAATCCTTTTAAATTCCTTAAACTATAGCTATTAGGATACTTAGAACTTGTAGTTCTTAAATCCCATCTTTTAATTACTTTAAGCGTTTCATTTTATTATAATCTAATTAGGTTAGTACATGAATGGATATATCATTCAAACTTTAACCTAGCTAGAGAGCTTTAACAGATAAAACCTTAACTTCAAAATTTCTTAAGTTTGATATTTTATTAATTTCAATCTCTTCCTACTAGTCACATAAGCTTTAATTTAGTTAATTTAATTGAATCTTATAGTTTAGGATGTGAATAGAATTAATTTCTATTTGTATTGATTATACTTATAAATTATTTTGTCATAACATAATAAATGAAATGAAACTACTATTTTCAAAACTCCAATTATTATTATTAATTACAATTAACTTGAGATCAATATCTCAAGGTTAATTGGGAACTCAGTTAGCTCCAATCATTAAGTAGATCATTAAAATTAGATAACTTTGGATATCACTTAGTTGTAATTATTGAATTTTTTTTAATGCTTACTTTACTTTGAGCCTTATTCATTTGAATCATTCATATAAGATATTACGCATGAATAAAAATTTCACATTAAAAACTATAGGGGTTTATATTATTAGATAAGCCAAGGGCATGCTAATAAGGAGTAATAAGAAGACCTCACATTCTTAGAGGGTGAATGTGAGTGTTACTTATTTTGACCCTGCTTTCCTTTAATTGTTAAACAGACATGTTTAACTTCTCACTTCATTGTATTTACCTGCAGAATAAGTACTTCCTAAAATAACTTTAATCAATTAAAATATGAGATCTTCTTAAATCTTATAGATTGTTAAGACTCATCATAGGTTTTAGCTATGTTATCTTCCATAGTTCTAGACTATGTGAATCTTAGACTAATAGTCTAAGATCTTCCTTCAATTTCTATATTATGCATTTTCTATATTTTAGTATTGTACTTTACTTATTTATAATTTACTTAGATTATAATAAATATTGTTAAAATTATATTTAAATGCTTCACTATCTCTTTTCCTTACTTAGTATAAGTTCATTTGAACATATACATGTTTTACTTAATTTTTTTTCATATGCACTTTAGTTTCTTTCTAGCCTATTTAGGATATTTTTACCTTTGCTTTACTTGCAGGCTAGGATGTATATTTATGTGAGTATTCTTACTCACTTTGCCTTTTATTTACTTCCATTTTTCCACACTCTTATGTTTACCTTTTTGCACCCTTGCTTGTGCATATGTTGTAACTAGTAGTGATATCTAATTAAATAATAATATACTTAGCCCAATCTTAAATTGTACTTAAATTATTTAGTCTAACCATATTTTCTATTTTTTGGCTTTACCCTATCACATTTAAATGCCAAAATGTGATAGACTAGGTGCATTTGGACTCTAGTGGACCTGGACCAAGTGCAAAAAGCTAGCTGCTTCTACTTAAAAACTTATAAAAATATAGCTTATTAGATTTTGCAAGTGAGCTTTTTAACTCCTTTACTTTCATTTAATTTACTATTGGTTTGTAATAATTAAGTCATTTACTTTGCATTTTCTATGCTTGTGTTGGAGCTTAGCTTTATACTTAAATGCTTAGAATATGATGAATGGATGAATGTATATAAATGAATATTAACTAAATTATTAGTTGTATATTTACTTTGTATGTTAATTAGAATTAGTTGTATACTAAATTTGTATATAAAATTAAAAAATAGTTACATGTTTAAGTTAAGAATTATTCTTCATCATCCTTTGTATGTATTAAGTGATATGGAATTAAGTGATATGGAATTGTGTATACTCTAGGATAGATAATTATTATATATATGTTTTCTCACTTCAAACTATTAGAATTGTAATTAGCTATGTTATCTTCCATAGTTCTAGACTATGTGAATCTTAGACTAATAGTCTAAGATCTTCCTTTAATTTCTATACTATGCATTTTCTATATTTTAGTATTGTACTTTACTTGTGTATAGTTTACTTAGATTACAGTAAATGTTGTTAAAATTATATTTAAATGCTTCACTGTCTCTTTTCTTTACTTAGCATACGTTCATTTGAACATATACATGCTTTACTTCATTTACTTTCATATGCACTTTAGTTTCTTTCTAACCTATTTAGGATGCTTTTACCTTTGCTTTACTTGCAGGCTAGGATGTATATTTATATAAGTATTCTTACTCACTTTGCCTTTTATTTACTTCCATTTTTCCACACTCTTATGCTTACCTTTTTGCACCCTTGCTTGTGCTTATGTTGTAACTAGTAGTGATATCCAATTAAATAATAATATGCTTAGCCCAGTCTTAAATTGTATTTAGACTGTTTAGTCTAACCATATTTTCTATTTTTTGGCTTTACTCTATCACATTTAAATGCCAAAATGTGATAGATCATGTGCATTTGGATGCTAGTGGACCTGGACCAAGTGCAAAAAGCTAGCTACTTCTACTTAAAAACTTATAAAAATATAGCTTATTAGATTTTGCAAGTGAGCTTTTTAATTCTTTTACTTTAATTTAATTTACTATTGGTTTGTAATATTTAAGTCATTTACTTTATATTTACTATGCTTGTGTTGGAGCTTAGTTTTATACTTAAATGCTTGGGATATGATTAATGGATAAACATATGTAAATGAATATTAACTAAATCATTAGTTGCATATTTACTTTGTATATTAATTAGAATTAGTTGTATACTAAATTTATATATAAAATTAAAAAATAGTTACATGTTTAAGTTAAGAATTATTCTTCATCATCCTTTGTATGTATTAAGTGGTATGGAATTAAGTGATATGGAATTGTGCATACTCTAGGATAGATAATTGTTACAAATGTGTTTTCTCACTTCAAACTATTAGAATTGTAAATAAGCAATCCCATGTAACGGATTGACTTTACTTTAGAATTGAAAATAAGCAATCCCCATGTAACGGATTGAGTTTATATTAGAATTGTAAATGAGCAAATCCCATATAACGGATTGGCTTTATATTAGAACTTAAATTAAATAATCATATGTAAATGATTGATTTCATGTTAGTTTTAGGTTACTTTCTTTCAAATTAATCTTCCATTGGAATGAAAGACTTGTATGTTTGAATTGTAGGTGTACCCTTAGCCAAATACAATAGAAATCATGCCAAAATTTTTAAGAATTTAATGACTTAGAATTATATTGCATATTATACACTCATATAGCATATATTAAATATTAAAAAATTTTACATCTAAATTTGCAAGTATACATATCACATGTATTAGATTCACATCCTCATATATATTCATGTCATATTTTCATAAAAATTCTTTCCATCTTAATTTAAGACAATCTTCTAAATCATTAGCCAAACACAATATCTAATGATTTGGATTAGTTTCCTTATAATCTAGTATTAAGTATTGTGGTGACGTATCAATGTTGAGAGTATTGATTCTCAATATTGGGGTCGTCGCATTACTAAACCACCTAGTCCATTGGGTGGGTCAAGTCAGCCCCGCGTAGGCTAGCCAGACCCTTGCCCAAATTTGGGCTCGAGCAAGCTCGATTTAGCCCGTGCGAGCAAACTTGAGTTTTAAGGCAAATGGAGAAAAATTGCTTACCTCAACGGGTTTCTTGACCGGTGGGGAGTCTTGAGGCAGCTAAGGCAGCTTTGGGGATCGCTAGCGGCGGTGGAGACAATGACCATAGGGAAGGAGAGATGCTCTTGAATAAGGCTTGGGAAGGAGGATCCGGATGTCAACTTTGGGCGCAAAGGGTTCCTTTGGCCTGTGCTAGGCAGTGGGGTGTAATAACTCAGGTTGTTACTTAGGTCAATTAGGACTAGTCCAAGTCCTAATTTTGATTATAGTGCCTTAATTAAGTCATTAGAAGCTCTCTACTAAGACCCAATCCTCGTTAGAACTGGAGGACTGCATGTGGCAGCACGATGGCGGTGGTGGGAAGAGCGAATGAAAGAGAAAGGAAGAGAGAGCTCGAGGAGAATAAGAGAGAGTTTGAGGGGAGAGATCATTTGCCAGGGGGATTGCTCGGGTATTTATAGCCCAGCTTTGCCAGTCTTGGCTGCTAGGGCGCACCGTAGTCCGACAGCTAGATCGGGTTTATGTGACATCAGGGGCTCGGTCAAGTGCAGTTGAGGGTTCTCAGGTGCCCGTTGCTGACTCAATTGGACCTCACGGGCCTGAGAACCACTGTGCAGTCCTTCCTGCGGTGGCCAGACGCCAAACAGTGGCATTCAAAGGCCATGTGTCGCGTGACAGAGACGAGATGAGAGGGTTTTCGTGCGACGGAGACGACGTACATGATAAGATCTTGATTTTCGGATCCCGCGATTAGATCCGATGGCCTGATCAACTCTACTGGTTAAGGTTAAATCTAAGACGTTCGATCCTCTTTAAAATATGATCAAACAGTCACTCGTTTATGGTGCACCTAAACGTGAGCACCTATGTGGCCTTGTTATAGTGCTTGGGCACATGGCATTTACAAATTATTTCTAATTGACTTAGCGAGCTCCAAAAAACCTTATTTCTCTCTCAATGTTTAGTTAGTCTAATTGACTTAGCGAACTTAATACTGATTTCTTGAGATAAAAAAAAAAATTTATATACTCTTAAGAGCTATTAAAAATATCATCATAGAATCTTCAAAGATAATGGCTGACTATATAATCCTCTAAAAAATCCTTTCTTTAAGAGACAGAACAAATGGATGGCTCAAAGCCAAGACATAAAAATCTTTTATTCAATCCAAATATTATTCAAGCATATCAAGTATCTTTTATTCCTTAAGTATCACTTAATATTATAAAATGGTATATTCTTATGATATTTAATACAATACCTTCCCGAAACTAGACAAGTGTTAATTTTTTATTGAACAAAAGAAAACGATAATAGTACAAATTTGAACATGAAGCAACATGCAATGAAAGAAATATTAAAGAGCTACTAACATTGTGCAAGTATTAATAGGAAAGTAGACATTTACGTAGCATGCAAAAATAAAACTACAATAATAAAAGTAAGCATATGTGCTAGATTACGAATGTAGAATGTAGTTCCATTACAAACATAGTAACATTTCTTTCATGATAATGTTGTTGATTTGAAATGGATATCGCTCAACTAGTTGGAACAGCGCGCGCTCAGGCGTGCCAAGACGCCCATGATTTTACAGGCCTGATTTCTGGGACATATTAATATGTTTGTAGCCCATTTTTAAGGCATCTATCCGAAAATCCCTGCTTGTGTGTGTGTGATGGCTGGAGTTTGAAAAAGATTTACATTGTCAAGAGCTTGGGTAGAGTATGTGAAACACTAATTTGTATTCTTTCTTCGATACAGTGAAAATTCATCTCCTCTCTCACCATACCGAACCACATAAATCATTGTGTTGTACATGTGCTTGGATTTGCTTATGTGATTTCTCTTATTTTTGTTCTTATTTGGTTTGTTTTCTTTTGCGCTCATCCAAGGTCTTTGTCAATAGATAAGGCGCTAACCAACGAATACTTCACACATTCAGGCACTACGTCAATAGTTCATATGAATGTCTTGATGACAACACTGTTAACATCAATAGATTAATTCCGGTCACATGAATGAATGTGTAACGAATGTTCTTATTCATTCATATGTAACAAATAATCACATAAATGTATGTGCAAATATTGGCAAAAAAAAGCACCAAAAATCTACATCATGATTACAATCATGAGTCATGTGAGTATATAAAATAAAATGTATATATCATCAAAATGAAAAAAGGGACCAGAGTTAAGTGCAGCACCCTTTTTCCACCTCGAAAGTTCTCAATGCTAACAAATTTGCAAAATGACATGCTACTAGAGTATTGAGCTCATATCAATTCAGTCACGCTTAATTCCAATTTCGATGAATATTAAGACTAGAATTTTGATTTAAATTTAATTGAAATATCTTCATATTCCAACATTCACATTCATTCATGTGAAATGAATGGCCATATTAATTTGAAATTTACTATGTGTTCAAAAACTCGCCTTCGATAACCATTGTTCCATCACCTTCTCAGCTAACAATTTTCACACGCATGACCTCAACACTAATCAAGTTCTTCTCAGAGGATCATCACTCAACTGCCTCTACCCATTACTATCTCAGCACTACACTCATTTGGTTTTCTTACCTACATCAAACTCCATTGATCTTTGGCATCGTCATCTTGGCCACTCGCATTGGGCCATATTAATGTTTTATCCAAACAAAATTCATGTATTTCCATTTTGTTAAAAGAAACATTATGTATCTCTATAGTCATTAGTCTAAATGTCATGAGCTATCATTCAACTTTCTTGTAATCATAGTTATTAAGCTTTTGGTCTCTTTCACTCTGATGTTTGGGGCTCCTCCCTGACCACTTCATTAAATAAATTTCATTGCTATTTACTGTTTATTGATGATTATATAAGCCTTTTTTGGGTTTACCCATTCACAACAAAAATAAAATTACCACAAAATTCATAATATATCGCAAATACATCTTAAACCAATTCAAAAAGACAACTAAAATACTTTGCACAGACAACAGTGGTGAATACATGTAACAACCCAGGTTATTACTTGGCTCAATTAAGACTAATCTAAGTCTTAATTAAGTTTCTAAGTCACTAATTAAGTAATTTAGAACTCATCTCTGAAACCTAGGTCAAACCAGAAGTCAACTAAATCAAAATCAGAAATTCTAGAAAATCCCTAACCCTAGAAAATTGACTTTTTATTTAGACTTCAGATTGAAAATCTGACTTCGCCATTGCGTTCAGAACACCCAAATTAGCTAGGGGTGAAGTTTTGAAGGCAATTGGAAGTCGTTGGATGTTCGTCGAATATTTTAATAATATTTAAATACCTGAAAATTCAAATAAATAAATACTCTTCGAATTAAAAATTCGAGAGCGCTATTGCGTTCCTCACCCCTCAAATAGCTAGGAGTAATTTATTGGAATTTTTTTGAAGTCATTTTATAATTAATTTTTGAATTAAAAGAAATCAGATTTTTATTATTAAATAAATTTTATAAAATAGTTTAACTTAACAGTTCCGTTAAGTCCTTTAACTCACCGTTTATTTCCCTCAACGCCGTCCACTGCTGCCGTTTGATCGAAGAGAATTGTCTGAACTGTCTGATCTCTTTGATCAGACGGTGGAGGTGTTTCGTCCCTACGAACGCTCCACGCAGGCAGGGGATCGCGACGCGCGTCGTTTCCCTCGTCTTGCCGGGTGGCAACCGCCGCTCAAAGGCTCCTGAAGAGCCTCATTTAATTTACTTTAGAGCTCCTACCCTCGAGCGAACCTGATAGTACGAATCAGCAGCTCATTTGGAGGTCTTTGACAACTCTCCTTCCTATACCTAAATTTCTATCGTTGCCGTCCAGGTACCACCCTTCACTTGCAATACATTCTTCTACTTCCTATAATTGTGTAATCCAATTCCTTTGCAAGTATGTTATGTATGTATAGAATTCAGATGGATTCAATGTAAGCCGATGGAACATTTTTTTTTCTATAAATTCAAACTCAAAACACAATTAGCTTAACAATTATGTTGACATTTGCATAAATGATAATCTACATTTGAATTTATATATAATTCAGTAGAAATAGAATTCTATAAATCACAGAATTTCTTTGAAAAATTCAATTTCAGTTCATCACATTAAAAGAACGATTCAAACGAAATTTGAATATTAAGCTATGCGAAATCCAAAGTAATTGAAATCGAACAAAATAGAATATATAGTCTAAGCAAATAATCGAATCATTTCTGAAAGAAGCGGCTTCTTAGGATCACGTCTTGGCGATTTAGGGCATCATTGATTCGAGCGAGGGAGCTCGGCATATGTTGATCTCCTTAGCTCGTTAGGAAGTATGAATAAAAGGCTTGCATCATCTTAATCTTTATCTCTGGAAGTGGTGGGGTTCGTCGAGGATGGAGCTGCCCTAATTCCCCTTCTCGCGTGCATTTGGGAGAGACGAAGGAGCCGAAGCATTTGCGGGCCATGTTTGACCCGAGCGCAAATCTTCTGGACCCGCACGCCACTTTAATTAGCTGGTTAATTAAAGAAAACCTAATAATTAAAATAAATTAAATAAATTCCAAACTTTAAACTATCTTATCTTACAATTTATATGTCCAAAATACACAAATAAATATACCAAATTAACCAGAAAAATCTAAGGAATTTATTGGTGCTGTCAATTTTCCATTTGGACTAATATTTCACTTAGCGACATTTTAGGATATTTAAATAATTCCAAAAATATCACAAAACTTCAATTAACCTTAACTTTGTATCCTTTAATCCAAATATACCCAATTTGGGTTTTAAAGTTATCAGCAAACCCTAAGGATTAATCTAAGACTATTAACTTTATTATTTGGATTAATTTGAGACTAATCACATTTAGGACCTAACCCTAATTACCTTAATTAGACCTAGAACTTTAATTGACCATAACTTGGTCAATTGAGCTCCAAATTGAATGATCCAAATATAAATTTAGATCATAAAAACCTAATTAACAGTAATCTATAAAAATATTTAGGATCCAATGGTTAGATTTGTTAATCACCCTTAATTACTCTAAATTTTGATTAGTGAATATTAGCAAATCTAATAACCCAAATTGAGTGATTTAAGTTTCAGAGGACTCATAGAACCATTTAGAATCAATCTGTAAGGTTGAATTAGTGTTTAAGTGATTAATTTTGCTAATCACTCACTAATCACCCTAAACACTATTTAGGTCATAACTTAGTCAAATTAGATCCAAATTGAGTCTACCACATGTCATTATGATCAGTGGACTATTTTTAAACTATAGCCACTAATTTTGCTTAATTTGGACACTAATTGACAAAGTTAGGATTTTGACCCATAATTAAAGATTCCTTAATTACCCTTTTAACCCTAATTTTTGTATTGGCCATAACTTGGCCAATACTTATCAGAATTTAGCAAATTTAGATTCTATGGAAAGCTTAGTCAGTAAAGAATAATAATCTGAAAGAAATTTTAACTTTTACTTAGTCAAATTACTAATTTGCCCTTATGAGCCAAATTTACTAATTTGATCTCATATGGCTTAATAATCACCCAAAATTAATTTAGTTGCTGTCTAATCTTACATTAGACAGTAAGAAATACTTTCCAAGAAAAAATTTTAGAATTTAAGCCCTAGATCAAAATTTGATCTTTTGAACCCTTAAGTAGGGGCAAAATGGTCATTTTTCCCAAATTTAGGGTTTAGCCTTTAAAAGCCCTAAATTCAATTTCTAATCACTAAAATCAGTAAATAAAATGATTTAGAACTGAAATTAATTAAATTTAAGTCTAAATTAGATTTTGATTAAAATCTCAAAATTTGCTCCTTAAGAAAATTCCTAAGTCCTAAGTGAGTATTCTCCTTCTTTAATCATTCTTAGACCCATCCTTAGGTCTTATAACATTAGTTAAGATGTGTGCCTTGAGAGATACTCTTAGTAATTAAGAGCCTTAATTTTTAAGATTAGGAATAGATCTTAAGTTAGAATTTATCTATTGAGTAAATTGGGTTACTCAATAGGTGAAACCTTGAGTTTTCTAGTTTATAGATTTTCTTAGTTTATTAAATGATTATTTGATCTTTAAACCCTAGAATTAAGAATAGAGAATCTATCCTAATGAATTGATTTATCATTAGGACTTGCCTTAACTTAATCTGTGAGATTTGGGTTCTAAACTTAGACCTTTAGATTATACCTTTAAATTAAGTGATTAGACCCCATCATCTGGAGTCTAATTCTTAATCTTTTCATCTTGATTTAGCTAATCAAGATGAGGTTGGGATGAATTAAAATGAAAAATTAGGTCAATGATTTATTCATTTTAACCAAATAGTCATCTTTTGATTAAGTTATAATTAGGACTTGGCCAGTCCTAATTATCTTCAACTAGTAGGATTCGTGATTCTAAGTTACAGAATGTGTGTAAGAATTGATGATTCTGAAACTTATGTAACTTAGAGTAGATAATAACGATATCACCTGTGTTTTAGATAGAGTTTCTTGCTCACTTTGATTTTGATGCTTCACATTCCTTGATTCAGAGCCTTATACCTTGAACATGTATTATGTACTTAAGATATTTTGATAAATATCTTATGTCAACTTTGATATTCATAAACAATATTATGTTTTCTTTTCATAAGTAGTTTGTAAGGTGTAGCTTGATTAGTATACCTCTTCGATCAACCCGTTCGGGTCAGCAACCTTTCGAGGGTTTAATGTCCGACAGTCTATGGCCATGCCTAGTCCGAGTGATAGGATGGATAGACTCTTGCCATACTGACTATAGAGTCAGGATTCTTATATAGTTATACTAATTCAAGTACACTTACATTCAGTTCTTTCTTAGCTCATCAGGCTAAGAGTTTTTAGTGATGTTCAGTTCAGAATTTCTTAGCTCATCAGGCTAAGATTTGCTGAGTATATTTTCAGTTGAAGTGACTTAGATGATCACTGCATTTTCCGTTTTCAGTTACTATTTTACATGCATATTTTGCATTGTAGCACTATTTTACTTACAACTTTCCTGCACATGTTTTTATATAGGATGCTAGTTTTACTTACTGTTTTCATATGCTCACCTAGGATGTTAGTATTTTTAGTTTTATACTGTTCAAGTTCTGTATGTCACCTAGCATAATCTGTTTGATCATAAGCATATTTAGGTTGTACTTTTCTTACAGTTTTGTTTAGTCTTTTGCTTACCTGTCTTTGTTGCAGTTGCTTGGAGGAGGTATGTACTTACTTCCTATTTGCTTAGTTATAAACTGTAGTTTATAACTTATTACTATTCTTTTGTACACTCTACGCACCTACTTGCTTTAATTCTGTTCATGGTGATATCTAATTAACATAATAAATTGTTTGCCCTAAAATGTGCTTAGACATATTGTCTAACCAGTTTTTCTTTTGTTGGCTGGGGCCCTACCATTATGAAACTGATAATGGTAGGTTCTGAGATTATTTGAGCAACAGATCCAGTGGAAAGCTTACTATTGGAAGAGGAGCCCGTTCCTGAAGATCTGTAGCTTTAGTTTCTTTTGCTTGTGAGATCGAGAGTTTCCTTTTTCAGTTTTTCTTAAACTTATTAAATGTTGTGATAATACAGGTTTAACTTTTCTTTTCAGCTCTTTACTTATTTTGTATTGTTGTATTTATACTCTATGGATGGATGTTATACTTTTATTATTTCCGCACTCTGAGTTCATGTATAGTCATTTAGTGATAGTTCTTATGGATTGAATGGCAAAGTTCTTATTTAAGTTGGATTAGAACACGTGTCTAATTCAATTCTAAGTGGGGACGTTATCATTTGGTGACCCCTCCACCGTAATCATGTTAACTTAAGGGTTAACAGGACCACGGCGGGGCAGGGCCGCCACAGTTGGTATCAGAGAATACCATAAGGTGTCAGATTGGAATTTGTATTCCTCTCTACCTAATGGATTGTTCTTCTGCCATGTGATCAGTAAATGAATACTTGAAACAACATCCATCTCATTATAAGTATAACTCAGAATAAGAAGTAGAAAAATGAAGAGAACACTTTCATAATACAACTTTAGCAAGGACTAAAACTTTGGAAGTTATAAAAAGCTTAGTAACAAACATTAGTAGATCTCTATAATCATAGAAATTGAAATATTAAAACCTTGAACTTTTGACTAAGAGGTTTAAGTCAATGTCAATTAATTCAAACTATCAAATTAAACCAAAGATATAGAAAATTTGAGACTTGTTTATTAAACAAACCTTTTTTAGTACAACAACTTCAATACAGAAGACTAAAATTTCTTCAATTGATTAAGAAATAACATTATATAATACATCTCAAAGGAAAATAGGTATTCCAATCACATCTTAGTTATACTTGATATTTCTCTTATCCAAGATAAAGTAAGAGCTTGATGAAAAGTTAATTCTTAGGAAAATCCTTTGAATTATAAATAGAATATATTGATATTACAACCATTAACTATATTCTCCATTTAGATACTAAATACATATGATCAGATCTTTATATATTTAAGTTGCCCTGTTATATTTAGTATCTTTCCTATTGTAGTAAATTATCCTTCGAATAATGAAAACTTAAGAAGTATAATAGCTCTTCTTCTGAGACTAACCTTAATCATATTATTATTAATTTCAGAACGAGTCCTGTAACTTCTTTCCCCAACATGGAGGATTCATCGGATAGCAACACCGACGAAGTCACTTCACTCAGAAACATGATAATTATCATGCTAGAGAATCAATTACAACAAGCAGTGACTATCCAGAAACTAGTATCTACTCTTAATACTGCAATTTCTGGTATCCTTTTTATATTCTTTATACTGCACAAACTATTACTAATAAGTCATTTAGTGGCTTCTTAAGATCTAGACTTCTAATCTTTAATGGGAACTTATTCCCCACAGATTCTAAAACTCAACATAGGATCACCAAAAAGAATTGAAAACGCAAAGCTCACCAAGAGGGATCTAGCATATCAATGGAGTCAATCCAAGAGTGCACTAAACCACACTTTTATGGAAGGTGTTATCATTTTGGTAGAGGCTGTTTTACATGTGGTCGTCAAGGCCACGGATATCGGAAATGCCGTGCTTCCAAAATAATCAATGGATATATAATTCATCATTTTCATCAAAGTAAAACAGGCCATGACAACTCATTTAAGGATTTGGAATCTATGTCAATGCTAACATCACTGCTGCCTAAAACAGAATATCTAGATGGCAGGGAGAAAATAGTTGCTCCTAAACTTCAAGAACATAATCATCTGGGAATAGAGGAATCTAATGATAATGTTATCCCAGGTATATACACTCAATTTTATTACTTCTTTCATCCATAAAATTTACTTTACTTCATATAAGTTCAAATTGAAAATTTGAATTTTTCATATATGCCTAATCTTGTGTTCAATAGGTTTTATCCTTAACTTGATAATTATCTTTTTCTTAGCTTAATTCAATCAAAACTTGGATTCTTTTAGCAAAATTATGTGTGTATAACTTACAGAAATAGATATTTCTAAGAAGTAACTTGCCCAGTTTGGGTGAATAACTTCTCATTCCTTAGATTAGATTAATTCAGATTTTTGAATCTATTATTGAATAAGTCACTAGCGTGACTTAAAATATTAAAATAAGCCACATCATGTAGCCCAGATATATTAACAACTGATTCCAAAAAATTTTGGCATAAGTCATAGATTGTGACCTATGATCAAAAGCTTTAATCTCTATTGAATTTTCTAGCACTTATCCATATTGATAAGTGAATTTCTTGTCATTTTATATTAGAATTTATGAATTTTATATTTTGTAATCATCAAACCTAGGATATTAAATCATAATGTGAGACTTAAATTCTTAAACTTTCTCTTTAACTTTGAGACTATGTATCATAATTGGATACTAGTCTTATTGGCATAACTTATAATTTGTATTATTAAACTCTTATAATCACCAATACTTGATGTTAAGTCATCATGTGTGACTTAATATGTTAAATTTAAAGCTAAGTATCGAGAAATTGCATGCTTAACCTATTTGCCCTATTAGGACATTTTAACAAGAGTTGAATGTCACTTTAATAGTTCAAATCTAATTTGGACTAATTCATATATGTAGTCCATCCTCAACTTATCTTTATAAGCCAAACCATTTGGATTCATTATTAGACTGTTATTCTAAAGATGAATCTCTTCCTAAAATTCTCATAGAATAAGAGATCAAGGAATACTAGTTCTTTGAGGCCAAATTCTTAAATTCCTATTTGTTGAAATAGAACCATTCTTATTCTTTAATCCCTATTAAATCCTGTAATGGCTTATTTAGTTGCCAAAGCCTTCTTAGATAGTAAATGTAACTTAAGTATGAAACCATTAGAATCTTGACTCCTAAATTTATCCTATGTTCAGTAAGTAATGTCACCTGCCAAGTTATAATCATTTTGGGTTGTCAAGTCATATATTATGACTTAAGGGCTAAGTATTTAATCCTTACAGTTATATTTAGCCTAGATAAAATATTAACTTCTCCTAATATTGAGATCCTCATTAAGTGATGATTATCACTTAGTTGTTTAGCTCATTAAATATAAAATTTGGGATATAAATTTTTTTTTATAAAATGAATTATGATAATTTAAGTTTAATGAAAAGAATCTTTAAACCTTCAAAATTCCTTTAAGCCTTGCTTATTTATACAATGATATATTCTTAAACTCATGACAATTTTGGTGTGTAAACACCAATCAAATATTTATTCTTAGAGACAATTTATCTTCTACGGCATGCATTACTATATTAGTAGTGATGTGTTGTATTTACAATTTTTTATCATAAGACCGTATATATCTATAAATATCTCATATTTCAAATGAAGGTAACCTAATACTTTCATGGTTCTCATCTTCCTGTCTTTTGGTGAGAATTTCAAACTAAAACCATCACCCATTAAATGACCTGTCAAAACCCTAGATAAAGATCAAATTGGTTATTTGATCTAAGTTATAAAGATTAATTAAGAATCCTCATACTCTTCTATTTCCATCAAGCAATTCTATATTTATTTAAACTCATGCAATCAGAGATATTTGACCTCAGTAATTTCAATTTTAAATATTCTACTATGTCTATTTTTCCACTTGAGTGATGTCGAGGACGACATCATTCTTAAGTGGGGAGTTTGTAACAATCCAAGTTGTTACTTAGCTCAATTAAGACTAATCTAAGTCTTAATTAAGGTTCTAAGTCACTAATTAAGTAATTTAGAACTCATCTCTAAAACCTAGGTCAAACCAGAAGTCAACTGAGTCAAAATCAAAAATTCTAGAAAATCCCTAACCCTAGAAAATTGACTTTTTATCTAGACCTCAGATTAAAAATCTGACTTCGCCATTGCGTTCAGAACACCCAAATTAGCTAGGGGTGAAGTTTTAAAGGCATTTGGAAGTCGTTGGATGTTCGTCGAATATTTTAATAATATTTAAATACCTGAAAATTCAAATAAATAAATACTCGTCGAATTAAAAATCCGAGAGCGCCGTTGCGTTCCTCACCCCTCAAATAGCTAGGAGTAATTTATTGGAATTTTTCTGAAGTCATTTTATAATTAATTTTTGAATTAAAAGAAATCAGATTTTTATTATTAAATAAAATTTATAAAATAGTTTAACTTAACAGTTCCGTTAAGTCCTTTAACTCACCGTCTATTTCCCTCAACGCCGTCCACTGTTGCCGTTTGATCGAAGAGAATTGTCTGAACCGTCTGATCTCTTTGATCAGACGGTGGAGGTGTTTCGTCCCTACGAACGCTCCATGCAGGCAGGGGATCGCGACGCGCGTCGTTTCCCTCGTCTCGCCGGGTGGCAACCGCCGCTCAAAGGCTCCTGAAGAGCCTCATTTAATTTACTTTAGAGCTCCTACCCTCGAGCGAACCTGATAGTACGAATCAGCAGCTCATTTGGAGGTCTTTGACAACTCTCCTTCCTATACCTAAATTTCTATCGTTGCCGTCCAAGTACCACCCTTCACTTGCAATACATTCTTCTACTTCCTATAATTGTGTAATCCAATTCCTTTGCAAGTATGTTATGTATGTATCGAATTCAGATGGATTCAATGTAAGCCGACGGAACATTTTTTTTTCTATAAATTCGAACTCAAAACACAATTAGCTTAACAATTATGTTGACATTTGCATAAATGATAATCTACATTTGAATTTATATATAATTCAGTAGAAATAGAATTCTATAAATCACAGAATTTCTTTGAAAAATTCAATTTCAGTTCATCACATTAAAAGAACGATTCAAACGAAATTTGAATATTAAGCTATGCGAAATCCAAAGTAATTGAAATCGAACAAAATAGAATATATAGTCTAAGCAAATAATCGAATCATTTCTGAAAGAAGCGGCTTCTTAGGATCACGTCTTGGCAATTTAGGGCATCATTGATTCGAGCGAGGGAGGTCGGCATATGTTGATCTCCTTAGCTCGTTAGGAAGTATGAATAAAAGGCTTGCATCATCTTAATCTTTATCTCTGTAAGTGGCGGGGTTCGTCGAGGATGGAGCTGCCCTAATTCCCCTTCTCGCGTGCATTTGGGAGAGATGAAGGAGCCGAGGCGTTTGCGGGTCGTGTTTGACCCGAGCGCAAATCTTCTGGACCCGCACGCCACTTTAATTAGCTGGTTAATTAAAGAAAACCTAATAATTAAAATAAATTAAATAAATTCCAAACTTTAAACTATCTTATCTTACAATTTATATGTCCAAAATACACAAATAAATATACCAAATTAACCAGAAAAATCTAAAGAATTTATTGGTGCTGTCAATTTTTCATTTGCACTAATATTTCACTTAGTGACATTTTAGAATATTTAAATAATTCCAAAAATATCACAAAACTTCAATTAACCTTAACTTTGTATCCTTTAATCCAAATATACCCAATTTGGGTCTTAAAGTTATCAGCAAACCCTAAGGATTAATCTAAGACTGTTAAATTTACTATTTGGATTAATTTGAGACTAATCACATTTAGGACCTAACCCCTAATTACCTTAATTAGACCTAGAACTTCAATTGACCATAACTTGGTCAATTGAGCTCCAAATTGAATGATCCAAATATTAATTTGGATCAAAAAAACCTAATTAACAGTAATCTATAAAAATATTTAGGATCCAACGGTTATATTTGTTAATCACCCTTAATTACTCTAAATCTTGATTAGTGAATATTAGCAAATTTAATAACCCAAATTGAGTGATTTAAGTTTCAGAGGACTCATAGAACCATTTAAAATCAATCTGTAAGGTTGAATTAGTGTTTAAGTGATTAATTTTGCTAATCACTCACTAATCACCCTAAACACTATTTAAGTCATAACTTAGTCAAATTAGATCCAAATTGAGTCTACCACATGTCATTATGATCAGTGGACTATTCGTAAACCATAGCCACTTATTTTGCTTAATTTGGACATTAATTGACAAAGTTAGGATTTTGACCCATAATTAAGGATTCCTTAATTACCCTTTTAACCCTAATTTTTGTATTGGCCATAACTTGGCCAATACTTGTCAGAATTTAGCAAATTTAGATTCTATGAAAAGCTTAGTCAGTAAAGAATAATAATCTGAAAGAAAATTTAACTTTCACTTAGTCAAATTACTAATTTGCCCTTATGAGTTAAATTCACTAATTTGATCTCATATGGCAATAATCACCCAAAATTAATTTAGTTGCTGTCTAATCTTACATTAGACAGTAAGAAATACTTTCCAAGAGAAAATTTCAGAATTTAAGCCCTAGATCAAAATTTGATCTTTTGAACCCTTAAGTAGGGGCAAAATGATCATTTTGCCCAAATTTAGGGTTTAGCCTTTAAAAGCCCTAAATTCAATTTCTAATCACTAAAATCAGTAAATAGAATGATTTAGAACTGAAATTAATCAAATTCAAGTCTAAATTAGATTTTGATTAAAATCTCAAAATTTGCTCCTTAAGAAAATTCCTAAATCCTAAGTGAGTGTTCTCCTTCTTTAATCATTCTTAAACCCATCCTTAGGTCTTATAACATTAGTTAGGATGTGTGCCTTGAGAGATACTCTTAGTAATTAAGAGTCTTAATTCTTAAGATTAGGAATAGATCTTAAGTTAGAATTCATCTATTGAGTAAATTAGGTTACTCAATAGGTGAAACCTTGAGTTTTCTAGTTTATAGATTTTCTTAGTTTATTAAATGATTATTTAATCTTTAAACCCTAGAATTAAGAATAGAGAATCTATCCTAATGAATTGATTTATCATTAGGACTTGCCTTAACTTAATCTGTGAGATTTTGGTTCTAAACTTAGACCCTTAGATTATACCTTTAGATTAAGTGATTAGACCCCATCATCTGGAGTCTAATTCTTAATATTTTCATCTTGATTTGGCTAATCAAGATGAGGTTGGGATGAATTAAAATGCAAAATTAGGTCGATGATTTATTCATTTTAACCAAATAGTCGTCTTTTGATTAAGTTATAATTAGGACTTGGCCAGTTCTAAT
The DNA here is from genome assembly GCA_016760335.1 of Gastrodia elata. Classification (NCBI taxonomy): domain Eukaryota; kingdom Viridiplantae; phylum Streptophyta; class Magnoliopsida; order Asparagales; family Orchidaceae; genus Gastrodia; species Gastrodia elata. The sequence goes on along the minus strand of CM028674.1, from coordinate 24,124,412 downwards.
TATCTTCAACTAGTAGGATTCGTGATTCTAAGTTACAGAATGTGTAAGAATTGATGATTCTGAAACTTATGTAACTTAGAGTAGATAACAACAGATATCACCTGTGTTTTAGATAGACTTTCTTGCTCACTTTGATTTTGATGCTTCGCATTCCTTGATTCAGAGCCCTATACCTTGAACATGTATTATGTACTTAAGATATTTTGATAAATATCTTATGTCAACTTTGAATATTCATAAACAGCATTATGTTTTCTTTTCATAAGTGGTTTGTAAGGTGTAGCTTGATTAGTATACCTCTTCGATCAACCCGTTCGGGTCGGCAACCTTTCGAGGGTTTAATGTCCAACAGTCTATGGCCATGCCTAGTCCGAGTGATAGGATGGATAGACTCTTGCCATACTAACTATAGAGTCAGGATTCTGATATGGTTATACTAATTCAAGTACACTTATATTCAGTTCTTTCTTAGCTCATCAGGCTAAGAGTTTTCAGTGATGTTCAGTTCAGAATTTCTTAGCTCATCAGGCTAAGATTTGCTGAGTATGTTTTCAGTTGAAGTGACTTAGATGATCACTGCAGTTTCTGTTTTCAGTTATCATTTTACATGCATATTTTGCATTGTAGCACTGTTTTACTTACAACTTTCTTGCACGTGTTTTTATATAGGATGCTAGTTTTACTTACTGTTTTCATATGCTCACCTAGGATGTTAGTGTTTTTAGTTTTATACTGTTCAAGTTCTGTATATCACCTAGCATAATCTGTTTGATCATAAGCATATTTAGGTTGTACTTTTCATACAGTTTTGTTTAGTCTTTTGCTTACCTGTCTTTGTTGCAGTTGCTTGGAGGAGGTATGTACTTACTTCCTATTTGCTTAGTTATAAACTGTAGTTTATAACTTATTACTGTTCTTTTGTACGCTCTACGCACCTACTTGCTTCAGTTCTGTTCATGGTGATATCTAATTAACATAATAAATTGTTTGCCCTAAAATGTGCTTAGACATATTGTCTAACCAATTTTTCTTTTGTTGGCTGGGGCCCTACCATTATGAAACTGATAATGGTAGGTTCAGAGATTGTTGGAGCAGCAGATCCAGTGGAGAGCTTACCATTGAAAGAGGAGCCCGTTCCTAAAGATCTGTAGCTTTAGTTTCTTTTTGCTTGTGAGATCGAGAGTTTCCTTTTTCAGTTTTTCTTAAACTTATTAAATGTTGTAATAATACAGGTTTAACTTTTCTTTTCAGCTCTTTACTTATTCTGTATTGTTGTATTTATACTTTTATTGCTTCCGCACTCTGAATTCATGTATAGTCATTTAATGATAGTTCTTATGGATTGAATGGCAAAGTTCTTATTTAAGTTGAATTAGAACACGTGTCTAATTCAATTCTAAGTGGGGACATTGTCATTTGGTGACCCCTCCACCGTAATCATGTTAACTTAAGGGTTAACAGGACCACGGCAGGGCAGGGCTGCCACAATACACTAATCAACTTATTCAATATTACTTCAAAACCATGGTGTCACCCACAAATCCACTTATCCCTACACCCCAAAATAAAATGGACTAGCCGAACATAAGCATAGACACCTCCTCAAAATAATAAGATCCTTACTCCACACTTCCCATATTCTCTAATTATTGTGGCCCTGAAACACATCTCTCCTCCATATTCTTCATCAACTGCATACCCTCTCTAACCACAAACAAAAAATCTCCATTCGAATTTCTAACGGCTACACCTTCGACTACCAACTTTTAAAAGTTTTTGGATGTAACTGCTTCCCCCTTATCCCACCTAACCACTCTAAAACACTATCCTCTAAATCCATCCACTGCACTTTTATTGGCTACTATCCCTACCATAAATGCTTCAAATGCGACAATACATGTATTATCTCTCACCACGATAAATTTCTTAAGAACAACTTCCTCTTTAAACCCACACAAACCATAGCTACTACAACTGCTACATCAACTCAATCCTCTAATTTTCACCCTTCCTCATATCTACCAATTTCAATCCCACTCCCCTTCTCTATTCATCACTGTAACACTTCACTCCCAAATTCATTTCAACCTCACATCAATAGATCCACATCTCCGATTTCCCCACCCAATATCATAACATTCCACCCATTCTAGTCGACTCTTTATGTAACAACCCAGTGCTAGATTAGGTATTCTAATCCAGCACTGAGAATTATCATAGTAGTTAATATTGGATTAGTATGAACTAACCCACTATTAAGTACTATGTAGGTTAAAAATCTATGAGATAGGAAAATAAATGTATAAAGGTATAATAAATATTTATATATCTAGCATTCCAACATTTATCACGAAAAAAAAAAGTAAAAACATCAATCATGATTAATTAAGTTATACAAATTGCTTATAGACAAAAATGATACTCATCCTCATGCTTATTTTTTTGAATTATTTGAAGTCAAATAATATTTGTTTTTATTAAGGGTGACAATTTTACCAGAAACTTGAAATTCGAACTCGACTCGACTCGAACTCGAACTCGAGACATTTTGCTCGACTCGAACTCGACTCAAAATTTTCAAGTTGAGTTCGAGTCATGCATCTTGACTTGAACTCCATTTAAAATAACTCGAACTCGATTAGAACTCGACTCGAATTCGAACTCGAATTCGAACAAATTTGATTCAAATTTGAGTATGGGCTAGCTTGACTCGAACTTGATTCGAAACAAGCCCAAATTTATATCATAAAACTCAACGTTTGTTCCCCCCAAAGAAGGGGATTTTGTCGGTTTGGTGCGTGGATGTTCTTTCAGCCCTCACTCCCAAGGTTGCCCTCTATCACAAGTAAACGTTTTTAAACACTAATGATGCTTTTTTTTTTCTTTTATTAAGCTAGATGTTGAAAAGACGCTTTCCCACCATCCTTTTTTTTTTTAGAAACAAATTATTTTTTAAAAAATAATTATAATAATAATAATAATATAAATATTTATTGTCTCCAAATTATTCAGCATGAACATTGAACAAATATCAACTTTTTAACCATTAATGGTTATGGTAGTTCAATTGAAACCAAGAAACTCCTTAATGTTATTGGTTTCTACTACTTCTCAATCCGAAAATGGGAAGATTTAGTTGAGTTTCACCCAAACTTGTATAATAAATCATATGCACTATTGAAAGACCAAACATTGCTCCATAATATTACATATATTCTCAACTACATAATTCTTACATTATTATTGATTTACACATGCAACATATCCCCTTTTATATACAGTCCTCAATAATTTAATAATTTAAAAAACTTTAATTATACCATTTTGATCAGAAAAAAAAATGAGGAACATTATTATGACATTATATTCTTAGTTTGACGCTTAGTTTTGCTAATCACTATTTCAATTAATTAATTAATTAATTAATTAACCTAAACTTGCAAGCGGCATAACTTAACCAATTCTCGTCCAAATTCGACGATCCAATAGTCCATTTCAATCACAAAATTGTGTAGGATAATAATATGATGTCAAATTTCTATTTTGACAACTACTTTGACTAATGATCTCTTAAGTGTCATTAAGACTCATTAGTGCACATATTGACCATTTGATGTCTGATTTGACCTTACCTTGTGTCATCTTACTTGTTATGCTATAAAGAAGTTATAGTCACCTTGTTTACGTGATTTGGACATCAAATAAAAAAATGTGAGCTTTTGACTCTTAAATAAAATAATATTAAATTCTTAAAATATGAGTTTTGCATGTTTAGGCCTCCTAAAGGCTACGACACCTTAGAAAATATACTTTATTGCATATAACAATATTAAATGGCATTTTGAGTAGAAAAATACCTAAAGTAACCTACTCTTAGTTAAGTGTTAGTAAACGGAGCTAGAGCCTTAGCATATAATCGAATGGATCTTCTATGGTCCTAATGCCTATTTTAGTGCTTAAAGACTATACTCAGTCCTAAACTATGGGAGAGTTGAACTAGTTAGCTCCTTAAGTTAGTAAGGATCATTAGTGAAACTCCTAAATAATTAGATTGAGCTTAACCTAATACCTCACTTTCCTTAAGTATAGGCTTGACCATAGATACCCTATTAAGTACGGTTTCTATGGTCAAGCTTATACTTAAGGATCTCGTGCGTTGGAGCACCGTACTTCCTTGTTGTCAGTACGGGGGCCCCACAGTTGATATTTACATAGAAGATCTCGTGCGTTGGATGCTAGATGCCGATCGGGCGGGTAGGATTCGATCAAGGCGCGCGAGAGGAGAGCCGTTGGATTAAAAGCGCTAAGATGCGTGCTCGATCATCCATTCGGCGGGTATGGTGCCCTGTTGTCGGGACCCCACAGCGGATCTGCCACGGTCCCGACATCAAATCTCGTTTATTAAAAAAATTAATTTATTTAATTTAAATAAACTAAAATTCAAATTAATTAATATATAATTATTCATAAGTATTCTAATTCCAATTTAGGACCAAATGAGCTCCAAAAATCCACCTTTAGCTAATTAGGGTATGAGGAAGTCAAAAATGAAATCAGATTTTAATTTAGAGATTAATTTAATTTAAGTATTTTCCCGAGCTCAAAAATAGCCAAAAATACCTAATTTTCCAATTAAGCTCCAATTGATTTCAAACTTTTTGGGTTAGGTTTAGATGACCCAATGAGTCCAATGGAATCAAAATCAAAGGTTGGTTTAGCTTAATTAAATCCAAATTTAGGCTGGGATAACAACTATGGTTGTTACAGACTCCCCCACTTAAGAATGATGTCGTCCTCGACATCATCTAAGTAAAGAAAGATTCTACTGGAACAATACAAGTTTTAAAATATGATTGATAGAAAAGGGGAGAACAATACCTGAGTTTGCAAAGAGCTGGGGATATTTATTGCGCATATCCATCTCTTTCTCCTAAGTAGATTCTTATAACGATCGATTCTTCCACTGAATTTTGACCATAGGAATTGAACGATTCCTTAGCTGTTTTTGATCATGAGCTAAGATTCTGATAGGTTCTTCGGCATACAAAAGATTGGGTTGAATCTCTACTGGTGAAAGTTAAATGGGATGAGAAGGGTCTCGAAGACATCTTCTTAATGATGATACATGAAACACATTGTGAATAGCTGCAAAGCCATCAGGAAGGCTTAACCGGTAGGCAGATGATCCTACTTTGGCCAAAACTTTAAAAGGTCCAACATAGCGGGGACTAAGTTTCCCAGCTACGCCAAATCTGAAGACACCTTTCATTGGACTGACTTTTAGATAAGCAGAATCTCCCACATTGAATTCTAGGAGACGGTGGTGAGAATCATGATACTTGCTCTGACGATCTTGAGCTGAACGAATTCTCTGCTGAATTAATTTGATCTTATTACTGGCTTCTTTAACTAATTCTGAACCAAAGAGCTGAATGCTTCCTGTTTCTGATCAAGCTAACGGAGTACTGTATTTCCTACCATACAGTGCTTCATAAGGGGCCATCTTAATACTGGCTTAAAAATTGTTATTATAAGCAAACTCCACTAATAGAATGTGATCTTCCTAGGAACCAACAAAATCAAGAATACATAGCCTAAGCAAATCTTCCAACACTTGGTTCACTCTTTCAGTTTGACCATCCGTTTGAGGATGAAAAGCTGTACTCATGGCTAGAGTCGTACCCAGATCTTGATGCACAGCTTGCCAAAACTTGGAAGTAAATCTGCTATCTCTATCAGATACAATTGACTTCGGAATCCCATGCAATCTGACAATTTTTTGATGTAGAGTTTTGCTAGCTTCTCTACAGAATCAGTTTGATGGATGGGAAGAAAATGCGATGATTTGGTTAACGGTCTACTATCACCCATATCGCATCGGCACCTGATTTTGCACGAGGCAATCCCATGACAAAGTCCATAGATATATCAAACTATTTCCATTCAGGGATATCTAATGGATGCAGAAGACCACCAGGTCTTTGGTGTTTGGCCTTCTCTAAATTACAGGCATGACATTTGGCCACAAAGTCAGCTACATCTTTCTTCATACCTGGCCACCAAAATGATTATTTCAAATCTTGGTACATCTTAGTACTGCCTGGATGAAAATAATGCCCAGAATTATGGCCTTTGACTAAAACTTCTTGATGCATGAACTTAGGAATCCACAATCGATTACCTTGATAAATTACACCATTCCGCAATTGCATATCATGACGAATACCACCTTCAATATCTGCTTTAAGTTTCAAATACTCATCATCTTTGGTTTGCGAGATAGAGACATCTCAGTGGAAAGTGGGTTCCACATTAATATTTGCTAATAACGAACTCAGCATATCGCCACTTACTAGAGAAATCTTGAGCTTACGAAATTCAGGTTCTAAGAAACTAGATGCAATCAGAGAGGTTAAAGTAGCACGACGACTAAGAGCATCGACCACTACATTCGCTTTTCCTGGATGATATTGGATACTGAGGTCATAATCGCTGATGAGCTCCAACCATCTTCTCTGGAGACAATTCAACTCTCTCTAGGTGAAGATATACTTCAAACTTTGATGGTCAGTGAAAATTGAATATTGCACTCCGTATAGATAGTGACGCCATATTTTCAAGGCAAATATTACGGCTGCAAGTTCAAGATCATGAACTGGATAATTTCGCTCGTGGGGTTTTAATTGACGAGAGGCGTAGGCAATTACCTTACCCTCTTGCATAAAAACACAACCTAGACCAATTCCAGAGGCATCGGTATATACTTGATAGAACAAACCTTCTTTAGGTAAAATAAGAACTGGAGCAGTATAAAGTGCATCTCTTAGAGTTTGAAATGCTTTCTTGCATTCAAGACTCCAAATGAACGGAACGGCCTTTTGAGTCAATTTAGTCAACGGCAAAGCAATCTGGGAAAAGCCTTTAACAAACTTTCTGTAGTATCCCGCTAATCCCAGAAAACTTCTAATGTCGGTAACAGACTTAGGTTGAGCCCAGTCCTGAATAGCACGCACTTTACTCTGATCTACTCGGATACCATGAGCATCGACTACGTGCCCCAAGAATGCAATGGAATTGAGCCAGAACTCGCACTTGGAGAACTTGGCATACAGTTGCTCGCGCAGAGTTTCTAATACTAACCTCAGATGTTCTTCATGATCTCTCAAAGTTTTGGAATAAATGAGGATATCGTCAATAAAGATGATCACAAACTTGTCCAAATATAGTTTTAGCACACATTGCATCAAATCCATAAAGATTGATGGCGCATTGGTGAGGCCAAATGACATCACTAAAAACTCAAAGTGGCCATAACGAGTATGGAAAGCAGTCTTCCCTACATCATCTTCTTTTACTCGCAGTTGATGGTATCCAGACCTTAAGTCGATCTTGGAAAATATCATAGCTCCGGATAACTTGTCGAATAAGTCATCAATTCTAGGCAGTGGGTATTTGTTCTTTATGGTGACCTTATTCAATTCACTATAATCTATACGCATACGCATAGATCCATCCTTCTTTTTCACAAATAAAACTGGCGCTCCCCAAGGAGACATACTTGGCTTGATGAAGCCTTTATTCAAGAGCTCTTATAATTGCTCGTTGAGCTCCTGAAGCTCCTTAGGTGCCATTTTATAAGGTGCTTTGGATATCGGTTGAGTACCAGGGATTAATTCAATAGAGAATTCTACTTCTCTAAAAGGAGGTACACCAGGCAATTCTTCTAGAAACACATCGGTGAATTCTCTGACTACCTTACAATCAGAAAGAGAGATACTCTCTTTTGTTTCGCCCATCATGGTAACTATGTAAGTATTACAACCATTAACAATCAATTATTCGGCTTTAATGGCATTTATTAAGGATAACTGCGTGCTGGTTTTTCCTACAAATGTTTCAGGCTTGCCTTGGGAATGGAGAGTGACTTTCTTCTTATGGCAATTTATCACAGCATTATTGTCACTGAGCCAATTCATCCCAAGGATGATATCAAAGTTGGCTATTGGCAGGATGATTAGTTTGGCCTGAAATTCCTGATCATTTATCGGGACTTTGATATTACAAAATTTATGGGCACTTAGTTGGATTCCCGATGGAAGTCCGATACTCAACTTTTGTGCTAGATTGCATGCGTGAAGTTTAAGGTTATTGGCAAATCGTTCAGAGATAAACGAGTGACTGGCACTGGTATCGAACAATATATTACAAGGTTGGTTATTGAAATAAAGTGTGCCTAAATTTACATAGTTTCGCATCAACAACTTGAAAAGGTTTAAAATACAGAAATACAATTTAGCATGAGAGAAGCTTTAAGAGTGTGTACCTGAAACCACATTGTTATCTTCTGTGGCTTCAATAAGAGTTAAGGCATATACTCGTGCAGGACCAGCAGGACGATTGTTAAGCTGTCGTTACTGGTAATTCTGAGAATTGGGAGCTGGTGGCTGCGTGTGAGCAACTTCAGAAGCAGGGGCTATCATTATAGCCATATTTGGTTCTCTTCGATTTAATGGAGTTGCTCGGAACACTTACTTCTTCGGATAAGGCTTCATTGGAACTCCGTCTACCATTTTTGTGTGGTCGCATTGATAGAATCAGTGGCTTGTATGCCCACAATTGAAACACCTCTGGCCAAAATGGTAACACTTGCCATACGGATGTGGCTTAGTACAGTTTTGAGTTTGTTCGACGGTAGGTGCAGCTTCTAGCTGATATACTTTTGCAGGGTTAGATCCGTGTCTCTTGAAGTTTTCCCATGAGTTTAGAGTTGTTTGTGCTTTTTGCTTAAGATCCTCTTCAGATTGGTGATGCTCAATCACCTTAGCCGTTTCTACCAGTTTGAAGAAGCTAGTCAGACAGAGTGGCATGATCCGGTTCTTCAGTGAACCTCGGAGTCCACAAAGAAAGCGGTGGCACTTAGCTGACTCAGAATGAGTAACTTCTGGTGCAAAACGAATCAATCTATGAAATTCCCTTTTGTATTCAGCTACTGAACGACTCCCCTGAGTCAACCTCATGATTGTGTCTGCAATAATGTTTTGTGCGGATGGGGGAATGAATTCAATCTTGAAGGCCTCGACGAACTCATCCCAAGGGATGTCCTCTAACACGTAGTCAGCAAACTTGGTATTTCGGATCTCTTCCCACCAATATTCTGCTTCTGCATGAAACAGACGGGTGGCGAGACGAACAACTTCCGAGTTCAGGACCTTCAGACTAATGAGATCCCTTTCCACAGCCTTCAGCCAATCGGTTGTATCCATTGGTGACAGGTTCCCACCAAAGGCTGGAGGCCTTAACCTCAAAAAATTGTGAAGGAGATTATCCGCCAAATGATGTGAAGAAGGAGCATCTTGTGGAGCATAAACTGTTGGAGCAGCGATAGTGACTGGAGTTGCACGATCATTTAGTAATTTCTGCATAATGAGCGTCTGTTGAGCTTGATTTTCTAATAGAGTTGCCACCATGGCTCGCAGATGAGCCACCTCATCATTAGAACTACTAAAGGCAACAGTGTTCTTGACAGGAGTAATGGTAGGTGGTGATCCGGAATCCATTCTAGTTTAATTTTTAAAGAAAAAGACACTTAGAATTTACTCTAAGGAAGAGAACTCAAAATCTTTCATTAATTATAGAAATAAGGGATTACAATATCAAAACTATAAATCTAATAGGGTTGCTTGAGAATGAAATAACATTTATCCTAACTATCGCTCAAACATTATCAATATAATCTGCCCTAAAGGCTACACAAAAGTCCTCAAAAGTGATTTCCCGACGCTTCCTGTTACGCTTCTTCTCGAGCCTTACCATGGTCTCATACCACCAAACTTCGATGTAATCCACCATCAGGTCTGTCTCAATATCTACATAAAGTGACTCAAGACACTCTATGTGTATTAGAATGGACTCCACTCGGCTCAACCATTCTTGTGCATATATGGGAAAGTTGAGCCCTCGATATACAGCTTGCTGTAAAAGCTTCTCCAGGACTAAGATCCCTTTTGCTGAAACTCCTTCAATCTGCCAATTACTTTCCTGCCTTCACTTGAAGCTACAGCTCCAAACTATCTTGAAAGCACGCTGATAATAGTCTATATCGGACTCTCTAGAATTCATTTGACTATGAGGACAGAATTTTATTACATTTGTGTTAGACTCTAGATGACTAAAGTATTAGGATGAGGGTATTCTCCTCCTACATTTTGCATAGAGTTACTGACACTACTATGTTATGGATGTCACCTATATTGATATTTGTATTTCAAAAAAATGGTCCATAGGTAGAAAGGAATCATATATCCCATTCTGACACCTTATGGTGTTCTCTGATACCAACTATGGGGCCCCCGTACTGACAATAAGGAAGTATGGTGTTCCAACTGTGGTAAACCCCAAACTTAAGTACAGTTAGATAAACCCAACCTGCCTTAAGCCAAGGACTTGTCACCAAGTACTATAACATTCATCAATACATATATGTAAATATCAAAGTGGCGGAAGCAATAGGCGAGTAGTAACATCCACAAGCATACATAGTAGAAAGAAGGAAAACAATATAGTAACTCATCAAAATGTAGAAATGAAACACATCCAGAATTAATTATTACAAACTAAATTTTAAAGAGAATGAAAATGTCTCTCAATCTCACTGAAATAAAATACAATATCTAACTAAACAGCAGCAGCACGATATTCCCCATGAACCTGCTCCTCTTCTGTGACACTGCCCACGAACATGTCTGAATCTGACATTTATCGGTATCACAAATGTCAGGGCCCCAGCCTACAAAACAAAAAGGTTACAGTTAGACAATTCTCTAAGTACATTTTAGGCTATTTTAATGAACTGAATATTTTGAAGATATCACATTTAAATTAGCTAAACATGTAAGCAGTAATAGGTGCAACAAGCTATGGAGAAATAGTAATTATAAACTATCCATTTATAGCCAGCAACTAGTATGAAGAACATGCAATGTGAAATAAGCAAGGTGAGGCTCAAAGCTAAAAGAAACAGCAACTACAATACAATTCTACACCTAACATGCTTTATGATCATATTAACACATGCTGAGTATATAAAAAAAACACAAGTACTGAAAACATGCAATTTTAGCATCCTAAATATGCCAATATATATAAGTAAACCATATGAGTATACATACAACATGCTAATTAAGAAAAGGAAAAGGAAAGGCCACTGAGATATGTGGCAAAAGCAAAGTAATCTATGTAAAGTAAAGCCATTGAGACATGTGGCAAATCGAGCAAGTACTGAAAATAAGGCCACTGAAGCATGTGGCAAAGTAAAATAGAAAATAATACTAAACAATCCAGCTAAAGTAGCAATAAGCCTAAGATATAGTACTGCCATACCATCCAATAGGCCATATAGGGCCTCCAATATCAATCAATCAATCCCCAGCTTAGCCATCCAAATATGCTAGATCTAAGTCCAGTCTATACAATACTACTACTGAAGAGGTAGACTAAGCTAAGACATATTTTATCAACTGCAAATAAGGCAAAACTGAATGATATACAATTCAAATACTAACTTAGGATGTATCATCCATATCCTAAGTTTTCCTATTATGCTCAAGGAATAAGGCTCAATAACCAAGGTATGCCAAGCAAATCAAATCAAAGTAAGCAAGGGACTCAATCTAAACTCATATGATATCTGATATTATCTAATTACCAAATCTAGCTACCCTGAGAAGGTACAAGTTTAGGATCTCCAATATCCAGCTATCGAGTAGAATCTCAAATTTACGTCCTTAAAGTTAATATTAGAACTTAACAAGTTCTAATCTAAAATTATGTGACGACTATATAGTTTAAGTAAATAAATCAATGACCTAGTTTATTAATATTTTACATCTTACCTAAATCTTGATGAAGTAAATCAATATTTAAGGATTCAGGACTTGAACTCCACTTTGGTGTTCAAAACCTAAATCCAAGGAGGGTATCCTAATAAGGATCTAGGGTTCACACTCTATTCCAAAGTTAAGGATAAAGGATCTTATAAGCTAAAAGATCCAAGAACTATAAACTTAATGAAGGGTTATTCTACTGATTATAAGATAAAATAATTAATTAAGAATTTGAGAATTTAAGATCTATATTCAATCTTTAAGATAATCTCATTATTTTTAGAGATTGAATCATCATATACCCACATGGAAGGTTTCAAAGGGTTAAACAATCAATCATTTAAATAATTTCAATTGGAGATGGTTTAATTCAAATTGAAGATCTAAGTCTAAGATCTAAGATCTAAGGATCTGATGTTTGATCACTTTAGACTTTGAAGTAGATTTTTACTTAAGAGTTTCCATTTATATTTCTTTTAGAATTTAAGTTTATCATCTAACTATATTGAACTCATTAAGGTGATAATTAACAATCTTAGATATTTGGTTTAAGCTTTAAACTAGGTGACCTCTTTTAAGTTACTTAAGATCTAAGTGTCTTAATTAGGGCTTAAGTGAAGATTTCTTAAGTTAAGGATCACATTAGCATTAATAATGGTATGAGAATTCAGAGAACATTTCTAATCTATATTAGGGTAGATTACTGAAATGTTCAAGGTTTATAGGGCATTTAAGCATATTTGATCAAAATGACCAAAATGCCCCTCTTAAGGCTAAAATTGGAATTTTAGGGTTTAATTATCCAAATTACTCTTAATCTATTTTAATGTGTCCCATACTGATAAATAAGGTGGGAAATACACTTATCTTGGATTTTGACCACTTAATTAAGCTAATTAGCACTAATCACTTATTTAAGCCAAATTTTGGGGATTAGTAAATTTAGGGCATCTTAGGGCAATCCAACCTTTCCAAATAGTTCTAAAACAATTAGGATAGCATTAGGAACCATCTCTATCAAGATCAGAGGCTTAATTATGTTTAATTTTACTAATCCCCAATTAGGGTGATTAAGGAGTGATTAAGAGAAATTGATATCCAAAATTGGTTTTAAAGGTTTGAAATTGATCTCTAATGTTTATGGAGCAATCAGAGCCTTTAATCTCCTCATTTGGATATATATTCTATTTAATATGATTTAAACAATGATAGCAAAGAGTTGGGCAAATATTTTTAAATCTAACCATTGGATCTATGATTTTATTTTATATTTAGATTCCTTGTATTTTTCTGATTCAAATTGTATATTAGATTATATCATTTGGATCAGTATAGCCAAAGTTATTAAATTAATTTATTCTGAATGTTTATTTAAATTAAAACTATAGGAACTGATTTATGAATTAATTTCCTTAAGGATTTTAATTCTAAAATTCTTTTTATTAACTGTCGACCCGTTCTCAAAATGCGCAGGTCAGGGTCAGCCCGACCCAAAATCCACCGTCTTCTTCCTCTCGCACGCGCCCGCAGTCCGAACCCTAGGGCTAGCTTCCAGCGCCAAATTCTCCATGCTCCGGTCACACCACGCCTTGATTTCAATGGCTACACGATTCCTGACCCTAGACGCACCGATTAAGCCAAGAAGCCCTAATTGGGAGGCGCCGAATCGATGGAGTTCCATTCGACCGAGACCTCTCAGAAAGCACACCTATGAGGAGTGAATTCTCCTCACAGAGTCCACAGGTCACGGCCATCTTGATCCCTACACGTTCAAGGATCGATGGGGAAGCGATAGGGCAACTCGAGAGGTTCTTAGGTGGTCTGGATCATTGGGAGGCTACTCGGCGTATTCTATCGTTTAGAGCCGCGACTGGATCGATTGATTCCAGTCGAATCGATTGATCTGGTTGAACCCAACCATCGATACCAATTTACGATCATCGCCCAAAGGTTTTGGCACTAGTTAGACGGCTAATTGTGCACGAGAACGTGGCATTAGGCGAGCCAGAGGTTCCTTTGGCAGTGCGCTCAGATGACGAATTCACTGTCTGTCCCATTGCCAGACCTCACCCGCAGACTCGAACGTCCACAGGGGAGCTAGGGAGAGGTCCTACACAGCATCTAAAGCTTGAGCGAGGAAGAGCCGAGCTAAAATTAGCTCGACAGAAGGAAGGGAAAGAAAAGCTGTACCTGAGTTTGGAAATTGACGATATGAGCGACACAACAGGTCCTTGGCAGCTTCCTGAGCTCCTTCTATCGCAGCCTGGGGGTTTGAACTTCAAACCACACCCACTATCAGCAAATAAGACAGGCTCAATTGACGAGAGAGCTGGGAACACCGGGGACAGAGAGCAGAGGGAAAATTGGAGTTCACAGTGAGCAAAGGAGCTCACTGTGGGATCAATGGAGGTATTTATAGGCTTAGGAGGATCCGGGCGATGGATGTTAGAGCTCGGGCTTGGAGCTTGGCTCGGCCCGAGGGTTTGTTTGCCATTGCTCCTTAAGGATTGGTTCGGCCATCCCTACCCATCCCTACGGCTCGGCCACAAAGGGAAGGACCCTAACGGCCTAAGGAGTGAGATATGGAGGAGTGGGGGACAAGGATACGTAGCATAATGGCAAGAATTTTCTCGATCGGGCCGAGATCTCTAGGGGACGAAGATCTACAGCGCCTGGATTGTCCCCACCGTCTGATCTGCGAAGCCGTTGGTGATAGACGGTCTGATGCGGCTCCAAAATAACGAAACCATGGAGAAGATCTTGTGCATTGGATGCTAGATGCCGATCAGGCGGGGTAGGAGTCGATCGAGGTGCGCAAGATGAGAGCAGTTGGATTAAGATCGCTAAGATGCATGCTCGGTCATCCATTCGGCAGGAATGGTGCCCCGCTGTCTGGACCCTGCAGCGGATCTGACGCGGCCCCGACAATAAATTCCGTTTATTAAAAAAATTAATTTATTTAATTTAAATAAACTAAAATTCAAATTAATTAATATATAATTATTCATAAGTATTCTAATTCCAATTTAGGACCAAATGAGCTCCAAAAATTCCCAAAAGTCCACCTTTAGCTAATTAGGGTATGAGGAAGTCGAAAATGAAATCAAATTTTTATTTGGAGATCAATTTAATTTAGGTATTTTTCCGGGTTCAAAAATAGCCAAAAATACCCAATTTTCCAATTAAGCTCCGATTGATTCCAAACTTCTAGGGTTAGGTTTAGATGACCCAATGAGTCTAATGGAATCAAAATCAAAGGTTAGTTTAGCATAATTAAATCTAGATTTAGGCTGGGGGTAACAACTAGGGTTATTACAAATATAAAGATCAGTCACTAAGTCTATACATACATATAGAGTATGGAAACAAAATGAAATAAATATTACATCCATTCACTATACATCAGTCATGAAATAAAATGAAATAGCTTAGAAAATAATAAAGTGCAGAAAGTGAACACAATCACGAGTACCTGTATTGTTACAACATTTTAGTTAATGTCTAAGAAATGAAATAAAGATACTATCATCCTCACAATGATTATAAAAGTAATTATATATTCTTTGCTCCAAGCTACTGTGCCTTCTCTATGTAAGGCTCCTCCTCAGGTAATGGATCCTCAAGCTGCTCAAGATCTGATATTGTCAGTTTCACAATACTAGGGCCCCAGCCAATAAAAAAAATCTTGTTAGATAAATATCTAAGTACATTTTATGCAAGTAATTTATTAAGCATTTATTAATATCACTATTTTACTCTAAATAAAATGAAACATCTATTTAGCATGGGAGCAAGTAAGTATATAAGGGAAACATAATAAGTTATAAATATAATATTTATAACTAAGCAAGAATTGAGGCAAAAGCACACCTTAAGTAAACTAAATAAGGTAGGGTATACATATGTAATACAGTGAGTAAAAATACTGAAAAGAAAGGTCTAAACCTATATGTGCTGATGATTATATGATATATGCTAATTTAAAATATTAATCTAAAAAATAGTACATATAATAAACATTAATCCTATATATGCATCTACTCAAGTAAGCAGGTAAAATAGGAAAAATACAGCTAACTAAAATAAAATGTATCAATAACTTAGAAAACAGTAAGCTGAACTAAAAGGAGCGTATAACTGTCATGTCAGAAAGAATTGGTCAATCTAGCCCGGTAATATTCCCATAACCTTTATGGGCTAGGCAGACATAATATAACAAAATAGCACAATATGACTAAAGGGGCAGATAATACTGTAAATATCTTTTAATTATTTTACTTTTTATTTCTGTGAATAATTTCAGAAACAACTAGGAGTCAAGCACGTTTGCAAGACTGAACGGGTCCCAAGCTTAACACACTCTCCTCAATGAGTAATGTTAAAAGCATCCTGATCTCTCCTTACCTCTGTCCATTGGAGTAATGTGCACCATAATCCACTATGAATTGAACCCAAATACAAATATTTTCCTAATATTATAAGTTTTCATTTTCATGCAACAATGTTTCCTTATATGATATCCAAGAGAAACAAGTACAAAATACAAGGAATGTGTGGCACAATAATAAATAGTGAGCTAGGGACTCTACTAAGTATGGTGATATCATTTGTTATCTAATTTAACTATTCTAACTATTCTAAGTTACACAAGTTCAAAATCTCTAATTCTTACTATCGAGTTTAACTTAGAAGCATGACCTTATAAATTAAAAAGGATTAGAACTGATCAGGTTTTAATCTAATTCAATCAAGTATGACTATATGTTAAGAAGCAAATCACAATGTCCTAATTAGATAAATTTAGACATTCTACCTAAGATCTGATCAAGATCTACTAAACTATAGATTATGGATTAAATACTATGAGATTCGGGCTTAATCACATAATCCAAAAAGGATAAGATATAAGATCTAAGATTTAGTATAAAAGTGATATATTTATTTAGGTAAATCATATTAGGTAAATCAAACTTAATAAGATGAATCTCATATCTTGAATCTAAGATTAAAAGATAAAATAATCCAAATAATTTGTAAAATCTAAAAACTAATAAAACCAAAGATTTATTCATTAAATAACTCACTTATCCAATGAATAAAATCTAATCTATGAGCTAGTCCTAATCTTAGGAATATTCCTAATATGAGGTGTAGAGTCCTAAGAAAAGACTTAAAGATAATTTAGGAAATTTAACTATCTTGACCTAATAATTGATTTTAAGACTTAAAATGACTTTATTACAGTTTTAATATTAATTTTAGTGACTTAGAAGATAATTTAGGGTTTAAAGATGCTTAACCTAAATTTTGGGCAAAATGACCATTTTGCCCCTACTTTAGGGTCCAAAAAGCTACTTTTTGAATTAGAGCTCTAAATTGAAATTTTGTACTGTCAAATGATTCCTTACTATCTAACTTAAATACAGATAGTAAGTACGCTCAATTTGGATAAGAAACGGGTCCTATAGGTCCAAACTAAGGATTTTGACCTAAGGGATATTTTAGTAATTTACACCAAATGAAATTTAAATTTTTATACAGTTTACTATTAGTTACTATTCAATGATTCCATAGAACTGAAGAACACTACATTCTGAGCTCTAATGGTTAAGTTATAGTCATTTCAATTTCTAATGGTAATTCAGTAATTTTATCGGTCAACGGAGGATAAAAACTAAACTTTTCCATTTTAAGTTCAATTTCAGTAAACTCAGATTCTATAGCTTTCCTATAATATACTGAGTGTGTTGGCATGGTATAACCCAATTTGGATTCCAAATGGTCAAATTATGGACTAACTAGAATTAGAGGTATTTTGGTCATTTTTAATTTTCTAGTTTTCAGATGCTAAATATTATTTCTATTTATTGATGACACTAAAATTCTATGCTAGTTAGCACTTTGAATTTTTGAATTTGGATTTGAATTGACTAAATTCTGGTCAATTGAGTCTATGGGTATTTTGATCATTTTTATGGTAGTGTCCTAAATGTTACTTTTCAAACTAAGCTCAAAATGGGGAAACTAATACTTCTATATTATTGGGGCTATTCTCCTGAGTATTTTAAGACTCATATTGCCTATGTTTGGACAACTAGGTTAAAGTTGTGCGAGTTTATTTAGGTCCTAAAATGCCACTACGTTTTACGTACCCCGAAACTAATTTTTGAATTACGTCATTTGGTTCTTTTTATTTTCCGAGTAAAATGAGACATATATTGACAATGTTTGGATCATTGTATAAAAAATTATTAAATTTTAAAGTTTAATTTAACTAAACTTACTACTCCTTTATTTAATTTAATTTAATTTTATTGTTTAATTAATTAAATAGTATTAATTAAATCTAAATTTTTTACTGTTCTATCTTAATTTACTGTATTATATGCTAATAATTATATTAATTACTTATTTAATAAGGTTAATTAAGATACATTGAATTTATTAGCATACATATATATATATATATATATATATATATATATTTATATGAACGGTTAATATTTAATTATATTTACTATTTGTAATTAAATTAATTAATTTATTTATTTATTATTTAATTTGTCTATTATTTAAATAACCCTAATTAAATCTTACACATTAAATTTAAATGGTTACTAATTAACTAATTAACTTAAATTAATTAATCTGATTATATTTAGTATTAATTAAATGCTGCTAAATTGGCTAATTGACTAATTATTTCACTTATAACAGAACTTATATACTTTTATATATATATATATATATATATATATATATATATATATCTCTTAAATTATGGTTCATACATTTGCTCTAATTATATAACTATATACATTTATACACACATAATTATATTTATATATTTATATTTTATAAAAAATTTCTGCAGCTAATAATGGCAGGCGGGACCCACCTGTCACGTGAGAAGCCTCAATTGGCCGCGACAGAGACCGGGTGGGTCCCACAGCTCCCGGCAGAGGGACACACGCGGTCCCACGGAGCAGCGTGCGGCGAATGGGCGTGCGCAAGCTGGCTTGGCTCGGCGCGGCAGCCGAAGGCGTGGGCCCCATGGGCCACGCGTCACGCTCAGACTTGCAAGCACTGCGCTGCGGGGCCGCCCACTGGCACCCGAGACCTGAAGAGTCATAGGTGGGCCTCAGGTCGGCCTGGCCCGACCCGATGGGGTCCTTCGTTCACACGGGCACCCCGAGAGCGGGGAGCTAGGGCACGGTCATTACCGGCCTTTCCGGCCGTGCATGGCACCGGCCCGCACGTCGTTGGGTTGCCCAAGGCGAGAGCTAATGTAGCGCCTCGCCCCGTTGCTGCGCACATAGAGTAATTTGGCGGCGGAACGGTGCACTACTCGAGGAGGAAAGAATACCTCATCTCCCCGAAATGGCTGAAAACCAAGCCCATCTGAAGGGCTGCTGACTCAACTACAATGAGGGTTGAGAGCTAATACTTAAGATAAGAGTAGTATCATTATCCTAAGTATTAGATAAATACATACATTAGATTTAAAATATAATAAAAACCCAATATATGTATAAGATATCAACATTTCCAGTCTACTGATCACATCACAATATTAAGTATAAGTAGTATAAAAATAGAGTGCGGAAACTTAAAGCATATATCCAGATACATTCATCACAGAAATAGTATGAAAACATTCATCTCAGGAAAGAAAAGAAAGTACATCCAGAATTATTACAAATATTTACTGAATAACAGACATAAAACTAAATACTGAACTGAAAGTAAACTAAGCAGCTGAAGAAGAGTCCACTAATGCTCCACGGGCTCCTCCTGGATCTCCTGGATGTCCCCTTGACCTGGCTCAGTATACTGCTCAAGATCTAGCAAATTGCCGAATCTTAAAAGTACCTCGTGTTAGGACTAACACATCGAAACTAATCTAACAGTTCTAATTATTCATTTAACATTTGCATAATACGAGTAAATCTGCAGAAAAACTATAAAGGGTAACCGAAAGTACAAATCTATCTAAAACTGTACAAAACTGAAGCAGTGTAAGGTAAAACTGAACTGTAACTGAACACTGAAAATAAATCAAAATAGTACTGAATCTGAAACTAAGTAATCATATGTACAACTATGTTGTATGTCACTGAAACTGTGCAGCTGAATATGTCATAATACAGTATGCTGCTGACATGCTACCAAAATATCACTGACCTGTTATGAGCAGTACGATCCAATGTCTACATACACCCTGTTGGGAATACTATTTATTGATGACACTGATTCATCCATAAATTCCCCTGTCAATGTATGCAACATTCTGTAACTCATAAATCATCACTAATACTTATACATCATTCTGATTCTCATACATCATTCTGATATTCACACATCATGCTTATGTTCATGCTCATGCTTCTAAGCTATATGAGATAAATCCATAAAATGCTTTAAAATCTGATAATGAATCCAAAGTCCCCATTGTGTAGAATCCTGCTAAAAGGATTCTGACTCCTAAGATTCTAACTGTGGTAATTGGTCAAAGTTGAGAGTTTATTTAAAAATCATTAGCTAGGATGATTGTATACACATATTTAGCATATTTGCAAGAAAGGTAAATTTAACCCTTAGCTTGTTTAAACTGCACTTATCGAATAGCACTACGATAGGAGGCAGAACCCGGTCACAGTTTACATCTCAAGCTAAGCTGTTAAATGCCCTAATTACAAGCATACTTAGTGGTCTACGCAAAGTGACTTAAGATACTTAGTTTGCTTAAACTGCACTTATCGAAGCGCACTACGATAAAAGGCAGAACCCGGTCGCAGTTTACATCTCAAACTAAGGATCTTGTTCACTAATTGTAACACTCTTAGTCTTGGAAGATTTACCTTAATGGGACTGTATTCGGTTAATCCCGCAGAATAGCACCTGGTCATAAGTCCATATTGGAGTGAATCAACCAATCCTGAATATTACTGAATTAATCTAGTAATATGGGTATACCCTACTATACCCAACCAACAACCTGAGTTCAACAGATTCTATTTAATCGACAAGGATTTATCAAATCTATTAATCCTTACTCTAAATAGGTGTATCCTACATGGGCTCCAAGGATGTAATCAAAAGATCACTCAACATAGGTTGCTACCAGAAGGAATGAGCCACAATCTAAGTACTTTATGTGATTCCTACCACAATGTATCAAGTTTAACTTCTAAAGTTATGAAGGAGCAACTAAGTTTCTACCTCAATATGTTACAAAAGTCCTTCCTACCTCAATGTATCATTAGTTAAGGTCTTTAATCATTGCAATGACGAATCCTATAGCAAGACCTTTAAGATCTCACTTTTCTACTTCCTAAGGTTTACTTGTTATACTTAAGTTAAGGTGATTAGATCAGATGATTAAAATTCATTTGATCCTTTCCTTTTCTATGATCATGGGATAAAATCAAAGATCTTATTAGAGTTAGATCATTGCATCAATTATTACAATTTTATTTCCATCTTATGCTAATTGTCTTATATAAGAGAAAATTAAAGATCTAAAGTTTGGATTCAGATAGTTCAATTACACATATTTAATATTAATCTTAGCACTTCTAATTCAATGGTTTAAGATTAATACTCAATCAAATGCATTATTGGAATAATGATGGTTGACTCATCTTATAATCAAATTGAGTAATTAAGTGATTAAGATTTGGATCTCAATCAAGACAAGTTAGGGCTAAACCCCTAACCTTTCTATCATTAAGACCAATGATTAGTTTAGAGGTCAATGTCTAATCAATGTATTATTCGTATATTATTGATGTCAATCTTAGGTTTGGATTAAGTATCATCTACTTAATCAGGTTATCAAGATGCTTAAGTTCAAGTAGGTACATTTAAGTGTCCAATTAAATGTTAAGGTATTCTAACATACATCCTAAAGTTATAAAAGCATAAAAATGAAAAGATAACATAAAGAGGTAATTAATGCTAATCAAATTCTAGAATTAAACTAAAGGGATTAGCATTTAATCACAAATCTAAAAGACTTAAGTTTCATGTCATTTTAGTTATTATGATACACCTATTTAATTCAAGCACTTAAGACTCTATTGTTTGGCAATAGATACAATACATTCAAGCTATATGATAGGTGTTGAGCATTTGATAATAACGACAAAGTTTCAAACTTGATTTTTAATATAAAATTTTATGCAATATTCAATTTTAGCTAAAAATAGGTTCAAATTTAATATAACTTAGCCCCACTATGGTCATAGGGGCCTTAAAATACATAAACAATTGAGTTTTGGCCATTTCAGTCAAAACTGGGCAGTTCTGGAATTTTCTGGAAATTTTGCAATTTTTCGGGCGCTGTAGCGCGCTCTAGCGCTTTCCGCGCGGTAGCGCGCTGTAGCGCTTTCCGCGCAGTAGCACCTTTGCGCTGCGGCTTGCTGCGGTCCGCCGCGATCTGCTGTAACCCGCTGAGCCCCGCTGCAGCGCGCTATGGCACGCTGTAGCGGTTCATTTTGCAAAACTACTGTTCAATTAATTTATTTTGTCATTTCCTAAGATCTGAAATATTTTTGCTAAGATCTGCTGCAGCGCGCTGTAGCGTCCCATTTTGCAAGTTACTGTTCAATTAATTTTTATGGCTGTTTCCTAAGTTTTTGTGAGATGCCGCTGCAGCGCGCTACCGCGCGCTGGAGCGGTTCATTTCGCAATTTTACTGTTCAATTAATTAAAGTGCATTTTTCCTAAGTTTTCCTATCTGCTGCAGCCCGCGGCAATCCGCTGCAGCGGCAGACAGTGATTTCGCCAGGTGCGAAACCCGCGATAGCCATTTTTCGAGCCTAATTACTCTCAATCTAGAAAGTTTCATGATTCATGCCATATATCAATGGAAAGGTATTTTCGATACCTTTCCATCGACACCAAAATTGACACAAACGAAGCATCCTAGCTATACTAAAAATACGAATGAATGACAGGGTATACGAAATAGATAAAAACAGAGCAGATTTTCATGGAGTTTTTAAGAGCCTTAATGGCTTTCATACATGCATATGGACTTCCAATGGCTACATTCTAACATTATAACCACATAAGAAAGACAAGGAGAGGAGCAAGAGGATACTTTTTAGTCCTTGCTAGAGGAGGATGAGGAAGGCTTTATCTTCTTCAAGACCTTGGAGAGGTGCTCCTTCTTTCAGCACTAGGGACATAATGGAGGGGAAGGAGATGTGAAAGTTTTTCAGCAAACTTGAGAAGGGGGCTGAACTTTCCATTTAAAGGGGAAGGAAGAGCTAAGGGGCCATCATGAGGCTAGGGAGCTTAGGTGAGGGGGAGTAGGGGCCATCATGAGGGAGCATTAATGGATGGCATGGTCAAGGGGTGAGGGAAAAGATGGCCAGCCGAATTGTGCAAGGGGGCTGACAGACAAAATACTAAAAATTGGGGGAAATTGCAAATAAGGGGCTCAAAGATTGTCATTTACTTATTTATTTTCCCTAATTATTTAAAAATTATGATTTTTGAAACGTGTTCCGAAAAATCCCAAAAATTCACCCCTAGCTAATTCGGGATGAGGAATTCAACGGTGAAGTCGGGATTTGATTCTGACGATTATTTAATTTTCCTATTTTTCGACGCATTTAATTACATTAAAATATTCATACAAATTCGACGACTTCCAAACGCGTCCAAAACATCACCACTAGCTAATTTGGGGGTGATGATCGCAACGACGAAGTCAGATTTCGATTTTGAGGTCAAAATAAATACCTCAATTTTCTAATTAATTAATTATTAAAATAATCCAAAATATTGGATTGGACTCTGAATTGCTCCCAACCTTCAGGGTTTGGCTCTAATGACTAGATGAACTTGATGGAATGGTGATTATGCTATGATTATGCTAAAATTAAGTTGGCTAACAACCTTGGGTTGTTATAACTAGCCACCGACTACCGGATCGGCCCGTGGGGTGAACGGAGTCGCCGGGGAAAGCTAACCCTAGGTCCTATGGTTCATGACGGACGATTCCTAACGGATTCTACTGTGGACGTGTGTTCAAATTCACTCGATCGAGATCGTCTAGATTTGATCAAACACTCTATGATTGCAATCCAATAGGTGAAATAGCAGTTCAAATCAATACACTGAAGAATGTGGTATGAATGAAGTGGGATTAGGGGGGTACCTCGATCGACGGCTATGAAGGTACGAAGGCTGAAGAGGCTCGATCCTTGTCCCGAGCTCACCATTTCATGAAAAATGCTCCTTTAGGTCGCAAATGGGTAGAAGTAGGGGGCGACGACGGAGCGGACGAGGCTGCCGAGCACCTGGCCGCGGTGAGCGCGCCACGTGTCTGCGGGCGACTCGCGGGACTATCTCTGCAAGGGAGATGACGCCCCGTCATCTGATCTTTTGATCAGACGGCTCGGATTAGTTGTTGGCTCAAACGGCAGGACCTTTAACAACATGGGTTGAATGAACGACGCAGTTAATTTAGGATTAAAATAATAATATTTTAATTAATTTCCTATTTAATTTAAATAATTAAATTGATTTCAGAAAAATTCCAAATATTCACCCCTAGCTAATTGAGGGGTGAGGAACACAACGGTGAGGTTGGATTTTTGATCCGACGAGTATTTTAATTTCTCAAGTTTCGGGGTATTTAAATATTATTAAAATATTCACCAAAATTCTAACAACATCCGATTGACACTAAAACACCACCCCTAACTAATTTGAGGGCAATGAGCGCAACGGCGAAGTCCGTTTTTTGATCTGAGGTATATTTAGATAGGTCAAATTTTAGGGCTTCTGGATTTTCTAAAAATCTGGATTTGATCCATTTGACTCCTGATTTGGACTAGGTCTTAGAGGATGACTCCTAATGACTTAATTAACACTTAAGATTAAGATATAACTGAGATTAGCCCTAATTGACTAGGATAACAACTTGGGTTGTCACACCTACTAACTTCATCTAATTAGCTTACAATTGGAAGGTTTCCAACCAAATTAATCACTAACTTAGCTAAGATCAATTAATAGGAGATGTCTAAGTGTATGAAAGAGGCAAGATTAGAAGCTAAAAGCTCTATGTTTATTATAGACTGTGGATTAAGGAAGGCTATATGATATCCAAAAGATATTAAAAGAATTAAGGAACTTCTAATTCAATCCCTAGAGAGCTTAAAAGAAGACTAAGAGCTAAATGAAAAGTGTGCAAAGTTTCTCTCTAATTGCTAAAAACTTGTCCTAATGGATTCATAACTTATAATCACATAAGTACTAATATTATCTACACTAATTGGGAATATTATCTAGCTTTAAAGATCATAAGCAGATCAAGATTTCAAAATCAATCCTATAACATTTCTATTAAAGATGAAGGTTAAATCAATAATTTGCTAAGTATTCCAATTATGTAAATTATGAAATTTAACTAAAACATACAATTAAAATTATATGGGAAGTAAATAAATCCTAGCCGATCTGCCTCAGAAAAGGTGGAACGGTCCATATCTGCGCTGATCGCTATCTCGTGCGCTAGACTCACGTATGGGATCTGTGCGGTTCTAAAATAACTGTTGGAATAAAAATTAAAATATTAATTCAAATGTATTATTTAATTATTTAATTATTCTTAATTAATATTCAAAATTAAATATTTAAACGGATTTTGAAAAATCATAAAATTGCACCCTTACCTAATTGAGGGGTGAGGAACTCAAAAATACAATTAGATTTTTGATCGAAAATCAATTAAATTATCTTAATTTATTGAGTATTTAAATATTATTAAAATAATCGAGAAAAATTTGACAATTTTCAAACACTCCCAAAATACCACCCAGCTAATTTAGGAGTGATGAGTCTAATGGCAGACTCCAATTTTAATTTTGATATCTAAATAAAATAGGCATTCTCAGAATATCGAAAAAATCAGGAATGTTGGGAAATCTCAAATGATCATTAATGCACGAAACTTGTATTGGAGGCTCTTGTAACAACCCAAAGTTGTTACCCAGCTTAATTTAATCATAATCATGTCTTAATTATCATTCCACTAAGTTCATCTAGTCATTAGAATCAAACCCTGGCGATTTAGAGCAATTCGAAGCTCAATCGATTATTTTAGAATATTTTAATATTTAATTAATTAGAAAATTGAGATATTTATTTTGACCTTGAAATTGAAATCCGACATTGCCGTTACAATCTTCACCCCTAAATTAGCTAGGGGGATATTTTGGACGTGTTTGAAAGTCGTCGAATTTTTGTGAATATTTTAATATAATTAAATGCGCCGAAAAATAGGATAATTCAATAGTCGCCGGAATCAAAATCCGACTTCGCCGTTGAATTCCTCACCCCCAAATTAGCTATGGGTGAATTTTTGGGAATTTTCTGAGCACATTTTGAAAATTTGAATTTTCAAATAATTAAAAAAAATAAATAGGTAAATATTTGGTCCACAGCCCCTCCCCTTCAATTTTTCGGCTGCCCCATACCTTCCTTAGGCACCATAATGGCTCTCTACTCCTCCCTCTCCCTAAGCTCATAACAGCCTAGTCTCCCCTACTCCATCCTTCCCCTCCTCCTTTATTAAGGGAGAGCACATCCTTCTTCCTCCTCTTGCTGAATCTTCTTATTCTTGTTCTCCATTGCTCCCTTGTGCTAAAGGAAGAAACTTCTCTCCAAGGACTTGAAGAAATCATAGTTCACTTTCTCTTCTTCCTTTCCTAAAGGCTAAGGTACCCCTTTACCCCTCTCTTTTGTCTTCTTCATATAACCACAATGCTTGAATACATCTCTAGATATCTATGTTTAAGTATGCAAGCCATTACAGCTCTCCAAGAGATTAAATTTAATGCTCTATTTTTCTTGCATTTTGTATATCCTGTCCTTCATCATCATTTTTAGTATAGCTAGGATGGTCCGTTTGTATTGATTTTGGTGTCGATGGAAAGGTATCGAAAAAATATTTCCATTGATATATGGCACCGCTCATGAAACACTTTGGATTGAGAGTAATTGAGCTCGAAAGTAAGCTTTCTAGGCTTCATCCTGGTGAAATCGCCGTCTGGCGCTGCAGCGCCCGATTTTGTGAAATAGGCCGCTGCAGCGGGCTGCAGCGTTATTTCAGCAAAACATATAAATTATTAATAAAACTATTTAAATAGTATTTCGCAAAATCGACCGCTACAGCGCTCCATAGCGCGCTGCAGTGGGCTATAGCGGAAATTTTTATTTTTTTTATGAAAAACTTTAGGAAATGTTAAAACAAATTAATGGAACAGTAATTTTGCAAATTGAATCGCTGCGGCGTGCCATAGCGCGCCGCAGCGGGCCACGCGCTGCCGCACAAAAAACGCTACCGTGCGCTATGGTGCGCTGCAGCGTCTGAACTTTCAAAATTCCCAAAATTTTTTGAAAAATTGCCCAGTTTTGGCTGAAATGGCCAAAACTTCACTGTTTTGATATTTTAGCAAAAATTGAACATTGCATAAAATTCTATGTTGAAATCAAAAATTAAAACTTTGACATCTTTATCAAGTGCTCAAAACCTATCATGTATCATAAGATGTATGGTGCAAATTACTAGATAGCTTAGAATTTCAGTGTCAACAATAATCTAAAATAATATTTAAGTTTTGAACCCTAGAAAATTAGAAAATGACCAAAATACCCCTAATCATAATTAGGTCATAACTTGACCATTTGAAATCTAATTTGGGTCTGCTCCCAGTTAAAGTACTTAGTGTGATATAGGAAAGCTATAGCCACTGAGTTTGTTGAATTTGGACACCAAATGGAATAGTTAGCTTTTTGGCCCCTCTTAACTTAGAAAATTACCTATTTACCCTTAGAAATTCAAATGACTATAACTAACTCATTAGACCTCCGAATTTAGTGTTCTTAGACTCTATGGAATCCTTGAACAGCAATCAACAGTAAATTGTATAAAAATTTAGATTTCTTTAAGTTAAATTTACTAAAATACCCATTAGGTCAAAAACCTTAGTTTGGACCTATAGGACCCATTTTTTATCTAAATTAAGCATACTTACAGTCTATCTTCATATTAGATAGTAAGGAGTCATTTGGCAATAAGAAATTCTCCATTTGGAGCCCTTAAATAAGAAGTAGATTTTTGGATCCTTAGTTAGGGACAAAATGGTCATTTTGCCCAAAACTTAGGTTAAGCATCATTAACCTCTAAATTATGTTCTAAATTACTAAGATCAGTATTAGAACTATATTTGAGTCATCTAAGTAAGAGAAATCAACTATTAGGTTAACTCATCAAAATTCCCCAAAAATTTTCTAAGTCTTTTCTTAGGACCTTTTCACCTCATATTAGGATCATTCTTGAGACTAGCTCATAGGTTAGATTTCATTTATAGGATAAGTGAGTTATCCAATGAATGAATTCTTGTTTTTATTAGTTTCTAGACTTTTACAACTTATTTGGATTATTTTGTCTTTCAATATTATATTTAAGATAGGAGATTCATCCTATTAAGATTGATTTGCTTAATAGGGTTTACCTCAATCATTAGATCGCTTTTAAACTAAAACTTAGATCTTATGTCTTATCCCTTTAGATTATGTGATTAAGCCTAATCTCGTGGTGTTTAATCTATAATCTATAGTTTAATAGATCTTGATCAGATCTTAAATAGAATGTCTAAACTCATTAAATTAGTTCGTATGATTTATTGATTGAACTTGTAGTCGTGTTTGATTGAATTAGATTATAACCTGATCAGTTCTAATCCTTTTAACATATAAGGTCGTGCTTCTAAGTTACACTCGATAGTAGGAATTGGAGATCCTGAACTTGTGTAACTTAGAATAGTTAGAATGGTTAAATTAGATAACAACAGTGTCACCATGTATAAAAGAGTCCCTTGCTTACTTGATTAATTTTTTTTGCTACGCATTCCTTATATTTTTTGCTTAAATTCCTTATTCATATCATATAAGAGAACTTTGTGCATGAAATAAAAATTTAGAATAATTAGGATAACAGTTGCCTTTGGGTTCAGTATATTAGTAGATTCGAGTGCACATTTAAACTAACTAATAGGGGTAAGGAGTAATAAGGATGCTTAACATTACTCATTGAGGAGTGTGTGTTAAGCTTGGAACCCATATAGTCTTGCAGACATGCTTGACTCCTCAGCTGTTTCTGGATGTGTCCACAGAAACAAAGTAAGATAATTAAAAGATTTTGCATTTATATTTACTGTCTCCTCAGTGCTGCTGCTGGATTCTATCTGCCCTAGCCCAGAAAGGCTATGGGGTTTCTATTTGCCCAAGCCCAGAAAGGCTTTGGGGATTTCACCGGCCTGATGGCCAACTTTCTGATATGACAGTCTTTACATACTTGTTTTAGTTTTCAGCTTATTGTGTACTGTGTTCTGATGTATATTTCAGTCAACTATTTTCCTTTACTTACTCGCTCAGTTGTACATATTTATAGGATACTAGACTTTACTGCTTACTATACGTACCACATTCAGATTTCTATCATTTAATTTGCTTATGTCATATGATTATCAGTATATTTAGGATTAGACTTTACTTTCAGTATTTTTACTTACTATACTATACATATATATGCCCATTCCTTGCTTAATTATTGAGGTGTGCTTTTGCCTCATTTGTTGCTTAATTATATATGTTATATTTATAACTATCCCTATTTCTTTGTATACTTACTGCACCTATGCTTTTGAGTTTACTTTCGTTGTGCTTAAGTATAAAAATTGTGATATTAATAACTCATGTAAAATATTCAGCCTAAAAAATGTACTTAGACAATTGTCTAATAAGATTTTCTTTTATTGGCTGGGACAGATTTATATAGGTTTGAGGAGCTATGTGCTGAAGCAGAGGTGCCTTACTTAGAGGAGGAGCTGCAGCTAGGAGAGCCGGATATTGCTTAGTTCCTTTTAGCCGCTTGTGAGAATAAGTGATTTATCTTTCAGTCTTTTAAACTATTTAAATATTGTAATAATATAGGTACTATGACTGTGATTTACTTTATGCACTTTATTATTTTCTGAGCTACCTTATTACTGTTTCTTATGTGATGCATTGTGAATGGATGTACTATTTACTTCATTTAGCTTCCGCACTCTACTTGTATGTCATATTTAGTGACTGATCCTCTCAGATGTTCTGTGCACGTCCTTCCCTTATTAGTAGATTGTGGATCTACCTAATTCAATGATTAGAGAGGGATTTGCACAAGTGACCTCCGCTCCTTAGCCTAATGATTGTGGGCTTAGGGAGCGGGGCGCCATAGCTCTTAACACTATTATAAGAGCATTAGAAGAGAAACAGAGTTAATTAGAAAACTAATTAATGGGCAACAATACTAGGGTTGTTAGAGATTATTAGCTTGATATGAAATAAAGTTAAATAATAATAACTTAAGTAATATCAAACCCTAAATCTTACCACATTAGACTTGTAGTCTTGCAAAACTCTTAAGTCTAAGATTAGATTAGAATTATCCTACTTGCATCATAAGTTGTGGAAATATATTATCAATCATTGTTGACCTTTATTAAGACAGGGGAAAATACTGAGATTTTAAGTCATGGATGGGTACATTTCTTTTGGAGGTAGAATTTTGGTACCCTCCAATTGCATGTAATTTTAAAGCAATATAAATTAAGCTCACTTATCAGGGTGTATCATATATTTAGGAAGCACAAAAATGTATTGAGATATAAGGAAGTTTTTTGTGTTCAGGTTTAAAGAAGGATGCTAATAAATTTGTGGCTTAATGTGATATGTATTATTTAGTAAATGCCAATCACTAACATCCTGGAGGTCTAATGTAGCCATTGCACCTACCCAAACGAAAATAAATGGATGTTTCCAATGATTTTATTATAGTCTTTCCTCACCCTAAGAACCTCATTTTCCACCTTTGAGCTTATGGTTCTTCTACCCTGGACCAATCCAATTATATCATAAAGAGTCCAAGGGGTGCTAGTGCATTAGTGAGTCAGTGGATTTTAAAGAAAGTGTTTGGAGGAGCTAATTTAAATAAAATTTAATATTTCCTCTCTCTACCATTAAAAAATAGATACTCTCTCTCAAAAATCTCTCTTGATGTCATATTTGTTATTTGTTGTTTGATATTATTATCATTAGGTTTGATCCTATCCCTGGGTTATTAGGTTCATCTTAAACTAGGTCTAATAATCAAAGTATAAGCACAATAATAAGACTCTTATTTAACCTTAATGTCTACTAAAAAACTCCCATCTACATTTAGATTAACTTAATTATGAGATAACTTAATTAGAAGTTGGATTAGTTACCTACAATATATTTGTTATTTAATGCCTTGGTTTGAAATTATAATTCCAAGAAAAAAAAAATCCTAATTCGACTGAGCAAGTGGGCTTTTAAAGTCTACTGCGCAGTAAAAGGTAGAGCGCAGCAATTCTCGACGGCTCTGTCCCCCACTCTCTTTAAGAAGTTATAAGAGCAGCGCAGCACTGACAGCTGCATCCATTCACCGGCGCCGTTCACTTCCCTTCTCTTCCATCTCATCTTCCCCCCATTTCAATAAAGCACATTCATTCATTCATTCAATCAAAGAAACAGAGCATCCCTCTTCTCCATTCCAAACAGCAAGCCGGCAAAGAAGAGATGTCGCCTCCAAAGCAAGCGGAAGAGGCCATTGTGTCTGCCCGCGAAGCCACGAACATGAAAGAAGAAGAGGACGCCCCCACAGATTCCCCTGCTCGCATCAACCTCAAATCCCTTCTCTGGCACGGCGGCTCCGTCTACGACGCCTGGTTCAGCTGCGCCTCCAACCAAGTGCGCGCCTTTCCCCTCTCAACCCTCCTTCCCCCTTCCAAAATCCCATCTTTCGAATAAATTTTGATCTTTGCCCCTCTCCTCCTTAGGTGGCGCAGGTGCTTCTGACGCTCCCCTACTCTTTCTCCCAGATGGGAATGGCCTCCGGAATCACCCTCCAGATCTTCTACGGCTTGATGGGAAGCTGGACCGCTTACCTCATCAGCGTTCTCTACATCGAGTACCGCACCAGGACGGAGAAGGAGAGCGCCAGCTTCAAAAATCACGTCATTCAGGCACGCCAGATCAACCAAAACCCTGCTTTTTCTGCCCCCTCCCCTGTTTCCAATCCTAATTAATGCGAACGAATAATATCTCCAGTGGTTCGAAGTGCTCGACGGGCTGTTGGGGCCTTACTGGAAGGCCATCGGGCTCTCCTTCAACTGCACCTTTTTGCTCTTCGGATCTGTCATTCAGCTCATCGGCTGCGCCAGGTTCTTCTTCTTCTTCCTCCTCAATCCCCTTAATTACTTCCAGAAGCAAAAATTCGATCTTTTTCTTCTCGAGCAGCAACATATACTACGTTAACGATCGGCTGGACAAGAGGACGTGGACGTACATCTTCGGGGCCTGCTGCGCCACGACAGTGTTCATCCCATCGTTCCATAATTACAGAATCTGGTCCTTCCTCGGCCTCGGCATGACTACTTTCACAGCCTGGTACCTCACCATCGCCGCCTTCATTCACGGCCAGGTATTTATTTACCCTGATTGATTCGAATAAAGTTGGGATTTTTCAGATAAAAATTCTTTTTTTATTTGGTCTCCCTGTTCTGTAAATCAAGGAGGAGGAGTTGATTCACAGCGGGCCGACGAAGCTAGTGCTCTACTTCACTGGCGCTACCAACATACTCTACACTTTCGGCGGCCATGCCGTAACTGTGTAAGTAATGCTGCCCTTTTTTTACTGTGCAGAATGCTTTAATTGCCATTATCGTCTTCTTCGTCACTTTGAGCCTGGAGAGAGAGCGGCCGCTATTTCCAGTCTTTATGAGAAATTAAAATTTTATTATTTTTACTGTTCTGACTTAGTTCGTGCCAGTTAAAAACCTTATTTTCATCCATTAATGGGGAAAAAATACATATTTTTTTCTATTTATACCCGTAGCCGCACCTATAGGTAGGCCAGGCCGGCCTTTACTGTGGACCCACCAAAAGAATATTTTTTTTTATAACCCAATATACTTAATAATTATGTACTTAAAATTAAATAATTAACTCATAATAAATAAGATTTATTATTTAAATTAGGAAAAATATGAAAATTTTAGTGTAATCTGTGTTAAAATAAAAAAATAATATTTAAATTTTTATTTCAATAATTCACACTTTATATTTTTGATTTGATAGTCTATAAAAAATTATACATTGTTAAAAATGTTAAAAGAAGATTTTTTGGAATTAATTTAAAAATGACTAAATATTTTTGATTACTAATTCCAATTATATAAGTTTATATGCATTAATTAGGGCACCCCTCAATCATAAAATTTGGCGGGGAAGCAAATTTTGATTTAATCCATATCAAGAAAAAAAAGGCGCCAATAAGCTCATTTGCGGAATAACTTCTGAAACCCTACCGCTGCTA
This sequence comes from Gastrodia elata, assembly GCA_016760335.1. Taxonomy (NCBI): domain Eukaryota; kingdom Viridiplantae; phylum Streptophyta; class Magnoliopsida; order Asparagales; family Orchidaceae; genus Gastrodia; species Gastrodia elata. The sequence continues at coordinate 24,091,064 of CM028674.1, read as the reverse complement.
TTAAAGTCTCTTTTTTCCTGAAGAAAAAAATCTAACTTTATTTCATCTTTATAATAAAAATAGAACGAATCTTTTAGTGGGAGGCGATGCACTAATGATTGTTAGGGCTTCTTCGTTGAGGTTTGGCTCTCTTTTTGGGATGATGATGCAGAGAGAAATTAAAAGCTAATTGCCCTCTTAAATCATGATTAGTCCCACTAATTATGCGAGCATTAGTGCAGCTGTTTTAACTGATTAGCCTTATGATGATGCCTTCTTCATTTCGGCTGCTTCTGCATTCAGGATTGTTCTTATTTTCTTACTTGGGCAGAACGACTGCACTTTCTCAGCATTACTGTATTAAAATTTAACTAGGTTTTTTTAAATTATATGCTTATGTTCTTCATTTTTGAGCTAATGTTAACTTAATTTAATTGTAATTTTCTAAAAAATGTTCTTAACAAAATAAGAATCATGCTCTAATCATAAATTTTATGAATCAGCTCTGATACCGCTTGTCAAATAATAAACTTAATAATCATCCTAAAAATATACATAATTGAGCTATTGAGTTTGAATTCTTTACAAAGCTCAGATTCTTCATAAAAAAAAAATGTCAACAAATTTTTTAAATTATATTCGAACAGATGTGGTTTTCTTATGATTAGGTGAACACATTAAGAATATTAGAGACCGGCACGTGGTTTTCTTATAGATCTCTAAAATGCTTCAAATAAGCATCAGCATTAGTGGGGCTGAGCCATATTAGATCGATAGATTTTGAGCATTAACTACTGAGTTGCAACATCATTCATTCATAAGTGCAGTGAAATAATGCACGCGATGTGGAAGCCGCAGAAGTTCAAGTCGGTGTACCTTCTGGCCACGCTGTACGTCTTCACCTTGACGCTGCCTTCGGCGGCAGCGATGTACTGGGCGTTCGGCGACCGTCTGCTGGACCACTCGAACGCCTTCTCCCTTCTGCCGAAGACGAGGTGGCGCGACGCCGCCGTGATACTGATGCTGATCCATCAGTTCATCACGTTCGGCTTCGCCTGCACGCCTCTGTACTTCGTGTGGGAGAAGGTTATCGGCATGCACGACACGAGGAGCATTGCGCTGAGGGCCCTCGCCCGTCTCCCTGTCGTCGTCCCCGTCTGGTTCCTCGCCATCATCTTCCCCTTCTTCGGCCCCATCAACTCTGCCGTCGGGGCCCTCCTCGTCAGCTTCACCGTCTACATCATCCCCTGCCTCGCCCACATGATCACCTATCGGAGTGCTGCCGCTAGAAAGGTGCATGATTCATAAAATTCACGTGTGCTAGTCTCACATTGCTTATGCATAGCCTTTTGGATCGGGTATTGGGTTATTGAAGTGTGCTGAGTCATTTTCACATGTGTTTTCTCTCGACGCTCTGGCATCAGAACGCAGCAGAGAAGCCGCCGTTCTTTCTGCCGAGCTGGACCGGGATGTACACCGTGAACCTCTTCATAGTGGTTTGGGTCCTTGTGGTCGGATTCGGGTTTGGAGGTTGGGCCAGCATAACGAACTTCGTCAAGCAGATCAACACGTTCGGCCTCTTCGCACGGTGCTACCAGTGCGGCTCTAAGCCTCCCGTTCCCGCTCCGCCGCCTCTCCCTCGCCACTGAGGAATTTTGCTGAAGGCATCATCATGGACACAAGCAGCCGCGGCTTCCCTTTTTCTAATTTATTAGTGACTTTTTCCTTCTTTTTTTCCAATGGGTGATTAATGCTCTTATTATATGTATGAAATTCAAAGCTTGGCTTGCATCATTTAAAGAATTATAGTTCGTTCTCTGGAGAGTACTGATCCAAGCATTAACAGTTTTTTCTCCCATTAGATGAATAAGGGTTAAAATAAAGAATGCTGAGGGCGTGGTGGGTTATAATTATTAGAAACACGTTCTTCCTTTGAGACGCAAAAGCCTGGGGGCTGCCTTTTTCGCACGCTGCTGCACTTTTACCATGTCCGCATTGAAGAAGGCCGAGAAAGAAGAAGAGGAAGAAGATCGAGCTGCTCTTCTCCATTAAATATTCCTTCTGTTCTCTTGGATCTTTTTTGCCCATTATTACTATACAACATCTTGTCCCCCGAAGAACATGGCGTGGCAGGATTATTTAAATGTTCTTGTTGCCTGCCTTTGAATGCTTCCTTCCTTTAGAGCAAGTATTATTAAAGGGGTTTCTAAGGAAATCATCAAAGGGAAGGGAAAGAAGAAAGAACATCTCACATGACTTGCTCGTTAAAGAAAGCAGACATAATGTGGAAAGGGGTGGAGCTTTCAGGATGGAAGATTGCAGAGATTGTTTGATTTTTATTACATATCACCCCAATAAATAAAAACAATGGGTAGGCACCGCATTCCTTTGACTAATTGGGATTGATGCTATCTTTTTAACTATTTTAACAAGTATCTTAAAAGTATCTTATTTTCAACTAAAAATAAGTTATGAATGAGATAGATGCTTCTAAAAAATGTTATCATAATCCAACAACTAAAAATAAGTTTCTTTTTCTTTCTTTTTTCTTGTTATTTTTTTTATTTTTTTATTAGTAGCTAGTATGCTTTCCTTTGCACAAGTAGCTACTTAAGAATTGAGTTCAAGAACTTTCCAAATAAAGACACTCCATGGAAATAGAATAAAATTGCCTTTTAGAAACAACATACCAATAAGTATGCCCACTTCATCCATCATGGATATGCAGCTCAATTCATACTGCATCAAGTAGAGATTTGTAGTACCTATAAAAAGAAATACGATGATCATGAGACAAAAATAATGAAAAATAATATATATTTTCATTCCCTACTATTTAGTTGCTAAATAGGACTTTTCAAGATTAATCCAAAATAAATCTACCATCAAACTAGTTTGGATTTTCTTTCTAGAGCTGATCTATATTTGTCGTGAGGAGTTATCGGAAGAAACACGGTGATAACACGAGCACCGCATTGGAAGCGATTTGCGCTCGAGTATCGAGATTGCATTAACGGTTACCAAGAATATAATGAAATCACAAGCACACATACACATACACAACCACAAGCATCCAAACACAAAGATTTTACATGAAAAACTCAAATGATGAAAAAATTATGGAGTCGTACCACACAAAAATTCCACTATAAATTAAAAGAATTATAGAATTACAAAGAGTTTCACCTTCACAAGATCAAGAAAGATCTAGTGTTTACATAGCCTCCCAATCGATTTCTTCTTTAGCAGGGAACATCAGTTCTTATTCTAAGATGAAAAATGAGAGCAGCAGTCACCACCTCTTAGGATTTTCCCCAACATGCAAAAGCCCTTGCACAACTGTTATCACACATTAGAAATATCTCCTTATATATCGAAGCTGCATTCGGACCTCAAATGGTCCAAAATAACCCCCCCTCCCCCCCTCAAATTATCTAGGGAGACGACTTAATCGGAGCAAATTTCCTGGCGTTACAGCGCATAGTAGCACCATAGCCTCGGGTAGGCAGACGCCAGGGCGCGCTATAGCGCCCTGGTCTCAGGCAAATTGGCGTCGGGGTGCACTACAGCGCGTTGGTCTCGGGTACTAGGCGCCATGGCACGCTGCAACGCACCTGCTGCAACTGAGCTTTCCTAATTTCTTTTCGTTTCGTATCGCTTCGGAACCTCCCGGAAGGTCACCGGAGCTCCATTAGCACCTCTATAATGATCTAAAAGGTCTCCACATCCCAATAGTTCGCTATTTTTTTTTTTTTGGTGTCAACGGGATTTAATTTAGCTGATAAATAATACTTTTCAAGTTCAATCCAAATTAAATCTTCCATCAAACTAGTTTGGATTTTCCTTATAGAGCTAATTTATATTTGTCGTGAGGAGTTTGTCGGAAGAAACACATCGACAACATGAGCACCGCAGCAAAAGCGATTTGCACTCGAGTATCGAGGTTGCGTTGATAGTTACCAAACAAATAATGAAATTACAAGCATAGTAAAATAAAAATTATAACACATGCACAACCATAAGCATCCAAACACAAGAATTTTACGTGAAAAACTTAAAGATGGAAAAAATCACAGAGTCCACACCACAAAAAATTTCCACTATGAATCAAACGGATTGCAGAGTTATAAAGAGCTTCATCTTCACAAGAATAAGAAAGATCTACCATTTACACAGTCTCTCGATCAATTCTTCTCCAGCAGGGAACACCAGCTCTTACTTAAGAATGAAGAATGAGAGCAGTAGCCACCACCCTTTAAAATTTTCTCAAACAAGTAAAAGCCCTTGCACAACTGCTATCACACAATGGAAGTATCTCCAAGAAGTTTCCTTATATTTCCAAGCTACATTCGGACCCCAAATGGTCCAAAATACCCCCCCAAATTACTTAGGGAGACGACTAAATCGGAGTAAATTTTCGCCTGGCGCTACAGCATGCCGTAGCGCCTTGGCCTCGGGTAGGTATGCACCATGGCTAGCTACAACGCCCTGGTCTCGGGCAAACTAGCATCAATGCGCACTACAACGCCTTGGTCTCAAGTACTGGGCGTCGTAGCACGCCATGGCGCGCGGTGACGCCTGCTGCAGCAGAGCTTTCCCAACTCCATTCTGTATCGCCTCGGAACCTCCCGAAAGCTCATCGGAGCTCTATTAGCACATTCATAAGGATTTAAATGGTCTTCACATCCCAACAGTTCGCTAAAATTTTTTTTGGTGTCAACGGGATTTAATTTAGCTGCTAAATAATATTTTTCAAGTTCAATCCAAAGTAAATCTATCATCAAACTAGTTTGAATTTTCTTTCTAGAACTAATCTATATTTGTTGTGAAGAGTCGTCGAAAGAAACACAACGACAACACAAGCGCCACAGCGTAAGCGATTTACGCTCAAGTATCGAGGTTGTGTTAACGGTTACCAAGCAAAAAATGAAATCACAGGAACAATAAAATAAAAATTACAACACAACACATGCACAACCATAAGCATCCAAACACAAGAATTTTACTTGAAAAATTCAAATAAGGAAAAAACCACGAACAACACAACATAGAAATTCTACTATGAATCAAAATGATTACAGAGTTACAAATATTTTCACCTTCACAAGATCAATAAAGATCTACTATTTACACAGCCTCCCAATCGATTTCTTTTTTAGCATGGAACACCAGTTCTTTCTCTAAGATGAAGGAGAGCAGCAACCATCACCTTTTAAAATTTTCTCCACATGCAAAAGTCCTTGCACAACTACTATCACACATTGGAAATATCTCCAAGATGTTTTCTTATATATCCAAACAGTATTCGGACCCCAAATGATCCAAAATATCCCTAAATTAATTAGGGAGGCGCCTAAACTGGAGCAAATTTCCGCATGGGGCTACAGCGCGCCATAGCTCATTGGTCGCGGGCAGTTAGGCGTCAAAGCGCGCTACAGCGCCCTGGTCTCGGGAAAACTAGTGCCATGGCCCGCTGCAGCGCACCACGGCACGCTGAAGCGCCCGTCTCAGGCAGACTTATGCCAGGACGCGCTACAACGCATTGGTCTCTAGTACTTGGCACCATAGTGCGCCACGACGCGCATTGGCTCCTGTTGCAGCTGAGCTTTCCCAACTTCGTTCTGTATCGCCTCAGAACCTCTCAGAAGTTCACCAGAACTCCATTAGCACCTCCATGACGATCTAAATAGTCTCCACATCTCAACAGTTCGCTAAAAAATTTTAGTGTCAATGGGATTTAATTTAGCTGCTAAATAGTATTTTTCAAGTTCAATCCAAAGGAAATTTACCATCAAACTAGTTTAAATTTTCTTTATAAAGCTAATCAATATTTGTTGTGAGGAGTCGTCGAAAGAAACACAGCGACAACATTGAGCGCCGTAGCAGAAGCGATTTGCGCTCAAGTATCGAGATTGTATTAACAGTTACCAGACAAATAACAAAATCACAAGCACAATAAAATAAAAATTACAACACATAACACATTACATCCACAAGCATCCAAACACAATAATTTTACGTGAAAATCTCAAATAAGGAAAAAACTACGGAGCCACATCACACAGAAATTCTACTATGAATCAAAATGATTACAGAGTTACAAAGAATTTAACCTCACAAGATCAATAAAGATGTACTGTTTACACAGCCTCCCAATCAATTTTTTTTTAGCAGGAAACACCAGTTCTTACTCTAAGATGAAGGAGAGCAGCAGCCACCACCCCTTAAAATTTTCTCCAACATGCAAAAGCCCTTGCACAATTGCTATCACACATTCGAAATGTCTCCAAGATGTTTCCTTATATATCTAAACTGCATTCAAACCTCAAATGGTTCAAAATACCCCCCAAATTACTTAGGGAGACGCCTAAACTGGGGCAAATTTCTGCATGAGGCTATAGCACGCCGTAGTGCCTTGGTCTCAGGCAGACAGACGTCAAAGCACACTACAGCGCCCTGGTCTAGGGCAAACTAGCGTCATAGCCCGCTACAGCGCGCCACAGCGGGCTGCAGCGCTAGCCTCGGGTAGACTGGTGCCAGGGCGCACTACAACGCCTTGGTCTCTGGTACTGGGCACCATTGTGCGCCACGATGCGCTGTGGTGCCTGCTGCAACTGTGCTTTCCCAACTTTGTTCCGTATTTGCCTCGAAACCTCTCAGAAGCTCATCAGAACTCCATTTAACACCTCCATAATGATCTAAAGGATCTCCACATCCCAATAATTTGCTAAAAAAATTTTTGGTGTCAACAAGATTTTAATTTAGCTACTGAATAGTACCTTTCAAGTTCAATCCAATATAAATCTACCATCAAACTAGTTTGAATTTTCTTTCTAGAGCTAATCCATATTTGATCATCCTTCGATGATGAACGATTTAACTGCTGCTTAGATCAGGCTGTTGTTTATCAAAATTCTCATTGAACTGACACCTTTTGCTTTCTTCTATTGAAAGTTTGGATCAGATGAGGGAATGATAAATAAGGGAAATTTATTAATAAATAAATGATAATAGCAAAATAGTGTTATAAATAAAGGAAAATTACATATCTACATACTTGATTAATTATTATTTTAATATATCATAATATTAGTTAACTGTACTTTTTATATTTCTCTTTTATTTAATATAATTCATTTATTGAAATTAAAATAGTTTAACATTTATTGTACATTTTAAACAAAAAGCATCGCATTTATATGCAAGCTGTTTACATTTGTGGCATATTGCCAGTTTGACATGCAAAAATTCAGCAGGTCATTCAAATGCTTTTGGGCTGAATAGATCCCTAAATAAAAAATTAAAGCGATGAAATTAATATTATTTATTTAATTATATGAAATTAAGCATACCATATTTCTATTTCTGTTCTTATAAATATTCATTAACTTTGTTTAAAAGTAACAGAAAATAATAAGCTTCCCTCAAAAAATATAAAAGGAGCTGCTTCAGCTGTAAACTTGCAGCAACATCTACTAGCCTGCAAGTGATCCCCAATATGAAAAGAATATTATTACACTTATATACTAGTATATACTAAAATATATAGATGATATGTTAATTTAATGTGTAAATAAATTATTGGTTGAACGCATTTTTTGATAAGACCTATATACAAAAATTACAAAAAAAAAAAATTTCTAATTGATCCTGAATACTTTTTGGTGTATATTCTTGTGTAAACATAACATTTTTCATATGAAAAAGGACTTCTCATTCCAAATATCAAAAAAATATTAATAAATAACACAACTTTTAAGAATCAACACTGGTTGAATATATATATATATATATATATATATATATATATATATATATATAGATAGATATGTAGGTATAATATTTACTGCAAGCAATTGTAAAAGTATAATGCAAGCAAGCTTGCCACATAATAGTCCATTCCAGTAAATAAGGCCACACCAGCAGCAGCTCTGGCAAGCGTAGGGTTTATAGGGTATTCTATATATTAATACAGTAACTTTGGGCTCTCTGACAGAGCCAGCCCAAAGAGAGCTGACGGTCCATCGTCTTTCCTCTTGAACCTGGAGGGCATCTTATAATTATAACCCCTGTTTTAAGGGCTGCAGGTGCCCTCAGGAACTCTTTCAGGATTAAATATATGTATATAGAAAAAAACAATTGCAGTGAGCTGGACTTGAAAATGCGTAATGGAAGCACAATTTCCTGTCATCAGCTGGAGAAGAAATCCAATGCCGAAGAATGGCGATGAACACGATGTAAGGGTAGCAAGGGAGAGTTTAATACTCACGAACATCCGAATCAAATTATTATGCACGAGTATTAAATATTGATAAGAGTGTGTGTAGAATATGTTTTTGCCTATAAAATATACTATTAGTATGGAAAAATTAAATACATAACAAGTACAACAACACCAAGCCCAAATTCCACTAGGTGGGTTTGAATGTTTTGTTTCCATTGTGCACAATCAAATAGAAGTTCCTCCCCAAGTTTCAAATAAAAAAAATCGTTTCTAATAGTTTCTTCACATGCCTATTTAGGTTTTCTTCATCTTTTAATATGTGAAAAATGCTGAATCACTTTTTTTTTTACCAGGGCATTGCACGGTCTACACTTTATATGCCCTCCAGGCAATCTAAGACTGCATCTCTAATCGTTTCCGCTATTGTAGCCACTGTAACCTTGTTACGGATAAACTAATTTATCATTCCATCCTTACAAATACGCCACTCATCTACCTAAACATCGTCATCTCTGTAACACTTATTTTATCGATAAGTTTCTTCTTTGCTGATCAACATTCAGCCCATATAGCACAGTAGTTCGTATAGCTGCTCCATAAAATTATTCTTTAAATTTAAGTTTCAGATCGCACAATACTCCAGAAGGGCTCCTCCATTTCATCCAACCAGCTTAGATCATCGCTCACTATTTCGCTATTATTTTGAATAATTGAAGCAAGCTACATGAACCTCTTACTCTTCTTGATCATATGGTACTCAATAGTTATGTCCTCAAGATTATGACTTCTATTTAAGATTACTAAGACAGAAACCTTTGGATTATAAAATAGTCCCCAATAACTCAAACTTTGCCCTAACTCCGTCACTAATCTTATCAACTAATAGAATATCATCTGCAAATAAAATGTGCCAAGGAATCTTCTCTTGAAGGTGCACAATAAGAACATCCATAATTAAAATAAAAAGACATGCTAAGAGCTGAGCCTTGATGTAATCCAATTGAAACTAAAAATTATTAGACAAGACATCTTAAAATCGATCACATGTTACAGCCACATTATACATACTTCTGATAACATCAATATATACAACACAAATCCCCTTTCTCCAAAGCTCTCCAAAAAATTTCTCTTGTTACACTATTATAAGACTTTCTAAATTAATAAATATAATATAAACATCTTTTCTTTCTCTAAATTTCTTCATCCAACCTTTTAATATTTGTATGGCTTCCATGATAGGTCTATCTAGCATAAAACCAAATTAAATTTTAAAAAATGTAAGTAATTTTTCATAATTTGTATTCAATTATTCTCTCCCAAAATTTCAAGGTATACCACAATAGCTTGATTTCTATATAGTTACAGGTATAACAATACTTTTTCTCCTCATTTGGCACCTTTTGTCTTCAAAAAAATATTAAATAATTTGGTAAGCCAATAAATTTATTTCATCCAAAAATTTTCACACATCGATAGGATGTCCTCTGATAGTATTATTTTTTTCACTCTTCATCATTTTTAAAACATTCCAAACTCAATTTTGTTAACACTATGAATGAAAGTATAATTGAAATTATTTTTATACCCATTAAATTCACTTATACTAATTTTATAAGTACGCCTTGGATTAAAAAGCTTGATAAAATTATTTATTTGTACATGTTAAATGTTTTTATTCCTAAGAATTTTTTAAACATCATCTTTGATATATAATTTAACATGAGTCAAATATTTGATTCTCTTATCTCTTAATCATGTTATCTTATAAATCTTTCTCCCCCTCAATAGTATCTACTTTATTATATAAATCCTCAAATGTTACACTCTTTGCACATGAACTATTCTTTTGAATTCACAACAAGCTAATTTATATTTCTTTCAATTCACCTCAATTTTACATTTAAATTATTTTTTACAACATATTTTTTAATATTTTTAACTTGAATAACATAGTTGCACAGCCATACATCTTATTATTGGGTACTCTTCCTTTTAATTTACCAAATAAACTCCTTGCTACATTGCAAATACAACTAGCAATCAAATTCCATATAAAATTGACTTCATCCTCAAAATCTCAGTTAAGTTTTAAAACTTCACTCATAAGAATTTTTATATTTTCCTTTCTTAAGATTCTATCATCTAGTTTTATGACATTTTAGATTTAATAATAATTTTATTATCTCTTATTTTAAAATTCAAAACTAATAAATGACATTGGATAGTAGTCAAACAATTACTTGAATTAATCTTACAATCTTTACACAATAAATAAGTCTTCTTCTTTAAGAAAAAATCATCAATCTGCATTTTAGAAGTCCTATTTTTATATCTGATAATACATTCTTTCATTTTTTTAAAATAAATGTTAGCAATCATAAGATCATAAATAAGACAAATTCAAAAATTATTCTTCATTATTTACTAATCTCTCCAAAACCAAAATCAATACATATTTTATTAAATTTTTTAATTACCTTTCAAGCATGTCCATTTATATATCTTCCTATAAAAACATCTCTTCATAAGTTATTTTTTGAATCAACACATCTAGCTCGTACTAAAATCTTTCTTTTATACAACATCCAATCCTATATAATGGCATAAGCATTTGTCATACTAAAAATTATTTCAATAATAATAAATTTTAAGAATATAATTCTATCTCCCAACCTCTTAACTTTCATTGCATCATTATTTAAATTCTAATCCAGAATAATACTCACACCATTCCTGAGGTTTCTTACCAGAGCACCAGAGTTTAAAGCCTAAACAATCAATTACTTTTACTTCCCACTTAATTTCTTGAAAGCATAATATATTAATTTTTTATTTGTTATAATATCAACTAAAAAAGCTTTCCAAAGAGTGTAAATATTCCAACTAACTAATCTTAATTTAAAATCAAATACTAGCTTCTTTACTGGCCTTTCACCAATAATACGAGAAATCTTGCTTATTTGACACTACACCCGAGCACCGATGTAACGGCCTTTGCGTACTTTCACTACATTCAGGCAATGCAGCGCGTTGCTTCCAGAGGACGCCCTAGTTCTAGCACAATTATTTAAAGGATTCAAGCATAATGGATTCGATAAAGTTTTACACTCATTGTCAACTACTGCCCAACGCAACCCTCCTTTTACATTCAAGACTAGCAACGAAAGAGTTAAATTAAAAACATGGAAAGTATTTTTCAAAAAAAGAGGAGTATGTAAAATTAAATGGAATAGTTTTTTAAAAATTAAATGCATAACATGTACTTATCATAAAATAAAGGAGCATGTAAAATTGAAAGGGATAACAACTATTTTTTCAAAAATTAAATACATAACAAGTATTTTTCAAAAATAAAATATGTTTTACTATTTTTTACACTAAGACAGCATAATAAGAAGCATGTAAAATTGTACAAAATTACATCAAATATGAAACTAATAATAAGACGATAAACATACATTATATCACAAATGTCTGATAATGATGTACCTAACACCTAAATGAAATGATTTAAAATATTGATCAAAAATACTTTTTTAAGATATGGGCATTTAACAAGTTTTACGCTAATTGACGCCTACCTAATGCAGCCCCCTTTTTACATTCAAACCTTGGGACCCGGCAACAGCAAATATAAGTAACAGTTGACAAGAGTTTTTCAATAATATAGGAGTACGATACGTGAACGATGCTTAGTACACTTTCATGCTTAAGGCAAAGGACGACTGAAAATATATGTTAATACACTTGAGAATTATAAATAAAAAATTAACAATAATAATAACTAAATGAATAATCGCATAGTAATGTATCTAGATTTGAGTCTACTTGCCTAGGGTATTTTAGAAAAACCTAATAAAGTCAATTGAGTCAAAGAATTTTTCGGCCAAAGCATTGTTCTCTGCTTGCTGCTTAATTAATCGTCTTCCCTCATCTGTCCTTGATGGTTAAGCTCAACATCCAGCACCCATTATGGGTCTTCAAATGCGTGTCATATTCATAAATCTTCATTATAATCTATATTTTCTCAATAGAGCTTTTGGTGCGTCTTCCTTAGATATTCAAGTACATAGAAGTATAGCTACATCCTTATGCTCAATAATTCTAAAAAATGCTGACATCGAATTCCTTGAGCATAAACCTTTTTTCAAGACCAACACTTAACGACAATTTCTCCTGAAATTCCCACACCAAATGTTACATTTCTTCTTCCACCACCGTTTATATCAGCTAGTTAAACTACATCTATTCTTCCACCTGCTGAGCAGCAATCTTATGCTCTTCCTCATCCTTACACACCACCACTGTTATAGCCCATTTTGAAGACTGGCATAAGCCTATGGGACATATTTCTATTCAAGAATTTGAGGCTCTTTGGAATCCCACCTTTGGTTCATCAAATTTAAACGTGCACATCGTTCTATGAAGAAAAAAATCTTCATAGAACAATTTATTAAATGTGACCATACCTGTACTTATAAGGCCTATTTCATGAAGAAAAAAATATAAAATATTCTATCTTCCAAAAATTTAATAAATTGATTCAAAGTGTGTTTAAAAGGAAACAAGTCCTATATTTCTTATAAGGTGAATTTTTGTAAAAACTTATGATTTAGGTTACTTATAAGACCTATATTTCACTTCCTTGATCCTAATTGAGCAATTTATTTTGCTTGCAAGAACCTCGTTTAGTGTTAAAATAAATTTTTTTAACTTCACCGATGAAAAGCTTGATTTTAAAAATCTTCAAATGCATTTTAGTGGGAAATTTCCATTTCAAAAGTTTTTATATGGCACTGTCCTTTAACTACACAAACTTTCAGCTCACTAATTTTACTCTCCTATTATACCAAAGGCTCTTTGAGAAACAAAATCAACGGAATCCATCAATTCCCCTTCCTATACAAATTCTTATCCCATGAAATTATCTCATCTCACCACCAAATTCTCCACCTCAAGGCTCAGTTTCGCAATATCGAAAATTCCTAAAACAATAGAAAAAATTGAAAAAAAAATAAAAAAAATTAATAACCACATTTTTTTTCAACAAGTTAACTTTGAATAAAGTTAAAAGAGAAAATCAGTCAAAGTAAGAAAGAGATATCTATGATGAAAACTTGATTTTAAGAATAAATATAGTTTACTTCGGAAGAGCTTATGTCCAATCATTTAACTATAGGCATTTCACATTTCTCATGAATCACAAATGTATATCAGAATGATTTTGACATTCCCATGATTATTTAACAATAAAATGTAGTGAGCATGTGATTTCAAGTTAATCTTTCATGCTACAAATAATTTAGAAAATCCATGGCTTTCATAGCTCAAATGACAATGTGAAGTTTCTAAGAAAATGTCGTGAGGCTCTAAGAGATCACAAAGATGTAAAATTTTGTTATAGAGGAGATGAAATCAATAAAGAAAAACGAACCCTAGAAAATTATTAACAAACTAGAAAAAAACATTATCATGCTACCAAAGAAGTTTTGCCACTAAAATAGGGACCAAAAAATAGAAGAAAGAAAGCTCATTAGGTGAGGCAAAAATACATAAACCCATGGCAATAACTACAAGGGAATCTAAACTCAAGTTCCAGTGTTGAACTTGTAGGGATACTCCTAGGTATTGCAAAAAAATTTGTTTGGAAATTACAGCAAATGGATCCATCTATGCCTTTCTAAATGGTAATGTACAATAACAACTATAAAAAATACTTACATTGGAGTTGGAAGATGTAGCAAGCTCAAATGCAAGAAGAATGTAAAAGAGCTCTTAGTTGTAAAAATTCCCTAGAGCCTCATCCCATAAAGTTCAGTAGCATTCAGAGTTTCTTTATGACCAAATTCAAATAGACTGAGCACTATCAGTAGGACAAATCATGAGAGAGAAGGAGAAAAATTATTTTTATTAAGTGGCTAGTATAGTGTGATTATAAGAGATGATGCAACTGAAACAGACAACCCTCAAACATACATTGCAATTCAAATAGTTTGTGTTTTTTTAAAATGCTAGTTGTTAAAAGTAAATACGATGTTTGAATCACTTGGAAGGCAGCGTAAAGTTTCTAAAGGAAGTTAAGAAGCTCAATTGTAGGCCTTCTTATACCTCCCTGGAACATGATAAAGAAACAAATGCACTCGGACTATTCATCAATCCTTAAACAAAAGTAATAGCATTTGGTTACAAATTAACATTCTGCCTAGACATTACATAGCCTATAGTATAAACATGGTTAGTCAGCTCAAATACTACAAAAAAAAATTTTTTGTCAAATTTTAAAGGACAAAAATATTCATTATAATGGATGGATCGAGTACTAAATTTTAATGAAAGTTATTTATATAATTAATATGATTGAGTTTAACATCTATAAAAATAATATCAATTGTGCTTTCATTTAGTAAGTAAAATTGAGATTTGGAAAAGATTTAAAGTAGAAGAGCGAAAAAGTTGCAAGAATAAATGGCATCCTTATTAATGTGTAGAAAGGCTTGGGAAAAGAATGAATTACTTAGCTTAAAATTACTTAATGTTATTTTGAATAATAAAAAGATGCAATAATAAAGGCAATGCTCAATACTAAGGAATTTATAAAAGACCTAATTTTAGAAGCAAATGATAGGAGAGAGTGATTGAATACATATTACAAAAGATAATAATATTTCACAAAATTATTTTAGTTTTATGTTAAGTATATCTACTATGGAAGTCATTCATTTATTAAGAGGTTTAACAGAATATATAGAGAAAAATATCTTCAATTAATCTTTAATGATTTTGAAAGGCTTATTATAGAGTACCAAAAGGTCTTTAGAGAATTTTGGAAAGAGAGAATTTGTATGGTATATGTTGATGTTATTAAAGATATGTATAATGGGGTTGTAGCATGTATTCAATTACAAGGAGGCTTGTCTAATACATTTGTCGTTACCATTTCAAGGCTCTTCTCTCAGACCATATCATTTTCGCCTTAACTATTGAAGTTCTTATTAAAAACATTTAAGGGAGGCTCCTTTGTACATGTTAACATTCTCTTAACTAACAAAATTAGAAAAATAGTTAAAATAAAACTCAAGATATGGATGACTACTTTAGAATATGGAGGTTTCATCTTAATAGATCTAAAAAAATACATGAACTATACATTTAATTGTAATGGGAGTTATAATCTAGAGAACATAACTATTAAGGATCACGTAATTAAAAAAAGAGGTGAATTGGTTCAATTACTCAAAATAATGGTGAAATAGAGTGTTGTAACTAATAGAATCCAAGTAGATTGGATGAAATGAAGAGCTTTTCAAAATGTTGTGTAGTTGTAAAATCCCACTAAATTAAAGAACAACTTTATAGAGCAACAAGAAACTAACCATGTTACTGAATGTTGGCCAACAAAAAAAATTGCTAATAAAATCAGTGTTATAGAAATGAGGATAAGGTGGATGAGTTGGTAATGTCAAAAAAAAAAGAATGACAAATGAATTCATTCATGGCTAGGTTAAAGTGGCTCCAATAGTAGAAATATTAGGGAATGTTTTCTTAGTTAGTTCGAGCATAATAAAGTGTATACCATTCAATGCCCTTTAACAGAAAAATTAAGCAGATGAATTTTGACCATGTAAAAGAGAATAATTAAAAGATATAGAAAGAAACTATTAGAAAAAATCTTTATTTGCAACTTAGGGAGGGCCTTTTATTTGAGCATGCATACTGGAAACAAAGAATCCATCTACTCAATGCCGCCTAGTGCGACTAAAGTTTGATAATGTTGTAAATCAATTTTGGTGATATCAAAAGGTAATTTCTATATAGGGCTTGTTGTGAAAAAAAATAAAATAATAGGGATGTTGATATGCTGATTCAAATCAAATTGGCTCTAAAATTCCACTCGATTGGTATTATACAATAGAAAACTAGTTTGTTCTAAGATGTCGAGCTAACTATTAGGAATTATACTAAGATATGAGAAACTGTAAAGAATATAAAAACAACAATGATTAAAAATTGTCGATTTGTGTATATAAAGTTAAAGTACTAGGAAATTACTAATTTGTTGGGAAAATGAACTCCTAAAGAATTTAAAGGTCCGTATATATAGTAAAATAAAATTAAATAATGATAGTAAATAAGCTATTACTATTATTTACACCCTTAGACAACATATAAGATGAAGCATGTAAAATTTTAGAAAATCACATCAAATATAAAACAAATAATAGAATGATAAACATGCATTATATCATAAATTTATGATAATGATGCTCTTATTGAAATTTTTATTGGGATTTTATGTATCCAACACACCTAAATGAAATTTATTAAAATAATGATTAAAAATACTTTTAAATATAAGGGAATTTGAAATAAATGAATTATCCTCATAGGTATTTTAATAAATATTATAATAATATTATTAATATGCATGTTTATGCACTCTAAAAATAACACTAATTGCTTTATTAGTTGGATGAATATGTTTGTCAAAAACTATAAGAAAATAAAGAGTGAAAAAATTAGGATCAATTATTGAAATCAAAATATTTGATGAGGAAAATGTTAGTATTGTTGCAATTTAAAGGCAAATGCTTTCGATGTTGTAATAGTTTGTGATATCTTTAGAGTCCAATACTAGATGAAGCATTGTCATGCTTTCTCAAAAGTTACACCCTAGAAGAATTGTTATTGGGAATTGTTACAGCTAGACCAGTCAGTGTTTACAAATCAGAAACAACTCATTAAATATGATGAATCTTTTTGTTAGTGTTCATTTTAAGAAAATGGGTAATTACTAGCATAACACTCAAATTCTGGGTAATTAAAATTAATAAGATCTGACACCCAAACTTTGAAATTTATAAAATTACTACTTAATCTTATCTTATATGTGCAATCTCAATCACTAACAATGACTCAATTACGTAAGTCGAAATTTTGTAGTAATTATAAACTTGAGTATTTGTTTTGCAAAAATAGTCATTTGGATGTTAGATGTTGTATATATTAAAATCCCCCAAAATTGATATTATCACTAGTAGATCACTCAAATCAGCAATTAAGTTACATAAAAAGAAACAAATATGCCATCACATATCTTGTTGAATGTGTTGAGGTTCATGAATTACCATAGCATTTTACAATGATGGAAGATAAGAATAATACAGTAGCTTTTCAACTTTCAAAAATAAATTTTTTTATCCATTAATGCTCACGTGGCATTTGCATTACATACAAAGGGATTATTTTTCTTTCATCTATACGAGATATTGAATATGTAGAGTTTAAGCGCCGACAAAACTTAATTATAAATTACTCGAACGCAATAAAAAAACATCATACTTTGATAAACTGGGGCAGATTTTACACTGAAGGGAGAATCAGCTGGTGCAGATTTTACACCGAAGGGAGAAGCAGCTATTTCGGGAAGAAGAAATGGGAGGTCGGTGGTAGAATAGGTGTTGGAGGGGTCATATGTGAGGCAGTTAGGGCATGAAGCATTGCCTTTTGGATCAATTTAATTTCATCAAATGAGGATACAATGTCAAATCAGTTTATAAACAAGGAAATCAACCTCAACAAAATAAATAAAATAAAAAATTTAAAAATTAGTTTGCTAAATTTTAAAATCAATTGAATTTTGTTGAGTTAATATATTAAATGTTTGGTTGCCAATAATGTTTTTGAAGAGAATATTAGTTTTCTGTTAAGTAAGAGTTAGTTTGCAAAATATAATGCTTTCAAAAAGTCATCTTATATGGTGGTTATAACTGGAATTAATATTCAAAAAAAATGAAATTAAAATAAGGGCATAAGGGGATTGTTCTAAAACATCTAAATGACCCTCCTCTTCCATCCTCTAACATATACAATGCTGAAGAGGAAGATAATGAGGAAAAAAATAATGCAAAGATATCCCACCTTTAATGCAACAATTTCCATCACCCTCAGTGAAACTTAACGTCAGGCTTGGAATGGATGCCGGGCTCAAAGCAAACCTCCCCCTTCACACTACCAGTGGGCATCGTGTTGGGTAACAAAATCCTTGGGCTAATGAAACTCCTTCCTCTCAACAAGCTGGGTAACCATTTTGTAGCTAGTGCACCACTAGCCTTCAAAAAATGCTTTAAAAAATCGAATATCCTGCCCAAGTAAAAATAATTAGTTTCTACTAAAAGAGAAATAAAAAAGACCTCTTCTGATGCCTCATTATTAATACCTTGAAAGCATAAGAAATGTCCGAAATATCAATCTGTAATGTTATTCTCTTTAGTTTATCTTCTTTTGATTGACCAAGTTTGATTAGGCCCTGAATATTTGAACCAAAAATGATCAAAATGGGTGCAAAGATAGATTTGAAGATTCAAAAAAATGCTTTTAACCTGATCACTAAGCACTTTGCACATATCTCTAAATTCCAATGATCCAACTGTAGGGACATGTGTAAATTTGCAGGCTTCTAAATACGATTTGTTCAGCTGTGGAGTTGCAACATTTTTTTATGTAAAATTAATAAATAAATGCAGGAAATATGAGCTCATAGATGCATTAAAAGTCAATTAAATCAATAAAAGATGGAAAAAAGCACTTGCAAGTTAACAAACTTATTGAGTAAGAATGAAATATTTTATATTAATACATTATGCAAGTCTAAGATGCATATTTCATTTTATAAAAGAAGCATGCTTTCATCATACTCTTCCAATAGCTATCGGGCATAAGGAATAATATATGTATATCACCAATTATACTAATTCATCAGAGATGTCGTGTTTGCCACTGAAACAATGACCTCCATGTCATAGTTAAGCCAGTCTAATTATTGCGGTTAACTTTTGTTATAAAGTAGTATTGTTTCAATTTTGAATGTAATATCACATAAATGGATAAATAATTGTATGGTGAAGAAAGAAGCTTACCTCCCCAACAGTTGTAGCATTCTTTTTTGAACTGTGAAAGAGCTTCACCATCGAGCACAATATTATCTGCAGCAAGTGTCAATTAGTTTAAATAGATAGTAGCTTTCAATTACTCAAATGTTTAACACCGTATGCGCAAGTCTATAATGCCTCTTTATAAGAAAGCTGGGGGTGAGTTTGCAATGTTTCTTGGTTGGAGAATATCCTCAAAAAAGCAAAATAATATCAATTAAACATTACAAATATTGCAGATGTGTTAGGAATACATCAGAAAAGTCAAAAAAAATAATGAACTGAAATTTTTGTAAAGCAAACATGCCAAAAGTTGGTAGAGCATAACAATTTAAAATTAATTGTACAATTTGCATATGATACATAAGTTTTGCTAAAAGGTGCCAAAGCTTGTTCTACTTAAAAAAATAACAGTACTTAAATTACACCTATAATAAAAACCAAAAATGTTTCC
The DNA here is from genome assembly GCA_016760335.1 of Gastrodia elata. NCBI lineage: Eukaryota > Viridiplantae > Streptophyta > Magnoliopsida > Asparagales > Orchidaceae > Gastrodia > Gastrodia elata. The sequence goes on along the minus strand of CM028674.1, from coordinate 24,071,476 downwards.
ACTAGTGACAATTATTTAATTGCCAACATTCGCATTGGCCCCGTGCCTTCTATTTGAATGGCTTTGCGAATTCTATTTTTTGCACATTCCAGTGCAAGCACCTCAGCTATTAAGTTAAATTGCAGTCACACATTCAGGATTCTTTGGAAAATGTAGCTCTGAAAACCACCAATACTGAAAATAGAACCTGGCTTTCGCAACAGTAAACTTTTTTGCATATCTTTAAAAAATGTTTATCATGATCTAAAGAACCGTGCTAAAGACCAAGCTGAAACAGACTAAAAAAAAAGATGGCATTGTTGGTATTTGAAATCAAAAATATCTGACTCAGTATATCAAATTATCTTACCATTTAAGTCAATTTAATAAAATCATAATATTTCTTTCCAAAAAAACTCTCTATGAACTTAAATTGAGTAAAAATGACTTGCAAAAAATCTACTCAGTAATTTTATCTCAAAAACAAAGCACTCACAAAAGTGTAATTTAGTATAACCAAAAGTGCTTTTTATGGCTAGCCATCCAGAAATACGGCAGCTTCACAAAATTGTTTTAAGAAAGTTATCACCGAATTTGCCGTTGAAAATAACCGAAGCAAAATATGAATATGAAGAAAAATCAAACCACAATATCACATGCACAAATACACAAGATATTTTGCGCAAAACTAAAGAATAGCAAAAACAACGAAGTCGCAGCACCAAAAAAAATCCAATATATGAAAATAAAGTTACAGAATTACAGAGAACTAAACTCTTAGTAAAGGAAGATGATGTCACCTTTTCAGCCTCCAAAACAAAACTATTACACAAGCCATGAGCTTCACTCTAACCCCTCTTTGTTCTACACTCCTTGTCCTTGTGTTTCCACATATTATCTTAACACACAAGAAAAATAGACATAAAAATTTCTTAAACCAAGCCCTAAACCACCCACAATAGCCCAAGGGACACATCCCTACGAGTCATAACTATCGCAAGTGCCTGGGTGCCCAGCCCTCTAGATGTGGCTTGCCTGTCTCAAGCACTTGAGCGCCCAGGCCTTGGGCTGAGACTTACTTGGGCACTGGGGCGCGCCTAAGCGCCCAGGTCTCAGGGGCCTGCTTAACGACGGCTTGTGTTGAAATAGTGAACGGAAAATGGTGCTACTACTGGATGTGTTTCATTCTGGCATGAAGGGGGCTATATTCTTGGCTAGATGAATGACCCACTAATATTGTCATTATGTAGTCTTCCATCCTCCTACTCCTTGCCCAACTAAATTAAAAAATTCTTCAACCAAATTATCTCATTGCTCCCCTCAGTGATAGCGACATACTTTGCCTATGATAGATAAGGCAACTATCTTCTGTAGCTTGGAGATTCAACTTACTGCAACACTACCCAAATTAAACACATATCTGGTTGTGCTCCTCCTGCTATAAATATCTCCAGCTAAGTCTGAATCTATATATCCTTGTAGTTCTATCTTGGACTTCCCAATGCGAAGTGCTTTGTTTACAATACCTCTCAGGTATCTGAAAATTCACTTGACTGCCTCCTAATTGTGCTTCCTGAGATTTATCATGAACATGCTAACCACTCCCACTGAATGTGCTATATCCAATCTATCGCATATCATGGCATACATCAAGTTACCAACTACTGAAGTATAAGGAACTTTCTCCATATGCTCTCGTTCCGCTTCAGACTTAGGCGAGTGTTCCTTCAACAATCTAAAGCATCTTGCTAGGGGTGCAAACGGCATTTGCTTCACTCATGTTGAATCTCCTTGGCACATTTTCAACATATTCTACTACAACATATTATACTAGATCACACCATGCAAAAAAGCAATCTTCACATCCTTCTGTTCCAGTGTAAATCCTCTACTGCTACTATGTTCAACACTACTCTAATAGCAATTATCTTCACTATTGGAGCAAAAATCTCACTGTAGTCCACTCCCTGTTTCAGTTGAAAATCCTTCACCACAAGCTTTGCCTTATAGTGCTTGTTACCATCAAATTCTTCCTTCTAGCAAAAATCACATTGTATACCTATTTGTTATGGAGAGTTTTCTTTTCATCTAATAGTTTAGCTAACTCCTATGCCTGATTTGACATATATGATTTCATCTCATCATCCATGGCGAACTCCCACTTGCTCGAATCATCAACCTATAGTGCCTCCTCATAACATTCTGGTTCACAACTATATTTTAGCAACATATAGTGTAAAGGAGAGTATCTTTGTATTGGTCTTGAGATTCTAGTAGATCTTCTTGATTCAATAATAGGTGTCTAAGGTATTGCATGCACTCCATCTTCAAGAGCACCTTGTTGGACCTGCACATTGTGCCCATTGTGCTCATTGTTGTCCTTTATCTCAACACACTTGGTTGCATCATCTGAAGTTTCTTTTACATCACTCTGGACTCCATTATTGTCCTTCTACATCTCATTTTCATTAAATGTGAAATCCCCTGATTCTGATGAACTTCTAATTCTGATAATTCCAGAATATGTAGCCAAACTCATTCATACCATATCCTACGAAGGTACACTTGATTTTCTGTGAATCAAGTTTACTCCTGAAGCTTGCATCAATGTGCACATATGAGGAACAACCAAACACCTATAGGTGAGAAAATTTTACCTCTTTTCTACTCCAAGCTTCCACAAGTATTCCTTCTCTCAAAGGAACTTAAGGTCCCCAATTGATCAAATGCATTATCGTATTTACTGCCTCTACCTAGAACTGCTTTGGTAATCCAGCATATAGCCTCATGCTCCTGGCATGTTCTGTGATTAATCTATTCATGCGCTCTGCAACACCATTCTGATAAGATGTTTCTAGAAAAGTAAACTCCCGTCTAAGGGTGGCAAATTTACCCGAAAGTTGAAACTCGCTCGAATTTCAAGTTGAGTCGAACTTGACTCAAAATTTTCGAGTTGAATACTGAACTCGAACCTGATTCGAGTGGAGTTCGAATTAGGCTTGACTCGACTCGAATTGGGTTTGAGTCCAATCAAAAAATATCCAAGCTGGGAATGTATAAATAAATAAAGCCGTATTAACTTAATAGTTATATACCGCGGCACAGTCAGGTGCGACGCTCAGTCGTCACCCGACCAGCCGCTGTTCGATACCCCGAGTTTCCATTTTTTTTGTCGTTGAGGCAGCGGACTTGAAAGGAAATATCGCGAATTTCAAATCCGAGATAAATTATGTGTCAGCGATATCTTTCGCACGCAGAAGCATCAGTACGCGGTTCCCATTTTGATCCGACTTCTCTCAAGTCTCGCCTTCTTCTGGCTTCTCACCTTCTTCTCGCTTCTCGCCTTCTTCTGGTTGACGAATCCTTCTCTTCTAAGTTCTGAATCTAACCTACATGGCTTTTTGTTCTTGACTTCTTTACGTGTTTCAAAAATCTGCAGGCTACATAGGTTTTGTAAGTTGCTTAGTAGCTCCTATAAAATCTTTTAGGGTTTTCAAACATTCAAGAAGTTGTGAGTTGCGATCTTTTTTCGATCTTGTGAGTTACAGTCTAACGGTCTATTTAATTTTTTAGGGTTTTCAATCTTGCAGTTAGTTGTTTGCATGTTTTAAAGTTCAAGCTGCAAGCTAATGCTGTGATTATGTTTATATTCTGTACTTCTATTTTATATTAAAAATTTTTGATATACAATAATTTATGAGCCTGTAACTCTTTTTTAGAGATAAACTATGAGTTTGAATTGTATTTTTACATTTACAGACTTACAGTCTAACAATCTGTTTAATATTGTGTCATATTATTTGTGTTTCTTTAGACTTTTTAGTCTTGCAGTAAATTGTTTTTATGTTTTAGGGTTCAAGTTCCAAGTTGACACTATGATTCTATTTATATTCTATATTTCTATTTAATTTAAGAATTTTTAGACATAATAATTATGAGCCTATAACTCTATTCTTAGGGTTAAGCACTTAAGCTTTGCGTTAGAATTATGCTTTTACAGTTTCAGACTTGCAGTCTAACAAATTGTTTAATATTTTGTCATATTATTTTTATATTTTTTAAGATTTTCAGTCTTGCAGTAAGTTATTTGCATATTTTAGGGTTCAAATTGTAAGCTGATGTTGTGATTTTGTTTACATTATGTACTTCTATTTAAGTTTACAGTTTTTAAACATGCAATAATTATGAGCTTGTAACTATATTCTTATGTTTAAGCACTTGAGTTTTGAGTTGGAATTGTGCTTTTACAATTACAAACTAACAGTCTAATAATTTGTTTAATATTTTATCATATTATTTTTGTATTTTTTTTAGGATTTTCAGTCTTGCAGTAAGTTGTTTGCATCTTTTATGATTCAAAGTGCAAGTTGATGATGTGATTCTGTTTACATTTTACACTTTTGTTTAATTTTACAAATTTTAGACATGCAATAATTATGAGCCTGCAACTCTATTGTTAAGGTTAAACTATGAGTTAAATTGTGATTTTACAATTACAGACTTATAGTCTAATAATTTGTGATATTATTTTTACATTTTTTAGAGTTTTCAGTCTTGTAGTAAGTTGTTTGCATGTTTTAAGGTTCAAGCTGCAAGCTGATACTGTGATTCTATTTATATTCTATACTTTTGTTTAATTTTAGGATTTTTAGACATATAATAATTATGAGCTTGTAACTCTATTCTTAGGGTTAAACATTTAAGCTTTGAGTTAGAATTGTGTTTTTACAATTACAGACTTACAATCTAATAATTTGTTTAATATTTTGTCATATTATTTTTGTATTTTTTTAGGGTTTTCAGTCTTGCAGTAAATTATTTGCATGTTCAAGGGTTCAAGCTGGTGCTGTGATTTTGTTTACATTCTGTACTTCTGCTTAATTTTATAATTCTTAGACATGCAATAATTATGAGCATGTAACTCTATTCTTATGATTAAGTTGTGAGTAAGAATTATTTTTTTACAGTTACAAACTTATAGTCTAATAATTTGTTATATTATTTTTGTTTTTTTTTTCAATTTTATAGTAAGTTATTTGCATATTTTATGATTCAAGCTACAAGCTAATGCAGTGATTCTATTTACATTATGTATTTCTATTTAATATTTCAGTTAAATAAAAGATAAGTAATTCTTTTGAGACAAAAAATGATAAATTCAGGAAGTGAACAAAATGTTGCATTTGAGTAAAAAAGTGGGAAGTAAAGATCATATTATTTTATATCCCAAACAGGTGAAACAAGCCAGATTGTTTCAGATGTTAGGACATTAAAAAAAAAATTCAATTTGGGATCATTTTGAAATAATAAAATCTAAATATAACAAAGGTAATGCAGTTGATAAACTATTATGTAGCCATTGTCGTAAGAATTATATGTCACAGAAATCTGGATCTACCTCAAATTGTTCTAGGCATATCAAACTTTGTCCAGTATTAAGTCAAGCAAACAAAAAATAGAAAGTGTTTAACCTAGAGAATTGGATAAGGGAAAAGCAGTAGACATTAAAACTAGTAATTTTTGTATTGCATTTGTATACAATAACAACAAAGTTAAAAATATATTGGCAAAGATGATTATCACGACTCAGTTACCTTTTAAGTTTGTAGAGCAGCCATATTTCAATTTCTTTGCACATATTTTGAATGCTAACTATAAGAAAACTTCTAGAAATATTATACGGGTTGAATGCTTAAAAGTTTATGAAATAGAAAATGATAAGATGAAAAAGTTACTAAGTATGAGAATCATATTCCCTTAACACCTGATCGTTGAACTTAAAATCAATCAATATGCTATATGAGTTTAACAACACACTACATTGATTCATATTGGGTGTTGCAACATCCATTATAAATGTTATTGACCTTGAACCTTCACATACCGCACATGTCATTGTTGCTGTCATTAATAAGTGCATATTGCAGTGGGCATCCACAAAAATATTATGATGATTACATTTGATAACGCACGTGCCAATGATGATGCAGCAAAAATTTTATCAAAAAAAATTTGAGAACATTAACAAATTTTTTTTTAAAGGAAAAATATTTCATATTTGTTGTTGTGCAAATATTTTAAATTTGATTATTCAAGAAGGCCTTAAGAACTACAATAATATCATTGAAGTTATTAGTGAGGCCATTGTTTATATTAAAAAATTTTAAGCCGCTTAAAAATATTCTGTGAGATTGCAAGATTAGTGGGTGTATTAACTAGTAAAGGTCTTTTAGGTAATATGGAAACAAGGTGGAACTCCACATTCTATATGTTGGATTATGTCTTCATTATAAAACTATATTGTATAAATTTTTTAGAAAAGATAAGGATTAGTTTGGGATTTGATTGATAATGATTGGGATATATTTGATAGAATTAAATGTATTCTTAAAGTTTTAAAGAATGCTTCAAATATATTTTCAGGTTCAGCATACCCAACTGCTAATCTCTTTCTTACTAAAATAATTCAGATTAAATGTATTCTTGAGAGTGGGACAAGTGAGAATGATGATTTTGTTAGATTGGTGTGCAATTCAATGAAAAAAAACTTTGAGAAGTATTGGTCTGATACTAACTTGTTAATGTGTATTGTTATTGTGCTTGATCCAAGGAGAAAATTAGTATTTATTAAATTTGCATTTAAATCAATATATTCTGGCTCAGCCCTTAATGAGAAAATTGAGTGGATTTTACAAAATTTGCATGAACTGTATGGCTATTATTATTTGGACACATATAAAGCAATTTTTGATTCTTCAAACAGTTTGCTAATGCAACAAACAGCTCTAATTCAAGTTATTATAAACTAGAAAATTCAATTTTAAGAGATTTTAACTTCTTTTGGGAGTCTGCTTGTGCCAACCAATCAATTAAATCGAAGATGGAGCTTTATCTGGATGAAGATTGCATTAAGTTGCCTCAAGAACAAATATTTTCATTTAATGTTCTAGAACAGTGGAAAATGATTTCTTTAAAATGGCCTACATTAGCAAAGATGACCAAAGATATTCTTACTATTCTGGCTACAATTGTTGCTTCCGAATCTACATTTTGTGCAGAAGATCGTGTACTTAAAGATTATAGAAGTTCATTATCATCAAATATGGTTAATGCTCTATTTGTACAATAAATTAGCTTACTGGGTCTTAGACTAATCTTACACACTTGGATGAAAATGTAAAATTTTGAGTTTGATATATTCTAATTTACAAGATAAATAAACTGGATATAAGTATAATTAATTTGTTTTAGCATTTTGAGAGTTTTTTTGTATAGTAAGAGCAACTAACATACACTATACCAGATGATGAAGTGTAGAATTTACTCAATTGAACCAAGTGATTATTGAATTATAAGTATTTTAAGTTTGTACTTAGTTGTTTTTGCATAATTTTTAAAGACATGATATCTTTTTATATTGCTCCTAGTACTTTTAACAAAATTGCAAGGCTTTTTTGATTTTTTATATTTAATCACCAAGTTATAATATTGACTATTTAGTTCAATCTTTATTGCTGAATACTGATTCTTTTTATTTGGATTCTTATTTAAGCAGATTTGTGATGAAAAATGGACTAAGATGAAAAACAATAATTTCATATTAAATATAATGTGATATTTAGATTTATAGATACTTGTGATTGCTTCAAATTTATATTTTTTTACTATACTGCTTTTCTTTTTAAATTTATATTTTTTTACTATACTGCTTTTCTTTTCAAATTTATGATGCTATATTGCTATGATTGCTGACTTGTTGCTTTGGCAGCTGCTGCCTCTGCTGCTACTGCCTCTACTGCTGCTGCTACCTCTGTTGCTGTTGTCTCTGTTGCTGATGCCTATGTTGTTGTTGCCTCTGAATAATTTCATATTAAATGCAATATGAGTTATGTGATATTTAGACCCTTTCATAGATAATTGTTATTATTTAATTTTTTTTTTACTATACTGCATTTTTTTTCAAATTTATAATGCTATGTTGTTATGATTGTTGCTTTGGCTGCTGCTGTTTGGGCTGTTGCTGCTGATCCATCTAAATAATTTCATATTAAATGTAATATGAGTTATGTAATATTTAAACCATTTTATAAATAAGTGTGATTATTTAATTTTTTTTTACTATACTATATTTATTATCAAATTTATGATACTATATTACTATGAATGTTGTTGCTTGGGTTGCTGCTTGGACTGCTGCTTAGGCTGTTGGTGGTTGGGCAGCTGCTGCTACCTCTGCTACTACTGATATTGCCTCTATTATTGTTGTTGCCTCTGTTGCTGCTGTTTGGGCTGCTGCTGCTGGGTTGTTACTGCTTTGGTTTACTGCATGTCTAAAAACTCTAAAATTAAACAAAAGTACATAATATAAATAGAATCACAACATCAGCTTGCACTTAGAGCTTGAACCCTAAAATATGCAAATAACTTATTGCAAAACAGAAAAACTTAAAAAACACAAAAATAATATGATAATATTAAACAAATTATTATAGTATAAATCCGTAACTGTAAAAGCACAATTTCAACTCATAGATTAATCTTAAAAATAGAATTAGTCTCATAAATTATTACTATCATATATAATTAGGCTGCTGCTACACCTGTTGATGCTTGGGCTGTTGTTGTCTCTGTTGATGCTTGGGTTGCTGCTGCCTCTACTAATATTTGGGTTGTTGTTATTTGGGATGTTGCTGCCTCTGCTGCATTTCTAAAAAGTCTAGACAAAATATACATACTGTAAAAAGGCTCACAAGTTATTGCATGTCTAAAAATTATAAAATACATACAGCATACTCTATTATTCTGCAATGCTGTTATAATATCATTGACACATTGCTGCAGCATCATGTAATAACTTTTTTATTTTATAAAATATTTGAACTTAATTCTTTTGTTTTTGTTTGTTTGATTTAATCTTGAGCAATCATTTGAGATACTAGATTTGATCTATAATAAATTATTACTATTGAGTATTGACTACTCTGCTAAGCCTATTAGATTATAGCTTTAAGATGTGATGTTAATCTGAGTTCTCTTTAAAAAAAGTAAGTGAGTCATAATCAGAATCAGTCAATCAAATCTTTTGGTGCTAATTCAAATAAGTATTATTTGCAATTTATTATATTTTTCACTTGAGTTATTGTATTATTTTGTATACATATTTTACATGTTGCATGCTTAGGATTGTGGAGATGTGGACTAAATATGCAGATTGCATACTTGCATGGGCTTAAAGTGCTTTGGCTTAGGCTTGGGCTGTTTCTGCCTTGCCGGAATGCTGGGAATTGGCTTGTAGAATTGTAATATTGGCTGTCCTGCACATCTATTAAATGATTTTTGAATGTTGAATAACTTAAGTTGGACCATTGTTGCTTTTAGTTTATATTAAATTAATATATAATTTTACTATATTTAGTTTGTGGAGTGTTGCAAATGTGTTTGAAACTATGAATGAATGTTTTAACTTTAATTTAAGTTGCTGAATTTTGAAAGCTTATATAATATATTATATACTGTTTAATGTATTTTTTATTTTTGAAATTCATAGACTTTTAAAAAAAAATATTCTTATTTTTTCGAGTTGACTCGAACCAAGTTCGAAGCCAATTTGAACTCAAAAATTTTGAATCAAAATGAAAACTCTAGGCGAACTCGAATTTGAACGAGTCAAATTTGACTCGACTCGAACTCGATTCGAATTCGAGTCGAGTTCGAGTTCGAGCTTAACTCAAAATTTTTGAGTTTGAGTTAAGCCTGACTCGCTCGAACTTGAATCAAAGCCAACCCAACTCCTGCCTGTTTAAAGCACAAACTTCTTTAACCTCTTTCTCACAATACTCGTCGCCATTGTCAAGTCTTGGACCCTTGAGCTTCAAGCATGTCTCAGCCTCAACTATAGCTAGCCACTTCTTAAACACTAAACACATCAGACTTGTGTTTCAAAAAATACACCCATACCTTCCTAGTATGATCATCAATAAAAGTGATGAAGTAGATGGCCCCTCCAAGAGAAGAGATGAGAACTGGACCTCATATATTTATATGTACTAATTCTAATTTTTGTGATTTCAAGTCTCTCTCACTCTTTGAGAAGCTTACTCTCTTCTGTTTTTCCAAAGACACGATCTTCATAGAACTCTAAGTTCACGGATTTTAATCCTGAAATCTTCCCTCTAGCTAACAGTGATTTCATCCCTTATTCACTCATATGACCAAGTCTTTGATGCCAAAGACATTCATCAGTCTCATTTCCCGCTGCTACAATAAAATCAAACACTATTGATCAGATAAATTGTACCTTCCATATTGCACCAAGCTATTATCAATGCACCTTTCGTCACTTTCCAAGAGTCTCGTGCAAAGGAAGCAACAAAGCCTTCTCGGGACAATTGGTTGATAGAAATTAGGTTTCTCTTCAAACATAGAACATGACTTACGACCTTTAGCTGCCATACTAATCCATTTGATAACATGACATCCACATCACCTTTACCAATTATGTTGCATGCCCGTGTAAGCTTTTCCCAAATCACCTTGAGTGTAGTTTCTAAGAGACTCTTTACTTGAAGTTGCATGAAAGGATGCTCTAAATCCAAAACTCAAGATTCAATGCTAATTAATAATAAGAACAATGCATCTTGATCATCTTCTGTAGAGACATTCACAGAGATGTTATTATCCTTGACTTAGATATATTCTGTTGAACGTATTGACTAAGCTCCTTCCTCTGCTTTTTCTACATTTAGAGATGAACTTGTCGCTTCATCATCAGCCCTCTTCTGAACTTCTTCATTCAACACGAGCCAAACATTAATATTGAATTTCAACTTCGCATTTCCTAGCGAATTACTTATTGCATAAACTAATCCATCCCAGCTATCTCGCAATGAAGAAAGAAGCAACAAAGCCCTCACCTCGTCATTAAACTTGATATCTACAGAGCTTAACTGACTAGTCACGGTGTTGAACTTATTCAGCTATTCAGTCATTGAACCACCTTCTACCATCTTCATATTGAATAGTCGCTCCATCAAGAAAGTATTGTTGGAGATCGAATTCTTATCATACATTCTTGTTAGAGCCGCCATGAGATCCACAGTCGTCTTCTCATTAACTATGTTAAAAGCTATTGAAGAGGATAACGAAAAGTGAATCAAACCTAGTGTTGTTCTGTCAAAGATTTCCCATTCTTCATTAGCCATATTTGATGGTTTCTTATCGGCTCCTCCCAATGGCAAGTACAGCAAATCATCAATTTGCATCTTCGAGAATGCAAAGTTCATGTCATTGAACTTCTCAATCTTGTATCTCAATTCATCTGGCATTGCTCCCACTCAAACAAACAAATATTGAACCTTTCTCTAATACTAGTTGAGAATATTAACACAAAGTTTATCATTGAAAATCACCAAAGCAAAATATAAGTACTAAGAAAAAACAAGCCACAATATCACATGCATAATACACAATTTTTACGTGGAAAACTCAAGAATGAAAAAACTACGAAGCCACACCAAAAAAAAATTCCACTATATGAAGAATAAAGCTACAAACTTACAAGGAGCTAAACCCTTGGTAGAGGAAGATGACGCCACTTTCAGCCTCTAGAATAGGACTATTAGTCTAACCCCTCTTTGTTCTCACTCCTTGTCGTGCCAATGTTTCCACAGATTATCTTAACGCACACAAACAAAATAGATATAAACCTACTTAAATCAATCCTAAACTGCCACAATAGCCCAAAGGGTGCATCCCTACAAGTCATAGTTGTCGCAAGCACTTGGGCGCCCAATCTAGTTGGGGCTTGTCTGTCTCGTACACCTGGGCGCGCACGGGGCCCAAGCCTCGCTATGAGATTTGCCTGGGCACTGGGGAGAGCCTGGGTGCCCAAGCCTCGAGCTGAGGCTTGCCTGAGCTCAAGGGCGCGCTTAGGCGCCTGGGCTTTTCCCAACTCAGCAATGTCCAATGACACCTTGTGCCGAAACCCACTCAAACTCCGTTGGTGCCTCCTATACTAATCCAATCAGGTTCCACACCATAACAAATTGAATGAGAGAGAGCGAGCACTTGAAACATTCTAAATTACCTTGTAGAAAAACAAAATTGCTAATGGAATTACACACATCAGCTTGAAATCATAAAGGCACTATTGGCTTGTGTTAATAGAACAGACTGAACAAGAAGTAAAATACGGTTTATGTGAAGTGGAAAAATAGGCCATTAATAATCGTTAATGTCTTTTGTTTCTTCACCATATGGATAGGCAAATTATTCTCAATCATCCAATTTACCTGTTGGTGCTGTGGAAGAGAATGTATGACATCCAACTTTGGTGACTTAAATGCCTTAGACAATGCAGCATCCATGTGATCAAAAGTTACCTGAAACATCATTCAAATGTATTTCTACTGTTTAGGGCAGATCATAATTTATATTAGAAAGCAATAGGAACATTAACATAAGGAGTTTTGAAAAAATTTAAATGAAAAATTTAGCAAGCTCATGAAAAAAGAAATCAAGAAATTGGAGAAAGTTTCCTTTCAAAACCTAAACTTCCATCCAATTAATCTTTAGTTATCAAATTTTTAATAAATTGTATACATAATATAAACTAACTTATATCTCATATGCATCTAAAAGTAAAAAATTATATGCCATCATCAACAAATAAATTCTGGCCGATTACAAAGTTAAGAGAAACTGTAACCATCATTGCAGTGGTCTCTAATGAATTGTTCAAATGCATTTACTATATTTAACTGTGCCGCCTAAACTCAAGTTAGCATTAATTAAAATGACATTTAGTTAACTATCTATTTAAACCAAGTAAGCAGCAATCACCGCTCTCGCTGCACTTTATAAGAGGATCAATCTTAATCACAAAATGATCAATCTTCAATAACATCATAAAAAGTGGTAAGGCTAAGCATAATGATACATGTCATACAAGTAACTATAGTTTGAATGGGGTCCATTTAAACAAAGTAACTATCCCTTTTAAGCTGAGATTTTTAAGGTAAACTTATATCTTTTAAAAGGCTAGGCCAATGAATTATATGACAACCAGACTCATTTAACACTCATGCACCAAAGATTAATATTAAGTAAAAAGTAAGATGCATTTAAGACCATTAAGAGCACAAAAGTTTGTTAAGTGCTTACACTGATAGTTTGTTCCTCGGTAATGTTTTTGCTTAACTCAGCCTCCAGCACCTCAATCGCAGTTCTACAATGTACATATAAGTCGGCATTATGTCCGGTGCAACTTCAATATGAAAAGCGAACTGAATAATGTTTACAAGACTTTCAAAAAAAAAAAACAATAATAAACGAAAGCTTAAAACATTGCATAAGAACTGCAACTACATGATTAAAAGCAATGTTCCAAGAAGGCATTAGTGTTAAACCTGCAAGCATCAAGCACTTTTCGCATATCTCCAGATGCAGCAACTACTTTCTGTCATATAAAACAATGTCAGATGATGGAAGGAGTAATGAGCCAGTGTATTAAGCCAAAAAAAAAAGCGCCCATAGAATATCCTATCAAGTTCAAAATAAAGATTCAGTCACCAGATACATCAAATGACACCGATCTAAAGAATTTAAGAAAATAAAATTTGATAAGATTGAATATGTACTCACACAAGCATGCATGAAACTAATTTAAATCATAATTACATACATGCTCTAAGCAAAGATTAATTGGGCATTTTAAGCAAAATTTTAATTTTTAAGTAATAAATACTGTGTGAAATATATGTAAATTTCAGACTTTTACTGCATGAGTCTGAAGTAATTCAAAATCATAACTATTAAGGTATTATCCATATTAGCCCAATGGCCACATGATTTTTTCTTATACATTCATTTTATATATCACCTATCCAGAAAGTCCTCCACCACAAATATCCTTAACCACGAATTTCGCTACTTAAAATGAATCTTAATATTCCATAATTCTACTTCACTCTACTTAATGAGTTTCATAAATTATATACCGCTCACATTAATATGCTTGCACATAGCCATAGAAGTAACTCTTAGACGCCCATATCATTTGTACTAACCCAAATTCTTGATCATTAAAAAATTATTCACTTTTGCCCCAATTCTTAATCATCAAGAAATTATTCACTTTAGCCTAATTGTCTTATGATTTTGTGCTTATATTACAGCATCTCAATAGATCACCCATTCTTAAAGTGTTTCATGGAAAACATGCTTTTGTGAAGTTCTCATTAGAATTTCGCCACTACAATTAACCTTTTTATATTTAAGGATTTTACATCACTAGACAAGGGGTATAATAATCTGCCTCAAAAATTCAACAATATTCTATAGAACTTTTTTGGTGCTAGAACTCAAATTAAGGGAGATGATAAAAAAATATACTGGAACACACCAAACTAAAGAAACAAGGGCTCAACATATTAAACTTCTTTTGATTCCTGGTTCCATCATTATTTTAAATGAAATTGTAACTTTTCCTTATAATCAAGATTCTTTCCACATAATTTCACTTTGAAACAAAACGATCAGTTTTGGCTACACTCATTCTTGCTAATTGCCAACAACCCCACAGCTTTATATGTGAAAAATAGCCATTATAGAAACACTCACTAAATCTTTGGAGATCAGCACCACCTATTTTTCAAGAATAAAATGATTGCATGCACTGGAAAATATTTATCTAAATGGAGAATAAAATTCCCATTTAGATGTAGCTGAAAGTTGGAGGTCAACTTACCCTAATGCAATATTCTAGAGCTGAAGGTTGAAATACATTGTATCCAAGAACCTGCAAAAATCAAAGATTAATAGACAATTTGTATAAGAAAACTCCAAAAAGAAAGTTAAATAAGAGTAATGATTAGATGTTTGAGCGCTGAAGAGGATGGAGCAACAATGTAGACCACATAAGATATACTACATTGTTAAATGAGCAAAGAGAATGAATAAGAGAATTACCGCAAGTCTCTCCTGAAGGATCTTAAGTATCTGATCTCTGGAATATGCACTATAAGTTACTACGAAAGGCATACCTAATACAATGGCAACAATAAAAATGGGAAGCTTAATCAAATGTAGTTTCGTAGTCCCACCTTATTGTGTAAGAATAGATCCTCTCTAAATGGCATTAAGTAAATCCCCTATAATAAACAGTATACTCACAATTCATAGATTTGAGCCTTGGGAGAAATCGATCTGCAAGATCTATAGCATTTGCAATGCCTGGAAGGAAATAAAATGATTAGTATAAAAACCTCAAGTGGTCAAGTAAATATATATATATAATAAACTAAAAGAGATGCACAGTGAGTTATGATATCAAAAGATACCTATCAATACCAAGCAGGAAAAAGGAAGTGTCGTAAGCATGAAGAGATCTTGAAGTACAGCTCGATCTTTAGTTATTAAATAATCCATTTCATCAATGATAGCCAACCTGTTAAAACTTAATTGGTAGTTTAGTCTCAGAGGCAGTCACAATAATTGACATGGACATTTAAAACTAGCTACTTCTTTGGATAAGAGATAAATAATGAATTCAGTGAGTTTTAAACCTCTGATGTTTGATATGACAAAAACTCTCAACTACTAGTCATCAACTACCAAGTTAGAACGCCTTTGTAAACTAGTATTTTTAGCTAAGTATAGCTTAAATAAAGCATAAGAAAAGAAGTCCAGGTGCAGTTTACTAGAGAGATGTTCTTACAGCATTCTCCCTGAAATTGAACTTCTTTGTGAAAACAAGTTCTGGAGGTGCTGGAGGGGTGTCAAACACTCATTTCTCTTTTTAGAAAAACGGAGGTTTTCCAGTATCTGAAAAAAATATGAAAAATATGAGCACTTCTGGATAAAAAAGATAAATTTATACGCATACCACCCAAATCATTATAATTTACATATTTAACATCCAACATTTAAATGTACTAAACTAATACTTAGCCTATCACATATGTAATCTCATCCTTACTTTATGATTAAAAAGTCAAAATAGTGCAAAAATTTGATGAATTTAGAAAAATTTAGGAGTTGAATAGAAAATAGGAAAAATTAAATGTTAGGTAGGTAAATTATAAGAATTTGCATGGTAAGTAAAAATTCTATAATGATTAAAAGCACAAGATATGTTCATGTTTGTTCTTTGAGTTGGAACAGTACCCTGCTAAAAATCTCAGACGTAGTTGTGAGAGATGTACAATTTATTTCTAGAGACTCCAGCGGCTGCAATCTCACCTGGAAGTAACATATAATTACTTTAAAAATAAAAATCAGGCCTAAAATATTTATGTTCTGGAATCAAGTATCAACAACAAATAAAGAATTATAATCGATTGATCATAGTATTATAATGGTTATTTTTCAACATCTTATATTAATTTTAATAATAAGAGAAAAAATTACATGCCAAAAGAAGATAAAGCTGTGACACAAGAAAAATAAAACATATAAGCCTAATTGTAATTACTTTGGCAAGAAAAATAAATTAAGAAAATCCTAGGCACACCTAATATAGTTATCATAGAGGTAATCATATAAAGTATTGGAGAAAGCTATCAATTTCATCACAGATGCCACAATTGTATAGAAGGTTATCTTATGATTCCATTATTTTATTGAACTTAGTTCAAATACAAATAATTAAATATAAAAATAAGTATGATTTATTCTTATAATAGTTAATTCCTTTTTGATGCTGTGACAAATATGTACTGCTCTAATTAGCCAAGTCCTCCAAATGGCGCCATGTCACAGCTTCATTTCACAACTTGACAATTGTTCTAGAATTTCTGCCTCTAGGATATAATAGATCAAAGGACAGTCTTTAATTAACTATGCAGCTAAATGATAGAATTAAAATAAGAAAATCAGATGATTTAGACGATATCCACCATTGCACAATGAAAATGTTCAAAGAAAATGCTGAGATAAGCATGTCTCTAAACATCTCATGCATCAAATGACCTGTGTGCAAGCACAAGTTCTTGGCTAATAATATATGTTTTGCATGTAAAAAACATGTCCATGAAATCAAATGCAAATAAAATGAAAAAAACACTCAAAAACAGAATATTGTTTATTGCAAGGATTCCATATTATATATATATATATATATATCGCATAAACTCAATTTTTAAGCAAATAATCAAACAGCAGAAAATAAATAATAACAGAAAAGCATTTACTTCTTTTGACCAGGATGAAAGTTGTTCTTTCACTTTCTTAATGGACAATGTCTTCCCTGTTCCAGGGCACCCACAAACGTAAATACTGGAAGCTTTCTCTCGTTCAATACAATCCTTGCAAATTTCAAGGACCCTTTTCTGCTCCGCTTCACGGCACACAACATTAGCGGGAACTGTTGCCACATGCAGTACCATCTTGGCAGCTTTTAATTGTGTAGGATCTGCAAATTTACAGTTTTAAATGGAGATTATATAATGAAACAACTAAATTTACATCTTACAAGTAAAAAAAACAAAGTAAAGCAAGAAATCTTTGCATTGATAATAAAATAAAAGCTTGCCTTTTGGATTCCACTTGGGTATGGTAGAGACTTGGTCAACAGATTCATTCATTGATAATTCTGGAGACAATTGAACATCATCCTCAAATACCCTAAACCCCTGTCACGGATATTTTTTTCTCAACAAAAAAGAAAATGTGATGAAACACTTTTCTTAAGAAAAAGGACAAAGCTTTGGCGGAATACTTACAGTTTCAATGGAAATTTCTCCATTGATTACACATCTAGGAGATGATGATTTTTCTGGAGGGTTAGTCGGGCTATTATAGGTGGATAACAATGCCGATCTCTTCCTTTTTTTAATTCCCTTAGCATTCTTATTCATGATGCCACAATCTCGGGGGAGGAACCAGAAAAAAATTAGCAGGCCACAATGAAACTGTAATAACAAAAATAAAAATATTATTATAATTTATCTAAGACTTCATAATTGAAAATGTGATGAAACCACTAGATCCATCATAACTCTAAGGCATGCCATAGTACTCACTTACTCCAAAACATGAATCCCTATTACAATTTCATATAAGCTAAGTCATCTACTTCTAAAAGTATAATAAGCAAGTCACAGTTTATGTATATTTTAGATTTGTATCCAGGTACTACAGTAAGCTCTAGAGCTGAACTAAATAGCATTGATCAGAAATAAACTTAGGGGCTGTTTGGTTGAATGTCAGTTGAAAAGTTATTAAGATAGGATGTTATTCAGATAGCATATTATTCAGATAACAGGGGCTGTTTGGTTCAGTGTTATTTAAAGAACAATATCAATGTTATTCAGATGTATGTTGTTTGATTTGTTGTCATTCATGTTATATTACACATGAAGTAAGATTACCCCCAAAAACTGAAATTTAAATACAAATTAAAAAATCACAACAAATATCTAAAAGATAATTAGATAAATATTTTTTTAGTGCTATTATGAATCTTCCCTTGATTATTATTCAAAACAATGCATCCAATCCTACAAATAATTGAACAGATGAAACAGAAATATTTGTTAAATAATAAAACTATTGGTGAATCTGACTGTATGATACAAAACACGAGATTCTTTCTCAACTACAACATATGAACTACATGAATTGCAAATATGATGCTTTCTTTTTTACGTTAGAAGGCAAAGCAACTTTGTGAATAAGTTAAGATGCCACACAAGGAGAAACGTGAAAGGATACAAAAGAAGTCGAGAGGTTTGAGTGTATTTCAAACAAAAGTGCGGTTTATTTGATCTTCATTTTCTATTTTCTATCCCATCTTTATTAGGTGCCTAAACATGTAAAAACTCAAAGATTTTGCTTTTAAAGTTTGAAATAGCTCAAATTTCGGCCCTTCCCATGGCTACTTTCAGGTCTCATACAAGACATTTTCAGTGTTATTTGTTTTGTTCGATTGCTTACGAATGGGAAGCTTGGAGGCCATATAATCTGTACATCGATGTCAAAAACAAAAACATTAAAAATGACTATATGTATGTTGAAGGCCAAAGAGTTATCAAACTAGTTTTGGGTTGAAGCAGTATCAACAACAATGTATATACTGAATCCATAAAAGCAGTTGAGAACACCACACCATATGAAGAAGCATGAAATGGAAAGAAGCCTGCAGTCCTGCAATCGAAAGTGTTTGATTGTGTTGCTTATGCTATGATAGATGCAAAGCATGATAGCAAATCCAGGAAATTGATTCTCATTGGTCTATAGTGTTCATCCTAAAGCCTACAAACTTCATAATTCAATCAATGATAGGGAAGCATCATATAATCTGAAACATCATTTTGGTGTTTGTGCCCCAATTTGATGGTGAAGAAGTAGTTGATGCCACAATCTTTAAAAGCATTGTGGGTGGACCAAATTATTTGTTACATATAAAGCTTGATGTTGCTTTCTCAGTTAATCCTATATCAAGTTTACGCACAAGCCTTCGATGCATCATCTTGGAGTAACAAAGAAAATATTGAGATATGTTGCATGGACTGATTAATGGTCTTCTAAGTGTTGATGATTGAAGCACTTATGGAGACGCTCTGTTAGGATTCAGGAGCAGTTTGTTGGAGTTCAAAGAAGCAAGAAGCAATGACTCTCTCAATAGCAGAAGCAAAATATGCAGCAGCAACTTAAACAACATGGCAAGCAGGTTAACAGAGAGGAATTCTCTTCTCCAAACCTCTTTGTTCATAATCAAATGACAAATCAAACAAATCGTATGAAAAAAAAAAAAAAAAAAAACCACATGATCGGCTGCTGCTTGCGCGCCCGAAAGGCGAGAGGGAGTCGTCGCGACCTTGCGTGCGTCTGGCAGCGATGGCAGCAACGATGGAGGCAGCTATCTCGACGAGCGGCGAGAGGGAGTCGGGCGACCTCTGCGACCTTCCGTGCGTCTGGCAGCGACGGTGACAACGATGGCGGCAGCGATGGCAGACGAAGCAAGGCGAGCGCGTACGGCAGCGATGGCGGAAGCGATCTCGGCGAGCTCGGCGAGCTGGCGTCGATATCTCCGGGAGGTCGCTCGAAGTACCCTATATTGTCCGCAATGCTATCTCCGATAGATAACATTATGGCATTTAGGTAATTTTTTAGATATAATTAGAGCATTAAACTAAACAGTTTCATCTCCCTCACAACTTTAAATAGCATGATATTGGAGAGATGTCAATGAACCAAACAACCACTTAATAACTAATAAGAGTAAAATAAATATCATTTAAACACGAATAGTGATATTCATTTTTTTTAATATAAACAAAACATCCTTAACAGTCATAACATTCCTCTTTGTTGCATAAAGGCTCTTAGTAAAGAGCATTTAGCAAAGAGCCTCAGTGCATACTGAAAAAATTAGATGCATTCATTTTCTCAAGGGATTAAAGAATTTAATTAAGGACTATCTTGTATCTCATCACCATGATAATTTTTCAAAACTATTATATAGTGAAAGACTGATAAAGCACCGTCAGGTGCAAAAGTGTGGAGGCCCGCCCCATCGTGGTCCTGTTAACACTTAAGTTACGATGATTATGATAAGGTGGTCACCAAATGATAGATTCTTATTTATAATCAAATTAGATTTTCACCATAATCCTTTATAACTAAAAAATTTACCACATAACTAGAATATTTCAGTAAACGATCATACATGAATATTACAGTGCATAAATAAGAAACATGCACATCCATTTAACCATAATACAGAAAGTAATACATCTAATTCAGAATAAAAGTGCAGTAATAAAAAATATAATCAGAACTTGTATTATTACAATGCATTAAAAGTTTACTGAAAAGAAAACCAAATACTCATCCTCACAAGCAGGAATAAAATTAATGATCTTCAATAACATGCTCCTCCTCCTAAACAATCTCTTCAAAATGCCCAATAATCTCAAACAGCTCGGAATCTGTCATTGTCGGTTTCACAATGACATGGCCCAGCCAAAAGAAAAAAAAATTTGATAAGACAATTTGTCAAAGTACATTTAAGGCTATAAATTTTATATATTAAATGATATCACAAATATCCTAAGCATTGTAGGAGCAATAAATCAACAAAAGAGAGAAAAAAAGTTATAATCATATAATTATAACTTAAACAAACTATGAAGTAAGCACATACTTCAACCCAAAACTACAAAAAAGATTAAACAATGCATATATGAAATCTACTAAGTTAAAGGAACATCCTAAGTAATTATAATCAAATCTACTCATACCAAATTAATAACTAATATGAAATGAATATACATATGAAATTAAAATAAAAGACTAGCATCCTAATATGCTTTCATATGAAATCAATAACTGTTGAACATATAAATGTTTAAATTTGCTGGAAATACTGCAAATATATATAAGTGCTGCATAAAAATGTTGATGAATATCAAACTGAACATATAATGAAAATATGCCACCTCATATGGGAATATGCCTACTTAGTCCTGCCATACCAGAAAAATAATGGCTAAATAATCTTCTGAAGCATCTATGATCAAATACCATAGATCAATAGGTCTATTGAAAATAACATATCATCATTTAGGATCAAATACATGAGAAATATCATCATCTCAAATATATATCTTCCAAGATCAAACACCTGGGCACTAAATTATATCTAAACTCTCAATATGTGAAACAATACTATAGAGGCAGACTAAGTAGTACAAATTCCATTTCAAATGTTAAGTAAATTTATGAATTCATCTTTATTTTCTTTCATTTAATTATTCATGAATATGCCTTTATGAAATTTTCAAAGATCAAATATTCTATGTTTCACCTATTATATCACAAATATAAAGGTTCAAAATAAGGAAACAAAGCATACAAGAGAATGTATAAATAACATCATACAAAACTCTGTGATATCACTTATTTTTTAATTTAAATCATTTTAGATACTCTGAGAATAAACTTACATAGGATATCCAATATCCAACTATCAAGTATAAACTCGGAATATTGGTCATATAAAGTTTAAAGCTGTGACGGCCTGCCCTGCTGTGATCCTGTTAACTCTTAAGTTAATATGATTACGGTGGAGGGGTCACCTAAATGACAAATGCCTACTTATAATTAGATTAAATACTCTTCCTAATATATCATAATTAAGGACTTTGCCATTCTCCAAATATAATTTCACTAAATGAAAGGTACTAGAAGGCAGAGTGCAGAAGAGAAAATAATAAATATCCATTCATTTTAATATAAGGAACTAAACATCCGACTGAGAATAAGTAAATTAGTAAAATGAATAAAGTTAACCATGTATTATCACAACATAATTATAAAAGTCAAGCAAAAAATAGAAATATAATCCACTCATCCTCACAATGCAGGAAAAAAAAGCTAAGGTTCTTCAATAGCTTGAACCTCCTCCTGAATCCTGTCTTCAGAAGGCTCCAAAACATCAAAAAACTCAGAGTCTACCCTTGTCAATTTCACAATGATAGGGCCCCAGCCAACAAAAGAAAAATCTAATTAGATAAAATGTCTAAGTATATTTTATGCTATAATTTTTATTATGTTAATTTAGATATCACTATACACTTTAAAATTAAAACAAGCAGTAAAGGAGTTATAAACTATAAGTCTATAACTTAACAAAATAGGAAGTAAGCACATACCTCTAAGTATAGCTGTAACAAAATTAGTTATAAAATAAAGACTAAGTACTAATATAACTGAAAGACAACTCAACCTAAACATACTTATGATCAATATAAGTATATGTTAATTGACATAAAGTAAAAATGAAAATGTGAAACATTTAAATAATTAAAAGCAAGACTAACATTATATAAAGATATTAGTAATGAATAAAGCTAGCAACCTATAAATAAATGAAGCTAATAATGCAGTAAAACAGTAAATAAGAAAGTGCTGAAATATAGTAAAGTAGATTGAAACAGAAAGTATAAGTTGAAACACTACACTGGCTAAACTTGTCATATAAAAGGAAAATATAAGAACTCACTTACTGCCATATCAGAACCGGGCTAACAGCCACACAAGAAATATAATATGAGATAAGTGGAACCGAGAGGTAGAAACACTTAGTAGAAGTGCACCTAAAACTAGTACTACTATATTGGAACTGGGCCAACAGCCACACATGAAGTATAAGATCAGATAAGTGGAACCGAGTGGTAGACTAATTAGATCGCACTCTACTTAGCTGAAAAACACTGATAAAATACAAATGTTGTTTATGCAAATTCAAAAATGACATGAGATACTTATCAAATATCCTATGTCCAACATATGTGAATAAAATATAAGGCTCAAAACAAGGTAAGCAAAGCATCAATTCTCAACGTGAGCAAGAGACTCTACTATGACACAAGTGATATCCATTATTATCTAATTTATTTAATCTATCTACTCTAAGTTACACAAGTTCAGGATCTCCAATTCCTACTATCGAGTATAACTCAGATTCATGACCTTATTAGTTGAAAATAATTAGGACTAGCTAAGTCCTAATTATAAATAAATCGATGTCGACTATATAAGTTAAATGATAAATCAATCGACCTATTTTAATAATTTAAGCAGTCCCAAGCCATCTTGATTAGCTAAATTAAGATGAAAAGATTATGAATTAAACTATAAATATTGAGGTTTAGCTACTTAATCCAAATGGTGATCCTAAAGGACTAGGTTTTCAAATACCCAAACTCACAGATTAAGATTTAAGGCAAATTCTATTAAATTAAGTCATACTCAATATGATAGATTTCTTATTCTTAAATCTAAAGTTAAAAGATCAAATAATCATTAATAAACTATGAAAATTTATAAACTATCAAAATCAAAGCTTCACATATTGAGTAACTCATTTACTCAATAGATGAAATATAATCTAAGAACTAATCCTAATCCTAAGAAAATAAGCTCTTAAATACTAAGATGAACTCTCAAATATACAATCTAACTAATGTTATAAGATAGATTAAGGAAAGAGGATAAGAAGTTTAAGGAAGGGGTATGATGTGAGATTTATCTCACATCATACAACTCAAAGACTCTTTGAATTTTCCTAAGGAAGAAAGATGATGATTTTGCTTAAAACTTAAATTATGATTTAAATTAATGAAATTTCTCTTAAAAATTTTCTATTTACTGATTTTAATAATTATCACATAAATTAGGGCTTAAAAGCAATTATTCCTAATTTTGGGAAAAAAGACCATTTTGCCCCTCCTTAAAAGTCTAAAAATCTACTTTTTTTGAATTAAGGCTCTAAATTAGAAATTTTTAGTGGCTAATGATTACTTACTGTCTAATATGTAGTTAGACAGTAAGTACATCAATTTTGGATGATTATTAAGCCTTATGAGATCAAATCAAAGAATTTGACTCATATGGGCAATTTGGTAATTTTACTTAATGAATTCTAATTTTCTTATCAGTTTATTATAGCTTATTGTCTAAGGTTTCCATACAATTTGAAATCACTAAATTCTGATAAGTAATGGCTAAGTTATAGCCAATACAAGAATTAGGGCTAAATAAGGAATTAGGGTTTCCTAAAATGAGTCTAAAATCTAACTTTTCCAAATTAAGTCCAAATTCAATAAATTTAGTGGATATAGCTTCTCTATAATCTACTGATTACTTTAATTGGGAGTTATAACAACCCAAGTTGTTACTAAGGCCAATTATGACTAATCTAAGTCCTAATTATGATTATAGTGTCTTAATTAAGTCATTTGGAACCCACCTCTATGATTCAGTTCAAATCAGGAATCAAATGGATTAAATCCTGATTTTGAGATATTCTAAGAACCCTAGAAATTGACCTAATTATTTTGACTTCAAATTGAAAATCTGACTTTGACATTGTATTCACTACCCCCAAATTAGCTACGAGTGAAGTTTTGAAGGCAATTAGAAGTCGTTGGATTTTCGTCGAATATTTTAATATTATTTAAATCTCCTGAAAAATCAAATAATTAAATGCTCATCGAAACAAAAATCTAGTTGCACCGTTGTGTTCCTCAACCTTTAATTAGCTAGGGGTGATTTATTGGAAAATTTTAGAATGCAAATTATTAATTAAAATTTAATTAAGAAATCAATATGAATAATTTATTAATATTATTAATCACTTTAAGCTAACTGGCACCGTTCCCATTAAGTAACATCGTTGTGTTGGCTGTTAGTTCTCCAAACCGTTTGATTGGATCATCAGGATCCAATCCAACGGTCGCTCGACGTCTTCTCCACGGAAGCTCGCGCGCTCAACGCGTGGGGTACACGCGACAAAAATCATCGCGTGTTCAGCTATCTCCACCGCTTCCAAGACTCGAAAGCTTCCATTTAAGATATCTATGCATCCCTAAGCTTTGATTCTGGATGCAATTTTGATTCAGAAGGAGCCAAGCCGAAATCTGAGCAGTCTCTTCGAACCCTAACTCCTCACTATTGATCTAAGGTACACACCTAAATCCCTCGATCTTCAATAATAATTGCAATTTATATTTCGATTCCTTATTTCATATGCTCGATTGACAATATATAGGTCCTAATCGAACTCAAATGAGTTTGATAAGCCTGAATCTAGCGTTTGTCCACAATACAAACCGTTAGGTTTGTATGGGCTAGTTAGGGTTTGATATTGTGTCTGAATCAAAACTCCTCTGTTGATGATCCACATATGGTTGTGTACCCCTTGAAGATCCGTTTCTAATCCCATGCAGGTTGACCTCCGATGACACCGGGAGGATGTTGAAACCGCCAGCCCTAGTCCCTCGGTCGCGGGTCTATATCGGGAAGACGAAGTCCTGGGTCGAGCCGGGTCGACCAGTCCCGACCCACGTGCAGCTGAACCCATCCACGTGACCTCCTCAATAATGAAGTGTGGGGCCCGTTATTTTGCGATGTCGGCCTCTGAGGCCGACACGTGTAACTCACGCGGCCGTCACTCTCAACTAAAGTGGGACCCACCTGTCCCGCTGCTTCCTTCCTTCCGCCACGTGTACTGAAGGGGGGGGGGGGGCTGCCGCTACCCTTTTCTACCTGTAAATTAAATTAAATAGAAATGATATATAATTATTAAACACTCTGATTTACAATTATTCAAATTACATAAAATAAATTATATATCCTTAAAATCAACCATATCTTAAGATCCTGAACTCTAAATATAACAAATAAATATATCACTGTGATAAGTAAAATTAGAGGAATAATATGAAATTATCAAATTTTCATTTGGAGCTATATTTAACATAGTGATATTTAGGACCCCTAATTAATCCCTAAATGACCCAAAATTTCATTTGATCATAACTTTGCGCACCCACATCTAAATATACCCAATATGGGTCTCAAAGTAATCAACAAAGTCTAAGGATTAATCTCGTAATATTATATTTGATGTTTGAGACATATTTAGGTTAATCATTTTTGGACCAAAACCCAAATATTCCTAATATCATAACTTTGTGACCCTTAGTCCCAACATAGGTAATATGGGTCTTAAAGTGCTCAGTAGAACCTTTAGAATAACCTAGTAGTGTTCAATTCTCTGTTTAGATTAGTATTAGCTTATTCACTTTTAGGACCTATTCCTAATTACCCTAATTAACCCTAGATCTTCAATTGACCATAACTTGATCAATTGAGCTCCAAATTAGGTCTTCCAATATACCATTTTGATCAGGAAGACCTAAGTAATAGTAAACTACAAAAATATTTTAGATCCAATAGTTAGATCACTTAATTATCCCTAATCACACTAAAACTTGATTATTAAATATTAGCATATTTAAAAATCTAAATTTAGAATTTTCAATTTTTGAATACACTTAGAGTAGAATTGAACTTAGTTATGTGGTTGGATTAGTGATTATATAATTAATTTCACTAATCACTCACTAATCATCTTAAACCCTAATTAGGTCGTAACTTAGCTAATTATAGTCCAAATTGAGCCTACCCCTAGATATTATGATCAGTGAGTCATTTGTGATCTACATCCACTGATTTTACTCAATCTGGATACCAATTGGAAAAGTTAAGAATTTGACCCTTAATTAAGAAACCTTAAATTACTCTTTTACTCTTAAGCTTGTGTTGGCTATAACTTAGCCAATACTTATCAAAATTCAATAATTTTAGGTTCTATGGAAACATTAGACAGTATGCAACAATAAACTGATAGAAAATTTAAATTCCATTTAACCAAATTACCAAAATGCATCTATGAGTCAAATTTATTAATTTGATCTCATGAGACTTATTAATTATTCATAATTAATATAATCACTATCTAATCTTATATTAGACAGTAAGAAACACTTTGCTACTAAAAATTTCAAATTTGGAACCTGAGATCAAAAGTTGATCTTTTGACCCTTAAGTAGGGGCAAAATGGTCATTTTGCCCAAATTTAGGGTTAAACACTTTTCAGCCCTAAAATCATTATCTAAACATCATAATCAGTAATTAAAGTAATTTAGACTTTAATTTAGATAGTTCTAAGTCTTAAATTAGAAATTCAAGGAAAATCCTAATTTTGGTCTTAAAGTAAAAATCTAAGTAAATATGTGAGTTCTTTTATTTTTTTTGAACTTCTTAGTTCACTCATAGATCTTATATCATTAGTTAGGATGTGTGTCTGAGTGTTACTCTTAATATTTAAGAGCCTTAATTCCTAGGATTAGGAGTAGAGCTTAGGTTATAATTCATCTAATGAGTAAAGTGGGTTATTCATTAGGTGAAACCTTAATTTTAATAGTTTATAGATTTTCAAAGTTTATTAAATGATTATTTAATCTTTTAATCTTAGAATTTGGATTAGAAATCTATCCTATTAAGTTTGACTTTACTCAATAAGATTTGCCTATTTAATCAGTGAGATGGGATTAAACTCTAGTCCTTAGTATAACCTTGTGATTAAGATTTGAACTCCATTATTTAAAGTTAAATTCTTAATCCTTTCAATCTTAATTTAGCTAATCAAGATTGGGTTTGAGATTATTTAAAATAATAAATTAGAATGGTTGACTTACTTATTTAATTTTATAGACAATATTAATTCAGTTATAATTAGGACCTATCTAGTCCTAATTATGTTCTACTCATAAGATCATGATTCTAAGTTATAGATAGTGTAAGAATTGATGATTCTGAATCTTATGTAACTTAAAGTAGTTAGAATGACTTAATTAGAAAACAAAGTGATATCGTAAAGTTATTTAGTACTATTTTATTCATTGAAAATTGTATACTATGCTTTCCTTATTTTGGACTTCATTATACATTTGGACACATTATATTGGACATGGAATATTGATGAGTATTCTATGTTAAACTTTGAATATATTCATATGGCATTTTCATAACTTAAGGAGAAAATTTAATAAAAATAACTTTATTAAACTATGTGAGTTATGTCTTATTTAGTCTACCTTCTAGTATAACTTTACTTTTGAGATAGCTTTTGTCTAGGACAACTTTCCTAGTACATGATACTTTTGCCTAGGACCACTTTCCTAGTATGTGTTACTTTTAACTAGGACCACTTTCCTAGTACGTGATACTTTAATCTAGGACTACTTTCCTAGATGTTCAGCAGGTACTTTTCAGATAGAATTAACTTTAATCTAGGACTATTTCCTAGATAATTAGATGGACCTTAGTTTTTAGCAAGACTAAGTAGGAGTATCTCCACACTTTACTTTATACCTTTACTTTACATTTACTTTACCGTTACTTTACAGTTCTGGCATATCTTTTGCTTTATAGTTCAAGCATACTTACATATAGTAGTTCCTTAGTACTTACAGCTTTACATGTAAGTTGTACTTTTCAGTAGTTCGCTTTTACTTTATGGCATATTAGGATGTTAGAACTTTACTTTCAGTTTAGTACTTTCATTTTATATTGTAACCAGCATGTCTTAAGTTGATCAAGAATTTTCTTATACTTAGTAAATTTCAATATGTGCTACTTAACCATTTTCTACAGCTTAAGTTGAGGTATGTGCTTACCTCACACCTTGTATGAATTATAATTATGTTAATTATAACTTTGTCACCTTTCTTTGATGATTTACTGCTCTTACTTTGCTTAGATATTGTGATATCATTTAAATTAACAATGTATAGCCTAAAATGTACTTAGATATTTTGTCTAACTAGATTTTTCTTTTGTTGGCTGGGGCCCTATCATTGTGAAATCAACAATGGTAGATTCTGAGCTTTTTGAAGTTGTGGAACATTCTGGAGATCTGGTTCAGGAGGAGGAATGTGCAGAAGAAGACTCTTAGTTCTTTCTTTTACTTTGTGAGGATTGAGTGACTTTACTTTACCTTTACTACTTAAACTTAAATATTATTTTGTAATAATACAAGTTTAAACTATTTTTATTTTCATGCTTATGTATTTTGAGTTGTATAGCTCTTATATGGATTGTATGGATGTTATTGCTTGTCTTTATTCCGCACTCTGATATATTATAGTATGCTCATTCAGTGATTGGCTCTCTTTTGCTCTTTCTCTTTATGGCACATCTTCCCTTGGTATTTGATTAAGAAGGTCTATTCCTTAATCTGAATGCTAAGTGAGGGTTTGCCCATTGACAACCACCTTCTAATTCGGATGATTAGGGGGCAGCCGCCACAGGAGTAGACCCAAATTGGATCTCATTTGGTTAAGTTATGGCTTAATTAGGGTTTAGGTGATTAGTGAGTGATTAGTGAAATTAATCACAGAATTATTAAACCAACCACACAATTAGGGTTTACTCTACTCTATGAGTAATCAGAAACTAAAATTACTCAATTTGGATCAATAATTATGCTAAAATTCACTAATTAAGTTTTAAAGTGATTATAATTTATTAAGAGATCTAACTATTATATCCTATATATTTTTCTAATTTGCTGTTAATTAGGTCTTCCTGATCAAAATGATATATTGGAAGACCTAATTTAAAGCTCAATTGACCAAGTTATGGTCAATACTTGGTCAATTAAAGTTCTATAGTTAATTAGGGTAATTAGGGATAGATCCTAAAAGTGAATAAGCTAATACTAATCCAAATAGAGAATTAAACACCACTAAGTTATTCTAGAGATTCTAATGATCACTTTAAGACATATATTGGGTATGTTTTGGTGAGTGGTTACAAAGTTATGGCAAAATGAAATTTTGTGGCAATTAGGATTACATTTAGGGGTCCTAAATGTCACTATGTGAAATATGGCTCCAAATGGAAATTTGATAGTGCTAAAATGATCCTCATATTTTTCTAATTTCAATGGTATATAAATATGCTAAGTTTGGATCATTGGAATTAAAGATATTATTGTTTTAATATTTAGGATTAAGAATTTTAATTTATTTGATATATATTTATTATTATATCCTATAATATATTTAAGTTCAGGAAAAGCGGCAGGACCCGGAGAAGTGACGCGGCAAGCATGGTGTTAACAGGTGGGACCCGCTATACACGTATCGACAGATAGTTCGACGGGGAACCAATAGTAGCCCTACAGCACACGGATCGGCAAAGGTGAGGCCGCTGGACGAATGCGAATGACACACGTGGAAACCCATCGACAGCCCTCGGACAGGCCCGGCCTGAACGCAGCCCAACCCAGTGTCAGGTTCTTCTTCTCCGACAGAGGAAGGGGTGTAGGGCTGAGGATTAGGGTGACACCCGGAACTGGAATGGCTCAATCCATATGTTAATCGGAAGAGGATTCAAAATCCTAACTATGGACTTATGATTCAAGACGGGAATAGCCGAATAACTTGATGCCCTGGTTGTATCGGGACAAAGGCGAAGAACTGGAAAATGCGCATTTGAGATACAAAATTGACGAATCAATAATTAGCATACTGTTTTAGATTTTCAAACCTAGATTTATTCCAATACACGATATAAGGGTAGAGATTGAATTGAATTATAATGATATGCAATATCGAATACATGCAGATCAACTAGACAAAAGCTGGGTGAAATTGCAAAAACCAAATCGGTAAAAATATGAAATTTAAACCTTAATTTGCATGATAAGATCACAATAAGAAATGAACAATAATTCAATTGAGTATGCGAAGTAGATTGGGTTTGTAGAGTACCTGAATATACGAAGGAATTTCGATCGAGATCAGGATGAAACTCCAACCTCAAAATCTCTCGCTCAAATTTTTGACTGTGCCATCCTAACTAATAGATCAATATATGAATTTAATTGATCCTTAGCAAGGATCTAGAGTGGTGAGTGACGAATGGCAAGGAGGCGAGGAGAACAGGAGACGCGCATCACGACTTGGGACATGCGGAGAACTGCTGAGGACGACAACTCTGTGACCATCCGATCGCTCGATCGAACGGATCGATTGATCTGTCTGATCAAACAGCATGCGTGTAAAAGATGGAAACGACGATATTAATTTGGACGGTGTCATTAAGTGCTTGTTTAAAATATTAACATTATTAGTTAATTTATACTAATTTTATTAATTAGATTTATACAATTAAATGTATCCAAAAATCTTTCAATAAATCACCCTTAGCTAAATGAAAGGTGAGGATCGCAACGACGTGATCGGATTTTTGTTTTGATGAGTATTTAATTAGTTGATTTTTTTCGGGGGACGAAAAATTCAATGACTTCCAAATGCCTCCGAAACATCACCCCTAACTAATTTGGGGGTGATGAGCGCAATGGTGAAGTCAGATTTTTAATTTGAAGTTAAAATAAAAGATCCATTTCTAGGGTTTTTGGAAATTCTCAAAATCAGGATCTTATCCATTTGATCCCTGATTTTGGACTGGATCATAGAGGTGAGTTTCTAATAACTTAATTAAAGCACTATAATCATAATTAGGACTTGAGTTGGTCCTAATTGAGCTAAGTAACAACTTGGGTTATTACAGACTCCCCCACTTAAGAATAATATCGTCCTCGAACATCACTCGAGTGAAAGAAACTAAAGTCATTATAGACTACTGAATTGAAATAGACTAAAGTTAAGGAAGTACCTTGATTAAAAAGAGTTGGATATTTTTATCATATATCTACTTCTTTTTCCCAAGTGGCTTCATTACACGAACAATTCTTCCATTGAACTTTAATAATTGAAATAGAATAATTTTTTAATTTCTTCTAATCATGATTTAGAATTTTTATTGGTTCTTCAGTATATGAAAGATCATGTTGAATTTCTATTACTGGAAGTTGAATAAGATGAGAAGGATCTCGAAGACATTTTCTTATGAACAGTAGCAAAGTCTTCTGGCAGTTATAGTTTATAAGCTACTGATCCAATCTTTTTTATGATCTTGAATGGTCCTACATATCTTGGATTAAGTTTTCCTGAAACTCCAAAATGATAAATTCCTTACATTGGGCTGAATTTTAAGTATACTAAGTCTTCTTTATGGAACTCAAGAGGACGATGACGATTATCATGATATTTACTTTGTATATCTTGAGTTGTTCTGATTCTCTATTGAATGAGTTTCACTTTCTTATTTATTTCTTTCACTAACTCTGAATCATACAATTGAGTATCTTCTATTTTAGACCAAATTAGTGGAGTTGAGCACTTCCTACCATATAAAGCTTTATATAGTGCCATTTTGATACTTGACTAGAAACTGTTATTGTAAGCAAATTCCACTAAAGGAATGTGCTCTTCTCAAGATCCTGAAAAGTCTAACATACATAATCGGAGAAGATATTCTAATACTTGATTAACTCTTCTGTTTGGCCATCAGTTTGTGGGTGAAATTGTGCACTCATGGCTAAGGTAGTACCCAAATCTTGATGTTCAGATTGCTAAAATTTTGAAGTGAAATTGATGTCTCTATCAGACACGATTGTTTTGGGAATTCCGTGCAATCTGACTATTTCTTTAATATACAATTTTGCTAACTTCTCCATGGAGTCAGTTTGACGAATTGGGATAAAATGAGCTAACTTAGTAAGACGATCTAATATAACCTATACTACATCCATTCTAGATCTTGCACGAGATAATCCCATTACAAAATCTATTGATATATCTGTCCATTTCCATTCTAGAATCTCTAGTGGATGCAATAAATCACCTGGTTTTTGGTGTTCTGCTTTTACTAAAAACATGCGTGGCATTTTGCAATAAAATTTTCCACACTTTTCTTCATTCTCGGTCACCAAAATAATTGTTTTAAATCTTGATACATCTTAGAGTTTCCTAGATATATCTGATATCCTGAGTTGTGACTTTCAACCAAGATCTTCTTTTGCATGGATTTGGGAATCCAGAGGCAATTATCCATATAAATAGCACCTTTTTTGAACTTCAGTTCTAGGCGACGACCACTTTCTATTGCCACTTTAAGATTTAAGTAGTCATCATCCTTTGTTTGAGTAATAGAAATGTCTCTATGAAAAGTAGGTTCTATATTATTCATAGATATTATTATACTCATCAAGTCGCTTTAAATTGGTGTAATATCCATCCTACGAAATTCATCCACTAACGGACTTTCTGAATATATAGAATGAATAGTAGCCTGACGACTTAAAGCATCAGCCATTATGTTAGATTTTCCCAGATAATACTGGATGTCCAAATTATAATCACTGATCAATTCCAGCCATCTTCTCTGTCTATAATTTAGCTCTCTTTGGGTAAATATGTATTTCAAACTTTAATGATCCGTAAAGATGGAGCACTGAACACCATACAGATAATGGTGCCAAATTTTTAAGGCAAAAACTAATGCTGCAAGTTCTAGATCATGGACATCATAGTTTCTCTCATAAGTCTTAAGTTGATGAGATGCGTATGCTATAACTTTGCCTTCTTGCATTAATACGCATCCTAAGTTGATTTCTGATGCATCTGTGTATACCTGATAATTAGCACCTTCTTTAGGAAAAACTAATACGGGAGAAAAAGATAATGCATCTTTTAAAGTCTTAAATGCATTTTCACATTCTGTTGACCAAATAAATGAAACTGCCTTTTGGGTCAACTTTATTAAAGGAGATGCAATTTGGGAAAAACCTTTAAAAATTTTTTTATAATATCCAACTAACCCCAAAAAGTTACAAATTTTTGTAACTAATTTTGGCTGAGCCCAATCTTGTATGGGACTGATCTTTCGTTGATCTACTCTAATTCATTGAGCATCTACCACATGCCCCAAAAAAGATACTAAGCTTAACCAAATATCACATTTAGAAAATTTAGCATATAATTCATTCTCTTACAGAGTCTCCAGAACTATTCTTAAATAATTTTCGTATTCTTTCTGGGATTTTGAATATATGAGAATGTCATCAATATTTATTTAAGTATGGTCTCAAAATTCACTGCATTAAATCCATAAAGACTGAAGGTGCATTAGTGAGGCCAAAGGGCATTACTAAAAATTCATAATGCCCATAGCGAGTACGAAATGCTGTTTTCTCAACATTCGAGTCTTTCACCTTCAATTGATGGTATCCAGATCTCAAGTAGATCTTTGAGAATACAACTGCACCTGATAACTGATCAAATAAGTCGTCAATCCGAGGAAGAGTATGCCTATTTTTAATGGTTACTTTATTTAGTTCTCCGTAGTCTATGCACATTCGCATAGACCCATCATTCTTCTTAACAAATAACACTGGAGCTCCCCAGGAGGACACACTAGGTTTTATAAAACCTTTATCCTAAAGTTCTTTCAATTATTTATTCAATTCTTGGAGGTCTTTAGGAGCCATCCTATAGGGTACTTTTGATAATGGTTGAGTACTCAGAACTAGGTTAATGGCAAACTCTATTTCTCTTTCAGGTGACAGTCCAAGCAATTCTTCAAGAAATACATCTGTGAATTCTTTAACTACTTTAATATCAGTAATAGAAACTTCTCTCTTACTGTCTCCCATCATAATTACTAGAAATGCCATACAACCTTTAATCACCAACCTTTCTACTTGGAGTGCATT
This sequence comes from Gastrodia elata, assembly GCA_016760335.1. Taxonomy (NCBI): domain Eukaryota; kingdom Viridiplantae; phylum Streptophyta; class Magnoliopsida; order Asparagales; family Orchidaceae; genus Gastrodia; species Gastrodia elata. Next base: position 24,036,519 of record CM028674.1, on the reverse strand, counting down.
TACTAAAAGAACATTGAGTGCTAAACCTCCCCATAAAGGTTTTTGAGATACCAGATGATTGAAGAATAATCTTCTTCTTTTGACAATCTATAGTGGCGTTATGCATACTAAGCCAATTCATGCCTAGTATAATATCAAAATTCGTAATGGGTAGCATTATTAACTTAGCCTAAAAGGGTTTTTTATTCATCAGTACATGCAGATTGTAGAACTTAGTTGCATTTAGTTGAGCTCCAAATGGGAGTCCAATATTTAAGGTTTTGGTATATTTAAAATATGGTAATTTCATATTGTTAATAAGACTTTTTGAGATGAAAGAATGACTAGCCCCAGTATCAAATAATACACTATAGGGCTTTTCTTCTATAATTATGGCGCCTAATTAACCATTTAAATGAAAAATCATTTAATAAATACTGTAATGTTATAAGTAAATAATTATTAAGGATGTGTACCTAAAACCATGTCATTGTTTTCAGTGGCCTGAATAGGAGTAAGATTATAAACTCTGGCTATCCCAATAGGTCTATTATTGGTTGCTTAGACCCTTGCTTGATTTGGAACTAGAGGTCAAGAGGTAGTTGTCTGAATCTTTAAAAGAGTCTGGTCCTCTTTGGCTGGAGGTAGCATTAAGGCCATCCTTAGCTCCCTCTTGTTCAAAGGAGTGCGTCTGAATACCTGATTTTGACGAGAATAATTTATTATAACTACATCCATAGCTTTAAAAGCATTGCATTGCTCATATATGTGGCCCTAATGACCACATGTTTAATATTGTCGCTCGAAATGGTAACACTTCCCACAGGGATGGGGCTTTTGACATTCTTGGTTTTGGTTAACAGATTCATTAGCTTCCATCTGATAGGCTCTCCCTTGATTGGGATGGTGGTGCTTAAAACTTTCATATCAATGAGAAGGAGTAAATGCTTTTCTCTTAAATTCTTTTGCTGATTGGTGGTGCTCGACCACCCTTGTCATTTTTACTAACTTCTCAAAGTTAGTTAGCTAGAATGGGATGACATGATCCTTGATGGATTCACGCAATCCACTTTGGAAACAATAGCACTTGTCTTCTTCAGTAGGTACTTGATTTGGTGTAAAACATGCCAGTTTCTTGAACTCTACCACATAGTCTTAGATCGGCTACCTTGAGTTAACTTTAATAAGGAATCACCGATAATATTCTTTGAAGACAGAGGTACGAAGGTTTCTTTATATGCTTCTACAAATCAACCCCATTCTATATCTTCTAATTCATACTCTTCAAAATGAGTTCCTCTTATATTATCCCACCAGTGTTCAGCCTCACCTTGAAGCAAATGTGTGGCCAATCATACAGTTTGGTAATTTGGACAACTAAGACTTACGAAATTTTTCTCTATTATTTTTAACCATGCCATTGTATCGATAGGGGATAAGGTTTCATCAAATGTAGGTGGCCTCAGTCTTAAGAAGTTGTGTAGCATTCCGTCACCTGACGATCAGTTGGGATTAAATGTATGTGCAACTGGCGACGCAGATGAAGTACTGACATTGACTGATGGAAGAGCAGATATCAGTTTTTGAATGGCTAGTGCCTGTTGGTTTAGTGTATTCATCATGCTTCTCATAGAAATTGATTCACCCGCATTATTGTCATTAGGTATCGCAACGACATTATTTGATGAATCATTAGAAGTTGGGACCTTTGGAGTATTGTTAGAAGAAGTAGCTGGATTTATTTTCTGAAAATAAAAATTAGCATTCTTAGTTTTATTGAAAAAGAACTAGAACATCATCAACATTTTATTATTCTTAAAACATGAAGTTATTACAATCTAAGAAACCTAAAGCAAAATCTTTATCATAATAAGGACCTTAGCCTATATACTTAGCGGAAAAGGCTATACAAAAATATTCGTAAGTGAGTTTGCGACGCTCTCTTCGAAGTTCCTTGGATAAACTTGATAAATCCATAAATTATATCTAAAATAAAGGGATATTTCATTCATTTCAGATCTTTAAGATGCTCCTAAAATCAATTTTTTAATTCTTTTTCAGGAAAAAGGCATCCAAGGGAGTTCTAAGGCATTTCTGGAAAGATTTAATTTTTATTAAAGAAAATCCGCTCCAATGCATTGCAGCGCGCTCCAGCGCCCCGTAGTGGGCTGCAGCAGAATTATTTAAACTTTATAAATGGGGGGCTCAACTAATTGAACAGTGATTTTTGCAAAATGAGCCGTTACAGCACGCGGTCGCGCGCTGCAGCGGTCAGCAACGGAATTATTTAAACCATATAAATAGGTTGCTCACTAATTAAACAGTGTTTTTTGCAAAATGAGCCGCTACAGCTCGCGGACGCGCACTACAGCGGTTTGCAGCGGAAATATTTTTTGAAAAGTGAAGTAATTGAACAGTAAAAATGAAAAATGGCCCGCTGCAGGTCCAATGCTCAAGCGCGGTAGCGCGCGGCAGCGGAGGACTTGGCAAATTTGCTAAATAGCATTGCACGCCGCAGTGCGCCGCAGTGCGCTGCAGCGGCCCGCCGCAAATTTTCTCCAGACAGCATTTATTGCGGCTGGGGACATGACCTCTATCCTGAACTTTGTCCCCAGCTATCATTCCCTGTAGCTGCTATGTTTTATTTTAAAAAAAGAAGGTATTGAGGTGATGTTTTGGGTAAATAAATGAAGATATTTGTCACCTCACTATCAATGGAGAATTTTGCCATATGAGTTCAGAATTTTAAATGAAAATACTGGTTTTGAAATGAAGAAGAAGAAGGCAGCCCCTCTTCTATAAATACCCCTCCTCTTGACTTGAGGAGAGTTCACAATTTTAGCCAAGAAAATCCACTAAGTAAGAAGGAGTGCCAAGGAAGAGAAGAACTCCCCAAAGGTGGCAAAGCAAGCTCTTGCTTTAGAGGAGAATGAAGAAGGCAGCACTAGCGACCTAAGAATGGAACATTGAGAAGGAGAAAAAGGATTCCGGAGAACTTCCAAAGGAGCGTTCCTAGTATCTTCTAAACTATATTCTTGTATTTTCTTTTTAGTTGATCATGAAAGAGTCTTTATCCATGTATGTATTTTTCTTCTTTTTTTTTTGTAATGAGTAGCTAAATTCCCATGGGGAGGGTTGGGGTGAAGTCCCATGTGCATGATGTAATATTAATGTATGAATGTTTTCCTCAAGCACAATTTATTTTGTGATCTTAATGTCTTGCTAAGAAATACTTTATCTAATTTAGTCATGAATGTGGAATAGGAGTAAAGAATTAAAAGTTCAAAAACTAATCGTCTTATGCTCCTTAGCTCACCTTAGGTTGGATGTTAGGTTTTGAGTGCATGAAAGCTTGGAACTATGTGACAAAGTTCTTGAGCTTAATGCACTTAAATCTAAGCTCAACTAAAGTGTTGATGCAAGTGATGCTAAGACCCACTAATTGAGCTCCTTAGCTAAATATAATTGAGGTAGAGGAAGGAAGTGTTGAGTGCTCATGAACTAAGTGACATAGTCATTGAGCCCAATATATGAATCCCTCATCTCAACTATGTGAGATGCGAGTGATGCTCGTAGTGGAAATCAATGCTTGTAAAATCCTAAGATTTACTAATCAAGCTCTCCTTGATCAAGAGAATAAGATTAAAATTTAAATCTAAAGAATCTTACAAGAATCTTTGTGCCGAACCGAATGTGAGTTCATTTTGTGCACGAGATTTGAACTTGTAAGACCTTGAGTTAAACTCAAGAAAAATAATGTGCACTTGATTTTAATTAAAATGAATGATAAAGCTTGAAAAATTAATATACATAATTGTTATATCATGGCATGTAGGATGGTCCTAACTCTCCTCTTTCTCTCATCTTACTCTTTTTGCTTAGTGATTATTGTGCTAATTTTTAGACCAACTCATCCAAATATATTGTAGCTTAAATATTAATGAGAATAGATATACTTTAATGCCAAATCAATCAATTCTTTAAGCATCGATAAATTCCCAGAAATTAACACTTTCCACTTATTACTTCAGACCACGTACACTTGCGTGTGAGCGCAGATATGTATTTACAGTCTGTCAAAACTCTTGTAAGTGTCAATCCACCATTTTCTTGTAAGATCTCTCAGAAGACATAACACACATCTACTTTAATATTATCTGGCCATTCTAAAGTGCTAAAAATATGGTTCACTCTTGCGAGCCATTCCTTAGCCAAAATGAGAAAATCAAGCCCTCTATAAGTGCCTTCCTTTAGTAGTTTATTTAATACTTGAGCTCCTTCATTTGACACCCCTTCTATAGATCTTCCTTACTTTAGTCCCACTTGAAATTTGTATCTCCAAATGGTCTCAAATTCTCTTAAGTAACTCATGAACGCCATTCTTAAGTATCTGTTATGCCTATAATTATCATTAAATATCTTTAGTTTGTTGAGCATACATTATTATTTAGATAGTCATACTTTAATGTTTACTATAATTTTCTCATTCCTTACTTTATTCCGAGTTATACTCATAATGATATGGATGTAGTTTCAAGTATTCATTTAGTGACGAAGTGGCAGAAGAACAATCCATTAGATAGAGAGGAATACAAATTCTAATCTGACACCTTATAGAGTTCTTTGATACCAACTGTGGTGGCCCTGCTCCATTGTGGTCCTATTAACTCTTAAGTTAACATGATTACGATGGAGGGGTCACCTAAATGATAAAGTCCCTACTTATAATTAGATTAAGTACTCATCCTAATCTATCATAATTAAGGACTTTGCAATTCTCTAAATATAATTTCACTAAATGAAAGGTGCTAGAAGGCAGAGTGCAGAAGCAAACACAATAAACATCTATTCTTTTCAATATAAGGAACTAAACATCCAACTCAGAATAAGTAAAGTAGCAAAATAAATAAAGTTAACCCTGTATTATTACAACATAATTTTAAAAGTAAAGCAGAAAATAGATTAAGTACTCATCCTCACAATGCAGGAAAGAAAGCTAAGGTTCTTCAACAGCTTGAACTTCCTCATGAATCCTATCTTCAGAAGGCTCCACAACCTCAAAATGTTCAGAGTATACCATTGTCAGTTTCATAATGATAGGGCCCCGGCCAACAAAAAAAAATCTAATGTAACAACCCAATGTTGTTACCCTTGTCAATTAAGACTAATATATATCCTAATCTTGATCCTAAGTGTTAATCAAGTCATTAGGAGTCATCTACTGAGACTTAGTCCAAATTAGGAGTCAAATGGATCAATTCTTGATTTTTTGAAAATCCAGAAACCCTGAAAATTGACCTATCTAAATAGATCTCAAATCAAAAATCAGACTTTGCCATTGTGCTCATTGCCCCAAAATTAGTTAGGGGTGATGTTTTTGAGTCAATCTGAAATAATCAAAAATTTGACAAATATTTTAATAATATTTAAATACCCTGAAAATAGAAAAATTAAATACTCGTTAGAATTAAAATCCGACTACACCGTTGTGGTCCTCACCCTCAAAGTAGCCAATGGTGAAATTTTGAGATTTTTTGGAGAACGTTTAATTTTCTTAAATATTTTAATATATTTAAATTAATTAGAAAATAAGAAAATAATTTGTCGTCGAAATAAAAATCCAATTTCTCCATTTCGTTCCTCACCCCCAAATTAGCTTGGAGTAAATTTTTAGGATTTTCAGAGAACATTTTTTAAAATATGATTTTTGAGATTAATTAACTTAATTTCTTAAACTCCATTTTTATCTTCTTTCCCACCTCCTTCTTCATTAGCTAGGTGGGACCCATAGCCATCCAATCTTGGCTGAGCCTCTTTCCCTTTAGCCCCCCTAGTGCTCAGCCTAGTTGTCCCCGTATCTCCTGCCAGCCCCTCCCCTATCCCATCCATTGGTTGTCCTTTTCCCCATTAAGAGAGCATTTAGCTCTCAGCTCTTCATTTCCCCCCTATCTCCCATAGCAAGCTGAGCTCCTCTCTTTCTTTTGCTGTACTTACTGCTGGAAAAAAACTCAACCCTTCCCTCTTCTTGCTAGCAGCTGAAGTAGAAAAAGAAAGGACCTCTCAAGCTCTCAAGCCTCTCCTAGGAAATCTGCCATTGTCAACATCAAGGTACTTCTTTTCCCCCATTGAATGTATTCAATGGCTACTCCATTTCACTCTTATGCTTAGTTTGCATCCTTAAGAATTTGTATTTAAGGTATAAAGTTCATTAGAGCTCATTAAAGTTGCAATTTTAGGAAGATAAAGCTATCATATTTTTCCTCCATTCTGCATACCCAATTGTTTAACCTAACTGTTTGTATTAACAACTTAATTTTTTAGTGCTGATTTGGGTACCAATGGAAAGGTCTCAGAAAGAGCTTTCCAACGGTATATGGCACCGCACGTGAAGTGCTTTAGGTTGAGAGTAATCAAGCCCGAAAGTTGACCCATCGCTGTTTACGCTCATGCAAAATCACTGTCTAACGCTACAGTGCGCTGCAGCACCCAAAGTTGTGAATTTGGGTCTGCTACAGCGCGCCGCAGCACAAAATCCGCTACAGCGTGCTGCAGCACCCTAAGTTTTGAATTAGAGTCCGCTATAGTGCGCCTTAGCGCCGAAAATTGCATTTTTGCCCGCTACAGCACGCTGTAGCGCGCTCTAGTGCCCCCATTTCGTATAGGGACCACTATAGCGCACCCTAGTGCTTAAAAATGAAATTTTTAGTAGCTGCGGCGCACTGTGAATTGACCATATCTTGGTCATCCGGACTCCAAATTCAAAAATTTAGAGTGCTACATAGCTTATAATTTTAGTGTCTACAATAATATAAAATAATATTTGAGTTTAGAACACTAGAAAAATCAGAAATAACCAAAATACTCCTAATTATAATTAGGTCATAACTTGGTCAATCAAGATCCAATTTGGGTCTACTACTAGTCAAAATACTCAGTGTGATAGAGGGAAGCTATAGTCACTGAGTTTGCTGAATTTGGACACCAAATGAAAGAGTTAGAGCTTCTTGACCCCTCTTAACTTAGAAAATTATCAAATTTTCCCTAAGAAATTCAATTGACTATAAATAATTTATTAGACCTCAGAATTTAGTGTTCTTAGACTCTATAGAGTCCTTGAACCACAACCAATAGTAAACTATGTAAAATTTAGATTCCATTAAGTGAAACTTACCAAAATACCCCTTAGGTTCAAAACCTTAGTTTGGACCTATATAACTCATTTCTTATCCAAATTTGGTATACTTACTATCTACCTCTATGTTAGACAGTAAGGAATCATTTGATAGTAAGAAATCCCAATTTGGAGCATTAAATCAAAATTTGACTTTTTAGAGCCTTAAGTAGGGGCAAAATAGTCAAAATTTAGGTTAAGCACCTTTAGCTCATAGATTATCTTCTAAGTCAATAAAACTAGTATTATAACTACATTAGAATCATCTAAGTGAGTAAAATCGGCTACTATGTCAAATCTGTTAAAATCCCTAAAATTCCTCTTAGTATTTTCCTTAGAAAATTCAACACCTCACATTAGGGTTATTCCTAAGATTAAGGCTAGATCCTAAGTTAGATTTCATTCATTAAATAACGGGGTTATTCAATGAATGAAACCTTGGTTTTATTAGTATCTAGATTTTTTAACTTATTCTGATTATTTTATCTTTTAATTTAGTTTTAGGATAGGAGATTCATCATATTAAGTTTAATTACTTAATAGGATTTGCCATAATCAGTAGATCACCATTATAATGAAACCTATATCTTATGTCTTATCCTTTGGATTATGTGATTAAGCCCAATCTCATGGTGATTAATCCATAATCTGTAGTTTAAAAGATCTTGATCAGATCTTAGATAGAACATCTAAATTCACAAAACTAGGACATATAATTTATTGATTTAAACTATAGTCATCATTTGATTGAATTAGATTAGAACCTGATCAGTTCTAATCCTTTTAACTTATAAGGATGAGTTTCTAAGTTACACTTGATAGTAGAAAAATGGTGATCCTGAACTTGTGTAACTTGGAATAGTTAGAAAGGATAAATTAGAAAATAAATGATATCATTACATTACACTTGATAGTAGAAAAATTGATTACTGTTGATGATTGTTGCTACGTATTCCTTGATTTTTGTGTCATATTTTTTTGAGCATATCATGTAAGATTTTTGATGCATAAATAAAATTTTAGGAAAATATGGAGACTTCTTAGATTCCTTGTGAAAATATTAAAGTGATTGAGTAAAGATAATAATTGCAAGTGTTAGAGTTACCTCTCAATTAAGTCTTCTTTGCCTAGTCTCCTTGTTGACACTAGGAGAAGACCTTGCTTATATCTTCTTTGCTTAGTCTCCTTATTAATACTAAGAGAAGATTTATTATATTTTCTTGCCTAGACTTCTTGATAACACTAGGAGAAAACCCTATATATCTTACCTAGTCTCCTTGATGACACTAGGGATATATAGTTTTGTGTCTAGTCTCCTTGTTGACACTAGGATTCTTATGATATTCAGTGGGCTAGATTAGCTCTTTTTTGTATGGCAGTTAGTACACAAATATTTATATATACACAGTTTTGATAGTTTGGTTTACTTTTCAGTATTTTTATTTAGTCAGCTATTCTTTGTTCTGCTTATGTATATTTTATGATGTTAGAAATTTGCTGCTATTTATATGTATCACTGCTGAGTTTAGTTACTTTAATTTGCATATTTCTTATGATCACCAGCCTGTTTAGGATGTAGTATTTTCTTCCAGCACTTGTTTAGTTTTTTATATATGCCCTGCCTTGTTTAGCTTATATTTGAGGCATGTTTTAGCCTCATTTTTTCTTAAAATTATAAATACTGTTTATAGCTTTTTCCTTTCTTATTGTATTACTAGCTGCTCCTATTTTTAATATATTTGTGGCTTAGAAATGTAAAATGGTGATATTATAAAATACATGAAACTCATCAGCTTAAAATGTACTTAGACAATTGTCTAACACAATATTTTTTTTCTCTTTTATTTAGCTGGGGCCCTATATTGTTAAACCGACAATGGCAAATCTCTTCAGTTAGATGATCAGGAGCTAGGGGTGGAGCCTTATCCAGAGGAGGAGTCTTTAGAAGAAGTTGCATAGTTATTTATAAGTGTGGTGTCCCCGTACTGACAATAAGAAGTACGGTACTCCAACCATGGCAAATCCCCAACTTAAGTAAAATTAGGTAAAACCCAACTTGCCTTAAGCCAAGGACTTGTCACATTAACTTCTATAAACATTCATCAATATACATACAAATATCAAAGTGGTGGAAGCAATAGGTGTATAGTAACATCCACAAGCACGACATAGTAGAGAAAAAGAAAAATAATTTAGTAACTCATCACAATGCAGAAATGAAATACATCTAGAATTAATTATTACAAACTAAATTTAAAAGAAAATGCAAAGGGTCTCTCAATCTCACTAAAAAAATAGAAATGCAAAATCTATTTAAGCAACAGTAGCATGATCCTCCTCCTGAACCTGCTCCTCTCCTACAACACTACCCACGAACAAGTCTGAATATAACATTTGTCAGTATCACAAATGCCAGGGCCCCGGCCAACAAAACAAAAAGGTTACAGTTAGACAATTGTCTAAGTTTAATTTAGGCTATTTTAATGAACTGTGTATTTAAAGATATCACATTTAAATTTACTAAACATGCAAGCTAATTATGGGTGCGACAAGTTGTGAAGAAATGGGATAAATATAAACTGTCAATTTATAGCAAGCAACTAGTATGTAAAATAGCATACAACACAAAATAAACAAGGTGGGGCTAAAAGCTAAAAGTAACAATAATACAATACAATTATGAACCTAATATACTTATGATCACATTGAAATATGCTGATTATAAAAGAATACAAATGCTGAATATATCAATAAATTCTAATATCCTAAACATGCCAATATATATAATTTATCTATAAGAGAGTACATACAACATGCTAAGTAGTACAAAAGAAAAAGGCCACTGAGATATGTGGCAAAAAGCAAAGCTAGCAAATATGATATGAAGATAAGCCACTGAGACTGGTGGTAAGGCAAGCAATCAGATATGAAAATAAGCCACTGAGACATGTGGTAAAGCAAGCAAGTACTGTAAGTAAGGCCACTGAAATATGTGGCAAAAACCAATACTGAAAACTAAACTAGAGTAGCAATAAGCCTAAGACATAGTCCTGCCATATCAGACAATAGGCCATACAGGGCCTCCGATAATAATACCCATCCTAGACATCCATTTCTGCTAAGCCTGGGTCCAATCTATACAATACTAGAACTGAAGAGACAAACTTATGCTAGGACTTATTCTACTAACTGAAAGCACTGGAAAAAAAAAACTTAATGAATGATATGCCTTACAAATGTTAACTTAGGATGTATCATTCATATCCTAAGTTCTCTTATTATGCTCAAGGAATAAAGCTCAATATTCAAGGTATGATAAGCTATCAAGTTAAAGTAAGCAAGGGACTCAATCTAGACTGAAGTGATATCTATTGTTATCTAATTTGTCCAATCTAACTATTCTGAGAAGATACAAGTTTAGGATCTCTAATATCCAGCAATCGAGTAAAATCTCAGATTACGACCTTAAAGTTAATATTACAACTTAACAAGTTCTAATCCAAAATTATAGGATGACTAGAAGATTTAAACAAATAAATCAACAACCTAATAGTTATTATTTTCATCCCTTACCCACATCTTGATTAAGTAAATCAAGATTTAAGGATGTTGGATTTAAATTCCCCTTTGGTATTCAAATCCTAAATCCAAGTAATGTCCTATTAAGGATCTAGGGTTCACACTTAGTACCCAAGTTAAAGGTAAAGAATCCTATAAGCTAAAAGATCCAGGAACTAGGAACTTAATGAAAGGTTACTCTACTGATTATAAGATAAAATAGTCAATTAAGAACTCGAGAATGTAAGATCTATATTCAATCTTTAAGATAATTTCATTATCTTATAGATTGAACCACCCTATACCCACATGGAAGGCTTCAATAGGCTTAGATAATAAATCATTTAAAGAAGTTCAATTGGAAATAGTTCAATTTAAGTAGAAGATCTAAAGTTTAAGATCTAAGATCTGATGTTTGATCACTTTAGACTTAAGGTAGGTTTTGACTTAGACTTTACTAATTTCATTTCTTTTGGCATTTAAGTTCATGAATTAACTAAATTGAACTCATTTAGAATGAAATTTAGCATTTAAATTTATTAGATCCAATTATTAAGGCCAGGTGACTTCTTTAGGATCGCTTAAGATCTAAGTATCTTAATTAAGGTTAAATGAAGATTTCTTAATTTAATGTTCATATTATTATCATTATTAGTTTAAGAGTTCAGAGAACATTAAAATCTAACTAAGGATAATTTACTGAATTTTCCCAAGGTTTAAGGGGGTACTTAAACATATTTTGGCCAAAATGACCAAAATACTCTTCTTAAGGCTACAATTGGGATTTTAGGGTTTAGTTATCCAAATTAAGTCTAATCTATTTTAATGTATTTCATATTGATTAATGAAGTGGGAAACACACTTATCTTAGGTTTTGACAACTTAATTAAGCTAATTAGCACTAATCGCTCATTTAAGCTAATTAGGGTGATTAGTGGATTTAGGCATTCTTAGAGCAATCCAACCTTACCCATAAGTTCTAATATACTTAAGATATTATTAGGAATAACATTCACCAAAATCAGAGGCTTAAATAGGGTTTAAGTTACTAATCCTTAATTAGAGTAATTAAGGGGTGATTAAGAAAATTAATCATCCAAAATTTATTTTCTAGGTCTGAAATTGTTCTCTAGGATTTAATGAGCAATCAGATCCCTTAATCAATTAATTTGGTTCTTAATTGAATTTATTATGATTTAATTAAAAATAGAAAATGTTTAATCAATTATTTTAAATCCAACCATTGAATATGTGATTTTATTTTATATTTAGATTCCTTGTATTTTTCTGATTCAAATAATATATTGGATCATAGCATTTGGATCAGTATAATTAAAGTTATTAAGTTAATTTATTCTGTATTTTTATTTAAATAAAAACTATATGATTTGATTTATTTAATTAATAACCATAGAAAATGCATTCCTATAAATCGCTAATAACTGCGGCCCAAAATCAAAAGGCGCGGGTCACGAGTCGGCCTGACCCGGACTTCATCTTCTTCCTCTCGATGATACCCGATGCTAGGCGACCTTCCTTCACCAAATTTGTCGTGCTCCGGCCACGCCACGCCTAGTTCTCGATGGCTACACCTTCAGGAAACTCAAACGCATCGATCATGACAAGAACCCCCATCTGGATCCTCCTGGATCAGTGGGGTGCTACTCGATCGAGGCGTACTAAGAGGAGGAGCTTCGAGTTCCCTGTGAGCGAGCAATTCTCTTCACAGGAGCCACCAAACCGACGGGGTTCGATCCCTACACCATCAGTGGGGTGAGGCGAGTTGAACCCCCAAGGTTTTACGACTTAAGGTGCAGCCGAACACTGGGTCCTTACTCAGACCTAGTTCCGGCTTGGCTGCTAGCTCGATCGATCGATACGATCTATCAGAACTAGCTCAAACCCTGGCGACAATCAATATGGGTTTCCTAAGTGGCTAAGTGTAACACCCTAGTTGTTACCCTAGCTAAATTTGGATTAATTAGGCTAATCCAAGCTTTAATTTTGATTCAATTAAACTCAATGGGTCATTTTAACCTAACCCTAGAAGTTTGGGATCAATTGGAGCTAAAATGGAAAATTTGGTATTTTTGGCTATTTTTAAGCTCTGAAAAATACATAAATTAATTTGACCTTCAAATCAAAATCTGATTTCATTTTTAAATTTCTCATACCATAATTAGCTAAGGGTGAATTTTTAAGAATTTTCGGAGCTCATTTGGTCCTAAATTAGATTTAGAATATTTAAGAATAATTATATATTATTTAATTAGTTTTATTATATTTAAATTAAATTTTAATAAAAAAATAGAACGACGGGATTCGTTGTCGGGACCGCGGCAGATCCGCTGCAGGGTCCCGATAGTGGCGCATGCGTAGAAGCCACCCGATGCAATAGCACGCATCTTAGCGCTCTCGATCTAATGACTCTCATAACACGCGCCTTGATCAAATCCAATCCACCCGATCGGCATCTGGCATCCGACGCATGGGATTTAATCCGTGTTTCGGTTAAGTAGGGGCTGCATTAGGCCGTCTATCCTCAACGATCTCGTGATCAAACGGCGGAGACGAACCCTACCACTGTGGATCTTTGTTCTCGCAACGATGCAGCCCGACAGAGGAAATTTTGTCGTACCAATCCACGTAACCTTATCAGCCACTCCCCTCGCCAGGTCACCTAGACCATTAGCGCTTTCCGAGAATGGTCGAGCCTAGTAGTGCGACCCGGGAGGCTTGGACCCTCCCAATTGCGGGAAAATGGAAAGACCCCTTGGCCCGAGCCTCTACTCCAGGCCCGAGCTCAGAAAGCCACCCCCATAGCTCATAACACCTATAAATACCCTCGGCGCGCCCCAGTGACCTCCTGTGCTCACTAAGATCGCCTCGATTTCCCCTGGTGCGTACTTTGGAGCTTTCGGCGGCCCGATGACTGGACCTGCTACGTTTGCTGATAGAGGGCAAGGTTTGGCATTCAAACCACCTTGCTAGAGCTTCTGCGACCATTAGAATTAGCCGGAGCTACCAGTATTACCTCTATCGCAGCCGTCCCCCGTCTTCAGGTGCAGCCTATGTCCTAACTCCTCTGTCGAGCTGATTTCAACTCGACTCGCTTCATCTCTAATCCTAGATGCTACATTAGGACCTCTCCCTAGCTTCCTAGTAGACATTCGAGTCTTCTGGCGAGGCCTGGCAGTGGGCCAGACTGCATATCTGCCATCTGAGTGTGCACTGCCAGTCGAGCCAATTCGTCCAAATGTTGCATTCCCTCAAGGTGATTGACCGTCTAATAGGTAGTAGAAGCTATCGGTGATAATTGTCGAACCATATCGAAGGCTGGGGTCAACCAGATCGATCGATTCAACTGGACTCGATCGACCCAGTCGCAGCTCTCATCGGCAAAATACCATGAGTAGCACCCCACTGATCTAGACCATCCCAGAACTCCTCGACTCGCCCTATCGCTTCCTCTTAGGTCCCTAAACGTGTAGGGATCAAGACGGCCGCAATCCATGGCCTCTGTGAGGAGAAATCACTCCTCACAGGTGCGCCTTCAGAGGTGCCTTGGCCGAGTAGTCCCCCGCGGATCCGGCGCCTCCCAGTTGGGGCTTCTTGGTTTAATCGACGTGTTTGGAGTCAGGGATGGAGTAGCCATCAAGATCAGAGCGTGGCATAGCCGGAGCGTGGAGAATTGCGCGTCGGGAGCTAACCCTAGGGTGTCGGGCTTCGGGTACCAGCCGAAGGAAGAGGATGAAGTCACGGGTCGACCCGACCCATGACCCACGCATTTTGGAATTGGGCCGACCGGATTATTAAAAAGGATTTTGGAATTAAAATCCTTAAGGAAATTATTTCATATATCAAATCCTAAAGTTTTTATTTAAATAAACATGCAGATTAAATTAATTAAATAACTTTAGTTATACTGATCCAAATGGTATAATCCAATATACCATTTGAATCAGAAAAATACAAGGAATCTAAATATAAAATAAAATCACAGATCCAATAGTTGGATTTAAAATAATTGCTTAACTTTATTATTTTTAATTAAATTCTAATAAATCTAATTAATAACCAAATTAAGGGATTAAGGGTTTTGATTGCTCATTAAGCCATAGAGAACCATTTCAGGCCTTTAAATCAAACTTGGGACATTAAATTTTTTTAATCACTCCTTAATTACCCTAATTAAGGATTAGTGAATTAAACCCTAAATTAATCTCTAATTTTGGGTAGGCTAGTTCCTAATGCCATCTTAAGTCTATTAGAACCTAAGTGTAAGGTTGGATTGCCCTAGAATGCCCTAAATTCAGTAATCACTCTAATTGGCCTAAGAATATGATTAGTGTTAATTAGCTTAATTAGGTTGTCAAAACCTAAGATAAGTGTGTTTTTCCACTTCATTAATTAATATGAAACACATTAAAGTAAAGTAGGTTTAATTTAGATAACTAAACTCTAAAATCCCAATTTTAGCCGTATGAGGGGTATTTTGGTCATTTTGGTCAAGATATGTTTAAGTACCCCTTAAACCTTGGGAAATTCAGTTAATTATCCTTATCTAGACTATTAATGTTTTCTGAACTCTTAAGCTAATAATGTTAATAATATTTATATTAAATTAAGAAATCTTGATTTAGTCTTAATTAAAATACTTAGATCTTAAGTGATCATAAAGGGGTCACTTTGCTTTAATAATTAAATCCAATAATTTTAGATGTTAAATCTCAAATTAATAAGTTCAATTAAGTTAACTTATGAGCTTAAATTTTAAAGAAAGCACAATTAGTAAAGTCTAAGTTAAAAACCTAGCCTAAGTCTAAAGTATCAAATAATCAGATCTTAGACTTTAGATCATCTACTTGAATCAAACTATCTCCAATTGAAATTTCTTAAATGATTCATTGTTTAACCCTTTGAAACCTTCCATGTGGGTATAGGATGATTCAATCTATAAAATAATGAAATTATGTTAAGGGTTGAAAATAGATCTTAGATTCTCAAGTTCTTAATTGATTATTTTATCTTATAATTAGTAGAATAACTCTTCACTAAGTTTATAGTTCTTGGATCTTTCAGCTTATAGGATTGTTTACCTAATGTGAATATGGAGTGTGAACCTTAGATCCCTAATAGGATATTTATATTTTTCCTTAGATTTAGGATTTGAACACCAAGTGGGGTTTAAATCCAAAGTCCTTAAATCTAGACTTACTTAAATCAAGATTTGGGTAAGAGAGTAAAATATTAACAAATTAGGTCATTGATTTATTTACTTAAACCCTATAGTCGTCACATGATTTTGGATTGAAACTTGTTAAGTTCTAATATTAACTTTATGGACGTAAATCTGAGATTCTACTCGATAGCTGGATATTGGAGATCTTAAACGTGTACCTTCTCAGAGTAGCTAGATGGGTAAATAGACAACAACAGATATCACATAAGTCTATATTAAGTCTCTTGCTTACTTTGACTAGATTTGCTTGGCATACCTTAGATATTGAGCCTTATCCATTGAGCATAATAGGAGAACTTAGGATATGGATGATACATCATAAGTTAGTGTTTGCAAAGCATATCATTCCTCTGGTTCTTGTAGTGCTTTCAGTTAGTAGAATATGTCATAACTTAGTTTGCCTCTTCAGTATTAGTATTGTATAAAATGGATCCAGGCCTAGCAGATTTGGATGTCTAGGCTGGGTATTAATTGATCTTGGAGGCCCTTTATGGCCTATTGGCTAGTATGGCAGTACTATGTCTTTGGCTTATTGATACTCTAATTTGATTTTTCAGTCTTGTTTTCTTTTGACTTGCCACATGTTTCAGTGACCTTACTTATAATATTTGCTTGCTTTGCTATATGTCTCAGTAGCTTTATGTTATATAGATTGTTCTGCTTTTGCCACATCTCAGTAGCTTTCCTTTTCTTTTCTTTAGTACTAATTAGCATGTTGTATGTATGTTCCCATGGCTTATTTATGTATATTGGTATGTTTAGGATGTTAGAAATTCATGATATATTCAGCAATTGCTTCTTTTAAAATTAGCATGTTTCAATGTGATCATAAACATGTTAGGTTCAGAATGGTATTATATTTGCTATTACTTTTAGCTTTTAGCCTCACATTGTTTATTTTGCGTTGTATGATATTTCACACACTTCTTGCTTGCTATAAATGGATAGTTTATAGTATACTCATTTTTTCATAGCTTATCGCACTCATAATTAGCTTGCATGTTTAGTAAATTTAAATGTGATATCCTTAAATACTCATTTCATTAAAATAGCATAAAATGTATTTAGACAATTGTCTAACTGTAATCTTTTTGTTTTATTGGCTGAGGCCCTGGTATTTGTGATACCGATAAATGTCAGATTCAGACTTGTTCGTGGGCAGTGCTGTAGGAGAGGAGCCCGTTCAGGAGGAGACCCTTGCTGTTGCAGTTTAGATAAATTATGTATTTCTTTTTAGTGAGATTGAGAGACCTTTGCATTTTCTTTTAAATTCAGTTTGGGATAATTAATTATGGATGTATATTTCATCCATGCCGTCTCGCCATCATGCGTTCGCCGCGTGTCGGAGCGCCGCAAACCTCGGCCAGTCGCCACGAGCGGCGACCTCGCAGCCTCCGCCGCGCTTCTTTAACCCCTCCCGTAGCGTTCGAACCCTAAAATTTCGCAAGCCACTCAAGAGCGTCCGCGAGGGTAGCGTCTGCAAGCCTAGGTCGTGGCAAAAATCCTCGTTCTAGGTACTTCACTTCTCCTCTAAGTTCCATTAATCCTTCCACGCCCTTCAATTGCTGCGTATCGAAAATCCTGATGCCAATAATTGGTGTTCGAAGCCCTGAGCAATCATTTAGGGCAAAATCGTCCCTAACCCTAACGACGCCGAATCGGGTCCTCGAGCGAACCCTGGAGCCCGCCCGCGCGTGCCCGTAAGGTTAAACGACGCTACCCGAACTCGGGCCGGGTCGAGCCCGACCCGCCCGACATCGCGGATCCCGCCCGGGGGCCTACGCATCTGCCGCGTGTCGCGCGGGCCCCGCTCGTGTACGCGCGAGTCCGCTGGGGGGACCCGCGGACAGTTCGACTGGTGTCGGGTGGGTCCCACTCCTTTTGTCTTGACCAACCGATTTCTGCCACGTGGCAGGTGGGTCCCGCCTGCCATTATTAGCTGCAGAAATAGATTAGTTTTAAGTATATAATTATATTATTAATAATTATAAGTTCTGTTAGTATATGTATAAGTATAGTTAGTATATAGTTATAACTTTAGACTTGTATATGTATAAGTCATATGATTTGGTTAATTGAGCTATGTTAATCGATTAGTTAAAGAATAATAAGTATAGTACATAAGCTTAATTTAATTAATAATAAATACAGTAAAGATTAATTAATAATTATTTAGTTTAATTCAAACAGTAAAATTTAATTGATTTAGTTAATTAATTAATTAATTAATCTTTATATATATCTATCTATATATATATATATATATATATATATATATATATATTACTGTCAAAAATTAGATTGGTTAGATGATTTAAGTTAATTAATATTATTAACAGTAAATCTAATTAGAATGACATTATTTAAATATAAGTAATAGCATTTAACTAAATTAAACCGCAATTAAAAACAGAATTTATTAATACTATTTTAAAAAGTAGATAATTCAATTAATTAATAATAATATTAATTCAGTAAACAATTTAGTTTAATATTATTTAGATTAAGTTGCATAAGACAATAATTAGTAACTAAGAGTATTTTAATTATTTAAAAACAATGAAGTTATGTAAATTGAATTTTGGAATAGTAAGGAAATTAAAATTAATTTAATTTAAATTAAATTTAAAGTTTAATAACTTTAAAAATACTCGTCCAAACATAACAAATATAGGTTTCATTTTACTCAGAAAAATAAAAGAAATCAAATGGCGTAATGCAAAAATCAGTTTCATGGTACGTATAACGTAGTAACATTTTAGGACCTATTTAAACACCCGTAACTTTTAACCTAGTTGTCCAAATATTTGCAATATAGGTCTTAAAATACTCAAGAGAATAGCCTCATCATTGTAGTAGTATTAGTTTTTCTATTTTGACATCAGGATAAGAAGTCAACCCTAGACCCCACAGTTGACTTTAAGGAAAAATTGACTAAAATGCCCATAAAATTCAATTGATCATAACTTGGTCAATTCAACTCCAAATTCAAAAATTCAAAGTGCTAACTTAGCTTAGAATTTCAATTTCAACAATAAACTGAAATAATATTTAGGATCTGAACCCTAGAAATTAGAGAATGACCAAAATACTCATAATCTTAGTTAGGCCATAACTTGACAATGTCAGGTCCAAATTGGGTTTACTCCTATCAACATGCTTAGTATATTATAGGAAAGCTATAGAAAATGAGCTTGTTGAAATTGAACTTCAAACAGAAAATTTCAGTTTTTGTCACCCGTTGACCGACCAAAATTACCGAATTGCTCTTAGAAACTAAAATAGCCATAACTTAGTCATCCGACCTCAGAATACAGTGTTCCTAAACTCTATGGAATCCTTGAACAATAACCAACAGTAAACTGCATAAAAGTTTAAGTTCCATTAGGTGTAAATTACAAGTTTGCCCTTTTAGGTCAAAAATCTTATGTTGGACCTATAGGACTTATTTCTTGTCCGAATTGGGTGTACTTACTGTCTATCTTCAAATTAGATAGTGCGAAATCATTTGACAGTAAGAAACTTTAATTTGGACCCTTAAATCAAAAGTTGACTTTTGGACCTTTAAGTAAGGGCAAAATAATCATTTTGCCCAAAATTTAGGTTAAGTGTCCTTGACCTTTAAATTTTCTCTTAAAATACTAAAACCAGTATTAGAACTATATTATAGTCAATTTAATCAATAAAATCAACTATTAGGTCAATCCGTCAAATTTCTTAAAATCTCTCTAAGCCTTTTCCTATGATCTTTCACCTCATATTAATACTATTCCTAAGATTAGGACTAGCTCATAAGTTAGATTTTATTCATTGGATAAGTGAGTTATTCAATGAATGAATCCTTATTTTTATTAGTTTCTAGAATTTTCAACTTATTCTGATTATTCTGTCTTTCAATCCTAGATTTAAGATAGGAGATTCATCCTATTAAGTTTGATTTTCTTAATATGATTTGCCTTAATTAGTAGATCACTTTTAGAATGAAACATAGATCTTAGGTCTTATCCTTTGGATTATATGAGGTGTTTAATCCATAATCTATAGCTTAGTAAATCTTGATCAGATCTTAGATAGAATGTCTAAATTCATAAAACTAGAATGTATTATTTATTAATTTAACTCATAGTCCTAATTTGATTGAACAAGATTAGAACCTGATCTGTTATAATCCTTTTACCTTATAAGGTCGAGCTTCTAAGTTACACTCAATAGTTGGAACTGGAGATCCTGAACTTGTGTAACTTGGAATAGTTAGAATTGCTAAATTAGAAAACAAATGATATCACAATGTTTAATAGAGTCCATTACTTCTATTGATGTTTGTTGCTCATGCATTCCTTGATATTTGTGTCATATTCCCTTGAGCATATCATATAAGACTTTGATGGATAAATAAAATTTTAGGAAATTATGGAGACCCCTTAGATTCCTTATAAAAATATTAATATAAATAATTAAAGATAAAATTGCATGTGTTATAGCTGTCTCTCAGTTATGTCTTCTGCCTATGCCTCCTTGTTGACGCTAGGAGAAGATTATGCTTATATTTTCTGCCTATGCCTACTTGTTGACGTTATGAGAAAAATTGTTATGTATTTTCTGCCTATGCCTCCTTGATGACGCTAGGAGAAAATCCTATATTTCTGCCTATGCCTCCTTGATGACGCTAGGAGAAAATCCTATATTTCTGCCTATGCCTCCTTGATGACGCAAGGAGAATAAAGTTTTGCGCCTTAGCCTCCTTGTTGACGCTAAGATCCTTTGATATTCAGTGGGCTAGATTAGCTCTTTTCTATATAACAGTTAGTACACAGATATTCATATATAGTATTGATGTTTTGTATATGCTTCAATATTTTTATTCAGTCAACTATTTCTTGTTTTGCATATATATATATATATATATATATTTTATATATATATATATATTAGGATATTATATTTATTACTGCTATTTATAGGTATCATTATTGAGTTTGTTCATTTAACTTGCATAATTCTTATAATCACTAGCATGTTTAGGATATAGTATTTTCTTTCAGTACTTATTTAGTTACTTATATTATATGCCTTGCCTTGTTTAGCTTACATTTGAGGCATGTCTTAGCCTCATTTTTGCTTAAGTTATAAATATTGTTTATAGCATTTTTCTTTATCTTGTTATGCTAATTGCTCCCTTATTTGATATAGTTATTGTTTAGAATATGTAAAATGGTGATATTACAAAACACATAAAACTTATCAACTTTAAAATGTACTTAGACAATTGCCTAACAAGATTTTATTTTTTATTTTTATTGGGGCCCTATATTGTGAAATCGATAATGGCAGATCCATATCGAATAGAAGATCAGGTGCCATAAGAGGTGGCTTATCTAGATGAGGAGCCTTTAGAGGGAGCTACTGCTTAGTTTCTTATAAGTGAGGATGAGAGAATTTATTTGCTTTAATTACTTAAACTTTAATATGATGTAATAATACAGGTACCCATAACTATGTGTTTTGGATTACTATACTATTTATTCTGAGTTATATTTCATGCTATTCATATTGTGATGCTTGAATGTCTCTTATTTAAAATGCTTTCGCACTCTGTATGAATTTCTTATATAGTGACTGGTTATTTGATTATGTGCTTACTCTTTCCATTATTAGGTGGATTGTGGATTCATCCTAATCCAATAATAAGCAAAGGATTAGTCAGAGTGACACACCATCCCTTAACTTAATCTTGTGGATTAAGGGGTGGGGCGCCACAGGAGTAGCCTAAATCGAGAATAACTTGATGCCTTAGTTGTATCAGGACAGAGGTGAAGAACTGGAAAATGTGCATTTGAGATACAAAATTGACGAATCAATAATTAGCATACTATTTTCGATTCAAACCTAGATTTATTATAATACACGATATAAGGGTAGGGATTGAATTGAATTATAATGATATGCAATATTGAGTATATGCGGATCGACTAGGCAAAAGCTGGGTGAAATTGCGAAAACTAAACCAGTAAAAATAAAAAATTTAAACCTTAATTTGCATGATAAGATCTTAATAAGTAATGAATAATAATTCGACTGAGTATGCGAAGTATATTGGGTTTGTAGAGTACCTGAATATACGAAACAATTTCGATCGAGATCAGGATGAAACTCCAACCTCGAAATCTCTCGCTCAAATTTTTGATCGTGCCATCCTAACTAATAGATCGATATATGAATTTAATTGATCCTTAGCAAGGATCTAGAGCGGTGAGTGACAAATGGTGAGGAGGCGAGGAGAACGGGAGATGCGCGTCGCGACTTGGGACACGCGGAAAACTGCTGAGGACGATGACTCTGCGATCGTTCGATTGCTCAATCGGACGGATCGATTGATCCGTCTGATCAGACGGCATGCGCAGAAAAGATAAAAATGACGATATTAATTTGGACGGCGCCGTTAAGTGCTTGATTAAAATGTATCCAAATAAATTTTTTTCAATAAATCACCCTTACCTAAATGAAAGGTGATGATTGCAACAATGCGATCAGGTTTTTTTTTCTGATGAGTATTTAATTAGTTGATTTTTTTCGGAGTATTTAACTAATATTAAAATATTTGATGAAAAATTCAACGACTTCCAAATGCTTCCAAAACATCACTCCTAACTGATTTGGTGGTGATGAGCGCAATGGTAAAGTCAGATTTTTAATTTGAAGTCAAAATAAAAGGTCCATTTCTAGGGTTCCTGGAAATTCTCAAAATGGGAATCTTATCTATTTGATCCCTAATTTTGGACTGGATCATAGATATGAGTTTCTAATGACTTAATTAAAGTACTAGAACCATAATTAGGACTTGAATTAGTCATAATTGAGCTAAGTAATAACTTGGGCTATTAAAAAAGTAATTAGAACTAATCCAGTTCTAACATAGTTCAATCAGTGATGCTTACATAAGTTGAATAGTAAATCAAATGTCCTATTGATGAATTTAAATAATCCCCAACCAATTTTGATTAATATAAATCAAGATTGAGAGAATAAGAGTTAAACATTAAATATTAAGGTTTAATCTCTTAATCTAATAAGTGATACTAAAGGCTAAAGTTTAAATCCTAATTCTCATGAATTACAAATTAAGGCTATCTTATTAAGCAAAGTCAAACTTAATAAGATGGATCTTCTAAACTTAGACTAAAATTTAAAATATAAAATAATCATAAATAAAGGATTTAAAGATAGCAGTGAGTTATCAAAAGCCGGCCTACAAACAACTAGGGTTCGATGGAAGACCCAATCCCATTCTGGTCAAAAACCCGGATTCTTCACATAAAGTACTGAAAATCTATTTTGCAAGCCCTATAATTAATGATTTTGTTGGAGCTGACAATCATGCTCCTAGAGAGTGATGTAATGGTAAGAACTTTTATGCACTTCTCAAAGCAAAGAGCCTTTAGGCAACAAAGCGAGTGTAAATATTCAAAAGCAAAGAGCCATTAGCAAAGAGTTTTGAGAAGAGCATAAAGGTTCTTACCATTACATCACACTCCAAGAGCATGATTGTCAGCTCCAGCAAAATCATTAATTATAGGGCTTGCGAAATAGATTCTCAGTACTTTAAGTGAAGAATTAGGGTGTTTGACTGGAATGGGATTAGGTTTTCCATCGAACCATAGTTGTTGGTAGGCCAGCTTTTGATAACTCAATCCTATATTTAAATCCTTTATTTATGATTATTTTATATTTTAAACTTTAGTCTAAGTTTAGAAGATTCATCTTATTAAGTTTGATTTTGCTTAATAAGATAGCCTTAATTTGTATGAGAATTAGGATTTAAACCTTATTCTTTAGTATTACTTATTAGATTAAGAGATTAAACCTCAACATTTGGAGTTTAATTCTTAATCTCTCAATCTTGATTTATATTAATCAAAATTAGCTGGGGATTATTTAAATTCATCGATAGGACATTTGATTTATTATTCAGCTTATGTAAGCATCACTGATTGAACTATGTTAGAACTGGATTAGTTTTAATGGCTTTAAACTTTATATGACCAATATTCTGAGTTTATACTTGATAGCTAGATATTGGAGATCCTACGCAAGTATCCTCTCAGAGTAGCTAAAATGATTTAAATTAAAAAATACTGTTCACCCTGGTGACTCTAAGATGTATCAAGATCTTAAGAAACCATTTTGGTGGTCTAACATGAAGCAGGTTATTGATATTTTCATTTCCAAATGCCATTTTTGTTCCTTATTCAAAGCTGAACACCAGAAGCCTAGCAAATTTCTCAAGCCCTTAGTGATTCCTAAATGGAAGTGGTCTGACATTTCCATGGATTTTGCTATGGGTTTGTCTAACAGTAGATCTGGTTCTAATTCAACTTGGGTGATTGTCGACAAACTCACCAAATCATCGCATTTCCTTCTTATTTGTCAGACTGATTCTGTAGAGAAGTTAGATAAGCTCTACATCAAGGAGATCATCCATTTGTATGGTATGCTAAACTACATAGTTTTTAATAGAGTTAGTAGATTTGCTTCTAAATTATGGTCCGCTGCTCAGCAAGGCTTAGGGATGAACTTAGCCTTGAGTACTGCATTCCATCCCCAAACAGATGGTCAAACTAAGCATGTTAATCAAATCTTGAAAGATCTTATACATCTTTGTGTTCTAGATTTCAGTTGATTATGGAAAGATCACCTGGCCTTAGTTGAGTTCACATACAATAATAGTTACTAATCTAGTATTAGTATAGCTCCTTGTGAGGCTCTTTATGGTAAGAGGTGTACTACTCCTTTTATATGGACTGAAGTAGATGATTCTCAGCTTTATGGTCTTAAATTAATCAAAGAGACTACTGGTAAAATTCTTTTAATTAAGTGTAATATGATGGAAGCTCAGGATCATGACGCTCATTATCATTAGTTAGAATTCCAAGTTGGAGGATGTGTGCATCTGAAAATAAGTCTGATGTGGTGTTCAAAGGTTTGGTGTGTCTGAAAAGCTGAGTTCAAGATATTTGAGACTCTTCGAAGTGATTGGAAAAGTTGGAACATCAGCATATATAATAGAGTTGCCTGAAGACTTCTCAGTCATGCATAATGTGTTTCATGTTTCATCATTAAGGAGGTGTTTGCTTGATCCTAGTCAGCAAGTTCAAATTCTAACAATCGAGTTACAGCCCACTCTGACTTTCATTGTTAAACACATTGAAATTATGGGAAGAGATCTCAAGCAGTTGAGGAACCACAATATTCATATATTCAAAAATTACTGGCAGAACCATTCAGTTAAAGAAGTCACATGGGAAAAAGAAGTGAAAATGTGGAAGAAATTCCCTGAGTTCTTCCCTTAATAAGGCAGTTTCAATTCTTTCATTATCTTTCATATTTTCTTTCGACTTCCTTCGTGTATTTTTAATTTTGTATTTTTATTTGTTGTGTGTCGAGGGCGACACCTCTTTTAAAAATGGGAGTTTGTAATAACTCAAGTGTTATTACATATTATTAAGTAACTTAATCAACTTCTTTTCTCTTCTAATGCTCTTATATTAGTGTTAAGAGTCTCTACCTTAAGTTTTGTGCAATTTGAAGATCATTTGAGACTTTCCAATATTCCTAGTTTTCTTGATAATTCTGAGAATACCTATTTTATTTATACTTCAAAATCAAAATTGGAATCCGCCATTGGACTCATCACCCCCAAATTACTAATGGGTGATACTTTGAGAGTGTTTGAAAGTCGTCGAATTTTCTCTGATTATTTTAATAATACTTAAATACTCAAAATAAAAAATTAAATTGACCTCCAATCAAAAATTCGATTTCATTTTTAAGTTCCTCATCCCTTATTTAGGAAAGGATGAATTTTTGGAATTTTTCAGAATCCGTTTGAGTATTTAATTTTGAGTAATTATTTATGGATAATTTATTAATTTTTATTATTATTTCTATTACTATTATTATTATTATTATTATTATTTCTATTATTATTATTATTAGTTCAAATTTATATAATTTTCATTTCAGTCATTTCAATTTAGTCATTTTTCTTTCTTTCGATATATATATATATATATATATATATATATATATATATATATATATATATATATTATTACTACTAACATACAGTAATAAATTTATTTTTAATATATACAAATAAATAAATAATATTACTATTATTATTATTATTATTATTGTAACACTTAATTATTAGATTAAGTAATCTAACCTGATAACGAGTGTTACTGTAGTACTTAACACTGTAATAGTGAAGTTAAACCATTATTAAGTAGTACGGGGAGTTATTGATCTTTAAAGGGAAAAAACTCAATGAAAATATACATTCATACAGTTCGACCATTCTAAATTAAGAAGATGCATCACATAATATTAAAGTGACATATAGAATTTAATAACATTTATACAAGATTTTTAAGGACACATGTCTTTTAAGGCAATTGAAATAAGAGCTGAAAGTAAGAAGAGTGCACGAGCTGCAATAGCTAAAGATGAGCCACCTCGAGTCCAAGATTCATATCTAGCTTTTAAATCTATCGTATTTAGTTTTTAATACGGTATGTCACAACTAATAAAAAGAAACACGTGGTTAGACTTTAAGAAGTCTAGGTACATTTTAAGGGCATAATAAGACATTAATTTTATTAAGCAGATATCATATTAGATAGTTACAATTTATTTAATCAATGCATAATGCAAAGGAATGAATAGAAGGGAAAAATGGTGTCAAAAATTGTAAAGTATGCAAGTAAGTTTGCTTATCAATTAGTTGTTCAATCCTACATCAAATAGGTTCATAATGTATTTATATAAAAATGCACTTAATAAGTAAAGAGAGAATGTATATATGCAAGTAAACAAATGCTAAGTAATAATAAATATAGAAAAATATTTAAGTGATAAGTAAGTAAAGTTACACTGTACCAACTGTATGTATATGTAGTTATATAGTAAGGTGCTGCAACAAAGTAAGCAAGTAAAAAATCTCAGCATCAAGGACTAAATGCACTAAAAAATACAATCATAAAAGACTATAAAATGTTATTTAGTTATCTTGTAATTTTGTTCTGTGGGCACAGAACAAGTGAGGATTTAAGCATGTTTGCTTATTTATCTAAAAGTGGAATGTGGTCTCCTAATACTCCAATAACATGCTCAGACTTAATGACAGTTGTACTATAATCCACCAAGATAAATCCCACTGAAGTATATTTAATATTTTTATTTTTATGCACAATGTTCAATGAATAAGTTCAAGGTTTAAATCTCAATGTGTTATGGCATTTCAAAGATTATCAAATCATTATAAATCATTTGATATCCATTATTTTCTATTTTTAATTGTCTAATTTATTGATTAAGGCTAATCCAGCCCCCAATTAACTTAGGTACAAAAGGACCCTAAGTTAATTAAAGTATAATAATATAATAATCTGATTTAGGAAAATGTTATTTTCATTAGGCTTTATATGATGACAAAATAATTTATAAGTATAATATTAGATGTAAGTTAAGATCTCGTTAATTTCATTATCTAAATTCTTTAATAATTCATCCATATTATAGGATCACACTTATTACATCTAAGTTAAATCTCACTTTTTGGAATATATTCTATACTTACTAGTCAACATCCTAAGCTTTAAGTTAAGGATTTATTAAGCATAAATCAACCATAATATCAAATGTTTGAGCATTTATATTTATTTAGGGACATTACAATTAGACTGTACATTATGAGTTGTTAAAGCAGTTTTAATAAGGTAAGGGTCTTACTAACATAAGACTCTAAATCTTTTTCTTTTATTTATTAGGAGAATTAAACTAATCAATAGATTCTAATGATCAATGATAGGTGTTAACTATAGGCTTATTAATACTAAGGTGATTAAGTCATTCCTACATCATAAGGGATGACATAATACATCAAATTTCTATATTCTCAATTTACTACAATTAAGCATACTGAAGCTAAATTAATGAATATAGGATATTCTATTCATATCTAATAGGTTAGGTTATCGATTGATGATCAACCTAAACCATAATAACTTATTCTTTTATTTTCCTTCAAACATAGTTTAGATTACTTAACATGCCTCTAAATAGAATAAAATTAATCTTATTTATAATCTAACGACTTTACCAAGCTTATCATTATAATTAGGCAAATATTTAAGGGATAATCTTACTTAGGATAAGGTTATATAACCTTTTTTTAACTTAGTAATCTAAGTTTATAAAATTCTATTTCTTAAGGTTTCCAAGTTTTAATATTCAATATTAGATTCTAAGATTAGACTTATCTTTTGATTAAAAGGTTCTGAGCCTTATTAGTATTTATGAACAAAGTTTATCTTTAATATACCATTTATTCTAATTCAAAGATTTTACTGACACTTAAAGGTATAATTATCACTAGTTATAATCTTTGATCCTCACTTTAAGGCACTTAATTATTATAGCTCATTAATCTAAACTAATCGCCTAGTTATAGCATCCAAAGGATTAATTTATTCTTGTGTGATCTAAAGTGTAAAGATGATTAAAATTAATATTAAATAAAGTTGATGTTATTCTTCAATTCACATAATGAATTATCTTCTCTTTTTTTATTTATGTGTGACTTTTCATTAAGTTATAGTCTTATATGGCATAATCAATAATGCCTCTTCAAGGCATTAAGCTTAATATGTTATTATACGAAAGGTTTTATCATCAAAATCATAATTGGTTAAAAATTTTCATACTTGTCATAAGATGGTGGTTTACTTTACATAATGTAAATCACTAAAATTATCTCATCCAATGAGATCAAATGAATCAAATTACTAAGCTTGATAGTTTGGGTGCACCACTACACTATGTAGATCTTTATTAGACACTTAGATTATTAATGTTTTATAAGAATCTGATCACTAAATGGCATAGATTAAGTGTCACATTATGTAGCTCCCCACCCCGTCGCCTTGCACAAAAAAGGGTAATCATGATCGATTTGGCGGCGGAGCGGCGCCACTCAGGGAGGAATATCCCTTCTCGTCAAATAGCTGAAACTAAACCCATCTGAAGGGCTGCTGACTCAACCTCAAGGAGGGTTGAAAGCTAATACTTAAAATAAGAGTGGTATCACTATCCTAAGTATTAGACCAATACATATATTTGATGTAAAACACATCAAGAATCTAATATATATATAAGATATCAGCATTTCCAGTATATTGATCATATCACAATACTAAGTATAAGTAGTATATAACAGAGTGTGGAAACTAAAGCAAACATCTAGAAATATTCATCACAGAAACTGTATAAAACATTCGTCTCAAAAAAGAAAAGAAAACACATAGAAAATTATTACAAATAATTTACTGAAATACAGACATAAAAGCTAAGTACTGAACTGAAATAAACTAAGCAAAAAAGTAAAGCTGGAGAAGAGTCCACTAGTGCTCCACGGGCTCCTCCTGGATCTCCTGGGTGTCTTCCTGACTTGGCTCAATATACTACTCAAGATCTAGCAAATTGTCAGATTCTAAAAGTACCCCATGTTAGACAACAAGCCTAACACATCGAAACTAATCTAAATATTTCTAATTAATCATTTAACATTTACATAATGTAAGTAAATCTACTGTAATACTGTAAAGATGACTGAAAATATCAAAATTGTATAAGACTATACAAAACTAAAGCAAAGTAAAGTAAATTAAAGCTATACTGAAACTTGAATACTGAAAATAAACAAAAATAGTAAAGGATCTGAAACTGAGTGATAGTATATAAAACTATGATGTATGTTACTGAAATTGTGCATCTAAATATGCCATAATATTGTATACATTAATATGCAATCAAAATATCATTAAACTGCTATGAGTCGTACGGTCCAATGTATATATACATCTAGTTAGGAACTGTGAAACCAATACATCCTGAAATTTCCCCAATCAATGTATGCAACATTATGTAACTCAAATCATTACTAATACTCATACATCATCACTAATACTCAAACATCATGCTTATGCTCATACTCATGCTTCTAAGCTACACAAGGTAAATCTAGAAATCTAGAAAATGCTTTAAAATCCGATAATGAATTCAATGTCTCTATTATGTAAAATACTATCAAAATAAAGGATTCTGACTCCTATATTCTAGTTCGATAATTGGTTAAAGTTGAGAGTTTACTTAAAAATCAATAGTTGGGAAGGTTGTATACACATATTTAGCATGTTTCCAAGAAAGGTAAATTTAACCCTTAACTTGTTTTAAACTGCACTTATCGAAGCGCACTTTGATAGGAGGCAGAACCCGGTCATAATTTATATCTCAAGCTAAGCCGTTAAATAACATAGTTACAAGAATACTTAGTGCTCTACGCAAAGTGACTTGAGATACTTAGTTTGCTTAAACTCCACATAACAAAGCGCACTACGATATGAGGCAGAACTCGGTCGCAGTTTACATCTCAAACTAAGAATCTTATTCACTAATTATAACACTCTTTATCTTGGAAGATTTACTCTAGTGGGACTGTATTTGTATAATCCCTCGGGATAGCACCTGGTCATAAGTCCACATTAGAGTGAATCAACCAATCATGAATACTACTAAAATAATCCAGCACTATGGGTAACCCTACTATATCCCACCAATAATCTGGGTTCAAAAGATTCTATTTAATCAATAAGGGTTCATCAAAGCTATTAATCCTTACTCTAAATGGGTGAGTCCTACACAAAGCTCTAAGGATGTGATCATAGAGATCACTCAATAATGATTTCTACCATAAGGGAGAAGTTCCATTCTAAGTATTTTAGGTAGTTCTTACCATAAAGTGTCAAGATCAACCTCTAAGGTTATGAAGGATCATCTAAGATTCATATCTCAGTAAGTTACAAAAGTTCTTCCTACCTCAATACATCAATATTTAAGGTCTTTAAGCATTCAATAACAATTCTAAAGCAAGGCCCTTGAAATCTCACTCTCTTAAGTTAATATTTAAGGTTTATTTTTCAGTCTTGGATTAAAGTGATCATATTAGATGAATAAAATCAATCTGGTCATACTTTATTCTATAATCATAGGATAAAAACAAAGATATTATTAGAGTTAGTTAGATCATTTCATAAATCATTATAAATTTATTATTCAACTTATGATAACAGTCTTATATAAAAGAAAATCAAAGATTTAAAGTTTAGACTAGATAGTTCAATCACATAATTTTAATATTAGCCTTAGCACTTCTAATTCCATGATTTAAGATCAATATCAAATCATATGCATTATTGGAATCATGTCAATTGAATTATCTTTCAATCAAAGATGCTTAAGTTAAGATGATTAAGGTTTAGATCTTAGTCTAGACAAGTTATGGTATAACCCCTAACCTTACCAAAATTAAGACCAATGGTTGATTTATAGATCAATAACAAACCAATATATTATTGGTATATTATTGATGTCAAATTTTAGATTTAAATTAAGTATCATTTACTTAATCAAGTTCTTAAGATTTTATCATAGTTTAATGTCAACTAAGTACATTTAGGTGTCTAATTAAATGTTAAAGTTCTCTAACATACATCATAATATCATGAAAACTTAGGAAAGTAAAGATGACATAAAATAGGGTCCTATGGACTTTAAAATACAAAAACAATGAAATTTTGGCCACTTCAGCCAATTCTGTGTTGCGCTACGGCGCGTTGTGGCGTGCAGCAATGCTTTCAGGCGTTGCGGCACACTACGGTGGAAAACGATGTTGTGGCACGCTGCAGCACTTTTGATGCTACTGTGCGCTATAGCATGACCAATCTGAGAGCTGGATGCTACGGCGCGCTGCAGCGCTTTTAGGTGCTGCGGCGCACTGTGGGGGATCAATTGTAGAAACACTGTTTAATTGATTTTTCTTCTGGTTTTATATAGTTTTCTAGAAATGAAATTGCAACCTGCTGTGGCGCACTGCAGTGGTCCAACTTGAGGGTTACTATTCAATTAATTTTTCTCTTGATTTCCAATAATTTTCCTCGAAATGATGCTACAGCGCGCTGTGGCGTGCTGCAGCGGTCTAACTTGCAGGTTACTGTTTAATTATTTTATTTATTAATTTCATATGATTCTTCTTGAAATGACACTGCAGCCCGCTATGGCACACTGTGGCATGCAATAGCGGAAACTATTTGAGTTTCGGGCGCTACAGCGCGCTGTAGCGCCCGATGGTGATTTCGCCTATGTGAAAACCGTAAATGATCACATTTCAAGCTTAAATACTCTCAATCCAGAGCATTCCATGAGCGGTGCTATATATCAATGGAAAGGTATTTCCGATACCTTTGCATCGATATTAAAATCTGCACAAATAGATTATTCTAACTATATAAAACATACAGTTAAATGTGCGGGTATACCTAAAGGATGAAAAATAGAGCATGCAATTTTCAAAACAATATGATGCCTTAATGAGCCTCAATGGCTTCCAAATATAGTCACGGATCTTCTAAAGATATAAACAACATAATAGTAACATGAAAAAGATAAGGAATAAGAGCAGATGGGTACCTTTACTTTTTAAAAAGAGGAGGAAGAAGACTTGGAATGCTTGGAGAAACTTCTTCTTCTTCTTCTTCTTCAGCACCAAGCTCAATAATGGAGGGGAAAGGAGGGAGCTCTTAGCTTTATCTTAATAGCAAAAATGGAGAAGAAGAGGCTGAGCTCCATTTAAAGAAAGAGAAGAAAGGGGGAGGCTATCATGAGCTAGGGGGGCGAGGGGGAGTAGAGGGATGGCCTTAGCCATCAAGTCTTGTAATTAAGGAGAGGAGAGGGAATGGCCTCAGCCATTCATGCATAAGAGAAAGTCAAGGGGGTGCCAAATGGAGGTAAGGGAGCAGCCAACATTGCAATTAAGGAAAGATTAAGAATAATAAGTATTTATTTCCTTAATCGCTTAAGAATTCAGATTTTATGAACGTGCTCTAAAAGATCTCAAAAATTCACCTCAAGCTAATTTGGGAGTAAGAAATTCAACGGCGAAGTCAAATTTCGATTCCGATGATTATTTAATTATTCTACTTTCCGGGGTATTTAATTATATTAAAATATTTGTGAAAATCTGACGACTTCCAAACACGTCCAAAATATCACCCTTAGTTAATTTGGCAGAGACAATCGCAACGGGGTAGTCGGATTTTGATTTCGATGTCAAATTAAATACCTCAATTTTCTAATCAATTAAATATTAAAATAATCCAAAATAATTGATTGAGCTCCGATTTGCTCCAAATTTTTAGAGATTGGTTTTAACAACTAAATGAAATTAATTGAATGATAATTAAGATACGATTAAACTAAAATTAAGCTGAGTAACAACCTTGTGTTGTTATACATTATCTTTCTTATAACAATCTTTCCCTAAGTCTTAGGTTACCCTTTTAATCTTAACTATCACTCTTATAATAAATTATTATTAATATTATAATTGATTAAATTTAATATTGGATGTTTCATCTATCATGATTATATAAAAGTTAAGTTACTATTGGGTTTAACAAAATGTTAAGTTCAATTAAACTTTACTGTTCGAGGTTTTAGGAGGCAATAATTCATTGATTTAAAACACATGATTTTCATTAGTGTACTGTTATGATATTTCAATTCTCAAGTGGGCAGATTGCAAAAATTAGGAGGCTGTAGAAAACTGGGAAATTTGGCACGCTACGGTGCACTACGGCACACTACGACACTCTCCGACTCGAGAGTTGGGCGCTACAGCACGCTACGATGCTCCCCGATCTGAGAGCTAGGCGCTACAGCACACTACCATGCCACGCGGGTCAGCCAACTCAAACGAAAACTGGTATGTATTCTCTAGGGAATCAAAGCTCATCCAATTTAGGGCA
The DNA here is from genome assembly GCA_016760335.1 of Gastrodia elata. Taxonomy (NCBI): domain Eukaryota; kingdom Viridiplantae; phylum Streptophyta; class Magnoliopsida; order Asparagales; family Orchidaceae; genus Gastrodia; species Gastrodia elata. Next base: position 24,002,648 of record CM028674.1, on the reverse strand, counting down.
TCTCGAGGGTCGTGTCATACACTAATCAATTCTTTTTTGAGACCTTTCGATTAGTACCCAAATCGACACGATTGAACCACTCTAGCGTCATTAAAAGTGATGCTCTAGCTTTGGGTATAAAAAGGAAAATTGTGATTTTACTATGCAATATTGTTCATCTATATCAAAATTGGACTCGGATTGAGCTCGTTTGAGCTTGATCAAGCATTTAAGGTTTTATGAATAATGAGTAATAAGCAAGCAAATGTTTAATGAAATAATTATATGATTTAATCAATGGGTAAGGAAGTACTTAGGGTTTCGATGATGGAGGTCTTCTTAGCTTGGGATGAAGCATCCTTGACTCTCTGATGGTTCCTAATAGCATGTAGAGTGATGTTGATTGTGTCTAGATATGGAGGGAGGGGAGATGGGCTTGATTATGGAATATGTATGGAGAGCTCTCCCATTAGCTGTGTGTGTGGCAGTCAGAGCCATGCCGAACATGCGACAACTTGTGTGGGGAAAATGCACTAATGCCTGACTCGATAACAGGTGATGGGCCTCAATATTTAATAACTAATTATTATTTAAATATTTATTTGTCATATTTTCGTAATTAAAATTAGGCTATTAAATGAGTTCCAACAAATTTCAAAAATTCACCCATAGCTAATTTGGGGGTGAAGAGTTTAAAAATGAAGTATGATATTTTTAATCAGAGGTCAATTTATTTATTTTAATTTTCTGAGTATTTAAAATATACTATAATATTCGACAAAATTCGATGACTTTTAAAAATTCTCAAAATTTCACCTCTAGTTAATTTGGGAGTGAGGAGTTCAATGGTAAACTTCGATTTTGATTTGAAGATCAAAATTAATTATCATAATTTTCTAATTTGATAAATACATTAAAATAATCAAAATATTCATTTAAGATTTAAATCACTTCAAATTTTTAGAGTTTACTCTAAACACCCTTTGGAGACTATTAGAAGTGATAAATAAGGATTAACAACTTTGAGTTGTTACAATTATTATTATTAATATTTTTATTAAAATAAATGAAGGATATTATTCTTTATATTTAATTAGTTCATTTGTAACTTTTGCATATCTATTGAGCTTTGATCTACTTTGATATATTTATATGAGATTTTATGCTCATAACTTAAAATAAATAGTTAAAATTTAATATAATGGTTCGTTCAGGTTAATCTCAGATCTGTGCTGACAATATATTAGGTCATAACAGGCTGATATCTAAAGAAATAAGAAAATTGTATATAGCCTTTGAGAGAAAATATAAAGTTAGTCAGGAACCCATATATCAGATAGTTATATTGACATATATAGCTCATTGGTTATTTTGTAACTTAGTCTAATATAATAAATATGATATCTTACTAGAATTTTGTTTTAGATTGAGCACATATCTTATATATATGACAGATCATGAGCAATCTATATCAAATCTTTGAGGATGAGCTGATGTAAGATTGAGCAACTTAAATGCTTATTTTTCTTAAAGTTTTATTTTTTTGCTTAATATGTAATAAATTTTGTGAAATAATTATATTTTTTTATTATGATATTTTTGAATATTATAATGAATATAAAAATGTGTATGTTTTATACTCCCTCTACTGCACTATTTTACTAATCCTTAATATGATCATGAGATGTCAGTGCTTAATGCTGGATTAGCTATGCTAAACTAATGGCGGGTCGCCACTTGTGTAAGTTTGGAAAATATGCACTTAGTCTTGCAAACGTGCTTGACACTTCAGCTGCTTTTGTACGTGCCCACATATGCGAAGTAAAATATAATAAAACATGCATTGCATATGTATTACTGCTTGATTCAGTTTAGCTCAGTTTAGTTCAGTTTTAGTTATGAGTACCTCTATATTTACATATTCAGATCAATTTTAGCTTCATTAACCTGTCAAATAATATATTTTTACTTCTAATTTTTGCATTTATTTTGTAGTTTTTTTATTTACCTTCATCAATAGTTCTTTCATTGTAGTTATAATTATCATTATTAAGTGTTGTCATGTTTATATCGATATTTACTTATAGTGCAATATATTCAGTATATGTCTTTTGTCCATATTCATGTCGGCCTTTTATTTCAGTCAATTATATGTATTTATGCCTAACCTTTCATGTAGCTTGTGATTAGTAAGGTATGTACTCTAATTATTTGGCTTGTTGCATCTTTTATTAAATGCTTAAATGTGATATTTCTAAACATAAGTAAATCATTTAAATTAGCCTAACATATACTTAGATAATTATCCAACACAAGTTTTTCTTTTTGGTTGGGCCCTAGCATATCAATTGACATGTCATATTTAGAGCTGTTCGAGGAGCCAACTATTGAGAAGGAGAAGGTGTTTGAAGAAGGGTCATTTGTTTAGTTTTTGATTGGTTTCTTTTCCAATCTTTATTTCTATGAGAGAAAGTTTTATTTCCGCACTTGTATTCAATTTGTATAACCTTAAACTGCTTTAGACGTATTTACTATTTATTTTCTGAGACACATGTTTCTCTTATTTATCAGTGGATGTAATGTACGGATGACTATATTATCTTCTGCACTCTACTATTTTCATTTGCAATTATACTTAGTGTTAAAGTAAAAAAGCATACTTAATGATAAACCATCTAATCATTGCCAGATTAGTATGTGTATTAGTCTGATGATGGTTAGGGTTGTCACACCATCATAGTTGGTATCAAAGAGTATGATTTAAACCACTAAGTATAATATCATATATCATCCATAATTCATTACATGCTTTCTCAAAAATATACATAAGGAACATATAGGAAAGACACCTTAGGGATATGAATGGACATTAAAAATTGAACAAATAATAATATTTTGAATACCAAACTTAGTTGTTATAATAAAATTAGTTAACAAGGAAACACAATTAAAATTGAACTTGCACTGTCTGAAACTTATGTAGATAAATGGCAAACTATATCACTGAGATTGAGTACTGCACTAGTTTGTTTGACCACTATTGGGAGAACAATAATCAAGTCAGAGTAGTGTAAGGATGGAGCTGTAGAGGAATATCTCTAGCTGAAGTAGAAGTGCTTAATAAGATCCTAAGATACCTTATCTTCGAAGGACTTCACTTCCCCACCTTGGCTAGGGAATGTTTAGATCGAGTGACCACTACCTTTAGTGAAATAAACTGTCTAGATTACCTTCGCATACAAATTTTGAACCCACTAGTGCAGGAAGGAGTGGAAAGATGGTGGATATTAGTGTATAGAAGGCTAGCATGAGAATGCCAGAGGAAGCGTCGATCCATTAGTGTAATAATCTGAGTTGTTACCTTAGTCAATTATGACTAATTTAGTCTTAATTTTGATCTTAAGTGCTAATTAGGTCAATTGGAGTCAACTTCTAAAACCTAGTCTAAATCAGGAGTCAAATGGACCGAATCCTAATTTTTGGAAAATCCAGAAACCCTAAAATTTGACCTATCTAAAATGACCTCAGATCAAAAAACAGACTTCGCCATCGCGCTCATTGCCCCCAAATTAGCTAGAGGTGATGTTTTCGTGCCAATTGGAAGTCGTTGAAATTTTGACGAATATTTTAATGATATTTAAATGCCGCGCAAATCGAGGAAATAAAATCCTCGTTGGATCAAAAATCCGACTCGTCGTTGCGTTCCTCACCCCTCAATTAGCTATGGGTGAATATTTGGAATCTTTCTAAAAAATATAATTTATTTATTTAACTGAGAAATTAATTAAATTAAATAAAATAAATTAATATTTTATTATTTATTTAACGGTGCCGTCCATACTAATCCTCGCCGTCCACTACAACGGCGTCTCCCTCTGCCGTTCGATCGGACGAGCAAATCAGAGTCGTCCGATCGCTTCGATCGGACGGCAGCGCTCCGACGTGCTCGACTTCTCCGCCTCAACGCCACGCGGTGCGCCCCGCCTCTCATCGCCCCCAACCGGCCACCCCCGCACCTCGCCGACTCCGCCCGAGGGTCCATAAGGACCCTCCCGTGCAGTTGGGCCAGCGTTTGCGTGATGAGCCCTCGTGAGACGCACTCAGAAGCTTACCCGAACCCTCGACCCGTCGCAGCCGTCGATCAGGTACCCCTCTACCCTTCTAGTTCTTTGTTCAATGTCAATGATTGTTACTCGTAGACTTATTCCCTGACCTCGATGGATGATCGATCGGCTCGATCGAGTTGGATCGATGCCGATCGATCATGACTAGATCTCCCTCCACAGTACATATCGTTAACCCATTCGCACGAACCCTAGCCCACTAGGGTTTGCCTTCTCGAACGACGTCGGCTGCCTCCGAGGTCCGGCCAAGTCTTAGTGGGTAGGTCTCACCGAGACCTACCCTCGGCCGTGCGGGCCAGCGCCATCCGCCGGCGGCTTCAATGCAAAATTATGTGCCCTAACTCGGGCACTCGGAAGGTAGGATAAAGCCTCCGGGCCGGGTCGGGTCGACCCGGACCTGTCCCGCACACTCGCGTGCGACCGCGGGTGTCCGCGTGTGCGGAGGGGCCCGCATTCCACGCGGCAAGCCCTCATTCGCCGCGTGTCCTGCGATGGGGGGCCCGTTGCTGGTTCCGTGAGCGACAGCGTTGGGGCCCACTGTGGTCGCTTCGACCGCAGCTGTGGGGCCCACCCCACGGTCTACCGCGTGGCAGTGGTGGGTCCCACGCCCTCTACCGCCGCCAATAATGGCCTGCCACGTGGCAGTGGGCCCCTCATCCATTAAAAATCTGCTGAAAATAATAAAATAAAATATATATAATTATAGAAATAATTATTATTATTGTATCTGTATAATCATTATACATAAGTACATATATATATAGTCATATATATATATATGTGTGTGTGTGTATGTATTAAAATAGACAGTTTAAATTAATTAGGCTAAGGATTTAGAGTAATTAGGTTGGTTAATTAATTAAGGTTAGTATTTAACAACTAGATTAGTATATTAGTAATAAATAAAAATTAGTAAGTATAATTAGTAGTTTAATTAAATCTAATTAAAATTTCTTTAATATTAATATTCTAATAATCATTAAATTAGATTAATTAAGAATTAGGACTAATTAACTTTTAAGAATAGTATAGTAATATTTTAATATAAAATAATTAAATAATAGGTTTATTAAGGATTTGTATAAATTAAGCACAGATTTAAGGTAATTATTTAATCTAAACTTACTTAACTAGTAATATTAGTATAATTAGAATACTTAAAAATAAGTAGAGTAATTATTAATTAATAAATAATTAATATTAATTAATCACAGATTAATTATTATTTAATTATATACTAATTAAAATGATAAATAATAAATACAAAATAATATAATTGAATTTTAAGGATGAATAGTAAATTAATACAAATTGAATAAATGAATAGTAAAATAATATAAATTACATTTTTGAATAATAAAACTTAAAAGTTTAATAACTTTTTGTAGGATGATCCAAATATAGCCAATATAGATCTCAAAATATTCAAAAAAATAAATAGAATCAAATGGCGTAATATAAAAATTAATTTTGGGGTACGCAAAATGATGTAGCATTTTAGGACCTCTTTAAGACCCCATAACTTTTGACCTAGTTGACCAAATATAGTGAATATGGGTCTTAAAATACTCAGGAGAGCGGCCCCATCCTTGTAGTAGTATTAGTTTTCTCATTTGGATATCAGAACAAAAAGTCAACTCTAGAATTCTTAGTTGACTTTAAGGAAAATTGACCAAAATTGCCCTAGAATTTAAATGATCATAACTTGGTCAAATTAATTCCAAATTCAAAAATTCAAGATGCTAACTAGTTTGGACCCTTAAGTCAAAGGTTGACTTTTCAGATAAATAGAGGCAAAATAGTCATTTTGTCCTAAGATTTGATTAAGCACCTATAACATCTAATTAACATTCCAAAACACTAAAATCAATATTATAATTGTATTAGTGACACTTAAGAGAGTAAAATCAACTATTATATTAGAACTCAGAATTTTCCTAAGTCTTTAACACTACACTTTAAGGACCCTTCGTGAGACTATGACTATATCATATGTTAGAGTTCATTCATTGGATAAATGAGTTACTCAATAGGTGAAACCTTAGTTTTATTAGTTTCTAGACTTTTCTTTTATTTTACAACTTGTTTTGATTATTTTGTCTTTTAACTTTAGTCTTAGGATTGGAGATTCATCCTATTAAATCTGATTACTTAATAGGATTTGCCTTAACTAGTAGATCACTATTAGAATAAAACCTAGAACTTAGGTCTTACCCATCTTGGATTATGTGATTAAACCTAATTCTCATACTATTTAATCCATAATCTATAGGTTTAGAAGATCTTGATCAGATCTTAGATAGAACGTCTAAATTCACAAAACTAGGACGTATGATTTATTGATTCAACTCATAGTCGTCTATCTGATTGAACTAGATTAGAACCTAATCAGTTCTAATCCTTTTTAACTAATAAGGATGAATTTATAAGTTACACTCGATAGTAAGAAAATGGTGATCCTGAACTTGTATAACTTGGAATAGTTATAATGGATAAATTAGAAAATAAATGATATTACTATGTTTAGTAGAGTCCCTTGCTTACTTTGATGATTGTTGCTACGCATTCCTTATATTTTTGTGCGTTAACTCCTTAAGCATATCATATAAGATCTTTGATGTATAAATAAAATATTAGAAAAATATGGAGACTCTTTAGATTCCTTGTGAAAATATTAAAGTGATTGATTAAAAATAATAATTGTATGTGTTAGATCTGCCTCTTAGTTATGTCTTCTTTGCCTAGTCTCCTTGTTGACACTAGGAGTAGACCTTGTTTATATCTTCTTTGCCTAGTCTCCTTGATGATACTAGGAGAAGATTTTATTGATATCTTATTTGCTTAGTCTCCTTGTTAACACTAAAAGAAGATTTGTTGTGTTTTCTTTACCTAGTCTCCTTAATGACACTAGGAGAAAACCTTATATATATGCTTAGTCTCCATGTATGACACTAGGGTTATATAGTTTTGTGCCTAATCTCCTTGATGACACTAGGATCCTTTTGATATCCAGTGGGCTAGATCAGCTCTTTTTTGTATGGCAGTTAGTATGCAGATATTTACATATATGTTTAGTTTTGATATTTTATTTACTTTTCAGCATTTTTATTCAGTCAACTATTTCTTTGTTCTGCTTATATATATATTTTAGGATATTAAAATTTTGCTGCTATTATATGTATCACTGCTGAGTTTTTGTTATCTTAATTTGCATATTTCTTTTGATCACCCGCATATTTAAGATGTAGTATTTTCTTTCAGTACTTGTTTAGATATTTATATGCCTTACCTTGTTTAACTTATATTGAGGCATGTCTTAGCCTCTCTTTTGTTTAAGTTATAAATAATTGTTTATAATTTTTCCTTCCTTTTTGGCATTGCTAGTTGCTCTTATATTTATATGGTTATTGCTTAGAAATGGTAAAATTGTGATATTACAAAACACATATAAAACTTATTAGCTTAAAATGTACTTAGACAATTATCTAGCATAAGATTTTTCTTTTTTTTTGCTGGGGCCCTACATTGTGAAACTGACAATGGCAGATCCTCTTCAGTTAGACGATCAGAATCTTTGTGTGGAGCCATATCCGGAGGAGGCGCCTGTGGAAGAAGCAGCTATTTAGTTTTCCTTTATAAGTGAGAATGAGCGCACTTTCTTTCATTATTTAAACTTAAATGGATGTAATAATACAGGTACTCGTGACTATATATTTGGATTGTATGCTTATATTCTGAGATGTGTTTCATTATATTTATGTTGTGAAGTTTAGATATTTCTTATTGTAAATCACTTCTACACTCTGTATGAATTCTTATTAAGTGAATGAATATTTGATTCTATGCTTACTCCTTCCCTTATTATGTGGATTATGGATTTCATCCTAACCCAATAATAAGTGAAGGGTTAGCTAGAGTGACACACCACCCCTTAGCTTAATCTTGTAGATTAAGGGGTGGGGTGCCACAATTAGTTATGATGACATCTGTGTAGCTTTCATAGCTGATTGTGCTCCTTTTTCTTCATTCTAGTTCTAGTGCTCCCTTATTGGTGATTTGTCATCTATTTATGTTCTATGATTTGCATTTCCATGACGAGGAGCAGGTGTCTAAAGAAGAGCTCATTACTTAGTTTTGTGTTAGTTTCTTTTGCAGTTAGGTGTTTGAAGAAGATCTCATCGTTTATTTTTGATTCATTCTTTTATAGTTTTTATTGCTCTAAGAGAGAGTTTTATTTTTGTACTTTTATTCAGCTTGTATATCCTTAAGCTGCACATGATGTATTTACTGTTTCTTTTCTGAGACGCATGTTCTTCTTTTATTTATGGATGGATCTAATATGTGGATGATTATATTAGTCTTTGCACTCAACAATTTACATATGCCATTGTACTTAATGTTAAAGTAAGAAATCATACTTAGTGATCAACCACCTAATTATTGTCAGATTAGTATGAGTATTAGCCCGATGACAGTCATGAGCCATCACACCGTCACATAATAATAATGATAATAAACTAAATTAAATGGATATAATAATATATAATTAATAAAATAAAATAATAATAATAAAAAATATAAAATAGACATAATAATAATATTATTATTATTGTTATTATTATTATTACTCTTATTATTATTATTATTATTTATGAATTAATAAAAATAAGCATAATAAAAATGATAAATTAATGAAAATAAACATAATAATAATAATAATTAATGAAAATAAGCATAATAATAAAATAAAATTAACATAATAAAAATTGAGATAATTATTATTTATATAATATTATTATTACTAATAATAATATTTGTATTAATAATATATTTTATAATACCATTAATAATAATAATAATAATAATACTAGTAAAATTAATAATATCATTAATAATAATATTATTAGTATTAATATTATTAGTATAACTGATAAAAATAATTGTCCTCACCCTTTCTCTCTTTCTTCTTTCCCGTTTAAACAAGAGTTCTTCCTGTCGCCGGTGACTACTAGGGAGACAGAGATCAGTGGCGACTACTAGGGGCCGATGATACCGGGGGGAGGTGGTGGTGGTCAGTCGAGGAGGAAGAAGAGAAAAATGTATGGAGGAATGAAAATTTTGATGAGGTATTTATAGGAAAGAAGTGGAGGAATGGAAATTTTGATGAGGTATTTATAAGAAAGAAGTGGAGGAATGGGAGGCTAAGCTGGCTGATTGGCTAGTTAGAGTGTTGTCCGCTGACGGCCTTGTGGCCGCATGAGAGGGGAGCTGTGCACCTCACAACTCGAGGGTGGCACTTGCACGGACCTATGCGTGGCTTAGGGCAGGCTTGAGGGAGACGAGTCGCGTGGGGTTCATATTGGGGGAAGAGGAGAGAGAAAATCTAAATATTTAAAATAATTTATTTGAATTAAATATTGCACATTATTTTATCATTTTATCTCTAAAATTAATAAATTTTGACTCGAATGTGTATTTAATGAGACGAACATAGAGTCCTAAAATTTGTCAATTTTGAACTATATTTTATTCTTTATTAATTTATGAATATTAATATTAAAATTTATTATGGTCAATTCAATTCATTGTTCTAATTTTGATGAAACTTTTAATATAATATTTTTAATTCAATAATAACAAAATTTTTGAATTTGTACATTTAATTGATTTACCTAATTTTCTAAATATTAAATATTCAAAAATTAATTAGAATATTCTGTATCCAGATTACTCACATATATATATATATATATATATATATATATATATATATATATATATATATATATATTGCAATCATAAAAATATATTCGATCAAATAGTATTGAGCAGGCAGTGCTAAGCCAATAAGACACGTCTCTCATATAATCAAGGAAGATGAGCACAGCAGCAACCATCACACTACAAAGAAAACAATTGGAATATCAAATTGCAATTAAATTAATATTTTAATTAAATATAATACAAATTATTTCCTCCAAATTTCAAAATAATAGTCGTACTTTGAAAACATAATAAGCACGATGACAATAGACACCCAAATCTGAATTCAATGCCTCGAATGATGATAAATCCGCACAAATATGTTAGGGCTATTTTAATAATATTTTTTTATTCTATTTAAATATCTAAATTCTAATTATTAATATTTTTTTTAAAGATATTTGAAAATTAATTAACAATACTCATTTTCTATTATTAAGATCCAATTCTTCTTTATGACCATCGAGCTGCAGCTGCTGCTGTTGGTGCTGGTGGCGATCGGAGCATTTGCCGACGCTGCCATCTGTCCCGGCTAGCATGGCATACTTATCCTTCCTGGTTAGAGAGGTGCACTGGAAGCCGAGGGTGGAGGCTAACACCCTCTGCACATAATTAGCTACCTCGATGGCGAGGCTGCCGGATCCGGCGGCGGCGGCGGTGAGATCCGGAGGCAGCTGGGGGAGAAAAGTGATCTCGAAGGCGGGGCGGGGGTTCATGAAGCAGAAGAAGGGGTCAAATGCCTTCCATCCCCTGGTGGAGGTGCCGTGGAAGATGCCGTGCTTGGCGTTGATGGCGACGGGGACAATGCGGTCGGAGAGCTCTGCGAAGAGGGCGCTGAAGCGGAGGAGGAAGGGCTCGCGGCAGGTGGTCCCCTCGGGACAGATGACGAGATCGCCCTCCCGGAGAAGGCGGCGGATGCGGGCTGCATCGGAGTCGCGGCAGCGCAAGAGGGGGACGGCACGGATGGGGGAGATGAGGCGGGAGAAGGGGCTGATGCTGTAGGTGACGCAAGAGACCTTGCGGCCCAGGGCCACCGCGGTCAGAACCGGGTCCACGACGGTGCGGTGGTTGCAGACCAGGAGGACGCCGGGCCGGCCGGGAGAAGGGGGAGGCGGCGGGCAGCCGCGGACTGTCAGCCGGATTCCCAGAAGGGGGTATGTCAGCTGACGGACCACCACTTCTGGGAGCGGGATGTTGATGAAGATGCGGAGGAGGGAGAGGAGGAAGCCCAGTGGGAGGTACAGGAATATCAGCAGCGCGCTAAGAGGGGTCGGCCGCACCGCCAGCCGACCGTCGTGCAGGATCAATGGCCGCCGGAGATGCTTGCGGGGGTACCGGCTCCAGCCGGGCGCTGCCTCCACGTCTCGCGTGGGATTCCGGAACCACATACGCTTCCTGCGATGTAGCCAATTCCATTGCGGCACCGATCATTTTTTTATTGTATTTTTATTTTTTTAATAAGAGAATTTATATTTAAAGCACATTAAAAAAAAATTTATATAATAAAATTTAGATATTATTTTAATATAAAATTTTTAAAAAATAATAATTATATTATTTTAATATAAATAAATAAATATTAATGAAAGATGTTCAAATTAATTAGATAAATTTTTGATTAGATAAATACTATTTAGACTTGTTGATGTGACATCTAAAAATATTCATCTAATTATATTTGAATATTATTTTATAAGTATTTATTTATTTATATTAAAATAATATAAATATTATTTTTAAATTTGTATTGAAATAATATTCAAATCCTATTATATAAATTTTTTAAATATTACATCGGCAGATATAATAGCATTTTTTTTTAGTGTGATCTAAATTAGCATTTCTATTTTAATAATTTGGTTTGTGAATTGAATTATTTTATCGTATCAAAAATTTAAATTTAACTTATTATGCCAAAACAATAATCATAAATCTTCATTGCTCTTTCTTATAAATTTAAATATTAATGTATGACACGTTTCTTATTTTAATTATTTATTTAAGTAGAGCAATAAAAATGTTATCACACGGTTTCTTATTTTACTAAATACATAGAATTATGCTAAGTAAGGATATAATTTATCGATAAATAATTTTATTAAAATTTAACAATAATAATATATAGAAAGAGACATATTTAAACAGAGAAATATTATTTAGATCTGATGTGATATTCAAAAAAATTATTCAATAAAATTTGAAGATTATTTTATTAATATTTATTTATTTATATTAAAATAATATAAATATTTTTTTTTAATTTATATTCAAATAATATTCAAATTTTATTAAATAAATTTTATTTGAGGACACAATTGACATTTCTCATATTTTATATTTGAATATTACTCATTACTTAAGAGTACTTACATTAGTATACATTCAAATATATAAATGATGTATCAATCTAATGTGTAAGTAGATTATTGGTTAAATGCACTTTTTGATAAAACTTATATACAAAAATTACAAAAAAAAAATTTAATTGATCATGAATACTTTTTGATATATATTCTTGTGTAACCATAGTATTTTTCCATTACTTAAAGTTTAACAATAATTTCAGTGCATTATTAAAGGCACAACACAGACTGAGAGGTTAGATAAAATTTGACAATGCATGAAATTCTAACAATAATAAAAATAATTCGTTATTAAAGAATGATGTAACCTTGCAAAGAGACATGAATCCGTAATCAGCCGGCCCGCTCCCAATCCCGACGAAGGTGACCGGGTGACGGGCGAGCACTCGCTCCACGGTCTTCTTCCTGGGCTCCCCGCCAAAAAGGCCCGGGTGAGTGACGAACCCTGTGGCCCTTCCGGACCGGGCGACCTGGAGCTCCGTTCCGATGACCCGGTCCGCGCCCAGAAAAGCCTTGGCAAACTCCTCGGACATGACCCTGGGGTTCGCAGTGAGGACGCACCTGATTCCCCCAAAGGTGTCGAAGGCCCTCCACCCCTCGGGATTCACTTCGTCGACATAGAACCTTGGCAGAACAGAGCGGGCCACAATCTCCACGTCCTTCATCTTCAGCCCGGCGAAGGTGACGAAGATCAGTGTTTTGGTGAACAGCGCCTCGGAGAAGAGGAGGCCGGCTAGGCAGGCGAAGGGGAAGGAGGCCAGCAGCAGAATGCCGCGGAGGAAGCTTCCTGCTTCTATGGCAACCAGCATGAAATAAGGGAAGGCGCTGCGGGACAAGAGAAGGCTCCCATCAAGATCCGCCACCACGCCTTGCCCCGACCTCCCCTCTGCCCTGCATTCATCTATTGTCTTCATGCTGCTGCCTTCTTGCTTGCTTGCTGGGAAATAAGACGCTCCATCGGTTCTATTTATAGCCACCTGTTTCACAACATTATTATTGTTTAAGCACTCATGTATTATTTTAATTATACTATCTTTATTTGGCACTTCATATCTTATAGTATCTTAATTAATTATAAGAGAAATGTTATTTAAACTCATTGATATAGTACCTAAAAAAACTCATCCAATATGATTTAGACATCATTTCAATATAAATTTTAAAAATAATATTTATATTATTTTAATATAAATAAATAAACATTAATGAAATGAAATTCAAATCCAATTGAATGGATATTCTTGGATGCTATATCAACAGGTCTAAATAGCATTTCTTTAATTATAATCAAATTAAGCGTTGCTAAGGAGAAGTCTGTTTCTAGTGTGGAGACAAAAAGCTTTAAAGAGTATCATGACTGATTTATTGGTAAGTAGATGAGAATGGATTATTAGGGCTCTAGTCACTCAATGAAACACACTAGTAGTAAACAATGCTTGGCAAGTCATGCAAAAGGCATTCAACAAAGCCAAGAAATTAATTTCACTGAAACACTTATCTACTAGGGCGACTTAGAATATGAATATGCGAAGGATGCAGAATGTGTTGTTTGAAGAAATTGTTTTGTAAACCCTAAAACTCATTATAATTCACTTTATTAATAGTTAAATTTTCTGCTCTTATCCCTGTTGACGTAGGTGTTAGCACTGAACCACGTAAATTCATTTGTCTTGTGACTGTGATTATTTGCATGTGTTATGCTCTTGCTTTATTTTGATTTACTCATCATCTTAAACTTTGTTCCACATTAATTTGTAACTCTAAGATCCTAACAGAGTGAGCCACACAATATCTTTATAAGTTATAAAAGATTAAAAGAAGAAAACTTGTACTCATAGGGATAGTACTAATCAAAGGTGTAACAACATGTGATTTTATATTGCTAAATCAATCTTAATTATGGCTTAGATTTGTTTCCATTAGACTAAAAATATCATTAGGAGTCTACCACTAAAGTTTGGAGTCAACTGAGCAAAGACAAATTTTTGAAATATTTTAATATTAAATTAATGCTTAGAAAAATATATAATAATATTTTGACCTCAAATCCTAAATACGATTACAAATTTGAATTTCTCACGTCAAAATATGTTAAAGGTGCAAGTTTCATAATTTTTTGATTTAAAACTGTCAAAATATTCGCAAAGCACATTTTTAATTTTTAATTAAATCAATTAATAAAATTAAATAGAATAAACATAATTATTTAAATTAAAAAAATTAAAATGAAAGGCAGAAATCTCGTGACCGAGTTCGAACGACGAATACGAATTAGCCAAACAAATCTTAAATAGCATCGGACGGCCTAGATCCATCCCCGACTGCGGGGTTCATCGGATAAGCAATCTAATTTGACAGATAGAATATGTCGTGGACTATGCGTCGTCCCCGACGTGCCTCGTGGTGAGACGCCTCCGTGGGGGCGCCACGTCGCCCTACAAGCGCCCGAATTGAGCAAAATTAACGAGGAATTGTTCTTAATCTCCTCTACCTTTTGAGGAGTGTTCAAGAGCACGACAAGCCCGATTTCCCTTTAATTTTCCCAGCGAGCTCAACGGACGTGCTGAACGCCGGCGAACAGTACTGCTTTACCATCTCCTCTTATCTTGTAATTGTTTGTTTAAGATTTAATTTTATGTGTCATACTACATTCTCGAAACTTTAATTTGTCTAAAACATATCAATTTTGTCGTCAATTAAGCCACCCAAGAACATTAGTAAACAGTAACATCATTGGAAAAATTTTAAGTCCCGATTCTAGCAGCCAGTCAAGGGGAATTTGATATTTTTAAGTCTCGATTCTAGCAGCCAATCAAGGGGGATTTGATACCCATCGATGCATCTCGGTCATAGGAGTCCAACAGTGGTCAAATCATGGCAAACAGAGGTCGTATGATAGAGAGAACATAATTTAAAGTTGACGAGTCACGTAACTTTGCACAGGTATAGAATCCATTTGACTTTGTTTCCCCCCAATTTAATTTTGAAACTCCATTCCCTAGGTTTAATTATAGTTTTGAACCAAAATCAGGAGCTAAGCTAGCCGATTTTGAACATGACAAGGTCTCGATGAATAGTAGAAAATTAAGATTCCTGACACCGACGTCCATTGAAGAGGCTTTTGGTGCCGATCAATGTGCCATGGAACGATGAGCACATCGATGGGTTGCACGTCGCTAGAGGTGGTCGGACGACATCTTTGGGGATGTCGGGTAAGATAAACATTAGCAAGTACTGTAACAAACTGGTTTCTGCAGCGAGACCAGTTCAACAAACCATTAACCTCCATTAATTGTTAAGGTAATATTCACATAATATTCCTTTATCGTTAAGAATTTAGACATAATATGCTGATGTCCATTAATCAGAGAAGGAATATTCCAATTTTAATTAAATAGTGAAATTATTTTAGAAAAATTCAAATTTAATTATCTAAATGTTTTGAAAAGTATTAGTCCAAACATAATCTAGTTATATGTCAAAATACTCAGAAGTGAGAGAAATATTTTAGTAATTAAAATTTAATTTTCAGCAAGTAGAATTGAATGTTGCATTTTTGTCTTAGGAGAATTCACCTCATTTAGCATGATAGATTCAGATTTGAGCAAATAAGGTGTAATGCCCCGTACTGTTGTCGTGCACAACAGAAAGATAATGACAATCTAATTGGCAGCGGAACGATGCGTTACTCGGGAAGGCTGAACTTCTCCTAATATGGCATGCTGATGGGGGTACTAATTCTTAAGATAAATGTAATATTATTATTCTAAGTATTAGTCGAGGTACTTATACATAGACTTTTAGGAAAGATAATGAGCAAATATCCAATGTGTATGAGTATCTTATATAATTATCATGTCGATCTCATCATAATACTAAGTATAAGTAGTAGTATTAGTAATAGAGTACGAAAGCTTTAGCATTTATTCATAACATTCATCACATAAGCTAAGTAAAAATATGTATTTCCAAAAATAAAAAGAAAAATACATCCAGATGTTAATTATTACAAACCATATCTTAAAATAAAATGAGCAGTAAGAGCCTCTCATATCACAGCAGAAAGTAAACTAAGCAAGTAAATAAAAGTTGTGCTAGCTACTGCTCCTCTAGCTCCTTTTAGATCTCATGATATACCTCCAAAGTTAGCTCCTCCAACTGCTTAGGATCTAACATTGTCAATTTCTTTGTACTAGGGCCCAGCCAAAAAAAGAGAAAATCTTGTTATAGACAATGAGTCTAAGTACATTTTAGGCTGTATTTAATATATTCTTCCATTTAAGGTATTTTACTTAATATTCAATAAAACATAAATCAAACTACAAAAAACTTAAGTGAATTAATATAATATATATTTATTTCAAATATAATTAATTAAATTTAATTATTAAATATAATTTGAATTATTTACTTATTATTATTTCATATTATGATTATAGTAAGTTAAAAATAATTTTAATGAATATTTGACAAATTTTTTAAAATAATTTTATGTTCAGATTTTTTATGGTTATTTTAATAAGAATTTAAATTAAAATAATTATTTAAAAATATTTAGATGTCAAAATTGAAAATTTTTGACAATTTTGAATTCAGAACGTCGAAGTAAGTTAAGGAGAAAAATTTCATAATTTTGAAACTATTTTGAAAAATACTATATGTATATATATATATATATATATATAT
Organism: Gastrodia elata; assembly: GCA_016760335.1. Taxonomy (NCBI): domain Eukaryota; kingdom Viridiplantae; phylum Streptophyta; class Magnoliopsida; order Asparagales; family Orchidaceae; genus Gastrodia; species Gastrodia elata. The sequence goes on along the minus strand of CM028674.1, from coordinate 23,985,733 downwards.
ATATATATATATATATATATTGTAAATTGTTTGGGCTAATTGTTGCTTAACCGTTCATCCAAATTTGACATTTTTGGTATCATTGAAATTATATTTTATTCAATACCTTAAAATTTAATTTTCCTTAACTTTTGATTTTCTGAATTTATAAAAATTTAAAATTTCATTATTTTTTTATTTATTTAAATTGAGTTAATTTGTATTTTTTTTTTCTTAAAATTTATCTTTGCAAATATACCTCTTAGAAATATTCTTATCATATTTTTATTTTAAATAAAGACAATGTTCACCTCTTAATCTTAACTATCCATTCTTATTTTGATTTACTTATGATATTTGATTTGATTTTTCTCTTATCTAATATATTTCATAGGAAAATTTAATACTTGCAACTCAATTTAGACTTCTCCTCTTTTAGTAAACACCTCTCATTTATATAAGATATTCAAATTATTTAAATTTAAATTTCTTCTTAAGGTAATTATCATTTTTTTATCTCATTTTATTTATAAGATCAAATCATGCATGCAAAGCATCTTTCAATTTGATTTAGATCTCCTCATGATAAGCAAAGGTTTAATACAAAATTATTTCATTTTGATAATATTCTTAAAGTTCTAATTTCTTTCAAAATTTTATCATGCTTAAGGAAAAAAAATGATTTTTTTATAGCCTTGCTTAGTCATAGTTCTTAGATCCATCATTTTTATGACTTGAAATATTTTCTCATATGTTCTCCTATATATTGGTTGCATGTTATTAAAAGAAACTATTTAATGATTTTGTTTCTATGCTAAGTTAAATTAATCCCAAAGTATAATGAAATTTATAAAGTCTTAGAAAAATTTATGGATTTTCTAAAAATTCAGAATTTTAGTAAGACTTTGAAACTTTATAACTTCTTAATTACTTAGAATACAAAGCTGTATTTTTGCTGGAAGAACTTCGCTGAAGACTTCCCAAAATTTTGAGCAATTTAGGGTTATCATTTAAGTGCTCAGAGTTCAATAAAAATCTTAAAAAGTTTTAAATTTAAAATATATTTTTTCTAAAATCTTTTTGATATTTAGCTTAGTAGAATTTGTATTCCAAGCACAGTTAGATATTGATCTTTGGCAAGCAAAATCTTGATTATATTGTGAGCAATTTCTCTACTAATCACTTGAGTTGATTAGGTCATTAAGATGATCATTTAAGCTTTATCATAAGTACAAAAATTATCCTCTTAAGCTCTTCCTAAGTGAGTATCTTCTTAAGCTTTAGTTTTAAAAATCTAAAATAATTATTAACAAAGCTAGTCAGACAGGAGTATAAAAATTATCCATTATGTATTTTGAAAACTAAGGCTTAAGAAGATACTCACTTAGGAAGAGCTTAAAAGGAGAAGTGAGATTTGAGTAAATATATTTTATTTTATTATATATTGTAATCATAATAATTGATTTATATAATTTTATAAGATTGGCATTGTGATGAATAAATAGCTTATAATATTATTATCTCATTATTTATATTTCAAATGATGAGTTCATTATTTAGATATTCTCAAACTTGATCACTTAGTCATCACAATTAAAACTATAATCTAAATACTGAAACTCAAATACAAAAAGTCTATAAATAAACAAAGTACTGAAAGTAAATCCATTAAATTGAAACTATAAATTGAAATAATTGAAAATAAATGTGTGTTGTATGATATAGTATATTCATTTGAATATGACACTGAATTATGCTATAAATATGCATGACTCTTGATACCACATGGCATCCCACAGATCCTAGATAAGTAGAACCTCTCCGCTAATATATCATAGGTGAGCAGAATAGTTGCGCTAATGGTATGATATGCTTATGTAAGTCATGATTCACCAAGGAGGTTAATACATAAAGTGCTATCAAAACTAGAAAATAGATAAACAAAAGTAAATATCTCTTCTTATTGTATAACTATTTAACATGTCATCCTTAATATGCACATTTACTTTAATGCCATATAAGTTAGAATACTTAAGCACATACTTTACCTTAATCTAGGGTCACTTAATTGAAGTCAGTTTTATTCAAGCCACACTCTTAAATTATCCTAAGCTACCACATGCTAAGACTGCATATACATATTTAGTATATTGTTATGAAATATAACTTAAAATACTTAGTTTGTTTAATTGCACTTATCGATACGTATATGGATAAGGGACAAAATCTTCTTATAATTTATTTTCTTAAACTAAGCTGTTCAATCCCAAACTTATAATATACTATGGACTTGGAATGACTATCTTGAATCAAACTGTACTTATCTAGTTACTTAAGATAAGATCAAAATTCTATAGTTTTATTCAGTGTAAGTCAACTAATTCCTATCCTACCGAATCAGACCAGTTCTATGGATATTCACTATAATCTCCATATGATAACACCAATGTTTTCATCACTTATAGTTCTAAACAAGCTAATTTAGAATCAAGGAAATTTAAGTTATAGAATCCAATCTCCATTGTAGTAGGCCCTACTCAAATGGCTCCAAGGAAATGACATATATGTTATTCAATTTAGGTTGTCTATCACAAAAGATAACTCAATCTAAATCTCATTAGGTTATCTTACCATAAGGCATGAGATCAATCATCTAAGGTTGATAAGGTTCATCAAAGGCCCTACCTCAAAATAAGACAAATAAGGCATTTCCTACCTAAATGGTCATCTTACTTAAAGGTGTGATGATCATTTTAACAAAAAGTTCTAATTTAACACTTAAGAGACTCAAAAATTCTAAATGCTTATATTTATAGCTTACCATTTAATAAGCGTTAGTTTTAACTTCAAATGGTATGACTATATGTGCATTCAAGGTTTAATCATTTGATTAAAAATGAATAATCAAATATGCCAAAATTCCTAAGTTCCTAAGCTTATCATAAGAAATCAAGTCATGGAGTGAATTCACACAATTAATAAGAATTAATTGTTTGATAATCAAGTATTTTTTTTGAGTTATTAAAGATTAATTCTTACAAATATCATTCCTTTAGAGAAAATCAAAGGATGTTAAGCTTAAAGTTAAGATAATAAAATAACATAAATCACCTTTAAGCCTTAATATTCAATAAGCCATTCTAAATTCTATGATAATTTTAGCAAGTATTAAATCAATCCATACTAATTAATGAGTGCAAAATCAGTGAGAATCCTATTTTAGTTAAGCTAAAATGATAATCTAAGCTAATTAAGGTTTTACTCCAATTATGGAGGATTAAGGATTTTAAGTGTCTAAACTAAATTATAAGGTTTTAATCATGATTCTTACTATTGATGGTCACATGAATGTCAGAATCAATAAAATAAAATAATGAATTAAGCTAATACTGTCTATTTAGGGTTTTATACAACTATTAATTATTTAAAGAAAGTTAACCTTGGAGATTCAAATCAAGTATTACAAATAAGTTCAAAGCATTAAAAGAAGCAAGGGAAACTAAGAACATGCCATTTGGATAAGTAAACTTGATAATCTTCACTAATCATACATTTGGATAATTAAGATAGCATTAGCAAAATTAATCACATAAATTAATTTTAATTATTTTCATTAGGTTCTACATGACATAATGAAACAATAAAGACTAAAATCATGCATTTTGGCCAACCATTAGATTTATTAATCATTAATTAAGATTCCAAATTAATTAAGTAATTTTAAAAAATATAACCATATGATCTAAAATTTTATTGCAGATTCACATTCCTTATATTTTTCTAATCAAAATAGTATATTGGATTATACCATTTGGATCCAACTTGACAAAGTTATTTAAATAATCCATTTGGAATGTTTTTGCTTAATTAAATTATGATTTATAATTTTCCATATTAATTTCCTTAAGGAATATAATTCAAATAAATCGGCTAATATTTGTGGCCTGAAAGCAAAAGGTGCGGGTCAGGGGTGACTCGACTTGCTACTGTGCTCCTCCTTTCAGTCATCTACCCCGATAGTAGGCTCTTAGGGTTATGCTTGAACCATCAAAGTCTTCATAGCCAGACAACATGTAACAATCCTAGGTTGTTACTTAGCCTAATCTTAGTTTAATATCAGATTAATTATCATTTTATTGAGTTCATCTAGTCATTACAACAAATACTTAAAATTTTGGAGTGATTCAGAGCTTAATCGAATAATTGGAATATTTTAATATATTTAATTAATTAGAAAATTGAGATATTTAAATTGACCTCGAAATCAAAATCCGACTTCGCCGTTACGATCGTCACCCCCAAATTAGCTAAGGGAGATGTTTTGGACACGTTTGGAAGTCGTCGAATTTTTTACGATTATTTTAATATATTTAAATGCACCGGAAAATAGAATAGTTAAATAATCATCGGAATCAAAATCTGACTTTGTCGTTAAATTCCTCACCCCCAAATTAGCTATGAGTGATTTTTTAGAATTTTTCGGAGCGCATTTATCAAATCTGATTTTTTTAAATTAAAAAGAAATAATTAATTATTTCTTTATGTTCTATTTTTTCTATTTCAATTTGTTTTTCTCCATTTTTGGCTAGCCCATACCTGCGTTCGGTGCCTCCCTCACCTGGCGCAAGCAAAAGTGCTTGCCCTCTCCCTTCTTCTCTTCCATGCTTGATGGGAGAGCTCAAGGGAGAGCCATCCCCTCTTCCCTCCTTAAAAGGAGCTCAACCCCCTCTCCCTCTTCTCCATTTGCTTAAGCTCCCTTTGTAACAACCGAAGGTTGTTACCCAATTTAATTTTAGCATGACCATATAGTAATTATCATTCTGTTAAGATTATCTAGTCATTAGAACCTAACCGTGAATGTTCAGAGCAATTCGGAGACCAATCGATTAATTTGGAATATTTTAATATTTAATTAATTAGAAAATTGAGATATTTATTTTAACCTTGAAATCGAAATTTGACTTCGCCGTTGCGATGGTCACCCCCAAATTAGCCAAGGGTGATGTTTTGGACGCGTTTGGAAGTCGTCGAATTTTCGTCAATATTTTAATATAATTAAATACCCCAAAAATTAGCAAAATTAAATAATCATCTGAATCAAATTCTGACTTCGCTGTTGAATTCCTCACCCCCAAATTAGCTAGGGGTGAATTTTTGGGATTTTTCGGAGCACGTTTTAAAAATCTGAATTTTTAAATAAATAGGAAAAATAAATAAGCAATCATTCAAACCCCAAATTGCAATTTCCCCATTTATTTCAAAATCTTTTTCGGCTGGCCATCCCCATGCAATTCGACTGGCCATCCCTCCTTCCTCCCTAAGTCATGCCATCCATTAATGCTCCTTCATGATGACCTATCCACTAGGCTCCCCATAGCTTCCCCTCCTTTAAGAGGGAGCTCTCATCCTTCTTCCTCCCCTTTGTTAGAAGCTGAGCTCCACCTTTCTCCCCTCTATTTCTTCCATTGCTAAGTGCTGTTGGAGAAGAAGAAGTTTAGCTCCCCTCCAAGTTCCCGGAGAAATCAGAGTATCATCTTCTTCCTCTCCTTCCAAGGGCAAAAAGGTACCCATTTGCTCCTCTCCTTTTGCCTTCTACATGTTGTTATTATGCTAGAATACAGCTTTGGAAGTCCATATGCATGAATGAAAGCCATTAAGGTTCTTAAAAGCTTCAAAGGAATATGCTCTGTTTTTATCTATTTCATATACCCCATCATTCCTCTACATTTTTAGTATAGCTAAAATACTCCATTCGTGTCGATTTTGGTGTCGATGGAAAGGTATCAGAAATACCTTTCCATTGATATATAGCACCACTCATGAAACACTCTAGATTAGGAGTAATTAAACTCGAAATAAGGGCCTCACGGGTTTCGCATCTGGCCAAATCACCGTCTGCCGCTACAGCGGGCTGTAGCGGCATTTCAGCAGGAACTTAGAGAAAACATTAATAAAATTAATTGAACAATAGAATTGCAAAATGAACCGCTACAGCGCGCTGTAGCGGCATTTCGATGGAAACTTATATAAACATATAATAGAGTAATTGAACATTAAAAATCACAAAATAGACCGCTACAGCGTGCTGCAGCAGGCTGCAGCAGAAATATTTTTGGAACTGTAGAAACTATGAAAAATAAATTAATTGAACAGTGATTTTCGCAAATGGAACAGCTGCAGCGCGCTGCAGCGGACCACAGTACACCTCAGCACTAAAAGCGTTACAGCGCGCCGCTGTGCGAAAAGTGCTACAGCGCGTTGCCAAGCAAAAAGCGCTGCAGCGCGCTGCAGCGCCCAATCTTGCAAAACTGCACAGATTTTGTAATAAGTGCCCAATTTTGACTGAAATGGCCAAAACTTCACTGTTTTGATATTTTAAGACCCCTAGGACTCTAGTGGGGCTAAGTTATACTAAAATTGAACATTTTATAAAATTATATGTTGAAATTAAAATTGAAACTTTGCCATTTTTAATGTGCTCAATAATCTACTATGTACTTTAAATATATGTCATGCCAAATGCTAAGTAATAGAACCCTTAAAAGCATATATCAAATAGGTTAATCTTAACAACCTAAATAGCATGAAACTTATATCTCTTAGACTTGTGATTAAGTGCTAATCCCTTTGCTTATTTTAGGATTTGATTAGCATTAATCACCTCTTTTACTTTATGTCATCTTTCCATTTATATGCTTTTATGATTCTTAGGTTGTATGTTAGAGAACCTCAACAATCATTTGGGCACTTAAATGTGCTTACTTGAACATAAGAATCTTGACAACTTAATTAAGTAGATAATGCTTAATCCAAATCTAAAGTTTGACATTAATAATATACTAATAATATATTAATTCATCATTAACCCTTTAAGTTAACATTGGTATTAATAATAAAAAGGTTAGGGGTTAAACCCTAGCTTGTCTTGATTAAGATCTAAATCTTAATCACTTAATTAATTAACTTGATTGTAAGATAATTTAATTGACATTATTCCAATAATGCATATGATTTGATATTGATCTTAAATCATCAAATTAGAAGTACTAAGGATAATATTGAATGTGTGTGATTGAACTATCTGAATCCAAATTTTAGATCTTTAATTTTCTCTTATATAAGATAATTAGCATAAGATGAAAATAAAATTATAATGATTTATGCAATGATCTAACTTTAAAAAGATCTTTGATTTTATCCCATGATTGTAGAATAGGAAATGATCAAATGAATTTTAATCATCTGATCTGATCACTTAACTTAAGTATAACAAGTAAACCTTAAGAAGTGGAAAAGTGAGATCTTAAGGGTCTTGCTATAGGATTCATCATTAAATTAGTTAAAGACCTTAACTAATGATACATTGAGGTAGGAAGGGCTTTTGTAATTTATTGAGGTAGAAACTTAGCTGATCCTTCATAACTTTAGAAGTTAAACTTAATACCTTATGGTAGGGATCACCTAAAGTACTTAGAATGTGGCTCATTCCTTATGGTAGCATCTGTTGATAAATCCTTGTCGATTAAATAATATCTGTTGAACTCAGATTATTGGTTGGGTATAGTAGGGTATACCCATATTACTGGTTTATTTCAGTAGTGTTCAGGATTGGTTGATTCACTCCAATATGGACTTATGACCAGGTGCTATCCTGCGGGATTAGCCGAATATAGTCCTGTTAAAATAAATCTTCTAAGACTAAGAGTGTTACAATTAGTGAATAAGATCCTTAGTTTGAGATTTAAACTGCAACCGGGTCCTACCTCTTATCGTAGTGCGCTTTGATAAGTGCAGTTTAAGCAAACTAAGTATCTTAAGTCGCTCTGCGTAGACCACTAAGAATGCTTGTAATTAGGGCATTTAACGGCTTAGCTTGAGATGTAAACAGTGACTGAGTTCTGCCTCCTATCGTAGTGCGCTTCGATAAGTGCAGTTTAGACAAGCTAAGGGTTAAATCTACCTTTCTTGCAAACGTGCTAAATATGTGTATACACTCTCTCCAACTAATAATTTTTAAGTAAACACTCAACTTTAACCAATTAATGAGATTAGATTTATGAGTCAGAATCCTTTTAGCAGGATTCTGCACAATGGAGACTTTGTATTCATTATCAGATTTTAAGGTATTTTATAGATTTATCTCATGTAGTTTAGAAGCATGAGCATGAGCATAAGCATGATGTGTGAGTATCAGAATGATGTGTGAGTATCAGAATGATGTATAAGTATCAGTGATAATTTGTGAGTTACAGAATGTTGCATACATTGTCTAAGGAATTTTAGGATGCATCGGCATCATCAGTAGACAGTATTCCCAACTGGATGTATGTATATATTGGACCGTACCGCTCATAACAGTTTAGTAATATTTTGGTTGCATATCAGTGGCATACAATATTGTGGCATATTCAAATGCACAGTCTCAGTGACATACATCATAGTTTACATATGATTACTTAATTTTAGATGCAGTATTGTTTTGATTTAGTTACAATATTCAGTTTATAGTTTAGTTTTACTTTACTTTGCTGCTATTTTGTACAGTTTTATACAGTTTTATGCTTTCGGTTATCCTTACAGCATTTCAGCAGATTTAATTATATTATGTAAATGTTAAATGAATGTCTAGAACTGTTTAGATTAGTTTCGATGTGTTAGACTTATTGTCTAACATGAGGTACTTTTGGGATCCGTCAATTCGCTAAATCCTGAGCAGTATATTGAGACAGGTCAAGAGGACACTTAGGAGATTCATGAGGAGCCCGTGGAGTACTAATGGACTCTCCTCCAGTTTTATTTTCTGCTTAGTATTTTCAATTCAGTATTTAGTTTTATGTCCATTTCAGTAAATTATTTGTAATAATTCTGGATATATTTTCTTTTCTTTTTTGAGACATATTTTCATACAGCTTCTGTGATGAATGTTTTTTGATGTTTGCTTTAAGTTTCTGCACTTTATTATATACTACTTGTATTAAGATGTGATCAATATACTGAAAATGCTGATATCTTATACATATATTGGATTCCTATTGTATCCTAAATCTAATATATATATTTATCTAATACTTAAGATAAGGATACTACTCTTATTTTAAGTATTAGCTCTCAACCCTCCATGAGGTTGAGTCAATAGCCCTTCAGATGGGCTTAGTTTTCAGTTATTCGGGGAGACGGATTATTCCTCCCCGAGTGGCGCGCCGTTTTGTCTCCAAACTTAGTTATGATTATTTTTTTTGCGCACGGTGACAGGGCGGGGCGCTACACCCTTCTCCCTGGAATCCCCAACCTTCCTCCTCCTTTGGTGGCTGAAGAAGAAGAATGAGCTTATTCCTCCAAGCTTTTGTAGAAATCCAAGTTTTCTTCCTCCATTCTTGCAAGGTTAAAGGTACCCATTTGCTACCCTCTTCCTTGACTACTCTTTTGATTTATCAAAGTACTATAAATGGAATGTTCATTAGCTATTGTATGTAATTTATGTATGATTGCTGAGCCTCAATCAAACTCAAATAAGTCTGATCAAAGCTCATTTTTCCATTAAAAAAAATGCTGTGAAAAATTGTGGAATTTCTGTATACCTGTAGCTAGGGCATCAATTTTTGTTTGTTAAGATAATCCATTCATGTCGATTTTAGTATCAATGGAAAGGTCTCAGAAAGACATTTTCATCGTTACATGGCACCACACATGAGGTGCCCAAAATTTGGTGTATTTGAGTGCAAATGGAGACCCATTACGGTTTTTGCACATGCGAAATCATCGTCAAATGGTGCGGCACGCCGCAGCGCCCGAAGATTCGAATTTGGGTCCGCCATAGAGCGTCGTAGCGCGCTACTGTGCACCACAGCGGCATAATAATTTGATAAAGCACAAACTTTTTGATGAAATTAATTAAATCCATCGCAGCACTGAAATCCGCCGCAACGTGTCGTAGCGCCTGAAAGCGCTGCAGCGCGCCGCAGCATCCAAAACTCGAAATATTATGGCGGCATAGTGCCTTAAAGCGCTGCCGCGCATCACAGCACTGCAATCCGCCACAATGCCTGAAAGAACCGCAGCGCGCCGCAGCGCCTGGCTTTCGACCAAAAGGCGCTACAACGCACCGTAGCATCCATCCATAAATGTCCAAAATTGCCCATAATTGTCTGAAATTGCTCGAATTTGTGATTTTTCTCATTCTAAAGACCTTATGACCCTAACAGGGCCGAAATATATCAAATATAAACCTATATTTAGTAAAATTAAGCATTGTATGAATGTGTATGTGAATTTTAATGGGAAATCCACCATTTTAATATGAATAACATATTTTAAATATCATAAATATTTACTTGAACATTTTGTACCAAATTGAAATTAGTGTAATGACCTTGATTACTTAATGTTTTAATCAATATGATGCTTATATGTTTCATTAATAATAGTTGTATGTTAGAGAACTTTAACTTGATTTGAACACATTAATTTACTTAATTTGATGTTAAACTATAATTAAACATAAAAATCATAAGAACTTAATTAAGTAAATGATACTTAATCTAAAACTAAAATTAATCATCAATAATACACTAATAATGCATTTGATTGGTCATCGATCTATAATTCAATAATTGGTCTTAATTAGGTAAGGATAGGGGTTAAACCATAACCTGTTTGATTAAGACTTTAACCATTAATTACTTAATCAATTAATTTGATTGAAAGATAATTCAATTGACATTATTTCAATAATGCATCTGATTTAGTATTGACCTTAAATCATTAAAGTAGAAGTGTTAAGGTTAATAATGAACTTATGTGATTAAAACATCTGAATCTAAGCTTAAGATTCCTGATTTTCTCTTATATAAGATTCTTAACATTAATATAATAATAAAACTATATTTATTTATGGAATGATCTAATCCTAATAATATTCTTGATTTTATCTCAAGATTGTATAATAGGATGTGATCAAATGGGTCTAACATATGATCTGATCAATTTAATCCAAACCCAATAGTGAACTTTACAAATTTAGTTTAATTGTTAGAAGTGTAAGATCATAATGATCTTGCTATAAGAGTATTTTAAAATTTTTAAAAGGCCTAATTAATGCTAATACATTGAGGTAGAAAAGACTTATTGTGACATATTGCGGTAGGAACTTAGATGGTCTTCCATAATATTAGAAGTTGATCTTAAATCTTGTGGTAGAATTCACCTAAGATATTAGAATGAGATTTATCCCATATGGTAGTAACCCATATTGAGTGACCTTTTGGTCACATCCTTAGAGCCTTGAGTAGGACTCACCCAATTAGAGTAAAAATTTATAGTTTTGATAAATCCTTAGTTATTAAATAAAATTGACTAAGCTCAAATTATTGGTTGGTTATTAAATCCTTAGTCACTTCAGTAATATTTAGGTTTGGATGAGTCACTCTAATATGGACTTATGACCAGGTGCATTCCCAAGGGATAAACCGAATACAATCCCGCTAGAGTAAATCCTCCAAACCTAAGAGTGTAAACTAGAATCTTAGTTTGGGAGAAGAATAACTACAGCAGGGTTCTTCCTCTTATCTTGTGTGTGCCTCAATAAGTGCAGTTATAAGTAAACTAAGTGCTAAACTCAACTTCTTGGGAACATATAATCATGTGTATACAACCTTCCCAATTGATTATTTCAAGAAAAAACTATAAATAAGAGAAACTAATTATTTAAATTTGAATTTATGAGTCAGAATCCTTCTAGCAGGATTCTGTACAATGGAGACATCTAAGTCATAATCTGATTTTAGAGCATTTTTAGATTTTTTGGATTTTTAAGTCTTATAGTGTAGAGGCATGAGCTTGAGCATAAGCATGATGTATGAGTATCATTGATGATTTATGAGTTACAGAATATTGCATACATCAATAGGGGAAACTCAGGATATTCAAACATCACAGTAAATTGTATTTCCCAACAGGATATATGTAAATATTGGACCGTACAATTCATAGCAGTTTAGTGATAGTTCAGTTACATATCAGTGACATACAGTATTGTGGCATATTTATATGCATAATTTTAATGGCATACAATACAATTTTACATGCAATTTACTTAATTTTAGATTAGATACTATTTTCATTTATTTTCAATATTCAGTATATAGTCAACTTTACTTTATTCAATTTTATATAGTTTTAATTATTCAGTTACTTTTAAAGTCTTTCTGCAACTTTGTTTACTTTATGTTAAATATAAATAATTAAAACTGTTTAGATTAGTTTTGATGTGTTAGACTTATTGTCTAACACGTGGTACTTTTTTAGGATCTAGCAATTTACTAGATCTTGAGCAGCACTTTGAGCAAGGTCAGAAGGACTCTCAGGAGATTCAGGAGGAGTTTGTTGAGCGTTAGTGGACTCTCCTTCAACTTTGCCATTTTCTTTCTATATTTATTTTAATTTAGTAGTTAGACTTTATTTCAATATAATTTCAGTAAAGAGTTTACAATAATTCTGGATGCATTTATTTTTTTGTTTTGAGATGAATGTTCATATTCAGTTCTACGATGAATATTCTGGATGTATGCTTAGCTTCTGCACTTTGTTTACATATTACTTATACTTAGTATTGTGATGTGATCAACATACTAGAAATATTAATATTTTATACATATATTAGATTGTTCATGTTGTATTTTAAATATAATGTATGTATTTGTCTAATACTTAGGATAAGGATACTGCTCTTACTTAAGTTTTAGCTCTCGGCCCTCCTTTAGAGTTGAGTCAGCAGCCCTTCAGATGGGTTTCTTATTAGTGTTAGTTTGAGCTATTCGAGGAAATGGGAAATTCCTTCCCCAGTGGCGCACCGCACTGCCACCGATTGATTACTCCTCTTTTGCGCTCGGCAATGGGGCGGGGCACCACACAATGCCATTGCTTCAAATCAATCTCCTCACCTTCCTCTGGTCAAGGCGCCTCGCATGAACTCTAAAGCCCTAAGTGGGGTGGTCTAATTGGCCAGAAATGATATTTCTATAAGGCCGGCCTTGCTCAGACTTAAAGTACTATGGGAAGTAAATTCTCCCCATATAGACTGAGCCATGGCTGGGGCTCGATCCCTACACCATCAAGGTGCCAAGGCGGATCAAAGCCCCATCTTGGCTCGACCTGAGGGTGGCCAGAGCGCCATGACCTTACTTGAGCTCCAGGACTATGCAGTGTTATAGCCCGATCTATCGGGGCTTTGCCCGAGCATCCAAAACTGGGTTACAGAATGCAATTGCAGATTTATATGAGCTCGCTTGAGGCCTTGGGTTCTAGTTGAGCTTCTTTGTTTCCACTAGTGACTATTTTGTCCAAACAGCGAATCCTCAATATCTAGACTGAGCTAATCTGCCCAATCCAATGCTCAATTAGCTTCTAAGCCCTAGAGTATGCTATCAGCACATTATAGAACTATGCTGGAGTGCAATTGATTGATATTAAGTCCACGCAGCTTAATGAGGAGGGGGGGGGGGGGTAGAGGAAATACCTGACATATTAGACTTGCAAAGATGGAATGGAGACTAGATCCTAGAGGAGAATAGAGAGCTGGTAAGGATTGACCGAGCTTGACTGGGGGTCTGAACACCAAACTGAACTCACTTTCTACTTAAGAGGATGACAAGGAGCTTGGATTCACTGAGCAGGGAGCTAATGTAATGCCCCATTCTGTCATCGTGTGCAACAGAGATACCAAGAACAGCCCAGTTGGTGGTGGACCGGTGCTTTACTCAGGAAGGGATGCTGAACCTCCCTAAATGCTGTTGAGACTCTACCTAAGGTAGAACTGAGGACTAATCCTTAAGATAAATTTGATTTTTATATCTTAAGTATTATATAAGGTACTTATATACATCGAATTTATGAGAGGTGGTTTAATAAGTATCCAATGTATATGAGTATTTTCATAATTTGCATGCCGATGACATCACAATACTAAGTATATATAGTAATAATAATAGAGTGCGGAAAATATAGCATTCATCCATAATATTCATCACAGAAGTTAAGGAAAAATATTCATCTCGGAGAAAAAAGAGAGAATACATTTAGAGTTAAATTATTACAAACTATTGTTTAAAAATAAAAAGAGTAGTCAATAAAAAAATCTTATCTCAATGTTAAATTAACTAAAAATAGTAAATAAAAGTTGAGCTAGCTAATGCTCCATTAGCTCTCTTGGATCTCCTGGGAAGTCTCTAAAGCCAGCTCCTCAAAATGCTCTGGATATGATAAAGCATCGGATCCCAAAATGTCAGTTTCCTATACAAAAATAAAGAAAAAGTACATTATGTTAGACAATAAGTCTAACACATTAAAAGCTACAATATACTTTATTATAGTTTAATATTAAGTAAAACATAAAACTTCTACATAAAAGTACTAAAATAATTAGAAGATATAATATTGTGCAGAACTGAAAGTAAAGTAAAATAGTAACAAACAGATAGGGTATTAAAAACAATAATCTGTAAAGGAACTGAAATTGAATATAATATTGAGATAAAACTATGATGTATGCCAGTGAATATATATATATGAATATACCATAGAATATTATGCCTCAAATATACATAACCTTGATGCCACATAACATCCCACAAATTCTAGATGATTAGAACTGCTCTGCTAACATATTCTAGGTGAGTAGAATCTCTGATAATGCCATAATATACTTATGCTATCCATGATATGCCAATGGATTTAATAATTGACTGCTTTTAAAAATCAATGAAAATCATAAAATGAATAAAAACTAAAGTAAATATTTTTTCTTATTTCTTATACATATTTATCTTCACAAATCATAAGTTTAACTGTATGAACTATATCATTCAATTTTAATCTCGCTGATTTTAATATTTAATACATATTATAATTTTATAACATCCTAATTCATTACATGTGAAGAGTACATATGCATGATTAGTATGTCCTATGAATGGTGACTTTAAATATTTAGTTTATTTAACTGCAGTTATCAATGTGCACAAACATAAGGAACAAAATTCTATTACCATTTGTTCTCTCAAACTAAGATGTTAAATTCCTAAATTATAATATACTTTGAACTTGGGATGTTTATCCTGAATTGAACTATACTTATATAATTACCTAAGATAAGACCAAAACTCTATAGTTCTATTCAAGGTAAATCAATCAATTCTACATCCCACTAAATAAAGCAGTATGGATATGCACTATAATATCTATATAGTAATACTAACATTCTCATTCTAATAATCTATTTAATGATCAAGGATTTACAAGCTAATGAATCAATCCTCCATTGTGATAGGTCCTACACAAAAGTCTTCAAGGAAGCGACATATGAATGACACAGTGCCCGAATCCCATTTATCGAAACAATGAGTTCAGCTACCCCTCCCCCTCCCCCCATCAAGTCAGTAGGTCCTTGGGTCATTGACCCAAGGAACATGATAGGAGTTGTTATAGGCCGTGGGTTTCAACAGTGGAGTTTCTATTTTACCACCATAGTAAAACCCTAGGATCCAAAATAAGGTAGTATGGCTAAGCTTATCCAATGCATCCCTGTTGAGGCTTTTCATACCATTGTGAAGAGCTCCCTCTTGTTGACATTTTAAGCAATTAAACTCATTAATTAGTGCTCGGTGTAGTGAGAAATTAGGGTTTCCTTGGAAATGCTAAATCCCCGTTATGGTTTTCTCCTGATGCCTTTGTCGAGATGAAATGCTACAGCATGGGTTGGGATGACTCGTGACTCGTGCTGCTCAATAGTGCAGACCGTTGGGTCCCGATGTAGAGCCCCTTCCGGTCACCGCGCGCAAAAAAAAAAAAAAACTAAATTCGGCGGCGGAACGGTGCGCTACTCGGGATGGTATAACCCATCTCCCCGAATAGGCGGGCTAAAGAAGCTAGCCACACTGAAGGCTGCTGATTTAACCCAAAAGGAGGGTCGAGAGCAAACACTTAAGATAAGAATAAGATATTTATCCTATGTATTAGACTAATATGTATATTGGATTATAAAGTATGTAAGGAATCCAATATATGTTCTAGTATATCAGCATTTCCAGTATGCTGATCAGATCACATTATTAAGTATATGTAGTATAAAAATAGACTGCGAAAGCTAAAGAAAAACATCTATAATACATTTATCACAGATCAGTAGTGAACATTTATCTTAGAAAAGAAAAGTAAAGTGTATTCAGAATTATTACAAGTTATTTACTGATTAATATAGAAGTAAAGTTTAACTAATTAACTGAAATAAAAGTAGAAAAGTAATAAGGCTGAAGGAGGGTCCACTAAGGTTTCACGTACTCCTCCTAGATCTCTTGATAGTCCTCCTATCCTAGCTCAACAAACTGCTCATGATCTAGCAAATTGTTGGATCCCGAAAGTACCCCGTGTTAGGCAAGAAGTCTAACACATCGAAACTAAACTAAATAGTTCTAAAATATAAACAATATAATAGTAAAGTAAACAAACTGCAGAAAAACTGTAAAGATAGCTGAATATGTGAAGTTGCATAAAACTGAATAACATAAGCTGACCGTACACTAAAGGCTGAAATGAATAAAAATAGTGTATGCTCTGAAACTAATGTACAAATATCTAAATTGTGCTTTATGCCAATGGAATCATGCATCATAATATGCCACAATACTGTAGCGAGGCCCCTTAAAAATTCTGTTAAGTTCCTGGATCCAGTGAGTTCCGCTGCGTAGCTCTGTAGCGCCTGAGTCTCGGGTTGAGACCGCCACAGCGCACTGTAGCGGGGAGCTCTCAGGTTGAGACCGCAGCGCGGTGTCGCTGAGTAGCTATTGCAACCTTCTTCCTTAGTTATTTTTCTATTTTAGTTTATTTCTATATTTTTCGAGCAAGCATATCCGGATGTATTTTCTATCTTCTTTTCTAAGATGCGCCTTTACTTACTATTATAAATGGATGAATGTATGCATGATATGTCTTTAGTTTCCGTACTCTATTTTCTGCTATACTATACTACTTATATTGTGTTGTCATCATTAATCAGGTTAATGAAAGATTTAACTTGATTAATAGTGATATTTTCAGTTCTCATCACACCTCCTGTCATAAATGTTCCGAATTAACTATTATTATTTAACTCGGAGCGTTTAACATAAGGTGGTAGTTCATTTCTATGGAGTAATAAACCGTTACGTCGCCAATATTATTAAGTTGTGCATAGCGATGGACGGAACATTACAGTCTCTTAACAGGCATTTATTTTGTCAGCGCTAATATGTGGTTATCATTTAGTAATGACTCATCCCGTCGCTAATTATACTTTATTTGCGTAAGTGGCGGGGTGGGGCACCACAAGTAAAGATTAGAGCATAATGGTGAAGTTTCTGTGCTAATTAAGCTAGTTAATTTGGGGAACAAAATGTTAAACTCCGAGAGTTAAATTAAAATGAATTGATGGATATTAGAATTTCATATGAAGCTGAATGGCAATATTCCCCTGCATCATTTCACTAAATTACTCAATAGATCCCTGCAATTCCGAGAGTCCATTGCTAGTTTAATTCACACTAAACTAGACGTCATATCCGTCCTCCCTCCTCTTAATAGCAATGTCACAAAGATTAAAGTTTTTATCACACCTAAATCCATATTCTATATATTTTATTTTAAGTCTACTAAAGAATACGAATGATATTTTATTATTCTTAATTTGGTAGACTAGAAAATTATAAAACCAAAATGCATGCACATTTTTTTGGTGTTCCTTACGCTTGCATTTATTAATTGTGAGTCATCCTTCGATTAATTTAAGCTGAAGTTATACGAATAATTACTTGCACCGCGCTTTTTCTCTCCCGCGGTTTTCTAAATTCTATAAGTCTAAACAAAGCTGCTGCAGGCCTTATATAAAATATTACACATATACTATTATATATATATTAAAATAAAAATTATAAGATAATTTTATGTATAAATATATAATTAATGCAATTTATTTTGTGTGTTCACTAAATGGTGATAAATATAATTTTGTATATAATAATGTAAGTGTATCATTTTTTTAATAAATAATATTTAAGTAATTTTTTTGGGAAGAATTTAAGGAATTTTCTTTGGAAGAAAAAACTTTGTTTTAGTGCAATCAGCAAGAAAAAAAAGGCATTAACTAATGCTGATTGTTAAATAAAAAAGGAGAATAAATAAATTTAAGAAAAAAATGTATTTACTTCTAAAGTCAACTATGCACATAAAATTTACAGCTGGCTGGTGAGAAAATAGCGATAGGCAAGAACACCACGCTTGGATCTCTCCATGTCGACGAAAGGAAAGAGAGTAAAGCCTATTAAGTTAGCTAACGAACAATATATTTAACAGCCTCTTTTATTGCTAAATATAAAAATTAAGAGAAATATTATTTAGATTTGTTTTTGATGCGGTACTTAAAAAAGTATTCAATAAAATTTGAATATTATTTAATTAGTATTTATTTATATATATATTAAAATAATACAAATAATATTTTTAAAGCTGGTTGGGAGACTCGATCCTCCCCCATTGGCAATCGGGTGCCAAACACATTGACCTGAGCTCGGGCCTCAACCTGACCATCCCAAGCTCACCCGAGGCTATAAATACCCTCAGGAATCTCATTGTGTGATCCTAATTGCAGTCCTCATCTCTATATTACTCAAGCCAGTGCTCAGCTGTAACAAACTTAGGTTATTAGTTAGTCAAATATAAGCTTAAACACATTTTAAAATTTATTACATTGTGTTCATGGGGTCATTAAAACCCAATCCTAAAGATTTGGAGTCAATCGAACCTCATTAAGTCAAATTGACAATTTTGTCAAATTAGAAACCCTAGAAATTAGCCAAAATATTTTGATCTCTGAATCAAATTATGATTGCATTTTTGAATTCCTCACCCCCAAATGAACTATGGGTGCAAGTTTAAGAATTTTTGGAATGGAAAAAATTGCACAAAAAAGTTTAAAACAATTCATATTTGCAAATTTAACCTCCAACGGTCACCAACCGTCTGAGATTCGTTGTGCGGACTGCGGGCCATCCGCTGCGGAGCCCAGGTCTCGCAACAACGAGTTTCCATCACATTTGGTCGTCGCTCCATCGCATATGATGGCTTAGATTTAATCGCGTGTGGGCACCGATTGAGCGTCAAATCGGGTTCTAGGATCCCATGCTTGGATCACTCTGGATCAGGCCATTTGGATCCGGAGGATCAAACCGCTCTGCGGTTCTGATCGATAGATCAGACGAATCACAGTGTTCCCGCACTGTGAATCTTCTTCCCGACTCCACTCATCCCGACAGCGGCGAATCTTCGTACACTTGCTGTCATGACTACCCCCACTCCTCCCAACGGTCTCCAACCGATTTCCTTTAGCAGCCCCAACCTCAGCTTGGGCCGCCTTGGCACCATAGAGCCGGATAGGGATCTCCGGCTCAGCTGCTATCGGGTTCAAGCCCGAGAGAATGGCCGAGCTACCTACCATCCCAATAAATATCCTGAGAGAACCTACAGGGAGTTCCTTTGCTCAATAAGGAACTCTCTTAAAGCTCAATCGCCCCCTGTCGTCATCAAACCCTCAGAGCCTAGCCCTGTTGCAACTTGCCATCCCGATGAGATCCTAGCCTCAATTCCCAATGACCCTGAGGGTTAAGCTTGGCATTCAAGCTCCCTATCATTTTGTTTGATTGTAAAGAGGCCAGCAATAGTCAGTTCAACTCCTGATTCCTCCCTAGTTGCTCAGGTCGTTCGTCCACTTAGAAGCTAGGTACATCCCTTTCCTTGTTGAGTCGAGTAGGCTCAGTATTTCTCAAGTTTTGGTTCATGATTGTATCTTTAGGCTAGATGAACACAGCGCAACCAGCCATAAGTTCTAGGCTAGCTCCAATCAATTGGGCTGCGATGCTTTAAAATGCTGGGTCCGAGTAAGGACCCAGCGTCTAGGCATGTAACAACCCAAGTTATTATCTTAATCAATTAGGACTAATCTTCATCTTAAAACTAAATATATGTGCTAATTAGGTCAATTGGAGTCAACCTCTAAGACCTAGTCCAAATTGGGAATCAAATGGATAGAATTCTGATTTCTGGAAATTTCAAAAATCCCTAAAATTTGACCTATTTAAATTGATCTCGGATTAGAAAATAGGCATCGCCATTGCGTTCGTCGACCTCAAATTAGCTAGGGGTGAAATTTTCATGTCAATCGAAAGTCGTCAAAAATTCGACGAATATTTTAATAATATTTAATTCCCCGACAATTGGGAAATTAAAATACTCGTTGGATCAAAAATCTGACCTCACCGTTGTATTCTTCGCACCTCGATTAACTAAGGGCAGGTATTTGGAAATTTTTGGGACCTAATTAATTAATTGAAATTAATTATTAAACCATTAAAAAATAATTAATTCTTTAACTAGTTAAATATATATTATTCAATATTTTGCGCCCCGTTAATGGACCCAACGCCGTCGCCCGTTTCTTCTGCGCGCCGTTACCCGGTCCGTCCAATCAAACGGGGGTTCGTGACTGTTCGATCGATCGATGGAACTGTCACGGCGCGTCGTCCTGAAGGATTCCTCCGTGTGTCGCAGCGCGAGAGGGCACCGCCGCGGCCGTCCAGTTTGAGCCCGGGAGCGCCTCGATGGGTCCGTCGAGGGCCCGATAAACGGCTTGGCTTGCTTCGAGTGCCGGGAGGGAACCCTAACGCTCTCTGAGGAAGCTCGAAGTCGCCTCTGCGAACCTCGACCGTCGGCTTTGAGGTACCCGATCGACCGATTTTTGTTAATGCATTTCATAATCAATTGATTGCATCCTTATTCCGAACGCGTGATTGCCGATCGACCGGTTTCGATCACCCAAAACTGCGATCGATCGAGACAATTTCTCGATCGATCAACAGTTGTTTCGGTTAGAACCCATCGCCCGCCCATAGGGACCTAGGGTTGAACACGCCGGCCGTGTCTGACCTCCTCCGGCCTCGGCCCAGTCACCAAAAGGTAGGTCTCTCCGAGACCTTCCCGGCGGCATGCAGGCCGAGGCGTGACGTCACCGGACGGGCCCCCATTTTGCGTGCCCTAGCCGGCCCGTCACTAGAAGTCTCGCAGCGTAGCTGGGTCGGGCCGGGTCGACCCGGGCCCGACCCGTGAGATCTGGGTCTGCGTCTGTGCACGGTGGGGACCGCAGATACGCGTGGCCATCCCTAACTCGCCCGCGCGTTCGTGGGGGGGCCAGCCCCAACGCAGCAGGCGTCAGCTACGGGGCCCGCTGCGGTCGTTTCGACCGCAGTGGTAAGGCTCGCCCTGCGGCCCCCGCGTGTCCCGTGTTGCCATGTGGTAGTGGTGGGTCTCGCACCCTCTGCTGTATCCAGTAATGGCTTGCCACGTGGCAGTGGGCCCCGTCGCCATAATTGTAGCAGGATATAATAAATAATATTAATATTTATTAATTATAATTAATTAATGATAATTATTATTAATATAGATTAACATCTAGATTAGTATTAATTAATTTATAACAAACAGTAAACATTAATTAATTAACTAATTAATTATTGATCATTATGTTAACTGCTAATTAATTAATATTATATTATAGTTAAATAATTAGAGTTTAATTAAAATTATCATAATTACAATGAAACAGTAAAATAAATAAATCTTAATCTTAATCAAATAATATTATTATTAAGCAGTTAATTAATTAATAATAATTAATCATAATCCTAATTAAACAGTAATAATAATAATATTATAATGGGTTAATTAATAGTTAATTATAGATTAATCAATTAATTATTAAATGCAGAAATTATCTATATATATAACCTTAGAAATGAACAGTAAATTAAATCAATTTGAATAAATGAACAGTAAAATAATACAAATTGTATTTTTGAATAGTAAAATTTAAAAGTTTAATAACTTTTTGTATGATGATCCAAATATAGCCAATATAAGTCTCAAAATACTCAGAAAAATAAATATAATCAAATGACATAATGTAAAAATTAATTTTGTGGTACGCATAATGATGAACATTTTAGGATCTCTTTAGGACCCCGTAACTTTTGACCTAGTTGACCAAACATAGTCAATATGGGTCTTAAAATACTCAGGAGAGCTGCCCTATCACCGTGATAGTATTAGTTTCCTCATTTGGGCATCTGGACAAAAAGTCAACTATAGAATTCCTAGTTGACTTTAAGAAAAATTGACCAAATTATCTTTAGAATTCAAATGACCATAACTTGGTCAAATCAACTCTAAATTCAAAAATTCAAGATGCTAACTAGTTTAGAATTTTAATGTCCCCAATAAACTAAAATAATATTTAGGATCTGAAC
Source organism: Gastrodia elata (assembly GCA_016760335.1). Lineage (NCBI taxonomy): Eukaryota > Viridiplantae > Streptophyta > Magnoliopsida > Asparagales > Orchidaceae > Gastrodia > Gastrodia elata. The sequence goes on along the minus strand of CM028674.1, from coordinate 23,963,375 downwards.
CCTAAAAATTTAGATAATGACCAAAATACCCCTGACCTCATTTTGGTCATAACTTGACCATTTGAAGTCCAAATTGGGCATGCTTATTGTCTATCTTCAAGTTAGATAGCAAGGAATCATTTAGAGCTAAGAAAATTCAATTTGGATCCTTAAAAAAACCAAAGTTGACTTTTAGACTGTGGCGACCCGCACCCTTAATCCGCCAAAGGATTAAGCCAAGGGTGGAGTGTCATTCTGGTTATGTGGGGCCCCCGTACTAGTAATAAGGAAGTACAATGCTCCAACTATGACAAATCCCTAACTTAAGTAAAGTTAGGCAGACCCAACCTGCCTTAAGTCAAGGGCTTGTCATCAAGTATTATAACGTTCATCAATATAAATATCAAAATGGTAGAAGCAGTACAACATAGAGTAACATCTATAAGCATACATAGTAGGGAAGAGAAAATATAATAAAGTAACTCATCACAATGTAGAAAGTAAAGTACATCTAGAAAGTTAATTATTACAAACTAAAATGAATAACTGAAAAAATAATGAAATACTCTCGTCCTCACTGAAATAAACAAGGCAAAACTATCTAAACAGCTACTGGAAGGTTCTCCTCCTGAACTGGCTCCTCCTCTACGACATTGCCCACGAACACGTCTGAAATTGACATTTGTCAGTATCACAAATGCCAGGGGCCCAGCCAACAAAATAAAAAGATTACAATTAGATAATTATCTAAGTACATTTTAGGCTATTTTAAATGAACTGAATTTTTAAAGATATCACATTTTAATTTATCTACACATACAAGCAGTAAAGGTGCAACAAGCTATCAAAGAAATGGAATACTATAAATCATCCATTTATAACAAGCAACAAGTATGTGACGTAACATACAAAATACTAAATAAGCAAGGTGAGGTTAAAAATAAAAAAAAAGAACTGCAACTACTGAATAAATGTAGTCCTAACATGATTATGATCAAAATAAAATATGCTGAGTATAAAAGAACACAAGTACTGAACATGATAAAATTCTAGCATCCTAACATGCCTTTTATATATATATCTAAGCCATAAAATATACATACAACATGCAAATTAATATGAAAAGAAAGGCCACTGAGACATGTGGCAAAAGCAAAGCAATATATGAAATGTAAGGCCACTGAGGCATGTGGCAAAGCGAGCGAATACTGAAAAATAAGGCCACTGAAGCATGTGGCAAAGCAAAAATAAAACAATACTGAACAATAAGCTAAGGTAGCAATAAGCCTAGGACTTAGTACTGCCATACCAGTCAATAGGCCATACAGGGCCTCTAATATCCATCAATCAATCCTCAGCCCAGCCATCCAAATATGCTAGGTCTGAGTCCAGTCTATACAATGCTACTACTGAAGAGGCAGACTAAACTAGGACATATTCTACTAACTGCAACAAATCAAAATTGAATGATATGCAATTTTGATACTAGCTTAGGATACATCATCCATATCCTAAGTTTTTCCTATTATGCTCAAGAGCTAAAGCTCAAAATCCAAGGTATGCAAAGCAATCTAGTAAAAGTAAGCAAGAGACTCGATCTAGACTTATGTGATATCTGTTGTTGTCTAATTTCTAAATCTAACTACTCTGAGAAGGTACAAGCTTAGGATCTCCAATATTCAATTATCGAGTAGAATCTCAGATTTACATCCTTAAAATTAAATATTAGAACTTAACAAGTTCTAATCCAAAATCATGCGATGACTATATAGTTTAAGTAAGCAAATCAACGACCTAATTTTGAGAATATTGAGTAAATAAATCAAGATTTACGAATTTAGAACTTAAACCCTATGTTGAGTTCAAATCCCAAATCCTAGGTGATTTCTAAATAGGATCTAGGTTTCTCACTTATTACCCAATTTGAAGGTAAAGAGTCCTATAAGTTGAAAGATTCAAGAACTAAGATCTTAGTGAAAGGCTATTCTACTGATTATAAGATAAAATAATCAATTAAGAACTTGAGAATCTAAGATCTATATTCAATCTTTAAGATAATTTCATTATCTTATTGATTGAATCATCCTATACCCACATGGAAGGTTTCAAAAGATTAAATAATCAATCATTAAAGAATTTCAATTGGAGGTTGTTTAATTCAAATTGAAAATCTAAGTCTAAGATCTAAGATCTAAAGATCTGAAGTTTGATCACTTTAGACTTCTAATTAGAGTTTTGACTTAAGAGTTTCCATTTGTGGTTCTCTTTAAAATCTAAGTTCATAATTAACTATAAAGAGCTTATTAAGGTTAAAATTGACAATTCCAAGTATTAAATTAACACTAAACCCATATTGACCTTCTTAGGTTACTTAAGATCAAGGGTCTGAGTTTTGATCACTTTAGATCTTAAGCTAAGAATTTTACTTAGACATTTCCAATTTCTTTTCTTAGTAACACTTAATTCTTAAGTTATCTTAACTGAACTCATTAATGAGATAACTGACCATTTTTAATTATTAATTTAATAAGTTTAAGGTCAAATGATCTTTATAAGGAATGCTTTAAGATTTAAGTATCTTTATTAAGGACTAAATGAAGATTTCTTGGATTAAGGATCACATTATCACCATCCTTGTTTTAGGACTTCAGAGAACATTTCCCATCTATTTTATAGTGGTTTACTGGAATTTTCAATCTCTTAAAGAACACTAAATCACATTTTGGTCAAAATGACCAAAATACCCCTCTTAAGGATAAAATTGGGATTTTATGGTTTACTTACTCAAATTTGTTCTAATCTATTTTAATGTATTTCATATGACTTAATGAAGGGGGAAACACCCTTAACTTAGGTTTTGATGACCTAAATGATCTTAATTAGCACTAATCACTTAATTAAGCCACTTATGGTGATTAGTGAAATTAAGGCACTTTAAGGCAATCCAACCTTACACTTAGGTTATACTAGGTCTAATAAGATATTAGGAACCATCCCCGCCCAAATCAGAGGCTAAATTAGGGTTTAATTCACTAATCCTTTATTAGGGTGATTAAGGAGTGATTAAAAAAATTAATTCTTCAAAATTACTTTTAAGGGTTTGGAATTGTTCCTTAAGGTACAAGGAGCAATCAGAGCCCTTAATTTTATAAATTGGATAATTATATGATTTTATATGATTTATTTAAGAACAGAGAAGGTTTGGCAAATAATTTTTAATCCAACCATTGGATTTGAGATTTTATTTTATATTCAGATTCCTTGAATTTTTCTAATTCAAATGGTATATTGGATCATACCATTTGGATCTGAATAACTAAAGTTATTCAATTAATTTATTCTGAATGTTTATTTAAATTAGAATCATAGGATTTGATTTATTAAATTCAAAACCATTAAAAAAGTTATTCAATAATTCGATAATAACCGCGGCCCAAAATCCAAAAGGCACGGGTCGGGGGGGGTCGACCCGGCCCAAAATCACTGCCTTCTTCCTCTCGACTGCGCCCGCGGACCAAATCCTGGGGCCAACTTCCAGTCCTGAATTATCCGCACTCCGGTCACGTCACGGCGCGATTTTGACGGCTACACGCTCCCTGACCTCGAACGCGTCAATGGAACTAAGAAGCCCTAACTGGGAAGCTTTGGATCGCTGGATGCCTACTCGGCAGAGATCCTCCAGCTGGCGCACCTGTGAGGAGATAATTCTCCTCACTGAGTCCACGAGTCACCACAATCTCGATCCTTGCACGTTCAGGGATTGACGAGGAAGCGATAGGGCGAAACGTAGAGCTCTGGGGTGGTCTGAATCGCTGAGGTGCTGCTAGGCATTTTTCAGCCGTTCAACCTGCGACTGGTTCAGTCGATTCCAGTCGAATCGATCGAACTGGTCGGGCTCAACCCTCGATACCAGCTCACAATTATTGTCCAAACGTGCTTAGGGCCGAATGGACAATCAATTTCAATTGGAATGCCGATTTAGGCGAACAAGGAATCTCGTTTGGCGGTGCGCACATATGACGAATTCGTCGTCTGGGTCACTGCCAGGCCACGTCTTTTGACTCGATTGCTCACGGAGGAGCTAAGGTAAGATCCTACTCAGCACCTAAGGCTTGCGAAGAAGCGAATCGAGCTGAATCTAGCTCGATAGAGAAGAGGGAAGAAAGGCTGTACCTCAGTTCGAAGACTCGCAGTGAAGGAGGCAATGCAGGCCGTCTCGGAGCCACTTAGAGGTTCCAGGAGCTTTGCAAGGGGGTCTAAACTCCAGACCTCACCCTCTATCAGCAGCTGCAGCAGGTCCCACCGTCTGGTTTGCCAAGAGCTCCAGAAAACTTCAGCCAGCTAGCATAAGGATCACAGTGAGCAAAGGAGCTCACTGTGATTCTTGGGGGGGGTACTTATAGACCGGGAAGATCCTAGGAGTGGAAACCGAAGCTGGGCCAAAGCCTCGGGCTCGGACAAAAGGCTCCTCCAGCCAGCCCAGAATGGGGGTGATCCCACCCTCTAGGTTGCCTTGGCAGGCTCGGCCATAAACGGGAAGGCGCTAACAGCTTTGGGTGACCTGGCGGGAGAGTGGCAGACAAAGTCGACGTGGAGAATTTTTGCTGTCGGCCGAATCTCTGCGAAGATGAAGGGAAACAGCGACCGGGGGATCGGGAGCCGTCTGATGCGTGAAGTCATTGGAGATGGACGGCCTGATGGAGATCTCAGGTAACGGGCGTGCGGATTAAATTCTAGACGTTGGATCCCAGATGTCGATCGTGTGTCTGAGATTCGATCACGGGGCGGAGCGACGCGAGCCATCGGATCCGGCGCTGAGATGCGTGCTAGCGCATCGGGTGACTCGTTGCTATGCGCCGCTGTCGGGACCCCGCAGTGGATCTGGCGCGGTCCCGACAGCAAATCCCACTGAAATATTTTTATTAAATAATTTAATTTAATTAATTAAAAATCATTTAAATAATATTTAAATTATTCAATTTCAATTTAGGGCCAAATGAGCTCCAAAAATTCCCAAAAATTCACCCTTAGCTAATTAGGGTATGAGGAATTCAAAAATGACATCAGATTACAATTTGGAGATCAAAATAATTTAGGTATTTTTTAGGGCTTAAAAATAGCCAAAAATACCAAATTTTCCAATTTAGCTCCGATTGATTTCAAACTTCAAGGTTTAGGTTTAAATGACCCATTGAATCCAATGGAATCAAAATCAAACCTTGGTTTAGCTAAATTAATCAAGTTTTAACTAGGGTAACAACTTAGGGTTGTTACAGGCTAACCCCTCACTTATTATTGGATTAGAATGGAATCCACAATCCACCTGATTAGGGAAGGATTAACACAGAATCAATCTAACAGTTATTATATAAGTAAACGTACAAAGTGCGAAAGCAATAAATGACATCCAAGCATCACAATATAATATAAGTGCAAAATATGGCTCATAATATAAGCATATAAATCCAAATACACGGTCAAGGGTACCTGCATTATTATAACAATTAAAGTTTAAATGAAAAAGGAAATGCAAATGCACTCATCCTCACATACAAATCTAAAGACTATATATGCTCTGGTCTGAGCTGCTGCTCCTCCTCTAAGTATAGCTCCTTCTCAGGTACTGGATCCTCTATCTGCTCTACGCCTGCCATTGTCGGTTTCACAATGTAGGGCCCCAGCCAAAAAAGAGAAAATTTTGTTAGACAATTTATCTAAGTACATTTTAGGCTGATACATTCTTATATGTTTTATAATATCACCACTTTACACATTTTTCCTAAGCAATAATATATAAAGGAGCGACTGGCAATACAATAAGAAAAAGGAAAAGCTATAAATAGCATTTATAACTTAAGCAAAATGAGGCTAAGACATACCTCAAAAGCAAGGTAAATAAGGTAAGGCATATAATATAAGTAACTAAACATGTGCTAAAAGAAAATACTACATCCTAATACATGATGGTGATCAAATGAAATATACAAATTACAATAATAAATCTCAGCAGTGATATATATAAATAGCAGCAAAATCTAACATCCTACTGTATATAAGCTATACAAAGAAATAGCTGGCTGAATAAGCAATACTAAAACATAGCCAAATACTAAAACTGCACATCAAACTCTGTATACTGACTGTCATATCAGAAGACTTGGCCAAACTGGCCCACATATATATACATCTCAATCTGTAAACTTACTGAACATACTGCATGACTGAAGAGGCAGACAATACTTATGTAACATATTTTAGTTATTTTACTTTTGTTTCTATGGACAACTGTTAGAAACAACTAAGGAGTCAAGCACGTCTACAAGACTATACGGGTCCCAAGCCTAACACACTCTCCTCAATGAGAATGTTAGGTATCCTGATCTCATCTTACCCCTATCCATCGAGGCAAATGTGCACCATAATCACCATAAACCTGACCCAAAGACAACTATTATCCTATTATTCTAAGTTTTTATTTTCATGCACAAAATTATCTTATATGAAATGTCCAAGGAAGTAAGCTCAAATATACAAGGAATACATAGCATAAATATCAAAATAAGTAAGGGACTCTACTAATATGGTGATATCATTTGTTTTCTATTATCCATTCTAACTATTCTAAGTTACACAAGTTTAGGATCACCATTTTCCTACTATCGAGTGAAACTTAGAAACTCGTCCTTATAAGTTACAAAATATCAGGACTAGCTAGGTCCTAATATACCAAATCAAAGGCGACTATAAAAGTTGAGTAATAAATCATTACGACCTAATTAATAATTTTAGACGTTCTAACTTAAAACTACTAAACTATAGATTATGGATTAAATGTCACGAGATTGGGATTAATCACATAATCCAAAAAGGATAAGACCTAAGATCTAAGTTTCATTCTAAAAGTGATCTAATAATTTAGGCCAACCCTATTAAGTAATCAAACTTAATAGGATGAATCTCCTATCTTAGATCTAAGGTTAAAAGATAAAATAATCAGAATAAGTTATAAATTCAAGAAAAGTTTAGAAACTAATAAAACCAAGGTTTTACCCATTGGGTAACCTAATTTACCCAATGAATGAACTCTAACCTAAGATCTAGTCCTAATCTTAGGAAGGGTCCTTAAGGTGTAGTGTTTAAGACTTAGAAGAATTCAAGAATCTGACTTAATAGTTGATTTCACTCACTTAGATGTCACTAATACAATTATATTATTGGTTTTAGGGTCTTGAATAGTTAATTAAATGTTAAGAATACTTAGTCCAATCTTAGGGCCAAAATGACTATTTTGCCCCTACCCTAAGGGTCAAAAAGTCAACTTTTGACTTATAGGTCAGAATTGAATTCTTTTAGTTTCAACTGATTCCTTACTGTCTAACTTGAAAATAGACAGTAAGTACATCCAATTCGGATGAGAAATGGATCCTACAAGTCCAAACTAAGGTTCTTGACCTAAGGGTAATTCAATAATTTTCACTCTATTGCAACCTAAATTTTTATGCAGTTTATTGTTGGTGGTTATTCAAGAATTCCATAGAGTCCAAGAACACTGAATTCTAAGTTCAAATAGCTAAGTTATCATCAAGCATATCTACAAGGTCTTATTAATTATACCAATTCAACTAGGACTACTAAATTTGTTATAAACCAAACTATTGAGATTCTTAGTCTATTTAACTTAGTCAACTATATTACTATGTACCTTTTGTCATACTCATATCCATAGTTCCACCACTCTTATATAGATTGTTGACGAGCAAAAGCTTTGCAAGATTAAAAATTAAATGGGTTCTTTAGATGTTAGTTTGTTAAGGAACCTACACACATTATGACTTATGCGCCTTAAGAGATGTGAACATGAGTAGTAGTTTTCATGTGAGTTGAGAGTAGAGGTTACATTAAGAGTGCACCAGTTTTGTATGTTTAAACTTGAGAGGCTTAGAAAGGCATGTAGTCAAATGTGTAAATATGTATATGGTAAGAACTCGTTTCTCTCTCCTTCACTTCTTATATTGCAGATCGATGCTTTACTTATTATATATTGGTTTAGTGTAAGCATACCCAAACTAAATATAGCATATAGGTCCAAATGTAGTGCTCGGGTATGACTCAATTGCAATCTATAAGCTAAAAAAAATAATGTCTTAAACTAAGTATTAACAAAATTCATATTCAATATAACAACCTTTCCTTCTTGATCCATGATTTCAAGCAAGAATGGATGTATTTCAATTAATTGATGAATTAACTTGCTTAATTAAGTGCCTAGTCTCACTTCAACATTTCAATAGTTATGATATCAATCTTGGTTTTACCTAAGAAAATGACAAGATATTACTTGAAGAGGGAATTAAAGACTAAGCTCGTTGTGTTCTTTCAAGCCGCCTAAGGAAAACAATCGCGATCTCCAATTTATGCCAATGACGAGACACATGCGTGTATTTCTAGAACAATAATATATATACAAAGGTTATGTTCATGTATATAATTATGAACCGTTTCCTACAATACCTCTTGCATTCCCTATTTGCACAAGAGAAGAAATATTGCACTTTCCACTTGCGAAGAAAACTTGCATTTTCTAATCGTACAAAGAGAATAATGATTGCAGTTTCTACTCACGAATAGAAAATCACAATTTTTGCTACATAATAAAATTTTCTAAACACTTGAACCTATATTGATTATAATAACAAAGATGATGTACTATAAGCGATAAAAGTGACCATCGCTTATACCAACAAAATATAAATATATATGTATATGCACATAATATATATATATATATATATATATATATATATTCATATGTAAAACTATTGTTATACTATAATGCTAAGATTTTATTTTAATATGATTGCTTTTGCTAGTGTCTTGTTATTTCATAGGATTCTTAACTGAACCTCAAATAAATACAACTATGATTTCAAAGTGTCCTTATCTATTGTTAGAAAATGGCATCATATAAGCAAAGCAAGAGGAGTTCTGGGAAAGTGGGAGCAATCAAGAAATTAGAAGTGACTTTCTTTGTAGAAAACATAAGTTATTTTTGAATTCACCACTATAAGATAGGAAAGGCTTTCTGAATAGGTCAGTGCACCTAGAAAATATTGAATATAATTTGCAAAAAAAAAAAAAAAAAATATAATTGATTCAAGCAAACATAAAATTAGTGGTTCAAGAAATCGAATGTAGAGGAAGATATAACAATGCACCGCATGTAGTTGCAGATAAAACTTGATTCCAATTATCAAACACAACTAACTCATGCAATGAGTGCAGCTAAATATTGCTTGACGAGTTCATGAAAGCAACTATAGAAAGCTGAGAACAAGATCCATCAATCCTCTAAATGAATATTAAGTGGTAATATTTGGTTTTAAAATAGAACAACTATTATAATTAGCTCTTTTAAAGCTGAGTTGGATGAAAACTCTTGATGATATGTGCTTTTGCTGTAGAAGGTTCATGTGTCAGTTTTTTTTTTTTTTTGTTATTACCCAATATGATTATTCTAAAGGAAGATAATAAGGAATAAATGTTTCGCATGCCTGTAGTTTCATATCTTTATAATGATCCAATAATAATAATAAAAATTTATTGCATGTGGAACAAATCATAAAATTGAGATTATCCAGATTAAGAAGAGGAGTTTTATTAATGAATTTTCTCTTTTGTTTTTTTTTTTTATGTGGGCAGCATATTCTCATTTGAAAATTTGAACAATTTCTTTATTATCTTTAAATATGTAAATGCTATAAGCTCACTCAATTTTTCATATGGCCAATAATATCTAGCAAGCACTGGAACTCTTATAATTGTCATTATTATAGAATATATAAATCAAATCCTGGTCAAAGAGAATGCATGCCAACAAGACTAATTGGATATAAAAGCTTCATTTATTTATTTTTTTTATTTCCTAAGTTTGCCATGAGGGCAATTTTGTTTTTCAATCACAGAAGGAGTTTTGTACATCAAAATGACATAACCATTAATAAATCTCATGGCACAATACATCATGGCCAACCACAATGATAGAAGCATTATCAATTAGGCTTGGGTAAATAGTGGGAGCATTGGGTTTGAGTGCATCTGAATCAGCATATAATTATCAAGGCTATTGCATCCTAAAGGCTGATATAATGTGCGGAGAAAGAATATCTAAATGGTCAAATAGAAATAGAAAACAATACATAAGAAGCAGATTTTCTTATTCCCTATTAAGTAAGTGGGTCCGCTGTTATATTGATCATTTAATTTAAGTTCTCATGCAGCTCTTATTGTCCTCAGTTTTCCTTTTATTTCCATTGTGACGCCAATAGAATTCAGCTGAAATTAGACCTTTTTTTTTCTTTTGCTATTTTGCAGTTGCGTTACATTTTTATTTTTCTTGTTGCAGAGAGGCAAACATACCAAGTAGTATCAAAGAACTCTATTATGCAAACATGATCTGTACAATAAGGTAACATGGCAATTTGTACTCAATCAAAAATACAAGAAATATATCAATGGATGATGAGCTTTCCAACAAAGGATGAGGAGTACAAAAGAAACTTAAATGGAAGTTTCAAGAGTAGTAAGGTGTAGGGGTACCTGCTTGCGTCGGATGAAAGATCGGCAGCTCCATGCTGTGCCGAACGGGGAAGGGGGGAGCAGCCGCAGCGCCATTGAGGACGATGGCTGAAGGCTCGGCCGCGAGGAGAAGAGTAGGGGAGCGGTCGACTGAGTGGAGAAGAGACGTTGTCTTGGCTTGCGATTGGAGGGTTCGGTCATGGGGATTCCATCCGAGAGGGAGCGGCGCAGCCCATAAGGCTTCGGCTTTTATCGGGCAAGAATGCGGAGATTGCGAGGAGGCGAGGCGACGGAGACTCCGAGAAGAGGACACGTGGCGCGCGAGAGGCGAGGCGGAAGGTGGGTCGGCCGATCGAGGAGGCGTGCGAGAGGGGAGGAGTTCGTGCGATTAGGGCTTGCTTGATTTTAGGCGAAAGAAGAAAAAAAAGAAAAGAAGAAGGAATATAAAAATATAAAAAGGAATATATAAATATATTTATTTATATTTAATTATATAAATCATAATTTTCCTAATTAAAAAAAATACATAGTTTAATATTTTCCAAAAATTCTCAGAAAATCACCCCTAGCTAATTGAGGGGTGAGGAACGCAATGGTGAAGTCAGATTTCGATTCCGATGAGTTTTTAATTTCCTCATTTTCCGGATATTTAAATATTATTAAGATATTCGTCAAATTTTGACGACTTCCAATTGCCACCAAAACTTCACCCATAGCTAATTTGGGGGCAATGAGCGCAATGGCGAAGTCCATTTTTTGATTGGAGGTCAAAATAAAATAGGTCAATCTCTGAGGTTCCTGAAATTCCCAAAATAAGGATTTGATCCGTTTGACCTCTAGTTTGGACTGGATCTTAGTGGTTGACTCATAATAACTTAAGTAGCACTTATAATTAAGATTAGGACCTTGATTAGTCCTAATTAACTAAGGTAACAACTTGTGTTGTTACATAGACTCTTAAAGTAGCGGCAAAATAGTCATTTTGCCAAGATTGAAATAAGCACTCTTAACATTTAATTAACATTTCAAAATACTAAAATTAATGTTATAATTATATTAGTGACATTTAAGTAAGTGAAATCAACCATTGGATCAGATTTTAGAATTTTCCTAAGTCTTTAACACTACACCTTAAGGATCTTTCCTAAGACTAGGACTAGATCATAGGTTAGAGTTCATTCATTGGGTAAATAGGTTACCCGATGGGTGAAACCTTGGTTTTATTAGTTTCTAGACTTTTCTTTTATTTTACAACTTAGTTTCGATTATTTTGTCTTTTAATTTAATTTTAGGATAGGAGATTCATCCTATTAAGTGTGATTACTTAATAGGATTGGCTTTAACTAGTAGATCACTTATAGAATAAAACTTAGAACTTAGTCTTACCCATCTTGAATTATATGATTAAACCTAATTCTCGTAGTATTTAATTCATAATCTATAAGTTTAGAAGATCTTGATCAGATCTTAGATAGAACGTCTAAATTTACAAAATTAGGACGTATGATTTATTAATTCAACTCATAGTCGTCTATCTGATTGAACTAGATTAGAACCTAATCAATTCTAATCCTTTTTATCTTATAAGGATGAGTTTTTAAGTTACACTCGATAGTAAGAAAATGGTGATCCCGAACTTGTGTAACTTGGAATAGTTAGAATGGTTAAGTAGAAAATAAATGATATCACCATATTTAGTAGAATCCCTTGCTTACTTTGATGATTATTACTACTCATTCCTTGATTTTTGTGTCATATTTCTTTGAGCATATCATATAAGACATTTGATGCATAAATAAAATATTAGGAAAATATGGAGACTCCTTAGATTCCTTGTGAAAATATTAAAGTGATTGATTAAAGATAATAATTGTATGTGTTAGAGCTACCTCTCAGTTATATCTTCTTTGCCTAGTCTCCTTGCTGACACTAGGAGATGACCTTGTTTATATCTTCTTTGCTTAGTCTCCTTATTGACATTAAGAGAAGATCTGTTGTGTTTTCTTTGCCTAGTCTCCTTGATGACACTAGGCGAAAACCTTATATATCTTGCCTTGTCTCCTTGATGACACTAGGGTTATATAGTTTTGCACCTAGTCTCCTTAATGATATTAGGATCCTCTTTATATTCAGTGAGCTAGATTAGTTTTTTTCTATATGGTAGTTAGTACGCAGATATTTATATATATGATTAGTTTTGATATGTTGTTTACTTTTCAGCTATTTTCTTTGTACTGCTTATATATTTCAGGATGTTAGAATTTTGCTGCTATTTATATGTATCACTGCTGAGTTATGTTATCTTAATTTGCATGTATTTTTTTGATCACCAGCATATTAAGGATGTAGTATTTCTCTTCAAGTACTTGTTTAGTTATTTATATTCATATGCCTTACCCAGTTTAGCTTACATTTGAGGCATGTCTTAGCCTCTCTTTTTGCTTAAGTTATAAATAATTATTTATGGCTTTCTCCTTCCTTATTGTATTACTTGTTGCTCCCTTATATAGTTGTTGCTTAGAGAATGTAAATGGTGATATTACAAAACACATATAAAACTTATCAGCTTAAAATGTACTTAGACAATTATCTAACATAAGATTTTTCTTTTTTGGCTGGGGCCCTACATTGTGAAACCGACAATGGCAGATCCTCTTCAGTTGGACGATCAGAAACTTGGTGTGGAGCCATATTCAGAGGAGGAGCCTATGGAAGAAGCAACTGTTTAGTTTTCCTTTATAAGTGAGAATGAACACATTTTACCTTTATTATTTAAACTTAAATTGATGTAATAATACAGGTACTCGTGACTGTGTATTTAGATTCTATGCTTGTATTTTGAGATGTATTTCATTATATTTATGTTGTGATGCTTGGATGTTTCTTATTGTAAATCGCTTCCGCACTCTGTATGAATTCTTATTAAATTACTGAATATTTGATCCTATGCTTACTCCTTCCCTTATTAGGTGGATTGCGGATTCCATTATAATCCAATGATAAGTGAAGGGTTAGCTAGAGTGACACACCGCCCCTTAGCTTAATCTTGTAGAATAATGGGTGGGGCGCCATAAGGCGCCTCTCATGCCTCATGGCCATAGGGCTCTGATCTGTCTCACCTCCCTGATGGTGTAAGGATCGAGCCCTGGTAAATTGATTTACTTTGTGGGAAGTATTCGGTCCCCACAGTAAATTCTAATTAAGGGTCTTGGGTAAGTAAGGTCCGGACATCTCTGGCCACCTCACAAAGGGCTTCTTGGTGCATTTATTGTGCCTCAATCTCCTAGTTGTGTTAGGATTAAATTCGGGTCATGGTGTGGTCGGTGCACCCACAATTTAGGGTTAAACCCCAACTCTAATCAACCAGTGCCGGGTATAAGACGAAGAGGAAGAAGCAACTGTGCAGGTCGGGCTGACTCGTGACCAACACGGTTTGACACTAAAGGGTAATCGGGCCCAGCTGACCTGCGCCTTTTTTAATTGGGCCGCTTCAGAAAAATCAAATTTTAATTAAAAATATTCAGAATGTATTAATTAAATAACTCTATCATCTTAGCTCCAAATCATATGAAATTATATACCATTCTTTTTAGAAAAATATAAGGAATAATAATATATAAAAACATTTTAGTTTTTATAATTTATTTTCTTAATTTTACATAATTACTGCAATGGCTAGATTATCAAATATTAGCACTTATACTTGTCTAAATATTTTGATTTGTTTCTAAATGTTAATCATAGCATGTAGAATGTATTTTTAATGCTCATTTAATTATTTGAAATTAATTTTTGTTAATTATGCCTTAATCCTTAACTTGATTGATTAATAATAATTAAGGTTCTTACATAACCTAATTAGCATGTTATATTCTCGAATTGCTCTCTTGTATATTTAAATCTAATTAGTCAAGTTAAATCTATTTTCTGAACATTATTCATTTATTTAGATGCTAATCACTTTAGAAATGTATTAGTGTTATTTAGTTTTAGTATGCACATGTTCATTTAATAGCAATAATTATGTGTGGCACCCCACTCCTTAAGTCCACAATCATTAGTTTAAGAAGCAGTGTGTCACTCTAGCAAACCCTCACTTATTATTGGATTAGGTCAGATCCACAATCCACTGCTAAGGGAAGGATGTGCACATAATAAATAAGAGAATCAATCACTAAATCTATATATACATACAGAGTGCGGAAGCAAAATGAAATAAACATTACATTCATTCACCATACATCAAACATGAAATAAAATGAAATAGCTTAGAAAATAATAATGTGCTGAAAGTAAACACAGTCACAATACATGTATTATTATAATATTTTAAGTAAATTTTATGAAATGAAATAAATAACTCTCATCCTCATTATGGGATAAAAATGGGAACTAAGTATCTTCTGGTCCAAGATGCTGCACCTCTGCTAAGTAAGGCTCCTCCTCAGGCACAGGATCCTCAAACTGCTCAATATTTAACATTATCGATTTTACAATGCCAGGGCCCCAACTAATAAGAGAAAAATTTTATTAGACAAAATGTCTAAGTACATCTTAAGCAAGTAATTTATTAAGCATTTGTTAATATCACCATTTTACTCTAAACCAAATGAAACATCTATCTAGCATGAGAGCAAGTAAGCATATAAGGGGATGAGGATAAGTTATAAATGTAATATTTATAACTAAGTAAGAATTGAGGCACAAGTACACCTTAAATAAACTAAATAAAGTAGGACATACATATGTAATATAGTAAGTGAAAATACTGAAAAGAAAAATCTAAACTTAAACATGCTGATGATCATTGATATATGCTAATTTAAAATATTAATCTAAAAATACTATATATAATAAGCAGTAAAGTTTAGCATCCTATACATGTATTTATACAAGTGAGCAGGTAAAATAATATGTCTATAACTGATTGAAATAATATGCATCAACATCATAATAAACAGTAAGCTGAAAAACTATAAAAAAAGAACGTATAACTATCATATCAAAAAAAATTGGCCAATCCAGCCGAATATATATATATATATATATATATATATATATATATATATATATATATATATATATATATCCCATAGTCTTTATCGGCTACGGCAATCATATCACAATATAACTGAATAGGCAGATAATACTATGCAAATATCTTTTAGCTATTTTACTTTTATTTCTGTGGACAATTTCAGAAACAACTAAGGAGTCAAGCACGTCTGCAAGACTAAACAGGTCACAAGCTTAATACACTCTCCTCAATGAGTTGTGTTAAGCATCCTAATCTCACCTTACCCTTGTTTATTGGAGTAAATGTGCACCATAATCCATCATAAATTAAACCCAAATGCAAATGTTCTCCTAATATTCTAAGTTTTCACTTTCATGTAATAATATTTTTTTTATATGATATGTCCAAGGAAAATATGCACAAAATTTAAGGAATTCGTAGCACAAAGTCAAATAGTAAGCAAATGACTCTACTAAATATGGTGGCATTATTTGTTTTTTACTTTAACCATTCCAACTACTCCAAGTTTCACATGTTCAGGATCTCTAATTCCTACTATCGAGTATAACTTAGAAGCACGACCTTATAAGTTTTAAAAGGATTAGAACTGATCAGGTTCTAATCTAATTCAATCAAGTACGACTATGGGTTAAGAAACAAATCACAACATCCTGATTAGATGGATTTAGATATTCTACTTAAGATCTGATTAAGATCTACTAAACTATATATTATGGATTAAATAGCACGAGATTAGACTTAATCATATAATCCAAAAAGGATAAGACATAAGATCTAGGTTAAATCTAAATATGAACTAATGATTGAGGCAGATCCTATTAAGCAAATTAGACTTGGATTAATCTTTTATCCTAAATCTAATGTTAAAAGACAAAATAATCTAAATAAGTTGTAAAATCTAAAAACTAATAAAACCAAAGATTTATTTATTGAATAACCCCATTATTAAATAAATGAAATCTATCATATGATATAGCCCTAATCTTAGGAATAATCTTATTGTGAGGTGTTGAATTTCCTAAGGATAAGACTTAGAAAAATTTTGGGGATTTTAATAAATTTGACTTAATAGCTAATTTTACTCACTTAGAAATAAATTAGGTATAGCAATTTGAATTTCTAATGGTAAATTAGTAATTTTCTAAGTTAAGAGGGGTCAAAAAGCTAACTCTTCCATTTGATGTCCAAATTTAGCAAACTTAGTTGCTATAGCTTCCCTATATCACACTAAGTACTTTAACTGGGAGTAGACACAAATTGGATTTCAATTGGTCAAGTTATAACCTAATTATAGTTAGTGGTATTTTGGTCATTTCTAATTTTTCTAGAGTTCAAACCTAAATAGTATTTTAGATTATTGTATGCACTGAAATTTTAAGCTATCAAGCACTTTAAATTTTTGAATTTGGAGTTCGGATGACCAAGTTATGGTCATTTTAATATTTCTGGGTGCCATAGCGCGTTGTAGCGGACCCAAATTCACAATTTAAGTGATATAGCGGACCCTACAAAAAACTTGGGCATTGCAACACACTGTAGCGGACCTAAAATTGCAACTTAGGCGCTATGGCGCGCCATAGCGAACCCTAATACAAAACTGGGGCGCTGCAGCGCGCTGCAGCACCAGACGTTGATTTTGCCTGTGCGAAAATAGTAATGAGTCAACTTTCAGGCTTAATTCCTCTCAACATATAGCACTTCACGTGCAGCACCATATACCATTATAAAGATCTTTTCAAAACCTTTCCATTTATACCTAAATCAGCACCAAAATATTAAGTTATCAATGTAAATCATGAGGTTAAATGACTAGATATGCAAAAAAGAAAACAAAAAGGATAGATTTATCTTCCTAAAATCACAACCTTAATGAGCTCTAATGAACTCCACACCTTAAATACAAATTTCTAAGTATGCAAACTAGGCATAAGAGTGAAATGAAGTAGCCATTAAATATATTCAATGGGGGAAAGGAAGTACCTTGGTCTTGCAAATGGGGATTCCTTCTATGGATCCTAGGAAACCTGAGAGTTTGAGGGCTGGGGAACTTCTCTTTAATCAGCTAGCACAGCAGAAATTGGAAGAGGAGAATGGACTTTGGCTGGGTATATGAGGGGGGAAGAGCTGAGAGCCAAAGGCTCTCTTAATAGGGGGAAGAGGGCTGCCAATGGATGGGATGGATGGAGTTGACCCAACCCACTTGGTGAGATAGGAGAGGCGCTGGCAGGAGATAGGAGGGGCAAATTAGGCTAAACATAGTAGGGAGCTGAAGCGAAAGAGGGCTCAGCCAAGTTTGGGTGGCTGTGGGTCCCACCCAGGCAATGAAGAAGGAAGAAGATAATGAATATAATTTAAGAAATTAATTTAATTAATCTCAAAAATCATATTTTAAAAACTTCTCCAAAAAATCCCAAAAATTCACCCCAAGCTAATTTGGGGGTGAGGAACGAAATGATGAAATCGGATTTTGATTCGACGATGATTTATTTTTCTTATTTTCTAATTAATTTAAATATATTAAAATATTCAAGAAAATTTGACAACTTCTGAAAAATCCCAAAATTTCACCCTTGGTTAATTTGAGAGTGAGGATCGCAACGGCGAAGTCGGATTTTAAGTCTGACGAGTATTTAATTTATTAATTTTTGGGTATTAAATATTATTAAAATATTCGTCGAAATTTCGACAACTTCCGATTAAATCGAAAACACCACCCCTAGCTAATTTGGGGGCAATGAGCGTAATGGCAAAGTCCGATTCTTGATTTAGGTCAATTTAGATAAGTCAATTTTTAGGGTTTCTGTATTTTCTAGAAATCAAGATTTGGTTCATTTATCCTCGGATTTGAACTTGGTCATAGTGGATAACTCATAATGACTTGATTATCACTTAGAATCAATATTAGGACTTGGATTAGTCCTAATCAATAAGGGTAATAACTTGAGTTGTTATATCATATTAGTAAATTCATAATCTAGTTTAGACATCTTAGATCTCTAATATCTCAGAATTAGGTTGAAACCCTAATTAAGCTTATATAATATAAACATAAACCAAGAAACTCATTTTGTACCTTCTTATTTTGCATGTACTTAGTTAACACTTGCTGATTTGACATTTACTCTAGGCTAGTAAATTAGAAGATTTAAATCTAATAATAACTCATGTAATTAATCATCTTGATTTAATCTTAAGATTCTTAATTTTCTCCTAAACAAGATAACTAGCATAGATTAATTCTCACTAAAGCATGATTGATTTACAAATAATTAATTCCTATGAGATTTAAGATCTTACCATATAATTGAAGTTTTTGGTTGAATTAGAATATGGAGATTTACATACTTGACTTTTTACATCAAAATCATATGATTGAACTTGTGAACTTACATGGGGTTTCATCACCTTGAATTCTTAGAATTAAGCTTGTGATTTAAATATGATAATTAGCAACATTAGATCTTTAAAGTATTAAGATAGTTATAAGCTTAAGTAAATACTATATCTTTAATAGGGTTACTTTGAGGTATGAAGATGTCTTATTTGTCTCATTTTGAGATAGGACCTTAGATGGACCTTAACAACCTTAGAAGATTATTCTTATGCCTTGTAATATGATAACCTAAAGAGGCTTAGACTGAGGTATCTTTTATACTATACAGGCCCAAGCTTGTAGCCGCTCGATTGGATTTCGATCAAACCCAATTGATGATGCAATACAATTCAATAATTAATGGAATAGCATTTAAGGCTTTTCCAGTGCTCAATGCAGTGCTATGTACTTAGGTGAGAAAGTACCTGTTGGTCATCTAATCGTTGATTCCGTTAGAATGCAAATGCAGGTGTAGTTCATTCCAAATCCAATATGACACTGTTGGAGGTTCACAATCGGTTCTGGAAGTTTCAACCGGCAATCAGGACTTGCCAAGTGGATTTCTACATGTGCCAGTTTTAATTTCTAGAGCTGGATTCATCGATTCTCTGGTAGAATAAGAAGAAGACGAAGAAGGAAGAGGCATCAAAGGCTCAACTTTCTCTGATTAAGCACGGGAGGGAAATATAATAGCTGCGAGAGGTTGGTAGAGGCGCGGAGGATGGTGGGGGATAGATCTGGTAGGAAGGATGACAACTAGCAGTCATAGTAGAGTAGAGGTAGGAGACCACTATGCATGCGAGTTGCGTGCTAGGCGTAGCTCGGGGACAATAGGGCATTGTGCCCTATTGATCTGGGCCGCAGGATCAGATCAGGCAGCCCAGATTGATCCCACTTTAATTAAAATGACTAGTTGGTCCTCATCCATTGGATCTGATATCTGATCCAATGGCCATCCCCCACTTGGGGGTCGCATAACCTGCCTGGCAGGGGCTGCCCTATTCGGATCACTTAACCGTGTGACGATCTCGATTAACCCAAATCGCATGGTTCAGATGGCAGTTAAAATTATAATTACTGTTGGAATTAATTAAATAATTAAGTTCAAAATTTAAATTTCATAATTCAACCAAACGAACTCTGATAAATACTAAAAATTTATATTTAGCTAATTTGGGTGCTAGGAATCCAAAAATGCGATCGAATTTTTTATCCAATGTTAATTTAATTATTTTATTTTTTCTTAATTAATTAATTAACTAAAACTAAGGATTAGTCCAATCGATCTCTAAATCAAACCAAAATTTTGGGATTTGCTTATAATGACATTTAAAGACTAATGGAAGAGGTTCAAGACCAATTAGACTAAATTTAGCCTAAGTAATAATCTCGAGTTGTTACAGAGACACTTATGCTGCCCACACTAATTTTACTGGAATGTATGAGTAACTAAGTAGTCGCACATACGATTGTGCCTCAAAATATCAAGAAATAATGATAATTGTTCAGAGTACAATACTAATATATGCAAATATTTATCATAGAGTGTGAAAGATATAAATAAGTATATGTAGACATACATCCATTACATTCAAGTAATATAAAAGAATAGTATAAATTATGCATCTCAGATAATATAATACTGAAATAAGAAACATAAAATGCTAAATTTAATTATTACAGACTCAAGTGTAATGGAAATAAAGATATTGAAAAGCTTAAGATTGCTCTCTTTCAAATAAAAGAGCAACTGTAAAAGAAAGTAAAATTAAAAATCATTCTCTCTCTCTCTCTCTCTCACACACACACACACACACACACACACTCTCTCTCTCTCTCTCTCTCTCTCTCTCTCTCTCTCTCTCTCTCTCTCTCTCGCGAATCTGCTATGGGGTGGGGGGGGGGTTTGGCGTTCACCAACGATGGAGGTGGGAAGGTGGGCAGAGGCGATGATGCCAGCTTTGCTTGTGTAGGAGGCTGAGGCTTGGAGAAGGGGTTTGGTCTGTTAGTGAAAGAGGAGGTTCGTGTGACAACCCAAATTTTTAGTAAAGAAAAATAAGTGAATTGTTAACTCAATCATGATAAATCATGATCCCATGTAAGTTCAAAATTAGATCAAACCAATTATATCATTAGAAAAAGTAAATTTTTGTGATCATAACGCTCAAATTTAGAGGCAATTTGACCAGCTGATATTTATATATTAATATTTTAAGTTTTTAAATACAATAAATTAGGAAAATAAAATATAAGTTCAAATTCAAAAATTTTGATGTCGTTGGATTTGTTATAATAAAATAAGCTACACAAAAAATTTCATCAAATTTTGAGCATCAAATTATTTAAAATTAAGTTTTGAAATTTTTATCTTCAAAAATTAACTAAAAGTAAAATATAGCTTCGAATTAAGAAAATTTTGATCGACAATGTTCGCTCGTCAAGACGGACCTCCGGATCATTTTTCGTCAAATTTAGAAATTGGACTACGAAAAAAATGTAATGACTATTTTATATTTTTTTTGTTTCCCTATTTTCAAATAAAATATAAGTTCAAATTCAAAAATTTTGATGTCGTTGAATTTGTTATAATAAAATAAAGCTACACAAAAAATTTCATTAAATTTTGAGCATCAAATTATTCAAAATTAAGTTTTGAAATTTTTATCTTCAAAAATTAATTAAAAGTAAAATATAGCTTCGAATTAAGAAAATTTTGATCGATAATGTTCGCTCGTCAAGACGGACCTCCCGATCATTTTTCGTCAAATTTAGAAATTGGACTGCAAAAAAATGTAATGAATATTTTATATTTTTTCGTTTCCCTATTTTCCTCCTCCCCCCCCCCCCCCCCCCCCTTGCCACTTTTCTTCCCCGTTGGATACATGCCTTACTAGGGCACACAACAGGGGGCAAGCCCCCCCACTTCGGGGTCGCATAACCTGCCTGACAAGGGGCTGCCCGACCACATGGCCGACGGGCAATCCCTCCCCTACCCTCCCTTGGCCTATAAAAGCCCCCCCTCTTCCCTCTTCCACCCAAAGTTTCCCACTCCTTCTCCTCGTTATAATTAAATAATATATATATAATTCTCTCTCTAACATTTCTATTTTTATTATTATTTTATAAATATAAATAATTATAATAATAACATTAATGTTATTATTATTATTATTATTATTATCATTATTATTACATTATTATTATAATATAGTTATTATTATATGTATAATAATAATAATAATAATAATAATAATAATAGTAACACCATTTTTATTATTATTATCAAATATTATTATAGTAACTATCTCTTATATATTATATTATTTTATTATTCTCTCAATATTATTATCTTATAATAATAATCATAAGTATATAATCATACTTATTATTCTTATTATTATTATTATGTAAGCATAATACTAATAATATTATTATAATATTCTCTCTCATCATTTTTATTTTATTATTATAATAGTAATAAGTATACTATTATACTTATTGTTATTATTATCGTATAAAATAATAATGATAATAGTAAGATCATAATAATTAGTATTATCATCTTATTATCATCTTAATATTCTCTCCCTAAAATAAGCATATGCGCATAAAATTATTATAAAATTAACAATATTATTTACTCCATATTATCATATTCTCTCACTAGGTTGAATAATAATAATATATTTTATGTATAAATTATCTTATAAATAATGATGATGATAATAATAATATATTATTATAATTATCTTATATATATATATATATTATTCTCTCTCTAATATTTTTATTTTCATTATTATCTTATAAATATAAATAATAATAATAATAATAATAATAATATTATTATTATTATTACTATTATCATTTGTTATCACAATTTTTCTGCCATCATTATTCTTATTATTATCTACATTGCCATTTTTTTTTGTCACCTCAATCATCCTCTTATTTTACACACATATTTGCAAACAATTAACTTAGCAAGAAATACAGGTACCAAAATATTATAAAGTATATTATATGCTAATTTTATTACATGCTACTTCTTCATTTTGAACCTCAAAAATTCTATTTTTGAAAATTGCTATTGAATTTATTATCACTTTAATAATGTTTGTCGCACATTTTGAGAAATATTATGATATTTTTATGAAGCTATCGTCAAAATAAAGATTTTGAAAAATAATATTCTTTATTATTAGACCTAGATAAGTACTGGATTATGCAAACCCACTAGTGTTATAAGGAGATCTTACCATTTCCTTGGAGGGGGTTAATATTAATTAAGTGAAATATATGGAACAAATTACTAGATCAAGTAGGCATACCTTGATTCCTCCCGTTCTGTACACTACTGCCTAAATAAAATACAAAATTTGATAGCAATATGTAAGACATATTTTCAATATCTTAAAATGGTGACAATTATCTATTGTGACAGTAAATGAATTGTTTATTTGACAATTATACAACATTACTTATTCTATATTATCGCACACTGATCTTTATTTTGCAGAATATATATATTATAAAGTTTTGAACATTGTTCTATCATACTAATATTTGCTTCATTGTTTACAGTCTATATATGATGTAATTAATGATATCAAAGTACCTAGAGTATTCTATAACGGATGTTCAATATGGACATTTTCATTTTAAATGTCATGTCAAATTTTTGAGAAATAACTAAACTAACCATGAGATATTCAACTGCTGCACTTTTATGTTATTTTTCACTTTTTGCTATCTATTTATTCGAATAAAGATAGTTGTATTGATGTAATAATATTATAAGATATTGAAATAAAATATTTTTTTCGTATTTCAAATTTGGATAAATGAATGTATGCGATAAATTATATTATTATTTTAAATCCTAACTACAATCCTCAGCAAGTCAGAGAAACCCCAAATCTCGTGCCCTTGCTGACTCGAGAATTAGTGGATGTCACAGTTCGACCCATTTTTATGGAGTAGAATAAAAGGAATAGAGAGGAAGGATGGGGAAGGGAGAGATCAAGGCCGTCAGTCACGCTTTTTTGTTTGATTTTCAAATTTAATAAAACTTGTCCAGCAGGTGCATATTGACAAGATGAGCATTCTTGCTCTAAAATTTTTAGTCTGGGCTTGTATATTATTTTATTTTAATTCTTGAAGATTATAAATTATAAATTTAATTCCAGTTAATCAAATTCTCCAAATTTGATAAAATTGTAAGCTTAACCTTATATTATAATATCTCAACCCAACGACACCAAAATATCTAGATTTAGACTTATATTATAATTTTTATAATTTCTAAAATTTAAATTTTAAATTTTAATTTAAGAGTAACTGTTATCTAGATTGCTCTCAAATATGAGCATTATAATCACAAAAATATACTATATTTAATGGTATATTTAGTTTGATTAAATTTTGTAATATCAAATAAACTTGATTTTGGTTTAATTATATCAAATTTAGTCTTAATTAGCCTGTTAAGCACCTCATGTCATTACAACACCAATAAAATGGTAGGTGTAACAACTCTAAATTGTTATCCTACTAATCTATAGTCTAAGTAATCATTAATTTTGATTCCATTACATATAGAACATTAAATTGAATCTATCCTGAAAATTTGAAGTTCATTGGATTTCTCTATGTCCAAATTGATATTTTGATCAATCTAAATGCCCTAGTTTAGACCCAAAATATTTTGATCTCAGAATTTAATTATGATTACATTTTTTAATTCCTCACTCTTAAATTAGCTAAGGTGAAAGTTTGGTGCAATTTGGAGTTCATTTAGACAATAATTCAAATTTAATTAAACTGGTCTAATTGCACTCTAGGGCTCCTAACAATTTTAAATTGCAAGTTTACCTTCCAACGGTCGGGATCCGCTGTCAGGACTGCGGGGGATTCGCTACGGGACCCCGACCGCGGTTCAGCATTGGTGATGCGTGGATGGCGTCGCACGAATCCTGGCATCTTGATCTAGCAGTCCCGATCCCGCGTTTAAGTGTAGCCGATCTACCGTCGAATCTTTTCCGTAGATTGAATGGCCGTGAATCCTTCCACGTTCGTTCATTGATAGGACCATGATCAGGCCGTCCACTTCTAACTAATGCATGCTCAGTCGATACTGGGCCTATCTCCCACTGTGGATCGTCGTCCCCAAATTTCTCGAAGGATCTCGACAGCTTCTGCTGTCAATGCTGGCGTGGCAGTACGGAGATCTTCCCTGCTCCCCACTACCTCTCTATCCTTAACGGCTTGGCACCTCGATCTTCTGGGTCTGCCCTCGCCTAACCCCGGCCCAAGTCCTTCAGTCCTCGGGCCATTCCAATGGACTGCCCGAGATCCTCACCACTCCTTTCCTAGCTATAAATAGCCAGGGAACTTCTCTAAGGTCTTCTTTGCTAAGTCTGGACCTCCACCTGAGCTTAATTTCCTTTTGTTTTCTTTGGAGCCTCTCTACAACCTGTCAGCAATCCAACTCCAGTCTCAGTCCAGTAAAAGGGTCAGGCTAGGTGTTCAAGCCCCCTACAGCTTCATCTGGACCTGAGGAGCTTGTCTGCCATAACCCCAGTTCCTGGATCAACATCTATTTTCCATAGTTAGCCGACTTCGTCCTCCCAGCTATCCAGGTACCCCCCCTTCTATCTTGAACCGAGTCGAGTATACTCGGTTCCTTCTTCCAGTGCCCCCTGATTTTACTCTTAGTATAGGCGATTGTAATGCATAGGCTTTAGTGGCTCTGGGTCAGCCCGATCGATCGTATCGATCAATCGGACTGCATCACGTAAAGAGTCGGGTGCCCGAGTAAGGTCCCATACTTTTAGTGGTCCTCGAGTCAAGCCAGTTTGGGGCTTGGGTGCGCCTTGTCACACTAAATGTGTAGCCAATAAGCCCCAAGCCTGGCGAGCCCTCGGTGGGGAGTATCGATCCCCCACATCAGTGGCCATGGGAGGTTTTGGGTTCTATCAATGCGTCTTGGCATGCTGATGGAACCCCGATCCATCAGAGTCTGCGAGGTGATTGGGGAGGTGAGAATTCAGCCAATTGGGGTAACCCTAATCGGCTAGCTCTCGGGAAGGCATCGGGAGGAAGAAGGCGCAAAGTGCGGGTCAGGCCAACCCGTGACCCGCGCTGTGCGACAGTGCTGGGCCATCAAGTCAAGCCGACCCGCGCATTTTGTAAACGGGCCAGGACCCGTTTTAAATTAATTAATTTTTATTTTGAATTATTTTCCTTAAGGAAAATAATTCAATTATTCAAATCATATGAAATTATTTAAATAAATAAACAGAATGTATTAATTGAATAACTTATAATCCACTGGTCCAAACCCTATGATATTATATATGAAATTGATCAGAAAATTCACAGGGATCTGAATATAAAATATTATTGAACATCTAATGGCTAGATTTTTTATTTTTACCTAATTATTGCAGAACTTGATTATGGTTGATTAGCAATTATACTTACCCAAAGTGCATTTTTAGGGTGCCATTAGTCTCCTTATAAGAGTAGAATGAATCTGCTAAGTGATTTATTTTTCTGATCTCTGTATTTCAATTTATGCCTTAATCTTGTTAAACTATGATTAGTAAAAATTAGGGTTTATAGATATTGGATCTTAGCAAACTTAGTTTCTAATTAATTGTATAATTAAATAGAACTTATATGTCAATTTATATAAAATTCTAATGGCTAGATTTGTAATTATGTGCTAATCCTTTTAGATTGAATTAGGGTTTGATTAACATTAATTACTTTCTATTTTTATGAATTTTTCTATTAATATGCTTCATAACAGTAAGGTAAATGTATGAAAACAATGTATGATAATTCATGACGTATAAATTGAAAAATCCTAAATTTGAAGAACTTTATCATCATAATTAACTTAAGAAGTCTTAAGACTTTGATCAAGCTATTAAGATGATCTAGGTCTAAGATTGCCACCAATAATATATCCCAATTTCATTGATTTGATATCTAATTTATAAATAAATACTTGATCTTAATTAGGCATGAGTAAGGGGTTAAATCCTAACCTATTTGATTAAGATCCAAACTCTTAAATCCTTAAATAAATTGACTTGATTATAAGATAATGAAATTAATATTATTCTAATAATGCATCTAATTTGGTATTGATCTTAAACATTTGAATTAGACATGTTAAGGTATTGATGAATTTATGTGATTGATTAATCTGAATTTAAACTTTAGATCCTTGATTTTCTCCTAAATAAGACTACTAGCATAAAGAGATAATATAATTAAATTGATTTAATAATTGATCTGACTCTAATAACATCCTTGATTTAAATCCCATAATATTAGGATAAGATATGATCAGATGACTTAATCATCTGATCTGATTACTCTAAACCTAATTATTAAATAGAACAAAAAATATTAGCTTTAGAATTAAGGGTGTGAGATCTTAAGTATCTTAGCGTAAGATTATCTCTGAAATATTTTAAGGACCTAAATTTAAATATACATTAAGGTAGGAGAATTTTTGTATAACTCATTGAGGTAGAAGCTTAGATTATCCATTAACCTTAGAAGTTTATCTTAACCCCTCGTAGTAGAAATCACTTAAGATATTATAATGACACTTTGTCTTTGTGGTAGAATCTATATTTTTAGTGATCCTTAATCATCTTTTTGAACTTTGTATAAGATTTACCTATTTAGCATATGAATTGATAGTCTTGATAAATCCTTGTTGATTAAATAAAGCTATTTGAAACTAGACCATTGGTTGGTGTAGTATTGTATACCCATAGTACTAGTTTTCTTTAGTAGTATTCATGATTTGTTGATTCACTCCAATAGGAACTTATGAGTAGGTGCTATCTCGAGGGATTAAATGAATATAGTCATATTATAGTAAATCTCTCAAGACTAAGAGTGTATTAAATAGGTACTCATTCCTTAGTTTGATTGAAGTACAAATCACCAACAGGCGTTGCCTCCTAGCAAAGACCACTTCAATAGGTGTGGCTCAAACAAACTAAGTAATTAGAGTTACCTCCTTTAAGACACTAAGTGTGATTATGAGTAGGCATCTTAATAACTTAGCTTGAGATACAAATCACCAATGGGCGATGCCTCCTATCAAAGACCACTTTGTTAGGATAGCTTAATCAAACTAAGTGATAAGAATCACCTTTCTTGCAACGGTGCTGAATGTGTGTATTCAATCATCCCATCCAATAATCATTAAGTAAATCTTCAACTTTAACTAATTATCATTCTAAAAGCTAGGAGTCAAAATCCTTTTAGCAGTATTCTACATATGGAGACCTTGAATTCATCATAAGTATTCAAATTTTTTATAGATTTGGGATTTCCTCATATAGCATAGAAGCATGGGAATAAACAAGAGTATGAGCATAATAAATAATTCAGTGGTGACATATGAGTATTAGTGATAAATTATGGATTACAAAATATTGCATACATTAACTTGGGAATTTCATGATGCTTAGGCATCAGCGTACTGTCTTCCCAACTGGGTGTATGCATATATTTGACTGTATGACTCATAGCCTTCAGTGATAGTTCTGTTACATACCATGGTATACCGTGTTGTGACATATTTGGGTGCATCATTTCAATGACATATAGTACAACATTGGACATTTTCACATTGATTTCTGAGCATTTGATATTTACATTTACTTTCAGTATTCAGTTTCGATGAAATTTTACCTTGCTTAGTCTTTACAGTTTTAGCTATATTGTGCATTTACTATTATGTTCTATAGTCATGTTTACTTTACTGTCTATTGCATTTACTTTAGAACTGTTTAGTTAGTTGCAATATGTTAGACTTTTTGTCTAACACGTGGTACTTTTGGGATCTGGCAATTTGCTAGATCCCGAGCAGCATGTGGAGATAGGGCAGGAGGACCTATAGGAGATCTAGGATGAGTACGTGGAGCCTTAGTGGATCAGCCTTCCACCTTTTACTTATTGCTTTATTTTCAGTATTTCATATAGACTTTACTTTTCATCTTTAAAATTAGTTTGTAATTATATTGGATGTATTTTACTTTTTCTTTTCTAAGATGAAGGTTTACTACTATTTTATGATGAATACATTCTGGATGTTTTGCTTTAACTTCCGCACTCTGTTATACTACTATACTTTGTATTGTGATGTGATCAGCATACTGTAAATGCTTATATATTGATAACTTATATTGGACTTATATTTACCTCTTTAAATCTAATGTATGTATTAGTCTAATACTTAAGACAAATAATCTACTCTTATCTTAAGTATTGACTCTCGATCCTACTCTTAGGTTCGAGTCAGTAGCCTTCAGTGTGGCTCAGGTCTTTTAGCCTATTCTGGGAGATGCTCATTTCCCCGAGTAGCGCACCGCTCCGCTGTCAATCTGATATTTAAGTTGTACCTTTTGCGCGCGGCGACGGGGCGGGGCACTACAGTAAGCCAGGAAAATCTTCAGGGAATACATCTTCAAAGACTCTAACTACTTTTATAGCAGAAATAGGAACTTCTTCTTTACTACTACACATCATAATTACTAGAAAGGACATACAACCCTTGCACACTAATTTCTCCACTCTGAGTGCATTAATTGAAGAACTGTTGGTGCTGAACCTCCCTATAAATGTTTCTGATGCATCTGGAGTTTGTAAGATAATCTTCTTCTTTTGAAATTTATGATGGCATTATACATACTAAGCTAATTTATGTCTAGTATGATATCAAAGTTCGCTATAGGTAATACAATTAATTTGGCTTAAAAAGTATGATTATTTATCGGCACTTGAATGTCACAAAATTTGGCTACACTAAGTTGGGCTCCAGATGGGAGTCCAACATTTAAGGTTTTTGCTAGTTTGTAGGAATATAACTCTAATCTCTTAGCAAAGTTTTTGGAAATGAATGAGTGGCTAGCCCTAGTATCAAACAATACCTTACAGAGCTCATCTTTAATGCATATGGTGCCTAATTTAATCAAATTTAAACAAAAGATATTTAATAAAAGAATATAATATTGTAAGTAAATGAGTTATTAAAAGCATGTACCTAAAACTACATTGTTGTCCTCGGCTGCCTCAATAGGGGTAAGATTATACACCCTTGCTTTTACTACAGGACAGTTATTTACTAGATTGACCATTTGCAGATTCTGAGCTGGGGGTCTAAAAGTAGACTGAGCTTTAGCTGGAGTTTGTCTCTATGCAGGAGGAGGTGGCATGAGAGCCATCTTTGGTTCTCTTGTATTAATAGGAGTAGCCTAGGATACTTGATTCTGACGGTTCTGATAAATCAACACCCCATTAACTATCTTATTAGCTTTACACTCTCAGTATCCATGACCTCGTCGGCCACAGGTAAAACAAACTCCACCAAAATGGTAGCACTTACCATATGGATGAGGTTTATCACATTCAGTAGCTTGCTCAGATGTTTCAGAAGCTTCCATCTGATACACTCTTCCCTGATTGGGGCGGTGTTGCTTGAAACCTTGTTGCTGATTGTTCATGTTAAATGCCTTTTGTTTCATGTCTTTCACTGATTGGTGATGCTCCACCACCCTGGCTACTTCAACTAGCCTTACAAAATTAGTATGCTGAAGTGGGACTACGTGGTCCTTAGTGGATTCACAAAGTCCACTTTGGAACATATAGCATTTATCAGCTTCCGTAGGTGCGAGGTGTGGAGTGAAATGAATAAGTCTTCAAAATTCAGTAACATAGTCAGCTACAGATCGACTCCCTTGATTCAATCTTAGTAATGAGTCACCGATGATATTTTTAGCTGACGGTGGCATGAATGTTTCTTTGAATGCCTCTACGAACCAGCTCCACTCTATCTCTTCTAACTCAAACTCCTTGAAGCATGTTCCTCTTAGTTGTTCCCACCAGTACTCTGCATCATCTTGAAGCAGGTTAGTAGCCAATTTTACTGTCTGGTTGTCTAGATACCCTATACTTGTTAAACTCTTTTCTATAGATTTCAACCATGCCATGGTATCTATAGGGGATAAGGATACATTGAATGTGGGTGGCCTTAGTCTAAAGAAGTTGTGTAATATCCCATCACTGGATTGTCTGTTGTGGATAAAGTGGGCTGTGGGAGATGTAGATGAGGTGCTGGTATTAATAGACGGAAGAACAGACACCAACCTTTGTATGGCTAATGCCTGTTGGTTCAGTGTATCCATTATACTTTTCATAGAGACTAATTCCTCCACATTATTTTCATTAGATATCATAACATCATTATTTGAAGCTATTACATTATCCATTGGAACTTTATTAGTGGGAGGAGTGCCAACTGGCACATTGTTGGGTGAGGTTGCTGGATTCATTTCTTGAAATCAAAATAACTATCTTTTAGATTTATATTGAAACATAAGACTTTTATTAACTTTTCATTTA
This sequence comes from Gastrodia elata, assembly GCA_016760335.1. Lineage (NCBI taxonomy): Eukaryota > Viridiplantae > Streptophyta > Magnoliopsida > Asparagales > Orchidaceae > Gastrodia > Gastrodia elata. The sequence goes on along the minus strand of CM028674.1, from coordinate 23,931,972 downwards.
TTTATTATAAATAAAAAGACACAACATGCCCATTACATCATAAAATAGACTTATATTAGTAGTCCCACCCTATACATTTAGTAGAAAATGCTACACGGAAGTCCTCATAGGTAAGTTCACGATGTTCTTTTTGAAGTTTCTTGAATAGACTCTCGTATGAGTCAATCCACCATTCTCTTGCCTGATCTCATAGAAGACATAATACTACATCTACTTTAACACTATCTGGCCATTCCATAATACTAAAAATGTGATCCACCCTTGCGAGCCATTCTTTAGCTAAAATTATAAAGTCAAGCCCTCTATACGTGCCTTCCTTTAGCAACTTGTTCAGTATTTGAGTTCCTTGGTTAGATACTCCTTCTATGGATCTCCCTTGCTTTAAACCCAATTTAGTTTTGCATTTCTAGATGATCTCAAATTCTTGTAAGTACTTCATGAACCCATACTTAATTTATCCTTTATGCCTACAATTATAATCAAATACCTTTAATTTGTTGAGCATATATATATTATTATTTAGATATTTATTCTTTAGTATTTAATATGGTTTTCTCATTCCTTACTTTACTCTGAGTTATACTTATAATGATATGGATATTGTCTCACATATTCATTTAGTGATGAAGTGGCAGAAGAATAATCCATTAGGTAGAAAGGAATACAACTTCTAATTTGATACTTTATGGAACTCTCTGTTACCAACTGTGGCAGCCCGCTCCCCGCCGTGGTCCTGTTAACATGACTACGGTGGAGAGGTCACATAAATGGCAAGGTCCCTACTTATAATTAGATTATGCACACATTCTAATCCATCATAATTAAGGACTTTGCCATTCTCAAAGTAAATTTTCACTAAATGAAAGATACATGAAAGTAAAGTGCGGAAGCAAAGTAATATACATCCATTCATTACAATATAAAAAGAGGTAAACATTCAACTCATAATAAGTAAAGCAAGAAAATAAAGATTTAACATGTATTATTATAATATTAAATAGTTTATAAGAATTGAAAATAACACTCAGCCTCACAATGCAATGAATAAAAGAAACTAAGTCTAAGGATATTCAAGTTGCACGCTCCTCCTCTAATAGTGAGTCAGTCCTCCAAAAGATCAACTACCTCAAACAACTCTGAACCTATCATTATCAGTTTCATAATGATAGGGCCCCAGCCAACAAAAGAAAATTCTTAATTAGATAAAATGTCTAAGTATATTTTAGAGTAATCAATTTATTATGTTTATTAAATACCACGATAAACAAGTTAGCACAAAAGCATATAAGTAGGAGCAGAATGTGTAAGAAAGAACAGGGTAAAGCTATAAACAACTAGTTTATAACTTAAACAACTAGAAAGTAAGCACATACCTCCTCCATAGTGACTGCAACAAGGTCAGGTAAGTAAGAAAAGACTAAAGCAAAAGACTATAAAGAAAATATACTCTAGACATGCTTAAGGATTGTGGCGACCGGGGATCAAAGTTCGAGAGTCTCAAAAGAATGATTCATACATTGAAAATATACATTCATAAAAGTAAAAAAATTAAAATACATAAATGTCCATATTTACATTTAGAGCCATTCATATATGAATTTACACACTTTAATATTTACAATACAGATTACACATCCTTATTTTTCTCACATCTTTATTTCTTCTCTCTTTTATTACTCGGGCAGATCTTCAAGTTTTAATTTTCAAAACCTGGAAAATATAGTTACCAGTTAGGTAAGAGTATGTAAATCATTCTTATAAGAGTAATTTTAGCATCCTATAATAGGTATGAATCAAATATGGAAATGAATGTGATATCTGTATAACATATATGAAAGAAAAGTAAAATTTTTAGCTTTAATAATTGCCCTATAAATTAGCTGTGAAATTCAATATAAATGAAAAGCATGAAATAAATAAATTTTATCAAAAGCATTTGTAACATAAAGTCGAGTCCATAAACTCCTAAGCCCAAATGGGTAAACCCATAGGCATAACCTTTAGGAAGCTTTTCTCACTACCCATTAGTGGCTTATTCAAAAATTAGAAACTGATGGTGTATCTTTCCTCTGGATTTGCTCACTTCCTAATAAGGGCTAAATCCCTCCATATGACTCCCAGGGGCTGCCAGCAGGCCCAATCTGTACAAATTCTCAGTGTTGCTTTCCATCCTCCAAAGATAAACACCACAATAATATATACCACATTTCATCTTTTTATTACATACTTATTTGATAATATTCTTTTGCAGATTTATAAGCAGTAAGTAATTTTGGAATATAAATAACACTCAAATGAAAATTGCTCAAATAATAATACTGAAATAAAACTTATAAGTAGATTTACGTACTTGACTATTTTGATAAAATCACAACCAAGTCAATTTCTATGATCTGCCAAAAATAATTTTAATTCATTAATTTAATATTTTATGTTTTAACATAATTTGTAATATTAGTTTATATTAATTTATTTATTAATTTTGAGTGATTATTTAAACCTTATAAGGTCAAATTAGGAATTTGACCTTATAAGGGCATATTAGTAATGTTTACCTTAATGAAATCTAAAATTTTTGTTAGTTTACTGTAGATTATATCATAAGGTTTCCATAGAACCTAAAATCATCAAATTCTAATATGTATTAGTTAAGTTATAGCTAATACAAGTTCTATGGTTAATAATTAGGATTTAATATGATTAGTGAGTGATTAGTGAAATAAATCACAAAATTACTAAACTAATTACACAGCTAAGTTTTAATTTACTTTATGAGTTTTTTGAAACTAAAATTACTCAGTTTGGATTATTAGATTTGCTAATATTCACTAATTAAGATTTTAAATAATTATGGTTAATTAAGAGATCTAACCATTGGATCCTAAATATTTTTACAGTTTACTGTAAGTTAGTTTTTTTAATCTAAATTGATATTTGGATCACCTAATTTGGAGTTCAATTGACCAAGTTATAGTCATTTGAAGTTCTAGAGTTAAAAAGCTTAATTAGGGTTAGGTCTTAAATGTGATTAATCTAAATCTAAACCAAACATCAAAGTTAACCCTACTAAAATATTCTTTAGGATTTTTTGAGTATTTTAAGACCCATATTGGGTATGTTTGGATTAAAGGTTGCAAAGTTATGACTATATGAATATTTGTGACAATTAGGGTTCATTGTGAGGATCCTAAATGTCATTATGTGATATTTAGCTCAAATTGGAAATTTAATAGCTCCAATAAATTCCTTGCATTTTCTGGTCAATTTGATAAATTTGTTTGTATGATTTAGACTTGTATTTTGTAAGATACGATTGTTTAAAGTTTAAAATTTAATTAAATTAATTAATGGTATATAAATTTTGCTGTTTATTATTTAAATCATAATCATTTTAATTAATTTGTTATTCAATTAATATTCCTTTCTCAGTCTATTTATATATATATATATTATTTATATTTTATTTGCAGATGGCGGGACACACTGCTTCAAAATCTAGATGAGTGGGCCCACCACTGAAGCAGCCCGAACGACAGAGGGGGGCTCACTGCGTGGCAGTGACACAGGGTGTGGGACCCTTGCGCACGCGGCGCTTCGAGAAGCACCGCAGAAAAGGGAGCGGGCCCACCTCATATTGTTACGACCGGGGATCGAAGTTCGAGAGTCTCAAAATAATGATTCATATACTGGAAATATTCATTTGTGAAAATAAGGAAAACAAAATATATGAATATCCACATTTACATTCAGAGCCATACACATGAATTTACAACAATTTTTAATATTTACAATAATAAATAAAATATCTTTGTTCTCTCACATATCAACTACTTCTCTTTTAAATTTCTTTAGATAGATCTTCAAAACTTTTAATTTTCAAAACCTGAAAAATTCAGTTACCAGTCAAGTAGGAGTACGTAAATCGTTCTTATAAGAATAATTCTAACATCCTATAATAGGAATAAAATAAATATGGAACTGAAAGAAATATCTGCATATATGAAAAGAAAGCAAAATTTTCAAATTTAAATACTGCCCTGCATATTAGTTTTGAAATTCAACATATATGAAAAGCATAATTTTTATCAAAAATATTTGTAACAATAAGTCGAGTCCGTAGACTCCTGATCCCAAATGGGTAAACCCATAGGCATAATATGTAGGAAGCTTATCTCACTACCCATCGGTAGTTTACTTAAAATAGAAACTGATGGTGTGTCTTTCATCTGGATTTTCCCCCTTCCTAAAAGGGCTAAATCCCTCCATATAACTCCCAGGGGCTGCCAGCATGCCCAATCTGTACAGATTCTCAGTGTTGCTTTCCATCCTCCAAAGACAAATACCACGATAATATATACCACATTTTATCTTTTTGTTACATGCTAATTTGATAACATTCTTTTGCAGATTATAAGCGGTAAACATTTTAATAATGCCCATGAAAATGGCTCAAATAAGAATACTGGAATAAAACTTATAAGTAGATTTACGTACCTGATTATTTTGATGTAATTTCAATCAATTCAATTTCTTTGATCTACCAAAAATAAGTTAATTCGTTAATTTAATATTTTATGTTTTTAATATAATTTGTAATATTAGGTTTCCTAAAATGAAAAATGAATATTTAAATGTTTGAATAATTTTACTAAGTTACTTAATTATTATGCCTTACAAGGTCAAATTATGAATTTGACCTTATAAGGGTATATTAGTAATTTTACCCTTAATGAAATCTAAATTTTATGTTAGTTTATTGTAGATTATGTCCTAAAGTTTCTATAAAACCTAAAATTATTCAATTCTGATATGTATTGGTTAAGTTATAGCCAATGCAATTTCTAGGATTAATAATTAGAGTTTAATGTGATTAGTGAGTGATTAGTGAAATTAGACATAAAATTATTAAACTAATTATACATCTAGGTTCTAATTTACTTTATGAGTCTTCTGAAATTAAAATTACTTTATTTGAATCATTAGTTTTGTTAATATTTACTAATTAAGTTTTAAGATAATTAGAGTTAATTAAGAGATCTAACTATTGGATCTTAAATATTTTTATAGTTTATTATAAATTAAGTTTTTTTGATCTAAATTGATATTTGGATCATCTAATTTGGAGTTAAATTGACTAACTTATAACTAATTAAAGTTTTAGGTTTAAATGGCTTAATTAGGATTAGTGTCATAATTGTGATTAGTCTAAATCTAATCCAAACAGCAAAATTATTACTATTAAAGTATTTCTTAGGATTTTCTGAATATTTTGAGACCTATATTGGGTATGTTTGATTTAATGTATACAAAATTATGACTTAATAAAAATTTGTAATAATTTGAATTTATTTAAATATATTAAAATATCACTATGTTAAATACATATCCAAATTAAAATTTAACAGTCTCAGATTATTCCTTAATTTTTACTGAATAATTTAGTATATTTATTTATTATAATTGGACTTATATTTATTAAGATATGAGTATTTAAAGTTTTGATATTTAATTAATAATTTAAATCTGTTTAAATAAATTTTATTTAACAAATTCTATTTTTATTTATATATAATATATTTATAATTTAACTCTTCATTTTCTGCAGAAGGTGGGACCCACGCCAGCCGACATATGAGACGGCTGGTCTCTATCGGACGCGTGACACTGCGTTAGTGGACGGGGACTGACGGCGGGACCCACACGCGGTGCGCTTCTTTGAAGCGTGGCGCCTCATACGGATGGGCGCGGGTCCCACACGATAGTGGTTTTACACGTATTCACGGGTCGGGTCCAGGTCGACCCGGCCCGACCCGCAAGCTCGCCCTTCTTCTTCTTCACGCTCGCAACCGAGGATTTAGGGCACGCTGCGACGGGCTTCTCCGACGGCGGATGGACGCAACCCGTACTGCGTTGGAACGAGGATGGCGAGACCTACTCCTCGGTGGTTCAATCATCGGTTGAAGTGGTCTGAGGAGGCTATAAAGGTTAACCCTAAATTTCTAGGGTTCGAAGTTTCTTACGTAACGGTAAGTACTGTGGCAGTCGACCCTAATTCGCGTCAATCGAACATGATCGGTGCAATCCAATCCATAAAATTAACAATCTAACTTATGAAATCAATAACAAAAGCAATAATCAGAGTATCGATCGAGTAGTTCAAAAGGTAAGAATACCTCAAATTGAACGGCACAGACTCTAGGTCTCGGCTTCTTCAATTTTTTTTTTTTACGATTCAAAATTGCACAAAACTTCCAGACGGGTCCTTTTGAGCCTTTAATCAGGCTCTAAGTGGTGCCTAAGCGGCGACGAGCGCGTGGATTCGTCTGGATATGCCGCGTGCCCGACGTTCGGCACGCATCGCGAACCTTGCGTCGCGACGAGGATGACGAAGTCAGCCCCGTCTGATGCTTTGATCGGACGACTCATAGAGTCCGTCTTATCAAACGTAAGATTATAAATGGAATTGATGGCATTTAATTAAATACAACGGCGCCGTTTATACCAAATTAAATATATATAATTAATTAATTTAATTTAATATATTTAATTAATTAAACTTAACTTAATAAATATGTTCCAAATATTTTTAATATATCACTCCTAGCTAATTGAGGGGTGAGAAACGCAACGGCGCACTCAGATTTTTAATTTGACGAGTATTTAATTATTTGATATTTCAGGTATTTAAAATAATATTAAAATATTTGACAAAAATTCAACGACTTCCAAATGCCTTCAAAACTTCACCCATAGCTAATTTAAGGGTGGTTAATGCAATGGCGAAGTCAGATTTTCAATCCGGGTCAAAATTATTTAAATATTAATAAACAAATTTGAAAATAAATTCTGGTATTTTACACATATACACGCAGATTTCAAATCCACGTCTCCAACCGATGCTCCATCTGTCATTACGTGGGGACGACAGCGTGCAAAACGGGGGTCCCATCTCTTCCCAGTCATCTCCCACGGTTCGAACCGGCATGATTAGACCGGACGAAAATCGATCCCAGTTCGAGGGATCGAAACCCTTCACCTCCCAGCAAACCCTAACGAGCGAAGGCACACACCGACGCCAGAAAATGATTGAGTCGAGGCTCGATCAAGGTATCAAGATATCAATCTTTGAGTTTAAGCAATGATTCAAGTAACAATAACATAAGATATAGCGAAGATAGGAAGTACCTTCGATGGAAGAAGGGATATCAGGGTTTTGACGAGGACGTCGATCCAAGGGTGATAATTCTTGATTCAAAAGTTGGATGATCCAAAATAAGTTTAGAGGTTTCTAAAGCTCTTAATGTAGTGCCATGAGCCGCGGTTGCCACCCTCTTCACGCGAAGAGGTGACGCGTGGGCGTGCGAGGTGTCGGGCGGGTCGTCTCCTTTCGCCGCGTGTAGAACTAGGAGATGAAGAGTCTCAGCCATCTGATCGAGCGATCAGATGGCACAGAAACTCCATCCGATTCAAACGGCGCAAATGTTAAATGGCTAACGACGTGATATTATATGGACGGCGCCGTTATTAAATTTAAATATTAAATTATTATTTTAAATATTTTGTATCAATTTTATTAATTAGTTTTAAGTATTTAAATGCATCCCAAAAAATTTTAATAAATCACCCTTAACTAATTGAGGGGTTCTGAACGCAACGGTGCAATCGGATTTTTGATTTGACGAGTATTTAATTATTCAAATTTTCAGGTATTTAAATATTATTAAAATATTTGACGAAAATCCAACGACTTCCAAATGCATTCAAAACTACACCCCTAGCTAATTTGGGGGTGGTGAACGCAATGGTGAAGTCGAATTTTCAATCTGAGATTAAAAATTATTTAAATAATAATAAACAAATTTAAAAGAAAATTTTGGTATTTTATAAGGATCAATATAGAATTATGCTAATTGACATAAAAGTAAATGAACATGTAAAATATTATAAAACTAAAAACAAAGTTAACATCTTATGTATGTGTAAACAACAAGGCTAACATCCTATAAGTGTATAAGCAGTGAGTAATATTAGCACCGTGTATGTAAACAAAGCTAGAAAATGTAGCAAGACTGTAAGTAAAAATAGTGCCAAAATGCAGAAAAATTGTAAAGTAAAATAATAAATCCTAAAATTGAAAGCTATCTTGGCTATTTAAGCCACTCAAACTGGATGTAAACATAGTATCACTTAGCCTGATGGGCTAAGACAGAAGCTCTAAATTGTATGCACTAAAATTACTTAGCTTGATCGGCTAAAGCAGAAATACTGAATTGAATATTACTGAAATTACTTAGCCTGATAGGCTAAAATAGAAACATCAAGTAGAAGTGTACTTAAACTAGTATTACCATATCAAATCTCGACTAATCAGTCAATGGGGCAAGAGTCTACTACAATCCATCCTAGATCATGGGCTAGGCATGGCATAGACTATCGGACTAACTCTGAGGTCTAGCCGACCCCATACAAAATAAGTGAAGAGGTATACTAATTAAGCTACACTTTATCAAAAATACAAGTAAAAGAGCAAATACTACTTATGAATTTTCAAAGTTAACATGAGATACTCATCAAATATCATATGTACACAATATATGTTCAAAGTATAAAGCTCAATTATAAGGTAAGCAAAGCATCAAAGTCAATGTAAGCAAGAGACTCAATTAAAACTCGGGTGATATCCATTGTTATCTAATTTATTCGCTCTATCTACTCTAAGTTACACAAATTTAGGATCTTCAAGACCTACTATCAAGTGTACCTCAGATTCACAACCTTATAGCTTGAAAATAATTAGGACTAGCTAGGTCTTAATTATAAATAAATTGATGTCGACTATATATGTTAAATGATAAATCAATAGACCTATTTTGATAATTTTAAGAATCCCAAACCCATCTTGATTAGCCAAATCAAGATGAAAGGAATAAGAATTAAACTCCAAATATTATGGTTTAATCACTTAATCCAAAGGTATATTTAAGGGTCTAAGGTTTAGAATCCAAGTCCACATATTAGGTTAAGGAAAATCATACGCAGGTTACCCATCCTGAGAGTGCTCCCACCTGAGCACACTTAACTTTGGAGTTCTTATCATGAACTCCACCATTATCTAAAAAGGTGCCTTGATATTTAAGAGTTTTACTTATTACTACTTAAGTGGGTCTTTATAATCTCCATAACTTAAGTAACTGACATCCTCATCAGTATCAACACACATATCCAAGAACCATCCATTAGGTAGATAGGACTAGAGGTGACCCCTACATGCTCAAGGGGTACCAATAACCATATAGCACCTTAACCATCATAGGTTCAAGAGGTTGCTCACATGAAGTGGTACTTTGCCCTATATGGCACTTAGCTCCTATCAGACACCCTATGGCCTGCTCTGGTACCATTTTATAACAGCCCAAACTCTTAACACCAAGGTATTGTCTGCTTTGGCTTGAAAGGCCTCACAATTTTACCCTCATAAGATAACTTCCCTACAGGTCACCCATTCTAGGAGTGCTCCCACCTAAGCACACTTAACTTTGGAGTTCTTATCAGGAACTCCACCGTTATCTGAAAAGGTGCCTCAATATTTAAGAATTTTACTTATTACTACTTAAGTGGGTCTTTACATTAATTCTAAGATTTAAAGATCAAATAATTATTAAATAAACTAAGAAAAATCTATAAACTAGTAAACTCAATGCTTCACCTATTGAGTAACCCAATTTACTTGATAGATGAACTCTAACCTAAGAACTATTCATAATCCTAGGAATTAAGGCTCTTAACTGCTATGAATATTTCTCAAATATAAATCCTAACTAATGTTATTAAGACCTATGGAAAGATCTAAGAAGATTAAGGAAGAAAGGAAAGCTCACGATTATACTTAGGATTTTCTTAAGGACTTAAAATGAGATTTTTAATCAAAGATCATACTATGCCTTATAATCACATAAATTATGATTTAAATCATTATTTTTACTATTTATAATGTTTAGAATATGATTTCAGGGCTTTAAAATGTTAAACCTTAAATTTGGGCAAAATGACCATTTTACCCTTACTTAAGAGTCTAAAAGATCAATTTTTAATCTAGGGTTCCAAATCTAAAATTTTTTAGTGGCAAAGTATTTCTTACTATTTAATATAAGATTTGATAGTAATTACATTAATGTTGGGTAATTATTAAGCCTCATGAAATTAAATTAATAAATTTGACTCATAGGGCATTTTGGTAATTTTACCTAATGTAATTTAAATTTTCTATCAGTTTATTTTTGCTTACTATCTAAGATTTCCATAGAACCTAAAAGCATTGAATTCTGAAAAGTGTTGACAAAGTTATAGCTAATACAAGCTTAAGGGTAAAAAGGGTAATATAGAGTTTCTTAATTAAGGGTAAAAAATCTTAACTTCTTCAATTTGTGTCCAAATTGAGTAAAATCAGTGGCTATGGTTCACAAATGATCCACTGATAATATTGACTAATAGTAGGCTCAATTTGGACTCTAATTAGCTAAGTTATGGCCTAATTAGAGTTTAGTGTGATTAGTGAAATTAATCACCAAATTACTAAACTAAGTATACCACTGGATTCTAATATACTCTAGAAGCTCTCTGAAACTTGAATTATTCAATTTGGATTATTAAATTTGCTAATCTTACTAATCAAGATTTAGAGTAATTAGGGTTAATTAAAAAATCTAACCATTGGATTCTAAATATTTTTGCAGTTTACTATTAATTAGATTTTTTTGATCAAAGTGGATATATGGATGACCTAATTTGAAGTTCAATTGACCAACTTATAGTCAATTAAAGATCTAGGGTTAATTAGGCTAACTAGGGTTAGGTCCTAAATACTATTAGTCTAAAACTAATCCAAACAACAAAATAAACACTACTAAATTAATCCTTAAGGTTTGCTAATTACTTTGAGACCTATATTGGGTATGTTTAGATAAATACACATAAAGTTATGGTTAGTTGAAGTTTTGTGACAATTAGGGCATAATTAGGGGTCCTAAATGTCATTAGAGGATATACATCTTCAAATGAAATTTTGATAGCACCAAAATGATCCTCTTATTTTTCTAAGTGTAATGGGATATTATTTTGATATATTTGGTTAAGTGGATTTTAAGTTAGGGAAGATTAAGGATTTCTAAATTAATATAATTAATTAACTTAATTCAAATTAAATTAACTTAAACCTTTTAATTTCATCAACTGAAGTGTCAGGCGGCGGGACCCACCCGTGCTGACAGCGCAGCTGTGGCGGCCCTGCCCCGCCGTGGTCCTGTTAACCTTTAAGTTAACATGATTACAGTGGAGGGATCACCAAATGACAAGGTCCCTACTTAAGATTGGATTAGACACACATTTTAATCTAGTTTCACTAAGGACTTCGTCATTCATTCCAGAATTTATCACTAAATGATCATAAGAACTCAGAGTGCGGAAGCAATAGAAGGTATAACATCCATCCAATACAGTATAAATACAACAATACAGAATAAGCAAAGTACTGAAAGAGAAATATAAACCTGTATTATTACAACATTTAATAAGTTTAAAAGAACTGAAATGAACTCTCAATCTCACTGAAAGAAAAACTAAAGCTACAGATCCTCAAGAAACGGGCTCCTCCTCCAATGGCAAACTCTCCACTAGATCTGCTAATCCAACAAACTCAGAACCTACCATTATCAGTTTCATAATGGTAAGGCCCCAGCAAACAAAAGAAAAACTGGTTAGACAATATGTCTAAGTACATTTTAAGGCAAACAATTTAAATTAAATTAAATAGATATCACCATATAAACAGAACTAAGCATAATAGATGCAGAAAAACGTACAAAAGAACAGTAATAAGTTATAAACCACAGTTTATAACTAAACAAATAGGAAGTAATGCATACCTCCTTCAAGCAACTGCAACAAGGACAGGTAAGTAAAAGAAAAGTAAAAAAAAGGTAAGAAAAGTACAACCTAACATGCTTATGATCAAACAAATTATGCTAAGTGACATTCATAACAGTATGAAATTAAAAACAACTAACATCCTAAGTATGTATAAGAAAACAGTAAGCAAAACTAGCATCCTATATATATAGCATGTGCAGAAAAACTGAAAGTAAAATAGTGCTGAAATGCAAAATATACTAGTAAAACAATATCTGTAAACTGAAACTGCAGTGACTATCTAAGTCACCCAAATTGAACACATATACATCAAATCTTAGCCTGATGAGCTAAGAAACTCTGAACTGAACATCACTGAAACTCTTAGCCTGATGAGCTAAGACTGAACTGAATGTAAGTGTACTTGAATTAGTATATCCATATCAGAATCCTGACTCTGTAGTCAGTAGGGCGAGAGTCTATCCATCCTATCACTCGGACTAGGCATGGCCAATAGACTGTCGGACATTAAACCCTCGAAAGGTTGCCAACCCCGAATGGGTTGATCGAAGAGGTATACTAATCAAGCTACACCTTACATACCACTTGGAAATGAACACAATGCTATTTATAAATAATGTGCCAAATTAACATAAGATATTTATCAAAATATCTTATGTACATAATACATGTTCAAGGTATAAGGCTCAAAATCAAGGAATGCCAAGCATCATAATCAAAGTGCAAGAAACTCTATCTAAAACACAAGTGATAACCTTTGTTATCTACTTTATTCCTTCTATCTACTCTAAGTTACATAAGTTTCAGAATTATCAATTCTTACACATTCTGTAACTTAGAATCACGAATCCTACTTATTGAAGATAATTAGGACTGGCCAAATCCTAATTATGACTTAATCAAAAGACGACTATTTGGTTAAAAATGAATAAATCTTCGACCTAGTTTTGTAAATTAATTCATCCCAATCTCATCTTGATTAGCCAAATTAAGATGAAAAGATTAAGAATTAGACTCCAGATGATGGGGTCTAATCACTTAATCTAAAGGTATAATCTAAGGGTCTAAGGTTTAGAACCCAAAACTCACAGATTAGGTTAAGGCAAATCCTAATGATAAATCAATTTCATTATGATGGATCTCTATTCTTAGTTCTAAAGTTTAAAGATCAAATAATCATTTAATAAACTAAGAAAATTTATAAACTAGAAAACTCAAGGTTTCACCTAATTGAGTAACCCAATTTACTCAATAGATGAATTCTAACTTAAGATCTATTCCTAATCTTAGGAAATAAGGCTCTTAATTACTAAGAGTATGTCTCAAGACACACATTCTAACTAATGTTATAAGACCTAAGGATGGATCTAAGAATGATTAAGGAAAAATAAACACTCATAATTTACTTAGGAATTTTCTTAAAGAGCATATTTTGAGATTTTAATCAAAATGTTATTTAGACTTGAATTTGATTAATTTCAGTTCTAAATCATTCTATTTACTGGTTTTAGTGATTAGAAACTGAATTTATGGCTTTTAAAGGCTAAACCCTAAATTTGGGCAAAATGACCACCATTTTGCCCCTACTCAAGGGTTCAAAAGATCAAATTTTTGATCTAAGGCTTTAATTCTAAAATTTTTTTTGGAAAGAGTTTCTTACTGTCTAATGTAAGATTAGACAGCAACTAAATTAATTTTGGGTAATTATTAAGCCATATGAGATCAAATTAGTGAATTTGACTCATAAGGGCAAATTAGTAATTTGACTAAGTGAAAGTTAAATTTTTCTTTCATTTTAATGTTCTTTACTGTCTAAGCTTTCCATAGAATCTAAATTTACTAAATTCTGATGAGTATTGGCCAAGTTATGGCCAATACAAGATCTAGGATTTAAGGTTAATTAAGGAATTGTTAACTATAGGTCAAAAATTCTAACTTTGCCAATTAGTGTCCAAATTAAGCAAAATTAGTGGCTATGGTTTACAAATAGCTCACTGATTATAATGACATGTGGTAGGCTCAATTTGGACCTAATTTGACTAAGTTAAGACCTTATTAGGGTTTATGGTGATTAGTGAGTGATTAACAAAATTAATCACTCAAATACTATTCCAACCTTATAGATTGATTCTAAATGGTTCTATGAGTCCTCTGAAACTTAAATCACACAATTTGGATTATTAATTTGGCTAATATTTACTAATCAAGATTTAGAGTAATTAAGAGTGATTAGCAAATCTAACTGTTGGATCTAAAATATTTTTATATATTATTGTTAATTAAGTTCTTCTAATCTAAATGAACCTTTGGATCAACAAATTTGGAGCTCAATTGGCCAAGTTAGGGTCAATTGAAGTTCTAGGGTTACTTAACCTAATTAGGGTTAGGTCATAAATGTGATTAGGCAAAATTTAACCCTAACAGCAAAATGAATACTACCAAAATAATCCTTAGGGTTTTCTGATCACTTTAAGACCCATATTGGGTATAATTGGATCATTCTACACAAAGTTATGAGCTAAATAAGGTTTGTGACATTTAATTTAAATTAAATTAAACCTTAAATAATCACTTTACAAAATATTGATCCTACAGAAAATTAAATGGCACCAATAAATTTCTTATATTTTTCTGATCAATTTGGTATATTTATTTGCTTAATTTGGACTTATATTTTTGGAGTTATTAAGGTTTAAAGTTTTGATTTAATTTAATTAAATAATTTCTGTTTAATTATATTAATAACTCTGATATTATTATTAATATAATTATCGTTTATTAATTTATCATTATAATTTTATAAATGATTTTATAATTAGTCTGCAGGTACACGTGGCGTTCATTCAGTGGCTGAGGAGACCACGGCGGGCCCCACTGCACAGATGGCAGAAGCATCGGACCACGCGGCAACGCGTGATTTGGTGAGGGCAGAGATGTGGGCCCCACCTATTAATTCTGCTGCATGAAAATAAAAACCCGTGGGTCCCACTGCCACGCGTCACCCATATACGCGCCGGGCAGTACACGAGGGTCCCACCATCGCTCAAACCGATGCCAGCTCAGTCGCGGTTCACCCGAACCGGCGGGTTCGAGCAACGCGAACCGGTTCTCAATTCGACTGAGACGGGCCGCTTGATCGACAGTTGCGATTGATTCCATCTTGATCCGTCGGTTGGGCTTGATTTAATCAATCCAACGGCGGATCACAGAGCGGCGCTTCATCTCCTTCCGAAAAGTCGCGATTAGGGTTTTGGCTTAATTTCGATCGATCGATTTTTTCGATCGATCGAAACATAGATACTAATGCATGCATCTAAATATAGATTCGCAATAATCAACGAAAGAATGACATAAGAAAGGTAGGGAGGTACCTTAACTCACGGCTAAGGAAGATTAGGGTTTACTCGTTTGCTTCGAGTTGCAACTTTCGATAATCTGATCCAAAAATTTCGAGATGAAGGAGGTCTAGAAGTGCCTTAAAGGAGTTTGGAAGCTATGTGGTGCAGCGGTTTCGCCATCTGCGAGCGGAGATGGGTTGACGCGTGCGCAGGAGGACGGTTAGGGCGACGCGTGTCCTGTCCTTCGCTGCGTGCTATTTTTCGCAGGGATGATGATCCTCAGCCGTCTGATCGAGCGATCAGACGGCGTGGATGATTCGCCTCAAACAGATGACGGGGTCAAAATTAAGGTGACGGCCTGAGGCTTAAGTAACGGCAGGGTTTAATTAGCGGATGGCGCCGTTAATCACTTAATTAATAATATTATTATATTAATTTATTTCAATTTAATTAATTAAAATTAACCTATTAAACGTATTCCAAAATTTTTCAATAAATCACCTTTAGCTAATTGAAGGGTGAGAAACGTAATGGCGCACTCAGATTTTTATTTCGACGAGTATTTATTTATTTGATTATTTGGGGTATTTAAGTATTATTAAAATATTCGGTGAAAATCCAACGATTTCCAAATGCCTCCAAAATTTTACCCTTAGCTAATTTGGGTGTTCTGAACGCAATGGTGAAGTCAAATTTTCAATCTGAGGTCTAGATGAAAAGTCAAATTTCCAGGTTTTGGGATTTTCCAGAATTCTTATTTTGACTTTGTTGACTTCTTGGTTTGACCTAGGTTTCAGAGATGAGTTCTAAATTACTTAATTAGTGACTTAGAATATTAATTAAGACTTAGATTAGTCTTAATTGAGCAAAGTAACAATCTGGGTTGTTACAAACTCCTCCACTTAAAAATGATGTCGTCCTCGACATCACTCAAATGAGAAAAAGAATTTAAGCAGATATAATGAAACGAATTGAAATAAGATAGAGTTGAAGAATCACCTTGATTAAAAAGGTTTGGGTACTTTTGGCGCATATCCACCTCTTTCTCCCAGGTGGCTTTGTTACAAGACCGATTCTTCCATTGAATCTTTATCATTGGAATAGATCGATTCCTTAATTTCTTCAGATCACGATCTAAGATTTTAATTGGTTCTTCAGTGTAAGAAAGATCAGGTTGAATTTCAATTGCAGGATGTTCAATAAGATGAGAAGAATCTCGAAGACACTTTCTTAGAGATGAAACATGAAATACATTATGAACAGCAGCGAAGTCTTCTGGTAGCTCTAATTTATAAGCTGCTGAACCAATCTTCTGCAAAATCTTGAAAGGTCCAATGTACCTTGGACTGAGCTTTCCTGAAACTCCAAAACGATAAATTCCTTTCATCGGGCTCACTTTTAAGTACACAAAATCTCCTTCACTGAATTCTAGAGGACGATGACGATTATCATGATATTTACTCTGCCTATCTTGAGCTGTTCTAATTCTTTGTTGAATAAGTTTAACCTTTTTATTTATTTCTTCCACTAACTCAGATCCATATAATTGAGTATCTCCTGACTCAGACCATGCTAGTGGGGATGAACATTTTCTTCCATATAGGGCTTCATATGGTGCCATCTTAATACTTGACTGAAAACTGTTGTTATATGCAAATTCCACTAAAGGGATATGCTCTTCCCAGGATCCAGAAAAATCCAACATACATAAACGTAGAAGATCTTATAAGACTTGATTAACTCGCTCTGTTTGGCCATCTGTTTGGGGATGGAATGCTGTACTCATGGCCAAAGTTATGCCTAAATCTTGATGGACAGCCTGCCAAAATTTAGAAGTAAAACGACTGTCTCTATCAGATACGAATATTTTAGGAATTCCGTGCAATCTGACTATTTCCTTAATGTATAATTTAGCCAATTTCTCCACTGAGTCAGTTTGACGGATTGGAATAAAATGGGCAGATTTTGTAAGGCGATCTACTATTACCCATATTGAATCAGCTCCAGATCTTGATCGAGGCAAACCCATGACAAAATCCATGGATATATCAGTCCATTTCCATTCTGGGATTTCTAGTGGGTGCAATAAGCCACCAGGCTTTTGATGCTCTGCTTTTATTAAGCAATAAGCGTGACATTTTGCAACAAATTCTGCAATACTTTTCTTCATTTCTGGCCACCAGAATGATTGTTTTAGGTCTTGGTACATCTTAGAATTTCATGGATGAATTTGATATCCTGAATTATGACTTTCAATTAGGATCTCTTTCTGCATGGATTTAGGAATCTAGAGACGATTATTCATGTAAATAGCACCTTTCTTAAAATTCAATTCTGGACGACGACCACTTTCTATTGCCACTTTAAGGTTTAAATATTCATCATCCTTGCTTTGAGAGATTGAAACATCTCTATGGAATGTGGGTTCTATATTATTCATGGATATCATGGTACTGACTGAATTTCCCTTAGCAAGAGAAATTTCCATTTTATGAAACTCATTCGCCAACGGACTTTTTGAAATTAAGCTGTTAAGAATAGTGTGACGGCTTAACTCATCAGCTACCACATTAGCTTTGCCTGGATGGTACTGGATATCTATATCATAATCACTTATTAATTCCAGCCATCTTCTTTGCCTACAGTTCAATTCTCTCTAGGTAAAGATGTACTTCAGACTTTGGTGGTCTGTGAATACGGAGCATTGAACTCCGTACAAATAATGGCGCCAGATTTTTAATGCAAAAACTAATGCTGCCAATTCTAAATCATGTACAGCATAGTTCCTTTCATGGGTTTTAAGCTGGCAAGATGTGTATGCTATAACTTTGCCTTCTTGCATTAATACGCATCCTAACCCAATTCCAGATGCATCTGTATACACCTGATAATTCACTCCTTCTTTTGGAAGAACTAAAACTGGAGCAGAAGTTAATGCGTCCTTTAGAGACTGAAATGCAGTTTCACATTCTTCTGACCAAACAAATGGAACTGCCTTCTGAGTTAATTTTGTAAGAGGTGCGGCAAGCTGAGAGAAGCCTTTAACGAACCTTCTGTAGTATCTGGCTAGACCCAGAAAACTACGAATTTCAGTAACTGTCTTGGGCTGAACCCAATCCTGAATAGCACTAATTTTACTCTGGTCTACTTGGATTCCTCGAGCATCAACCACATGTCCAAGAAATGATACAGAATTCAGCCAAAATTCACACTTAGAGTATTTAGCATATAACTCATGCTCTCTAAGCTTCTCCAGAACCAATCTCAAGTGCTCTTCATGATCCTTTACTGTCTTGGAGTAAATTAAGATATCATCAATGAATACTATAACAAATTTATCTAGATAAGGTTTCAGAACTCTCTGCATTAAGTCCATGAACAGAGATGGGGCATTAGTGAGACCAAATGACATTACAAGAAACTTGAAATGCCCATATCGTGTTCTGAACGCTGTCTTTTCTACATCTGAGTCCTTTACCTTCACTTGATGATACCCTGACCTTAAATCAATTTTAGAGAACACTACAGCACCGGCAAGTTGATCGAACAGATCATCGATACGAGGAAGTGGGTATCTATTTTTAATTGTGACTTTATTCAGCTCCCTGTAGTCTATGCACATTCTCATAGACCCATCTTTCTTCTTTACAAATAGTACCGGGGCTCCCCACGGGGACATACTTGGTTTAATAAACCCCTTATTTAACAGTTCTTGTAATTGCTCATTTAACTCTTCCAGTTCTTTCGGGGCCATTCTATATGGTGCTTTTGATAGAGGTTGTGTTCCTGGAACTACATTTATTTCAAATTCTACTTCTCTGGTTGGAGGTAAACTAGGCAGATCTTCAGGGAAAACATCTTCAAAATCTCTAACAACTTTTATTTTAGAGATTGGGGTTACTTCTTTGCTATTACCCATCATCACCATCAGAATACAACTATAACCTTTGCACACCATTTTCCCTGCTTGAATTGTATTGATCAAGGAGCTACTAGTGCTGATCTTCCCAATAAACATTGTTGAAGTTCCTGGAGTTTGCAACTCAACCTTCTTCTTTTGACAATTGATGGTAGCGCTATGCATACTAAGCCAATTCATGCCTAGTATGATATCAAAATTTACTATAGGTAGCACAACTAACTTGGCTTGGAAGGTATGGTTATTGATTAGTATTTGAATGTTGCAGAATTTGTTCGCACTAAGTTGGGCTCCAGATGGAAGTCCAACACTCAAGATCTTCGCAAGTTTGTAATATGATAGTCCTAATCTCTTAGCAAAATTTTCAGAGATGAATGAATGACTAGCCCCAGTATCAAACAATATACTGCAGGGCTCATCTTGAAAGTATAAGGTGCCTAATAATAAAAGTATAGACTTTAGGAAATTCTAATTCAGTAAGAAAAGCAAAAGTTGCGATTTGTACCTGAGACTACATTGTTGTCTTCTGCTGCTTCTACTGGAGTGAGATTATATACCCTTGCCTTTCCAGCAGGTCTGCTGTCAGATGTTTGAGCTTTTGATTGATTTGGGTTTGAAGGATTTGCAGCATATTGAACTTTTGCAAGGGTTCGCTCTTGAGCAGGAGGTGGCATAAGAGTTTTTTGAGGTTCTCTGAAATTGATGGGAGTGGCACGGAATACTTTATTTGTACGATTCCGATCAATAGTTACTCCATCAATTATTTTATTTGATCGACAGTCTCTATATGCATGACCTTGTCTTCCACACGTAAAATATACTTTGCCAAAATGATAACATTTCCCATAAGGATATGGCCTATTACATGTGGCATTTTGGCTTGATGTTTCAGTGGTTTCCATTTGATATACCCTTCCTTGATTTGTTCGTTGTTGCTTGAAGTTCTGAGGGTATTTATTCATATTGAAAGCCTTTCTCTTCATGTCTTTTATATTTTGATGATGCTCTACTACCCGAGCTGTCTCAACCAGCTTCTCAAATTTGGTATGTTGTAAGGGAATTACATGATCTTTGATAGACTCTCAGAGTCCATTCTCGTATCTGAAACATCTATCTTCTTCAGTAGGAACCAAATGAGGTGAAAATCGGATGAGCTTTCGAAATTCTGAAGTATATTCAGCTACTGTTCGACTTCCTTGGGTTAACCTCAATAAGGACTCACCAATGATGTTCTTGGTGGAGGGTGGGATAAATGATTCTTTGAAGGCTTGGACAAACCAGCTCCATTCTATTTCGTCTAATTCAAATTCTTCAAAATGTGTGTTCCTTTCTTGTTCCCACCAATGTTCTGCTTCTCCTTGCAGAAGGTGAGTAGCTAATCTTACAGATTGGTTGCTTGAACAACCAAGACTAGTGATATTTTTCTCTATAGTTTTCAGCCATGCTAAAGTATCCATCGGGGATTCAGATCCTTCAAAGATAGGCGGTCTTAACCTTAGGAAACTGTGAAGTATCCCATCTGCAGACTGCCGATAGGTATTGGGAACTTGAGGAGCGGGGGATGCTGAAGAGGTGCTGGCATTAGTAGCAGGTATTATAGATACTAACTTTTGAATAGCTAGAGCCTGCTGATTTTGATTCTCTGGCATTACAGTAACCATATTTCTTAAAGAAGTTATTTCATCAACAGTATTGGAAGCGGCCACGGTATTATTTGGAGCATTGCTTACGGACGGTTGAGGGTTGAGTGGAGCATTGTTGGGAGAAGTAGCAGGATTCATTTTCCTGAAATCAAAATAACTATCTTGAGTTCTTTATTACAACAAGACATAATATAATTACTGCTTTTCTCTTTTATTGAAATAACTGAATACATCATCATAGATTTATAAAACTATTACCATCCTATATATTTAATGAAAAATGCTCTACGAAAGTCTTTATAAATCACTTCACGATGCTCCTCTTGTGCTTTACGAAACAGTTCTTTGTATGACATAATCCATCATTCCTTTGCTTGTATACGCAGAAGACATAGCACCACTTCTAATCTGATGTGACTAGGCCATTCCATAACACCAAATATGTGGTCAACTCTTGCAAGCCATTCCCTTGCTAGTACTGGAAAGTCAAGGCCTCTATAGACGCCTTCTTTCAATAATTTGTTTATTACTTGCGATCCTTGTTCTGATACTCCTTCGATTGTTCTTCCTTGCTTCTTACCTAGTTTATGTTCATATTTCCAAATAGTCTCGAACTCCTTTAGGTAAGTCATGAATGCCATTTCTAAATGATCTTCTATTCCTACAATTATAACATTCTACTTAAATTTGTTGAGCATATATATATAATTTAATAATTATCATCTTTTATAGTTATCTAATAACTTAACTTATTCTGAGTTATACTCATAATGTGATGGATGTCAATTCAAGTATTCATTTAGTGATCAAGTGGCAGAAGAACAGTCCATTAGGTAGAAAGGAATGAATTCCTATCTGACACCTTATGGAATTCTCTGATACCAACTGTGGCGGCCCTGCCCCGCCGTGGTCCTGTTAACCTTTAAGTTAACATGATTACGGTGGAGGGATCACCAAATGACAAGGTCCCTACTTAAGATTAGATTAGACACACATTCTAATCCAGTTTAACTAAGGACTTTGTCATTCATTCCAGAATTTATCACTAAATGATCATAAGAACTCAGAGTGCGGAAGCAATAAAAGGTATAACATCCATCCAATACAGTATAAATACAACAATACAGAATAAGTAAAGTACTAAAAGAGAAATATAAACCTGTATTATTACAACATTTAATAAGTTTAAAAGAACTGAAATGAACTCTCAATCTCACTAAAAGAAAAACTAAAGCTACAGATCTTCAAGAAATGGGCTCCTCCTCCAATGGCAAACTCTCCACTGGATCTGCTAATCCAACAAACTCAGAACCTACCATTATCAGTTTCATAATGGTAGGGCCCCAGCCAACAAAAGAAAAACTGGTTAGACAATATGTCTAAGTACATTTTAAGACAAACAATTTTTATTAAATTAAATAGATATCACCATATAAACAGAACTAAGCATAATAGGTGCAAAAAAGCGTACAAAAGAACAGTAATAAGTTATAAACCACAGTTTATAACTAAATAAATAGGAAGTAATGCATACCTCCTCCAAGCAACTGCAACAAGGACAGGTAAGTAAAAGAAAAGTAAAAAAAAGGTAAGAAAAGTACAACCTAACATGCTTATGATCAAACAGATTATGCTAAGTGACATTCATAACAGTATGAAATTAAAAACAACTAACATCCTAAGTATGTATAAGAAAACAGTAAGCAAAACTAGCATCCTATATATATAGCATGTGCAAAAAAACTGAAAGTAAAACAGTGCTGAAATGCAAAAATATACTAGTAAAATAATATCTGTAAACTGAAACTGCAGTGACTATCTAAGTCACCCAAACTGAACACATATACAGCAAATCTTAGCCTGATGAGCTAAGAAACTCTGAACTGAACATCACTGAAACTCTTAGCCTGATGAGCTAAGACTGAACTGAATGTAAGTGTACTTGAATTAGTATATCCATATCAGAATCCTGACTCTGTAGTCAGTAGGGTGAGAGTCTATCCATCCTATCACTCGGACTAGGCATGGCCAATAGACTGTCGGACATTAAACCCTCGAAAGGTTGCCGACACCGAACGGGTTGATCGAAGAGGTATACTAATCAAGCTACACCTTACATACCACTTATGAAATGAACACAATGCTATTTATAAATAATGTGCC
Source organism: Gastrodia elata (assembly GCA_016760335.1). Classification (NCBI taxonomy): domain Eukaryota; kingdom Viridiplantae; phylum Streptophyta; class Magnoliopsida; order Asparagales; family Orchidaceae; genus Gastrodia; species Gastrodia elata. The sequence goes on along the minus strand of CM028674.1, from coordinate 23,908,984 downwards.
AAATTAACATAAGATATTTATCAAAATATCTTATGTATATAATACATGTTCAAGGTATAAGGCTCAAAATCAAGGAATGCGAAGCATCAAAATCAAAGTGCAAGAAACTCTATCTAAAACACAGGTGATAACCTTTGTTATCTACTTTATTCCTTCTATCAACTCTAAGTTACATAAGTTTCAGAATTATCAATTCTTACACATTCTGTAACTTAGAATCACGAATCCTACTTGTTGAAGATAATTAGGACTGGCCAAACCTAATTATGACTTAATCAAAAGACGACTATTTGGTTAAAAATGAATAAATCTTCGACCTAGTTTTGTAAATTAATTCATCCCAATCTCATCTTGATTAGCCAAATCAAGATGAAAAGATTAAGAATTAGACTCCAGATGATGGGGTCTAATCACTTAATCTAAAGGTATAATCTAAGGGTTAAGGTTTAGAACCCAAAACTCACAGACTAGGTTAAGGCAAATCCTAATAATAAATCAATTTCATTAGGATGGATTTCTATTTTTAGTTCTATAGTTTAAAGATCAAATAATCATTTAGTAAACTAAGAAAATCTATAAACTAGAAAACTCAAGATTTCACCTAATTGAGTAACCCAATTTACTCAATAGATGAATTCTAACTTAAGATCTATTCCTAATCTTAGGAAATAAGGCTCTTAATTACTAAGAGTATCTCTCAAGACACACATTCTAACTAATGTTATAAGACCTAAGGATGGATCTAAGAATGATTAAGGAAAGATAAACACTCATAATTTACTTAGGAATTTTCTTAAAGAGCATATTTTGAGATTTTAATCAAAATGTTATTTAGACTTAAATTTGATTAATTTCAGTTCTAAATCATTCTATTTACTGGTTTTAGTGATTAGAAACTGAATTTAAGGCTTTTAAAGGCTAAACCCTAAATTTAGGCAAAATGACCATTTTGCCCCTACTCAAGGGTTCAAAGGATCAAATTTTTGATCTAAGGCTTTAATTCTAAAATTTTTTTTTGGAAAGAGTTTCTTACTGTCTAATGTAAGATTAGACAGCAACTAAATTAATTTTGGGTAATTATTAAGCCATATGAGATCAAATTAGTGAATTTGACTCATAAGGGCAAATTAGTAATTTGACTAAGTGAAAGTTAAATTTTTCTTTCATTTTAATGTTCTTTACTGTCTAAGCTTTTCATAGAATCTAAATTTACTAAATTCTGATGAGTATTGGCCAAGTTATGGCCAATACAAGATCTAGGGTTTAAGGTTAATTAAGGAATTATTAACTATAGGTCAAAAATTCTAACTTTGCCAATTAGTGTCCAAATTATGCAAAATCAGTGGCTATGGTTTACAAATAGCTCACTGATTATAATGACATGTGGTAGGCTCAATTTGGACCTAATTTGACTAAGTTAAGACCTTATTAGGGTTTAGGGTGATTAGTGAATGATTAACAAAATTAATCACTCAAATACTATTCTAACCTTATAAATTGATTTTAAATAGTTCTATGAGTCCTCTGAAACTTAAATCACTCAATTTGGATTATTAATTTGGCTAATATTCACTAATCAAGATTTAGAGTAATTAAGAGTGATTAGCAAATCTAACCGTTGGATCTAAAATATTTTTATATATTATTGTTAATTAAGTTCTTCTAATCTAAATGGACCTTTGGATCAACAAATTTGGAGCTCAATTGGCCAAGTTAGGGTCAATTGAAGTTTTAGGGTTAATTAACCTAATTAGGGTTAGGTCCTAAATGTGATTAGGCAAAATTTAACCCTAACAGCAAAATGAATACTACCAAAATAATCCTTAGGGTTTTCTAATTACTTTAAGAACCATATTGGGTATAATTGGATCATTCTACACAAAGTTATGAGCTAAATAAGGTTTGTGACATTTAATTTAAATTAAATTAAACCTTAAATAATCACTTTACATAATATTGATCCTACAGAAAATTAAATGGTATCAATAAATTCCTTATATTTTTCTAATCAATTTGGTATATTTATTTGCTTAATTTGGACTTATATTTTTGGAGTTATTAAGGTTTAAAGTTTTGATTTAATTTAATTAAATAATTTCTGTTTAATTATATTAATAACTCTGATATTATTATTATTATAATTATCGTTTATTAATTTATCATTATACACGTGGCGTTCATTCAGTGGCTGAGGAGACCACGGCGGGCCCCACTGCACAGATGGCAGAAGCATCGGGCCACGCGGCAACGCGTGATTTGGTAAGGGCAGAGATGTGGGCCCCACCTATTAATTCTGCTGCGTGAAAATAAAAACCCGTGGGTCCCACTGCCACGCGTCACCCATATACGCGCCGGGCAGTACACGAGGGTCCCACCATCGCTCAAACCGATGCCAGCTCAGTCGCGGTTCACCCGAACCGGCGGGTTCGAGCAACGCGAACCGGTTCTCAATTCGACTGAGACGGGCCGCTTGATCGACGGTTGCGATTGATTCCATCTTGATCCGTCGGTTGGGCTTGATTTATTCAATCCAACGGCGGATCACAGAGCGGCGCTTCATCTCCTTCCGAAAAGTCGCGATTAGGGTTTTGGCTTAATTTCGATCGATCGATTTTTTCGATCGATCGAAACACAGATACTAATGCATGCATCTAAATATAGATTCGCAATAATCAATGAAAGAATGACATAAGAAAGGTAGGGAGGTACCTTAACTCACGGCTAAGGAAGATTAGGGTTTATTCGTTTGCTTCGAGTTGCAGCTTTCGATAATCTGATCCAAAAATTTCGAGATGAAGGAGGTCTAGAAGTGCCTTAAAGGAGTTTGGAAGCTATGTGGTGCAGCGGTTTCGCCATCTGCGAGCGGAGATGGGTTGACACGTGCGCAGGAGGACGGTTAGGGCGACGCGTGTCCTGGCCTTCGCTGCGTGCGATTTTTCGCAGGGATGATGATCCTCAGCCGTCTGATCGCTCGATCAGACGTCGTGGATGATTCGCCTCAAACAGATGACGGGGTCAAAATTAAGGTGACGACGTGAGGCTTAAGTAACGGCAGGGTTTAATTAGCGGATGGCACCGTTAATCACTTAATTAATAATATTATTATATTAATTTATTTCAATTTAATTAATTAAAATTAAACTATTAAACGTATTCCAAAATTTTTCAATAAATCACCTTTAGCTAATTGAAGGGTGAGGAACGTAATGGCACACTCAGATTTTTATTTCGATGAGTATTTATTTATTTGATTATTTGGGGTATTTAAATATTATTAAAATATTCGGTGAAAATCCAACGACTTCCAAATGCCTCCAAAATTTCACCCTTAGCTAATTTGGGTGTTCTGAACGCAATGGTGAAGTCAGATTTTCAATCTGAGGTCTAGATGAAAAGTCAAATTTCCAGGTTTTGGGATTTTCCAGAATTCTTGTTTTGACTTTGTTGACTTCTTGGTTTGACCTAGGTTTCAGAGATGAGTTCTAAATTACTTAATTAGTGACTTAGAACGTTAATTAAGACTTAGATTAGTCTTAATTGAGCAAAGAAACAATCTGAGTTGTTACAGCAGCACAACCGGGTACACGCGTAGAGGGGATGATAGGTGCTGGTCCCACCATGCACACGCGTCGGGCATTTGTTATTCGACGGATAGAGGTTGGGTCCACCAATTTACAAATGGTACCATGCATATCGGGCTGACCCGAAACGAGATCTGCGGGCTGGCATGACCCGCCCCGACCCAAAATTAGGGAGGCAATTCATCTTCCCCCCTATCGAGCTGACGAAAAGGCTAAGTTAGAGTTCGCAAAAATGCAACCCTAACTCAACCCAATCGATTTATATTAATTGAAACAATACCCTAAATTATTGCATGCAATACAAGGAGTAGGACAAGCTAAAGATTTGGAATGGAGGAGTACCTCAAACGGCTGAAGAATACTAGGGTTGGCTAGGGAAGAATAATTCGGGATAGCTTCAACTAGATTCTTGGATTCGAACGGTGAAACCGAGAAAAGAATAGTTCCTAATGTCTTAAACTAACCTAAGGCGGTCGGGAGGAGCCACGCGGTAGAGGAAACGCCCTGTGCTCGTTCGCAGGACACGCGGAGGACGCCCTCGATCATTTTGAAGGGGACGATCATTCGACCGTTCGATCGAACGGCAGGGCTGATTTAGGAAATGGGGCAGACTGTTTAAGGGAACGGCGGTAGTTAAATATAATTAAAATAATATTATTATTTGAATTAATTCACACTAATTTATTAATTAAAATTATACAATTAAATGCATCTATAAAATTTTCAATAAATCACCCTTAGCTAAATGAGGGGTAAGGAATGCAATTGTGCAATCAGATTTTTATTTCGATGAGTATTTATTTATTTGATTTTCATGATATTTAAATAATATTAAAATATTTGACGAAAATTCAACGACTTCCAAATGCATCCAAAACATCACCCTTAGCTAATTTGGGAATGGTGAACACAATGGTGAAGTCAGATTTTTGATTCGAGATCAAAATAAAAAGTCAATTTCTAGGATTTCTGGAAATTCTCAAAATCAAGATTTGATCCAATTGATTCCTGATTTGAATTGGATCTTAGAGATAAGTTCTAAATGACTTATTTAATATACTAGAATCCTAATTAAGACTTAGATTAGTCTTACTAACCTAGGTAAAAATCTAGGTTGTTACACAAAACACCATCGTTAGATATTTTACTAAAATAGAATACCGAGCACTAGCCACAACAACCATATACATCATATGGCTGCACATAATGCTGTAGGAATTACGCATCTCACAAGGCCAACCAACCCTGATTCATTGTTATAACATCTCCGCCACTGCACTGCAAATAAGCCTATCTTTCTCGCACATATAAAGCATGTTGAAATTGATCACCACTTCATTTGTGATTGTGTTGCGACACAGGAGCTCGAGCTATCTTACATTATCACAAAATAATAAGTTGTTGATATTCCTACAAAACTTCTTACAATGGTTATGTTTCACAAACTTAGATCCAAACTCACTACAATGACAAGAAAAAATGACTCTTTTGTGGGGATAATAACCAAACAAATCCCCACAGGTTCAGTCCACTAATACCCGAATTAATCACAGTATGCCTACAGCTATGGACAATGCTACAGTACCCCCCCTCCCCAAATGCCCCAAATTTTTCGCGATGATGTGGCAATTGACGTGACACTCCATGCCACGTCAGCCCACGCCATCGATAAAACCTAAAATCCCTATATCCTGATCGCTGACGTCTCGCGTAATCCCTAAAATCCCGATCACATCTTTCGTAAACTCCCCTCGTGACCTCTCCAGATCGCGAAGCTTTTCCTAAACTCTCCTCGTGTCCTAATCTCCTGATCGCCGAGTTTTCTTCGTAAGTCGCGAGCCGATCTCCCGTGCCGCACTCTTCTGCGAATCGAGATCTCCCGCGTCGTTGTCGTCTTAACCTAAAGCGCGTGCGTCGATGGCGGAGGGTTTTGATCTCACTCGATCAGATTTTCGGAAGGTGATCTTTTCCGCCAAGATGGGGATCACCCTCTCCCTCATCTCGCTTCTCATTTTTCTCAAGGAGCCCTCATCCGACCTCTCCACCCACTCCGTTTGGGTCATCCGCACTGTCGTCGCCGTCTTCGAGTTCAGCATCGGTAAGTTCTTACTTCTCCACTCTGTGAGTCCTTCGTGAGTTCAAAGGATCCGAATTCATGTAATTTAAGTTTCTTTGTATGATTGCTATGGAGATGTTCCTATAACTTTCCTTTTTGAGTTTGGGATGAATTTTGTAATTAATTGAATTTTCTGGAATTGTTACTCCTCTCTGTGATGCTTACTACATCCTGAGTGGTTTCATGAGTTTAGATGATACAAAATCGAAGTAAGAGTCCTTGTATGATTGCCTGCTTCTGGGTTTGGGTTTAGTGCTGTTTGATTTAATAGCACTATTGAGATGCGGTGTTATTGAGATGTCAGTGTCTCGCTTGTTTCGTATGAATATGTTAAGGTATTGTTTGGTTTCTTTTGATCTTGATGTTATGCTATGCTATTCCTTAAAAAGATGCAGATCACAGCTTTATGGTTCATTACTATTTGTCTTCTTCATTGTCTTTCCAAATATAAACATTATTGAACTAATAAACTGTATATTAGAATGATATATATGTTTTCATTAGAGTGATATAAATGTTTTCATTATAATTCACCTTTTTCTATCAGAAAGCCCTCTACTTGAGGGTGATGTTGAAGAGGATGATGTTGATGATCTAGAAAATGAGTTCAATCATTCAAAAGCAACTGACAAGGCATCAAATTTTTGGTCATCTGGAGGTTGGGAAGAAGTTGAGTAGAACTCACATACTTGAGTAACAATTTATCAAATCCATGCAAAAAGTAACAATTTTAATGATTTTCAATTTATCATACTTGAGTAGAACTCACATCTTTAGTTCCTGTGAGGATTGTTGATCCTTCCAAGGATTTGAATTTGTATGAGCTGGGAGGTGTTAACTGGAAGGAAACAATTGAAGGTTGGAAACTGAAATAAGATAAAAATATAATGCACGTGCCTAGTAAATAAATGGTGTCATTTTTTTTAGATTGGGAGGATACTGCCTGATTTTGAAGTGATGTAGCTCAAATGATAGAGCGCTCGTATGGTATACGAGAAGATCAGGGTTCGATTCCCTGCATCACCAAAATTTGGCATTGAATACAAAATATTGAGCGAATTTGAGCTGATTTAATCACTAGTACTAATGACATTCAAATGTCAAATATATTTCTAAGAAGAAAACAATTAGATGAAAAAGAGGATAAAGCATTCTTGAGTGTGATTAAATCAAGCAGTTTATTAACCCAAGCAGCTCTAGCATAGCCAACATAATAACAAGTAGCATTCCATGCATTACTGCAAGTGATATTATTCATTCAAATTAGATAAGGAATATAACAAATTGTGATTTATCAATATACCGAGAAAATCTCTTTAATTTCATTTCATTTTAACATGAAGAAGAATACATTATCTGAATTTATACATTTATTTCTCAAACAATAAATAAAATTTGATACAACTCGAATTAAAACAAAATTAAGCTCTTTCGAAAGTGTAGATAGCCGTTCTTTGTTGGTTTGCAGCCATCGAATTCGTTGGCACGAGCTCCCTCAAGTCTAGGATCCATCATTTGGCCGTGCGAAAGAAGAAAACAGCAGAAGCGCAGTCAAACCTGCAAAGAAGAGAGCCCGACTTTAATAGCGTTTAAACCCACTGATATTAAACTTACACAAGTAATAATATGATGGCAAACAATTTTGTAGAACTTGCAGTGGAAGCACAGTCAAGCCTTCATGCAACATGTGAATCTCATATATATGTTGGTGACATTGAGTTGCAGTAATGGAGAGTGGATTGTGCTAAGCATTAATGAGATATGACAATTGAGACTACATAAATACGCCCATGAGTTAAAAGCATGAACACACGTGTATTAGCAAGTATTAACAGTGGAAGATAACAATCATTGTACAAGCCGCATGAAAGGTGGACATCGAATTTCAAAATAAAAAAGGTGGACATTGGCAACAATATGAAACTAGGATCAACACTTTGCAGAAAATTCGCAATAGAATGAAACTTTTTTTGGGAAGTATAACATTTCTCTTTTGATAGCCATTACAAAAAATTTACTTTTGACAGCCAAATAATAATTTTTGCTTTTGACAGCTAATAAACAGTATCACAAAATTTACTTTGAATATTCAATTTCATCTCCAATTTCATCTCCCACTTTTAACAGCCAATGCTGAGTTTCTTATATAAACAGAAAGCAATTTAATATCATAAAAATTAGAAATATTGAACAATTAGATTCATAAGCAATAACAAACAAATTAACATTTTCACAGTAGAACTATCAAAATCTGCTTTAACCCTCTTCTTTGATTTTTTTTTTGTATATGACTTGCTGTGGCTTCTGAATTTGTCATTTTTCGTCCGCTGAGAATTTGAAGAACTGGAATATTCAGATGTGTAAACATATTAGAAGAAAGAACCTAAGGCCTAGACAATTCAGCATCTAGCATTACAAAAAGCTACTAATCAGCACAAATAAGTAAATGAAATATAAAAGCATCAGTAGTAGGAAGTAAATCTTTTGTTTGAATAAACATTGGGGCACGGAAGAAATCAAAGCCGTCAGTCATGCTTTTTTGTTTGATTTTCAAATTTAATAAAAGTTGTCCAGCAGGTGCATATTGACAAGATGAGCATTCTTGCTCTAAAATTTTGAGTCTGGGCTTATATATTATTTTATTTTAATTCTTAAAGATTATAAATTTTAAATTTAATTCCAGTTAATCAAATTCTCCAAATTTGATAAAATTTTAAGCTTAACCTTATATTATAATATCTCAACCCAATGACACCAAAATATTTGGATTTGGACTTATGTTATATTTTTTATAATTTCTAAAATTTAAAATTTAAAATTTAATTTAAGAGTAACCGTTATCTAGATTGCTCTCAAATATGAGCATTATAATCACAAAAATATACTATATTTAACGGTATATTTAGTTTGATTAAATTTTGTAATGTCAAATAAACTTGATTTTGGTTTAATTATATCAAATTTAGTCTTAATTAGCCTGATAAGCACCTCATGTTGTTACAACACCAATAAAACGGATCCCTGCCTTCTCATCCTTAGATATGCAATTTTTTGCATCTATGTTCTGGTGTGCTACGCAATTTTTTGCATCTATGTTCTGGTGTGCGTGGACGACTTTTTGATAATAGGTCCGAATCAAATAACCGCCAACTCCCTTGTAAGTCTCACGACATAGCAGTTCAATTTGAAAAATTTGGAAAAACCCACAAAAATCCTTAGCATAACCATCACACATTTTGAAACTGATCCTACGTTATGCCAAGCCACCTATGGATCAAGAATTTTGGAAAATGCTGAAATGGATCAGTGTAACACAGCCTCAACTTCCACAACTAGCTCAACACTAAAAACAATATACTCCATACCCTTCTGCTAACCAAAACTATAAAAAAAGTTGATCATATCCCTACAATATCTCATCCTTACAAGCCAGACACTAGCTTAGTAGTCAACAAAATCTATCAATTCATGTATAACCTAGCTCAAGCATACTTTAATCAGCTCAAAAGAATACTGAGATACCTCAAAATTATCATTCACCTCGGAATATAAATCAACCCAGGGATCATGCAATTTCAAGCTTAAGCCGACTCCAATAAGGCAAGTGACATAGAAGATAGGAAATCCACAACTAGCTATTCCATCATCTTAGGCAACACACCTATTTCATAAAGTGCTAAGAAACAAAACACCGTCGTCAGATCTTTTACTAAAACAGAATACCGAGCACTAGCCACAACAACCATTTATATCATATGGCTGCACATAATGTTGCAAGAATTCTGCATCTCACAAGGCCAACCAACCTTGACGCATTGTTATAACATCTCCGCCATTGCACTGCAAATAACCCTATCTTTCTGGCACATATAAAGCATGTTGAAATCGATCACAACTTCATTTGTGATTGTATTGCGACACAGGAGCTCAAGCTATCCTACATTCTCACAGAATAATAAGTTGTTGATATTCTTGCAAAACCTCTTACAATGATTAGGTTTCACAAACTTAGATCCAAACTCACTACAACGGCAAGAAAAAATGACTCTTTTGTGGGGATAATAACCAAACAAATCCCCACAGGTTCAGTCCACTAATACCCGAATTAATCACAGTAGGCCTACAGCTATTTATACTCGTACTCATGAAATACTTGCAAATGCATTAATGAAAATACGATCTCCGTGATTCTGAGCCTATTGTCGATTCTTCTCTCATTTCTGCGCCTTTCTCAAAATATCTCTTCCTCGAGAATTCCAGGGCTGCGAGGAAGAAGAAGATGGATGTTATAAAGACGCAGCAGATCTCGTTACGTCCGATTGAGAAGGTCATCGTGCACCCTCTCGTCCTTTTGAGCATCGTCGACAACTACAACCGCGTTGCACGTGACACACGCAAGCGGGTCATCGGCGTACTCCTTGGCAGCTCTTCCAAGAGCGTCGTCGATGTATCAAACAGCTACGCAGGTATGAATTAGTAAAAGTATATGTATTTTTTGATTCTATGCCCTATGTTAAGATCGCATCCACATTATTTTTATTACCTTGCATCTTTAATTATAGAAATCAAAGAACTGAATCATTCGCCGTAAGATGCTATTTGAAGGTCCCCACGATAAATCTGGATGAATTTATACTGAACAACACTGATTCTTTTTTGTTTTCCCTTCAGTTCACATTCTTTTTGTAGGATTATTGTGCAAGAATGAACAGCAAATCCAATACATGGAAATTACTCACATCAAAAGATCACCGCACTTAAATTTTAGTTTGCAACACTTAATAATCATATAAAATGTAAAGCATTATTATTTTTCTGCATTTCATTGTTGCCCCTTGGTTTGCAATAGAAAGAAACTAATATCTTTTCTGTCCCCTTGTTGTTTCTCTGTATATTCACTTGTAGACACTTAAGAGTATTCATGCATACAGTGCGCCACTTACTGCTTGACTTTGTTGATGTATTAACTATTAATTTAAACCTCCTAGTATGGCTACGTAGATGAATTGTTATAGTATGAACCATGCATTTTATTCCTCAAGTTAATTTTATTTAGTAATCACAGCTCAAATTAATATAAACTATTTAGTGTTTTCTCATCTACAACATCAATTATTAATTTTTAAGAACAGATAAATAGTATTTTTTTGAAGGACTCATAAATAATCTGTAACTATATTAAGAGCACCAGTAGCCTTACAGTAGACTACGACGTACATATTTTATTGATTAAAAATAACTTTAATTGGAAGCCCATTCATTGTGATAATATTTCAGCATATTGAAATTTTTTTTTATTGCTAATTTACTGAATTCGAGGTGATGTTACTAATTATACAGCCATAATAGCTTATTAGTTCCTCAATATCATTTTTGTAGTGCCTTTTGAAGAAGATGAGAAGGATCCAAGCATTTGGTTCTTGGATCATAATTACCATGAGGCCATGTTTTCTATGTTCAAGAGAATAAATGGTATTGCTAGTTTCATCAATGAATTTTGAGTATTTTTAAACCCATGATTTTCATTTCGTGATGTTTATGCCAAAGCTTTTTTTTTTTTCAGCTAAGGAACATGTTGTTGGTTGGTATAGCACTGGTCCAAAACTGCGTGAGAATGATTTGGATGTCCATGCTCTGTTTTCTGAGTATGATTACTTTGTCTGCTCTTTTCAGGATGTTTAAAGCTACCTTGTACATCACTCAATACATACTTTGCCCTGGACAATGTTCTTTAACTTTGTTATAACTATCAAGCATGAGTTCTATTATACTTAACAAAAATCAAAATGATCACTCAAAAAGTCGTCCATCATCTCATATGTTCCTTCACCTATTCAACTTACTAGGGGTATGACACTTAATGCTATCTTGTTACCTAAATAGTTAAAATATAAATTTTCATTTCTATTTAACGGAACTAAGGTTTTGGTGTTGTTGTATCTCTGTTTGGATTTGAAAATTTCTATTTTAACTACCTATTTATAATTTAATCATTTAACGGAGTCATATAATTTTTTTATAGACCTCTTATAACTATAAATATCTTTTGAAGTTTAATCTTTTTTTGTTTGCTTTTATGGAAAGCTTGTGGTGTTTTTGTTATTTGGCTGGTTGGTTGCATGAGGAGTAAGCTTTACAGGGTATAGTATTATTTTGGTAATACTAATTTTGTATGTAATATTTTTATCGTATACTTCCTATTTTGCAGTTATGTTCCCAATCCTGTCTTGGTCATAATTGATGTTCAACCTAAGGAGTTGGGAATACCAACCAAAGCTTACTATGCTGTTGAAGAGGTTAAGGAGGTGAGTGATTTAATTACAGTAGAATTTCTTCCTTATGGTTTTTAATTTTGAATCAGAAAAATAAATTAAGACTATGATTTCTGATCTTTGAATGTGGTTTGCAGAATGCCACTCAGAAAAGTCAGAAGGTATTTGTGCACGTGCCTTCTGAAATTGCTGCTCACGAAGTTGAAGAAATTGGTATTCATGAAGCTACTAAATATGAAATATTTAATTGATGATTAGTTATTTTGTCATTTAAAAAAAAATAAATTTATGAAAATTCTTTATTTTTTGATGTTTTGAGTGCTTTGCTTGAGATTATTGTTTTCCTTTTTATTGTGCTACAATATGGTTACAATTTTTATCTATTACAGGAGTTGAGCATTTGTTGAGGGATGTCAAGGATACTACTGTTAGTACTCTTGCAACAGAGGTACTATCTAAAAGTTATAATTATAAATTTTTATTGGCATTACACCAAACTGGTTATTTTACCAATTGTTTATGCAGGTTACAAGCAAACTGTCAGCCTTAAAAGGCCTTGATGCAAGGCTTCGTGAGATAAGGGGTTATTTAGATCTTGTAATTGACCGGAAGCTCCCGCTGAATCATGAGATTCTTTACCATTTGCAGGTTTGCAGGTTTTTTCCCATTTTGTCAGCATATTTTTCTTTTTTATTAATAAGATGCTTATTGCATTGAATCTGATATCACAAGCAGTTTTAATGTCTTGGTAGCCTTTTCTGCTTTTTTTTTTTTTAATTTTTTTGCTATGAAACTTTCTTTCTCATATTCTCTTCTCTTTATGAAACAGCCACTCACACTCTCTAAAAGTCACATTATTTTGGCAATCTTGTTGAACATTTATAAAAAGTTTCTTGATATTTCTTTAACATTTGACTATGTGAACAATGTGCAGGAATCTTATTGGGGAGATTCTTCCTGTTACATACAAAATTAATGTTAGTTGAGTTATCCCATTATAATTTATTCTAATTTAAGCTGTAAACAAGCGCTCAGGAAATTGGCCAAGATTTTTATAATCCCTATATAGTTGAAATATTGTTTTGATCAGTAAAAATTTACTCAGCTTAAAACTATTATTTAAACAAATCGTAAATGAGAAGAGAGTAGCTATTAATTTCTCTTAGAAAACTCTAATGAAAGCATTGAATCCATTGATGTAGTTATGGCAAGATGGGCTTAAATTCCTGCAGCATACATAAGTCGTATTGCATCAATAGTACATCTGAGAATGAGCAAGACCATGGCTACTATGAATTTTTAACCAATGCAGTGATACAACTCAAACAATAAGGATTTTAACTTTTAGTATTTAGATGGTTAATTAAATCTATTACTAGCACTTTTTAATGCAAACTGAAAAATAAAATACAATCCTTTATTTAAAGAAAATTAGGAGAGTTAACATCTTACATGCATGAATCAGTATAAAGAAATTTAAGATTCATGCTAATGTACGGTGCGATGATTTCATATTTTAAAATAAATAAGCACTTACAATTTTGTCAATATGAGGTATGCCATTAGAAGATTTACAAGGTAGTTTTTGAAAAGAGAAGCTAAGAAAGGCATATTTGGCTAAAGAGAATCAATTATTTATAACCATTTCTTCTGGTTGGCTATTGTCGAATTACAAACTATATGATTAATGAACAGAGCCTTCCGTAGAGGAGAATATCGAGAGAAGAATGAGAACACGCAGGAAAGTAATTATAGATATTATTATTCAGTCATCGTTTACAAATACAGCGTGAGTATATATAGATTGCAGTGATATATCGAATGGCTATGATGGGCCGTGATTAGAATATATACAGGTTGATTTGGTATGCTTGGGGTGGCAGTTGAGAATGGAACAAGAGTTAGAGGATTTGTAGATGAGTGGGATGAGGATGCTGTAGTGGTAGACAATGTTGAGGTAACAAATAGAAAAACCAATTCTATGAACTGTACATGATGGGAGATTAAAGAGGATGATGTCTTTGGATTGTAGCATATATAGCCTCTGTGATTTTGGGAATAACAGGGGAAAACACACGGTATAGTTTTTGGGCCAAGTTTGGCTGTTTTTGTGGGAGGAAGGAGAGGGTAGCAAAGGCAGCCAAAGTCTTGGAGATGATTGCAGTCTGGTGGAGTGTTGTATATGAGCTGAAATGGTGAGGTATTGTGTGTATTCGAAGAGGGAGGTTGGTTCATTAGATAGCAGGAGGTGAGGACAACTGGGAGCCAAAAATTTTCTGGTAGGTGAGCCGTTTGTAAGAGAGTTCGGGTGGTTTCGAGTATTGACGATGTTTGCGTTCCATAACGCCGTTTTGTTAAGGAGTAGAAGGGCACAGCATTTGGTGGTGCATGCAAGATTTTTAAGTAATGTGTGGAATTAGGTTGAGTTGTATTCGCCGCCATCGTCCAATTGAAGGACTTTATTGCTTGTATTGAATTGACATTCAATAAGCTTGTGTTGAATGAATTTATGAATAGTTTCAGACTTAGTTTAGGGGATAGAGTTATGTAAAGCGTGAGTAGTCAGCCACAAAAGTAACATAGAATTTATAGCCTTCATTAGATATAATTGGGGTGGCCCCATACATAAATATTCAAAAATTTGAAAGCTCTATAATTTTTATATGAATGTTTTGGAAATAGTAATCTATGATGTTTAGCCGTGATGCATATAGAACACAGAAAAGAATTGTTGCAGTTGTCGATGTTGAGATTATGCTATTTTAGAAGTTGGTGGATTTTTGAACTTGGATGCATGAGCCTAAGATGCTATGGAGTGGTTGAAGAGGTGCCATGGAGGAGTGGTTGAAGAGGTAGAAGAATGCAAAATTGTCTTTAGGGGAGGTGTTTTTGAAGATGGACGGATGGTGTAGGATCTGTTGTGGCAGCAATCCTTAAGGATAGGAGTGTTGGTGAGGTCCTTTATAGTGAATCCATATGGTTCAAAGGAGATGGAGCAGGAATTATCAGAGGAGTGTTTGTGAATGGATAGAAGATTATAATGACATTGCGGAAGAATGTCATTATAAAAGATTTACGATTGGGTGTGTGAAAAATGTCGTTGCCTATAATGGAGATTGGGAGTGACTGTTCACTTCCAACGGTCACACTATCAGTGCATTGATAGATTTTGACAAAGTAGAGGTTGCTGAGATCATTTGTAATGTGGTTGGAAGCTTATGAATCAATGTACCGATTTGAATTGGGCGGCCCGTTGATGCGCAGGGCAGCTGAGCGGTACAACCGCTGATTTGTTCAGCAGCGGTAGCTGTAGTCCATTCGGTGCCAGCAGTTTTTGGCGGAGTGGCCGGGCTTGAGGCAAATGTGACATTCAACTTGAGCGGCATGGAGGGTCGCTGAGTTGATGGCAGTCCTCTGTGCGATAGAGGAGAACGACCACATCCTCTGCCGTATCTCTCTCTGCCTTTGAATTTACCGGAAAAGAAGAGCAGGTTCTTGTTGCTGCCGACGTTAGAGGGATCGGTGAGCTAGATATCTTTGTGCATATTTTTGGGTCTTGGTCTTTTCACTGCATAACAGTGAATAGAGGCATCTATACTGATCGGTGTGATTTTGGTTATAGTAGCAATTTTGAAGGCTTGATAAGTTGATGGGAGGCTATTCAGGGTATAGAGGATAACATCTTCATTATCTATTTTAGAGCATGCTGTCGCAATTTGATCAACCAGAAATTTGATTTCTGACAGGTATTCAGCCATCAGTTGATCCTCCAGGGATACATTATGGAGTTCATTTTTAAGCTTGATAACTCGAGATCGGCTTGAGGATTGGATGCGTTTTTCTAAGATGAGCCAAGATTCAACACAAGAATCGGCTTGCAATATGTATGGGAGGATGAATGCAGATATTATGGAGTAGAGAGCAGCTGTAAGGTTGCGTCGGCTGATATCCACAGTGGGTGGTTTGCTGTATCGATGCGGGGGATGGAGGCAGTCCCGTCAAGATGATCATATAGACTGTTTGCTTTAAATAGTTTTGTTACTTGAGCACACATATGGAGTAGTTTTCTGTTGTTTGAGGATTGTTGATTAGGTTTCTGATGTTGGAGAGCAGGAACTTGAGGTTCTTGGAGTCCGGATTGAAGACGGTGTGACTGCATTGGGAACTAGATTGGTCATTGGAATTGCTGTTGGTTGACAATGGTTGAAGCCATTTGAATGGATGTAGCAGAGGGGAAGAACCGGTGGGGCTGGAGCTGTTTCTATTAGTCAAGAGTTGGTGGTGATGTTGGAGTTGTTGATGAGAGTGTGTTGGTGATGGCCGAATGTAGTGGAGATTGAATGTCTTGATCAAGAACTGATAATATCTTGATGTCTTGATCAAGAACTGGTGTTATTTGGCCAAGAGCCAGCTTCTTGGTGATGGTTGAGAATGTGGTGGAGAAATCTGGCGAGAATGTGGCGGAGAAGAGATTCTTGGAAGAGACTAGGGAGGGTAAGAAAACACCGGAGAGTATCTTGAGAAGATTGAAATTTTAACAGAGATATCTTGGCTGAGGGAGAGGATCGAACTTTTGCTCCGATACCATGAAGAGAGCCTTCGGTAGATGAGAATACTGAAAGAAGGATGAAAACACAGAAAATTAATTAGAGATATTATTAATCAGTCATCGTTTACAAGTATGTCATGAGTATATATAAACTGCAGTGATATATTGGACGGCTCTGATGGATTGTGATTGGAAAAATATACCAGACAGCTTCTGTTATTAATTAATAGATAAGAATAAATATGCTTTTTCCTAGGACTATCTTTTGATAATAAATAAAAACTATGTAGTAAGAGTGGATGGTAGGTTGTCATGGTGGGTCCCATTAACATTTGATTTGATTTGGCTTGGTTTAGCTTGCCAGCTTGCTTTGCTGCAATTTGCTTTGTATTTGGCTGTTGCTTTCCCTTATTGATTTCTGTCTTCAATTTTGATCTTCATTGAGTTGACTCAGTGTAATCTTTTTTGATTATGATCGTATCTTTATAATCATCTCCTTCTGTTTCAACATCTTTGTTTGTTTGTACAAAGGTATTATTTTCTATACCCATAGTATTGTTATTAAAAAGTTCATTGAATTGTCTCTCCCATATTCTTTTAGTTTTATTTTAAATTGTTTATTTTCAAGAGGGTATTTTCTCTTGAAATCATTTTGAGATTCTTAAAGGAAAAATATATCAATTTCTCTGTTGTAGACATTGCTATTTCATTATGGCTTATAATAACAATTACTTATTTTAATTTACCGTGAACAATAATTTTGTATCATAATTTGAACTCTATTAATTTTGCCAAGCGTACATTGCTTACTACCTTTGTTCTTAGTTGGATGCTACACAATTACTTATTTTAAATTAATTTGAACAATAATTTTGTTTTTCAATTTGAACTTTTTTAATTTTGCCAAGCATACGTTGCTTACTACATTTGTTCTTAGTCTAAACTTATGGTATTTGGCATTGGTGAAAAAAATCAAATTTATAGTTATCTTTTCTAATGTTATTTATTTTTCTAAGAGTGATTATGAGTTCATCTAGTTGGCATATTGGTTCTTGATAGCATCTAGTAAAATAACTAGTTCAGCTCCAAATATTTTTTGCCATCTTGAAAACTATTATGGAATTCAAAAGTTTAATATTTTTGAGTTCATAACAAAGAGCCATGTATGATTTTTTAGATTTATTATGAAGAGGCATTGAACATGCATTCTATAAAAGTTTTAATATTTTATTTTTATTGTTTCATAAGTGTCATTTATGACTTTCATCTAAAGACATGAATAAATAAATAAAATAAATGGTACAAATAGTCTAACACTTTAAATAAGTCTGAAACAAATTTTAAATTCAATTTTTGAAGAAATATAAAAATTTGAAATTGATTCTATTCAAGAGTATTTTTCAGAATTTAAGTAAAAGAAGATCTGTGCTTAAATAAGATTTTAAAATACCATTTTAGAATTTTAGATAAACATTATTATAAGCATCCCACATCAATTGATATTCTCCATTTAAAGAAAATGACTTCTACAATCTGCATATGATGGCAATCATTTTATGAATGGATATTGATGAAGTTCCATGAAATACACTTTAGTCGCAAAAACAAGGAAAATTCAGATTCACAATTGAAAAAATGATTTTATGTATTTTCACTATCATCCATAAAGGATGGTGGATAACTACATGATAGATATATAGAAAAATAAAAGTTTCACCTCAGAAAAACATAGGAAGTGAATATACTGAAGACTAAGTATATGCGTTTTTATATTAAATATTCTGGAATATTTTACGAGAATTATTTCAAATAGATGGGAGAAAACTGGAGAATTTTTTAAATGGTATAAACATGTATTTATTAGTCAAGTGATGACACTTGATGATTTTTACAATACACATTGGAAGTAAAAGTTTATCAAAGGATTACTAGGCCTATTTGCTGTAAAGATAAAAAAAATTTAATAGATGAATTTTACTAAGACGATAAATTTATCAATACTTGTATCTTTGAAGGATTAGTATTTTGTAATGATATTAAACTTTAATGTCAACTCAAAACAGAAAAGGAAGATGGAAATAAAGCAATTAGAAAAATTTTGTGAACAGTTTGCTTATAAAATCTATCTCTTATATTATCTATAAAGGAAAATAAAAGACGGGGAAACAAAAAAAAAAAAAAAAGAAAAGAAAAATATTATAGGTGAAAAAAGAATTCTTCACACAAAATGAGAGGATGAAAGGTAAGAAGAAAAAAGAGAATTTGTTTTGCGAAAATAATATTGTACTCTTCAAAATCTTGGATGATAAATAAAAAAAGTGCTACTGAATCCTTCGGTTCAAAAGAATCAAATTATTGAAAATTTATTCAAAGAAAAAACTACTATATGATTTTATTGTAGAAATAAACAGATTCTTGATGCTAACAAATTGTCAAAAGGACGAGTTAATAAAATATTTGTCTTAAATTGTCAAGAATAAAACTTGCAGAAAAATATTAGATTTATTTTTTAACTAAAAGGTAATAAATCCAGAAAGAATACATTTTAACCATAGTCTTGCTGAAACTTTTAAAAGGGCCTCAAAAAATTGAAGGAAGAAACTTGCCTCCACAAAATAATGTCAAGAAGTTAATTATATCAGATAGGAGATAAATATTTTTTAAAAATAATCAATTCATTATGCAACATCGACTTTCACAAATAGATTTTTGGTGAGTATCAAAACAAAATGGCCTAGGAAACAACAATGACTACAGTAATCCTTTGTCTCACTAGGCTGGGTTGGCTACATGAATCCTTTGTTTCTATTGTGGACGATCAAATAGAAGCCTCTCCCTATGATCTAAATAAAGAGTTTTCGCTTAATGGTTTCCTCCCATGTCTTTTTTATATTTTCCTCTTCCTCTTTTAACATGTACAAAATATTGGGTCCACTCCAACCTTGCTATTAGTGAACTCATTTCTTATCCTATTTTTTCAAGTATATCCGCTCATTTACTTTAGCATCCTCATCTCTGTAACACTTATTTTATCTGTAATTGTTTTCTTTGTTGGTTAACATTTATCCTCATATAACATAGATGATTATTAGCTGCTTTCAAAAATTTCCCAGTAATTTTGATTGGGATTTTCGATTGCACAACATCCAAAAGCGCTCCTCCATTTCATCTAACCAACTTAGATTTCATTGATCACATCACTCTCTATTTCACAATTATTTTGAATAATTGAACCAAATTATTTGAATCCCTCATTCTAATTGTCTTTGAGATTATCTTTTATGATAAACTTACATATCATGTTTTATTTTAGATTTATTAAAATGAAGACCTATTCTAAAATATGGCTCTAAAATGTGACTTTTTTTTAAAGTTCATCCATAGTTTTATCAATTAATCGAATACTATTTGCAAATAATACACACTAACAAACCTTCTCTTTAGTGTCTTCGTAAGAACATTCATAATTAAAGAAAAGATATATGGATTAAGAGCATATACTTGATGCAATCCAATAATTACAGAAATATCATTATATAAGCAATCCTATGATTGATCACATGTTATAGACTCATTATACATATCTTTAATAACATCAATATAATTCATATTTTTTTTTATCTGAAACCCCCAAAAAGTATCTCTTTGCACTTTATCTCTTTTTAAGGACCAATAAAGATTAAAATTCTTTTCTTTCTCTAAATTTTTCCATTAGACCTTCTAGTAAATGTATGGCTTCTATGATAAATCTGCTTGGTATAAAATTAAATTGATTTTATAAAATACGAGTATCCCTTTGTGGCCTATATTCGACCACTCCCCCAAAGTTTCAATATATGACTCAACTTTTTTTTATAATTTGCAGTCTTGTGCGTTCCCTTTATTTTTGTAAATACAAAAAACACTCTTCTAGTCATCGAACTTATTTTTAATCTTTAAAATGATATTAAACAACTTTGAAAGCCAAATAAGTTCTCCATTGCTCAAACATTTCTAAAATTGTCAAGGTTGTCATTTGATTCGACTACTTCTTTTCAACTCTTCATTCTTTTTAAAGCTTTTCAAATCTTAGATTTGCTAACTCGCCGAATGAAAGTGTAATTAATATTATTTTTATAATTATAAAATCTTTATTAATTACATTGGTACAACCTTTATTAAAAAGTTTATTAAAATAATCCATTTTGAATTCTTCATCATAACAAATTTTGATCTTTATATTTATTAATTCTTCATCAGAAATTCATTCAACACAAGCTTATTAATGTCAATTCAACACAAGCTTATTGATTATATTTCCAATTTTTAACAAAGAGATTTTATTAAATTATTTTTAGTGCAAATTTATTTTTAACATTTGATATAAAATTTAAATATGGGCAAAAATCCAGATAAATAAAGAAGATAAGTACAAAACAGTATTTACAATCCGTTCAATCATTACGAATGTAATGTAATGCCATTCGATTTAAAAATGTATATTATAAATTTTATAACATTATGAATGAAAAATTTATTACATCTTCACAATTTATCATTATTTATATTGATGATATGCTAGTTTATTCAAACTTTATTGATGAACATTGTAAATATCGTAAAGCATTTTAGATAGTACTTAAAATGATTTATTAATTTCTTCTTTCTAGATAAAACTCTTTAAAACAGAAAATTGTTTTCCTGGTCACAAATTCATAAATGGGACTATTATCCAATAAATAGATATATTAAATTTGCATCAATATTTTTGATAAAATTTTAGATTTAAAGTAACTTCAAATTTTTTTTGGTGTTATGTACCTTATTTTTATAAAAACTTACAATTAGGTACATGAATATTATAAGATTAAATAAAATTGCATCTTCCTGGAGTTAAAAGAACACACTTTAGCTGATAAAAAATAAAGTAAAGAGCGAAAAAATCTGATTGCTTAAATCTAGTGGAACCTAAAAGTCTTAAAATAGTGGAAACAGATGCATAAAAGATTTGCTTTGGTCTCATCTTGAATCAATTATGAAACAATTCTTCAAAAGAAGATTTAGTTCAATTTTATTCATGAATTTGGATATTAAAGAAAAATATTCATTCATTTAAAAGAAATATTTTCAATTGTTAAGTGTATTTCTACATTTTAAGATTATTTATTAAACGTTAGATTTTTACTGTAAATAGATTATTTTACAGTAAAATTTATTTTAAAAAAGAATGTTAAAAACCTGGCATTTAAATAAATATTTGCAGGTTGGCTAGCATAATTTTTTATTTTGGATTTTGATATCGAATATATTGTTTTGAATTTAGTAACATATGCATTCTTACAAGGAGGATAATAAAAATATTTGGGTCACATTACTCGGTAATAGTGAGAGGATATAACATACAACCAATGCATATTGAATAGGTTAATTCATCAAAAACCAGTTGGAGCATGACCCTAAATCAAGAAACTAATGTTACACTTATCAAACTATAAAATATATTATTGGGATTATATAGAATGCATATTTATTTCTTTCTTCATAATAAATCTAAGATGAAGTCTTACATGACTCAATGTTATGGACATAGAAATATTGAACATTTCAATATCATCATGATTTTTTAGATTGTGAAAAATATTTGGAGCATAGCTAGTATTTTATCAGATGCTTCATGAATGAATATGCTAACTAAGTAGACTCATATTCACTCTTAGAAAAAATAAAGTATATCATATAATGTGAATATGAATGTAATTTCTTCACCCAATGCTAGATACCGTGAGTCTGGATTCGAAACATCCAACTAAGAACATATGAAGTAATGTATGCTTGGGAAGAATATATAAAGTTCGATGGTGGGGCAATTATTATTTATTTCTAAATTATTAAGCCATAATAAAACATTAATGCCTATAACAGAATAATTGAAACATTTTTTCCTTAAAATATTTGAAATGATTTCATGAGAGGATACCCTCTTAGAAATTATCAACATTTTAAAAATAAATTCAAAGAATATGGGAGAGATAGTTCAATAAATTTTGTTTGATACAAATACTATTGGTATAGTAAATAATAGTTCTGTAGTAATGGAGGAAGCTGCCAGAATAGGTGATGAAGATGAAATATGACTATAATCGAAGAAAATGACAACAAAGTATTAACTTGAAGATGGTAACCCAAAGAATTGATGGCATAAATTAATAAAGAAAAACAAAAGCTAAGCTAACCCAAAGCCGTTTGCAGCATAGCCATTTAGATGTGCTAAGTTAAGCAAAAATATGTCGGACGTTAATTAGGAACTCAAAATAATCAATTTGATTTCTTAAACATTATTGAAATTAGATACGCTTTAGTAACAAGTCTAAACACCGTTCCTAGAGGACGATAAATTTCGGAATTTTATCATCCCATATTACTTTAGATCATGTATACTTGTGTGCGAACGCAGATATATGTAATTTAGGTCTATTAAGTTCATCATGTGACAAAAGGTCGGTATAGACACTATAGATCAGGATAAGTTTTATATATTGAGCAAAAAGGCAACCGCACTTGGCCTATTTGGGGGCAGGGGTTGGTGATAGTTAGATACACATTTGATTCCTCATATCCTGCCTATTTGCCCATTAGGACTAACTTTAAAGAAATGATCTAATGAATGAGCACATTCTAATTTATATATGATATCAATATGAGGCACTTAATGATCTATTTTGTGGTGATGATTTCTTTAGATAAGTGATCTTATTGTTTTTTTTTAATTTTTTAATTTTTTATCAAAAATTGCTCTTCATTAAAGCATTTTTATTGTTTACTTTATTATAAAGCATCGCCACATATCTTTTCCTTGCGTTATGTTTATCAAATAATTCATTTACCTTGAAAGTGTGCTCTCATAATGTACAAAATTGAGAGTATTTATTTAATTTTAAATAAATTCTTTATTTTGTTTATGTTGTATCGTGCATAAACCACGTGATATTAGAGTGATCTTATTATGAGGAACTAAGGTTAAAAAGAATTGTTATGATGAAGTATGATCAAGATGATTAGTTTATGCTTAAAAATCATATATTCTTGAGAAATCACTTTGGAGATAAAATACTATAAATCATTGACTGTCATGAATTTATATCAATAGCTAAATATACGATGATCAATCAAAACCCTCATTAAATTTATATTCAACAAGTTCATTTGTTAGATTGTTTAACGGATAACTTGGATAGGAGATTGCATTTTCCTTGTTAAATGTGTGGATTGAAACTGAATAAGTATTTGAATCATGATCTTGTGAACATGGCTCATCGGTTTAAATTACCTCAAAGTCATTCCAATATGTAGACAATTGCTTAAATTAGAGTAACCTTGCAAGTATTTTTATGGTGCTCATAATTTTCACATGGTTTTATGTACTCGTTTGGAGTGTGATTGTGTTCTCTCCATGAAGCTTCTAAATCAATTCTTCTTTTGCTGACCCTTTTGCTGGCCCTTTTACTCTTTTACTGTTATACATGAATGCGTGTTTGCCTTTGCCTCTGCTCTATTGATCTTTATTAAGCTTGGTGGATATATGCACTCTTTATGCTAACCAAAGGCTGTAAAGATGTAAAAAATATCAAGAGAAATGTATTGTATGGAAAGCAAATTAAAAGAATGAATAATTTAGAACCAAATTTTCTATTTCACAAATTAGTATTCATCAACATAGATATTGCATAATAGAATGTCTTTGTAGCAAATGAATGCAGCTACATGCTTGCAATTGCAAGTGTGAACAAGTCATTATTTTCATCAAGTGATGTGACACAAAGGAGCATTCCACAAGAGCACGGCATCTTACCAGAAAACTATTAGTGCATTCCTTAAAACTTACAATCAGTCTACCAAATAAATGGTTACACAGGACAGAATGCATAAATAATGCTACTACCAATAATTTTCTATACCATCTCCTGAGTAAATGCAAAAATCTAACCATAGCTTCATCAACAGCACAAAATATATCACATCGAGCAAGGCCACGTAATTGCCATAGTGCACTGGACGACAATGATATTTGTCTTCAACCAAGTTCTCTAACTGTTTTTGGTTAAATGCTGGGGTTCTTTCTTCAAAATCTAAAATATGCTCAGCTAACCATTTGCGAGTTGCTTTGCTTATTTCACTCTATATTTATCCCTGGCATGTCTGAATACTCAGTAATATTTTGCAGAACTTTTACGCCATGAATAATTTTTGTAGGAGCATGTTTCTATAACCTTACTTTTTTAGTTACACACTATCCTCATTCCAAAGTCATTTGATATTCCTTGAGAATGCATTCTTTAAAGATTCAGCACTGCCAAATTTTGTGTTGATATATGATGGAGTGCTACCAGCATTAGAAACTTCAGCACAATACTCTGGTGCTTAAAATCTGCACTAGTGCCACTATTGGTGTTATCACATGGTTCCCAATTGTCCATATTAATTCGCCAGATATCTCTGTAGGTACAATTAACTCTATTACTCATATTTTAAGTTACATTGTTGATTAGATGTTTGTATGATCCCTTGAATATTTAACCTATTAAGATTGGTGCTTATACCATAAGGCACATCACTTGAAACATTTTTTAAAGACAACAATTTCACCTTTCTTTTGATCAACTGCTATTGCTATCATTTTCAATATATTGGTAGTCATTAGGGGTGGTTTCAATGATTTCAAAATGCAATTGATAACTAAGTCATGTAAACTTCAACATACTATACTTACGGTACTCTACTTCTCAATTTAATATAATTGACTATTTGCATTTTGTACTACCGTCTAGTAACCATAAACTTAAAGCTGATGTATAACAAACCAGTAGTTGAAATTGAACTTTGAATTTATAAAAAATATCAATAAGTATTTGGATCAACACTATAAATCAAGTCCCATAAAAACTTGAGAAAAGCATCATTTACAAAAGAAGTCATATTGAATTAAATAGCATTGATAACCATATAATCAAATAAGAAGTATAAGCATTCCCTTGATTATGCAATTACCTAAATGATAAAAGATTGTAAACAACAAATATTATTGTTAACATTTAAATGGAAACCGTGGCTTCGATTAAGTTTGCCACATGGAAAACATGATACAGTAAAACCTGTCTAAAGTGATATTGCTGGGACCAGAGGTAGGATATCACTTTATACAGGTTATCACTTTAGGCAGGTACAATACATACAGTATCATACACACACGTTTTCCTTTTTTTTTACCGTTGTCGTTTGTACCGATAGGTCGTTAGTTCGTGGCTGCTCGTATCCGCGCGCCGGGGGAAGTTCCACAGAAAAAACCCCTGTTGCGTGTGGGTGTATCGGAGTGGTGCGAAGGAGCACGTCGTCGTTTGCCCTCAGCAAACGGAACCCGCTGTCCACCTCAGGAACCACGTTGCAAGTACCACCCCGTCACATCCTCGTGCGCAAAGTCTTCTCCATGCCGAAGAAAGGTCAGCAATACACCACGATGACGGACAAGGTCTGCCTCGTCCTCGTACGGTACAAGAAAGATCATCCTGGTGCCACACAGAAAGAGCTGATCAAGTGGCTGGAGGACACTCATCAGCTCAAGGTCAGCCAAGCAACGGTGTCGGGCACACTCAAACGGTCGGCGGAATTGCTCGCCAAGGCCACCACCTCCAACCTCAGCTCCAAGCGTCAGAAGACGGTGAAATTCCCTGTCATGGAGGCTGCCTTAGCCGAATGGTTCCTTGCCAACCAGGAACACGTCAACCTGAGCGGGGACCTCATACGTGAGAGCGCAATGAAGATCATTGACCGCCTGTACCCGGATCACCCGCCATTTGAGTTTTCAAATGGCTGGCTTGAAGCTTTCAAGGTCCGTTACGGGATCAAGAAGCATCGCAGGTTCGGGGAAAGCGGTTCAGTCGACATGACTACTGTTGCAGCTGCCCTTTCGGGAATTCGTCAAGTTCTTGACGCATACGAATGGCGTGACATCTACAACATGGATGAGAGTGGATTGTTCTACCGTATGCAGGTACTGTAAGTTCAGAAAGATATCAAATGAGTTTGCCCCTGGCTAACTAAGCATCTTCGCCTGCATTGCAGGCGGACAACTCCCTTGCGACAAAGCAGCTCGAAGGCAGGAAACAGAGCAAGGAGCGCTTGACCCTGGCGCTGTGTTGCAATGGCGACGGCTTTGACAAGCTCCCACTGTGGGTGATTGGCAAGTTTAAGAACCCCAGGTGTTTCAAGAACATCAATGTCACGTCACTTGGGTGCGTATACAGGAACAATGCGTCCGCGTGGATGACACAGATCATCTTCCTGGAGTGGCTTTGGGCATTTGATCTCCATGTTTCCGGCCGAAAGGTCCTCTTGATCCTGGATAACTTCAGCGGGCACACTCCGGTGGAGAAGATTTCGGATCACATCCGCCTCCGGAAACACGACCATTCTCTACCTGCTTCCGAACATGACCTCGAAGATTCAACCGTGCGATGCCGGCATCATCCGCAACTTCAAGACCTACTACCGTCGCCGCTTCAACCGTGCTCTTCTCCAGCGCATTGAGGACAAGGTGCCGGAGCCGGAGAAGGTCGACATTTTGGGGGGCCATCCAGTTTGCCGTCCCCGCGTGGGAATTATGAAGTCAAGCCAACGACGATTACCAACTGCTTCCTACACTGCAAGATCCGGTCGACAGAATAGGCCGAGACAGTTGAAAACGTCACGGAGGACGACCTGGTGAACCACGAGGTCATCGCGGATCTACAGTCACAAATCCAGCGCTTCCGCTACAGGAACCCAATGGACATCAGGAACCTGCTCAACTACCCGGAGGAGCAGATCACGTCATATACGCCGGATCTTGATAGCATCATTGAGGACCACCTTGAAGAAGCCGGACTTGCTCCAGTGCTGCATGAGGAAGAGGACGACAACAAAGAAGTGCCTGCCATGAGTGCCGCTGACGCTTCCGAGATGTTGGATAAGCTTGTGATCTTTTTCATGCAGCAACAGGATGCAGACGAATCTTGTGTGAGTTCCATCCAGAAATTGAAGGATAAGGTGAGTATGATCCGTACCAACTGAATGGTTCAGAAGAACATTGACAGGTTCTTCAAGTGTATCTAGCTTGTTTTGTAGTTTTTTTTTGTCTTTTATTTTTTGAAATGTACTGAATATCACTTTAGATAAGGAGTGGGACCAATAAAAATATTGAGTATCACTTTACGGAGGTTTATCACATTTTGAATGGGGCCCGAGTTGGGACCGAGTCGTGTTTATCACTTTAGACAGGATATCACTTTAGACAATATCACTTTAGATAGGTTTTACTGTAGAGGCCATTAAAAGATCTTCTTTTTCTTGAGACAAGGTTTACAAACGAACCTACTGACTTTAAGCACAAAAATAACACTGAAATTTTACATTTGATGTAAAAAACAAACATATTTTAAAAAATGCCATACATCCTACATTAGCATAGTGTATCAATTGAAAAAACAATCATATAATAAGCAATGGTCAAGAGAAATAAATAATGAATATGAAGTTGATTTACCACTGTGGGAAGAAATTTCACTTTGTTCAACAACAAAATTAACTACCTTAAGGAAACAAAAACCTCAGGAAAAATAACTTAGGGGTTGAATATTTAAAATTTTAAGGGTGAATTACTAGGAAAGTACTCCATAAAATATCAATGATAATTATAAAATATCAAGAGTTGATATTGTCACGTACTCATTTTAAAGAAATATTCACTTAGTGGACTTACAGGCTTAGTGTTGTTGTTGTTTTTGCAAGGATTCAACCCAATTGTTATATAGTAACCCATTATAATATTATTATAATTTGAAATGTTTTCGTTTATT
This sequence comes from Gastrodia elata, assembly GCA_016760335.1. Classification (NCBI taxonomy): domain Eukaryota; kingdom Viridiplantae; phylum Streptophyta; class Magnoliopsida; order Asparagales; family Orchidaceae; genus Gastrodia; species Gastrodia elata. The sequence continues at coordinate 23,880,599 of CM028674.1, read as the reverse complement.
ATTATAGTGACTCACTAATTATGATACATAAAGCTTAAAAAAGAAAATGGGGATCACGCTTAGAAAAATGTTCAATTGATGTCAATAAAAAGCATTTTAACCGTCAATGGATGACCAGATCATCCCATGAAAGCGGAGCTTTATTTACAAAGGACCAGTGAAGAAATTTATCGCTAGGGTTTTGTCACGCTGTGTACTCTGTTAAAGTGTACCTGAGGGTTTGGGCTTTATCAAATAGAAATTCTGACTACTTGGTACTTGCAAGGGCTTTTTTTCGCTAGGGCTGGCATCTATTGCAGAAGAAAAGTTAGGGCATGCCGGAAGGTGGAAGTGTGGAAGTGTGGAACTAAAAAGTCAAATGTGTGTAGGATGCTCTGTAATCTAAAATCTCAAATCATGTGTTAAATGAGTACATGACTATTTATAATTGTAATTAATTTGCACCTTTTTTTGCTTTTTTTTAATTACATATAAATAAATACAAAAACTTTTGAAATTTTGGGATTTGGTTTACTTATTAATTTCACAATACCAAACAGCACCTATAAGTAGTTCATACTTGCAAAACTTTATACAATTATTAAACGTATTGAGACGATAAGTGAAAAAAAACCCAGCTCTCATGGTTGTTACATTGGGATGGCTCTTGAAATTAGTAGCTTCATTTGTTACATTAGTAGTTCATATTTGCAAAACTTTATACAATTAATTATATTAAGCATATTGAGTACGCTAAGTGAAAAAAAACCCAGCTCGCAAGCTTGTTACATTGGGATTAGGGCTGGCAATTTGACTCGAAACTCGAAATTCGAACTCGTTTCGACTCGAACTCGAGACATTTTGACTCGACTCGAAAATTTTTGAGTCAAGCTCGAGTCATACGTCTTGACTCGAATCCTATTTAAAATGAGTCGAAATGACTCGAACTCGACAATAACTCGAATAAAAATCGACTCGAACTCGACTCAAACTCGAACAAGTTTGATTCGAGTTCGAGTATGGGCTGATTCGACTCGAACTCGACTCGAAGCCAGCCCTAATTGGGATGGCTCTTAAAAATTAGTAGGCTTCAATTGTACAAGATTTAAAAAGTTCAATATCCAACAAATACAACAATTTGAGGAAATTTAGAATTTTATCAAGCAAGAGTGTTTTTTTTATAAATGTCTCGGTTTTTTGCGAGTCTTTAATCTGCCAAAACATGAGTCGATAACATCTTGGCATGGTGAAAAATCAGAAGAAATATGAACCGATTACATCTATAATTTTTTATTTGGAAGAAACAGAACAGATAACATCTAAATATTGCAAAAAGATAGCAGTTAAATGAAGACGTACAATCAAATATGAATAAGAAATGGGAGCATGCCGATTCATGTGGGTAATTTTGTAATCAATAGTTGCTAAATTTGGGAAATAATTCACATATCAATATCATACTCTTGCGCATATGTAGAGTTGTAATGATAAAACTGAAGTTACTTGTTGATTGTATAAGATTAAAACATAGTTTCTATTCTCCTTCTACAATGTGCACAGGTATCGTAAAGGATATTCACTTTGCATGGATATCATGAATCCACGGATGTCAAATCCACAAATCTACAAAAATAGCGGGCTGGCTAGTAAGCTTTAGAATACTACCAGAAATTGGGCTATACATAAAATTGCATCAAACAAAATAATTTGTCCAGACTAAGGGAATTTGAACATCAGAAAATATATCCTGTTTGCATAGCTAACATTATCGTTTTAGTCACGGCTATACTGATAGTTGTAATTGGAAATTAAAATTGCATTAAACAAGATAATTTGTCCAAACCTAGGGAATTCGTACATTAGAGAACATATCCTGTTTGCATAGTTAACATTATCATCTTAGCCATGGCTATACTGATAGTCTTAACTGGAAATTAAATTTTTTTTTTAATAAAACAACAAAATAGTAGGGCCTAAAACAAAACATAACTCTGATGTGGTTTTGAACAAGTGCAAACTTGTCTATTTTAATCAATTTGGGTTTTTTGGAGAGCTAATCTTTATGTATACAAACAACTCGCTTTGTCAGTAAACATTTTAATGACAATAAATTGTTAACACCAAGTAATTTAACTTGGACTATATCAACACTCAGGTATTCACCACCCAGATTAGGTAAAAGATTGTTCATAGTCACGCTCATGCAGACTCTGTGTATTGCTTCTTTCCACAATTTCAGAAAATTTTCCTTCTAAGAAGCTAATCGGGCAGGTATCGTTATTATTCTGTTTAGGTACCTATATCCTAGTGCTAAGATAGTTTGGCAAACAATGTAGCAATTATGTTTCTTTTTTTTTCAGCATGGCGTTAGAGTTACTCTATACTCCTATTCTTTAATGGAGATTGTATGGATTTTTTAGTCTTCACTTTTTCACACTTTCAAAACATTATTTAGTATATTTTCTTCTGAAACAACCCTTCAGGCGGATGCTTTAATAAACTATTCTTTATATACTTCTACGATGCTTTAGAGTTTACCTTGTATTGATGCTCTCTATTGGGCCATACTGCCAGCACCTGTGATCTGACTCACACCTCACATTGATATGTTGTTTTATTGTGACATTAATATTTCTTGGGCAACTATTTTTTTAACCCCGGTTACTATTCTTCCTAAATTCGATGGTGATGCCTAAATTTCTCTAGTTACCATGAGTTTAGTCGGGATTGTTATCATATATAAATTATCTCATATTTTAGCAGAATTTGCTGCCACTAAGTATTATAATATGTCAGCATTTGAAAATTACTGAGAACATCCTTTTCTGTTTTTTCTTTATTATTTATTTTCCCCTTCCAACGATGCTCTTATGGGCAGTGCTACTCTTAAATCTCTTAATAAATTTGCTTTCTTTAGCTGATATATTATTGCCAAAAGTAGGTTATAACAATGTTATTCTGTCGTCCATATTATGTGTTCGGTTTGCCAAATTCAGCCAAACAAAGTTTCAAGACATACTTCTGGGGCCTGCATATCTATTGTTGTGTTATGAATTGTTTTCTAGTTAAATTTCCTAAATAGATATGCTTATTCAAATTTAAGGGCTAGTTGGTTTCGACCGCTTGATTTAATCTAGATTAAATAAGCTTTTATCTAAGCTACCAAATGTCAAAGTTTGTTGCTTAACATTGCTTAAGCCAACTTAAATTTGATTTGTTTGATTGCATTAATTGATTTAATAATAATAATAATAATAATAATAATAATAATAATGTATGTAATTAGAATTGTTATATTGATCTAATTTATAATTGACACAAGAACTGACATAATTTTTAATTAATCTACAAATAATAAATAGTTTTATAAAGTTAATAGTATAGATCATTTTGTGTGATATACTTTAAAAGTAATTAATTAGTATCATTATTAATTACTGATTAGTTAGTGTTATAAAAATTGTGAAGCACAATATTTTTCATAATAATTAGCTAAATACAGTAAATCTCTTAATAGTAATATAACTGTTATTTAATTATCATAAAAACAATTTTTTAGTAATTTTATTAATTTATGTTTAAGGTAAAAATAAGTATTCATCAATTATTTAATTACTAAGTGTTAAAAAATATTTACCTAGAATGCTTAATATGTTAAAAAATTTACTTTTAGCCTATAGTTAGCATAAGAAATAGCCTAATAATTAATTAATATTAATTATTTATCTTAGTAAGCATATTAAATAATTAATAACAATTAAAATGATTTAAGTTTGTTAAGGTTTAAAATATTTATTAATTAGTTACTATCATAATTAATTTTAATCAATTAATTTATGTTATAAACATATGAAATTGATTATAATTAGAAAATAAGCATATATCAATTAAACATTAAGCTACTTAAGCTATGCTAATTTAAGCTGGAACATTTTGGTTCAAGCTTATGCATGCGTAAGTCAGCTTATTTAAGCTGTAGAGTTTAGATATTGGAGCTCAAGATGGCTCAAGCATCTATGTAAACTAAGCATTCAATGCTGGAGCTATTGCAAAAAACATGTATAAAAAACTTACATTGGTTTGATAGCTTCAGTTGATCCAAGTGTCTATATTAGGTTATTGTTCACAATATTTCTCTCTTTACGGAGGCATTCAACCTTAGGGTTTTCATTTCTTCTCTTTTGGTCGCATATATGGCATTATAAATTTTCTTTCTTAAGCTAATTTAATTAGTGTACCTTTCGATAAACATTCTTTCCACAGTTGTTATTGTTTTTTATGCAATTAACACAATAATCTTATTTTGCAGGATGTATTCAACCTCCTCCCTAACCTAAATGTGAATGAATTGATAAAGGCATTTGCTGTAATGCTCTGAATCTCTTTGCTCTCGTGTCAAAGCAGTAGTTTTGTTTTATGGAAGCTGCTAAATGCTTCCCTGTGCATATAATCTGTGTTTCTATGAGTAGTGTGTTGAGCTGCAATACAGTAAGAATTTCCTTGTGTATTTGTTTTAGACAAATGCTCCAAACCTCTCATTAGTAAGAGGAAGGGGGCTCTTTTGCAATGGAGTCCACAAGCAAAGTGCATTAAAAGCCCCAATTTGCACGTGGTATTCTTTTTACAGACTTGCACTTAGAGAGGTTATGGGGAGAATGGATTAATCCCCAAATGCATGGCAGCGCTCTTTTTTTTTTTCTCTACATTTGAATGTCACATTATCAAAACTTACGGCTTTTGATGCGATTTTAATTCCATTTCTTGCAGTAAAGACAAATGATATGATGCTGGTTATTTACCTTTCCTCCCTTATCCGAAGCGTCATTGCGCTTCACAACCTCATCAACAACAAGGTATCACTCAGTTAGTGTTTGCATGATCAGCTCCTAATGTTATCTCATGCATATACTTACCCGGCTGCCATCTTCAGATGCTAAACAAGGAACACGAGAAAGCTGAAGATGCCAAGCCTGTGGTTGTGCCGAGTGCTGCAGGAAGCTAGTGCTTGTAATAAGAATTGTGGGGATGGTGGCTTTTGCTTGTTTCTGGCTACATGTTTTTCATTTTCAGAAAAGTTTCTTCACTCTTCTTTGAAGATGAGGATGAAGATGAAGATGAAGAGGAGGCTCTGTCCGTCTGTGAACGATTTGTTGTCAAAATACTGACAATATAAGTTATATTTTTGATTTAAATTTTTTTTTCTTAATGGTTAAAAGTTTCAGTTAACACATCGTACAGGGGAGGAGGATCGATGATGCCTGATCGCTGTTCTAATCATCCCCAAGAAACTATTATGATGTTAATGTCACGTTGAAGTAAATGCCATTTTTTTTCTTCACGTTTTTCTCTGCTTTGCAATAAGATTAGCAGCCTTAAAATACAAAGTGTTTTATGACACTAATGTGATGAATATAAGAGAAATTTCTCACGGTTTCTTGTTTAGAAATAGATGCTTGCAAATGCTAACCTTATTGCAGAACTAAAGCAGAGTTGAGGAATTTTTACCGACAAGCAAGAGACTACAAATTGATACATGGTATTGCGGCTAAGTTATTAGAAGGGGGCGCTTTTGTTACAACACATTTAGATGGAAGTCATCCATGTAGTAGATTAATTAAATGGGAAATACCTCAAACTGGATGTGATTAAACAAAGTTATTGCTAACCTAATCTCTTTCAACCAAATTATATAATTTCTAATGGGACTAAATGATTGTGATTATCACATCAAGAACTAATTACTTGTTATGGATTCATTACTTAGTATGCATATATTGTTGAGTTTGAAGGAGTTATTTGGTGATGTATCCTCTGCTCTATGCAATAGTCTTCAAAACTCTCTCCATATTCACCGCCATAATTGATGTACATACACAGCTTCAAGCTGTCCTAGCATTCCACCATTGTGTGAACTTTTTTTAAGATTTCACAGTTTATGTTTTGTCCTTAAGTATACACCCATGATTTATTGGAATGATTATCAATAAATGCTATAAAATATAGAGAACCTCCAAGTGTTTGCATCTCATCAGACCACACGTGTCCGAGTAGATTAGCTCCAGCTTTTCTGTTTTCTTTGGGCGACATGAGCCCTTGAAAAAATATTCTTGTTTATTTGCAAGCAAAATAATGCTTACATTCTTTGAGGACATCTTCTCCATGCCCAAAATCAAATTATCTTTTTGCTAATAACTACAATCCATGCTCCCTCATGTGGCCATCATAATTGTGCCATTTTACTAACTTATCTTTGGCTTGGGCTGCACACATTGAAGACTATATTACCCTTTATAGGCAAGCACTTTCAATGCCAATTGCCTTTGTAATTCCATTATTTCTCATCTCAACACCTCCATAGTCATCAGAGATATAAGAAGAGAAGAAATCTCGTCTCGAGGTGCACGAGTCGATGCACCATTCTAGCAAAAGTGGTTTGCTATCTCTACACTTGAGACAACAACATTCTCTAACCATCAACTCCACAACTGCTTTGCCCAGTAACGATGATGAACGAATGATCATCCCCATGGAAATGAGAATTTACCCTTGGATGTTGAGAATAAGACACCTGGAGCTTGTCTTTGTTGACAGTCACATGAGACAAGATGAGCTTGCATATTTGGAAGACTGAGTCCTCCCTCTTTAGTAAATGCTCACCCAAATGTCTAATGGCAGAGCCATGGAGCTCAAATTTGAGCGGAAGATGATTCAGAGGGCTCAACTGCTGCAAGTTGCCTTTAAATTAAAGGCATTGTTAGAGAAAAATCTTCAAAGACATTCGACAAACATGGCGATTGAGAAGTCAGAGCAGATGCAGATAGCAAGCCAATGCACACAAGTTAAGGATTTTGACTGGATCTCCCATTTAAAAAAATAAGTTGATTGAATTAGGTGCTGCATTTCGCGCGCGAGGGAGGCTAAGATTAATGAGCTGAAGAAGACTAGCGAAAATGACAGCCAACAACGCGGCCGACCGATCAGAGATCGGCAAAGAACGAGGCACAAATGAAGAACCTACAGGCATTTAATTAGTTAAGACTCTTACCATCTTCCAATAGACGTGCATAGTTACACTATGAAGTATGTTATGAACTGATTTTGTATCAATCAATTTTTACTTGCAGCTGTCATCATTGCTTTTTGGTGACTCAAATAAAATATTGTATAGAATTATTTGTGTTTATTTGTCACTTTTAGTTTATCTTACATCTTAATTAACACAATAAATAAATTAGTTATTTAATTTGTATTATACATTATAAACCCTAATTATATATGATCAAACATAATTGAAGCCAAATACAAATAATGCAACACCATCTCATTATAAAAAGTCGGACATGATTTTAATATATTGAAATATTTAAAATATTTTATTGACTTTTACTTTAAAAAATTGAGTACATTTTTTTATATTTTTTAACTTTGAATTTAAAATTCTACAATCATTCAACAAATGATGATTGGACAATTTTTATGTTATTTTAAGAAAAATGCTCTATTCAGTGTAATAGTATTATTAATGCTTTTTAGTGTTTTACTTATAATAATGGTGAAGTAGTCAAAATCATAATTATAAATCTATTAAAGAAATCTAATTGACTAGTTAAAAATGATAGTGCATTGGTGGGAGTACCCAAGTATCTTCCTTACAAAGCCAAATGAATTTCATATCATTTAACTATAATATATATAAATTTGGATTCACATAAATGCATTTTAAGCCCAAATAAATTATCATATTCTGGCTATGTAAAACTATTATTTATTGTACATTACATTTTATAAATGTCAATTTATTTTTTTTGAGAGAAATTTTTCTTACAAAAATTACTTTCCTTATAAATATGTTAAGCAAGATGAATCCAATTTCACTTTCTTACATTACTCAAGAACTTGAAGAATCACCTCTTCAGAATCCTGATGAGCAAACAATTCAATGGTAAGAAAAATTTCATAATCTTACAAATGAGATAAAATAACAATAATAAAGTCTTTATAGCTAAGGTATTTTTTTTTTATCAAAATGAAACTTATTAAAGCTTAAACATTGTCATAAATAATACTCATAATATACACAATCAAATTTGGTACTCACCAATACATAGACATATTTCTTTGGCAATTTTATTAACTATCTAAGAACAAAATCTATCATCGTGCATAATGAATATAATAGAGCAATGCAACAAGATCATGCTGCTTTAGAAGAAAACAACACAGGGGGAAATAACATATTTTACATAGGGAATATAGTTATTTATACGAATTGGAATAAATAAAACATTGAAAGATATAAAGCTTGTTAATGTATAAAATGATATAATCAAATTAAAGGAATAGATACATTGATTTTATTTATAGCTACTACTTCTAACTCTTAGCTAATATATAAATTTGACATAAATAACACATTTCTACATTATTTTAGGATGAGGCAGTGTACATAAAATCATGAGAAAGATACAAAAAGGGCAAGTTTACAAACTAAAAATGTTTCTTCATGACTTTAAATATGCCTCTTGAGGATGGAAAATAAAATTTGCCTTTTGATTATGGTTTTTATCAATCTAAACACAAACATTATTGCTTAATTATACTTTAGATTTATCTTTCTTAGCTTTACTTGTATATGTTGATGACATTCTTTTTACATGATCAGATGAAGATGAAGTTCAAAAAGTGTCAACTTCCCTACATCATAAATTTATAATAAGAATTTAGGACATGTAAAATATTTCCTTAGCCTTGAAATTGCATGGTGAGAGATCAGAGGAAACTCTTAGTTGATGTTTGATTTAACACTATTTGATTTGTAATATTTTAAGAGAATCATTGGAAAACTTTCATACTTAGATTTAAAAATACTAAACATCTCACACAAAGTATAAAAATCATGATAATACATTGAGCACATGTGCAAGAAATATTGAGATAGCAATATATTTAATGAAATACCTAAAAGGAAACACATTAATGGGTTTTTCTTATGCAAAACAATTATCATCTTATAACTTAGATGTTGATTAGGAATTTAGATTTTACATAAGGAGAATTTACATGAGATATTGCATTTATTCTGGCTTAGTATTAGTCTATGGAAGATTATGAAATAAGCTGCAATTTAAAATATATTGAGTAAATGTTGAAAATCAAAGTAAGATATCCACATTATGCAGATTTCTACGAGTTTTTCTTATGTATTACAAGATTTCAAAAATATTTTTGCATACACCAATACCTTTTTATTGTGACAATCAGGTAGCATAGCATATAACCACCGATCCCATTTTCCATGAACATAATGAGCACCTCGACGTCGATTGCCAATTGGTGTGAAGTTAATACAAATAAAGATATATCTCCATTAAGCATCAAGTAATGAACTTGCATACAAAATCATTAGCTAGACCAATATTTTTTTTCCAGACTATCCAAGTTGGGCTTTGTGGCATTTACCAAGTTCCAACTTGAGAAGAAGTAAGCAACTACTGTAAAGTTGTCGATATATAAAGCAAATGCTCTTTAATCCAAAGAGTTTGTTTTTAAAAGTAGTTTTTATGTTTTTCACCTTCTTTCCTAAATGATCTTCTTCTTTCCTCTTTCTTTATATATATATATATATATTACTTACACCCCCACATCCAATAAAGAGCATGAAAGTTTGTGAGTTAATAAAATGTATGATTAAGGGTTTGTGTTTCTCAATTTATTTATATCAAGCATCCAAATAGGCTTTACTAGCATTTGCAAGTTTATTATGCATAAAGTGTTAAGCTTTGGTTCCATGAGTAGTCATGTAAGCATTTATTTCTTCTTTTTCTGCCATAAATAATCATTTCAGTATTTATTTCTTCATTCTCAAAGACAAATATCACATGCCAAGTCCTATCATATGCCTTGTCCTATCATTTGCCTTATCCCATCATAAGTTATATCCCCTCAAAGTTTTATGTCTCATCATAAAATATAACCCCTCAAAAGCTTTATGTCCCATTATAAATCATGTCCCATCATCAGCTTATGTTCCATCATAAGCCATATCTCATCAAAATCTTTATATCTCATCATAAGTCATATCCCCTTAAAAGCCTTATATCCCATCATAAGATTTATGTTCCATTATTAGCCATATCCCCAAAAAAGCTTTATGCCCCATCATAAGTCATATCCTCTCAAAAGTTTTATGTCCCATCATAAGTCATAACCCTTCAAAAGATTTATGTCCCATCATAAGCCATGTCTTATCATAAACTTTGTGTCCCATTATAAGCCATATACCATCAAAATCTTTATATCTATCATAAGCCATGTCCCATGATAAGATTTATGTCCTATTATAAGCCATACCCCTTCCAAAGCTTTATGTCCTATCATAAGTCATATCCCCTCAAAAGCTTAATGTCCCATCATAAGTCATGTCCCATCAGCTATATCCCTTTAAAATATTTATGTCCCATCATAAGCCATATCCTCTCAAAAGTTGTCCCATCATGTGACATATCCCAATCCCGGGCCAGCGAGCACCTTGGGTTGGGGTCTGTATGCCGAGGATTGTGGCCAAGATTTTGGATAATAATATAAAACATCACAGATTTTCATTTATCCAATATTTAAACTTAAAAATTTGATAATTTATTAAAATATTATTATTACAATATTTTTTTTTACATGAGTAAACTATCTTTATTTGAGTACATAACAAAATAAGTAAGAGAACAAAAGTGCAACGATTATTTATAGCAGGGTTGTTCCAGCTCCTCATCGAAGTTCTGACATGACATTTACAACAAAAATGTCCGGTTTGAATAAAGATAGCTTACATTATATATATAAGCGAAAAATATGAAATGAAACTTATAAGATATAGGGAAATAAGTCAATAATAATTAAGAAATATAATCATTCATCTCTAGAGTATTTTCATAGCTTAATAGTAAAATGAATATCAAACATTAAAAGTAACATGCTACAAAATAAGAATAATCTTATTCGAGTGGGCAAATACTTGAACCTTAATGAATCAAGCACGTTTACTTGATTATCATAACTTTGGATTCAAATTTTATATAACATATCATCTATGTTAGCACCATCGTAGACATAATCATAGTATCCTTATATCTTCCAAAGTAGGATGATAGCGAAATAGTCATGTTCTAAACATAAAATTTCATTATGTAAAGATTGTAAATAACCTCGTTGAAACCCTATTTTATTCATTTAATCATGCTATCTCTTTTTCATAGTATATCAAATAATGATAATACACTTAAATCAATACATTCTTAGACATGAAATATGTAGGATTCAAAGTGGAGCAAAAGTATATAATTAAATCAATATATATATAACTGTATTTTATAATACTCAGGGAACCTATTTTTAATTTCTTTCTATGTTGATCTCTCACGAATCTGTGTATAAAATTCTTATTAGAAATGTTACGATAATTTTTGCATTTATTTATTTAGTGATGATGATAATTATCCTTTTTATTTTCTTCTCTCTATTATCATTATTTTTATTCTCTTATTAGTAAAATTAATAGAGTATTGCTACACTTACACATTAATATATACCAAAATATATAGATGATGTGTCAATCTAATATATAAGTAGATTATTAGTTGAATACACTTTTTTATGGGGCATATATGTAAAACTAAAAAAAAAGAAAATTTTCTATTGATCATGAATATTTTTTGATGTATATTCTTGTGTAAGCACAACATTTTTCAAATTAATAATCATATAAGAATCTGATAATAATAATAATAATAATAATAATAATAATAATAATAATGATAATAATAATAATCTATCATTATTAGCAATGATGATATTATTATGAAAAATAATAATAATTTTTATTATATTTAGGAAGAAAATATCATTATTGATGATTATTGATTATTGTTAATGATCATGGTGTTTATATTTTATTATCATAAGGTAATATTATTACTATTATCATTATAAATAATAATAATGAAGATGATAATGATAATAATAATAATGTCATTATTTAATAAGGATAAATAAGTGATGATAATAACTTACTATTATCATTATGATAATAATATTTTATTACTATGAGGATGTATTATGATTGTTAATGATAAGAATAATGAAGATAATAATAATAATAATAACAATAATACTAATAATAATAATTATTGTTATTATTATAATTAGAAGAGATATATTGTAATAATGATGAAGATAATACTAATAATAATGGTGATATTATTATTATTATTATTAGAGGTTGAATATAATAATAATAATAATAAAGTAATGATAATAATAAAGAGTTATTATTATAATTATTATAATTATTAAATTATGATATATTAATGTAATGGTGATGCAAATAAGAATAATGATAATAAAATTATAATTATTATTATTATATTATTTAGAGATAAAATAAGTATGATAATAATACATAATAATTATTATTATGATAATAGTAATAAAATATATTAATAAAAATTATTATTACTATAATTATTAATGATAATAATAATAATAATAATAATAATAAGATGATAATAATAATAAAGAAAATCAAATAATTGCAATAATATGATAATGATAATAATAATAACAAATTAAGATTATTTTATTATTATTATTACTATAATCATAATTATAGTAGAATAATAAATAGATAAATAAAATAAAGAAAAGAGAAATAAAAATGCAAGTAACAATAAAAAAAAGTAGTCATTGGTTTGTGAGGTTAGGAGTTAGAATTAGTGGTTATCTATTTTTATTAAAAAAAGTTCTCACATTTTTTGTTTTTTCTTCTTGTTTTTCTTTTTGAAGGATAAGTCTTTCGAGTGACGACAACGGTTAGCTGGGAAGAGGGAGGGCCGGAGGTCAACTGGAGGAGGAGGAGGAGGAGGAGGGGGAGGAAGGTAGCGATTGGCCGAAGGAGGAGGTGCGGTGTGAGAGGAGAAAGGGGTTGTGCCCTATTTATAGGTAAGGAGAGGAGGGTGGCAGGGAAATCGGGTGGTTCATTTTAATGAGATGAACGTCATTGATAATTTTTTTTTAATTTGGAGTTATATTTCTATTTTATATTAATTTTTGAAGATAAAAATTTCAAAAATTAATTATGGGCAATCCGACGCTCCCACTTTACAAAATTTTATGTGTAGCCCTATTTTATTATTCCAAACCCAATGACACTATTAATTTTAATTTTGGGCTTAAATTTGAATTTCCTAATTTTATGTATTTAAAATTTTCAAAATTAATTTAGGAGTATTCGTTATCCAGTTTGCTTCCAAACAAGAGCATTACAACCATAAAATTATACCATTACTATTGATATATTTAGTTTAGCCTAATTTTAAACTACTATAAAATCTTGATTTTAGGCTTAATCGAGCTAGATTTTGGTCATAATTATTTTAGTAGGATTTGGATCATCACACATCATAAGCTTTATCCCCTCAAAAACTTTATGTCCCATCATAAGCCATGTCCCATCATAAGTTTTACGTTCCATCATAAGCTATATTCTCTCAAAAGCTCTGTGTCCCATCATAAGTTATATCCTCTGAAAAGATTTATGCCCCATTATAAGCCATGTCCCATCATAAGCTTTATATCCCATCATAAGCTATATCCCCTCAAAATATATATTCCCCATCACCATGCTATATCCCATAACAAGCAATAACAGGCAAATGAATTCCTAACTTTTGGAATTGACCCATGGACCAAGCTCAGAATTGTCTATAAAAAATCCCCAAAACCCTTTCATAAAGCCCCATAGCCACTAACCCTTCTCCTTCTTCTCCTCTCCAAGAAGCCTTCTTCTCCATCCGATGGCTCTCGAGTTCATTGACGACAAACTCCTCTCTGGACACCTGCTTCATAGCCTCTATGCACCATAGGAAACTCCAAGATCCCTTGGTAAAGCTTTGTTGCCATTAAGCTCCATTCTTTCTCCATAAAACTATTAAGAACTCATTCCATTTCCGACAACTTTTGAAGCTTGACGGTGTCTCCCTCATCATCCCAATATCCCACTAAAATTTCTTCCGGCCCTTGTAAGCTTTGAGCACCTTTAGAACTAAAAGGAGAGACCCCATGACTAGCCATTTCTTCCCCTTCCTCCCCAACCCATGGAAGAAGGAGAGGGAGCATTTTCCATATTCAGATTTATTGGGATGAAGAGACCATTTAGATCATTGTGGAGGTGCTAATGGAGCTCTGGTGGGCTTACGGGTGGTCATGGGGTGCTCAAATACAAGTCAGGGAAAGTTTAGGCGCTGCAACGTGCCCTGCAGAATTTACTATTGAAGGCCAGATGCCGCGGCACACTGTGGCATGCTCTAGCGCCTTGTGGTTTGAGCTTGGGAACCATAAAACCCTGTGGAGCCATGTGGTTCGAGACTGGGGCACTACGGTGCATCGTAGCGCCCGTTAGAGACCTGCTTCAAATCTAGGCGCTACCTTAAGTGTTATGGGAGGCATATTGTGTCTTTTGGTGTCCAAATGAAGCCTAGATATATAAGGAAATATGTTAGAATGTTTCCATGTGTAGAGAAGGTGAGATCAACCCAAATCAAATTTTGGCTGCTATTGGTATCCTTCAACCTAGAGTGAGAATTATAATTTCTTGGAGAAGAAGAAGTTGATCGGGAAGCTGTGCAAGAGGTAGAACCTTCTTGTTCAAGTGAAGGTGAATCTTTTTGTAACTTTGTAATCATCTTTCTTATAGTGGATTTTTCTATGTGGTGTGGCTCCATAATTTTTCCCATTATTAAGTTTTTCACATAAAATTTCTAGTGTTTGAATGCATGTGGTTAATGTTGTGATTATGCCGTAGTTTTATTCTCTTTTATGCTTAGATATTTTATTTATTGCTTAATAATCATCAACGTATCCCATCCTAATGCTTCTGTGCATGCACTAATAATTGATATCAGAGCCATTGTTCTAGGGTTTATTATTTGAGTGAGAACAATGACTATAAAAATGAGACACAAAATAAAGAAGTTTAATAACAAAATTTTTGTCATTTGTAAGATACAAATGAAAGATTGTAAAATACCAAAAATCTTATTCTAATTGTTTATTAATATTTCAATAATTTTGACCTCAGATTGAAAATTTGACTTTGCCATTGCGTTCACCACCCCCAAATTAGCTAGGGGTGAAGTTTTGAATGCATTTAGAAGTCATTGAATTTTTGACGAATATTTTAATATTATTTAAATACCTGAAAATTCAAGTAATTAAATACTCGTCGGATCAAAAATCCGAGCGCACCATTACGTTCAGAAGACCTCAATTAGCTAGGAATGATATTTTTAAAATTTTTGGAAAATATTTATTAAGATTAAGTTTAAATTAATTAAATTGATTAAATTAAATTAAATAATTATATAATTAATTTTATCTTAACAGCGCCGTACAGAATAGTATCCGTCGTTGCTTTCTGCCGTCATCTCTGAAGACCGTCTGATCGGATCATCAGGATCCGATCCAACGACAGGCGCTTCATCTTCCTTGCGAAGCCCACGCGCATCGCGCGCTCAGCGCGTGGCGTGCACGCGGCGAAAGTCGCCGCGTGTCCTGCTATCCTCGCCGCTTCCAGACCACGAAGACCCCATTAAGAATCCTTGCTCATTCCTAAGCCTCAATTTTTTTATTTGATCTTGGTGGAGAAGGAGTCGAGTTGAGATTCGCAGAATTCTGTCTAACCCTAATTCCTCATCGGTAATTTATAGTATGATCCTATCCTAAAAATTATTTTCCCTTCATTTCAATCATAATCACATACCTTAGTTTTATCTAAATGCAATATATAATATTTGTTTCTAGGGCTCAATTGAATCAAATAAACTTCATTTAGCATTCAAATATCGTTCAATATTATGTGGAGTAATCTTAAATTATTCATTGCATCTCATTAAGCCATGATTATTTAACTACGACGCAATAAATTAAGATCAATTTGCTCTCGATTTAATTGTTTCCTGACGGGTATATCCTAATTTGCAAACGTTCTTTAGAGATTTAGGGCATCGTCTTAATACCCGAAAAGAGATGAATTAGGATGAATTTTTTTTTAGCTTTCGAGGGTGGCCTAGTTACAGACATCCTGATATCGTGTGTTTCGAGCTCGTAATCGTCCAGTCCGTCGTTCGATTTTGGGTGCCCTAAATCCTGCGTTGTGATTGTCGAAGAGAAGGAAGAAGACCGCTTCTCGGGTCGAGCGGGTCAGGAAAAGCCCGACCCGTAGTGGTGGGCCGTCTGCTCCGCTGTATAAGTGGGACCCGCGGCCTGCCATTAAGCCAATCCCTTATGGACACGTGTTCGGCAAGTCATCTTCTTGTCGGCGCCGTTTGAATACGTGGGACCCACCTCCGTTCAAAACCTGCAGACAGAAAAGAAAATTTATAATAATTATATTAATATACTTTTAATTAAATAATTAAACATATTTTAAATATATATATATATATATATAGATAAATAAATACATAATATAAGATTATCTAATAATTAAATAAAAATAGAAAATAAAAATTTTTAAATAAAATAAAACAGATTAATTAAAATAATATATTTAATTAATTTAATTTCTTATAATATTTAAACAGAAATTAATATATACATATATATATATATACTTTTACATAAATAGAAAAAAAAAATCAAATCTAACTAATATCTAAATAAATATTTTAATTACTTCAAACAGAAAAATGAATATTTTAGTAGGGTTAATTTTAGTATTTGGATTAAATTGAGACTAATCATAATTAGGACCTAACCCTAATTAACCTTTAACCCTAGAAATTTCAAATGGCCATAAGTTAGTCACTTTAACTCCAAATTAAGTGATTCAAATATCCATTTAGATCAGAAAATCTTAATTCACAATAAACTGTAAAAATATTTAGGATCTAACAGTTAGATCTCCTAATTAACCATAATTATTAACCATAGAAATTAGATTATCTATAACTTAGCCAATTCATATCAGAATTGAATAATTTCAGGTTCTATAAAAACCTTAGAACATACCCTACAATAAACTAATAGAAAATTTATATTTCACTAAGGGTAAAATTATTAAAATATCCTTATAAGATCAAATTCCCAATTTAACCTTATAAGACATAAATAATTATATAACTCAAATAAATCAAAATAGTCATTTTATAAACATAATACTACAAATCATGATAAAAACATTAAATCAATAAATTTCATTATTTTGGTAGATCAAAAAAATTGAATTGATTGATTTTAAGTCAAAATAGTCAGGTACGCAAATTTACTTATAAGTTTTATTTCAGTATTCTTATTTGAGCCATTTTTCTATTTGAGTATTATTTATACTACTTATCGAATTTTAATCTACAAAAAATTTATATCAAATAGCATGTAACAAAAAGAATGAAACACAGTATATATATATTTTGTGGTGTTTGTCTTTGGAGGATGGAACACAACACTGGAATCTATACAGATTGGGTCAGCTAGCAGCCCCTGGGAGTTATATGGAGGGATTTAGCCTCTTGTAGGAAGTAAGCAAATCTAGAGGAAAGACACACCATCAGTTCCTATTTTGAGTAAGCTACCGACGGGTGGTGAGATAAGCTTCATACAGGTTATGCATATGGGTTTACCCATTTGGGCTCAAGAGTCTACGGACTCGACTTATTGTTACAAATGCTTTTGATAAAATTACAAATTTCATGCTTTTCATATATGTTGAATTTTCACAGCTAATTTGCAGGGCAAAAATTGAAATTGTAAATTGCATTATTTTCTATGCAGATTTTCAGTCATTTTCATATTTGATTCATACCTATTATAGGATGCTAGATTTATTCTTATAAAAACAATTTGCGTACTCCTACCTGACTGGTAAACTGAAATTTTCAGGTTTTGATATTTAAAAAGCTTAGAAGATCTGCCAAATTAAAAGAAGAAGAATTAAAGAAGCAGAAGAATATAGATATTTCATATTTTATTTTTGTAAAAGATAAACTGTAACTTTTTATATATGTTTGGGCTCTATGTATAAATGGACTGTGGACTATTATTATTTTATTATGTCCTTTTTGAATTATAAAAATGTATATATTTTCAATTGAGATGAATTGTTCTTTAAAGACTCTCGAACTTTGATCCCCGATTGCCACAGCTTTACTTTACTTTACTTCAGTTTTATATAATTTTATACTTTTAGTTACCTGTATAGTATTTTTGTAGTTTTGTTTTCATTATTTAAATAAAGTGAATAATTAGATTTGCTTAGATTAGTTTTGATGTGTTAGACTTATTGTCTAACACGTGGTAGTTTTAGGATTTGATGAATTGGTAGATTCAGAGTAGTTAGTGGAGCCAGATCTGGTGGATACTCAGGAGATCCAGGAGGAGTTCATGGAGCACTAGTGGACTCTTCTCCAATTTTACTATTTTGCTTAATTTAATCTCAGTTCAGTACTTAGAGTCATTTCTTGTATTTTAGTAACCATTTATAATAATTCTGGATGTGTTTTTGTTTTTTTTTCTAAGATGAATGTTTTATTCAGCTTCTGTGATGAATATTTCTAGATGTTTGCTTTAGCTTCTGCATTCTATTTGTATATTACTTATACCTAGTATTGTGATGTAATCAACACACTGAAAATACTGATATTTTATATATATTATGGATTCATCATATTATATTTTAGATCCAATGTATATATTTACCTAATACTTATGATAAGGATACTACTCTTATCTTAAGTATTAGTTCTCGACCCTCCTTTGGGATTGAGTCAGTAGCCATTCAGATGGGTTTTGTTTCAGCTATTTGGGAAGATGGGAAATCCCTTCCCGAGTGGCGCACCGCTCCACCACCGAAATTGATAATGATTATCTCTTTTGCGCGTGGTGACGGGTGGAGCATTACAGACTTCCAGTTTGGCCAAAGGTATGGGAGGTACATTGAAAGAGTGACAATACAAGGAGTTTGAGTGTTAGATTGAATGCTTTAGCATGCCATCTTCCGAGGCTTTAACCTTCGTGCTTTAGCCAAGGAGTGGCTGAAGCGTGTGACCTTCATTTTGGAAGCGATAGAGTGTCACAATGACATTTGAGTTTCCAAAGTATCCCTCCTCCTCCAAGACCAAGCCAACAATTAGTGGGACATTACCTACTAGGCACTCACCCATATATGAGAAGGAAAGCGACATGAAGCTACCTTCAAAGATTTTTGCTTCGCTTTCACAGCGGAATATTTTAGATAGATGATTTAGTGTTTCCTTTCATGCTTTCTATTGTATTTTTTTATTCTATGTATTTTAAATTAAAGTAAGTAATGTAAGAGCTAGTATATTTTATTTCCTCAAATTCTAAAAGTTATTATTTTCTAAATTCAAATTAGTACAATAATGAATTCTGGTCAAAGTTCTTCCCCTGATGCATCTAGCAGCTCGTCCAACGAACTGAGCGCACTGTAGGAAGCTGTTAAGATCATGGTGAACTCACACAATAAGCAAGCCGAGAGGATGACAGAGTCATAAGCAAAACATGCAAAAAGGATGGAGCGACTGTTAACAGCCCACATAGGCCAAGGTCACTCAAATTTTGATGCCACTCCTCTCTCTTACTACTTATTCCAGCATCATGTACAGACCAAAGATGAATTGCTACATAGTTTACTCTGCCTAAGACCCCCTACTTTTAATGGGAGTCTTTCTGCTATCGACACAGCCAACTGGATTAAAATGGTGGAAAAGAACCTCACCAGTATCAAGTGTCCTGATATTCAGGTGATCCATCTGACCACTCACCTTCTCCAGGACAAAGTGGATTACTAGTGGGATAACACCCGCAACACGCTAATTGTCGACTTTGAGCTTGAGGATATTTCCTGGGATGAGTTTATTGAAGCATTTCAGGCTGAATACATCCACACATCTTCAAAACATAACTTGGGGGACATGTTCATAAAACTACAGCAAGGGAACCGTTATGTCTCTGCATATGAAGCTAAATTTTGGTGACTAGCAAGGTTTGCCGCCAACCTCAATCCTACTGAATTAGATTAATGCCACTGATTATGAAGTGATTTGAGACCTTCCATCCAGAGCCAAGTCGTCCCCCTCCGCATGACCAATTTTGCCAAACTATTAGAATCTGCCAAAGTGGTGGAGCAAGATCAAGCGTTGGAAGGATCCAAGAGGAGTTTTGGTTCAACATCCTTCCAACACAAGCACCCTAAATGAGCTAGGGTATATCAACTTGAGGTAAGAGCTCCTTCCACCAACCTCTTCGACAGCTGTACTTGACCCCATCCTTATGGTCGATGCTACCACTAGACCGTAAATTGTTTCAACTGCAGGAGGACAGGCCATTCCTACTACTAATGAAGGTTCATCTATACAATCGACGACGATCGGATTAATCACTCTAAGTGTCAAAAAGTCTTCGACGTGATCCAGAGACCCACAGCAGCCCTCCCAACACTACCTCCTCATACTGCTCAACAGTGTGAGACAACTATTGTCTCTTGCCCAAATGCCCCAAGGTCACCACCTCGGTAGCCCTACAATAACAGGCCTACCGGTCTTGCCCGTGTTTATGCCCTCACTCCAATTGAGGCAGCTGAAGATAATCACATGGTATCAGGTACACACTTCTAAACGACCTATTTTTATAGTATTACTTGCTTAATATAGTTAATAATTTATCGCATTTGTAAATAGGTTCAATTTGTGTAAATGATAAACCTTGCAACATATTATTTGACACCGGAGCCAGTCACTCCTTTATTTCTGAAGCTGGACTAGATCTCTTAACTTTCCACTATACCATATAGCCACTCTTTTAAGCGTAAGATTATCATCTGAAGCTCAAATGCCAACTCTCCAATTCTGCAAAATTCAGGTTCCTATTGGAGACATGAAGTTCGAAGCCAAGCTTGTAGTTCTGTCAATAGAAAATTTTGACGTAATCATGGGAATGAATTGGCTAAGCTAGTACGACGCCACCATCAACTGCCAGAAGAAGAAGATCACATTGGGTAGTGGTAGTTAAACCAAGTCATTCATCGATAATTTTAGTATGCGAGCTTCTTTGATCAACACTATCGTAGTTAAGAAGCTAGTGAATAAGGGGTGTAGCACCTTGCTAGTGACAATACTAAGAGAAAAGAAAGAGAATATCCCCATATCTAAAAATCCTATCATTTGCAAGTTCATCGATGTCTTCCCCGAAGATTTACCCGTCTTTCACCCACACAGGAAGTTGAATTTGCAATATATATTATCCCAAGAACCCAACCTATTTCTAAGACACCTTACCGTATAGTACCCAAGGAACTACAAGAGCTGAATAAGTAGTTACAGAAGCTGTTGGAGGAAGGTCTTATCAGACCTAATTCATCTCCATGGGGAGTGCTAGTACTATTTGTAAAGAAGAAGGACGGGTCAATGCGTATGTGCATTGACTATTAAGTGCTGAATAAAGTCATGATAAAGAACAAATACCCATTGCCCTGTATAGATGACTTATTTTATCAACGGTCTGAAGCTAATGTGTTCTCTAAGATCGATCTACGATCTGGATATCATCAGCTGCAAGTAAAGGATTTTGATATTGAAAGACAACCTTCATGACTAGATATGGTCACTATGAATTCTTGGTTATGTCATTTGGGTTGACAAATGAGCCTTCTATTTTTATGGACCTAATGCAGCACATCCTTAAACCCTACCTTGACAAATATGTTATCGTCTTCATTGATGATATCCTGATATACTCAAAGAATAAGAAGAACCATGAAGATCATCTGAGGGCCGTATTGGAGGAACTGTGTGATCATCATCTTTATGCTAAATACTCCAAGTGTGAATTCTGGTTAGATTCAGTAACCTTCCTAGGCCATGTAGTGGATGCTTAAGGCATTATAGTTGATCAAAATAAAGTCAGTGCCATTCATGATTGGATTTAGCCAAAATTAGTAACCAATATCTAAAGTTTCATGGGTTTAGTTGGATACTATAGAAGGTTTGTGAAGGGCTTTTCTTAGATAGACTCTCCATTAATTAAGCTAACCTAAAAAGCAGTGCCATTTGAATGGTCTCCAGCCTGTGAAGAAGCCTTCCAAGTACTGAAAGATGCGCCTTAATCTGCACCAGTCTTAGTTCTTCCTGAGCTGTCATGCTACCCTTAATGCCACCATCTCAGCAAGTTCATTAAAAAAAGAGTTCCACAAAATAAACATCAAACCTGAGCCATCATGCTACCCTTAATGCCATCATCTCAGCAAGTTCGTTAAAAGAAGAGTTCCGCAAAATAAACATCAAGCTTGAGCGTAGAGATTTATTAAGTGAGATGATCTCCATGAGCAATGTGGAACCAACTTTCCATAGGGATGTTTCTATTATTCAAATGAAGGATGAAGACTACTTGAACTTTAAGATCACAATTGAAAGTGGTCATCGTCCAGAGCTGAATTTTAAGAAGGGTGCTATATATTTAAATAATCGTCTTAGGGTCCCTATGTCAATGCATCAAGAAATTCTAGTTAAAGGTCACAATTCTGGGCATCATGTTCATCCACGAAGCATGAAGATGTACCCGGACCTGAAACAATTCTTTTGGTGGCCAGGAATGAAGAAAAGTGTAGCCGATTTCATTGCAAAGTGCCACACTTACAGTTTGGTTAAAGCAAAACATCAAAAACCTAGTGGTCTTCTTCAACCGCTTGAGATTCCTAAATGGAAGTGGCTAGACATATCAATGGACTTTATTATGGGATTGCCTTATGCAAAGTTCAGAGCTGATGCTATTTGGGTCATAATTGACTGATTGACCAAGTCTGCTCACTTCATTCCTATTAGTCAAATAGATTCAGTCGAGAAGCTCGCCAAGCTCTATATCAAAGAAATAATCAGGTTGCATGGAATCCCCAAATCCATCGTATCTGATAGAGATAGTCGATTTACCTACAAGTTCTGGCAGGCAGTACACCAGGATCTAGGAACCACCCTAGCAATGAGTACAACTTTTCATCCGCAAACAGATGGTCAGACAGAATTAGGTCCTTGAATATTTTCTTAGATTGTGCATCCTTGATTTTGTTGGATCTTGAGAAGATTACCTCCTGCTTATAGAGTTTGCATATAACAACACTTTTCAAGACAACATAAAAATGGCTCCCTATGAAGCTATTTATGGAAGGAAATGCGCTACTCCACTATCTTGGTTAGAAAATAGGTGATGTGCATCTACATGGTTTTGAATTGGTGGAAGAAACCAACAGAAAGGTCAAGCTCATCCAACAGAGGATTAAGGCAGCACATGATCGACAAAGTAAGTACCACAACTCTCATCATCATCCTCTAGAATTCCAAGAGGGTGCTCTGGTGTATCTAAAGGTCAGTCCTATGAAGGGGATCTATCGCTTTGGAGTCATTGGGAAACTTAGTCTAAGATATGTTGAACTTTTCAAAATCTTGAAAAGAAGTGGGTCATCAGCATACAAGTTAGAATTGCATGAAGACTTAGATGTAATGCATAGTGTATTTCACGTATCGTCTCTTAGAAAGTGCTTAAGAGGGCCTCATAACCTAATCTCAATTCTACCAATTGAGATCCAACCATACCTTTCATTCCTTGAAGATCCTGTGAGAAATCTGGGTAGAGATCAGAAGAAGTTAAGATGCCGTTCAATCCCAATGGTCAAGGTTTAGTGGAAGAACCGCCCAATGGTCAACCTCTGGCGCCGTCGGAATTGTCGCGAAAAGTCGTGCCCTATCCCCATCGGATTGGGGAAGGAGTGATCCTTCGAGTCAGACTAGGTTGACTCGAGCCCGACCCACGCGTGTGTGGGCTGTGGGTATGACGCGTGTGCGCCTCTGGCGTCGGTCAAATCCCATGGACCCCACTAGTGGTTCCGCGTCCACTTAGCCCGCGCCATGTGTCCCTTGTGGAGCCGCTGTTCCCTCAGCCGGCAGCTCGTGGGACCCGCGGCTCTGACCCAACCAGTCAGAGCGCGCCGCGTGTTTGACGAGGGTCCCACCATTTAAATTAAATGCCTTATTTAATCAATTCTATTTAATTAATTAAAAGTATTAAGGTTTTAATTAATTCAAACTCTATAAATGAAATTAATTAAATGTAGAACTTAAAACATTCAGATCTATTAAACCATAAGTTCAAATATAGCAAATATATATCTCATTTTGCTCAAAAAAATGAGAGAATTATTATGGTGGTATTAATTTTCCCATAAGATGCTTATTTAACATAGTGACATTTAAGACCTCCCACACTTGTACCAAAACTTTCCCTAGCCATAACTTTGTATTTAGTGACTAAAATCTAATTAATATGGGTCTCATTTTAATCAGGAGAATATCTAGTTTAATCTGAAAGTATTAATTTTGATGTTGGATCATTAGTATGACTAATTACTTTTAGGACCTTCCCTAATTACCCCTTAATGACCAAGAAATTGATTTAGACATAACTTAAGTAAATTGAATACCAAATTAGGTCATCCAATATATAATTTAGATCAAAAAATCATAACCAACAAAAAATTGAAATAAAATTAGGGTTTTAACCACTAGAAACCTTAATTTGCCATAATTACCCTTAACCGTAATTAGGTCATAACTTGACCAATTGAGGTCCAATTTGGGTCTACTCCCAGTTAAAGTACTCAGTGTGATATAGGAAAGCTATAGCTACTGAGTTTATTGAATTTAAATCTCAAATTAGAAAATTAGGTTTTGGACCCTTCTTTAACCCTAGAAATTACATATTTGTCCTTAATCTTGATTGGACATAACTTAACAAATAGACCTTAGAATTCAATATTCTTGGGCTCTATAGAAACTTTAAATAGTAAGCAATAGTAAAATGCACAAAATTTAGACTTCACTAGGTGAAATTACCAAAATACCCCCATCGGTCAAAATTTTTAATTTGAGCTTATAGGATTTAATTATTGTCCAAATTTAGCAAACTTACTATCTATCTTCATATTAGAAAATAAAGAATTATTTGGTATTAATAAAATATAATTTGAAATCCTAAATCAAAAAGTAGTATTTTAGACCCTTAAGTAGGGGTAAAATGATAATTTTACCCAAAACTTAGGTTAATTGCTCTTAACCCCTAAAATTTTATTTAAATCATTAAAAGTATTAATAAAACTAACTTAGAATTAATTTAAGTCATATATCCTATAATTTGGATAGTTTGATAAAAATCATAATTAAAGCTTGAAAATCCTTAAGTAAGGATAACACACCTTAGCTAAATTCCTTCTTCAATCTTCCTAACTGAACAAAAATAGCAAGTACAGATAACTTAAAATAAATCCCATCAACTCTTAGAAATTTTCCCCAAGTCATTTTTCTTAGGAGCTCATTAAGAATCTTCATCTCACTGTAGGATCTTTTCTCAGGAATAGGAATAGATACTAGGTTAGATTTTATTTATTGAATAAAGTGGGTTATTCAATGAACGAAACCTTTGTTTTTTTAGTTTTTAGAATTTTTATACTTTAATTCTGGTTATTTTATCTTTCAATATTAGAATAAGAGTAGGATAATTATCCTATCAAGCTTGATTTTTGCTTAATAGGATTTGCCTTAGTCATTAATTTACTTTTAGAATTAATCCCTAAATCTTAAATCTTACCTTTGGATTATGTAATTAATTCCAATTCATGATGCTTAATTCATAATCCCTAGTTTATTAGATCTTGATCAGATATTAGCTTAGAATGTCTAAATTAATCGATTAGGATGTGATGATTTATTACTTAACTTATAGTCAATTTTGATTAAATTAAATTAGAACCTGACCAGTTCTAATTACTTTTTAACTTATAAGGCCATATTTCTAAGTTATATTTTATAGTAAGAATTGGATATCCTAAACTTGTGTAACTTAGAATAGTTAGAGTAGTTTAAGTAGACAATAACTGATATCACCATATGTAGTAGAGTCCCTTTCCCACTATTGATTTACTTATTGCTTACGCATTCCTTATATTTTGTGTCATTACCTTAAACATGACATATAAGACAACATTATTGTATGAGATAAAAATTTAGAATAATTAGGATAATATTTACATTGGATTCAGTTTTTTAGGTAGATTCTGGTGCACATTTACCCCAATGGATAGGGGTAAGGAGAAATAAAGATTACTTAAGATTACTTATTAAGGAGTATATTATTAAGTTAGAATCAGTATAGTCTTGCAGATGTGCTTGACTCCTCAGTTATTTCTAGATGTGACAACATGAGCAAAATAAAATAACTAAAATTTTTTGCATTTATATTTATCGTCTCCTCAGTCCTGTTGTTATGTTCTATTCTACCATAGTCCAAAAAGGCTTTGAGAATTTACTGTGGCCCGATTGACCAATGATTCTGATACAATAGTTTTTACATACTTGTTTACTATTTGCTATTTTACTGTGACAACTTACTTCAGTCAGCATTACTTTACCTATTTGCTTATTTATAGGATGCTAGTTTCTATTACTACTTACTATACATTTCACAGTCAGACTATTTATTTTTAACCTGCATATATCATATGATCTTCAGTATATTTATGATTAGTCTTTTCTCTTAGTAATTTCTTACTATATTTATATATGTATGCCTAACATTGTCTTAGCTTATTATTGAAGTATGTCTTTTACCTCATTATTATTTTAATTATAAATGCTATTATTTATAACTTACCACTTCTATTTGTATGCTTATTGCTCTTATGTTAGTATGTTTTTATGTAGTTTAAGTAAATGGTAATATTAATAAATTCATGAAATAATATATTAGCTTAAAATGTGCTTAGATAATATATCTAATAAAATTTTTCTTTTCTTAGCTAGGGCCTTGGCATTGTGAAACTGATAATGTCAGAATCAGATTGCTTTGAGAAGCTTATGCCTGAAGAGGAGTCTTTTCTTGAGGAGGAGTAGCAGGGTGGAGCTGAAGCTATTTTGATATTTTACTGCTTTACTATGAGGATGAGAGATTACTTATTTTTCTTGATTCAAACTTATTTAAAATGTTGTAATAATATAGATACCTTTAATTATGCTTTCTCACATATTATTTTGAGCAGTGTGTTCTTGTTTTTTACTTATATTGTGGTGAGTTGGATGTACTATTTGATTTTTCCTTACTTTCGCACTCTATATTTGTTATTACTTAGTGATTGATCCTGCTATATATTATGAGCACATCCTTCCCTTATTAGTGGATTGAAGATTTTACCCAATTCAATGATAAGTGAGTGATTTACCAGAGTGGCACACCTCTCCTTGACTTAATCTTGTGGATCAAGGGGCGGGGTGCCACATACAACGTACCATAGCACCCAACAAATAGAAAGCTCTGTTCTATAGCACACTACAGCGTGGGACCAACAGAGGGCTTGGCGCTACAGCGTGCCATAGCTCCCGCTAAAATTTTTGACACTTTTACCCCTCTCTAAGCTGCATTGAAAAGGCAAATTAGCTTTACTCCTTCACATTCCCACAACATAATTTAATTGCTAGCATTAAAAATTAGCAATTACCAAAAGAATAAAGGAATAAAATGTAAATGAAATTTCAACTCTCATGATAGACACTTAATGGCTGAATAATTTCTGGATACTGCCTTGAGGGGTTATAAAAGGGAGAATTGAAGAGGAAAAGGGGTTCCAACATTTCAGTTTAGAGCTCTTAAGCAAAAAGCTACTATAAAAACAAATAGAGGACAGTCCCCCACCCCAAGGAAGAAAAGTAGCTGTATCCAAGGGAGAATGAGGAGCATAGATCAGATTGAAATCATGGGGTTAATTGGATCAAATCCTAATTTTGGAAAATCTAGGAATCATAGAATTTGACCTATCTAAATTGAGCTCAGATCAAAAATCAGACTTCTCTATTGCACTTATTGCTCCCAAATTAGCTAAGAATGATATTTTGGTAGCAATCAGAAGTCGTTGAAAATTTATCGAATATTTTAATAATATTTAAATACACCAGAAATTAGGAAAATAAAATACTCGTCAAAATAAAAATCTGACTTCACCATTGGATTCCTCACCCTCAATTAACTAGGGATGAATATTTGAAAATTTTTAGAACCCATTTAAATATTTAATTTTAATTATAAAATTCATTTAAAATTTTATTTAAATTCATTATTTAAATCCTTCCATTTAACGACACCGTTCGCCGCTCCGTTATTCCCAAGCCCCCATCAATCCTGCTGTTTGATCGAAGGGCCGGATCTAACCGTTTGATCAAATGATGGAACGGTCCTTTGACCGTCTCCACGTGGCGGTTGCCCCTCGCTCCGCCCAACCAGGGTAATCACAACCCTCGTCCGCTCCACCAAGACCCTCTATAACTCCTCCTCAGCAGTGGGTTTGCCCATTTTTGCGTGAACTAAGGTCTATCGGGGACAACCTAAGTCGAAGACCAAACCCTAAGCCCTATAACCATCCATTTGAAGGTACCTCTCTATCCCAATCTACGCATTTAATTGTTGATCGTCCATTTCGTAAGTCAATTTCATAAGCTAGATTAACCTTTGATCAGATTTGATCACGTTCGATCAAATTCGATCGTCGCAATTTGAGTGGGAGTCCATAGTGGTGCACAGTACCTCACACCTGACTCCTGCACCCGTTCGACTAGGGCTGGATCTTGTATTCGAACAATGCCTCCTAAGTCGTTGGTTCGACCGCCGGTGGGTAGGTCGTGACGTCCCTTGTCGAAGCCGTGCGGGCCGAGCCTCACTACCGCCGGGATGACCACTTAACGGCGTGCCACAGATGCGGCTGCTCGGGCAAAAAAGACAAAACCTTTGGGTCGGGCCGGGTCGACCGGGGCCCGACCCGCGTCTCTCCCGGTTCATGTCTGCGAGCTTGTGGGACCGCCTTGTTGCGTGGCTGCTTCTCGAGGCACCACGTAGCCTCTCCGTCAGCGGGCACAGAGGGGTCAGCTTCGCTGACAATGCGTGTCTCGCCTGTCGCCCTCTACTATTTGCGCGCCGACACATGTCCCACATGTCGCCTCACTATCGGCGCCGCGCGATTCTGTGGAACTCACCCGGGATGCCTTCACCAATAAGGTCCTACCGCGTTCCCCGACGTGGGTCCCGATGATGTTATTTAGTAATATTAATAAATCTGTTATATTTAATTTAATTTAATTCTGTTCATTTGACTCAAACAGTAATGTCTCTTTTATTTAAACTACATGTATTAAATTAGTTGATTACAGAAACTTTAGATGATCATAACTCTTAATTTAATTATCCAAATATATTGAATATATATATCATTTTAATCAGAAAAATGTAAGGAATATTTTGGCACTATTCATTTTCCTATAGAATGAGAGTATTTAACTAGTGACATTTTAGGACTCTTATTTAATTTCCAAAATACCCCCAAATTTCAAACCTTCATAACTTTGCACATACTCACCTAAACATAGTCAATATATATCTCAAAGTAATCAGAAGATCCTCAGAAATGCTCTGATAATATTAGTATCTCCGTTAGGGTTATATTTTGCTTAATCACCTTTAGGACCCTACCCAATTACCCTTAAAATTCTAGAAATTCAATTGATCATAACTTGGTCAATTGAACTCCAAATTAGTTATTCAAAGTGCAATCTAGATTAGAAAATCCTAACCAATAGTAAATTAAAATAAAATTAAGGTTTTGATCTCTAAAAACCTTAGGTTGACCAAATACCCATAACCCTAGTTAAGTTATAACTTGATCAATTGAGGTCCAAATTGGGTCTACTCTCAATTAAAATACTCAGTGCGATATAAAGAAGCTGCAGCCATTGAGTTTGCTAAATTTGGATCTCAAATAGAAAAGTTAGGTTTTTGACCCCTCTTAATCTTAGAAATTACATATTTGCCCTTGATCTTGGAACACCCATAACTTAACCAATAGACCTCAAAATTTAGTGGTCTTGGACTCTATAGAATCCTTGAATAGCAAACAATAATAAATTGCAAAAAGTTTTAGACTTCACAAGGTGAAATTATTAAACTACCCCCCTTATGTCAAAATCCTTAGTTTGGACTATATGACCCAACTCTTGTTCAAATTTGGTGTACCTACTGTCTACCTTCATGTTAGACAATAAGGAATCATTTTGTATCAAGAAAATCTAATATAAAACCCAAAATCAAAAAGTAGCATTTTGGACCCTTAAGTAGGCGCAAAATGGTCATTTTGCCCAAAATTAGGTTAGGTGCTCTTAACCCTTAAAATATCTTTTAGATCATTAAAAACAATAATAAACTTGATTTTGAATCAATTGAAGTCTTAAAATTCAAGTTTGAATAATTTGATAAAAATCTCTCTTAAAGGCTTAAAACCCCTAAGTAAGGCTAATATACCCTAATTTAGTTAAAATCCACCTTTAATGCATCCAAATAAATAAAATCAGCAAGTAAAGTCAAATTAAAATAAATTCCATTAACTCCTAAATTACTCTTAGTCATTTCATTAAGGAACTCTTTTGGATCTATGCCTCACTTTAGGACCTTTTCCTAAGATTAGGAATAGATCTTATGTTAGATTTTATTTATTGAATGAAGTGGGTTATTCAATAAATGAAATATTAGTTTTATTAGTTCTTAGATTTTTATAATTTAATCTGATTATATTATCTTTCAACTTTATATTAAGAATAGGAGAATCATTTTATTAAGCTTGATTATGCTTAATAAAATTTGCCTCAATTACTAGTTCACATGTAAATTTAAACCCTAGATCTTAAACTCTACTTTTGGATTATGTAATTAACTCCAATTTATGGTGATTAATTAATAATATATAGTCTTAGTAAGATCTTAGCTTAGAATGTATAAATTCATCAATTAGGATGTTTTGATTTCTTAATTTACTTATAAGCAATATTGATTGAATTTAATTAGAACCTGATCAGTTATTATTACTTTTAACTTATAAGGCCATGCTTTTATGTTACACTTGATAGTAGGAATTAGAGATCCTGAACTTGTGTAACTTGAAATAGTTAAAATAGTTTAATAGATAACAACTGATGTCATAATATGTAGTAGAGTTCCTTGCTCACTATTGATTACTTGTGCTCACTCATTCCTTATATTTTGTGCCTTTATCTTGGACATGTCAAATAAGATAACATTGTTGCATGAAAAGAAAACTCATAATAATTAGGACACTATTTGCATTGGATTCAGTATTCAAGTTGATTATAATGGACATTTATCCTAAAGGATAGGGGTAAGGAGAAATAAGGTATAACTTAGCATTACTCATTGAGGAGTGTTATGTTAAATTTGGAACCCAAAAAGTCTTGCAGATATGCTTAACTCCTCACCTGCTTTTGGACATGTCCACAGAAACAAAGTAAAATACGTAAAATTTAATGCATTTGTATTTACTGCCTCCTCAGTCCTGCCTATTTAGTTCTATTCTGCTCTAGCCTAGAAAGACTTTGGGAATGTTACTATAAAAACCCAAGTTGTTACCCTAGTAAATTAGGACTAATCTCAGTCTTAATTTTGATCATGAGTCATTAGGAGTCAACCTCTAAGATCCAGTCCAAATTAGGAGTCAAATGGATCGAATCCTGATTTCTGGAAAATTCAAAAACCTTAAAATTTGACATATTTAAATTGACCTATGATCGAAAAAGGACATCGCCATTTCGCTCATTGCCCCCAAATTAGCTAGGGGTGATGTTTTCATGTCAATCGAAAGTTGTCGAAATTTCGACGAATATTTTAATAAGATTTAAATACCCCAAAAATTGGGAAATTAAAATATGAGTCGAATCGAAAATCCGACACCGCCGTTGCATTACTCACCCCTCAATTAGCTAGCGGCGAGTATTTGAGAAATTTTTGGAACTAATTAATTAATTAGAATTAAAATATTAATTAGAAATTGTTTTAGAATTTAATTAAGTTATTTAAATTAAATTTTATTTAATTTATTATTTAAATTTCTGCGGCCGTTAAATAGGCAACACCGTTAGGCCATTTTAGGGCGCGCCGTTTGTTTCATCGTCTAAATCAAACGGTGAATCTGAGCTGTCTGATTGAAGATCATACGGTCCGAGGCTTTCGTCCCATCGAGGACTCCGCCGTCTCCACACGGACTCCTCCGTCGCTCGCACGGGCCAACCCCGAGAGCCCCGCCCTCGTGAGCTCCGTCACGCCTTCCTTTAAGCCTCCATCGGCATGTAGGGTCACAACTTTGTGCGAATCGGGATCTCTGGTACCGGATCGTCTTCCTTCCCGAGCCTTAAACCTTCGCTGTCGTCGAATTTGAGGTATCTTATCTCCCTCGATACTCCTCCATTTATTGCAATCTCTGTTCGTAATGCTATTCCATACGCTCAATTAGAGATTTACCGGCTCCGATCCATGTTAACACAATATGATCATCGTCGATTAGGGTTAGGTCCACAGTAGAAACCATTAGGGCTTCAACTCGCTGAACCCTAGCCACTAGGGTTGACCCCAGCCGGCGCCTCCGGCCACCCCCTGCGCTGAACCACCCACCGGCGTGTAGGCCTTGCTCCGGCCATTCGTCGGTTGTGCGGGCTAGGGTGATCCGGCACCGGGAGGGCCGACAAAAGTGGCGCCCTAAACCCCGAGCCTCGGTCAGTGACTGGGAAGGCAAAGCGGCGCGGGTCGGGCTGGGTCGACCCGAGCCCGACCCGTATTCCTGCGAACTGGTCCGCGTCAGCAGCTGTGCGTTCGATTCGGGGACCGCAGCGCCACGCGACACTCTTCGGGTGTGACGCGTGGCAGTGGGGCCCGCCTCCTTTCTCGCGGTCAGCTCGACTGATGCACTGTGGAGCCCGCGGCAGTCCTGCCGCTGCTCCTGTGCCGCCACGTGGAATGGTGGGGCCCGCCGTGTAGGCCGTGGCATCTCACAGCCTGCCACGTGGCATATGGGTCCCACCACAGGTCAAATCCTGCATAATTAATTTAATAATATTAGTATTAATATAATTATAATTAATTAGTGTTAAGTTTGATTAATTGGCAATTAATTAAGCTTAACAGTTAGGTTAGTATAATTAATTAATAATAATTAGTAATTAATTAATAATAATTAGTAATTAATTAATATTAAAATAGAAAACATCAATTAATTAATTAACTAATTAGTTATTAATCATAAGGTTAACTGATTATTTAATTAATATTATATTAATAATTAGTTAATTAAGATCTAATTAAGATTAATTAATTACTAATTAAATAATAACAGTAATTGACATTAATTAATCTAATTAATGAACATTGAATATGATTAATTAAATTAATTAGGTTTAAATCTAATTTAATAAGTATAGCAGATTAATAGTAATTAATTAAGGATTAATTAACACTAATCCTAAATGAACAGTAACTCTAATATATATAAAATATAATTTAAAATATTTAAATTAATTAAATAACAGATTAATTATTAATTAATTAATAATTTATATTAATTAAATATAGATTAGAGATAATTGAACTAATAATATAGAAAATTTATTTTTAACTTAGTAATGAAGAGTAAATTAATACAATTTGAATAAATGAATAATAACTTTATTTATTTAAATTATTTAATTCAAAATTCTTGAAAATTTAATAACTTTTTGTAGGATGATCCAAACAGCCAATATAGGTCTTATTTTACTCAGAAAAATAAAAGGTATAAAATGACGTAATTCAAAAATTTGTTTCAGGGTACGTATAACGTAGTGATATTTTAAGACCTAATCAAACCCTCACAACTTTTAACCTAGTTATCCAAACATAGGCAATATGGGTCTTAAAATACTTAGGAGAATAATCCCAATATTATAGAAGTATTAGTTTTCCTATTTGGAGCTTAGTCTAAAAAGTAACATTTAGGACCTCACCCTAAAAATGACCAAAATGCCTCTAGACTTCAATTGACCATAACTTGGTCAATTCAACTCCAAATTCAGAAATTCAAAGTGCTAACTAGCTTAGAATTTTGGTGTCATCAATAAACAAAAATAATATTTAGGATCTCAAACCTAAAAAATCAGAAAGTAACCAAAGTATCTCTAACCTTAGTTAGGCTATAAGTTGACCATTTGAAGTCCATATTGGGTTTACTCCCTATCAACACACTCAGTATGTTATAAGGAAGCTATAGAAACCAACTGAAATTGGACTTCAAATAAAAAAGTTCAGTTTTTGTCACCCGTTGACCGACCAAAATTACCAAATTGCCCTTAGAAATGGAAATAGCCATAACTTAGTCGTTTGACCTTAGAATGCAGTGTTCTTGGACTCTATGGAGTCCTTGAATAGTAACCAACATTAAACTGCATAAAAATTTAGATTCCATTAGGTGTAAATTATAAGACTACCCCTTAGGTAAAAATCATTAGTTTGGACTTGTATGATCTGTTTCTTGTCCAAATTGAGCGTACTTACTGTCTATCTTTATGTTAGACAGTAAGAAATTATTTGGTAGTAAGAAATTCTAATTTAGAACACTAAATCAAAAAGTGTATTTTTGGACCCTTAAGTAGGGGCAAAATGGTCATTTTTCCCAAAATTTAGGTTAAGTGTCCTTAACCTCTAAATTGTCATTTAAATCGCCAAAAATAGTGTTAGAGCTCTAATAGAATCATTTAAGTGATCAAATTAGTTATTTAATCAACTTAGTAAAATTTCCTATTCTCCTCTAAGTCTTTTTCTTAGGATCTTTCATCTCACATTAGGGCTATTCTTAAGATTAGGGACTAGATCATAGGTTAGATTTCATTCATTAAAAAATGGGGCTTTTTAATGAATGAATCCTTAGTTTTATTAGCTCTTAGATTTTTCTTATAACTTATTTTGATTATTTTTTTCTTGGATTCAGGATATGATATTCATCCTATTAAGTTTGATTTGTTTAATAGGATTTGCCTTAATCAATAAATCACTTTTAGATTAAAGCCTAGATCTGTTGTACTATCCTTTTAGATTATGTGATTAAGCCCAAACTCATGGTGTTTAATCCATAATATATAGCTTAGTAAATCTTGATCAGATCTTAGATAGAATGTCTAAATTCATAAAACTAGGACGTATGATTTATTAATTGAATTTGTAGTCATATTTGATTGAATTAGATTAGAATCTGATCAGTTATAATCCTTTTAATTTATAAGGCCAAGCTTCTAAGTTACACTCGATAGTAAGAATTGGAGATCCTGAACTTGTGTAACTTGGAATAGTTAGAATGGTTAAATTAGAAAACAAATGATATCACCATACTTAGTAGAGTCCCTTGCTTTTTATTTGACTTTGTGCTACACATTCTTTGTGTTTTGTCCTTATTTTCTCTGGACATGTCATATAAGAAAAATGTTATTGCATGAAAATGAAAATTTAGAATATTAGGAAAATATTAGCATTTGGGTTCAGTCTTTGGTTGATTATGGTGCACATTACCACAATGGGCAGGGGTAAGGAGAAATAAGAATGCTTAATATTCTTCATTGAGGATTGTGTGTTAAGCTGGGAACCCGCCTAGTCTTGTAGACATGCTTGACTCCTCAGCTATTTCCGGATGTGTCAACGAAAATAAAAGTAAAATAACTAAAAGATTTTGTATAGTATTATCTGCCTCTTCAGCTTTGCCTTACTTCTATTTTGTTCTTTATGCCATAGCCGAGAAAGGCTATGGGAATCTCTGTCTGCCCTAGCCCAGAAAGGCTATGGGAATATACTGTGCCATATTGGCCAATGCTTTCCGATATGACAGTTATATATTCTTTTCTGTTTTTCAGCTTACTATATATTATGATGCTGATGCATGTGATTTTAGTCAGCTGCATTTCCTATTTTACCTGCTTACTTATATATTTATATATGATGCTAGATTTTATTGCTTATATTATATGTACCATTTTTAGATTTATCTTTTAAATTAGCATGTGTCATATGATCATTAACATATTTAGGTTTAGAATTCTTTTTTAATACCTTTACTTACTGTATTATGTATGTATGCCTTGTCTTGTTTAGTTTACTTGAGATATGCTTTCGCCTCAATCTTTACTTAGTTATAAAGATTGCATTTATAACTTATTAACATTCCTTTGTATGCTTACATGCTCTCATGCTAGATAGATGTTGATTTGTTTAGAGTAAAATAGTGATATTAATAAATACTTAATAAAATTTACTTGCCTAAAATGTACTTAGATATTTTGTCTAACAAGATTTTTCTTTATTGGCTGGGGCTCTGGCATTGTGAAACTGGTAATGTCAGAACTTGAGCAGTTTGAGGAGCCTATGCTTGAGGAGGAGCCATTCATAGAGGAGGTGCAGTAGCTTGGACCAGAGAATATTTAGCTGCCTTTTTATCTATTATGAGGATAAGAGTATTATTTATTTCATTTCATAAACTTTACTTAAAATATTGTAATAATACATGTACTGTGATTGTGATTTAATTTCTGCACTTTATTATTTTTTGAGCTATCTTATTTTAATTCATGTATAATGTATGGTGAATGCATGTAGCCTTTACTTATCATATGCTTCTGCACTCTACGTATATAGATGTAGTGACTGATCCTATTATATATATTATATGCATATCCTTACCTCAGCAGTGGATTGTGGATCTCACATAATCTAATGTTGAGTGAGGGATTTGCACAAGTGACACTCTGCTTCTTAGCCTAATCATTGAAGGCTTAAGGAGCAGTGGCGCCACAGTTACTGTGGCCCGATTGACCAATTTTTGATATGGCAGTTTGTACATACCTGTTACTATTTATGTTTTATTACTTACTATTTTACTGTGTATTTTTCTTCAGTCAGCTGTATTTTACCTGCTTACTCGTATATTATAGGATGCTATATTTTTGTTGCTAGTTACTATACATATTATAGTAAGATTATTTATTTTTAACCTGTATATGTCATATGATCATCAACATATTTAGGGTTAGTCTTTTATTTTAGTATTTTATTATAATATTTACATATATATGCCTTACCTTATTTTAGCTAATCTTGAGGTATGTCTTTGCCTCATTCTTACTTAGTTATAAATACTTTATTTATAACTTATAATTTATATTCGTATGCCTATCGCTCCTATGCTAGTCAGGTTTTGTATTGTTAAGTAAATGATGACATTAATAAATTTATGAAAATTTATCATCTTAAAATGTACTTAGACAATTGTCTAATAAAATTTTTTTTTTGTTGGTTGTGGCCATGGCTTTGTGAAACTGACTATGTCAGATCTTGATCATTTTGAGGAGCTCGTGCCTGAAGAGGAGCCTTATCTTGAGGAGGAGCAGCCAGGTGGAGCAGAAGCCATTTAGATCCTTTTTCTGCTTTACTGTGAAGATGAGAGTTTTGCTCTTCAATTCATTATGCTTATTTAAAATGCTGTAATAATACATGTACCCTTTAAATTGTATTTTTATTACTGTACTGTTTGTTCTGAGCAGTATATGCATTTTCCTTATATATTGTTATAAATTGGATGTATTATTTACTTATTTTGCTTCCGCACTCTGAGTTTATGTTTACTTAGTGATTGATTCATATTGTATGTATTTTGAGCATATCTCTCCATTGTTAGTGGATTGTGGATTATATCTAATCCAATGATAAGTGGGGGATTTGCTAG
This sequence comes from Gastrodia elata, assembly GCA_016760335.1. Taxonomy (NCBI): domain Eukaryota; kingdom Viridiplantae; phylum Streptophyta; class Magnoliopsida; order Asparagales; family Orchidaceae; genus Gastrodia; species Gastrodia elata. The sequence continues at coordinate 23,842,903 of CM028674.1, read as the reverse complement.
AGTGGCACACCTTCCCATTGATTTAATCTTGTGGATTGAGGGGGGAGCACCACAACCCAGGCTTTAGAGGTTGTGGGGAAGTAGGGAAAGATGACCGTATCGCACAACCGCCAGTGAGCCAACGTTCATGGCCTAGGCGGAGGAACACAACAGGAGCACGGTGCTCCTGTCAATCCAGGCCATTTGTTCGATCTGACAATGTAGATCAGATCCTATGATCAGTTAAATGCGGGACTCGCCTCAGCATTTGGATCTGGGCCACGATTCAACGGTTGAGACTAGATCCGCGACGGATGTGATCTGATTTGTTTGATCATGATTTGTGAATAACCTCATATTGTTACAGCATATGCATAAACCTCTACAAAATCACTGCTTGCAACTCAAGGGAATCTAGTATTACATCAAAGAAACAATCGGCTTTTGGCTAACTATCACCTTACAGATATTACCCTCCGAGCATACTCATGCTCAGATTGGGTAGGTGACTCAAGTGTTAGGAAATCAGCCAGAGGTTTCTGTATCTTTCTTGGACAAACCATATTAGCTGGAGTGCAAAGAAGCAATTGCTAGATCGTCTACCGAAGCCGAGTATTGTGCACTCGGGCTGTTGGAGTAAGCGATATATGGCAAATGGATTTGATGAAGAAGATGATGGATAGCATTAGAGCATATGCAGACAAGACGCTCCTTAAGCAACGTGTTTGGCAGGTTGAAAATAGAGGTTCATTTGATCCATCTTCAGTCTCTTGAATGAGAAAAATCACCTGAAATTAACCCCTCTCACATGTCATATTAAAAAGCCAAAGAGAAATAGTTATATTTCTTAATTTATTAATAATTGCATAATGTTAATAATCGTTTGATTAGAATCGACTAGAAGAAAAGTGGAATGTGCCTCACAATTCGTTTATCTTAGTTACTTTAACCCTCACTTCAATAACCAAAACCCACATAATCCAAACAACACAACCTCCTCAAAAGCAATGCCGCTGCAAAGCTGCAAGCTTTATTTGCTGCTCCTTATCATCTTCCCTTTATTTTATTTTGTTTTGAAGAAAACCTCATCTCTCTCACTCTCTTCTTTAACCGCTCAAATGCTTCAGTGCTGGGAGATTCTTCGGTCAGCAACAGCACACCACACCATCATATTTCAATTCATCCTTCAACTCTGCCTAAAGCTAGTCTTCCTGCACTCATTCCTTGAATCTCGTGATTCTGATTCAATCCAAAAAAAAAAGATGCCGGCTCTTCTCTCATCTCCTTTGCCTCCCCCAACGCCTACCACAATCATGAACCCCTCACAGTTCATTTACTCTCTCCTCCCCCCCCACCCCTTTTATTTCGTTCTTGCTATATCTACCTTTCACGCTCTCTCGCCTTCCTCCAAAACTATCAAAGGAATGGGCGCCCATTCGAGGTCAAAATCCCATTTAGAAGCTGCAGAGTCCTGCCGCAGATGGAGCAGCAATAAGCAGCAACCCAGCACTCCGGGCCGCTTCAGCTCATCATCCCCTGCCAGGCTGCTTCTCCGCCGGATTAAGGCCAATGTGGCCAAAACGTTGAGCCTCTTCTCTGCAAGTAAGGGCGCCACAAATTCGGATCCCATCACCCCTTTCCACTTCATTCCTCCAAGAGACTCTCATCATTATGAGGCCTTGGAGGACTGCATTGAGTTCATCAACACCTCCCAGAGGAAGTCCCTATGACCTGCCTTCTTATTCCATTTCTGCTCTTACTTTCATCCTTGTACTCTCTGAGAAAAATGAATTCATCGGCACGGTTATTTATGCTTCTCTAAATCATTCTAAAATTAATGGTTAATTGTTTTACATAATGCTAGCCGATGCTCAGTAGTGTATGCTTGAACTGAGAGATTCAAATTTAACAGATAGATGTTAAGAGATTGAATACAGAAGATCACAACAGTGATTGTTTCAATTACTTGCAAGGATCTCAAATAAGAAAAAAAAAAAAAAGGTATACGATGACCAAATAAAACTCTTTCTGATTTATGTTTTAGCTTTAGAAATTGTAATCGTTGCATATGTAAATATACTAAATACTTGGATCTTTACTGAAATAGACGTTTGTTAGTCAATTTGGTGTATTTGGCATTCGTTATAATTATTTAGGCACAATTTTATAAGCCACTGCAGGCATGACTGTGATAATGATGCTAACTTTGAAGTTCTGTATTTGAACGCGAAGATTTACGATATCATCAGTACCAACTCTAACAATGAAGTAACATACACACTGTTTTTGGGGGGAAAAAAAATGCATTTTTTATTATTAGATAAGCTTTAAATATGTGGTGAAAGTAGTGTTGGAATCAATCTCTTTGAGAGTTGAACTAGTGTGGGGCTAAATGCTTTGATTGCATAATGGACAGCATGAGCCTCACATTTCTTTAATATGAAATTTAATATAATTTATATATATTTTAATGATTCAAAAATATCAACTTTATAAAATTTATATATTTTAGTAAAAAAATCACATTTATCCATTTACTATCATATAAATATTATTTTACCGGCATTTTTATAAGATTTTTAAATTTAATGGTTTGACTTGCCTAAATAAGGTCTAAATGTTAGATCCTTTGGGTACTGAGGTATAGCTTATGAATTTTTGGGGCAAATTCAACTTCAAGCTTAATATCATTATCTTATGGGTTTTTTAAGGACTCTTGAGCTAAAATTTTAAAATTTCGCAATGAAATTAAGGTTAGGACTCAAATTTAGGATTTCATCATTTGAACATTATAACTTCACCTCAATTCATTTAGGCATTAGGGCTCAATTCAGTATAGGACTTCTCACAAATTAGAATCCATGAAAAATGTTAGGCTAAACCTTAATTCCTCATGCAAAAGGGTAAATGAACATCAAACAGAGAATTTTACTATTCCAATTCCATCTCAAGTTCAAAAATTGCAATCTTTTCATAAATGTTTATCATACCTTAGCTAAGTTCTAAATAGTGTATCTTTCTAAATAGTCACACAAACATTGTTTACTTTTATTGTAGGGTCTAATTAGGGTTATTGCTAGAGAATGTGTTAATTATAAAATATTAACTATATAGTTAAGGACTAAAAAATTCATTAAGAGTGTTTAGTCTATAACAAATGATTTTGAGGCATCAATCTCCCAAATTTCCAAGTTATAGCCCTAAGCCCTTACATACCATAAAATTAGCCTAATTTGCATTTTTGGGATACTAGCCAAGTTATATTGGCTACTGGCTTGTTAAATCAAGAGATAGAGAAGGGGTTTAAAGCTAAATCTTGATTCAAGGATCAAAATTGATCAAGATCATTCCAAATGCAAATGGCTGCCTCCAATAAGCTTACCAACATAAAATAAACTAGCATAACAAGTATATAAAGCTTAATTTGCTATGTAAGGATGAGAGAGAAGAAAACAATTTGATTAGTGTTATTTAGATTTATTATAATGTGGCAAGCTAGGGATGAATTCAAATGCTTCAAAAAGTTCACCAAGACCAAGAAGTCTTTCTGAATCAATCCAAAAGTCCATGGAGATGGGAATGAGTCCCACCCAAGAAGGATCCTTTAAATTAAAAGGGTGTATAGTTTAATCTAAAGGCCAATTCAGCCTCTGCAATACTTCATTAGTTTCTTTAAATAAACTATATACTTTTAGTAAGAGCTTGGACTAGCTAACAAGCATTGGAGAACAATCCAAGAAGGGGTGGCCATCAATTTAGAGTTTCCATTATTTAGCTTAATAGAGTTGCACACTTTTTGTTAGAATAATTCAAGCCAATTCTTTGAAGGTCAGAGAAGCTTAGGAATTAAAGAAGATGATATGGAAGGCTAAGGGAGCACAAACCAAATGGTGGGTTTTCAAGGTTTCAAACTTATTAAAGGGAAAGTCTTAAAGAGCTCGAGCGGTTATGGGGCTAATGTGTGCATTGAGCCATGGTGAATGCAAGGGCTAAAATAAGGATTGATCTACCACATGAATTACACATGTTCTTCAAGTTAACCACTTCAATAAAATGATAACTTTACATTAAATATTTAAAATATTATTTCTTAAATTATTTTTAAAATTTAAATAAAAATACCTTTTAAATTAAATGTATGTTTCCCCTTTATAATATAAAATTAATGAAACTTTAATTATAAGTTAAAAAAAAGAAGGAAACTCAATGATCCAAAAAATTATATTTTGGGTCATTAAATTATTTAAAATAAAATTTAATTTATTTATGTTTAATAAAATAAAAAAATATAATATAAAATTAAAAAATTACCAAATTCTTGCTATCCTTGAATATATTTTTGCAATTATGTCTTTAATTATGAGATCTTTAGTTCAAAAAAAAATTCTTTAAATCCTTGAAAATATTTATTTATTTAATTTCCTGAATCATTTTATTTTTGCAATTACAATTTAAATTTTAAAATTTTAAATTAAGATATTATAGTCTCTCCCACATAAGAGGATACCATCTCTGACATTACATTATTAAGAGATTGGGTATTCTAATTAAGAAGAACTAATATGATTCAAGTGATAAGTAAGCAAACTAAGCAGGTACCAAAAACTAAATGAATAATTAAAGATAAACAGGACTAGTTAAAGAGAAGAAAATATAATTTTCTCATATCAGCCTCATTTCATGAGATTTTCCATGCTCAATTTTTACTTATCTTTACCAGACATTTAGATGAATTTGCACCTCAACTTTTTGTATATGTAATATGTTATGAACAACACTCAAGTATGGAAAAGCTTGAGCTTATTGACTAAATGTTCAACTTAAGCAAGAATAAAAAATTGACCAATGTATATTAGGCTCAACTTCTTAGAAATTCAAAATCTATTGATACGCTTGAGTAGCTGACCTTGATGTGAATATAATCTCTCATGTTAAACTTTATGTGATAGAGCTTAGGATCAAAAGAAATTTTTTTGATGGGTCAAAATAACTAAATATTTGCAGTTATCTCTACAATTAGATTTGATCAGTAAACCTCCTCTTACACAATGCTTCATATGGGGCCATATAAAATCACTATGGAAGTTGTGATTATAAATGAACTCTTTTAGTGAAAGAGGATTATCCTAGCTCCCATTGAAAGATAAGTACATGAGCATAAAGAAGGTTCTTTGGGATCTAGTTTAGCTTTTTAATCTATCCATCTGATTGATGGTGAAAGGCAGTGCTAATACTGAACTAAGATCAGAGATCCTTTAGCACTAGCTACCAAAATAGAGAGTTGAACCTGATAACTTCATATAAGAAAATAATCATAAGATTCTTGTGTAGTCTCACATTCTCTCTAACATAGATCTTGATCAACTGCTCAGCTTAATTAAAGTGCTTGATTAGCAAAAAGTGTGCTAACTTTATAAGGTCATCCATTACACCATATAGAATCACATTTGAATCTAGTGTGAGAAGATTCAACTTAGGAAGTCCTTTAAATTCTCTTTTATTTCCATTATGCGATAACTAAGGGTTGTAAAAGAGCACTTTAGCTTTTGATGTTCCACTTCTCTAATTTGCAAGCATTACATTGAACTTCACATCTCGTTTTATACTAGGCCATTAGAAAAATATCTTCCAAGTCTTAAGATGTTTTGATATTAATTGAAAGTATAATATTCCTTGATCTTTGTGTACCTTAAGTGTTGTGAATTTATAATTGGGGTTAATTGTAATAACCCTTAATTAAAAAATGGTTATTATTTAAATATTAAAGTTAATTTTAATTCAGTAATTCTTATGTATCCCTTCAAGAAAAAGATACTAAAATATTAAGTATAGATTTAAAAGATTTCTAGCAATTTTTGGGATATTTTTCATTTATGGATTTTCCTTTATTATTTTAGAAATAATTATAATTAAAAAATTATAGAAAATTATCAATTTTTCAAAAAGGAAATATTTTGGTATTTAAAGATTAAGAACATACAAATTAGTTTACAACAAAAATTACATAATTTTTAAATTTAAAATATACGTATTATGATTAAAATACAAATGAAATTAAATAAATAAAATTATTTAAATTCAATAAATCATAATTTAAATTAAAATTCAAACAAAGGAAATCCAGTACGAGGTGTCGATCATAAAACACCAGATTTGCGGAATCCGGGTCGTTCCGCTGCTTATACTATGATTCGACGACGGATATATGAATCCACCATTAATTAAATAACGGGTTAGACCGTTGGATCTGATGATAATCCAACGGCGCTGGCCATTTATCGCTGAAGAGGGCAGCGTGAATCAAGCGGTTGATTTGACGTCGTTAGCCTTGATAGTTATGGCTATTAGTCGATGATTTCAAACTGTGCCGAACCTTTTGAGCTCGAATCGGTCAGGCGAATCTCGGTGAGACCCGAGTCAGGTCAACTTATAAAGCAAAATCAGGATTAATCACTTAATTAAATTAGCTAGTTTTGGAGTCTATGGATTCCTCTCACTAAGGCCTATCACCATAATGCATTAATTTGTATTTTTGTGATCTATATGAAATTAATTTTATGGAATACTAAATTTTCATTTTTAGTCCAATTAGATCAAATAATTTTTTTTTTTTGAAAATTTCTTAAATTTTTCTTTAGGAGTATTTCATTTATAGTTTCACAAAAATTTGCTCATTATGAAGATAGATTTAACACCTTTCAATTTGAGCCATCTAAAACCCTCATGATCAAATATTGACTCTTAGATCTATTCTAATATCATTTAAATATTCCCTTACTCTAATGGGTGCTGAAGACATCTTCATTCAGCCTCTAGAGCCTCTTGATAACTTCAGGTAATGTAAGCACCTCAGGTTCTTCTCTTCTCCCGTCTCCTTCAAGATTTCACACCTTCTATCCAAACTTTCTTAAGGACAATTGAAATGCCCTTAGAGCATCAAGCCATTCAAGAAGAAGATTTTAAGACTTCAATGTCTATAATCTATACCTTCTAAGATCATTTCTCATTAATCTCAAAGGTTATACTCTCTCTTTCTCTTTCTTTCTATGTCCCTCTTATATGCATGTAAGTTTTATTTCAAATCATGCTAGGCATGATGATTTTGAAAAAAATTAGATAAGTTATATGGAGCACCTTTAAATCAAGCTTAACCTCATGATCATTCCTAAGTAATTTTAAGCTGTTAATTTTTTTTTTTCAAATTTTAGGGATATTATTTCCTTTCTCATGGTACTGTACTTTTGCTTGCATGTGTTCAAACTATAATAATTCCCTTTGCATATGTTCAAATACATGATCTTTAGCTTTTAATGTCTGATTTTAGCTCTTATCCAATCATGAAAAAGCAAGCATTATAAATCTAAGAAAGATAAAAGAAAATTTTCTTAAAAAAAATCTTATGCTTGTGTTAAGATTTTCTTTAAACTATTTCACTTAATAAACACTTGTATTACTTGAAATTTTCTTATATGCAATCTTCTATATATTATTAACAAATTTTTAGAAGACATCACACCCTAATTATATCTTTAGAGTATTCAAAAATCACTCCAAAATTCATGAAAAATTTTAATTTTTAACTTTGAAAATTTTTTTAGAAATTTTTTAGATTTTCTTACTACTTTGTAGTATTTTAACTTTTTATCAACTTAGAATTAATAGTTGTAACTTGACATGTATATTCTCATATATATAGTGAATAAGTTAATATGAAACTTTACAAAGTCATTTGGACTCTAAAGCCTTCGTTTAAGCATTAAAACCTTTGTAAAATCTTAATTTTTTACTTAGAAAATATTGATAGATTTCAAAATTTTCTTATGATATGTTGGTAAGTAATTACACTTGTCATCGCTACCATTTAGTTAAGGAAAATAAAATATCCATCACAGAAAAAAAAAGTAAAACATTCAGATTATATAAGTTGCACAAATAGTTCAGATGTAATGGCATGCATCCTCATAGAAATCCTAAAACACTATAATCTTCAAGCCTGCTTCTACTGTTATGACTCTGCTTTGGGTTTGCAATCAATACATTTCCAAGTTTTTGATTTACCATATTTATTTTTTAATACGGTATGACACAACTAATAAAAAAATATGAGTAGACTTATTAAGTCTAAGTACATTTTAGGGTTGTGTGTTTTTGTTGTTATAAGATAACACATTCATTATTCAAAATTAATTATATGCGATACAAAAATGCAATATAAGGTAAAATGATATAAATAAAAGAAATAATTAAGAGTGGAAAATCAAAAGATAAGTATATGTACAAGAGTGGTTGGTGGGGTTTTGCATGTATGTTAAGTAAGAGTAGCAAGTATGCATATGTGCAAATAAACAAAGTATTGAAATAAATATGCTCATCTTAAGGAATGTTAAGTACTGTAAAATAGTATAAAAAATATCACTACAGTAAACTATAATGTATAAACTGAATTGTAAAGTACTAAAATAAGGTAAAGTGGAATCAATCTGTAGGACTAAATAATAGTAAGGCATAGTCTATAGACTGTATAAGGTGAGAGTATTACAAAATTAATGAGAGAGTGTTATAGTGTAAATATTATTTTATTTATCTTATTTTAATATATCTTATGAGAATGTACGAAACAAATGAAGAGTTAGACATATCTGCCCAATTGTATGTAGCGGGGCCTCTTGTATAACTATACACTCCCCTTCTAGGATATGTGTAGTCTTTTGATTTCTCTATAGCCTACCTGAGCTCAACAATATTTGTAGAGACTCATCCACACAAAGTGAAACCATTTATCTATCTTATTTTTTATTTTGTTAATGCATAATTGTCTGAATGTTATATACAAGGAATTTAGGCTCAATGCATTGCTGCAATTCAAGGAATTTCACTCTTAATTATAAATTATGTGATATCCATTAATTTGGTTATTCATCTCCCCAGATAGGGACAGGAATGGCTTTCATACTTTTCTATTATCGATCATACGGTTAAGGCTCTCAACTTAGGCATATCTTAACAAAATTTATTGTAATGACCACTTTAAGTAGTATTAAGTAGAATTCTAAATATTGAGACACCTTTTTAGATTACAATGGAGTTCCTGATAAGAATTCTAAAGTTAAGCATGCTCCAATAGGAGCACTCTCAGGATGAGTGACTTAATTAGAAGTTATTTTTTGAGGACAAAACTATGAGGCTTATTTAGCCAAAGCAAATGATACATTGATGTTTAAGAATTTGGGATATTACAAATGGTATCAGAGCAAGCCATCGGATTTCATATAGAATTTAAGTACCATACAGAGCTAAGTACCACTTCATATGAGTAAGTGTAATGACTCTAATATCAGATAGGAGCTTAATTCAATATTGAGATGTTACCTTAGCATCTAATACACAATTAAAAGAAAATAAATCAAATACTAGATGCTAAGTGGTCAAGTATCTTTATGATTAGTTGTCAAGTTAAAATAATTTACAATAATAGCAATTAGGGAGATATGAAACAATGCAAATATAAGTAATATAAGCAATAATTATTATCCACTCATTCAACCCAAATAGTTTCAAAATAAGTAAATACATCACAGAATATGGGTAAGAATATCTCAAGCAATTTAAGTTTAATTATTCAAGCCTTTTATAATGAAAGAGTAAAAGTAAAGTAAATGTAATCACTATCTCACTTGAATAAAATACAAGTAAACTCAAATTACTTTAGCAGAAGCAATTTCTTTTTGAGCTCTTCAAGTGCTAGGTCCTGCTTCACATGAATTATAAAGCTCCTGATCTATCATATTTTGATATTTAAATATGATAGAGAAAAGTCAAGAAAAAAAAAGAGTAGTTATACTAAGCAGTCTAAGCACATTTTAAGATTGACTAATATTTAAATTGATTGGATATCACAAGCTAATTTATAGTTTATAATAAACAGCGGAGCAATACAAATATTCAAGTAGGAAAATAAAATAAATATAACTGTAAAGAAAAATAGTATAAAAAAGCTGAGTAAGAATACTCACTTGTATTATTATTCTAGCCTACAACAAAAAAAGGATAATGGTAAATCATCCTAAGTAAGGCTAGAAGCTACTAAAGTATATTTGAAAATAAATGAAATGGAAGTAACTATATATTTAAATAGAAAATATGCTAAGTAAGAAAAAGAAATGCAATGAAGCATTTAGATGAAATTCAAGTAATATACACTGCAATCTATATGAACTGCAAGTAAGCAAAACAGAGTATTGAAAATAGAAAGTGCAAAGCATAGAAATTAAAGAAAGTATCTTAGCGGCTTGGTCTAAGATATATATAGCATAGGACTATGAAAGTAACATAACTAAAAAGCTATGATGAGATCTTACAATCAAAAAGATTATAATAGAGCTCATATTTTATTAATTGAAGTTATTTTATAAAAATACTCATTCTGTGAGCACAAATAGAATGAAGTGAGGAGTTAAGCATGTCTGCCTAATCGGTAAAGGAAAGCGAGGTTTCAAAGACAATGTACACTCACATTCACCCTTTAAGAATGTGAGGTCTCCTTATTACTCCTAATTAGCCTTTCCTTATCCATCCAGAATATCAAACTCCTATAATTTTATGAAAGTTTTTTTTATGCACAAATGTTGTATGTATGTTCAAGGAATATGTTCAAAGTTAAGCAAGCATTCAAGGAAATTCAATAATTATAAACTATATGATATTCTTTGTTATCTAAATTTTAATGATCTACTTAATAATTGGAGCTAATTGAGCTCTCAATTGACTTATAGATATTGATTTTTAAGTCAATTGTAAATAATAGTAGATGTAGAAGAAGTTTGGAAAAATAGTATTTTTAAGTAAATGAAATTCATCCTATACTAGTCTTAAACTAATCAAATTAAATAGATTAATGATTAAAGTTTAAGGAAACTAGTAGAAAAGAGTAAGATTAATAGTTTGCTAAGATAAAGGAAGTAAAAGCTAAAGAACAATCTTAGCTTCATCTAATTATCTTATAAACTAGAAGATTTCAAATCAATTTAATCATTAACTTATATAGGATTAATTGATATTGAGCATGTAAGTGTAAGGAAAGGAATAGACTATTTTCTACAAGTACTAATTCATTCTTAATTGTAGGTTAATGAAAGTTTATTAGCTTATTAAAGCATGAAAGGAATCTTATATTCTCTAATATAATCATTAGGGAACTAAATTAGAAGATTAAAGACTAATGAAGATATGTGCTAATCCTCAAATAGATTGATTGGGCACTAGTCTAATTATGAGTTCTTTTAAATATATATAACTTAAGTTTTAAAAATGATAAGTAAATTACATTATGAAGGAAGTTAAGAAATTCTCAAGTTAATCTAACATGCACTTTTAAAGGAGAAGTAGAAACTTAGAAAGACATAAGAATTAAATTTCAATTCTAATAATTTTAACATGAACTCTATTACATTATCTTAAAAGGAACAAAATAGAATATTAACATGCAAGTCTTCTACTATTTAGAAGATCAAATGAAAGGATTTACATTAAAGAACTAACATTAAGCTAATTCAGTACACAGAATATTAATTCAAATTGAATTCTAACATGACAATAGTACATGGAATTTACATTCTAAAAACATGAATATAACATTTCATTTAAACTAAATATTCTAATTTCCATATGATGTATAATAGAATTGAAAGAATTAAGTTTATTACATGTCATGCAATTTAATCACACTAATTTCCAAATCATTTAGTTTACATAAATGTAAGAGCTATCAATAATTATTTGAATAATTCAACTTGAAAAGATAATGCAATTGATTCAAATTAATTCATTCCTAAGCAATTCTACAATGGAAGAATTCAACTTAATTGAGCATTAGACATTTTCAATTAGCATATTCATTGAAATATAAGATTCAAACATATAATTTAAAGCTATGTGTGAGATAATAAAATGAGATAAGTTTGCTATCCTAGGGTTCAATAATCCTAAAACAAGCATATACAAAAATATGAAATTATCATTTTACCTAAATTAAGGAGCTAAATACCTATAATGTCCAAATGTTGTACAAATGATATGATATACATTTTAATGAGATCCTTATGTCCTAAAGTGTAAAATGACACTAACTAGGTCAAATTTGAATAATATTGAATTTTTAGGGTTTGGAGGAGTTCTACTTAGGCTTAAAATTTCATTAAGAGATATAGGATTCAAAACCTAAATTTGATCTCATATTATTGTTCTTCATATTTTTGTGAGTGAAAGCAACGATTTGATCATTAAGTTTGGATACTAAATAATCAAATTATGTCACATATAAGTTTGAGATTTTATTTATAATTAATTAAATAAATTTAAAATAATGATTAAATAAATAATTTTCTAATAAAAAATTAATTAATATTTTATTAATCTACACATTTTTATGATCGAAATGGTATATTTTATCGCATGTATTGGATATGTAGTTTACAAGTTACAATTAAATTAAGTTTGCATTAATCATTATTAATCATATAATTTTAATTACTCTCTTTCCGTTAATATAATTAGTTAACCGTTGTTATTTAAAACGGCACTGTTGGCAGAGACATAATTTCTTTGCATGCCACATCACTTAAGGATTAAGGCGCGGTTCAATTTAATTGAACCGGCCTGTTTAATGTCGACGGTCTATCAACCGTCATCATCTTCCTCGACCTGTATGATTCACGTCTTAGGGAACTAGGGCATCGCAAGAATGATATGTTAAGGTACCATTCGGAGCATTAATCATCTCAAATGAAAGAATATCCTGTAATCTGCCTTTTAAGATCGAATATTTCATTTTGGATTAACCTTAAAACTTTCAGAAATGATGCCCTAATATTTTCTTATATGTAATGTAGAATGTTATGCAAGCGACGATTTAGCCCAATTCAATCTAATTTGGTCAATTCGATCGAACATAAGACGTTAATTATTCTTTCAAGTGAAGCGAGTAAGAATTTTCTTTTGACAATAAACTTGAATAAGATTATATGAGCATATAACTGAATCTAGAAAATTTGAAGTTTAATTTTTGATAATGTGAAACAAAATCGCTCTGAACCTTATTGTTCTTGAGAAGGTTCGATTCATTTTGCCCATTTCAATTTAAGAAGAGACATTCAATTTATGCAGAAATAATTTGTAAAATGACAAGGATAAAAGAAGAACGTATGCAATTAACGATACTTCAAGTTGATTAAGGGCACTCTGTAAGAGTTCAATCAATGTCAGCATAACTCGTCAAGCTGAAATTAAAGTTCCTATAATGATAGAAGGAGTGAAGATTACAGCAGGTAAGATTAGAGGTAATGTTTAAATTATGAATTTATTTAAATCATCTTCTTAAGAATGATCATACTCTATTGTATTCTATGAGTTCAAATGAAAAGAAATTTTATCACATCATTTAATTGTTTATAAACCTTAGATAAAAACTCTGGATTGAATTAAATTCAAAGGCCAAGCATCTAAAGTATAGAAATCGAGCTCCTTAAAACTCGACTCTAAGAAAAAATGATAGCATTGTTGAAGAATAAGTAACTACTGAATCTAAAATTTAGAAAAGCAAAAATTAACAATGAAGATGGTACCTGGTATCTCTATCGTCTGCGGGTTCGTCGACCTTAAGTTTTAGGGTTTGCAGGAGATTTCATGGAGTTGTTTAACACTCCTTTTTCTCAGCATAGAGCTTCCACAAAGTTTTTGGTAGAGTAAAATGAAATGATGAAGTACCCCGGGAAGCTATAGAGGATAGGGGAAGACAGTTGGAGGTGATTGTGGCGTATGTTCGTACCATCGCTGAGGCACGATTGTAGGCCGCAAAGGAGATGTATAGTTCTCCTATCACGGCCGTTGGATCCTCTCGATCACGATCGGATGAAATCAAACGGCGGACACAATCCCACAATTTAATTATTTAAATTATCATGATCGGGCCGTTAAATCTATTTGATCTAAATCAACGGTTGTTCCGTGTTTGAAGGTGTGCAGCGGATTTCCACAATCATTATTTTGAGCATTGCAACTAAAATAAAATAAAATTATATATATATATATATATATATATATATATTTATTTTAAAAGCATTATTTAAATATTAATTTTATCCTTTTTTTTATTAATCAAAATTAATTATCGAAACGCATTCCGAAAAATCCCAAATTTTCACCCTTACTTAATTAATGGGTGAAGAACTTAAAAATGAAATTGGATTTTAGATCGATGGTATATTTAATTTTCCTAATTTTCTGGGTATTTAAAATATTATTAAAATATTAGTGAAATTTTGGACGACTTCCAAACACTTCTAAAATATCACCCATAACTAATTTGGGTGTGGTGAGTCCAATGGCGAACTTCATTTTTGATTCTAAGGTCTAAATAAATTAGGTATTTTCAGTATTATCAGAAAACCAGGAAATGCTGGAAATTATCAAATAGTCTTCAAATCACACAAAATTTGAGGTGGAGGCTCTTAACACTATTATAAGAGTAATATAAGAGGGCTAGAGTGAATTAGGTTACTAATTGATAGATAAAAACACTAGGATTATTATAGTAGGCTCTTAAACTCATGATGGCTAAGGTAGTACATAGTTGTGGGTACCTCTTGAGCTTGTAGAGGCAAACTTTATTCCTGTTTACTCAATGGATAATTCTTGGATCTATGTGTGGATATTGATGAGAACATTAAAGTTACTTAAGTTGTGGTAATTATAATGACCACCTTAAGTAATATTAAGTTGAATCCTAAACATTGATGTACTTTTTTAGATAATGATGGAGTTCCTAATAAGAACTCCAAAGTTAAGTGTGCTCTAGTAAGAGCACTTCCTGGATGGGTGATTTACTGGGATATTATTTTATGGGGACTAAACTGTGGGGATTATTTAATTAAAGCAGACAATACCTTAGTTCTTAAGAATTTGAGCTATTACACATCTAGCTTTTTAGAAAGTAGTGGAAGATCTGGAAGGTCCTAGTTCAAAGAAGAGATATTTATGTCACATCTTATATTTCTAATTATTATTTTATTACTTTAAATTATTGATTTGATTATTTCCCTTATCTCAGCTGAGAGATGTTGCATATTATGGAAAGTTCAAGCAAAAGCATGATTTTCCTTCTTATGAAGAAAATTTTTGGCTAATTTATTTCAATTAATGCAAAATCCTCCTTGAAATAATAATGTTTATGATTTTACACCTTATATATGATGTTAGAATTTATTTTTTATTGAATACTTTATGTGCTCATGCCTGACTGACAAATATTATAATATTTTAGATTTTAAGAACTAATTTAGAAAAGACCAGCATAGTAATTAACGGGCTTGAGATTAAAAAATGAGATTATTCTAATTAATCAATTCATATATTGTATTAACGTTAATAGGTCTGTGTTGATGAATTATTTCATATTACTTAAGATTGTTATTTACAATTGTTTAATGTGAGTTATTATTTGGAAATTCTTGATCTTGATCCCTGAGTCGTCACATTAATAAAAGCTAAGAGTCTCAAATCACAATACACATGTTCTTCCCTTCAAGGTTTATACTCATTCAATTCTTAGGTTTGGTAGAAGATGATATTTTTTTCATATTCATTGTCATTTTTTTGTACTAACTTAATCTTATCTTATAGAATATATGGCATAGTCATTGGTTGCTGCCCACATCCAACCAAGTTTTGCATTAATTAAAGTATGTGAACACTAGTATGGTATAGTTTGTGGTGCATAACCATGGTTCATTAGTTTTAGTTTTAAAACACTTTATTTTAGAATTTAGAAGTGAACTTATATTTAATTGATACATATGAACTACCCTAGATTCTTCAATTAATTCTTGGTTATTATTTTAAGTTAATATGATATTAGATAAAAAATAACAACAAAATTTGTTATCACATAGATGACTAATGCTAAGTAAATAATATTTCAAAGCATGAACATAAAGTTTATTTTCAATAAGGGAAATTTCATGACTACCTATTGTGTTGATTGATTTAATATATGTGTTATTGTTCTCTTCGTGCACCATTTTCCTTCTTTTTGGTTCAAGTTTTGTAAATTTAGGCATATTACTAGTTAAAAGCTAAATGATTTTAAAATGAGCTCAAGATCATGACTTAGGCTTAAGGATTTTTGATACTTTAGTTGGTGAAGATCTCCAACAATGGCTTCCAAGTGCAACCTCCTCGTTGCAACTTTTTGATGCTACCCTTGGATGCAATCTCTGTTGTGGCCTTTGGCACAAGATGCTGCCCCCCTTCTCCTTTGCACTCACAAGGATTGCATATGAATCAACTTTTGAGTCACTCATACCCTTTCATAATTTAAAGCTTCCAACGATCTTTAAAATGAGCCCAAGAATATCTGAATCGGCCCACAAATGATCACAGGGCACCTACTTTCGCATTTGACCCATTGTAGACACATAGGGAGCGCTCGGGAGCCCTAATCTCGAATGGAGGGAGCCATGGCGTACTGTGGCACCCAGATCTCAACTTCCAGATGCTTGGGTGTGCTGTGGCGCCTAGCACTCGAGTCTAAGGGATACAAGGCACGCTGGAGTGCTCGAATTATCCTGATTTATTTCAGAACACCTCGAGACCTCCCAGAACCCACCAGAACTCCATAAATTATCTTGAAACCTTTAGGAACACCACCAAAACACTATTGGTACCTTTTTATCAATCTAATATGGCTCCACAACATAACATGAATCATATTCGACGCCAACATCAAAGACAAGGATGAAGATGAATCTTTGTGCACTACTTATCTTTTCGTTAATTGTAATTTTGGCCAATTTGGTTGAAAATCTTTTATTCAATTCCTTTTATAGTAGTGTAAAATGTTAATGCCATGTAAACTTTTTTTCACTTCTTTTATTGCATGCGAAGCGTTGATATCTTCGAATTCCCCAAGAATTTTTTTTTACTTTACCCTAGTTTTAATCCATGCCAAATAGCCCTTATATTGATACTACTTAATGCTACTTAATGCTCATTAAAAATAGAAAAATAAATTTAAAAAGCACACACAAAAAAGCACATATAATATATCAGTTTGAGTCAAAATAGATAATACATCAATACTTCAAATTAGTTTGATATGCTACTAAAGAGCATGCTCAAACCTAAAAGAACCATCTCAAGGCTTTAGAAGACTAATTAGAGGTTGAACCATCTCAAGTGCCTTTTTGTATTGTCCATGCTTTTAATATAGCTAAATCTTATCTTGTCTAGTTATTGTTTGGTGTTTTATTAGGAATCAATCATGATAGATTTTAGCTTATTAATAATCCTTATATTATTACTAATTTTGGATTAAATTAGATCAAGATTTGATCTAGAATTTGATTCTTCTAAATCATATAAATCCTCAACCTAAATGAGAACTTCCATGGCTTATGTAGTGTTATATCTAGTTACTCATCCTCCTTAATTCATGCGATTACATACTATTTCTAGTGTTAGTATTAGTTTATTCATGATGTTTTACATGGTAACATATTTTAGTTTACCTTTATGCTTAACCCATATTGATCAAACAATGTCTTTCTTCCATGTGAACCACCTAATATAAACCATACTTAACCCTAATTATGGCTTTACTTCCTTTATTAGTTTTCTAATTTGGTATCTAAGTTATTGTAAGATAAGCTTATCTTTGTAATTTATAACTTAAGTTAATTCATATCTTGCTTAGGATTAAATCTTTATACTTAGATATTGATGCATTAGAATCTAATAATATTAAATCTATATCATGTCTATTCCATGTATTTTCATAGCCCAAATAAATTATTTGCTTGTAATTTTTAGTTTATTTAATGGCATTAGCTTATTAAATTTTATTTTTAACTAAGCATATGCTCTATCAATTGATCCTATTTAAAACCTATATGCACATTAGTCTTGGCTTATAAAACCAAACTTTAAGTTTAGTTGAGTCTACACACCTTACCTTAAGTATTTACATAATTTTTGCATGGCTATCATGTGGTGAATTTTTTTGATAGATTTGTCCTTTGAATTGAACCCTATGCTAAGCAAGGTTACTAGCACTTGATGAAGGTGTCATGACCTTAGTGTGATCAAATCGAGTGACTACTTAAGAAAACCTTTGAGTTTCAGTATCACACACAAATATCTCAAATCAAGTTAGATCCTAAGCTTTGCTACTAGCCAACCATCCTCCTAGGATTGAGTTCTTAAGTTATATATATATATATATATAGTGTGAATTTAGTTTATCGATATAGAAACTTTGAGGACTAGCCAATTTTAGTGTATGTCAACCTAAGTTGAGTTTTGGACATCTCTGCATATAATAAAGCTTATAAAATTTAATAAATTTAATAACATAAATAAATATATATATATCCTTAAAATGTTAAACAAATATATTTATTTTCTTGGCATAATAAAATTTGTTTTACCACATCATATACATGTAATATACCAGCATGTCTTTTAGGAAATAAATAAAATGCATATGTGAATAAGCAATGTTAGCCCATGCATGAATAAATGTATATGCACCTTTATGAGGAAGTGTATATGCATATATAATTATACTAGAATGAGAAAATGCACAATTATGGATACTTGTCACACATGTTATTAGGAATGTGTATGCATAATGAAAATGAGCATGTGCACTTATGAATACTTAGAATAGTGTATTTATATAATAACTTTTGTACATGTACAAGTAAGTGCAAATATATATATGTATACACACATATATGTTAAATGAGACCATAAGCATGTGTATACATTTAAATGATAATTGGGTATATGTTATATACAAGAACATATGTGTGTGTGTGTGTGTGTGTCTATATATATATATATATATATATATATTTGTGAATTTATGTTTAAATCCTATTTTATTTAAACACTTTTTGGCATAAATACAAATAAATCATAATAAATTTCAACCTATATTTATCTTAGATTTTGTGGAGATTTAGAAAACATTTGCTTTTATTTTTTATTTGTTGTATTCAAGTACATGTATATTTTAAATTTGAATTAAGCAATATTCCTCGAAAGCATCCCATTAACCATGAGATTACATGTTCCTTTATTTATATCATAGCTTATTATTTCCAAAACTTGATATTTTCATGTATCTTATATCTCAATTTTGCCTTGACGTAGACCATATGCATGTATATACATTTAAATGACAATGGGGTATATATTATACACAAGAACATGTGTGTGTATGTGTGTGTGTGTGTGTGTTGCATTTATGTATAAATCTCAATTTACTAAAACACTTTTTGGCATGATTATAAATAAATCAAATAAATTCCAATCTATATTAATTTCAAAGATTGTGGAGATTTATAAAACATTTGCTTTTACCTTTTCTTTGTTGTAATCAAGTACATGTATATTTTAAATTTGAATTAAGTAATATTCCTCAAAAGCATCCCCTTTATCATGAGATTACATGTTCCTTTATTGATGTCATAGCTTATTATTGTTAACACTTTATATTTTCATTTATCTTAAATCTTAGTTTTGCAAGCACATTTCATATTGATATCTTATTATTGTTATGGAATTTTTGGAATAAAAACTTTTATTTTTATAATATGTTCATGACTGGCCTTTATGCTTGAAATACAATTATGAGCAGCCAATATAATTAAAATATAGTTATAACTAGAATGCATATGGTTAGAAGTATTTTATTACTAACCTATAAGGTTGAAGTGCTTATGATTAGCTTATGTGCCAGGAATTACCTTATAGCACTAATTCACCCAAGACGCCCATTGAGACTCCAACAATGTTTTCAACCCCTGTTGCATATAAAGGAGGCTTACTAATGGACTAGCTCATGGTTTTATTAAGCATTTGAGTGTCATCTTATTCTTTTTAAACTCATCATCATCCTCTCTTAATTTAACTTTATCCTTCTCAATTATATGGTTTTCTATGTATGATATTTCATTGAGTTCAAATGTGATTAGCTTACATGAAATTGAGGCTAAATTATTAAAATTACATGATAAATTAAGTTATCAAATCAACAAACAAATGCTAAGCTTCTCATGGGCTTAAGAAGGAGAAAGGGAGTGGTGTGACACCCCCAATTTTGGATTCATAATAATGCAATATTAGGGTTGTCTTCCAATTATTAAAATGATCTAAATACTTAGATATCACATTTATATTTAAGTAGTGGCATGCAATAAAATAAATATTTGCAGGTAGATAATATTTATCACTTTAAGATACAAAGAATATGTCTTACATATTGCTAGTAAATTTTGTGTTATATTTAGGCAAATGCATAACAAAAGGTATCAATGTAGGTTTACCTAATTCAATTAGTTTGTTCAATATATTTCATTCCAACCAATAATAACCCCTTTTAAGGCATGTTATAGTTTCCCTATAACAATCGAGTGGTCTGCCCAAAACAGTACATGTACATATCAAATAAACATAATTTTTATCACTTGGTTGCATCATAATTTTTTATCAAAAGTGTGACAAGTACTTATTAAAGTACTTGATTGCATCATAATTTTAGGGCTACATTTCGCCTTATCCAAATATTTACTAAATATTCTTTATCTAATAACATTTTCTAATATAGTTAAGCTAATTAAATAAGAGGTAATCTAACTTCTAGTAAGATAATTTATATACATGCATAAAATAATTGATTGGCTAAGTACTTTTAAGTTGAGATTGTCGCTTAGTACTAATCACTCTTAGAAATAATCCTAAAAAGAATCTCTCATAATTAATATAAGTAAAAATTATACTAAATTATATCATTGGATACCTAATTAATACAATTAAAAACTATATTAAATTATATCATAATTATAAATTTATTAAAAATATTTAATTATCTAAAAAAATACTTAAATATCACAAATATTTCATATGTTAAAATTATTATTATAATTTATTAAAACTAATAAATAATATAGAAAAAGACCGATACCAAAATATTTTCTTTTCAAATATATATACTTCTAATTGCTTTCTAGTTTATTAAATTTTGTATTAAAATTTAGAATATATTTGTAAAGAATATCATTTCTCTCTTATTTTAACATAACTTTTTAAAACAAATTTAAGTTCATGGATTAAGTTAAATTTTAATGAGTTAGTTAGTGGAATTTAAACTCTTAATCTCTACAAATTCATGTACAGCAGCATCACCAAATTCAGTAGATGTAAGCCAAAAAGCATCTCCAAAGTGACCTATTGTGTTGCATTCTGAAAATGAGGTAAGACAAGATAAAACTGAATTGAGCACTCACCAAGCAAGTTTATGGCTGCGCAAAGTGTTCCACTAGTGGCAATCAAATCATAAACCACTAAGACAAGTTCTCCAAGTTGGACAGCCTCGATATGCATCAGTCCCATACTCAAGGCGCTAGATACTGCTAAAAACTTTAGATAAAAAGTCTGGCAGTTCAAATGATATTATGTTTTAGTAATTTCTTCCACTTTCTCTTTTTCTTCTCTACTTTTTTCCCATTGCTGGCTAGCCTAAATGACCCCAGCTCACCTAAAGGCAGTGTTGACCCTAACTTAGCATAGTCAAGCTATGTTCTTCCAAATTTCACCAATTGCTCCTCGAGCAAAAGGGAGACTCACTAGCAACATCTAGATGTTGGGAAAATTGCATACATGCCATTTTTGGCTATTATTAATATCATACCATTGAATAAAAAATCAATTCTACAAAATCATTGCATAGCATAAAGATGTCAACAGATCAAACAATCCCTATTATCATTACCACAATGTAAAAGAAATTTGACAAAAAAGAGCATACGAAGCTTAAAATCATAAGATTTTATAATAAAAGCTCGAACAAAGAATAGTTTTCCACAAATATGAAATTTGTAATAAATTGGAAAAGGGCTCAAAACCTTCATGAATCGTAAGCCCTGGAAGCAATCCCAAGTAACCATAGTGCACTTAAACCTAGCAAAACTTTGCAAGCGATATAAACAAAGAAACAGGGTGCCTCTTGATTTTGATGAATCCCAAACTCAAAAAATTTAAGACTGCTACAAAAACTACATAAAAGCAATGGGGAAGGAGGGAAGAAGCAGAATCGGCAGCAAGAGGATTGTTACTTTGTTTATAGCGGAAGGCAGATTGATGAATGGCTTGAAGATGGCGGAGGATCTGAAAACTCCGAGGACACGAACACAGGCCACGTGGAGCTCGTCGGTGCGTGGACGAGGTGAATGATCGCCACTGAAGAATCGAAGGCTAAAGAATCGCCATTGAAGCGGGGAGCCCTTCGTCACGCGGCGAAAAAAACGGAGATACCGAACGGCAAGCCCTAACTGGTACGGAGATGGGGGAGGCGGCGAGCACAAGGATCCTTAGTCACGCAGAATGCCGAACGGAGGAGGAGGGCGTCGGGACAAATCTTCGCAAGGCGGCGTCGGGGAGGAGAAGGCGTCGAATGGTTGTGTGATAGGTGAAGAATCAGGAAGCTCATGCGAACGGGGAGGAAGAGATGCGAACAGACCCTAATAAGAATGGATGAGTAGATGCTTTTATTTACAAGTAGGCTGACACATAGGTGAACACGTAAGCCGGTGAAGGATGAGTTACGCGTATACGGTCTGTGAAACATTTCTGCTAAAGGTTTTACTACGGCAAGATATACATTTCTACATAAAAAAATTCCAACTCAGCAGCTCAGATTAAAAATCCGAGAATCAATGAGTCCTCGCCACGCGGCCGCCTCGCGTGCCTTCGTCAAACCGACGCAAAGGCGGCGCGACTACCAACGGAGACGAAGCGCATGAACTCGGCGTCGTCGAGCAGCGTCGCCATTGTTTCCGGCAGAAGGCAGACCTCGAGATCGACGCTCCCTCCGCCCTCCTTCCCAGGAAAGGCGGACATCTTGCCGTCAAATTTGTTGGCCCGTCCGCTCCGGACGGCCACGGGTGCCCCCCAGCCGAAATCATTTCCCTCGTACATGGCGAACCTGGGTGAGCTCCCCATGGTGAGGCCTGCCCCGCCGGGATTTCCCAGCGGGAAGCACGCCGGCGCCACTTCCCACTCCGCCACCCTCCTCCTTATCACATCGTCCCCGTGTGCCGCTACATTCTGCCTCAGCATCCCTGCAATCCACCCGAGCTCTCCCCCTGCCACCTCCCCCACAGTTGCCGTCGTCGGGATGCTCTGAATCGCGTTCCCAAAGTACCGCTCGTCGACCGCCGGTGCAATTCTTCGCCGGCAGTTCACCGCCATCCGGAACGTCGTTGGCGCTGATGCCGCCAGCTGCCTCCTCGCGCGCGTCACTGACCGCCAGAGCTGCGCACACAGCGATTGGAACGACGAGACATCGTTGCCGTGCTTCCATCGGCGGTCGTGGACGGACTTGCCGCACGCCTCCTCATTAGGAGGGATGCAATAGCCATTTGCTTTGGATTTCAGCTCTTGGATGGATTCGCGGGAGAAGTGAAAGATGCGCTCTCTGAGGGAGGCGACGACGGGGAAGGCGAGCGCGGGGGGCTTTCCGTCGGGGAAACGAAGAACGGCGGCGGAGTCGGGGAAGTAATTGCGGCACAAGTTTGGGGGACGGGAGATCATGTTAAGGGCAGGGCAGCGACAGAGCTCCGCCCAGGCGTTGAAGAAGTTCCAGAAGGAGGTACCGTCGATGACGGCGTGGTTGACGGCGCAGCCGATGAAGACGGCGCCGTCGCCGAGCTCTGTCAGTTGAAAGGATGAGAGGGGGAGGAAATGACCGTCATGGCTAACTGCGGAGTCGAGCGGGAAGAGTGATTTGACATGGGGGGGAACGTCACAGCAGGGGGAAGTCAGGATAGGGAGAGTGAGGGAGGGGGCCGCGGCGAGCGAGAATGGTGCGCCAGCGCCAGCGGCGCACGAGACGAAGACTTGCCCTAAAGTGTCGGTGACGAGGCGGCCGGAAAGCGGGGCGAAGGCTGAGAGGGCGCGGGAGAGAGAATTGGCTAGGAGGGCGAAGAGGGGGCGAACGGGGATGGGCGGCGGCGGGAAAAAGAGGCCTTTTTGAATGTAGTGGCAAGAAAGCATTGGGAGGTCGGAGACGGAGAGCTTAGTGAGAAGGCCGGGTTGTTTTTTGTCAGGGAAGACGGTGATTTTGGAGAGGACGGTGGTGGCCGGGGAAGAGGGAGGAGCCATGTTTAAGCGAGTGAAATCTTTTGGGGTCATGGTGGAAGTTCCGGGGGGATTTTATAGGAAGGAGGAAGAAGATGCATGCATTTCCGGGGATTTATTGCCTGGCTTTTTGTGGGACTAAGGGTTTTTGGCTGTAAAGAATCTTTATAGGTGTAGCGACATGTGGAAGAATAAGGAATAGGCTTCTCAACAGTATAGGTTCTTTGACCTAATTCTTATAATTAAATATAAATTAAGAAATAAATCAAATCTCCCATTTTTGCTGGCTGTTTAATTTTTTAGAATAGAATAATGATTTAGAAAAATAAATCCTTACACAATCATATACTCAATCATATTCACTACCAATCAAAAATTATTTTTCATATTTTTTTTAGTTTTTTCTTATACATTATTCCAAACAAAAAATGAATTGTACAAATCATATATTTACACATAGGATTGTCACATCATCTTCATTTTAATGTGTATATAGTGGTGTAAGTGTAGCAAAGTCTAATGATTTAATCTAGATTTGTACGATGAATTCGTAATAAATAAACAATACCATCACAATGGATGAATTCGTAATAAATAAACAATACCATCACAATGGATATATTATTCAAGAGTACTTTTACATGATACTCTAATATCTCTCAAAATATATTGATGATTAGGATTTAAGGGATTAAGTAAAATAAATTTTTTTTGTTAAATCCACTTTTGCTTGTGGGAGCCATAAAAATATATTTTTTAAATCTTAAATCCTAATTATTTATATTTTGAGAGATATTTAAGAGCTAAGTAATATTTTTCATTATTGATTGTTAGTTTTTTAAATTTACAAGTGTTTTGATTATTTTGAGCTCATAAAATTTAATAAATTTGAGTGTAATATGATTATAGTATAATCATATTACTTTGTTGATTGTTAGTTTTTTAAGGAAATTTATGAGTTTTTTGTTTGGAATCATATAATATGAGAGTAGTATTTGGGGTAATATGACAGTATAGTTACCCCATTATTTTTTTCAATATTTTAGGGTTGATTTGAACAAAATGAATGCACTCGATTTCATTCGAAATACGAAATCGATTTTGTTTAGATCAACAACGAATTATGAAGCGAGGATATAGATTTCATCGTGGACGAAGAAGATAGACTTGAACGAGGAGATTTCATTCATTTTGAGGTTAGACGTATGTTCGTTCAAACAAAAGAATTTGCTTGATTGAACGAATGATAGAATTTGTTTGAATGAATGAAAGAAAAAAATAATATTAAGTGACTTATAAACATCAAGGGGAACTAATAAAAACTTCAAAGTTAAGCGTGCTCATATGAGAGAACTCCCTAGATGGATAACTTGTTGAGAAGTTATATTTGATGAAGAAAATTTTAAGGCCTATCAATCCAAAGTAGACAATACCTTAGTTCTTAATAGTTTAGGTCGTTATAAATGGTATCATAGCATGTCATAGGGTGTTAGTGTAACGACCCCAATAATTGGATATGAGATTAATCCAAATATTAGGATATTACCTTAGCATCCAATACTCGATTAGGAGAAAACAAATCAAGTATAGATGTTAAGTGGCCAAGTCACTTTATGAGTGATTATTTAAGTTAAAATAAAGTTATGAAATTGAATGCAATAGAAGATTCATGATAAAGAAATACATGTAAATACATCATTGCAAGTATACATAATACAAACATTTAGTATAATCTACTCATTCATCTCAAGCAGTTTCAAAATAAGTAATCACAACACATATATATAAGAATAGGTAAGAATAACTCAAATAAACTTAAGTAGTTTATAAATTAATTATTACAAACCTTTTAAAAGTAAGAGTATAAGAAAGTAAATATGTCACTCTCTCACTTGTAACAAAATGCAAGTAAACATTTTCTTTATTTAAGCGGAAGCAAGAAAAAATTTTATAAGCTCTTCAAGCGCTATGATCTGCATTACCTGAATCAAAGAGCTCTTTATTTATCATATTTTAGTATTTAAATATGATAGGGCAAAGCCAATAAAAAAAAATATAGTTAAACTAAACAGTCTAAGTACATATTAAGATTAGCTACATTTTAAATTAATAGGATATCACAGGCATTAATTTACAATTTAAACTAAGCAGTACAGCTATAAAAGCTGTCAAGTATGAAAAAAGAAATTAAGCTTAACTATAAAAGAAACAATATGAAATAAGCTGAGTAAAAATACTCATTTATATTTAAATCCTAGCATATATCCTAAATTTATAAGGAAAAATATCCTAAAAGGCTAGAAACTACAATGTGCATTTAAAGTTAAATTAAATAAAAGTAATATATGTTCAATAAAATTTATGCTAAGAAAGCAATAAAATACAGTGAATCATTCAATGAAATTAAGCAGCACATATTGTATTTCAATTGAGCTATAATTAAGCTAAACACAATACTGTAATTAGAGAGTATAATCATATAAAATAAATAAGTATTTTAAACTCTTAATCTAAAACAAACATAACCTAGAACTATAAAAAGTAAGCATAACTAAACAGTTATGAAGAGATCTTACAATCAATAAGATTGTAAGAGAACTATTAAATTATTAATTGAAGTTATATTTAGAAGCTATCTCATTTTGCGGAAGTACTCAACAGAATGGGACATGGAGTTAAGCACGTATGCCTAACTAAATACAATGGGAGGGGGTGAACATTCATATTTACCCTCTCTAAAATGTGAAGTCCTATTTTAAGCGCTATCTTTCTTGTTCAAGTTTGCCATAAGACATTCCCCATAAAGTTTTATGAAACTTTTTATTTATGCACATTGATCTTGAATGAATGTTCAAGGAAAAAGGCTCAAAGCTAAGCAAGCATTCAATAAATTTTAATAATTATAAATTATGTGATATATTTTTATCATTTACATTTTTTTTATGATCTACTTAATGATTGTAGCTAATTGAACTCCAAATTGGCATAGATATTGATCTTTAAGTCAATTTAAATTAATATTAGAAGGAAGATAAGTTTAAAAAATAATATTTTTATATAATTGTAGTTCATCATGTACTAGTCATAAACTAATCAAATCAGATAGATTTATAATTAAAGTTTTAGGAAACTAGTAATGAAAAATAGTGTTTATAATTTGCTAAGCTAATAAAAGTATAAGCTAAAGAATATTCTATTAGTTTTATCTAGTTAACTTACAAACTAAAAATTATCAAATCAATTCAATCATGAAGTTATCTAAGATTAATTGATATTGAATATTTGATTATAAGGAAAGAAGTAGATTATATCCTACAAGTAATAATTCATTTGTAGTTGTAGGAGTTTAGAAATCTATAGCTTGTAAAAATCATAAATGGGAACTATTGTCCTCAATTTAGATTAATTGAGAACTAATTGAAAGATTTAAGAGTATTGGGATATGTGATAATTATCTAAAAGATTATTTGAGCACTAGTCTTATTATGGGTTCTTTTAAAGAACTTTAACTTAGCAATTGAAAGTTTTGAACTAATTTGAATGCAAAAAAGAGTTTAAGGATTCTAAATATAAATCTTATATACAACTAAAGAAGAAGCAAAATATTTAGAACATAAAAATGAAATTCCAATTCTAAAAATTTTGACATTATGTCTTTTGCATTTGCTTAAAATAAACACATAAAACATCAATATGCAAGTCAATTCATTATATGAGATTGCTTATTTCCAGTTCTAATAGTTTTAGCAATTGTATAGAACATAATATATGCAAGTCAATCCATTACATGGGATTGCTTATTTCCATTTCTAATAATTTCAGCAATTATAAAGAACATCAATATACAAGTCAATCCGTTACATGGGATTGCTTATTTTCAGTTCTAATAATTTCAGCAATTATAAAGAACATCAATATGCAAGTCAATCCGTTACATGGGATTGCTTATTTTCAGTTCTAATAATTTCAGAAATTGTAAAGAACATCAATATGTAAGTCAATCCGTTACATGAAATTGCTTATTTATAATTCTAATAATTTTAGCAATTGTAAAGAACATCAATATGCAAGTCAAACCGTTCGTTATATGAGATTGCTTATTTCTAGTTCTAATAATTTCAGCAATTATAGAGAACATCAATATGCACATGGGATTACTTATTTCTAGTTCTAATAATTTTAGTAATTGTAAAGAATATAAATATACAAGTCAATCCGTTATATGAGATTGCTTATTTCCAATTTTAATAATTTCAGTGTGAGAAAAATCATATGAAACAATTTGCTAACCTAGGATTCACACATCCTAAATTGAACATTTATAAAAAATAATAAAAGATGCAGTAATAAAATTAGCAATATAAGGGGCAGCATCATTTGACTTAATATGCAAGAAATAATAACATTTGGTTCAGCATTTCAATTGATATCAGTTTATAACTTAACCTACAAAGAATAATAGTATTTAGTTTAGCATTTATTTAGAAAAGAAACACTAATCATTTAAACTAAATCTAGAATAGCATTTGTTTCTTACAATGCATTTAATGATAATAGTTAAATTAATTTAAAAAATGTAAAGGACAATATTAAATCCCATATGATCCATTGATCTCTCATTTATGTAATTGTCCACATATGATTTTAATAAAAAAAGTGACAGCATTTGATCCCATATAATCCATTGATCTCACATTTATAAAAATGGCAACATATTATTTATTAAAAAATGACAGCATTTAATCCCATACGAACTTATTGATCTCACTTTAGAATAAATGGCAACATATGATTCATTAAAAAAAATGGTAGCATTTAATCACATATGATCTTTTTGATCTCACTTTAGAATAAAAGACAGCTTTTGATCACATTTGATCTCACATTATAAGAGAAGGCAGCATTTGATCACATTTGATCCTATTGATCTCACTTTAGAATAAATGACAACATATGATTTCATTAAAAGAAATGGCAACATTTGGCCCCATTTTATCTTATTGATCTCACTTTAGAATAAATAAAATTGAAGGATTCAAGCTCAACACATATCATGCAACATTCTATTCAATTTACTCATGCCATTATCCTACATATGAAATAATCATTTATAGAAGTTCTAAACATCTCATATTCACATGAAACATCAAATTTACATAGCACTTGAATATTTAGAATTAAAAAAAAAAACATACAGAAATATCTATTTTTGCATTTTGTGGACTATCAATTTTGGATGGTTCTTCGATTATATTTACATCCCATTGTTGGGGATAGATCTTAACTCATTCATATCATCTGTTGGGGATAGATCTTAACTCATTCATATCATCATAATTGGCAGAGATTCCATTATAATACTTATGAATATTATTAACATTTTTATTACAAATAATACTGAACCAAACATGGCACATTTTCTAAATTTTACTGCCACCATAATAACATGCTATCTTAATAATAGCATCAAACCAATAAGCACTTAAATTTCTTAATAACTTGGATGTAAGTCAAAATACTCACAACTCAGTAGATCAATTATTATCTATTATCACACTGAATTTCTGAAAGTTAAATTTAAACATAAACAACATTTTTATCTTCAGACCATATAGCATGGAGGAATTTGAGCTACTTAAATCAAAGTATATTGAATTAAACATGACTTTACATGCTATAATATCAAATTACTAAAAGAAATACAAAGGAAATTATCCAAGTGAGTTGAATCAAAAAGGAAAAACAAACAATCTTCACAAAACCAAAACTGTATCCAAATGTTCTTTTGTTGGCCTAGAATTTTCTATTATTTTCAATCGGCCTCTTTTGGACTCAATTGATTTTAACCTCATTAATGATAGACAATAATAAATCCATAGGCATTCATTATATGAACTTGTTGTATACAAAAGTTTTATTAAGAAATATGTTGAATCAATATTTGTTAAAAAATCAAACATTAACAGCAAGTGATTTGAACTTATACATCACTGGATTCAATTTAATTTAAAATACGTAAGGTTATTGAGAATAGATTGTAGACTGGCACGGTCTGGATTGAAATTACTCTAACCTTAATTTCGGAAACAATAAATTCAGCAGGACTTTCTTATCATGTAAATCATCTATATGGGTAGATAAATACTCACAGATAAACAGAATTTCCAAAAAAAGAAAATATCATGAAATGGGTTAATCAGCTTTACAAACTTTAAATCAATTCTATTTATCGATTTTTTTTTGTCATTAATAAATAGATACAAAGCATTGCGAAGAATTGATTCCATATGAATTCTACACTAAAGAGGAATAATCGAATGCAGTTATTCAGGATTCACACTCCCATTATATAAATAGAAATATATCCAAACTCAGATTCATCTTTTAGTAAATTACTTGACTACTCATAAATCTATTTTGAAGAACAAAAAAATCAGAAAAAGGATTTGATAGATAGGTAAATGGAGAAGGTACCTGAACTTAGGTATTTGAGATTATAGATTTAGGGCATGTAGAAGATTATAGTGCTAGTAGGTCTCTTTCCCTTTTTCTTCTCGATTATTTTCATCTCCCTCGGCACAAAGACAGCAACCGAGAGAATGCGTAGAGAGGAATAACTTATCGCCATCACAGGAGGCAGCTGGCCGAGTCCTTTCCTTCGAGCACAGGCCACAATCATCTGTGTACCATCAGGGACATACAAGTAATTATCTTACATCATTTGATCTCAATGATCGTGCCAAAAGTTAACGTCAATGGTGATGATCAAGTCCATTTTGGACCGTCTGATTATCTAATAACACGGGACGGTTCTGATTGCTCGAACAGACTGTCCTGTGTTTGAATTAACACAGTGGATCTCCGTGTTTTCCAAATTTTGTCGTTTGATTTAATTTAAATCTGAAATATATATTATTATTAATTTATTTTTATTTGCATTAATTTATTCACTTAATTATTTACTCAATTTTAATAACCCAAACGGATTTCGAAAAAATTCTAAATTTTCACCCTTACTTAATTGAGAGGTGAGGAACTCAAAAATGCGATTGGATTTTTTTGATCAGAGGTATATTTAATTTACCTAATTTTCTATGCATTTAAATATTATTAAAATATTGGCAAAATTTTTGACGACTTTCAAACACTTCCATAATACCACCCCTAGCTAATTTGGGCATGGTGAGTCTAATGGCAGACTCTATTTTTGATTCTAAAGTATAAATAAATTAGGTATTTTTAAAATTATCAAAAAGCTAGGAAATATTAAAAATTATCAAACGGTCTCCAAATTGTATGAAATTTAAGATGGATACTCCTAATACTATTACAAGACTAATGGAAGAGGTTTGGAGTCAATTAGATTACTAATTGATATGTGAGAACATCATGGTTGTTACAGTCAGATAGGACCAAAGTGTCATACAAAGTAAAGTACTACTATAGTAGCGACCTCTTGAACCCATGATAGTTAAGGAGCTATATGGTTAGGGATACCTTTTGAGCTTATGGGGGCTACCTCTAGTCCTATCTATCCAATAGATAGTTCTTAGATCTATGTGTGGATACTGACAAAGACGTGAGTTATTTAAGTTGGGGATATTGTAACGACCCCAATGAGTAATATCTAGTAAAAATATTAAATATTGAGGTATTTTTTCAAATAATAGAGGAGTTCCTCATAAGAACTCTAAAGTTAAGCATGCTCTGATGAAACACTCACCCATTCCCAAGATGAGTGACATATTGGAAAGTTATCTTATAAGGGGAAAATTGTGTGGCCTATCAGGCCAAAATAGACAATATCTTGATGCTTAAGAATTTAGGCTATTACAATTCCTAAGGCTCAAGACCCAAAATGAAGTATACTAGTTCATGATAAACCATAGCTAGCCTTAATCTAAACCACAACCAAAGAAAGCTCAAGCCATTTACAAGGTGGCTTGAACTAAGCATGAGCACCTAAGTAGCCGCTAACCATTTTAGAAACTCCATGAAGCATCGAAATAGACTAAGGCATACTTAACCACTTGAGCTAGCTCATGGCTAACCTAACCTAGTCTTGGTCAAAGAGGATAAAAAACCCATATATTTAATGGCTTGAATTAGCCATAAGACTTTTAATCAATTACTAAGCACTCAATTATTTTAGGAGATCAAGGTTTAAACTCAAAGGGAACCAATTGGTCACTTGGGCTAGCCAAGGGTTAACCCAAGTTAGTCTTGACCAAGGGTGATTCCCAAGCCCTTGAAATGTTGTTAGGATAAATTCTAATATAAAATAGCTCTTTTGAGTCCATAGAATGACAAAATAGAACCTTAAAACTATGAATCAAAAAGTGATCCACTTGGGCTAGCCCAAGAGGATCTATCAGCCATTGTAGCACCCACACCCCTATTAGGATGGAATGGGTCAACCTAAACTCCATATCAACTTCCCATGACCCTTGGAACTTTATTATAAGATCCCCTGAGCCTGCATCCTTTAGTTGGAAAAGTAATATGACATGGGCTAGCCCAAGCTAGCCCAAGTCAATCCTTTGTTAAGCTAAACCCCATGAGAACATGGTTTGGACAAACCAAAATGTAATATGACCTTCTAGTAGTCTTAGAGAAATCTATGACATGGTCTTAGGGCTTAAAACTAAATAAAATGACTAATTATTCTCTTGAGTTATCTCAAGATAGTTTAATTTTAGTCTATTAGGGGATTAGCCCAAATTATCTAATAATAATGACTTGAATCAACCCAACTACACTTAAGCACCATAGAACTCTATGTATGGTAAATGAGATTATGGTTAATCATAATTAGGATAAGGTAGCCCATCAGGCTAGCTTGGGCAAACCCAAGCTAGCCCAAAGCTAGTCTTAGCCAAAATGGATCTCTAAGACTCTTGGAAGGTAACTTGAGTCAATTCAAACATAAAGAGCTCTTTAAACTCCATAAAATGATATGTAGGCTCTTGATCATAAGGGAGAAGGGGTGATCCACTTGGGCTAACTCGTGTTTGCTCAAGCTGAGCTCTTAGCCATGGTAGGCCTAAACCATTAACAAAGTGTCTTGAGTTTTGACCCAAACCATAGAAATCCTCCACTAACACCAATTGACCCAAATGGTTAGTGAAACTACATCCCACTCTGAAGGATACAGAAGATGACCCTCTTAGGGTTGCTTTGGCGAGCTTAAGCTAACTCTAGGTTAGAATTGATCCTCAAGTCTCATAAGGGCTATCTTAGACCAATCCAAACCTAATCAAACTTTAGAAACCATACTTAGTAGATTTACAAGCTTATATGATAACTTAAGTGTTTGATCAATTTGGGCTAACTAGAGTTAGCCCGAGTTAAGCACTTAACCAAAAATGGTCCAAGCCATGAGTAGGGTGGCTTGAGCCAACCTTAGATTCTTTAAGGAACCCCATTTAACCTTAAAAGTGTAAGATTGGTTATTAAGACTAGTTAAAAAAGTAAGTCAAAAAGTTCATTTGGGCTAGCCAAACTATCCCAAATTGACCCAAAGTGAGTTTAGGTCATCAATAAGCTAAAACATCCAAATGAGGGAAAATGTACTAAGAATAATTAAAATAAGAAATTCTAAGCCTAAAAATGGTTAAATCAATTTCGCTAGGATTATGCTTAAATTTGGCTAGCTCCAACTAGCCCAAGTTTATCCAATGAACCCAAGTAAGCCGAACCTAAAGTTTGACCAAGAGTAGGTCATGCAGCACCTAAAAGAATGCCTTAAGCAAATTGAAGATCCTAGGACAAGTCTTAAGCACCAAAGTCATATAGGAAGAAATGGCCAACTTGGATTAGCCTAGGCTATCCCAAGCTAACTTATGGTCAATCCTAGATCCTAAACCTTGCTAATGATTAAAACCATGCTAAAGAAGTCTTAGGATATCATTTGTAAGAGTTGTGAACTTCAAACCTGAGAAATAAGTTAAATTGAAAGATTGACTAGTTTGGCTAATCCATGTTAGCCCAAGATAGCCCCAAGCATAGTTTCACTAATTTGATCAAATTAAACACGAGTAAACCTTCCTTCCTCACAAATAATTCATTTAATGGATCAAATACTGTTTAACCTAAAAATCTCTTATGTGACTTTAAGTTAGCCTATACTAGCTCAAATAAGAATTCCCCCAGCTTAAAGGTGGTCAAATACTTCTTAAAGGCTCATCTTGCAAATTAAGCGTTGGAAAGCTCTTAAAATTAAACAAATTGATTCAATTTAAGAATGCCAAATGAGATTACATCTCCAATATTAAGTCAACATGGTGGGACATCAAATTTGGATAATGTTGAAAAGTACCTTAAGTCATAGTTAAACAAAATAAATGTGATATGCCCACATAAACAAGATGTTAAATACAAAAAAAAAAAGAAAAAGAAATTAGTGCATTTTAAAAATGAGATAATTATGTTAAAATGCTAACAAATAATCATGTAACTCTTGCAAACACTTTTGACATCTAACACGTAGTATGTTCATCAACAAACTAAGGAAAATATATCCATATATATATATATATATATATATATATATAACTTCTTATGCTTATTTGCTTCTACTAATGCTTTAGCATTGCTTTTTGCTTATTTCATGTTGACCATATATGCAATTATTATTTACTTCCAAAAAAAGTTTATATAGTAAATTTATAAATTGTCTAGTAATTGTTGCATGGGTTTTTGAAATAGTAAATGAATTAGGTAGGGATGGGGCTAATCTATAAGGAAGTTATGAGAGTACCAACTTAAGCCTTTGAGGGAGCCCAATTGATGAACAAACCAACATATTGAACATTGCCTCATTGCTCTAAATTTGCCCAACTGAACTACTAAAGTTTCTTCTTCAATCACAAAGACATAATCTTATGCACTTTTATACATAATTTTAGGTGACATATTTCTGATAGGGAAACGTTACTAGTAGAAAATGGCATGTGTCTAGTTTTTGCAGGAATTGAGATCATTATTATGCTAAAGCCATATCTCATGTAATGTCATTCATGTCCTTACATTCGCACAAAACATATCGAATTGAAAAAGTGTAACATTTAATATATTTTTGGTACTAAGAGTATGCTTTAATTATTGGAATTTCCAATCAAAATATTATATTTATGTTGTTAGATTAGGAGCTAGTGGAGGTATATGAATGTGATTCTTGAGGAGTTGTTGGAGGCTTGAAATGCGACTTCATTTTACTACCACATTTTTTTTAATTCAATTTTTATTTTTGTTAGTGCCATGTTTAAATAAATGAAACATTAAGTGGACCAAATGGTGAATCTAATTTTATAATGTTGAATTAATAGGAATTGATGAAATTCTTGAATTTTGATCTATGAAATGGCTTTTTTATGTTGGATTGTTTCATTTAAATTACTTAATAGGGTTATGCGGCATAGAGAGCTTAATGTTAGACTAGTTCTCACTAACCCAGCATCACGTCCTCACAAGACTTACTAAGATTATGCATATTAGATGTTGGTATAAGTTGGGATGAGCATATCGCTTTAGTAGAATTAACTCATGAAAGTAATTATTAAAATAAGATTGGAATGGATCCTTTGGAGCTCTCTATGTAAGAAAGTATGTTACACTGCTAGCTTGGGTGAAACTGGAATATAGCTAAATAATTCAAATTAATTTAAACAAAAGCACCACTGATAAAATCATAATAGTCCAATCTTGAATAAAATTGCTCAAGATTGATAGAAAAACATTTTTAATTCTAAACATCAAAAATTAGACTTTGAAGAGGAGAATATGTTCATCAATGTTAGCTCAATGAAATGAGTAAAACGATTTGGTTTATTCTGTAAGCTTAAGCTAAGATAAAATAATTTCTAAGGTTAGTCAATCTACTTACTTATTAGAATTATCACACCATTTGAGCTATGCACACAACATATTCTACATATCTTCACTTCTAAAATGTTTGATCGATCATTTCTGGCAATTTTTGCCCAAACCTGGAATTACAACCAAATTAACTAACATGGAGTAGTTCGATAAATCAAATGGAGAAATTGTTTAATTGAAGAAGCAACTTGAGAAAAAGAATATGAGATAAAAATGCAATATCCACATCTAACTAGGCAACATCTACGATGACCTTATCTTTAATTTGGAAAGTCAAAGATAGTTGTAATTGTTAACTATTAGATTAGCACTATGATAACATCATTAATTCTTATAAATGTTTACATCCAGTTTTTATGTATTCATTTAACATAGTTTTATCAGTTTTGTATAGTTGATTAAATTTATCATGCATTCAGTAGTATTAATGATTTAATTATCCACCTAAAATTAAAAATTTATCATGCATTCAACAATATTAATCATGCAATTAATAAGTTAAAAAAGAGGATGATAGCTCAATTGCATCCACCTGCAATTAAAAATGGGGCCGACTAGACTAATGTGTCACCTATTACAAATTGACCATGCAGGCCCTGGTGAGGTCATGGATGAATCTATGGACATAGCTTTTTATAAGGCTTAAAGTTGAGATCACTTGGGCTAAGCTAAGCTATCCTAAGTTGAGCCATGTCCTTGGATGACCCAACCCCATATGAGAGCATTTTAAGTCAACCTAAGGAAACACCGGCCCTTAATAGTCTTAGAGAAGTGTGTGGCATGGTCTTAGAAGTTTTTTAATAAAAAAATAGATTCATTTGATCCAAGTCACATGTTAGATGGCGTAAACTAATCTAAAATACACATTAACTCATAATAATCAATGGAACACCCTTAGTGGGTTCCCCTTGGTCTTAATCTTTCAAAAAAAGGTTTTGGCTAGGCTCGGCTAGCCCAAGCTTTCCCCAGCCCGTGCCATGGCTGAGTTATCCTAATCACTCAAGGAATGACCTTGAATAACCCAAAGCTCTAAACAGGTCTTAAGGATCCTAGGAACATCATGGAAGTGTTCCCATGTGGCGCCCCACCCCCTAACCCACAGGATTAGACTTAAGGGGGTGGTGTGCCACTCTGGCAGATCCCTCACTTATCATTGGATTATGTAAGATCCACAATCCACTACTAAAGGAAGGATGTGCATAGAATAAATACAAGGGATCAGTCACTAAATCAATATAAGTATAGAGTGCGAAAGCATAAAAAGTAAACATCTCATCCATTTCACCATATATTGAATGAGATACAAAATGAAATATAACTCAGAAAATAATAATGTAGAAAGGTAAGTACAGTCACATGTGTACATGTGTTATTATAACATTTATTTAAAGTTTGAAATAAAATAAAGCATATCACTCATCCTTACAAATAATGAAAGAACTAGAGATCTTCTGCTCCGCCTTGAAGTGCCTCCTCCGGATATGGCTCCTCCACTGAAACTAGATCTTCAAATTCCTCAAGATCTGACATTGTTAGTTTCACAATGCTAGGGCCCCAGCCAATAAGAGAAAATCTTATTAGACAATTGTCTATGTACATTTTAGGCTGGATATTTTACATGAATTATTAATATCACCATTTTACTTATCAAAGTTATCTAGCATAGGAGCAGTAAGCATATAAAGAATAGGATAATCTATAAATAGAATATTTATAACTAAGCAGAAATTGAGGCAAAAGTATATATCAAGCAAACTAAATAAGGAATAGGCATACATATATATAATACAGTAAAGTAAGAGTACTGAAAGAAAAGTATAATCCTAAATATGATGATGATCATATGACACATGCTGATTAAAATAGAAATTTAAAAGTGGTACATATAGTTAGCAGTAAAATCTAACATCCTATAAATATGTACAAGTGAGCAGGTAAGTAAAGAAATACAATTGAGTGAAATAACATGCATCATTAATATAGTAAACAGTAAGCTGAAACTGAAATAAGTACGTATAACTGCCATATCAGAAAGAATTGGCCAATCCAGCCTAATATAATTCCCAAAGCCTTTTTGGGCTAGGGCAGATAGAAACTCCCATAGCTTTTCTAAGCTAGGGAATAAAAAAAAATAGTAAAACTAAAGAGGTAATAAATACAGATACAAAATCTTATAGTTATTTTATTTTCATTTCTGTAAATATATCTAAAAATAACTAATGAGTCAAGCACATCTGTAAGACTATACGGGTTCCAAGCTTAACACACTCCTCAATGGGCAATGTTAAGCATCCTTATTTCTCCTTACCCCTGTCTAGTAGGGTAAAATGTGATATATCAAATATTAACTAAACCTAAATGCAAATATTATCCTAATATTCTATATTTTTATTTTCATGCAACAATGTTTTCTTATATGACATATCCAAGGAAAATAAGTACAAAAATATGTAATACAAAATCAAATAGCAAGCAAGGGATATCATTTGTTATCTAATTTAAATTATTCTAACTCTTCCAAGTTATATAAGTTTAAGATCTCCAATTCCTACTATCTAGTGTAACTTAAAAGTACAATCTTATAAGTAAAAAAAGGATTATAATTGATCATGTTCTAATCTAATTTAATTAAGTACGACTATAAGTTAAGTAATAAATCACAACATCCTAATTTGATGAATTTAAATATTTCTAACTAAGATCTGATCAAGATTTACTAAACTATAGAATATAGATTAAGCACCATGAGCTTGGGCTTAATCATATAATCCAGAGGGTAAGACTTAAGATCTAAGTTTCAATATAAATATAATCTATTGATTAAGGCAAATCCTATTAAGCAAAGTCAAACTTAATAGGATGATTCTCCTATTTTAAATCTAAGGTTAAATGACAAAATAATCATAATTAAGTTATAAAATCTAGAAATTAATAAAATTAAGGATTCATTCATTGAATAACCTTATTATCCAATGAATGAAATCTAACTTATGATCAAGTTTTAGTCTTAGAAATAATCCTAATGTGAAGTATAAAATCATAAGAAAAGACTTAGAGAAATTTTTAGAGAATTTAACTAAATTGATTTAATAACTAATTTTACTCACTTAAATGATTTTAAAATAGTTTTAATATTGATTTTAATGATTTAAAAGGTAAATTAAGGGTTAAGGATGTTTAACCTGAAATTTGGGCAAAATGACCATTTTTGCCCCTGCTAAGGGTTTGAAAAATTAGTTTTTGATTTAAGATTCCAAATTAAAATTTATTACTACCAAATGATTTCTTACTGTTTAACATGAAGTTAGACAGAAGTACACTCATATTGGATAAGAAATAGGTCCTATAGGTATAAATTAAGAATTTTAACCTCTAAGGGTATTTTAGTAATTTCACTTAACAAAGTCTAAAAATTCTAATAATTTATTATTGGCTACTATTCAAGGATTCCAGATACTCTAATAACTATGATTTTTCAAGTCTATTGGATTAGTTATGGACAATTTAATTATAAGGGTAATTATGGAATTTTTATAAGGCAAATAGGGGTCAAAAACCTAATTTTTCCATTTGAAATTCAAATTTAGTAAACTCAATGGCTATAGATTCTCTATATCACACTAACTACTTTAACAGGGAGTAGACTCAAATTGAATATTATTTGGCCAAGTTATGGCCTAATTAGGGTTTGAGGTATTTTGATCAACCTAGAGTTTATGTTATTCAAAACTAAAATTTTATTGTATATTAATGTTGGTATTAAAATTCTAAGCTATCTAGCACTTTGAATTTTCTGATTTGGAGTTTAAATGACTAAGATATAGTCAAATCAATATTTAGGGTTTTAGGAGCGAGTATAAATTAATTATCATCTAAGGCAAATTAAAATTCACCTACATATTTATACAGTGCTTAATTTTTGATATATTTCAGCCCCACTAGGGTTCTAGGGTCCTTAAAGTTTGAAAACTGTGAAGTTTTGACCATTTCAGCTGGTTCTTGGCCAGTCTCGACAGTTCTGGGCGCTACGGCGCACTGTGGCGCACTGCAGCGCTTTTTAGCGTTATGACACGCTACGGCTTGACCACCCCGAGAGCTGGGTGCTATGATGTGCTGCAGTGGTTTCAAGCGTTGTAGCGCGCTGTAGCGATTAAACTTTCGAAAGCATTGTTCAATTAATTTTTCTCTTGATTTCAAATGGCTTTTCTGAAATGACGCTACAGCTCGATGTGGTGCACTGCAGCGGATTTCATTTAATTTCATCAAAAATAATTTTATGCTTCGTTAAACTATTATGGACCCAAATTCGAAACTTCGGGTGCTGCGGCACGCTGTGACGCCCGACGGTGATTTCGCCTGTGCGAAAACCGTAATAAATTAACTTTCAGTCTCAATTACTCTCAACCTAGAGCACTTCACATGCGGTGCCAAATACCGTTGGAAAGGTCTTTCCGAGACCTTTCCATTGATACTCAAATCGGCACCAAATAATTATGTTATCAATACAAACAGTGGAGTTAGAAGACTAGGTATGCAGAAATAATGAAAAACAGAGCAACTTCATCTTTCTAAAATCACAGACCTAATGAGCTCTAATGAACTCGATACCTTAAATACATATTTTTAAGGATGCAAACTAAGCATAAGAGTGAAATAAAGTAGTCATTGAATCCATTCAATGGGGGAAATGAGGTACCTTGGCTTTAACTAATGGCAGACTTCCTAAGGGATGCTTAAGAGCTTGAAAGGTCATTCCTTCAACAAACACAACAATGGGGGAAGGAGGAGAGGAGAGGAGCTCAGCTTATTTTAATGACAAAGAAGGCCTGCCATTGGATTGGATGGGCATGAGTTGTCCCATCCTAGCTATGGAGATAAGGGAGGTGGCAGGAGGTTGAGAGAGGGGAGGGGGAACAAAGGTGGCAGGAGCAGGAAAAAAAATATAAGGGCAGGTTGAGCATGGTAGGGGGCTGAAGGAAAAAGAGGTTTAGCTGGAATTGGATGTCTGTGGGTCCCAGCCAGCCAAAAAAGGAGGGAAATAAATGAATTTTAAAATTGCTTTATTTAATTAATTGAATCCTAAAGGAAAATCAGATTTTATAAATATACTCCGAAAAATCTCAAAATTTCACCTTTAGCTAATTCGAGGGTGAGGATCGCGAAGGCGAAGTCGGACTTTAATTCCGATGAGTATTTAATTTTCCTATTTTTCGGGGTATAAGTATATTAAAATATTCGATAAAATCCGACGACTTCCAAACGCGTCCAGAACATCACTCCTAGCTAATTTTGGGGTGACGAGCGCAATGACGAAGTCAGATTTTGATTTCGAGGTCAAACTAAATATTTCAATTTTTAATTAATTAAATATTATTAAATATTCAAAATATTAAATTCGGCTCCGAAACACTCCAAATTTCTAGGGATTGATGCTAATGACTAGATTAACTCAATGAAATAATAATTAGGATGTGATTAAGCTAAAATTAAGCTAAGTAACAAACTATGGTTGTTACATCCCATGACTGCCATAATCCTTTCAAATGGTGATTTGCTAAGCTCTGGCAGTTCATCCTAGCCCAAGTTGGGCCATGGATTGGTCAGCCTGAACCCCCTTACAAAAGTAGGTCGGATCAGTCCAATGTACAATAACTTAATAAACCTTGAAATGACTAACGTGTCACCTATTATAATTTAACTCTTGAGTTCAATGTACAAAATTATTGTGGTCTGATCAGTCCAATGTACAAAATTATTTCAACCTAATTTATATCAAACGAAACAATCCCTATAATAAAAAAAAAATGAGTTTTTTTTTATAAAAATAATATTTTATTTTTATTGATGTAAAGCTGTAAATGCAGCCCCATCTAGACAACAAAGAGCATTTATGCTTAGAAGTATCGAATTAAAAAATAACTACTGACAGAACACAATCATATTATGACCATAAACTTTCAATATAGAATATTTTAAAGAATAAAAACTTTGATGCACTCATCACCGACATAAAATATTTGATTCAATGCACGTAATCAAAAGCCAGCAGCTTGATTAATGTGTCAAAGGGGATGACTAACGTTATGATTAGATGATCAAAATACAATATTAATGCGGATCTTGGAGTAACTATGGGTTAGCCATGAATCAACTAGGTGTTAGTTGGATGCGATTAAGATTAAATGAGCCTTAAATGTGCTAAAGGAACTGAAATGGATAGTAGAACCGACAGTTGAACATAAGTGCTGACGATGGGGTCAAGCTGATCCTAAACGAAGAAGCAAGGAGAAAATTTGGTGGTGAGGTGTAACGACCCAATGTTAGTTTAGGTAATCTAATCTAACATTAAGTGTTACTGTAATACTTAATATTAAATTATTAAGCAATAACACAATGTTAAATATTACTTAGGAAAGTTCTATGAGATGGAAAATAAATGTATAAGAATAAAATTAATATACATATATGTCTACCATTCCAGTTATCTAGATATAGAAAAAAAAACATCTATCATAAAAAAGAAATTAAGAACATTCAAATTATTTAAGTTAAACATATAATTCTCACGAAATAACTCGATAAAATACTAAAGAAAACAACAAAATACTAATGATAAATCTTTTGGCTTGGTTTTGCTCATCTTGTGTCACCTCTGGCTCATACACTTGATCACCTCCAAGCTGCATATCTATTATATTTGATTTTTAATACGGCATAGCACAATCAATAAAAGAAAAATCTAGTTATACTTATTAAAATCTAAGTACATTTTAGGATTGCGTCTATTTATTGCCAAGGGATATCACATTTATTATTTACAATTAATTATAAGTAGTACAAAAATGCAATTTAAGAAAAAAAAATATTGTAAATAAAAGAAATAACTGAAAATATAGAGTTTTAAAAGAACTAGTAAATATACAAGTGGCTGCTGAAGTCCTGCAAAAGTATGTTAAGTAAATGTATGATGTAAATGGTATTCAGGATTGAATAAACTGCCATGCACATCCATTTAGAATGTATGATGTAAATGGTATTACACAGTCAATGAGATTTGTATAAAGTATGATGTAATTATTATTTTATTTTATCTTATTTTAATATGTTCTGTAGGCACGTACAGAATAATTAAAAAATTTTGCACTCGTGCCCAACTGTAAGTAGAGGGGCATTTGTAATCTACAAAATTCCTCTCAAGGATATGTGCAATCTTATGATCTTTCCATAACATACCTGACTCAAAATGTGTGAACAGACTTATCCACTCATAGTGGAACCCCTTATTTGAATTATTTTAAATTTTATTTATGCATAAATATCTAAATGAAATGTTTAAAGATTTTAGGCTCATTGCAAATAATGTGATATCCTTAATTAATTTATTAGTTATCAAACATTAATTATTGAGGCCAATCAAGTCCCAAATTAAATTAAAATAATAACTGAATGTCTTAATCAATTAATAAGTAATATATATATATATATATATATATATATATATATATAATTTGAAAATAATGATTTAATTATAACATTATCCAAGTGTTGAGAGTAGTGTACTAACTTAGAGTCTAAATTAAGATTCTAGTATATAGTTCAACTTTAAGCTTAATTTAAGATTCCTAAATTCATAATTAAACTCCAATCCTTATTGCTAATTACAAATTCCTACCTCATACTAACTTTAAGCTTAATTTAAGGTTCCTAAATTCATAATTAAAGTTTCTATCTAATTTTTCTAGTTTAACCATACTTTATCTACTAATTCCAATGCTATTGCATAAGGAATAATAAATCTACACTTAGTCAATCTGAGACATACTTAACTATAAATTCTTAGCTAGTCTAGGGAACCTAGTTGAGGTTATTTCTAATTTTAGGTAATTAAATACTAAATCCTAAGGCAATATATTTAAATTGGTGTCCAAATAGTATAATAGTGGTAAATTTTTGATTTTATATGACTTAAGGAGTTTAATGACATAATTTATTGAATTTGGAGCTCTTTAAGCTCAAATGTTCATTAATTACCCTTAATAGTAATTAGAAAAATTATTAGTAAAATTAATTATCAAAGTGAAATTTTATATCATATTAATGTGCTACATATTTTCTTGATTATTTTGATATAAAATTTCGATATATTTAGATTTATATTCCTCATTTTATTTCATTCGTTTATTTGGAATTAAAGTTTCATAAATTTCTGATTTATTTAAAAGGGAATATTCATACTGAATATTGTTTTTAAAATAAATCCATGACATTCGGGTTGATCAGGCTATGGGGCCCAACGGGCCAACGGATATTCAAGGAATATTCATATGAAATATTGCTGTGCGGGTCACGGGCTGACCCGCCAGGCACAGTGCTCCTTCATCGTGCCCGCGAGAAGCGAACTCGAGGATTTAGGTTTTCGAATAAAACCTAAATTCTCTAGTCGTAGAACATTAAAA
The DNA here is from genome assembly GCA_016760335.1 of Gastrodia elata. Taxonomy (NCBI): domain Eukaryota; kingdom Viridiplantae; phylum Streptophyta; class Magnoliopsida; order Asparagales; family Orchidaceae; genus Gastrodia; species Gastrodia elata. The sequence continues at coordinate 23,798,396 of CM028674.1, read as the reverse complement.
GGCACATTTAATATGTTAAATTAATCCTGAAAACGGGATCTTTCAATTCAATAAAAAAATCACAATTGGTTTTGACTAAATCACTGGAACCAAATTTTGATAAATTGGTCGTCCATGGTTTACAGTGGAGGGAAAATTCTTCTTTCACAATGATCCATTTGGCATTAATAAGTTCTCGGCATGTTCCTAGGGTTGAGGCCGACCTAAGGAAAATTCTCACGAGAAAGCGTCTGAACCGCTAGGGGCTAGGTTAATCATAAGTACTGTACGTTATTGTATAGGTTGAACATATTGAGCCTCAATTGAGCTCACTCAAGCTCAATTGAGCTTGACAATCACTACAATATATAGGAAATAGCATTTGCATAGACAAACGAAGTAAATAAGGACTTACATGAGAGGAATGGAGGTACCTCAGGTGTATGCTCATCGAGTTGTAGCTGAGCGAAATTCACAACTCCCAGAGTGCTAGCTCGTCTTGGCTCAAATATTACTCTCTTGGATGATGGCTAGAAGTTCTTAGACATTGTTTGGAGTCGGTGGTCCTCAGTCCTAGTTGCTACACCGTCTGGTGCCCAAGAGGTGAATGAAGGAAATCGGGAATGAACGCATAACCCTACGAGTGAATGAATTAGGTGAAAGGTGGGAATGTGATTCTCAGTCGGGATTAAGGGGAAGAGAGATTGTGGAAAAAGGGGTGGCAGTGTGTACTATGCCACAATCTTCGGCTCGCAGTTGAGGAAAGCGACACGGACACAGTGCTATTATCTATCACATCCCTCAGATCAGACCGGGCGGCCCAGATTTCATCTGGCATGGCTAATAATCTCGGGACTGATCTCAGCCATTGGATCTGGATCTAGCAACTGAGATCAGATCAGATTGCGGGATTAATCCTCGCCATCTGATTCATTTGGCGAAATGGCGGGATTGACTCAAATGGCATGAAACAATTGTTCCATGGTTCACAAGTTGCAGCAGATCTCCCGTTCTAAAGAAAAATGGTGGTTAGCCAATGGAATTAATTAAAATAATTTTAAATAATTAATTTTAATTAATATCAATTAATACAATTTGTATTAATAAATATATCTTGATCAAATGAGCTCCAAAATTTCTTAAAATTTTACTATTAACTAAATTGGGTGTGAAGAATTCAAAATTGCAATCAACTTTTTTATTAGAGGTCAAAGTGATTTTCTTAATTTTATAATTGTTTAAATATAATAAAAATTTTCAATTTATTCTATTGACTTCCAAATTGACTCAAAATTTTGGAGTTTGTTTCTAATGTTATTTATAGACTAATGGTGATATTTTCTAGACTAATTATGCTAATTAAGCTAGGTAATGGTTGTTACATGAGGCTTTAACATCCAAAATATTGACCATTGGAATTATAAGAAAGTGCTGGGATTGAGGCTCAAAGTCCAATCAAAGCAACTAGAGAAAAAAAAGTCATTGTGCTGAGAGATGGGATTATGAACATTGAAAAAGAGCAATAGGCACAAACTGGGAGAAAGGCAGTGCAACACTTATGTCAGCAATAAATTTCAAAGATGCACTAATTCTATCTCGATATGAGATGGCATCTTAGGTGGTGGGTTTGGGAGCATCTTGCTTGGCAGTGTAAGGCAATGTTAAAATGTTATACTACCCAACAATGCAACATGAAATTTGTAGGATGTCCAACATGTTTAGAGCTTAAGGTAAAACTTGATGTAATAACCCAAATTTTTACTAAGATAATTCAAGCCAAAACCTGACTCAATTATGGCAGAACTAGGATCTCGGGCAAGTCCAGCATTATGACGAACCAAATATACCGTTAAAAAGAGTATATATTTTCTTATCATAATGTCCATGTTTTGGAACAATCTAGCTAATGGATAGTCCTATATTAATTTTTGAATTATTTAAATATAAAAATTAGGAAAATAAAATAGAAGTCTAAATTCAATAATTTTAGTGATGTTATATTTGTAATAATAAAAGAAGACTACACAAAATGTTTCGTCAAAATTTGAGTGACAAATTGTCAATAATTAATTAATGAAGTTTTAACTTTGTAAAATTAATAAAAAATAAAATATTACCCCAAATTAAAATTTTTTTGGTCGAGGACGTTCGTCTCCTCAAGATGAACCTCTCGGTTAAGTTTCATCAAATTTAGAAATAGGACAGTACAAAATTTGATTAATTTAAAACACATTTTTTATATATATTATTAATTTTCCCTTTTTCAATCTCCCCCATCTCCCTTCGCCTCCCGCCCGATTAGGGAACGCAGCACACCTCCTTCCAGGCACCCTACCTGGCCACCTAGTCGGTGGGCAACCTGGCTGGACAAGACCTCCCCTCCCTCTAAAAAAGGCACCTCACCTCTCTTCTCCTCACCCGCCACCACCTCCCTCCCTCTAGCCGGCCACCACCACCCCTTTCCCCTACTCCTCACTTCGCAAACAACTCCCAACCTTCGTCTCCATCTCCCCTCTCACCTCCACCTCACATTGCTGACACCTTGCCAAAAACTTCAAGCTTTATTTTCCTCCTCCTCGGCTAGGCGCCGCCATCCCACGCTGAACCCCATTCAAACAAAGAAGAATTACCAAAAGAAAAAAAAAAAACAGTGATGAATTTTGTTGAAAAAATTATAATATTAAAAGTAATAATGAAAGATAAAAATAATTAAAAACTAATTTTAACTCTTAGCATCACTAACCAACTAACTACTAATTTTTATTTATATTCATAATATTTTTTATGCATTTTTTATTATCCACCCTTTTCTTTAAACTACTCTTTTTTCTTATTATTATTATTATTATTATTATTATTATAATTATTATTATTACTATTATATAACTTCATAAATATATGTATATAAATATAGAATATACTATATTATTATGTAATTATTATATTATTATTATACAATTTAATATTATATCATTATTATAATATTATAATTATTATATAATATTATGATATAATAATAATAATAATAATAATAACAACCATATTATTATTATTATTATTATTATTATTATTATTATTATAAATCATTATCCTTAATACTAATGTTAAATTATGATAATAATAAAATATAAATGTACTATATATTATTATATGTAATAATATATTATTATTATTATTATCTCTGATAATTATAGTATTCTCTTTATAATAATAATAATAATATTAAGTATAAATCATACTTAATATTATTATCATAATAATAATAAAATAGTAATGATAATATTATTATCATTATTTTGTTATTATAATATTCCATCTCCATTATCATCCTTATAATAACAACAATGATAAAATAATAATAAGTATATTTTCTTACTTATATTATTATTATCATATTATTATCATAATGTTCTATCTCCAAATAAATATATGTGTATATAATTATCATAAGTAATAATAATATTATTTCTTTCTTATTATTATATTCTCTCTATGATAAATAATAATAGTACTTGTTACATGTTCATTATTATGGAAATGATAATAATGTTAATATATATTTCTTCTCTACTATTACTTAATAATAATACTTCTACTGCTAATAGTCATATCCTATCTTATAACAAATTTTTTATCTACTACTACTACTACTAATAATAATAATATCAATATTTTTATTATTATTATTTCAAACATCATTATCATCTTTATTACTATCTACATCATCATATAAAATTTTATCATTTTCTTAATGTTAATAATAATATATTCCCATTACAATTTTTCCTCGATAATACAGATATTATTATTGTTATTTTTATAATTAATATTATCCTCATTAAATCTTCTCTCCTCAAAAATATTATTACTATTTATATAAATTAATCTTTTATTATTTTTACTAACATAGAGATGGAGAAAGAAAAATAAAAAAGATAATTATCAATTATACTATGCAAAGTTAGTCATAATTCTTCTAGCCAAAAATTTTACATACATATTCGTGAGAGATCAAATTAGGAAGATAAACAGATACCCCAAATATCTTGAAGTACATTTATATATACTATTTTTTCTTCGCTTCAAACCTCACATTTTTCATTAATTATTAATTTAATTACATGCTTCTTATTCCACTTTGAATGTTGAAAATTTTGTTGATTTAAGTATACTATCATTATCTGATATATTATCAAAAATAGATATCATGCTTGATTGAATAAAATGAGATTCTACTGAAATTATTTATAATATGTATGTAATATAATTTTATGTTTAGAATGGAACAACTTTGCTATCATCCTGTGTAACCCAGTGTTATTACAATATAATTAGTTATCAAATCAGTTTGTAATTATCTTCATTAGACTCCAAATGATTTTTAGATCAAACCCTAAAATTTTAGAATGATTCAAAGATCAATTAAATATTTTAAATATTTAATGCATTCATCAAAACTAGAAAATTATGATAATTAATTTAATCTCTAAATCAAAATTGGAGTTCACCATTGAACTTCTCACCCCCAAATTAGCTAAGGGCGAGATTTTGAGATTTTTTGAAAGATGTCGAATTTTCTCAACTATTTTATTATACAGAAAGCCCCAGGATGGAAGTAATTCAGCACAAATGTAGGCGGCTATGCTATTCTCTAGAATTAGTTATTCCGGACGCCGCTAAAAAGAGAACTCAAGGCTTGAGATAGCAACCTACCCGGAGGGTGGCCTCCGTTTGGATTCGACTAGCGTCTTGGCCTTCTTCGTAGCTGTCCCCGGACGGACCTTGGAAAGGCCAAGGCCTAATTCTCGTTTATAGAGTGGATCAGGCAGGAGCTAGGGCTGTGTCTCGTTCAAAGTGGAACCAACCTTAGCTTAGCTCTCTACTCTGGATACTCTCTCCAGGACCGAGCTTACATTCCTCTTCCTGCTAACCCCTTACTGCTAGACCGGACTCCAAGAATCGTTCATCCGAGGATTTTTTAATTTATGATTTGACTCTCCCTACGTAAAACCAGTTTAGTAGGTTTTACTTCAGAACTCACTTAGACCTACCTAAGCCTAAGGGCAGTTCAGATTCGCCTGGTCAACGTTCAAAGGCCAAGAGAACTTAAATCGTTTTTGCACGAGCACTCCTGGGGTCCGAGGGGGTTGAGCTATTCGCGCCCGAGGGCTCTAAGGATTTGCTGCTTTGGATGAGAAAGAGGAATATTAAGTCCGGGAGGCTGCAGGTACTATGGATCCTCTGACTCCCAATCGGGTTGCCTTGCTTGCCCGCACTAAGCGAGGTTGGATTACTGTTACTTCTTTTTGCGATGACCCATGTTCTTCGGAAGTATATAGTGATATACGGACGGGAGGCTAAAAGGAGTTCGTATCCACACTTCCATTCTGAGAGGGCTTGCTTGGCCCTTCTCGGGCATCAATCGCATTCGTGTCTATCCCTCCCGAACAGCCGGAATTGGATATAGAACCGATAGGAAATAGGAATCGGAGTAGGAGTCAGTCAGGACCGGCGCTACTCAGCCCTAACTCAAGTTCGGAGCTGGACCACTCTGTCAACAGCACATGCTAACTCGGCCGACCGGGTCGGTCGGATTGGGAAATGGATTCTTCCAGAACGTGCGCAACTTATCAAACTCCATAGCGCGTGGTCACCCGCTTCGCGGCCTTTGAAAAGACGAATCTCCCTCACAGGATGTTCTATTCAACCAAGTGGAGGACATCCACTTCTCCTTTTCTGTGTGCCCAAAAGCCCGCCCGCGATTTTAATTATCAAGAAAATTAAAATAATCAAATAGATCTTTGATTAAAATTATGTCTTTATTTTTGAGATCATCACCCTTAATTTAGCTCGGGGTGAAATTTTAGGATTTTTTGAAGCTCATTTGATTTTTTTAATTTTAATTAAATAAAATATTATAATTAATTAATTAATTAAATTAATTAAATATACCAAATCATCATTCAAATAAATCTAACTCCATTTGATTGAACGACGTATTGATCAGCACCGTTCCATCGGATCCTTTGACTCGATCCGACGATCGAAATACTATCTTTCCCGTTGATCTTCCGTGTGGCTCACGCAGCAGCACGACCAATGTATGGTCGCAGAATGACTAAACCGTCGCTGATATCCGGAAATAAGCCCATACCTTCCTCTTTCTCATATCTAGACATAACTAGGAATGACCCAGGACTCACAAAGCCATCTGCTTCTTTCTTATCATGATTGAGACCTTGATAATGAATCCTAAAGGCTCTTCCTACCTTCTCCAATTACATTCAAATACTTCTCGATTATGTTCGATACTCAATTCCTTGGGGTGCGATCTGTATCAAATTGCAATTCGGCTCGAATGAGCCCGTTTCCAATGCAAATATACGCTTGCGGCTACAGTCTTCTACAATAACAACTAGTAGAAGAAAATTAGGCATCGCCATTCGTGGTGTTAGTGTGGCCCTCATGGGTCGATTCAAGTACCAACCGAAAGATCTCTCTAAGAGAGACCTTTTGATTGGTATATGGTATGCCCCATGAGGAGTCCGGTATTGAGAGAAACAAAATACCCTAATTTCTTCTCAGCGATTTTCACTGTAGGAGCAATTGCGGGCCGGGCCAAGTCGGGCCTGACATACATATGGATCCACGTGCGGCGCTACTTGGGCCCCGTGAATGTGGTTAACTGAGTGAGTGTCACAAAAATTTGCAGCCATGAAGGGAAGGGACATGCACAGAGATTAGGATTAGTATTATTTAAATTAATTTAATTAAACTCTGAAATTTTCAATGCTTCATAACTTGAGAAATATGGGTCCAAACATATTAAAATTATATCTCAAAATGATTAAAAAATTACAATGAATATTAATATGAGGTCAAATTTACAATATGATAATTATTTTTGCTAATCCCTTTTTGATGATCATTAAGGGTGATTAAGCTTTAATTAGTTCAATTGGCATACAAATTGGGTATGCTTACTGCCCTTATAATCCTTATGACATAGAGATCATTTAAACATTGAATTGATTTTTATTTGGATGTTAATTGGCAAAATCACATTTTGACACCTCTTTTACAAAGGAAAATCCTATTTTTGAGATGATAATTTACTTGTCTCTTAAAAAGTCTAGGACAGCAAGATTGCATTTAAATTAATGATAAGTTGAATCAAATGTAACAACTCTAGTATTGTTATCCATTATTGGGTAGCCAAATTTGCTATATTTCACTTTTAGTACTTTTATAATAGTATTAGTAGCTTTCACCTCAAATTTGGTGTGATTTAGAGATCGTTTGCGATCGACGAATATTCATGATTATTTTAATTAATCTAAAAATACATAAATTATTTTGACCTCATAATAAAAATTGGAGTTTGTCATTGGACTTCTCACCCCCAAATTAGATAGGAGTGGCATTCTAGAAATGTTTGGATGATACTGAATTTTTCTCAAATTTTTAATAATATTTAATTGCCTAGAAAATTAGAATAATAAAATTGACCTACAAATAAAAATATGATTGTATTTTTGAGTTCCTCACCTCTCATTTTAGTAAGAGTGAATTTTTTGTATATTTTGGAGTCTTTTGGTTATTTATTTTGAGTAATTAAGTGTGTAATATTTATTAAATAATTCAAGTATTTAAATTAAATAATAATTATAATATTTTATAAATTCGACGGCCTAATATTCGAACAACAGGGATTCGCTATGGGATCCCGTCTCACAAGACAACAATGTGCACCGATCCGAACCGTCGAGCGTTATTTAGTGGAGATTCGACGGTGTCATTTCGATCCGCTCATCTGGCCATGCTTCATTTTATTTTACTTTATTGTTCAGTTCTTACTTCTTGTATGGTAGTTTACTTTATAGACCTTACTTGATGCAGTGTATATTATTTTTACTTTTCTTTATGCTTCACTACTTTTGCCTTTTTTACTTAGCATAATATTCATTAAACATATTCATGTATTTACTGTATGCTTTCATATGTACATTAGTAATTTCTAGCCTTACTAAGATGCCTATTTTTCTCTTACTTATTGTTACAGGCTAGAGCAAGCCAACTTATGATTTCTTACTCCTTACTTTATTTACTATCTATTATATAATTTTTACCATTACTTTGATGCTTAATGCTTGACTTATAGTCTTTAATTATAAAATTGCATATGTGATATCCACTTAAATTAAAACTTAGTATAATCTTAAAATGTACTTAGACTTTTTAGTCTAATCACTCATTTTATTTTATTGATTGTGCCCTACCGTATTCAATACCAAATACGGTAGATCAAGATCACCTTCTGGATAATGGAGCTAGGACTAGCACCAGCCATTTGTAGACTAAAGTTTCTACTTTCCACTCTTTATTGTTTTAGTGAGGATGAGAGAAATTTACTTTAATTTCATTTAATTCAATTTGTAATAAATTAATTTTGTGATATTTTTACTTTATTTCTATGATAAATTTACTTTCATTTACATAATTGGCTTGGATAGTCGATTGAATGCATTTATTTGTTGCATATTTCCTACTTGTATATTTTACTACTTAATTCAACCACCTCACAAAGATTCTTAGCCACATAGCACTTAATATTGGATCAATTTTTCTTCTGATTTGATGTTAAGTGTTATGGTAATACCCTAGTATTGAATTGGGTTTCTAATTTGATATTAGGGGCGTTACACCATAGAAGTATATTATTTAAGGAAATTAAATAGTTATAGATACATGAAATTTCTTAGAGGAAATATTAAACCTTATGAGACAGATTAGGAGATTTGAAATTAATCTTAGGATTAAGAACTTATCAGTAAATGTATTATTTGAGCTGAACTTATCCTTCACCAAAATCACATTATATTCAATTTTAATATCTTGAGACTTTAGGTAAACAATCTTAGTATAAATTTCATTAAGTTTCTAAGTAATTTACTCAATAAAAGTTAAGCCCTTGCCTTAAGCTAAAACTTTCTATACTGATAACTCATGTTGAAATTTAAATACTTTAGCAACACATTAATAAATACATTATTTAAGAATAATACTTAAAGGATATAGTTCAGTGATGAGAATATAAGTTATATATAGGAAAAGAACTTTTACTTTAGAGAGTAGTGTAAGTAAAATATCATTCCTATTGTAAATTGAGAGCTATTTATATCTAATCTTATTAGATCAAATAAGAGTGGTTAGTTTACTAAGCTCTATTATAGTAACTAAATTAAATAAAGAGTTACTTATATTGATATTAAAATACAAGCAAACTTTAGAATTATCAATAATATGATGTAGGAGGACCTTGTGATTTCAAAAAATGAGATAATAACCTGTAGAGTAATTTGGAGTTTGGCATAAATACTTAAGTATCAAAAATACTTAGAACTTCCTTAATTCAACAAATAAAAGATTAATTTATCATTATATAATTGAATCTAGACTATAAGAAGGATAATGTAACAATCTTAAGTTGTTATCCTGATTTAGTTCTCAGCTTAATCAGGCATTAGTCTTAATTCCATTGCATTAGAAATATTAAGTTAAGCCAAACCTAAAAATTTGAAGTCAATTGGACTCCTCTAAGTCAAGTTAGCATTTTGATCAATCAAGCTGCCCTAAATTAGACCTAAAATATTTTGATCTCAAAATTAGAATCTGATTGTATTTTTGTATTCCTCACCCCTAAATTTACTAGGGGTAAGAGTTTGGTAAAATTTGGAGATCATTTGAGCCATAATTCAATTTAAATTAAATTGGTCTAATTGCATTTTAGGGCTTCCAAAATTTTAATTTTGCAAATATATCCTTTAAACCATATAAACTATCGGGATCCGCTGTGCGGACCGCGAGCGATCCGCTGTGGATCCCGGGTCATGCAACAGCAGTACTTCCGCCGTATCCGCCATTCAATATTTGGATCCCACGGCTAGGATTTAATCCCGCAGGATCGCGGATTCGTCGTTGGATCCATCCTTTGAATCCCACAGCTCGGATCCAATCGGATTCAGTTGTTATGATCCGGAAGATCTGGGTCATAGCGCCTTCTCCCACGATCAATCAGACGGCATCCGAAGGTCCCGGCACTGTGGACCTTCATCCCAATAGTGCCCGTCCCCGACAAGGGAGATCTCCCACACACCAGCTGCTCTCCCTATCCCCCACTTGCGCTTCCAGCTCAGCAAGGTCGTTAGGACCTCCCGCTCGGTATAGAGCCTCGATCAGGCCTCGTGACCCGACCGAGCTCAATTTGGAAAATTGAGAGCTTGGCCATAGCCAGATCTCTCGGGCCTTCCCAGCCCGAGCCATTGCCTCTGGAAGCTTCCCTTCTCCATGCTAAGGCTATAAACAGCCTCAGCATTCAGCCCTTGAACCCTTTGCTGCTTAATTCAGTTTGAGTTCCTCTCTGTCTTCTTTTCGCCATTATCAGCCTGTCCGAGCTCCCTAGGCAAATCCAGAGCTTTACGAACCGCTGATAGAGGGTAACTCTTAGTATTTTGGACCCCTAAGAGTCTCTGCTGCCCGTGGATTGCCTTCTGTCTATCGTTCCAAGCTCTCCCGTAAACCCAGGTACCCCAGTTGCTGTGAAGAGACAATTAGGCTCGACACTTACCTTATTTTGATTCGTAATTGTTCACCGAGGGTAGTCAAACTCATCTTGATCGAATCCAAGGTTCGGGCTAATCCCAATCCATCGTATCGATCGATTGGGCTAGTCCCTTCTATATGGCAAGGGTCCAAGTAAGGACCCATCAATTTAGACTTTCCCAGGCCCAAAGGATGGAGGGCTTTGCTCCTCCTTCGCTTGGTGTTGGTGTATGGATTGAGAGGGGCCTGTGGGGTGGTCTGTGGAGGGAGAATTTCCCCTCCACAGAGGACCCAGTGGCTGGAAAAATCGTGAGTAGGGTATCTAGGCCAGGGGCAATCCCTGATGGGGAATTTAGTCCCTATTGGTGCGTCTTGGCATGGGGATGTTGCTCCAATAAGTTTGAGGTCGCAGCAAGGCTTAGTGACCGAGAATTTGGCCGATTAGGGTTACCCTAATCCGCCAAGTTTCGGGGAAGCCGAGACGAGGACGATGCCACTGTGCGGGTTAGGCCTACCCGTGACCAGCGCAATGCTATAGTGGCGGGTCCCCAAGCCGAGCCAACCCACGTGTTTTGATTTTGGGCATGCAGTTATTATTAATAATAATTAGATTTATTTTTTTTAAGGAAAATAATCCAATTATCTAAACTATAGGAAAATGTAATTGGAAAAATGCAAATTAAATTAATATGATAAATTTTGATTCACTGGTCCAAACTCTATGATATTGTATACCAAATTGATTAGAAAATAATGAGTCTGACTATAAGATAATAATGAGCTTTAAATGGTTGGATTTTATGGATTATCCTAATTATTGCATAACTTAATTAGAGTTGATTAGCATGTATACTTAGCCAAATTGCATGATTAAAATACTATTATATTTCTTATACCTTGTAGAATGCATATACTAGGTAATTTAATTTTCTGATCATTATATTTTTAATTATGCCTTAATCTTGTAAAACTATGATTAGTGAAAATTAGGGTTTATAGTCATTGGATCTAAATAAACCTAGTCTCTGATTAATAAACTGAATGTACGAAATACAAATACTAAGTTTTATAATGTTTCAATGGTTGGATTTGGGTCTAGGTGATAATCCATGTATCTTGATTTAGGGTTTGATTAGTACTAATTACCCTCTTATTTCTATAAATTTCTATTACAATGCTTTTATAACAATAGCATGAAGGTAAATAAACTCTCATATGTAACTTCAACCCTTAATTTTATGAAATGATAATTAAATCTCTTAATTTTAAGAAATTTTAAGATCTTAATCAAGGGGTTAGTACAGTATCTAAATCTTGGATTGTTATCAATAGTACACCCTTAATCTATTTGATTTACCATTGATTTATAAAGAAACAATTTATCTTAATTGGGTTAAATTAGGGGTCAAACCCTAATTAATTTGATTAAGATCCAAACTCTTAATCACTTAATCGATCCATTTGATTTTAAGATAACTGAACTCTCATAACTCTAATAACATACTTATTTTGCATTGATCCTTATTCATTGAAATTTAGAACATTCAAGATAACCATATAATCTATTTGATTAAAGCATCTGAACTTGAAACTTAAGATCATTAATTTTATCTTAATTAAAACTATTAGCACATAAACTAAATAAAAAATTTATAATGATTCTTTATAAGATTAGATCCTAATAAGATACCTAATTTTATCTCATAATGGTAGTATAGGACTTGGTTAGATGGGGTCATCCATTTGATCTAGCTAATCAAACTAAATAAATAATCTCATATGAAAGTATTTAGTATTTAGATATGTGAGGTCTTGATGATCCTATATTAGGTCATATATGTTAATAAAACTAGCCTTAATAATCTTTAAACTAATGAGGTAGGAAGATTTATTATGTTATCTTGAGGTAGAAGCTTAGATGATCATTCTTAACCTTAGAAGTTGATCTTAACACCTTGTGGTAGGAACCACCTAAAGCACTAGAATGGAACTTTTCCCTTATGGTAAAAATCTATATTAAGTGATCTTTTGATTACATCCTTGGAGCTTTGTATAGGACTCACCCATTTAGAGTAAGGATTGATAGTTTTGATAAATCTTTGTTGATTAAATAAATCATCTGAATACAGATTATTGGTTGGGTACAGTAGAGTGTGCCCATGATGCTGAATTATTTCAGTAATATTCATGTTTGGTTGATTCATCTTAATGTAGGATTATCTCTGTGTTCTAACCTGTGATTTTAGTCGAATATAGTCCTACTTAGGATAAATCATTTAATATTAAGAGTGTTTTCACTAGGGACTTAGACCACTAGTTTATTCAAATAAAAGTCACCATCAGGTGATGCCTCCATTTGAAGATCGCTTCCATAGGTGTGCTTCAAGAAAACTATGTGACTCAAGTTACCATTTTTAGAACACAAAGTGTGCTTGTGATTTGGGTATTTTAATGGCTTAGCTTGAGATACAAATTGCCATTGGGTGATGATTCCTATAAAAAATTGCTTCGTTAGATGTTGCTCAATCAAACTAATAGTTAAAAACCACCCTTCTTAGAAATATGCTAAATATGTGAATACAACTTTCTCATCTAATGATTGTTTTAAGTAAGAATCTCAACTTTAACTAATTATCAAAATTAGAATCTAGGAATCATAATCCTTTTAGCAGGGTTCTGCACAATGGAGACCTTAAATTTATTATCGAATTTCAAAGTATTTCTAGATTTCTAAATTTAACTCATATAGTTTAGAAGCATGAGCATGAGCATAAGCATGGTGTATGAGTATCAGTAATAATTTATAGGTTACGGAATGTTATATACATTGATCGGGGAATTTCAGGATGCATCGACATCACTGTAAGCTATATTCCAACTGGATGTATGTGTACATTGAACTGTACGACTCATAGCAATTCATTAATATTATAGTTGCATATCAGTGGCATACAGTATTGTGGCATATTTGGATGCATGATTTTAGTGGCATATAGCACAGTGTTGGGTGTGTTTACATCAATTTCAGATCAATCGTGGTTTTTCGTTATTTTCAGCATTCACTTTACAGTTCAATGTTACCTTACTCAGTCTTACATAGTTTCAGTTATTCAGTTACATTTATAATTTTTCTGCAGTTTTATTTACTTTACTGTTTCATTATACCAATTTTAGAACTATTTAGTTTAGCTCAATGTGTTAGACTTCTTGTCTAATACGGGGTACTTTTGGGATTCGGTAATTTGCTAGATCCTGATCAGTTTGTTGAGCTAGGACAGAAGGCCTTGCATGAGATCTAGGAGAAGTTCGTGGAGCCTTAGTGGACCCTCCTTCAATCTTGTCACTTTTCTACTTTTACTTTTTGTACTTTAGTTAAAATTTATCTCTGTATTATTTAGTAATTAATTTGCAAAAATTCTGGATGCATTTTACTTTTCTTTTCTACGATAAATGCTTACTACTATTCTGTGATGAATATATTATAGATATTTTGCTTTAGCTTCTGCACTTTATTAATCTATTACTATACTTAGTATTTTGATGTGATCAGCATACTAGAAATGTTAATATTTGAGGACATATATTGGATTCCTTACTTGTCTTTATAATCTAATGTACATACTAGTCTAATACTTAGCATAAGTATCTTACTCTTATCTTAAGTATTGACTCTCGACTCTCCTCTTAGGTTGAGTCGGTAGCCTTTAGTGTGGCTTAGTTCTATCCTATTCGAGAAGATGGGTTATGCCTTCTCGAGTAGCGCGCTGCTCCTCCGCTGAATTTATTTTATTTTGCATGCGGCGACGAGGCAGGGCACTACAGATAATCTCTTAACTTAGAACTAGTATTGTTCAACAACCCATCCTAATCAAGTTCTTTACTTATAATGAATTGCTAAATAAATAATTTTATAAATTTAATTAGAAATAGCTTATTATGTATCTTTAGTTATATATTAAATAAGAATTTTAAAACTAAAAATACATAACTCCTTAAGATCTTTATTTATCAGAATTTAGTGAACTTTAGATGAACCTAGTACAATGAGTGAATTATAAATATTAAAAGTAAGACTATGCTTAATATGAATATTTAAGGATTCATTTTTTAACATGATAGCATCCAAATATTTGAGAACATCAATAACTTATGATTAAGGCCTTCATTAAATAATATGAATTTTATCTCACATTTAAATAATTATGACAATAAATTAACTTATCATTGTAAAAGTGCTTAATTAACTTACTATTTTCAAAACTAACTTTTTATACTATTAAAATTGAGGAGTTTCATCAGTCCTAATCATTAGAATATATAATTAAAAAATGGATATCACATGATTTATAATAAAATTGATAAATTCTTGAAACACTGCAACACATTCAAATCAAATCCTTGAAATAATACATTAAAATTTTATGTATATATGAACATCTAAAATATGCTTCAGAGGGATTCTTACTTGGTGGATTATAGTACATCTGTCATTAAGCCTGGGCAAGCTATTAGAGTATTAAGAGACCACATAATTCTTATAAGGGAGAATGTGTGTGTTTGTAGTTGACCTACTTACTTATAGTTAATTAGACGTATTCAACTTCTCACATGTTCTGCTCTCACAAAATCAAATATAAGATAAATAAATCATAATTGAATTCTCATAATCTTATTGATTATAAATGATTATTAGTCTTATGACTATGTTTATTTAGTCTTTTAGACTAAAATTGTTTTATTTATTGTTTTACAGCAATTTAATATTCCAACTTTACTCATAGTTTCATGTAATGTAATTTTTCTTCAATGCAAACTACTTAATTATCTACACTATCTTTTTACTTAAAATTTAACTCCATTGGACAAATTCATATTTCTCTTATTTACTTAAATGCTTATTATGCAAAATGTCTTGCTAACCTATTTGATGTAGGAATGAATAAATTATTTGAGCTATGCAAGCCTTTCTTACCTTATAGCTTTAGTAGCTGCTTACTTGCTTATTCATTACATGCCAATACCTCTGCTTATAATTAATTGTTAATGGCTAACATGATATTCTCTAAATTAAACAATGTATTTAATTACACTTAAAATATACTTAAACTATTTAAAGTTTAATCATTTTTCCTTTTGTTGATTGTGCTCTACCATATTATAAACCAAATACAGTAGATCAAGAGTTTGGAGCAGACTTGGTGCCCAACGGATAACCTAAGACTTGATTTAATTATCTTTTATACTCTATCTCTAGATCCTAAGCGATTATTATTCCTCTAACTTGCCTTGTGCTATAGATGATATTTTAATACTATCCTCAAAAGCAATGAAAATAAGGGTTACTCTTCTGTCCACTTTGCCTCAACCTTTGATTTAACATGGCGACTCTTGGATGTGGTTTGGATGACTTTTAATATTCTGGCAACCTATTTACTTGGAATGAGGGGAGAAAACTTGGTCACCTCGTCCGTTTTCATATAAATAATATTATGTGCAACACTTAATCCAATTTCATCAACTCCTCTCTAACTCAACCATTTCTGACCATAAGCCTATTACTCTATCTTCCTGGAATGCTCTACTAAAATTTGTAAATCTCTTAGATTCTAACTTTTTTGGTTACAAAAGAAAGATTATTATAATATTGTGAATTTTAGCTGGAATAAACCTTGTGGTTGCTATGGTCTTAGCAGATTAGTTAAGATTTTTAAAAGACTTAGGAAAGCTTTAGGTTTTGAATAAAACCTCTGTTTGGAACATTTTCACTAATCTCTTACTAAGAAAGTTTGGTCTTCTCCGTGGAAACTATCGTTGACACAAATCCTACTGATGCTATTAGGATTGTAGTCTCCAAAGCTAAGGCTGATCTTATCTCAAACTATAATGATTTAGAGTCCTTTTGGAAACAAAAATGTAGCATTAACTAGAAAACAAAAGGGGAACAAAACATCATATTTTATCATAACTAGGTCAAGAAATGAAGACATATTGATAATATTAATGAAATCACCTACCCTAATGGAAGAAAAAGCTCTAATCCTTCTGAGATGCAAAATTTTGTGGTTGATTTCTTCAAAGAAACTTTTAAATTTGATCCTCTTGGCCAGCCTTCCTTATCTCTTGATGTCCTTAATTTGCAAATCTATCTTGCTGACAATGGGAATTTGAACCTCATGCCTAAAACTGAGGAAATTTGAGAGATTGTTAAAGATCTTAAATCAAACGCTTTCCCTGACTCTGATGGCTTTCTCAGGGAGTTCTTTTGCAAATTATGGAGTGTCATTAAAGATGATGTTTGTAATGGTATTAAAGAATTCTTTTGTGATGTTCCCTTTCATAAATTCTTCAGCCACATTATGATCTCTCTAATCTCCAAAATTGATAAAGCTTCTTGGTGAATTTATTTCATGCCAATTAGCCTTTGCACTACCTTAAACAAAATTATATCCAAAAATATTAATAAAAGGCTCCAAACCCATCTCCCCTACCTTATTGATCCAAATCTAAATTTATCCCAAGAAGAAAAATTCAAGACAATATTCTTGCTACCCAAGAGCTCTTTCATTACTTGAAAAATAAATGATGGGGTCATAACCTCATCCTCAAATTAGACCTTGAAAAGACCTTTGACAAAATCATTTGGATTTATATCCTTAACATGTTCAGATCTTATGGTTTTAATGACAGCTTCATTCCTAAAATCAAAAATCTCACCCAACATAACTGGTTCTCCATCATCTTTAATGGAACTCCTACGGGTTTCTTTCCCTTTAAAAGAGGGCTTAGGCAAGGTGACCCTCTTTCTCCCATTTAGTTTATTTTAGCCTTGAACTATTGGTCCCACAACATTAATATTTTGTTTCAAAATAATCCTCACCTTCAATACAATGTGGGTGAAAAATCTATGGTCTCTCATCTCACCTATGCGAATGACCTTATCATCTTCACTAATAGTAATAGAAACTCAATGAAAAAATTTACAGCCTTATTATCCACACTTAAAATTGATTCGGGGCTGAATATCAATCGTTCCAAATCCAATTTTTAGTTGGTGATAAAAGTCTCGCCCGAATCTGAACCAATATCACTAATGCTTTCAACTTCAAAAAAAGTGAATTCCCCTTCACTTACTTTAGTATCTGTGGTGGCCCTACCCCACCATGATCCTATTAACTCATAAGTTAACATGATTACGGTGGAGAAGTTACCAAATGGCAAGATTCTTATTTATAATTAGATTAGGTATGCATCCTAATCCATTATAATCAAAGACTTTGCCATTTCAAGCATAAATCACTAAATGAAATATTCATGAAAATAGAGTGCAGAAGCAAAATAGTAAACATCCATTCATTATAATACGAGAATTTAGACATTCAACTCAGAATAAGTAAAGCAACATAAAGTAAAGTTTTATCCTTGTATTATTACAGCATATTTAAATAGTTTAGCAGAAAAGGAAATATAAAAACACTCAGCCTCTCAAGCAGAATAGAAAAAGATCAATTAAACTAAGAGTCTTTGATAGCACAATCCTCCCCCAAAGGCAGATCCTAGGATGACTCTACAACTTCAAATATCTCTGAATCTATTATTATCGGTTTCATAATGATATATGGCCCCAGCCAAATAAAAGAAAATCTTAGTTAGACATAATGTCTAAGTATATTTTAGGCTGATATATTATTATGTTAATTTAGATATCACCATAAAATTAACAACTAAGCAATAATATAAAGGAGAAAAAAAGCATATGAAAGGAACAGAAAGCTATAAATAATAGGCTTATAACTTAAATAAGAGAAGGTAAGCACATACCTCTAAAACTCTGCTGCAATAAGGTTAGTTATGAAAAGATAGCAAACTGATTAGTGTAAAGAAACTCATCCTAATTATGTTATGATTAAAGTAATGCTAATTCATATAACCCAATTAAATTATAAAATACAATTAAAATAATTCAAATTACATCTAGTATCTTATATAAAGTGAGTATGGCTAATATTCTAGATATGTATAAAGAGAGTAAAACTAGCATGCTAAGTTAAGTAATACTAACATCCTAAACATGAACATAAAGTAAAATTAACATCCTATATATGATCAAATATACATGTCTAACATCCTATAATAAATAAGATTATCATTCTAACACATATGTAAATACACAAGCTAAGAAGATGACATAAATAGGCTGAAAAACTTATAAAGTAACAATTAAGGAAATGCCAAAATATATTAAAATAATATGAAATAATAAGTACAAGACTGAAAATTTACTATGGCCATCAAGCCACATAAACTGAAAACATGTAAAAGAGCTACTATGCCTGCTGAGGTAAGGCAGAATACTAAGTAGAAGTGCACCTAAGCCAGTACTGCTATATCAAAATCCTAACTAATGAAGTTATGTGGGCGAAGGATCTATTACGCACCATCCTAGATCAGCCAAGATGGAATAGATCACCAACCTAGTTGTATCACCAGTGACAGTCCCTGGATCGATGTGGGCGAAGAATCTATTATGCACCATCCTAGATCAGCCAAGATGGAATAGATCACTGACCTGGTTGTATGACCACTTATAGTCCCAAATCGAATGAGCTGAAGAGGCATATAACTTAGACTATACTCTATTGAACCAAAATCAGTAAAGCCAAAAACATTAATAAAATACACATGCTATCTATGCAAATCAAACTTAACATGAGATACTCATCAAGTATCCTATGTTCAACACATATGTCCAAAGTAGAAGGCTCAAAGCAAGGTGTGCAAAGCATCATAATTCAAAAGAGCAAAATACTCTACTAAGACACAAGTGATATCCATTGTTATCTAATTATTCATTCTATCTATTCTAACTTACACAAGATCAGAATCATGAATTCTTATGTAATAAGTAACTTCGATTCACGATCTTATAAGTTGAAAGCAATTATAACTGGCCAGGTTCTAATATGATTTAATCAGTATAGATAATCAATTGACCTATTTTAATATATTAAATAACCCAAACCCATCCTGAATAAGC
This sequence comes from Gastrodia elata, assembly GCA_016760335.1. Taxonomy (NCBI): domain Eukaryota; kingdom Viridiplantae; phylum Streptophyta; class Magnoliopsida; order Asparagales; family Orchidaceae; genus Gastrodia; species Gastrodia elata. The sequence goes on along the minus strand of CM028674.1, from coordinate 23,778,781 downwards.
CAAATGAAGATGGATGGATTAAGAATTAAACACCAAATATTAGAGTTTAATTGCTTAATCTAAAGGTGATCCTAAAGGATTAAAGCTTACAACCCAATCTCACAAATTAAGGTTAAGGAAAATCCTATTGAGTCAAGTTAAACTTAAGAGGATGGATCTCTATTATTAAATCTAAGGTTAAAAGATTAAATACGCATTAATAAACTATGAAAATTTATAAACTACCAAAACTAAGGCTTCACCTATGGAGTACCCCAATTTATTCAATAAATGAACTCTAACATAAGATATATTCCTAATTTCTAAGGGAAAAGCTCTTAAACACTAAGATTAACACTCAAATACAAATTCTAACTAATGTTATTGGGACGGTTGAGAGTAGATTAGAAACCTCAAAGAAAGGCATGATGTGAGATGAATCTCACATTATAAGACTTAGAATTTTCTTAAGATATGAACTTAGGGTTTTTCATGAAATTTTAATTAAAGGCTTAAATCATTCAAATTAACTTTGAAATCACTTTATTTACTAATTTTAGTGATTAGATTATGAATCTAAGGCTTAAGAATAATTAAACCTAATTTTATGCAAAATGATTATTTTGCCCCTACTTAAGAGTCTAAAAGCTATATTTTAATTTAGAGCTCCAAATTGGAGATTATTAATAGCAAATGATTACTTGTTGTTTAACATAATGATAGATAGTAAGAACACTCAATTTAGACTTTATTTGGTCAGGTTATTACCTTATTAGGGTTAAGAGTGATTAGTGAGTGATTAGTAAAATTAATCATAGAATCACTGAACCAATCATACTATGAGATTCTAATATACTCTAGAAATAACCCTAGATTATTACCTTATAAATGCATAGATAACCTAACCCATTTATTTTCTATCACCATTGCTTATAGAACCTCAACTAAGCTTATCTAGAAAATTGGAAGTTCATTGGACTTCTCTAAGTCTAAAATTGCAATTTGATCAGTTTAGATGCCTTAGTCTAGAATATTTTGATCTCAGAATTAAATTCTGATTGGATTTTTGAATTCCTCACCCCTAAATTAGCTAAGAGTGAAAATTTGGTGCAGTTCGGAGATTATTTGGACCATAATTCAATTTAAATTAAAATGGTCCAATTGCATATAAGGGTTCCAAATAATTTGATTTTTGCAAATATACCCAAATACCTAATTTAACAGCCGGGATCCGCTGTGTGGACCGCGGGTGATCCGCTGCGGAGCCTGGGGCATGCGACAGCGGGATCCCGCGCATCTGACCGTTCCGCCTTTTTAATCAACGGTCGAGATTTAATCCCACGAAACCGTAGATCAACCGTAGTATCTCCCCGACCGATCCAACGGCCCGGATCGCCTCCGCGATCGGCCGTTAGGATCCAGGAGATCCGAGCTGATCCGCCATCTGATCGATAGATCAGACGGCATCCAAGGGTCTGGCACTGTGGATCTTCGTCTCCGCCAGATTCCCTCGCCCGACAGGAAAATTTCTCGTACCGCCAGCTACCAGCCCTGTCTCCCACTCGCGCCTCCAGCTCAGCAAGCCATTGCTAAGCTTTCCCTAATGGCTAAGGGACCCCAATTGGGCCTCGAGACCCGGCCGAGCTCAAAATAGAATTTCGAGAGCTCAGCCATGGCCCGACCTCTCGGGCCCTCTCCAGCCCAAGCCAATCCTCCATAATCTTCTCTGAGCTCGTCTGTGGCTATAAATAGCCTCAGCAACCCTTCCTCTACCCTTTTGCTAATCAATTGACCCCGAATTCCCTCAGTCTTCATTTCGCCATTGCCACCTGTCCGAGCTTGCGTAGGTGATTCGGGAGCCTCTGAACCGCTGATAGTATGCTCTCCTGATGTTCAGGATCCTTTGCAGCGTTTGGAATCGTAGCTAGAGCCAATCGAGCCTTCAGTCGAGCATCCCGAACCAATCCGTCAAAACTAGGTATCCCCCTTTTTGGATTCAAGCTAATGAGGCTCAAACCTTGCTCCTTTTGATGCATCTGAGTCTGTATTGTCGTCTCGAACCCAAAGGTATCGAGATTAAGAACTAGGCTAGCTCCGATCGATCAAATAGATAGATCGGATTAAACCGCTTAAGGAATGCCTCGGTTGAGTAAGGACCCCGGTGATCCAGACCACCCCAGACCCTCAGACCAGCGGGCTTCGATCCGCCTCACCTCCCTGATGGTGTAAGGATCGAGCCCGGGGTCTGGCATGGCCTCTGTGGGGAGAATTATCTCCCCACATTAGTTTCAATGGAGGAGTCTTCGGGTGAGTAAGGTATGGCTGATCCAGACCTTCTCACAAGGGGCTTTGAGTCCCAATCGACGCGTCTGACCATGGTGATCGAGTAGTGATCGAATGCTGGCCGAGCCGTGGCCTGGATGCGCCGGAATTTGGCGATTAGGGTTTCCCTACTAGGCTCTATCCGTCGGGATGAATGAGCGGGGACGACGGCACTGTGCGGACCGGGCCGACCCACGACCCGCGCGGTGCGACAATGCCGGGTCTCCCGGGCCCCGGTCGTCCCGTGCGGTTTGGTTAGCGGGCGGAGCCGTTTAATTAAAATAGAATTATCGGAATTATTTTCCTTAAGAAAAATAATTCCAATAATCAAATCATAGGATTTTGATTAAATAAAAATACATAATGTATTATTTGAATAACTTTTAATCCACTGGTCTAAACCCTATAATATCATGTATGAAGATGATCAGAAAAATCTCAGGAACCTAAATATAAAATAAAATTATACATCTGATAGTTAGATCTTTAATTATTGCCTAATTACAGTGGATCATGATTAGGGTAAATTAGTAAATTTACTTATTCAAATTGCATGTTTATGGTGCCATTAATTTACTTATGATCCTTATAATGCATGTGCTAAGTAGAAAATTTTTTTGAGTTCTATAATTCTAGTTATTTCTTAATCTTGTTAAATTATGATTTGTAAATTTTAAGGTTTATGCTCATTGGATCTTAGCAAACTTAGGCTCTGATTACTTGTATGATTAATTAGAACTTGCATGCTAAATATCATGTAATTTAAATGATTGGATTTATTCTTATGTGCTAATCCTTTTTGATTGGGATTAAGGTTTGATTAGCACTAAGTACCCTCTGTTTTATAATCTTTGATTGTTAATCTGACTTATAACAGTAAGTTAAGTGTAGTGAATTCATTTAGATAAGCCTATTGAGTATACTTGAATAAATCCAAAGATTTAGAATCTTAAATATCTTAATTAACTTAAGAAATCTTAAGATTTGGATCAAGCTTTTAAGACTTGAACTAGGTCTGAGATTGCCACCAATAATACATAATTAATCCACTGATTTGATATTGATCTTTAAATACATAACTTGATTTTACTTAAGGCATGAGAAGGGATCAAACCTTAATCTACTTAAGGAAAATCCAAATCCTTAAGAAACTTAACTTAATTGATTTGAATTCATGATTTTGAATTGAACATTCTCCAATAATGCATTTGATTTATTATTGATTCTAAATATTGAATTAGACAAATTAAGGTTAATAATAATCCTGGGTGATTCCACCATCTGGATCAAACCTTAAGATCCCTAATTTTCTCATAAGTAAGAGGACTAGTATAAGAAGATTAATAAAATCATATTGATTAATCAAGTGATCTAAGTCTTAAGAATATTCCTGATTTAGATCCCATAATCTTAGTTGGAGTGTGATCATATGACTTAATCACCTGATCTAATCATCTTAAACCTAATTATGAAACAGAACCTAAGAGATTAATATCAAAATTTAGAAGGGAGATCTTGAGAATCTCTTCATAAGATCATCTTGCATTATTTAAAAGACCTAAATTTATATATCCTGAGGTAGGAAGCCTTGTATGACTCTTGAGGTAGAAGTATAGAAGATCTCATCACTTTAGAGACTGATCTATCCTCCTTGTGGTAGTAATCCATTAAGGCATTAGAAAAGATACTTCTCCTTGTGGTAGAATCCATATTAAGTGATCCTTAATCACAATTGCTTGGTGAAACCTTGTATAGGACTTACCTATTAGTTTAGGACTTGTAGTTTTGATAAATCCTTGTTCTATTAAATAGACTTGATTGAACCTTGATTATTGGGTAGTGCAGTATGGTATACCCACATTACTGGTCCCCAGTAATATTCGGGATTGGTTGAGTCACTCTAAGTGAGATTTATCTTTGTTGCTATTCTGCAGGCTTAGGCGGATATAACCTCGCTTAGAGTAAATCAATCGATCCTAAGAGTGTATTAAATGGGTACCCATTCCTTAGTTTAATTGAAAGACAAGTTACTATCGGGCAATGCCTCCTAATGAAGATCGCTTCAATAGGTATGGCTCAAACAAACTAAGTAATAGGATCCACCTTCCATAAGACACTAAGTATAATTATGAGTTTAGTGACTTAATACTTAGCTTGAGATACAAAATCATCATCAGATGGTGCCTCCTAATGAAAATCGCTTTGTTAAGGTGGCTTAATCAAACTAAGTGATAAGAACCCTATTCTTGCAATATATTTAATATATGTATACAATCACCCCGTCCGGTGATCTTCAAGTAAATAAGCAACTTTAACCAACCCTCGCTTTAGAGATTTGGAGTAAGAATCCTCTTAGCAGGATTCTTCACAGTGGAGACTTAGGATTCATTACAGTTTCTTACTAAATTCTTCATGGATTTCAGGGGGTTTTCATTTATTCAATATAATGGCATAAGCATAAGCATAAACATGAGTTGAACTCATTCCTTCTGTTGTGACACATGGTTATCGGTGATACAGTATGAGATACGGAATGTTATATACACAGACTGGGGAATTTCAGGGTGCATCTACGTCACCATACTGACTTCCTAACTGTTGTGCTTACATTGGACCGTATGACTCATAAACCTTCAGTGATAGTTCTGTGATATACCGTGGTATGACATATTTGTGAGTCTTGTTTCAGTAGCATATAGTGCAGCTTATAGCATCCTTCCAGCATAATATTTATTTTATGTTCAATTCTATTTGGTGATAGCTTCACATTTCGTAACCCTTTTACTATCCTGTTTACTCAATACTTACAGCTTTCCTCACTTACATGTTTTTTCTTCAGCTCTGTTACAGCTTTATTTTACTAGTATATTGTTATGTTTAGTTTAGCTTTGCATAGCTAATTTCGATGTGTTAGACTTCTTGTCTAACACGGGGTACTTTTGGGATCCGGCAATTTGCTAGATCCTGAGCAATTTTTGGAGACAGGCCAGGATGACGTACCAGAGACTCAAGAGGAGCATTTGGAGATGTAGTGGATCGAGCATCCACTTTTACTTATTAGTCATTTTCAGCATTTTAGTTAGACTCTTTATATTTCTGCATTTAAATGGTTTATAATAAAACTCTGGATGTATTTTTACTTTTCTTTTTTGAGATGGATATTTACTATTGCTTGAGATGAATGTATTCTGGATGTTTTGCTTTTAGCTTTCGCACTCTGTTATACTGTTATACTTAGTATTGTGATGCAACCACATACTAGAAATGCTGATATATTTTATAACGTACATGAGTTCTTCCCCACTTCCTTGAACCTTGTGTACGTACTAGTTTAATACCTAAGATACATATTTCATTCTTATCTTAGATATTGGCTCTCGAACCTACTCTTAGGATTCGAGTCAGCAGCCTTCAGTATGGCCACGTCTCTCTAGCTTATTCGGGATGATGGGTTTTGCTTATATGGCCCATCGTTCCCAAGTAGCGCACCGTTCCACCGCCAAAATATATTTTACACTTGTCCTTTTGCGCACGGCGACGGGACGGGGCGTTACAGATAGTAAGAACACTCAATTTGGACTTCATTTGGTCAGGTTATGACCTTATTATGGTTAAGAGTGATTAGTGAGTGATTAGTAAAATTAATCATAAAATCACTGAATCAATTATACTATGAGATTTTAATATACTCTAGAAACTACCAAAAACTTGAATAACTCAATTTGAATCCTTAATTATGCTAATATTCACTAATCAAGTTTTGAGGTAATTAAGGTTGATTAAAGAATCTAACCATCAAATCATAATTATTTTTATAGTTTACTACTTATTAGGCCTTCCTAATCAAAATGGTATATTGGAAGACCTATTTTGGAGATCAATTGACTAAATTATAGTCAATTGAAGTCCTAGGGTTTAGGAGTGTAATTAGGATAGGGTCCTAAAAGTGATTATGCTAAATATACCTCAAATAGAGAAATTAAGATTACTAAAACATTCTTAAGAGTCTCCTAATTAAAATGAGACTCATATTAACTATGTTTGGGTGAGTGTGCGTAAAGATATGGCTAATTGAAGTTTTGTGGCATTTAGGGTAAATTATGGGGATCCTAAATGTCATTATATGAAATACATATCCAATTAGAAAATTGATAGTGCCATAAGAATCCTCTCATTTTTCTGAGTAAAATGAGATATGTATTTAATATATTTGGATTTATAATTTGCAAGATATAAGGGTTTAAAGTTTCTGTAATTAAGATAAATTAAATTTAAATCTAACAATTTAATTCATATTTAATTATATTTGAATTAATTATCTGCCGTGAATGTGGGACCCACACGACCAGATGGCGCCGACAGCGAAAAGACAAGCAGGACACGCGTCGAAGCGCAGCTGGACAAGGGCGACGGTGGGACCCACACAAAGTCAGTGAAGCTGACCGCGGGGTCCACCTCTGCAGCCGCTGATGAAGAAGCCACGTTGAGTGTTGCGATGCTGGCACACGTGTTGGCGGACCCCACCACATCAGACGCGCTGATGCAATGCCGCCATGACAGCACCTGCAACGGGTGGGTCGGGCCCAGGTCAACTCGGCCCTACCTAAAAAGAACTTCCTCCTCCTGCAAGCCAAAGGATTAGGGTATCAGAAATAAGGCTCATTCTGACGGAGCCAGCACCCAACCCGCACGACGATCGAAAGCTCCCGATGAAACCTTTCAAATGATACCCTGAACACCGCCGAAGGTGGCCGGAATCCCACACAATCGTTAACCCTAACAACTACGTAGGGAACAAAATAGGCTCTAACGATTTGTACTGTGGACACAAACTTGATTCATACCGATCAAACTCATTTGAGTTCGATCAAAACCATTAATTCGACAATCGAGCATACAAACTTAAGAAACAAAACTATATTTGCAATAATTGATGAAGATCGAGGGTACATGTGTGTACCTCAAATGAACGGTCGCAGAAGATTAGGGTTCGATACTTCTTCTAGTTCGTCACAGACAAGCTCGAATGGATTCCGATGGAGAATGAGGTGAGTGATAGGTTTAGATGGCTTCTAGAGGAGTTCTAAAAGCGATGAGGGACTCCACCTGTCGATCGTGTGCCTCATGCAGCTCCTCGTGACACATGGGAGTGTGAGGAGGAAGGAGATGTGATCACCGTTCGATCTGTGATTGAACAGTCGAGATGCACCATCCAATTTGTACGCTAAACATGAAGACGACATGATGAAAGGTAAACTGCGTCGTTAATTGCATTTAAATATATTATTAATAAATTAATTAAATCTAATTTTATAAATTAAGTTTGATTAATTAAATGTATTCTTGAAATTTCCATTAAATCACCCCTATCTAATTGAGAGGTGAGGAATGCAACGACAAAGTCGGATTAACGAGTACTTAACTATTCAAATTTTTGGGTATTTAATATTATTAAAATATTAAATACCAATTGCATCTCAAATATCACCCCAAGCTAATTTGGGGGTGATGAACGCAATGGTGAAGTCGGATTTCCTATTTGAGGTCAATTAAATAGGTCAAATTTTAGAGTTTTTAAGAATTCTCAAAAAATAGAATTTGATTTATTTAATCCCCGATTTAGACTAGATCTTAGTAGTAAGTTTCTAATGACTTAGTTATTGCACTTGAATTATAATTAGGACTTGGTTTAGTTCTAATTGACCTAAATAACAACCTAGATTGTTACAATAATCCAATCTTCATTGGGCATAACAAGAATGACATTTATAAAGGTCTTATTTATGCTATCTTTAAAAGACTTCAAAGCTGGGAAAACAAATACCTGTCTCAAGGTGGTAAGCTTATTCTAATTAAGTATGTTTTTAACATTATCCCTCTCAATTAGCTTGAAGTGTGTTCCCCTACTAAACTTATCTCAAAAAGCTTACCACCATTTTAACAAATTTTTGTGGGTTCGCTCTAAAGGTAACAAAATTAGTTTGTGCTCTTAGGATCAAATCCCGCTCCCCTTTAAAGAGGGTGGTTTTGGGATCAAAAATCTTTCCTCCAACCACATGTTTTTTCTCTAAAGCCTTAGTGGAAGTTCATAAGCTCCCCTTATATCTGAGCTAGCATCCCCCTTGCCAAATACTGTGCTAATACACATCTTGTTGTGGTTAAGTCTAAAAATTTTGACTCTCCAACTTGGAGAAGAATGTTGTCTCTTAGAGACACTATTGAAGATTCTTTATTTTGGGAAAAATTGGACCCCACTATCTCCTTTTAGTATGATTGTTGGAACACGGATAGGGCTTTGTTTCATACCCACCATCATATCACATACCCAAAGCTCTCCCTTGCCAACTGTTATTACCAAATAAATGAATGGAATACTTTCCTTCTGTCTGAGTGTCTTTCTTTTGAAGAAATTGATGTTGTTAATTCCTTTTTGCCAAACTTTGGGATACTAAAGTTGTCAATTCTGCCTTTTGCAAGAATAATGTTATTATCCTTTATTACCTCTATGATTATTGTAGAACTCAAGCTCTTCCCTTATTCCTTGATTGGATTTGGCATAATTGTATCCCTAACTTAATTAACTTCTTTTTGTGGAAACTCTATAATAACTATATCAGTGTTAATATTATTATGCAAGGCATGGATTTTAATGTTACCTCCAAATATCGCTGCTGCAATGCTATTAAAACTACTCAACATGTTTTTCTTGACAGTCATGTTAGCAAAACTCATTGGACTTCAACAAGGTTAAATTTTTCTCCTCCTCCTACGAATATCAAAAGTATCTTCCATCATTGGCCTTCCTGTAAAATCACCAAAATCTCCATTGGTAACTTTTTATGATGCTTTCACTCTTTGGCATATTTGAACTGCTAGAAATAAAGTAAAATATCAAAATGCAATTATCAATATAACTACCATTACCGCTAGGATTAATGATAATGTTACAAATTGTCTAACTGCTTTCAATAGTCAAACATTTAGCTGGAAAAATCTTAATGAGCTTGCTATCAGAAATCATCTGAACTTGTAACCCCTCTTTGGTTTTTGGAAAGGTTAAGCATTTTTCTAGTATTTTTCCCTCTTAAATTTCTTAGCCTTTCCTTTAAAAATTGTAATATTAATTTGGTTCTCTACGGGACTCATGATATTAGTTATCCTAATGGTTGGAATAATAATCTTGGCTGTCTTAAGGATTGGAATTTAAGTTGTGCTGATGTGTATTTAAATATTTCTGTGCTCAATGTTTTGGGACTGGTCTTGGCTACTGAGAAAACTTTATTTTCCACTCGAACTACTGCCTGCTTTCCTAGAACTGCCTCTTGGGGCCAGTCTCTAATTCGCCCTAAAGATAACTATCACCTATTAAGTGACTAGCCTTGGCTGAACTTGCTGCCTTGGGGAGGCCTCTGGCTGCCCACAGATGGCACTTTGGTCTTGACCAATTCCTCTAACAGATTATGGTTTCTCTCCGGGGATGTCATTGGGGCTACCTTCGAGCGTTCCCAATGGCAGTTGCTGTCTACCCTTATCCGCTGGTTGTGATTAATCTCTTTATTTTTGCTTTGCTGGTTTTCTGGGGTCATTGTTATGTATGGTCGAGATGTATTGACCTCAATATTTGGATAGAATATTAATTTGATATTAGGATGTTACCTTAGCACCTAATACTCAATTATAAGAAAACTAATCAAATATAGATGCTAACTGGCCAAGTCTCTTTATGAGCCAATGTTAAGTTAAAGTAAATTTACATTGAAAGCAATAGAAGGTGCATTTAAACATTACAAGTATAAACACTACAAGCAAGTAATATAATCCACTAATTCTACCCAAACAATTACAAAATAAGTAACTACAATACAGATATATAAGGATAGGTAAAAATAACTCAAGCAGTTTATAGTTTAATAATTATAAATCCATTTAAATGAAAAGAAAAGAGATAATACAACCATTTTCTTTATTAAACCAAAAGTGCAAGAAAATTTTAATAATAAGCAAAAGTCTTTCATTTTAAATTTTCTTTAAGCACTAGGATCTGCATTACCTGTATCAAAGAGCTCTTGATCTATTATATTTTGGTATTTAAAAATGATATGGCAAAGCCAATAAAAGAAAAAGTGAGGTTAGACTAAACAGTCTAAGCATATTTTAAGATTGGCTATATTTTAAGTTAATAGGATATCACTAGCATAATTTACAATTTAAACTAAACAGTGGAGCTATAAAAACTATCAAGTATGAAAAAAGAAAGTGAGTATAACTGTAAAGAAGACAGTATGAAATAAGCTGAGTAAGGATACTCACTTATATATAAGTCATAATATGCATCCAAAAAATGGTAAGGAAAAAAGCATCCTAAAGGCTTAAAACTATTATGTGCATTTAAAGTAAATGAATAAAAGTAATACATGTTCAATAAAAAATTATGCTAAGTAAGCAGTTGAAATATAATGAAGAATTAAATGAAATTTAGAAATGTACACTGTATTATAACTGAACTGTAAGTAAGCAAAACACAATGTTGAAAATAGAGAATGTAAAGCATAGAAAGTAAGGAAGTATCTTAGACTCTTGGTCTAAGATAAACATAGCCTAAGACTATAAAATATAATCATAACTAAATAGTTATGAAGAGTTCATACAATTAATAAGATTGTATAAGAACTCTTATATTAATAGTTGAAGTTACATTTAGAATATGTCTCATTCTGTGGGAGCACTCAACAGAATGGGATGATGAGTTAAGCACATCTACCTAACTAGATACAGTGGAGGGTCTAACATTCACATTTACTCTCTCTAAAATGTGAAGTCCTATTATAAGAGTTATCTCTCTTGTTCAAATTACCATAAGGCATTCCCCTTAAAGGTTTATGAAGCCTTTTATTTATACACAATGATCTTGTATGAATGCTTAAGAAAAGGCTCAAAGCTAAGCAAGTATTCAATAAATTTCAATAATTATAAATTATGTGATATCCTTTTATTATCTAAATTTTAATGATCTACTTAATGATTAGAGCTAATTGAGCTCCTAATTGACTTATAGATATTGATCTTTAAGTGAATTATTATTAATAGTAGAAGGAAGAGAAGTTTAGAAAATAGTATTTTCAAGTAAATGAAGTTCATCCTATACTAGTCCTAAGCTAATCAAATCAAATAGATTATTGATTAAAGTTTAAGGAAACTAGTAAGGAAGAGTAAGATTAATAGTTTACTATGCTTGTGAGAGTATAAGCTAAAAGGAAAATCTATTAGCTTAATCTAGTTAGCTTACAAACTAGAAAACATCAACTCAATTCAATCATGAAGTTATCTAAGATTAATTGATGTTGAGAATTTGAAAATAAAGAAAAAAATAGATTATATCTTAGAAGTAATAATTCATTTGTAATTGTTGAAAATTAGAAATCTATAGCTTATTTAAATAATGAAAGAGAGCTATTGTTCTCCAGTTTAACTAATTGAGAACTTATTTGGAAGGTTAAAGACTATGAAAATATGTGTTAATCATCTAAGTGATTGTTTGAGCACTAGTTTTATCATTAGTTCTTTCAAAGAACTTTAACTTAGCAATTGAAAGTATCAAGCTCATTAGAATATAAAAGAAATTAAAAGATTCTTAATTAATTCTAACATACAACTATAGGAGAAGTAATAATGTAGAACATAAGAATCTCATTCTAATTCTAATAATTTTAGCATGAACTCTATTGCATTTGCTCAAAAGAAACACATAGGACATGACATGCAAGTCTTTCATTCACTTGGAAGATTAATTGGAATGATCAATAATATAAAACTAATATTAAGTCAATCCATTACATACGATTGCTTATTCCAATTTAATCATAGCATGAGATAAGTAATTGAAATTACATTCCAATATATTAATATAACATTCACCAATTGACATAAAGCATAAGAAAATTTTATAGTTCATCTAATCGCTATGAGATGAAAGGAAGGAATAACTCATTTAAAGAACTATTATTAATTAAATTTTAGCACATGACATTAGTTCTAATCAAGTCCCAACATAATTAATTTATATGTAACTTTACATTCAAATTACATTAAACATAATAATACATTCAAGTCTAGAAAACTAATCTAAATTCCATATAAAGTATGTTTGAAATAGTTGGATTAAACACAACATATTCTATGCAATTATTCAAGTTAAATTTATAATATCCACATTTTATAACTAATGAAAACTATCTACAAAGATAGAGATAATTCTAACTTACACAATCTCATACAATTTATTCAACATATAAAAAGGATCAATTATAGAAGTTATGAACATCTCCAATTCACAATTCACATTGATATAAAAATTATTGACAATATAATGAATAATTCATTTTGAAAAGATATATGCGTTTCATTCAATTTAATCCAATCCTAAGTAATTTTACAATGAAAGAAGTTCAATCTAAATGAGCAATAAATAATTCCAATTATCACATCAATAGAAAATAAGATTTAAACATATAATTTAAAATTATATGTGAGATAATAAAATGAAACAATTTGTTGTCATAGGGTTCACATATTCTAAAACAAGTATTTATGAAAAATAAGAAATTAACATTTATCCTAAATTAAGGAGCAAAATACTTAAAATATTCAAATATTGTTCAAATGATATGTTATACATGTCAATGTGATCCTTATGTCCTAAAGAGTAAAATGACACTAACTAAGTTGAATTTGGATAGTATTGATTTTCTAGAATTTTGGAGAGGTTTTAATTAGGGTTAAAATGTTATTAGGAGATCTATGGTTCAAAACTTATGTTTGATCTCATATTATTGTTCATCACATTTTGTGAGTGAAATAGACTATTAGAGTGTCCAATTTGGACATGAATTGATCAAATTATATTATAAATAACATTTGGTAATATATTTAATTTAATTTATGATCTAACAAACATATAATAAAATTTAAAATTAAGAAAAGAAATTCTAACATTATAATATTATTCTTCATACAACTCCAAATGAGTTAATATAAAATTTTGTAAAACTTGAATAATTATAACCAAGATTAAAAGGAAATTTAAACCTGAATTAATTTTAATGATTTATATTATTTCCTTTAATTAAATGCATTAGTTATAATTCATTAAAGGATCGGTACTGTTAGAGGGAGGAGTGAACCGGTCCAAATTTGTTTTAGACGTCTGAACCGGTTTATGATGTCGAACCGGACGTCCGTCTTCTTCATTGACAACGAACCGAGGCAAAATTCTAGGGTAGCGAAGGAGTCGCTGCTTGATAAATTAAAGAGTCAAGATTCGCATAATGGATCGTATTACACCCTAATGGTTCCCATAATCAACTAAACTCATATGGAACAAGATACGCAGGAGCTTAAGTCGCTCAATAAAATAAAATGATTTGCATACTATCAGTGTCAACATAATAATTACAACTAAGTTAGTTATTTTGTTAAGCGATTACAAAAATGATAGTTGTATGGAGATTAGTGTAGATTAGTGGTCTGCCAGTTATATTTATTCAGTTGAAGTTTAATATCACTACTTTAAATCAACAAAAAAGTTTTAAGTGAATCGAATCTCTTAAGGTTTGATTCATTCAATTTGGTTAACAGAAAAAAAATAGGAAAGGGAATTACTAAATCTGAAGTTCAGAAAAGAAAATAAGCAGATGTGAAGATAATACCAATTAAATTCTCCTTTTTGGTTTATACCAAAAGAAATTTAAAAATCCCAGTAAGAGTCTTGGAAACGCATGCCTGGCGAAAGGAAGAAGGTGCACAGGAAACGCATAAGGACCGTTGGATTATGTAGGTGATCTAACGGCTCTCATTCCATTAGCGTACGTAGGGATTAGGATCGTTAGATTTGGTTGATATTAAATTAATGGATCAGATTTACCTGGATATGGTGTTTGGTGTTTTGCACATCGTGGAGGGTTTCCGTTTTTTGTTTAATCTACCGTTGGATATAAATATAATTATATAATATATATTAATATAGTAATTAATTTACTCAATTATTTACTTAATTATTAAATATCCAAACGCACTTCGAAAAATCTTAAATTTTCACTCTTACCTAATTGAGGGATGATGATCTCAAAAATAAAATCAAATTTTTGATCGGAGGTATATTTAATTTACCTAATTTTCTAGGTATTTAAATATTATTAAAATATTCGTGAAATTTTCAATGATTTCCAAACACTTCTAAAATATCACTCAAAACTAATTTTGGTGTGGTGAGTCCAATGAAGGACTCCATTTTTTATTCTGAGGTCTAAATAAATTATGTATTTTCAGAATTATCAGAAAATCAGAAATGTTGGAAATTATCAAACGGTCTCCAAATCGTACAAAATTTGAGGTGGAGACCTTTAACACTATTATAAGAGTAATTGAAGAGATTTTGAGTCAATTAAGTCACTAATTGATGGGTAACAATACTAGAGTTGTTACACTGGATATTCAATCTTGGTTGGATGCATCTCATCAGTGTTGGTTCCTCTAATTTGCACCCTTTGGACATTTTGGGTCTGCTTTACTGCATCCCTAGAATTGTTTGGGTTAATTTTGTTGTTTCTGCAATTTTTTCTTACTGTTATGCTTTATCTGTATTTGGCTGGTGGCTTCAACTGAATATTTCTGTTTGTTAGCTTTATGGCTTCTCTATGGATGTGTCAAATGGTTGGCTGTTGCGTAATACCTATTAGTTCTGTGTTTGGCAGTTACTTTCTGTTTGTTGGATTTTTGTTTGGAATCGGTTTGAGGACAATTTGTGCTGGATTTTTGTTTCTAGTATTGTTGGGCTGAATTGGTTTGTTAAGGCCTGCAGATGTTGTAAGCTGCAATTTGGTTGTGCTGCTTCTGTCTCCTTTTCTAGCCCATTGAGGTGCGGCAGGTGGCCTTGCAAGTTTGTCTTATGGCTCTTTTCAGGCAATATTTATGTCTTCAATTTGTTGTCTTCTGTCTCCTGCTCTGGAGCCGGCTGTTGGATGTTTTGGGGTCGGCTGTCCCTTGCTGATTTGCCTGTGCTAATTGTTGTTTGTGGTTCGGTGGCTACATTCTCTACCTCGATTGGCATTCAATGCTTGTTTGGTGGCTGTCTGTGCTGTGTGGCCTATGATGTGCAGTCAGTGTCTTTTTTAGTCGTCAATGCTTGTTTGGGGTGTTGTCGGGCTGTTTTATTTTTACAGTGGATGTTGTGCTAGTTTAGCATTAATGGGTGGGCTCTGGTCTTGTTTCTGCTGGCTGGTGGCTGCAGCCTGGCAGCTATTTGTATTCTACAGGTGGTGGATGTTTGCTTTCAGCAGGTGCTGCGGGTGCCTCTCTCATCTCGACAGGTGTTGTGCTTTTATCATTCTTCTGCTATTTATGTTGTGCTTGGTTGCAATTTGGCTGCTCCTCTGGTGGTTGCAGTTTGGAGTCTGGCTGCTACAGGTATTCTGTATTGTAATTTGTTGTCTTCTGCCTCCTCCTCTGGTGGTCTCCGTTTTTGGGGCTGGTTTCAGGATTTTAATTTTTCTAATATTTTGTCACCTCTCAGCCCTAGTCTGTATGTTTTAATTTTATTGCGTGAAATAAAATCCCGCTAAGATGACTTTTCCTAAAAATAAAAAAGTAAAAAAAATATATATATATATATATACACACGGTGAGATTGATCTAGAACTTCTTCCCAAAAAGAAAAAAGAAAAAAGAAAAAATTATTTGATTCTCATTCTACTCTTAAAAAAAAAATGAATAATTAAGATACATGTTTAAAATATGTATTCTTACAGATATCACACACAAAAATGAATTAATTTTTTTTTTTTTGTGAAAAAAATATTCTTAACAATTATTTTGGAGGATTATAATTAACTAAAAAAATTAGGCTGGATGGGTTAGTACTGCTGGACGAGTGTAGTGTAGCACTGCTCAAATAACCTTCATTATATTATGATTTAAAGGTTGACGCCTCCCAATAGAGTCGATGCTTTGCCAGCTGTGCTTCGGGAAGCCTAATCAATGCATGTAACGCATTATTATCTCGAGATCAGTTCAAAAGCCCATAATTAAATCACTTTATAAATTTCTTGGTTAAATTATATAAGAAAAATATTACTTTGGCTCTCAACTATCTCCTAATAAGTATAGATAACTAAGATTTAAGATTTAAAAAATATATTTTTATGAGCTTCAGAAGCAAAAGTAAATTTAATAAAAAAATTTTATTTCATTTAACTCTCTAAATTCTAATCATTAATATATTTTGAAAAATATTTGAGAGCCATATAGTAATACTCATTATATAAACTGGTTACGACTTGCGAGCCATTTTACTCTGGCTAAAGTGAGTTGACTCAGACGGAACAGTGCTCTCCTAATAATTAGCAATGGTTGACTTCAGAGCCATTTTAATCTTTTATGATTAACTTGAAAAATATTATTTAGCACTCAATTATCTCCTAAAAAGTATGGATGATTAGGATTTAAAATTTAAAAAATATATTTTTATGGGCCCTACAAGTAAAAGTGAATTTAATAAAAAAAATTTATTTCACTTAACTCCCTAAATCCTAATCATCAATACTCAATTAACTTGGGTCAACTTCAAATATCGTCTTACACAACTTGGGTCAGACCCTAAGCTCTAATGGCATATACCTAAATGGGGCGAATTGAGTTTAAATTACGAAGGTTGATATATGAAATACTTGTGTTTAGTCATAGTGTGAGTTTAAGTTATATTTATGAAAACACACACAAAATACAATAACATGTCCTATGATATGAGTGCAAGCACTGCAGAGCTACTGGGGCTATCACCGGCTCTAATGATGATCTGAAGTCCAGCCGCCAGGCGAGCAAAGTTCAAGTAATAAATGGTAATCCAAGTACTTGTTTTCGTTTTCACATCAAGTTGACAATGCTTGGTCCAAAAGTTTGTATAGACATATTAAGAATACCCAAATGGAACCATTGTTCTGAAAGCAAACAATTTCTTTATAAAACATAACATGAATAAATTTGAGCTAGCAATTGGTAATGGCAAAAAGTGTAAATAAATTTATAATATTCTTCATACTTGTGTTTCTTTAACAAATAGTATAACTTAAGGGTCTATCAATTAGTCTTCTTTTCTATATTTGAATAACTCTATGAGATTCTCATTTAAGAATATATCAACTTTAATGTGTAAGCATCTTCTTACATATATTTAATATTTGAATAATTTATGAGTATATATATATATATTTCAAATTTTCTCTTAATCGAATAATTTATAAATAATCAAACTCTTAGAAATAGTTTTATGGCAAGTAGATAAATATGGTATTAAATTTATATGTAGGTTTTCACCCCTTAAGATGATCTTATTTTCTAAAGATTTATTTAAATTTAAATGTTAATTTAGGTTGTACAATTTAAATTTTAATGTAAAAATTAGTTAAACACATGTTTTTCAATTTAAGTGAAATTTTAAAAGTGCTCATGGTATTGTTAAAATGATGGTATCTACCTTGAGTTTATAGTTTCATCATAAGATAATTAAGGAACTAATTTATGAGTTTTGTTATTCTAACCTTCAAAGCTAAATTATAACTTAAGAAATTCATAAATAACCCATCATAAGATAATTAAGGAACTAATTTATGAGTTTTGTTATTCTAACCTTCAAAGCTAAATTATAACTTAAGAAAATTATAATTAGACACCAAAATGAAAAAAAATAAAAATAAAATAATTGTTTAAATTAATGTAAGTTATTCTCCAAAATTAGGAGCATTTTAGGGAGTAATTAGGATTTAATTTCATCCAAAAAATTTTCATTTATGCTCTATTGGTTCTTAAAGTCTTGCTTTATTATTTATAACTTAATTTAAATCTTAGAATTGTAATAAATGCAATTCTTGTTATGTCAAGCTTTTAAGGCACATGAACTAGTTTGAAAACTATGAAAGCTTAACTTTTGGTTTAGGCTATTAATTGATTTCTGTGTTGAAGTATAATTGATTCAATATTATATGAAGCATGTATAATTATAATTTTTTTGTTATACCTAAAATAGTCTAATAGCTTTCAATTAAAACTTCATTGGTTTATTCAAGATTGTAAATGACTTTTAATTATCATAATTTTCCATTATTTTGTAAGTTCTTATTTATTTGATAATTAATAAGTATCTTATATTAAGTAAGTACGATACAACACTTGATTAAATACTTCTACATAGAAATGTCATATGATAAAATTAACTTTTATACACCTAAACATGGATTCTAAATGACATGTAGGTAACTTGAATTGCAAAATTTTAATATATTTTTCTTTGTAATATGATTAGGCTATGATCTAATGTATTAATTAGTGTTCTAATGCATAGAACTCAAAATTTGTTAATATATAAACTAAGGTATTATAAGTTTATTACGCTAGATTTAACTTGGTTTAGTCTTATTTTAAGTGAATTAATCTTTATTTGATATTTTAATTTAAAGCAAGAACATCCACTTTAACATATTAAACATCATTTTTCTACATTTATTGCTCCTTATTACATGCATATTGTTTGAGTTATTACAAAAACATATATTAAAGCATATGAAACTATCATAGAGGGGAATTGAAATCTATACATGATCGTAAGCATATAAATAATTGAAGTTATAGAAACACTAGCTCAACATGATAATTAAAACAATATTCATTTTAGAATTATCTCATTAAATCCTAAGATACAAAACTCATATGTACACTAGCATAGATACATGCATTAATACCATTAAATGCACTTAAATTCACTATGAGAAAAATAATGGAATAAACAAATCAATAATTGAATCTAATTCTATCCTAATCTTAGCATGTAATAGAATTGGTATAAGAGCGTAGGTCAAAGCGAGATCATGATATATTTCTACTTACGGTGTGATTTATTAAGTCCTCACTTAGCTTAATATGGTTTTAAGATTACTGGGTTCATATAATTCAAAGGTAAAGGAAGTCATAGGTTAATACCTTATAAATCACATCTTATAAATTGCCCATCATAGTTCAAGGCTCTAACTTTAGTTTTATTGGATTTGAGGCTTCAGTGGTTATCTAAATACTTTAAGGGGTTTCTTGTAGTGAACACTGAGTCTTGAGTAAGTCTCTTAGATGACTAGTAATGCAAGGAAACTCTTGAGAAGAAGGGTGGCTGAAAGGGGATGAGAAAAAAGTTTCTTAAATTTTAGGAAATTTTAAGCCTTAAAATATAGACAAACATTTTTAATATTTAATGTGGAATTAGATATTCCAAATTTAAGTATTGGAAGTGTCTAAAGTGGTGGATTGGCCTACAATTGGATTCTACCAATGAAGCTCTAATGGTGGTGACTAAGTGGTGAAAGGACAACTCAATTGGCATTATGATGTGTCGTGGCACCTAACATTCTTAAGGATCTCATTACTATGTTTAAAGCTTAGAAAGTGTAACAACCCTGGCATTGTTACCCATTAAGTATTAACCTAATCAACTTTGTTCTTTTTTCATTACTCTTATAGTAGTGTTAAGAGTCTCCACCTTAAATTTTGTGAGATTTAGAAATCATTTGAGACTTTCCAACATTTCTGATTTTCCCAATAATTCTAAGAATTCCTATTTTATTTAGACTCAAGAATTAAAAATGGAGTCCGCCAATGGACTCCTCACCCCCAAATTAGCTAGGAATGGTATTTTGGGAGCGTTTGGAAATCATTGAATTTTTCCCAATTATTTTAGTATTGTTAAATACTCAAAAAACTATGATAATTAAATTAATCTCTGATCGAAAATCCAATTGCATTTTTGTGTTCCTCACCCCTTAATTAGGTAAGGGTGAAAATTTTGGATTTTTTGGAGTCCATTTGGTTATTTAATTTGAGTAAATAAATTGGTAAATTTTAATACTTAAATAATGCATTTAAAATAATTAATATATTTTTTTAATTTATTTTCCAACGGCCGAAAATATCTGATCGCATGAATCCGCTGAACCATCTAGAACATAAAACAGCCATACAAGAGGATTTGAACCAGTCCGCCAATCAGACAGTCCAGGATTAATCTAATTCGCATCCATTGATCTGGTCATTCAATCGCCTAATCGAATGGACGACCACAATCAACTTACTGTACATCTTCTCTACACTTGGTCATCATGCGTCTGTCATCGTACCTTTCCAGCTGCCATCCTCTCCCAACCTCAATTAAGCCTCTATTCTCTTCATTTCTCCATTACACACCTACCAAAAGCTATTGCAGGAGCTATAGGCTACGGAGGATCTGGCGTTTAGAGAAAACCCTAAACCAGCAGAGCCTTCATTTTCCCTGAGCCCTAAGGTACTCAACTCCCTCCTCGATTTACAAATTAAATATTCCAAATGCTTTCTTTGACTTGAATCAAGTTATTGTAACTCGATCGCACTCATATGAGTTTAATCGAGCTCGAGTCCCTCGGACTATCTGTAAGCGATGCCTGGACCCAACTCAAGGGATCTATGGCATTTTCCTATTGGCTGTTCAGTGGCCCGCTTACCCCAATTTAGGTCCTGGAAGATCGACTTCGACGAGGGCTTCTCGTCGGTGTGCGGACCACACTAGGGAACCAACAGAGTCGGCAGGTATACCAAAACCTACTTCACCTTCTCGGATCAAGATCAGAGATAAAGTAGTTTTCCAGGAATAAGGTTACAGCTCAGTTCGATCACTGAGCCGGGCCGGCTCAGTTAATTCGGACAGCGGGTCCGCGCCATTGTGCTGCAGGGACCCTCCTAGACGTGTGTGTGGTTCCCTTATGGAGTAATGCGTTTGGCGGCTCTCAAACCTCGCACTTGACAGCCACCGCTTGACAATTTTAGGAGCGCTGTTTTTAATGCCATAAATCTCCGTGTTGAGCGATTAATTTTCTGAAAAAGTAATGCTGCCCACACCCGCTGATCTTACACCCAAAAAAGCCCGTTCAATATGGCGTGAGTAATATTGTATTATATTTTTATTAAATATTTATTTTATTAGAAGTTTATCTCCCACTGACGTGGCACCCAATATTGCTCACATCTCATTGGACGGGTTTTTTTGGGTTCCACGTAAGCGGGTCTAAAAAGCATTTTCCATGAAAAGGAATTATTTAATGATTGTAAGTTAATTTTTAATGATTAGTTTAATGAAATTTTTCATTTGATCATATCTTGCAAATTACTTAATGAAAATACATGTTATTATATATCGTTTCGACCAGAAAAATGTGTAAAATAATAATACAATGTTAAATTTTTGTTTCTCTAATTATTTTTATTAATCACTATGTTAGATTAACTAATTAATTGCAAATTAATTCAAACCTTGTATGTGGCATAACTTGATCAAATATTGTCCAAACTTGACATTCCAATAGTCCATTTTAATCACAAAATTGTGTAGGACAATAATACAAAATTATATTTAGGTTTTAAATTCTAATTTTCTTAATGACTTTTTAACCCTAATTAAAAGTCCTCCAAACCCTAATTTCTCAATATTATCTAATTTTGACCTATTTAGTATCATTCTTCTCTTTATGTTATAAGGATTTCATATATGCTTACATAATTTTATTTGGATAATATTTGGAGGTTTTAAATATTTGTCTCCTTAATTAGTGTAATTTTACATTTTCCTAATTTTCTATAATACATGTTTTAGGCTTTTAAACCTTATGACAGCAAATTATTACATTTAAATTAAATTCCTTATGTCATTTCAATTGAATGTTGAAACTTAAATATTCATGGTTTAAGTGCTCATTCACATAGCACATTTCTAGATTAAATGTTCATTCATAAAATACATCTTATGGAATTTAAGAACTTAGCTTGTATGATTTGCCATCAAAATCTTAGCTAGCCTATTCCTTAATTTAGAATGCTAATTGTATACCTTAGTTCATTAAGTGAACTTGATAAGACTAGTGCCCAATATTTTGATTGGATTATTTTCACCCATTTCCCTACAACTTTTAATCTTCAATTAAAGTTCTCTAATGATTAAATTCAAAATTCCTTAGCTTTTTAATGTGCTTTAGATAGCTTATAAACTTCTTTTAATCCACAATCTAGAATAACCTAGAACTTGTAGTTATTAGTATATTCTTTCCCTTATACTTAGACATTTTTTACCAATTAATCCTAGCTAAGTTAATGATTGATTTGGTTGGAAACCTTTCAATTCTAAGCTAATTAGATAAAGTTAGTAGGTAGCATGTTAACCTCCACTTTAATTAGTTTAGTAATCCAATAGTATTACTCTTCCCTACTAGCTTTCTAAGCCATAAATCTTAACTTTTTTGATTTGATTGGTTTAGGACTAGTGTAGGATAAGTATTATTTTGCATGATTATACTTATAAATTATTTTATCACTTAATAATTAAATCAAACTATTATTTTCCAAGACTCTTTCACTAATACTATTACTTATAATTAACTTAGAGATCAATATCTATTAGTCAATTGAGAACTTAATTAGTTCCAATCATTAAGTAGATCATTAAAAATTAGATAACTTTGGATATCACATAATTTAAAATTACTTAAAATCCTTGAATGCTTGTTTTGCTTTGAGCATATACTTTTGAATCATACATATAAGACATTGTGCATAAATAAAACTTTCATAAAATTATAGGAGTTTTTCCATGGTAGATAGCCAAGGGCAGGCTTAAGAGGGGCTGTAAAGAGACCTCACATTCTCAGATGGTGAATGTGAGTGTTTATTTTCTATGAGACCCTATTTTCCCTTACTTGTTAGGCAGGTATGCTTAACTCCTCGCTTCATTCTGTATGTGCCCACGAAATGAGTATTTTCATAAATAATTTCAACAAATAAAATATGAGTCTTTTACAATGTTATTGATTGTGAGATCTCATCATAACTTTTAAGTTATATTTACTTTGCATAGTCATAGGTTATGTATTCTTAGACCAAGAGGCTAAGATCTTCCCTTACTTACTTACTTTGTACTTTTATTTTCAGTACTGTGCTTTACTTATTTATAGTTCATATTTGAATGCAGTGTATGTTGCTTTAATTTCATTTATTGATTCACTTCTTTTCCTTACTTTACTTTACTTAGCATAATTTCCATTGGATATATATATTTTTTTATTTTATTTATTTTCAAATGCACATTAGTAGCTTCTAGCCTTATTAGAATACTTTTTTTCTTACTTTTTATTGTAGGCTAGAGCAATTATACTTGTGAGTTTTTACTTCTTTTCCCTTTCTACTATTCTTCTTTACAGTTTACATTTTAATTTCTTCCCTTACTTGATGCTTTTAAATGCTCCGATGCAGTTTCAAATTATAAATTAACTTATGTGATATCTAATTGAATTTCAATTACTAATTAGTCAATCTTAAAATATGCTTAGATTATTTAGTCTAACGATTTTTTTTTTTCTTAGCTGTGCCCTACCGTATTTTAAATACTAAAAATATGGTAAATCAGGAGCAGTATTAGGCTCATTGTGCTGGTCCTAGTGCTTGAAGATTATTTTCTGCTTCCGCTTTTCTTTCATTTTCATTTACTCATGTGAGAGGGATATTTTTTTATGTCTTTTAATTTATAATTCTTAAGTTTGTAATTATTAATTTCTGTGATGTTTTTACTTCTTTCTGTGATGAGTATACCTTCTTATTAATGCTTAGATTGGATAAGTTGATAGTTTTTCATATTCCACTTGCACTTGTTTCATATTCTTCCTCCTTTACTATTGCAATTTTCTTAACTTAACACCCTCACAAAGATATTTGGCCACATAGTGCTTAGTGCAAGGTAGATCGAGTGGTTAAGCCCCATTTAACCAAAATTTGGGTTTCACACTTTTATGGTAAAGGTGAAGCTTATGGTGTAGCAACAATTTGCTTGTGTTAATGGGTTAGGCATGATGTTGTGGTGTTCAATTTTCAATAAAGTATTTATCGGGTTAGCCTTAATTTCTAAATTTTGCTCATGGTTTAAATTCTTACTTAATAATAAATTTAATTATATATCATCTCATGGGATTAGCTCATATTTTAAATATATCATCTTAATAATTTAAGTAAATAATTATATATTTTAAGTAAGCAATTATATATCTTACGTAAGCAATTTCCAAACATAATTGCTTACTTAAAGTATTAAGATGATATATAATCTCATATATCATTTTATATATATTAGAAATGACATATGTTTACTTAAAGTATTTTTCAGTAGTTTTTTACAGAATTCTCCCAAGTTTGCATTAATATATCTTCTAATCTGTAAATATATGGTTGTTGTAAATTGATATATAAATTCTCATATATATTAGTATCAACTTTTTTGTAGATTTCAGAAGTTAATATCATCTTTAAGATTTTCATTTTTATAATCAAAGTTCAACAAAAATCACAAATTTCTTGTTTTAGGAGCTAATCATAATTTTAGGACATTCATTTACACACTTTCAAAAACATTTATAATTTTATTGAGCTAATTGGCATGATAAAATTTGAGAAATTTGAGTGTAAAGTAATCTGATTAAACTGTGAGTGTTGTATTTTGAATAAATTTGGCGGTAAATTTACCACCAAAGTTTTTTTTGAAATTTTTAAGGGTTTCGTTCGTGCGAAACGATCGAACGAATCGTTCTCGTTCAATCAAATGAACAAATCGTTTATTCGAATCGATTTGAAATTATTTTAGGATTTCATTTAAATGAAATAAACGAACGAATCGTTCGTTCGTTTGAACAAATCTTTCGAATCGTTCGTTTGGATAAACGAAGGATTCGCTGAAATCATTTGTCGGAGAAGATGGACGAGCAGAATCGTTCGTTCGAATGAACGAAATCATTCGTTCGTTCAAACAATCAAAAGAAATCCCTTCTCGTTCAATCGCTACACGATTTGAGCATAATTTGTTTGCTCCTAACTTATATATATTAACGTAAAATTGAATTGCTGTGTAAAATTTTTTCACCCGTTTTACTTCATATCAAATGCAGATAATCTCAATTTACCCAAAAAAAAATTACTCTAAACTATTTTTAGACTCCTAAATACAAGCTCAAATTTAAGAGAACATTCTATTTTATATAAGAACAATCCAATTAGCTTCATGATGTGCCATGGAACATTCTAACACTCTTTAAGGATAACATAGACAAGCTTAAGGACCCGATACATAGCTCCCGATATGGTGTATGGTTTATGTGTTTAAATTCTTAAGTTTACATAATTAATGTGAAATAATTGCTCTATTTAATCTTAATTATTTCTCTTTGACTAATTAAGGTTTTCGAATCCAATGGAGTCAATTCATGTAGCATATATTTATCATGATTATAAACAAACATCCGCCATTGGATAAACTCTATGGATCTAATAGTTGAGATTATCTTCATCATTATTAAAATCAGATAGAGTTTTATATAAATTAAAATATTTATATTTTATTTAAGACACTTAATAAATTAATAAAAATTTATCTTATTTTATATCCTACTTAATGGCATTATTTTTTAAGGAATTATTAAATTTACTTAAGACTTTTATAAACATGCTTCATTCAAAATTATAATTGATTAAGCGGATAAAGCTAGTAATAACCTAGCGTTACTATGTGCCACAGAGTTGTGCATCTCAGGGCTAATCAACAATTATGCCACCGCTCAGTTCTGATGAATATTTTAAATAATCAATAAAAATTAAGGCAGGAATTCGAAACCGAAGAAAAATTAAAGGCGGGTTCCGTAATCGATGCCAAATTAATATGATATAATGGCTATTTTGTAACCAACAAAAATTATGATGCATAATTTTAGAAAAATTCATAATTGACCATAATTACGAGTCAATTATTTCTGAGTGTGTGTGCTTCTACATAAAAATGTCATATGATAAAATTAACTTTTATACACCTAAACATGGATTCTAAATGACATGTAGGTAACTTGAATTTTTGTAACCAATGAAAGGGTGAAGCTATTATAAATAGAAATTGTATGATTTATCCCTGAGTGTGTGTGCTTGAGCTCTTGATTTTTAGAAACTCTCTTGTAATTGCTTCCACTCATATATTGAAATTTCTCCCTCTCTCTTCATGTGAATATAGTTATTTACACAGAACCACACAAATTTTGTTATTTGTGATTGTATTTTGTGATTTTTCTTTCTTGTGCTTGCAATCTCGAATCTCAAAAAATGGTATTAGAGAAGAGGTTCAAGTTGGGTTGAAGAGCAAGATTGAAAACATAGGAGAAAGAGGAAGAAAATTCTTCATCATTGACGGTGCTGGAGAGGACACTCCACCGTGCGGTGACGCATCCGGCGAAAATTGAGGTCATCAAGTGTAACAACACAAGCTGTTACCATAGTTAATTAGGACTAATCCTAGTCTTAAATATAGTTATACGTGCTAATTAGGTCAATTGGAGTTAACCCCTCAGGCCTAGTTCAAATCAGGAGTCAAATGGATCAAATCCTGATTTCTGGGAAAATCCAAAAACCTTAAAATTTGACCAATTTAAATTGACCTCCGATTGAAAAACGGACTTCGCCATTGTGCTCATTGCCCCAAATTAGCTTGGGGTGAAGTTTTCGTGTCAATCGAAAGTCATCGAAATTTCAACGAATATTTTAATAATAAAAATGCCCCGGAAATCGAGGAATCAAAATACTCGTCGGATCGAAAATCCAACCTCACCACTGCAGTTCCTCACCCCTCAATTAGCTAGGAAAAACATGTTCAAAAATTTTGGAAATTAAAGAAAAAAAATATTATTTTATTACTTAACAGCGCCGTTAACTATTTAACTTTACTGATCAGACGGCGCTATCGCAGCCGTTGGATCTAATCCATATCCAACGACTACGGAGCCGTCGTCCTCGACGGCTCTGTCCCGTGCGATACGCGGCACGCCCGCCGCCCTCTAGGCCAATCCGGCGCTTCCCCGGCCTCATCGAGGTCGCCGACGAGCCTACAAGGCCTCGGCCGACCTCTGGGCTCCGGGTTTTGCGAACCCGAGCCCAGATCGAGCCGACTCCATCCTGCCCCCGTCTGCCGTTCAAACCAGGTACCCCGATCTCCCTCATTCCTCACTCAATAATTGCAATTTTAATTTCGAAATGTTATTCCACGAGCCCGAATGACAATCCATCGGCTTCGATTTAGGCTAGCCCAACCGGATTGACGGCATTCACGTTTAGGTCAACAGTAGAAACCGTTAACCCGTAACCCTAGGACCTAGGGTTCCGATTTGCCGCAGCTCCCGGCCACCTCCGGCGAAGGTCCGCCTACCGACGTGTAGACCTCGTCGAGGGCTACCGCCGGCCGTGCGGGCCGAGGTGGTCCGGCGCCGGGAAGGCCGGCAAAAGTCGTGCCCTAGCCCGGTGCCCTCGGGACGTCTCCGCGAAGGAGACGAAGTCCGGGCCGGGCCGGGTCGATCCGAGCCCGCCCCAGTCGCGTCCGGGTCCGCGTGAGCTAGGTGGGGCCTGCAGGGCCACATGGCAGCCTCCAGGCTTGCCACGTTTCACGTGGGACCCACCAGCCGCGCCGCGTTTCTTCGGCTTCGGCCGTGGGGCCCCCTGCGCCACGTGGCAGCCAGCCGGCACGCCACGTGTCCCGTGGAGCCCACAGCCCGAGCCCGCACGGTGCTTCGGCTTCCCCGTGGGGCCACAGTGCCACGTGGCAGCCTCTAGGCCCGCCACGTGTCAAGTTGGGGCCCACTGCCCGGTCACCCACGGCGTTTCGTCTCCCTGTGGGGCCACTGTGCCACGTGGCAGCCTCTGGCAGTGCCACGTTTCAAGTGGGGCCCACTGCCCAGTCACCCGAGCCTACTCGGCTTCCCGTGGGGCCCACAGGGCCACGTGGCAGCCTCTGGCAGTGCCACGTGTCAGGTGGGCCCACTGTCTGATAATTAAAAATTATTTTAATTACTGTTAGTGATTAATTAATTACAGTTAGTAGTTAATTAAATTAGGATTAGTGTTAATGACTTTTGAATAGTAATCTCATAATTAAATTACTATAATTAGTAATTAGGAGTTAATTAAGATTATTTTAATAATAATTAACTATTAATAGTAATTAGAATAATTAATTATAGTTAAACAATAATCTATAATTAATTATTAATAACTGAATACTAATAAGTAGTTAAGGTTAATTAACTTATAATTAAACTTAATTACTTTGCTACAGTAAAAGAATAATAATATATAATATTAATTAATTAATGGATTAATTAATGCTAATTAATGATTAACCTTATTTAATCACAGATTAATTGTGGATTAATAATTATATAAAATCTTATGAATTAACTGTAAATTAATTTAATTTGAATAAATGAATAGTAAAATAAAACAAATTGTATTTTTGGATAGTAAATCTTAAAAGTTTAATAACTTTTTATGGGATGATCCAAATATAGCCAATATAGGTCTCAAAATGCTCAGAAAAATATAAGGAACCAAATAACATAACGTAAAAATTAATTTTAGAGTACGTATAATGAGATAATATTTTAGGACCTCTTTAGAGCCCCATAACTTTTTACCCAATTATCAGAACATAGTTAATATGGGTCTTAAAATGCTCAGGAGAGCGGCCCCATCACTGTAGTAGTATTAGTTTTCTCATCTGGACATCAGCACAAAAAGTCAACCCTAGAATTCTCAGTGAAAATGACCAAAATGCCCATAGACTTCAAACCGTCATAACTTAGTCAAATCAACTTCAAATTCAAAAATTCAAGATGCTAACTAACTTAGAATTCAATATCATCAATAAACTAAAATAATATTTAGGATCTGAACCCTAGAAATTTTGGTAAAAGACCAAATTACCCTTTGCCTCGTTTTGGTCATAACTTGATCGTTTGGAGTCCAATTTGGTCGTACTTACTGTCTATCTTCAAGTTAGACAGTAAGGAATCAGTTGGAGCTAAGAGAATTCTATTCTGACCTGTAAGTCAGAAGTTGACTTTTTGACCCTTAAAGAAGGGGCAAAATGGTCATTTTGGCCTAAGATTGGATTAAGTACCCCTAAACTTTAGTTAACATTTCAAAACTCATAAACCAATGTTATAAAGATCTTGGTGACATTTAAGCAAGTGAAATCAACCATTAAATTAGATTCCAGAAACCTTCCTAAGTTTTTAACACTACACCTTAAGGACCTTTCCTAAGACTAGTACTGGATCATAGGTTAGAGTTCATTCATTAGGTAAATAGGTTATTCAATGGGTGAAACTTTGGTTTTATTTGTTTCTAGACTTTTTCTTTTATTTTACAACTTATTCTGATTATTTTGTTTTATAACCTTAGATTTAAGATAGGAGATTCATCCTATTAAAGCTTGATTACTTAATAGGATTAGCCTTAACTAATAGAACACTTGTAGAATAAAACTTAGACCTTAGTCTTACCCATCTCGGATTATGTGACTGAACCTAATTCTCGTAGTGTTTAATCTATAATCTATAGGTTTAGAAGATCTTGATCAGATCTTAGTTAGAACGTCCAAATCCACAAAACTAGGACGTATGATTTATTGATTTAACTCATAGTCGTCTATCTGATTGAACTAGATTAGAACCTGATCAGTTCTAATCTTTTTTAACTTATAAGGACGAATTTCTATGTTACACTCGATAGTAGGAAAATGGTGATCCTGAACTTGTGTAACTTGGAATAGTTAGAATGGTTAAGTAGAAAACAAATGATATCACCATGTTTAGTAGAGTCCCTTGCTTCCATTTAATATTTTGTGCTACGTATTCCTTGATTTTTGTGCCATATTTTCTTGAGCATATCATATAAGATTTTTGATGCATGAATAAAATGTTAGGAAAATATGGAGACTCCTTAGATTCCTTGTAAAAATATTAAAGTAATTGATGAAAAGATAATAATTGGATGTATTTAAGCTGCCTCTTAATATTGCCTTCTGATTGCCTAGTCAACTGATGTCACTAGGGGAAGGCCTCTATTTTGTTATGTGCTATTTACCTAGTCTCCTTGTTGACACTAAGGGTACACTGTTGGTGCTAAGATCCTTCGCTTATATTGTTGGTGCCTTAGCCATACTGGTGCTAAGATCCTTCAGCTTTTCTGGTGAGCTAGATTAGCTCTTTTCTGTATGGCAGATTGTACATGGATGTTTATATGCGGTTTGATGTTTTGGTTACTTTTCAGCATTCTTATTTAGTATTTCTTTGTACTACTTATATATTTAGGATGTTAGAACCTTGCTGCTATTTATATGTATCACTGCTGAGTTACTTTATTTTAATTGGCATGTTTCTTTTGATCACCAGCATATTATGATGTAGTATTTTTCTTTCAGCACTTATTTGATTATCTATATTTATGCCTTATCTTGTTTAGTCTACATGTGAGGCATGTCTTAGCCTCCCCTTTTTGACTTAAGTTATAAATGATGATTTATAGCTTTTCCTTTCTTTTTATATTGCTTGCTGCTCCCTTATACATTTGTTGCCTAGAAGTTATAGAATGGTGATATTACTTAACATGTATAAAACTTATCAACTTAAAATGTACTTAGACAATTGTCTAACCATATTTTTCTTTTTTTGGCTGGGGCCCTATATTATGAAACCGATAATGGCAGGCCCTCTTCAGTTAGATGAGCAGGAGTTAGGAGTGGAGCCATACCCAGAGGAGGAGCCCTTGGAGGAAGCAGCTGTTTAGTTTTATATGTGAGGATGAGTGTATTTGTACCTTCTTTTATTTAAACTTTTAAATGATGTAATAATACATGTGCTGATGATTGCATTTTTGGATTTTATACTTATGTTCTGAGATACTTTTCTTTATATTTATGTTGTGATGCTTGGATGTTTTATATTGAAAATTGCTTCCGCACTATGTATGTTTACTTAGATAGTGACTGAATGATTGATTCTATGCTCACACCTTCCCTTATTATGTGGATTGTGGATTTCATCCTAATCCAATTATAAGTGAAGAGTTAGCTAGAGTGACACGCCACCTGTTAACTTAGTTCTTGTGGATTAAGGGGTGGGGCGCCACATCAAGTTTGATGGCAAGAACACCTTCAAGATGTAGAGATGTGAAGTGGAGAATGCACTATGCGCATTGAACCTAGACGATGTTCTTGAAGGTGAAGAAAAATGGGAAGAAATATCGAAGAGAGAGTGGATCAAGCTATATCACAGCGCTTGTGGATTGATTCAGAATTGCTTAACCTAAGACATCAACTGCACCATGATGTCAGAAACTTTGATGTGGAAGGTATGGAAGTTCTTAGAAAGAAAATATTTAATAATGAGCATGGAGAATCCTCTCCATATGGAAAGGCGGCTCTATCGATTTTGAATGAAAAGAGGAATTTCTATAGATAAGCACATAAACGAGTTCACAAAATTGCTGGTATGTTTGCTAAATTTGGATGAAACTGTGGAGGATGAAGATAGAGTACTGCTCTTGCTAAACACACTACCAGATGATTTTTAAAACTTTATCGTAATGTTGATATATGTGAAGGATGCTATGAGATACAAGGAGGTGACAGTAGCCCTTTCAAAAATGGACAAGGAGTTTAATAAATTAGAAATGGCAGAGGTACTACCCTCCACAGAGGAATACCAGAAAGGAATGAGCATTGGCCAAAGAAGAATGTGCATTCTTAACAAAAGAAAAAATCTAGAGGTCATAGTATTTGGTGCAATCAGTGTGCATTCTGCTTGGAGTCTAGACACTAGAAGAAAGACTGCCCTAAACTAAGAGAAAAAAAAAAGGGCAAGTGGATCTTCAAATGCAAAGGCAAATATGGCTCATCATGTGGTGGAGAAGTCTGATTAATAGCTGTCTCTTATTACAGTTTTTATGTGCAATGTATCATATCTGTTCCCAAAAGGATTGGTCCTACTCGTACTGAGAAACAGATAGTAGCATAGTTACTATGGGAAATGAAGTCACATCCTGAATAGCTGGAGTTGAGAGTGTACTGATCAGAGCACATGTTGTAATAGTTCAAGAGCAGAAGAAAGTAAGACATGTACTGGAGATCAAGAAGAATATGTTATCTATTGGAACCTTAAGAGCTAAGGGCTTTAAGGTGGTTATTAAAGCAAGTATTTTGAAGATCATTAAGGGTGCAATGACTTACTTGAGAGGAGTTAGATAATAAAATCTTTACTATCTCCAAGGGAGAACAACCACATGATTTGCAGCTATAGCAGAAAGCCCAAAAAATGTCATGATGCTCTAGCATATGAGACTTGCACATGCAGGAGAGCCATTACTTAAAGCTTTAGAGAAAGATGGACTCATAATAGACATCGATTCTTGCAAATTACAATTTTGTGAACAGTATATTTTTGGAAAGAAAATATGCTAGCCTTTTGGTGATGGCCGCACAAAACAAAGGAAATTTTGGAATATGTTCACACAAATGTTTGGGGACCAAATAAGATGGCATCGTTTGATGGTCGCAAGCATTTTGTCTCCATTATTAATGATTAATCTAGATATGTATGTGTGTACACCATGAAGAGCAAAGAAAATATGGTAGAAGTATTCAAAAATTGGAAGAAATGGGTGCAAAATCAAACCTATAAACAATTAAGAAGATATGGTCTGATAATGATGGTGAGTAAACTTCTAATCTATTCTTGCAGGAGTTCCAAAATTTTGGTATTGAGCATCACTTTACTGTGAGGGAGACACTGCAGCAAAATAGGGTAGCATAGCAGATGAACTGGACCTTGGTGGAGAAGGTTTAATGCATGTTGTCCAATACTAGATTGGAAAGAGTCAATTGTACTAAACAGAAACTGAAGACAGGTTGAAAAACCTACTTAGCTTAATTATTACATTACTTATGCATTGTTAGGAGAAGAGAAGGAGGTTCCATCTCACTACAAGGAGGCTATAACAAGCTTAGAAAAGGATTAATAGATGCAAGCCATGAATAAAGAGATAAAGTCTCTTCATAAGAACAAAGTTTGGAGGCTAAAAAATTTACCTCTATGATGAAACACTATTAGTTCTTCTTGAAGTGCCATGCCTTTTAACAATTCTAGCAATTAGGATTTGCTTTTCAAGGTCTTAATTTTCCTTGCCTTGACTTAGATCTATTACTATTGTGTCTCCGGTCTACACTTCTTCCACGACTCTCTGCATTCATTACTGAAGTAAATGCCTCCCCATGGGATCTTTTCTACACCTCTTCATTAAAAACCAGATCGATAATGCCATCAAACTTCAACAATGCATTTCCTGATGAGTTGCTAATCACTATCACCAGTCCATCCCAACTGTCCAACAGTGAATAGATGAACAATAAGGCTTGAACCTCATCATCAAACTTGACGCCCACTAAACTCAACTGACTTGTCACAGTGTTGAACCCATTCAAATGTTTTATCATTGAGCAGTCATCCATCATCTTCATCTTTAACAGTCATTTCAGCAAAAAAAAATGTTGGAAGCCAAAGGCTTTTCATACATTCTTGTTAGGACAACTATGAGATCTATAATTATTTTCTCATTTACAATGTTAAATGCAACAAAATAAGGCAATGAAAGATGAATCAAATCCAATGCAGTTCTATTAAGAATCTCCCAATCCTCATCATACATAGTGGTCTATTTCTTATCAGCCCCACTAAGTGGTAAATTGTAATAGCCTAAACTCTTAAGCACTTCAAGAAGAACTGGATTGGAAAGAGTCAATTGTACTAAACAGAAACTGAAGACAGGTTGAAAAACCTACTTAGCTTAATTATTACATTACTTATGCATTGTTAGGAGAAGAGAAGGAGGTTCCATCTCACTACAAAGAGGCTATAACAAGCCTAGAAAAGGATTAATAGATGCAAGCCATGAATTAAGAGACAAAGTCTCTTCATAAGAACAAAGTTTGGAGGCTAAAGAAATAACCTCTATGATGAAAAACTATTAGTTCTTCTTAAAGTGCCATACATTTTAACAATTCTAACAATTAGGATTTGCTTTTCAAGGTCTTGATTTTCCTTGCCTTAACTTAGATCTATTACTATTGTGTCTCCGGTCTACACTTCTTCCTCGACTCTCTGCATTCAATACTAAAATAGATGCCTCCCCATGGGATCTTTTTTGCACCTCTTCATTAAGAACCAGATCGAATGCCATCAAACTTCAATGATGCATTTCCTGATGAGCTGCTAATGGCTGTCACCAGTCCATCCCAACTGTCCAACAGTGAATAGATGAACAACAAGGCTCAGACCTCATCATCAAACTTGATGCCCACTAAACTCAACTGACTTGTCATAGTGTTGAACCCATTCAAATGTTTTATCATTGAGCAGTCATCCATCATCTTCATATTTAACAGTCATTTCATCAAAAAAAATTTGTTGGAAGCCAAAGGCTTTTCATACATCCTTGTTAGGACAACTATGAGATTTATAATTATTTTCTTATTTACAATGTTAAATACAACAAAAGAAGGCAATGAAAGTTGAATCAAATCCAACACAGTTCTATTAAGAATCTCCCAATCCTCATCAGACATAGTGGTCTATTTCTTATCAGCCCTACTAAGTGGTAAATTATAATAGCCCAAACTCTTAAAAACCAAGATATTGTTCACTTTGGCCTGAAAGGCCTCATGATTTTGCTCTTAGAAGATAACTTCCCAGCATGTCACCCATCTTGGGAGTGCTCTCACATGAGCACGCTTAACTGTGGAGTTCTTGGGCCCGTTATCTAAAAAGGAGACTCAATATTTAAGAGTTTCACTTATTACTACTTAAGTGGGTCTTCACAATCTCCCCAACTTAAGTACCTAATGTTATCGTCAGTATCCACACACAAATCCAAGAACCGTTCAATTGGGTAGATAGGACTAGAGGTGACCCCTACAGGCACAAGTAGTACCTACAACCATGTAGCATCTTAACCATCATGGGTTCAAGAGGCTGCTCACATAAAGTGATACTTTGCCCTATATGGCATTTAGCTCCTATCTGACACTTTTTGCTCGCTCTAATACCATTTGTAACAGCCCAAACTCTTAAGCACTAAGGTATTGTCCGCTTTGGCCTAAAAGGCTTCACAATTTTGCCCTCAGAAAATAACTTCCCAGCAGGTCACCCATTCTGGGAGTGCTCCCACATGAGCACGCTTAACTTTGGAGTTCTTATCAAGAACTCCACCGTTATCTGAAAAGACGCCTCAATGTTTAAGAGTTTCACTTATTACTACTTAAGTGGGTCTTCACAATTATCTTGCTAATTATTATTATTATTATCATCTAATTATAATTATAATAGTGACAATATTATTATACTATTATTATAATATTCTCTCTTTATTTTTTATTAATAATAATAATTATAATAATAATAATATTAATAAGTATACTATTATACGTAGTATTTTTATTATCATCATTATATAAATAATAATGATAATAATAGTGATAATAATAATAATTATTATTATCCTATTATTATCCTAAATGCTCTCTCTCTAAATAAATATATCCTCATAAAACTATCATGAAGTATATTTATATATTCTAATTTAATTACATGCTCTTTGCTCTATTTTGAAACTCATTTGATTTAATTATATACTTATTAGCCTTGCAAATTTTATAATTTAAGTATACTGTCACTATTTGAAATATTGTCAAAAATAGATAATGGATCTTGATTGAGTAAAAATAGGGTTCCACTGAAGTTATTTACAATATGTATATAATGTAATTTTATGTTTAGAATGAAACTAATTTGCTAACATTCTGCTTTGGAAGATAGAAGAATATTATGATTATGCCTACAAGAGGGCTAATATAGGTGAATATATATATATATATATATATATATATATATATATATATAACGTTAGAATCATAATTTTAATAATCAAGCAGACGTGCTTGATTCCTCAATGCTTGAGAATTACCCACTCGAATGATATTATTATTATTTATTAATTTTTGAGATAGAAATATTAATTTTTGATATAGTATGATTTACTTGTGATATATTATTTTTATTACCATTTCAATTATTATCCAATATTAAATTATAAAAAAAGCTACCAAAACATCAAAAGAGAATATTGTCTTTTCAATCCTTATTACTTTGCCTCTATGCATTCTACAAATATAATTTCATGTTTTCCGCTTATATATATAATGTAATTAATGATATTCAAAAGTACTTAGAGTTTCTCTATCAGGTGTTCAATTCGAGCATTTTCATTATAAATGCTAGGTCAGGATGATGCTGAAGAACTAGAACAACACTGAATAATCAGCCACTGCACTTTTATTTTATTATTTTCTTCTTGTATTCTTAAATAATGAAGAAAAGTTTTACTCTTGTAATTGCTGCTATATAAAAATAAAGAGAAACCTTTCTTATTTTCATATTAATTAAGTAATTATCTGTGATACTTATGTTATTATTCTAAAATTCTAACTACAATTCTCGGCATGCTAGACGACACCACCCTAATCCCCGCACCCTTTGTGGGAACTAAGATTGGGGGTCGTCACACAAGACCTGAAGAAAAAATTGAAGATGAATGGAAACTTCTACATTGACAAATGTGTGGTTACATTTGATAGTGGCTGAACAATAACGTTCTGAATTACATTAGTGAGGAGAAAAATGTGAAGGGTTTATGAAAATAGTTAGAGGTGCTATATGTGAGGAACATATGTACTAATTAAATGTTTCTGATAAAAAAATGATGGGCGTCAATTATTTTGATAGCAACCACATGATCGACCACTTAAAAAATTTTAAGGGAGCGTCAATTAGTTTGTAAAGATGAATCTCAAGTTCAATGATGAGGTCCAAGGGTTGTGGTTACTAAAAACTTAGTTGGTTTTCTGGCAAACATTCCAAATGTCTATGTCCAATTCAACATAAATTTGAACATTACCATGGAGCTCATGAAGCTCTGTCTACTAAATAAGAAAATTCCAAAGAAATCATTGGGCCTTTATTCTTTTAGAATGTATTCATTATGGAGCAATGATGCCTCAAAAGAAGTCGGGGACCCACTACACATTATCTAATCAAGAGTTACACGCATGAAAATACATCAATATTGAATGATTTAATTATGAAACAAAGGGTCATACAAAAAGAATTGCCTAAATATGTAGGGAATTTATTAAATATTATAAAAAAATGGCATATATCATAAGAAGACTCCACCTAAGACCCCACAACTAAATGAGTTGATGGAGGCATGAGCTACACCTTTTTAGAAGGGTGCAGTGTATGTTGTTGTAGTCTTAACTTTCTAAATTTTTTTAAAGGGGGCGATGAGTATTGCACTATATCATTATTGGTCCCACATGACATTGATGTCCTTGATCGGGTACGGTAAAGAAAAGATGTCAACTATAGCCATCTTAGAGTATTTTGGTGCAAAGTTTATGTACACATATCCAAAGATGAGAGGTGCAAACTAGATGCCAAGATAAGATAATTGGTTTTTACATATAGTTTGGACAACTTTGGGTATAAATTTTCTTATTCTACTTTGAAAAAAAAAAGGAGCAGATGCTGCATCTATGGAGAGTTAAAAACATCCACAACAATGATAGAGTTAAGAGCTGATCTAAGTCATAGAAGAGTTGATCTAGATTCAACACCTATTCAAAGGGAGATCCCTAATCAAGGGGGAGATGAAGAAGAAGCAAACACAAAAGAAGTACCTGCAGAATATGAAGTTGAAAAACTTGTGCTTAGAGGACCCACAAGGGAGAGGAGACAATCTACCATATATTCTCTATATTAGTACATGATGATTATTTATACATATAACATATAAACTTCTTAGATGGCTATCATAATGGAGAAAAATGCAAAGTTGTAGAAAGCCAAACAAGAGGATATGTTGTCACATTAGGAAAACCAGATCTACAAGATGTTAAAATTACGGAAAAGAAGGCACTTAAATACATGTAAATTTACAGAGTAAGAAAATGAAAGCGATGAAAAATTGTGCTACAAAGTTAGGCTGTGTGAAAGGATTTGAGAAGAAAGGGGGTTGACTTTGAAAATATGTTTTCTCCTATTATTATAATGTATTTGATCAGAGTGGCGCTACATTAGTAGAGAGCTACAAATTGAAAGTGAAGGAGTTTGGCGTCAAAATTGCTTTTTCCTTGAGGATTTAAGAGATTAGATTTGCATGGAGTAGCCAAATGGATTCAGATTCATAAGCAAAGAAGAGATAGTATGCATACTACAAAAGATATGATATGGGCTAAAACAAGCTCCCATATAGTGTTACCAAAGATTTGAATCTTTTATGCATTATTAGAGATACAACAAGACAACATTTGACCAATGCATGTTTATTAAAAAAAATTAAATGATGTTGACCTCAATATTTTACTTTTATATGTGGATAACTTATTATATGTCAAGATGTGTGATTAAATTTAATATTTTACTTTTAAATGTAGACAACTTACTTATTATAAGTCAAGATGTGCAACAGATTGATTGCTATAATGAGTTAGCCAGCTATGGAAGACTTGGGTCCAGCACAATAATTTGGGGTATGAAAATGTGAGTCATATGGCCCATTAAGGAAAGAATTTGAGTAAGAACACATTCATAGATATAAAGATAATTTACATTAAAGTATTACATAAGTATAAATCATGTATTATAAATATAGAGCCATATAAGACATAATAACATACAAAATGTTGAACTACAAGGGCTTGTTAAAATAATTATACATACATAACAATAATATGTGAAGTATGTCGATATTAAATACCATTATAAGATATGTATTATAAAAAATGAAGTTTAACATGAATAATAATAATGTTATACATGAATGTCTTGAAAAGGTATTAAGATTTGTGATGATATAAATTATGTGGATGGGCATTTCTAAAATGGCCAAAGGATGGAAATAAATGAATGTTCCATAACATTTATAAGAGGTAAGAAGGATAAAAGTAAATGCAACTATTATATTATTAATGTAGTTTTCTATTTAGCCACAAGTAAGAGGGTACACATAAGCATGTATGGTCCATTCCTAAATATAAATGCAAAAAACATCATAAATTGACCTCTTCAAGGTAGTGGGATAGGTCTCATTATCACTCCAAATGTCAGGCTATGCTCAGCTTTAAAATATTTGTACTAATGTAATATAAATCTCCAAGCCAGGGTCTAAAAAGTCCGAATAAAAAACATGATAACATTATTAAAAATGATTTTCAAAAAAGAAATATATACATATAAATATGCCATATATTTTAGAAAGTCAAAACTTTTAATTTTAATAAAATTATAACTATTTACATATTTGATGCCCAAGAAAATAAAAGATTGCACACAAATATTTAATTATACTAATCTAAAATTAAATAGAATTCTTAAAAAATTATGTTAATGTATGGAATATTGTAAAACTTGAATATTATTAGCTTAATTTATGAACACGTACACACACATACACACACACTTCAAATGTAACTTAATAATATTCATCAATTCATGAGTGATTAATAAGGGACATAGTGGTGCCTTAACTCAATGGGTTTTAAGCCTTCTAAACATGAGAATTGAATTTAATAAATCATTAGAACTAATCAAATAAGCACATGGATATTTTAAAATGATGATATAATAACATCAATCAAAGATTAAATTGTAATGAAGTATTAATTAAGATTTAACTAGTGATTAAATAATGAATGATTTATAACACATAAAGGTTTCATAAACTTTGCACATTTAAGGAAATAATGTGAATTATAATGATAATCTTTTGCTTAATAGATGATTAATAAGTCTAATGTATCTTAGTAATAATTATCAACTTATTTAAATCTAGTTTTAGCAAGTTATGAATTTATAAAGTAAACATATGATGTCAAAAGTATTTCTTAAACTAAATTCAGCACAATAAAAGCTAAGGCATAATTCACAAATGATAAGTTTGCAAAACTAGTAAAATACAAGTTAATGCTTCTTAATTAAAGTAAATCAAAATAATTAAATATTCAAGCCTTGGATTAAGGATACTTAACAATTAATTGAGTTTGGAAATCTAGTAAATGAAAAACTAGAGAGCAAAGGTTACATTGCTATGCTAGTATATGCTGGATCATAACATAAATATTTTAAGTCCTAATTTTTAATACCATTGCAATTTACATGATATTAACATTAATTACAAAATAAGTTAACTCATTGAACAATTTAAACATGCACAGAGATAAGACGATACATTAAATTAGACATGGATAGTATAATTAAAATAATTGCATTAACTCACAAATAAAACACAAGCTTAATACTAAATAATGAAATTATGATTTCTTAATGGTTGTTATATGATGATCTAAGTAGGATATTAAACATGGATTAAGGATTGTTATCAAGATAATGTCAATAAATTTTAAAGTGATAGTTAGAATTCAAAAGAGGTTTATATTAAACCAAACACAAGTTTAAGTGTATATTACTAATCTATAAAGGATTAGGACTTTAATGAAGTTTAATTAACACTACTTATAAATTATGATTAAAAAAAGAGAGTATTAAGTATTAAGTTATTTATACTTAGTATTAGATTTTATGAGGTTATTAGGTACATGCAGTGGGGTTAAGATATTAATTAGGATCTTAATCATGGGTTAATGATAATATGCCAAGTCAGAGAAGTAAAGCATGAAATGGGGCTATTTAAAAGAAGGCTCTTTAATAGGATGAAGAAGGTGCTCAAGGCTAAACTATGTTGTACCAAGCCTTCCAAGAGCTTCCTTTAATTCCACATAAGAGCTTCTAACCACCACAGCATAAGTCCTTTGTAATAGTGAGAACACAAGGAGGCCGTGAAGATAGCTCTCAAGTAAGAGCAAATAATGATCTCTTTAGTCATAGTTGACGGGGTTTAAAGCTTCAAGTGAAGCCTCCTATTTAGAGGATAAGCTTAGAAATAATTTTAGGCATTGAAGGCCTTTGGTTAAGTATGACTTTGGGTAGCAAAGAAAAAGTTCTTAAATGCAAAAATGTCTTTCTCTAAGGTTAATTTGGCTAAATTCTTAGTTTAATATTTTAGTGTCTTAAAACTTAGATTTTCGATCAATGGGGTTTAATACTATAAACCAACCCATTCCAAGCTATCATGAGGCTATAGAATTATAGTCTATGATCAATAGCGCAACAGCCTTAAATTGTTATTAGAATAATCAAACACTATTCTAGTAGCACTAAACCTAAAAGTTATCAAGAACTTATGATTGAAGCAACTGAATCAAAATAAATCCTAGTGAAAGGAATATAATAT
This sequence comes from Gastrodia elata, assembly GCA_016760335.1. Taxonomy (NCBI): domain Eukaryota; kingdom Viridiplantae; phylum Streptophyta; class Magnoliopsida; order Asparagales; family Orchidaceae; genus Gastrodia; species Gastrodia elata. The sequence continues at coordinate 23,737,117 of CM028674.1, read as the reverse complement.
CCCAAAGAGAGAGTTTGCACATATGAATGAAAAAAAAATAATAGACCTTTCCTAAGCATGAAATGAATTTTTAATTTAAAATATATTAATTTTTTTTACTATTTCAAATGATTTAACTTATAAACTGAGGGATACATCTGTGGCAGCCGCCCCTTCTAATCATAAGGCTTAAGGAGTAGTCGTCACTAAACACATCTCATACTTAACATTAGGTTAGAATTTAAGACTTCAATCCAATCTTAAGGAAAAGAGTTTCCTTTCTAAATAAGGTAAAGATTAACAATCACTTAATGAGTATCAGAGTGCGGAAGAAAAGTATCAACTGAAGTAAACATCCATACTATAAAATAAAGACATTCAGCTCAGAATATATACAATGCAGGAAAGTAAAGTACAAATAGTTCTGTATTATTACAAATATTTAAAGTTAAGAACTGAAATGAAAAGAGTCGCTCATCCTCACAATATAAAAATAAATAAGGGAAATCTAATCAGTAGACTAAGGTCCCTCAGTAGTCTGGACCTCCTCCTGAATCTGCTCCTCTATAGGCTTTATCTCCTCAAAAAGCTCAGTATCTACCATTATCGGTTTCATAATGGTAGGGCCCCAGCTAACAAAAGAAAAATCTTGTTAGACAAAATATCTAAGTACATTTTAATATAATGAATTTTTAATGTATTTTAATGACATCACAACTGGAATTAAGCAAAACATAGCGGTAAAGCACAAAGAAAGGAAAGAACAAGTTATGAGGTAGAAACATACCTCAACTCAGGCTACAATATACGGTAAGTAAAGTACAAGATAAATCTACTGAGTACAAAGAAAAGTCCTAAGAAATATGATCAAACTAATATGCCAGTTATAGTATATGTAAAAGTACTGTACTGAAAATATAAAGACTAGCATCCTAACATGCTTTCAAGTAAATAAAATGATTGACATACAGAAAGTTCTGAAATGTAAAGGAACTGCAGAAAACAAAAATTATGAAAGAAAGAAAAGTGTATTAAAACAGTAAAGTAAAGTAAGTCTGAAGTGTAAAGAAAATATGTAAAGTAACTGTAAATAGTCTGAAAAGTTAATGTAAGTAATGTATATTAAAGTACTATATGTGTAAGATATTCTTACTTAGTCTGCCAAAAAGTAAAGTTCATCTGGTAATCTAGGAGAAACATCCCAGATTAAAGTAAAGTTCATCAAAAGAGGCATCTAGGAGAAACATCCCAGATCCTAAAGTAAAATTCACAAAGTATCTAAAGGGCATATAGGAGAAACATCCCAATGCCAAAGTAAAGTACCATAGGGGAAATTCTCAAGGCAAAAGCAGTCCTAAAGTAAAATCATACTAAGTGGCAGGCTAAGTAAAACATAAACCACAAGTATAATGTTATTTATTAATATTTCTTTTAAAATTATGCATATGATATGTGAATGAAACTCAAAGTATGTTATAAAATATGTATCAAGTATTTAAGTATATCCAAAGGTGTAAAAAGGCTCAAATGATAAGAAAAGCATGGCAAATTTCAAATCAAAGAAATAATTTAGCACTACACAAACTTTGTGATATCATTTATTTTCTAATTTAAACATTCTATCTACTCTAAGTTACATAAAATTCAGAATCCTAAATTCTTACACTATTTGTAACTTAGAATCACGAACCTACAGGTTGAACATAATTAGAATTAGCTACGTCCTAATTATAAATGAATCAAATGTCATCTATAAAGTTAAATAAGTAAATTAATCGTCCTAATTTGTTATTTTATAAATCCCAAACTAAATCTTGATTAGTCAAATCAAGATTGAAAGGATGAAGAATCAAACTCCAAAGAATGAAGTTCAATTACTTAATCACAAGGGTCATCTTAAGGACTAATGTTTAATCCCATCTCACTGATTAAAGGTTAAGACAAATCCTATTGAATTAAGTTAAGTTCAATATGATAGATTTCTAATCCTAATTCTAATGTTAAAAGATCAAATAATCATTTAATAAACTATAAAAATCTAATAAACTAGAAAAATCAAAGTTTCACCTTAAATGAGTAACCCACTTTACTCATTAGATGAATTCTAACCTAAGATCTATTCCTAATCTTAGAAATTAAGATTCTCAAATCTAAGAGTAGCACTCAGACACACATCCTAACTAAGATTATTAAGAAGGTTGAGAATGAATTAGAGAACTTAAGAGAAGGATTAGAGGAGTTTAAGAAGGCATGATATGAGATTGATCTCATACCATGGAGCTTAAACTTGATTATTTCGCAAAAGAAGAAAGATTGCAATTGAACATTTAAACTTGATACTATTCTCCTTTCAACACTATTACTTATTTAATTCACTGTTCTTATTTTCTATTATTGTTATTGTTAAGATTATATTTACAGTTAACATGAGCAAATTTAATTTGAATTATTTTAATTTTGATACGGTAAAACAGCAGGAAGGTGTAACACATAATTACAATGGTTGCCTACTTGTAGGCCGTCCAAATTGTAATTACGGCATTACAAAAATATTTATGCATAGCTATATGTGTTTAGATAATAGATGTAACATATATTTATTGTATGAAAATCCTATTTCTAAGTGCAAATATTCTTAAATAGTTGAGAATAATTACTCGATTCAATTTCTTGAGAAGCGCTATATTCGGGGTCATCAAGACGATTGGTTAAGAGATGACTTTGCCTTTTCATGCATCTAAGTATTTCTCCCAAGTTAAACCAAGGTATTCACAATCATCACGCACACCACAAAAAAAATGAAAAAGAGAATAGCATCTGAGTCGAAGTTGCTACAAGTTATTCATGTTGTATTATGTGATTTCCCAGGTGCGCAAGTCTTAGAGTTTAGATGTGCAACACTTTATCAATGATATTAGGCTAGCATAACAACATCACTTTTTGTAAAATACTGCTTAATTCATTAAGTAATTAAAGCTCTAATATTTATATTCCTAGCAAATGAATAATTCAGCAATTTACCACTTTGTTCTATCTCATATGATTTAGGAATGCAACAGATGCTCCCAATATATTATTAAAAGTTTCCTCAAGTATATTAGCTCCTAAACTATTGATCAAGACATATAACCATGCCATCTTGTGAGGCTCAATATAATGATCAATATTTGTACTTTTAAAATATCAAGCGCTATTAGATTTAACGTAAGGAATTCTGAAATAATATACATAACATGGTCTTGAAAGAGTTTCATTACATGAAGCACAACTACCCATTACACTTTAATCGACACTAAACTCGTGCAATATCATCCTCAAAAAGAAAAACTCCCATTCTATGTATAAATAAGTTACACATTAATCGACACTAAACTCGTGCAATATCAAAATTGTGATTGGAAACAAAGTGTAGATTGACATTTGTGGAAATATCACAAGTGCAGATTGACATAAACTGATTCATTAAAATCAAAATTGTGAACATATCTCATAGCTTGATCTTATTTACTTGCTAATAGTCAACTTCATCTTAGTAGCATATTACTGCTAAGCTATTGTTTTACGCATATAAGCACTTATTTGCATTTATTCCATCAGTTTTATCATAATTAGTATAATATATTTTTCGAACTTATGCTAAATTAAGAAATACTTAAGAAACGAATTTAGAAACAGCAAAATAAAATAATTGTAACCATTATCATTGTTGTCATTAACAAAATAAAATAAAATAAACACGTACAAGTTAATTAATAACACCCATATTAATTATACCGTCAAAAAGATGCCTTGTCCAAGTCTTTTATGAATTTGTACTAATTAAACCATGTCCAAAGCAGCTTTTAAGAAAGTCATACATCACAACCTTATCATTTGCCCCATACAAAGCCCACCTCTAACTTCAAATCTAAATCATAAATTTATTAGTTCACCTACAATGAAGAAATACATGGCCTATACTTCTTATAATCACATTCATAAAAATATCGGAATGCCAAAATGAATGTTTGAGACTCCTCCAAAGTATAAAAACAATAATAACAGCAACAATATCAATAAAAACAATAATAATAATAGCAACAATAAATATATTAAAGCAATTCTTGCGCTACATAAAATGAGGATGACAGTATCACCGCTACTAATCCTAATAATTGAAATAATAGGTTACCATCACCACCATCAGCATTAAAATCATTTCTTGGCTGTGCTCCGAAGAAGCAAGAATAAAAAGAATTTAATTGCCCCCAATTTCTACACCAATTATCTTTAGAGTTACAAAGACAAGAATAGCACAGGTTGCCTGAGATATTCCAGGCCAGCCTTTATGCAAGCCATTGCTATATGAGCATAATAAACTTAAGGCAAAGCTGATTAATGAACAATTAAAAATCAAAGTTAACATCTCTCTTACAAAATATTCATGTTTGGAGGTCGGTAAGATAAAGAGAAAAAAAAAAAGAAAAACAAAATTGATGGAAAAATGAGAGCATTGTTCGTACATTTTTTTTTCTTTTTATATGCATCAAATTATCTTTACAATCTTCTGGCGAGCTTCCAATTTATCTATATGCATCGAAGGAGAACGGGGTGAAGTGAGTACCTTAACGGCGCCGAATGGAGGAGAAGACGAGGATGAGGGCTCGGCCGGGAGGGGTTCTTTCGAGCAAGCAAGACGGCGTGAGGTATAGATCTTCAGCTTTAATGGATAGGAAGGCAGAGGTTGCGAGGAGATGAGGGCATACGCGTGTCGCATCACGTGGGAGAGGAGAGGTGAGGTGTCGAGCGAGAGGAAGGGAGGTGTCAGCTGCTCCTCGCTTGCGTGCGAAGGAGGGGCGGCTTGATTAATTAGGGCATGCGACTTTCTTTTTATCATTTGGAATGAAGATATATATATATATATATTAATATTCTCCCCTAGCTAATTGAGAGGTGAGGAACGCAACGGTAAAGTCGGATTTTGATTCCGACGAGTATTTAATTTTCTCATTTTAGAGTATTTAAATAATATTAAAATATTCGTCGAAATTTCGACGAATTCCGATTGCCACCAAAACATCACCCTTAGCTAATTTGGGGGTGGTGAATGCAATGACGACGACTGATTTTGATCTGAAGTCAAAATGATTAGGTGAATTTCCAGGGTTTATGATTTTCCAGAAGTCCAGATTTTATCCAATTGATTCCAGAATGAATCTAAGTCTTAGCGATGAGTTCTAAGTGACTTAATTAGTGTACTATAACCATAATTAAGATTTAGATTAGTCTTAATTGACCTAGGTAACAACCTGGGTTGTTACAACATCTCAACAATTGGGTTTGAGATCGGATCCAATTGCCGCAATATAAACAAAAAAGTAGATAAATTACCCGTTGTTGGATCAAATCAAATAGATACAATTGCAAAAGCTAAGTTAATGAGGAAACCTTTCGGACATTGGATACGGCCTCTCATTCGACGACTGATATGTAAATACAACAGCGGAATCGTTGGATTTAATCCGACGTTATCGGTTAAGTATTGAAACGACAGAACTAATTATACTTGTCAAATTCTTCATTTTTATCCGATGGCTATTATAATTCTAATATGCAAAAGGACACACAATGTTCAATTAAAAAAAAACTCAACCAAATTCAACAGCCATCACAGCCTTACTATAGTATGTCTTCTTTGTTGCGAGCTGCCGGTGACGGTTACAATCGCTAGTCAATTACAAAATAGACACAACCGCTCGATAACTCTCGAATCTCTTAAACATCTCCGATCAGCTCCAGATGTCCTAACCTAACAGATCATGCAATTAATTAAGTCTGTCACTCCATCAAACCGCACATGGAATCAGAATCGTAGAATGCTAGGGTAAACCCCCACCATCGGTTTAAGGTCAAATTCGACATTGAACAGGCCGCAGTGACTTATATTTAAACCCTAGGATTCCTTAGTGTTTGCACACTGAAATTAAAATTTCAAGAGCATCCATACTTCTCTGAAGCTCCTTACATACCTTTCGAGCACACCCCCAGCCATCTAGAGTCACTAGAGCTCCTTTCCCTCTTCCTCTGATCTCAGCAAGCCTCTATAAACTTTTTTACTATCATGGAGTTCCATCTTCCCATGGAAACCCAAGAACCATTTTCCCTTGATCTGTTAAAGTGAATTAAGCATGATTTAATATAATTAAAATTGAAGAAGTATGTCGATGGCACGCTCTATCTTAACTAATCGACGCTGCATACAAGTGAGCTGATTTTTGAGCTTAAAATCTTTGCTGTTTAGAAAGTAATTATGCAATTACTTTGAAATTAATCGGGCTACGGCAACAAAAAAAAAAAAACCAGATACTTGAACCAGCCGATTAAAATGCCATATTTTCACGCTGAACCGCACCGGGCCGGCCAGGCCAGCTGAGCCGGCGGGGCTGAATAAAAAACAGGAAATAATTTGAAAGGTAGGCCGGCTGGTGACAAAGCAGACCGGTCCATCCCATCCTTTCTTGGACCGATTCATCCCTGCAAATGCCACCTGGCCCGAATTAAAATATTTGGACGGAAGTAAGAAAAAAAAAAAAAAAAAAAAAAGAGAAAGCAGGCAGACGAGAGGGACTGAACCTGACCAAATACAGCAGCCCTTTCTTATTTCTTCCCATTGCGCCCTCCTGCTTGCCTTTTCTATATATATATATATATATATATATATATATTCACAGCTTCGTCGTTAGCTTATTGAAAAAGAATAACATAATCCTCATTAATGAGTCTTCACTAATTTATAATTAGAGAAATGCTGCTCGGTTTTTGTGTCCTGATCATTGCTCTGCAGCCTCAACTACTGCCCACTCAGCAGAAGCTGTGTGGGGGATCTGCCGATCCTCACAAATATGTGTCATATGTACTTTATATGGGGAGATGTGTATCTCCTTCTCTTTCATGATAAGAACTTAATTTTTGGGGATGATATGCACTTTTTTCTGTAATAAAAAAAAGTTATTTGGCTCCTATCTTGCTCTTAAACTTAAAAATATTATTATTATTGCTAAAAAAAAAAAAACATTTTAGAAGAAAGAGCAAATCCCAACAGACAAAAGTCTAAATCTCCCGTGGGCCAAAGTAAAGGAAATCAGCAATGAATCTGTCAAATAATAGCGCCCACAGATTACTAAACAAATAATAGATAGGCCACATATATCTCACAAATAGACAAACCAATTAAAATGAAAACATAATCAAGTAGCGACAGCTTCAACCACCATGAAATAGCACTATGTGCCCAAAATCTTGAAGATGTTCTTGATGACGATGGGAAGCCTGAAGAGATGTTGGAGAAGAATTGTACAACACATGTAATAACATCCACAACTGCCTCACTTAAGACATCAAATATGCTATGATGACAGAGACAATGACAATGAAGCTATGATAAATGTTGGAGAACAAGTATTAACAAAGAGTGTGAAGAATAAGCTCCACATGCAGAGGAGGCTATACATCTTCCAAATGAGATGTTGTATATCTATTGATAAGCACTTAAATAGCTTTGATATGCTTTTGGTAGATATACTCAATTTTGATAAAGATGTGGAGGATAGCTTCACTACACTTTTGGCAGTTATACTTGTGGTAAGCCGGATATCTAAGCAACCAAAACACATAATATCTATGATACCAACTGTGGTGCCCCTCCCCGCCGCCTGCCCAAAATGAAACTCTATTAGCATCGGGATGTGTCATCACTTACAAATCTTATTAGTGTTAATATTATAAATGCCTGTTAAGACACAATTATATTATCAACACCAATACCTTTGAAATATCTAAGTGATTAAAATACATAGAAATCTCTACTTACTTTAGTTCCCCGAATTAGTATTTATGAGATAATAATGATAATTTAGATTACTAAATGAATTGAGTAAATACTATACTATTCATCATAAAATGCAGAAGCAAAAAATATAAGATAATTCCATTCATTATATACATGCAATAATAAAGAAATATGAAATACATTCATCTCAAAATATAAGTACTATAAAGAAAATAAATATACAAGTTTTGAATTATTATTACAAACCAACACATAAAGAAAATAAAGAGAATGAAATGCTAATATTCACTCTCTTTCAAGTAAAAAATCATCTAAAATAGCTACAATAGAATTATCCTCACTCTCCTGCTCCTTACATGAAGTAGGTTTCACGAACAACTCTAAATATGATATGTTGGTTTTTACATGTCAGGCTCTCAACTAAGAAAATAAAAATCTTGTGTTAGATAATTTTCTAAGAATATTTTATGCTGAATATTTTATTACAGAACTTAAATATATTTTTGCATACTGCGGCGCTGTGGTGCCGATCCTTATTGCCTAAATATTTTATTACATGTTGCAGTGCCGATCCTTATTTTCTTTCTTGGTGCTGTGACGCGATGCAGCGGATTGCCTCGAACAGTTTGGCGCTGTGGCGGGTTTTCTCGAGCTGCAACGTGCTGTAGTGCCCTTCTTCATTAAAATTATATTTTTTTATTATTTGGATCATTTCAAAGTTGAGATAACATTAAACACATTAAAATAGCAACTAATCTTAAGAAAAAAAACTCACATTCTAAGTAAAAAAATGATTATAATTATGGGGCTCATCAACAACTTAGGGTTGTTATAGACTCCATCACTTAAGAATGATGTCATCCTCAACATCACTTAAGTGAGATATAAAAAAGGAAAGATAAGAGTTAAGGAGTTTGGAAAATACCAGGATTCTCAAATAACTTTGGATATTTTTGCTACATATCCATATCTTTCTCCCAGATGGCTTTTTTAATACTCTGATATCGCCACTAGAATTTAATCATAGGGATAGATCAACTTCTAAGTAGGTTCTTCAGTGTAAGATGGATCTGACTTGAAGTAGGAATAGAAATGTGATGACTAGGTTAACGAAGGCATTTTTTGAGTGAAGAAACATGAAAGACATTATGAGCTGAAGATTCTTAGGGTGTGGAGACCAATTTGATCATCCATAAAGGTGCTAATGAAGCACTAATAGGTTTTCAAGAGATCCCAGGGTGTTCCAAAATAAGTCAGAGGAAATTTGGGTGCTTTGGCACACCTCGGCGTGCCCTACACCCATTGCAGTTGAGGGACAGGCACCGGAGTGCACCGTGGAACCTAGGAACCGAGTGCCAGAAGCTACGACACATTATAACACCCATTGGGAAGCTATGGTTCCTCGTGGTTCGAAACTAGGGTGCCTCGGTGCGCCGTCGTGCCCGTGGAATCCTTGTTATAGATTTTAACTATTCTCTAAGTATTTTTAAGGGCATTTTGGATCATTTAGGATTCATGTGAAGCTTAAGTGCATAAGGAATATCTGAGGATATTTTTTATGCATGATCAGCCCTAATTTGGCAGTGTGTCTACTGTTGGTACCTTTCAGCCTAGAGTGAGAGCAAGAGATTTCTAAAAGAGAAGAAGTTGATTGAGATGCTTTTAAAGCGACAAATCTTTCTTGTTTTTATGAAGGTGAGGATCTTTGTAATTTTGTAATCTTCTTATTCACAGTAGATTTTTCTGTGTGGTGTGGCATCGTAATTTTTCCCATCCTTGGGTTTTCCATGTAAAATTTTTTGTGTTTGGATGCTTGTGTGGTTTATGCTATGATTTTTGTGCAGTATTTTATTCCTTTTTGTGCTTGGATAATTTTGTTTGTTACTTGGTAGCCCCAATGATATCCTGTCTAGCATCGCTTCCATACACTAGTAATTGGTATCAAAGAGTGGTTCAATGGTTTACTATTTTATTGGGAGTAATATTTAGCAAAATGAGACTCAAAATACCAAAATTTAACGACACAAATTTTACTTTTTGGAAGATGCAAATGGAAGATTTGCTCTACCAAAAGAAGTTGTGTTTATGTAATAGCTCAAACTCTTAAGCATCAAGGTATTGTCTGCTTTGGCCTGAAAGGCTTCACGGTTTTGCTCTCAGAAGATAACTTCCAGCAGGTCACCCATCCTGGGAGTGCTTCCACATGAGCACGCTTAACTTTGGAGTTTTTATCAGGAACTCCACCATTATCTAAAAAGGCGCTTCGATGTTTAAGATTTTTACTTATTACTACTTAAGTAGGTCTTCACAATCTCCCCAACTTAAGTAACTGACGTCCTCATCAGTATCCACACACAGATCCAAGAACCATTCATTGGGTAGATAGAACTAGAGGTGACCACTACAGGCTCAAGAGGTACCCACAACCATGTAGTACCTTAATCATCATGGGTTCAAGAGGCTGCTCGTATGAAGTGATACTTTGCCCTGTATGACACTTAGCTCCTATCTGACACCCTATAGTTTGCTATGATACCATTTGTAACAGCTCAAACTCTTAAGCACCAATGTATTGTCCACTTTGGCCTGAAAGGCCTCACAATTTTGCCCTTAGAAGATAACTTCTCAGTAGGTCACCCATCCTGAGAGTACTCCCACATGAGTACGCTTAACTTTGGAGTTTTTATCAGGAACTCCATTATTATCTGAAAAGGCGCCTCGATGTTTAAGATTTTTACTTATTACTATTTAAGTGGGTCTTCACAATAATATACTTGAGAGAGTTGTAGCAATTCATCCTCCAAAATTATTTGGGCATATTGGGAAATGAATTTTCCTTTAAGAGCTTCGATAAAGGATTCCCACAAGATATCTTCAATCTTTAACTTAGCAAATTTGGATTTATCCTCATTCTCCCACCAAAATTCTACTTCAACTTGGAATAAATGAGTAACTGAGCAAATTGCTTCAAAATTAGGGCACTTAATGGTGATGAGATTCATCTCTACCAATTTCAGCCAACTGATGGTGTCCATTGGGGACAATGAACCAATGAATGTGGATTTATGAAGATGAAGGAAGTTGTGAAAGATTCCATCTGCTAAAATATGTGGAGTGTATGGAGTATGCACATTGGTAACTAGAGGATGATGATTTAATTAAAACACTTACTGGAAATGCTAGGCTTGCTGATCTTGACTATCAATTAATGCCTTAATAAGGTTTAATATAGAATTAACATCTTCTGATATACCACTTGAAGACACGAGAGCTTTGATTGGTGTAAAACTAAAAGGTGATTCGGGATTCATAATTAAGATCTACTACTATAAGGAAGATTTCAGAATATGAGTTAAGAACGAATACTTAGTGAAAAAAATTTTGACTCTTTAGAAAAGAGTGAGATCTATCTAAGAGGTTAGACGATTACTATTTAAACTTTTAATCCCAAGAATTCTTTATTTAACTAAGTTCTTTCTACTTGCATTAACACTATTATTCAAGTACTTTAAAATTTTATCCATACTGATATAGTTTGTTCAAAGTCCTAAGATGACTTTTCTAGATATTTCTTCTATTTCTATTCTAAGAATACTGCATGAAATGAACAATGGATGATACTGATATTATACTCTACTTACTGCGATCATACTTTTTTAGAGTTTGAACCATTAGGTAAACAGGAATGCAGGCCTTGTCTGACACCTTATGGTACTCTCTGATACCAACTATGATACCTCGGGCTAACCTCTAAATGAATAGTTAACCCGGGACATCAGCGGGGAGATAACCCATATTACTCGGCATCAACTCAACACTCATGCTAAATTGACCAGATCCTATGAGTTATTTCTGATACCATTTGTAATTCCCCACCTTGCCTCTTTTCATGAGGAGAATAATATTAGCAATGAGATGGGTCATTACTCACCCATAACAAGATGTTGGTACCCTAGATTTCCCTTAAGACATCTCTGATACCAACTATGATGCCCCACCATTAGCCAAGTTAAATGTTTCCTTAACTCGATGAGTGATGCAATCCTCTCATTTAATGATCACATCACAATATATGTATAGTATAACATTAAAGAGCATAAGCTAAAGATAAATCATCCTTACATCCATCCACCTAGAAATAGTAAGTAAAAATATACATCTCAGAAAAGAAAATAGAAATACATCCATACATGATTAAATATTACAGACTTAAATAAGATACTAAAAGAAACTCTCATCTCACTAAGCAAGAAATCTAACTAAGGAAGAAGACTGCAACAACTACTCAGCAACACCACACTCCTCTTCCTCCTAAGTCTCTTGCAACTCCACCATCATGGGATCCTCGAAAAAAATTGAATCTGACATTATCGGTTTCACAATTTCAAAGCCTCAACCAAAAACATAAGAAAAGTTTACTTATACATTGAGTCTAAGTATATTTTAAACTCACTAAAATACATTAATTATATTACAAAGATATTTAATGAAAAATAGTAAGTAAAGCATAAACTAACTGAAATTGAAAGTAAATAATTAAATGCAAACTGAAACTGTTGAGACAACATGTAATCTAATCTATAGAAAATATTGAAATACTTATGCTATGTATCAAATGAACTGAATTACATAATATGCAATATGGAACTCCAATTCATATGCCAACATAAATACATATGCTACAATAATGTAACAAAAAAAGTACCCAACCACAACGAAACAAGAAATGTGCCCAATGCACTGATACAAAGAATAGGAATTGTGCCCAAAGCACCGATAAATAATATGTGTCCAACGCGCCGATAATAGATACTAATGTTATGCCAATGCATCGCTAAAACTATATGCCCAACACACCGATAATAAGTCCTTAAGTTGTGCCCAACGCACCACTAATATATAAATAAGTTGTGCCCAATGCACTTCTAATAATATAAGGATGTTCCCAACGCACCAATAATAAGAAAGGAGTTGTGCCCAACGCATCAAATGCAATTAAAGGTTGTGCCAACGTACTGATAAGTAATAATATGCTATGCATGACTATCATTCTACAACATGCTTACTCTTTATGCTAGAAAACTCATCTAATACTTAAAGTACTGAATTACTGTATAAAGATGCATTCATAATGAAAAAATTGTTTGAAAATATGATAAAATAAAAAAGCATCAAAAGTGTAAAAACCAATATTCCTTTTGTTAGCTTTTTACATAAAATTATCTACCTAAATAGATGCTAAGACATAATCAAGTCTTAGCCTAATCATAAGGCAAACTAAATTTATTAATTCATTAACAGTTCAATTAATATTCTAATTGTTTCATAAATAGATTTATATTCCAATAATAATAGATTTAAACGGGCTCAACATTCTTATCTTATCTTATCATTCAGCTATACAAACTTAACATCTTAAGCATATATTTGATCGGGGTTATGGAAAATAATTTATTATAAGTCCTTAATAAATCTAACATAGAACACTAAAGGATTAACTTAATAAGGTTATAAGAATAGCTAATAAATCAAGACTTATGATCTAAATCACAAGTTATGATCTAAACCTTACAAAGGAAATCACTATAGTAATAAGGATTATAAGGATACTTAAATATTAAGGATTCATACTAAGATGTTAAGATCACAAAGGATAATTAATCTATAAGGATTCTAGATCTAAATCTAGACTTAACAACTATATTAGGCTAAACATAACATCAAGCTTACGGTGTTGAAACTAAGCCTTCACATACCATCTTACACAAGAGTTAGGATAAATGAGCAAAAGTTCTAATCTTATATAGGAGCCTTGCATTTTTAAGTGATATTCATCACTTACTATAAATTCAGGTTAATGGAGAAAGAGAATTATTATTTAACTAAGTTGAATAATTTACCTTAAAATAATGAAGAGGCTAACACCATAAGTCACAAATATGACTAAGCAAGTTAAGATTCTAATGTTATGATTAATTATTCTAATAGGTATGTTTTTGTCCAAGTAGTGTAGAAACACCATGAACACACAATTAGGGTTACTAGAGGTGCTAATGCACACTAGTTAAGATATAACCCTAATTAGGTCTTAATCTTCTAAACTAAGGTTGGATCACCTAAACATTAATCCAAATGGTTATAGGTTAGCTTAACCTATCATATAATCTTAAGGACAAATTAGGTTATTAGATTAGTTATCTAAACCACAATATGCTTAATCTAATCTTGAGGGAAAAAGGGCTATTTATGGAACATAGTAACTATTTTAATTTAAATGGATTCAAACAAAAAATCTAAGCATGCATTTTTGATCTACACATCCTAATGAAGAGATTGATAGTAAGACCATTAAATTTGGAGCTCTCTAGCTCCCTAATTAGACTAATCACCCTAAATTATCATTAAGGCATAATTAGCTTAAATAATTATAAAAAATAATATTTAAAGGTACATTAGGGTTCTCCTCTGTCTAATGACACACAATAAGACTAAGTTTAAAATTGGATATAAAACATCAAGTTATGCACTAATCCATTTCTAAGTTAATTAGTACTTAATTAAGAAATGAAATTATAAAAATCAAAATATTATTGTATATTCATATTATACATATTTTCTTGATCAAATTGGTATATACGTTTGCTAATTTTAAATGCCAGAAGATTCAAAATAATGAAGAACCTTTCTCTTTTCAATTTGGCCTTCGTAGCCGTAGTAAATGTAATCTTCTAAAAGTTTTCCTGAATTTTTCCTAAGTTTAGACTTTAGGCTAAATTAAATAATGTAAACATATTTCGCAGTGCGGCTCTCAGGTTCCATCAAGTCGATTGAGACCCGACGGGTCTACACTATTGAACAACGTAGGCCACGGGTCAACCTGACCTGCGTTGTTCCCTCTTTGTCCCGACGTGGACAAGGGAAGAGCACGCCGAGGATCTAGGGTTTCAAAGAAACCCTAAATTTTCAGTCTACAGACCGAATCGGGAGGCGATTAAGAGCTTAAAAAATGCTAAGGATGGGCAATATCTGATGGCACAAGAAGCCCCAACTGGGGTGCAGCCAGATGGATAAACCCTATTACACATTTTCGAATCCTAAGGTTTACTACAGAGGGGAAATTCTCCCTCCACAGTCGAACCCACTCCAAGGTTCGATCATAGCACATTGAAGCCCAAGGAATGCCTTAGCTGGCAAAGAAACCAACACCGTACCCCACTGTACATGTCCAATCCCGACATCGTCCGATCGGGTTCAATCAAACCCGATTGACACCAACAATGGGCCTAATAGGGTATGGAATTACAATTTATGCATTTGATGTTGTCAAATAGTATTACAGTACTCAAAGAAAAAGTACCTGGATTGCTTGAGAATAAACAACTCACTGAATCCAAATTCACAAACACAGCTGACCCAATCCACACCTGATGCCTTAGCCGGTGATAGGGGATCTTCAGGAAGATGCTAGGCTCCTTGCCGAAAGTTTGAAACGCTTCTCCATCGATTGAAGGAGGAGCCAAGTTTGCATGTAGAGGGAAAAATGGAGAATTCATCCAGGACTCAGCAGCTTTCTCATGAGCAAAGGGGAGAGCTTAAGAAGCAGGTAAAAATTAGTTAGGGGATAGCCTGGCCATGGGGACAGTGGTGGCAGGGAGGTAGGCAGAGTGGAGCAGTCTGTCAGGCCACAGGGGGGACCACTGTGCAGACACAGGCGCACACGCATATGTGGGTTGTGACTCGAGGACGATTGGGCATAGTGTCCTGTCGATCTGGGTTGCTGGATCAGATCTGGTGGCCCAGATGTGATCCCCAAATTAATAAAATGGCAAAAGCAAGTACGGTTGTTGGATCTGGCCTCTAATCTAACGGTTGGATCTGGATCGAGCAACCGAAGCAGTGTGGGTCGTCCGATCTTGATGCATGAACTGCGCGATGGTCTACATGACTTGGACGACATTGTTCGGGAGAGAGAGGGGTGGCTGGTAAAATTGTTATAGCCATTTGGATTTTAATTAAATAATATTTAAATAATTATAAACTTTGAAATACAAATGTTGACCAAATGGATTTCGAAAATACCAAAAAATTTTCCTAGCTAATTTGGATGTTAGGAATCCAAAAATGCAAATGGATTTTTGATTAGATGTCAAAAAAATAATTAATTTATTTTCTTGGTTAAATAATATCTATTAGTCTGATTGATCTCCAAATCAAACCAAGACTTCATAGTTCACTTCTTTTAATGATTAGAAATTAATGGAAGGGGTTCTAGACTGATTAGATTAGGTTTAGCCCCTAATAACAACCTCTAGTTATTACACCTAATGAACTTAATATTCAAATGACAAATCTAGACTTCTTGATTGGAGAATTATCTAAAACAACAAAATGTGATGTGACATTAAGAAAAGAACATTTGCGCACATATTTATTATAAATTTTATGTTTGAAACTTAACACTTTTCAATTTTCATCAAATTGATTAAAAACTACTTTGTTATATTCTAGTCTAATCATTAGGATAAAAACACCCTCAACTGTTATTAGTTTAAACATTATTGAAAAGCGATACACTTTGGTAACAAGCACAAGTCATTCCTATATGACAAAAAATATCATGATCTTACCATCTCATATTACTTCAGATTACGTACACTTGCGTGCAAGCACAAACAACGTAAATTAAATCTGTCAAGTTTTGGCAACATTGCTGGGGAACGTTTGCTTTTTATTAAAGATAATCTCTTGGTAGATAGTGCTTTAAGCATTTGTTAATATATTTTCTTGGTAGATAGTGCTTTAAGCATTTGTTAAGATCATTACGCCACAGTGCGTCATAGCACGCGCCGAAAACTTTTCCTTAAAACCTGAATTAAACATGGTATTTGAAAGGACCTGATCACTAAATTCCTCCATCTCTCAACATCAAAATTAAATGAAGTTAATTCCTCAATTTTCAATGAGGAATGAGGGCGTAATTAAAGCAAAAGACTTAATGGATTTAACTCTCAAGGAAACTACTCAAGAAGAAACTAAAAGCAGAACTGAAATGAAGATGGCTGAGGGGAAAGTTTATGTAAGGAAAAATATAAGACTAAGAGAGGATTATGAAATCAGATAAAGAAAAACAAAACTCAATGGGAGAACCCTAATTCCATATATGATCCAAGAGGTTTTTGAAGGAGGGAGGATGCAGCCAAGGCAAGACAGATGTAACAACCCAAGTTATTACGCTAGTCAATTATGACTAATTTGAGTCATGATATTAATATTAGTATATTAATTAAGTCATTAGGAGTTCACCACCAAGACCTAGTCCAAATCAGGAGGCAAATTGATCAAATCTTAATTTTGGGAATTTCAGGAATCCTGAAATTGAAACTAATTATTTTAACCTCAGATCAAAAATTAGACTTCGCCATTACGCTCGTTGCCACCAAATTAGCTATGGGTGATATTTTGGAGGCAATCGAAAGTCGTCGAAAATCCGTTAAATATTTTAATAATATTTAACTAATTATAAAATTGAGATAATTAATTTGGCCTCGAAATTGAAATCCAACTTCGTCATTGCGCTCGTCACCCCCAAATTAGCTTGGGGTGATAATTTGGTCATATTTGGAAGTCGTCGAATTTTAGCGAATATTTTAATATAATTAAATACCCTAAAAATATGATAATTAAATAATCGTTGGAATCTAAATCCGACGTCGCCGTTGAATTTTTCACCCCCAAATTAGTTATGGGTGAATCTTTTGAATTTTTCGGAGTACGTTTATAAAATTTGATTTTAAAGCAATAATTAAATAATTAACTAAATCAAAATTTACTTAAAAACGATTATTCCTCCTTTCTCTCTCCTAGCTGGCATTTCTTTTTTCCCCATCCTAGCTGGCATTATATATATATATATATATATATGATACTAGTCTTATTTTCAGTTATTTAAATGTTTCACATATTCTTTTATTTTATGTCGATTTGCTTAAGTTTATATTGATCATAAGCATATTTATGATGAGTTTTTCCTTTCAATATTAGTATTAGTCTTTATTTTATATCTAATAATGTTGCAACTATATATTGAAGGTATACGCTTACTTCCTATCTTGTTTATATTATAAACTCATTGTTTATAACTATCATTTGTCTTTTCATACGCATTATGCTTCTTTACTGCTTCTTTTAAATGTAAAATTTATGGTGATATTCAAGTTAACATAATAAAATTGTAGTCTAAAATGTACTTAGATATTTTATCTAATTAGATTTTTTTTTATTAACTGGGGCCCTATCATTGTGAAACCGACAATGGTAGACTCTGAGCTATTTGAGGTTGTGGAGCCTTCTGAAGACCAGATTCAGGGGGAAGATCGAGTGTTGGAGACCCTTAACTTTTCTTTTTTGAATTGTGAGGATGAGTGGATTTTATTTCCATTTCTACTTAAACTTTTAAAATCATTTTATAATAATACAGGTTTAATTATATTTTTTTTTACTAGTTTATTCTAGGTTGTATGTTCTTACTACTATATTGTGATGGAATTGATGCTATGCTTTTACTTCCACATTCTGATTTCTTGTATATATCATTTCATTTAGTAAAATTTTATTGTAAATGGCAATTCCCTTAATTATTATGGGTTAGGATGTGTGCCTAATCTATTCATAAGTGAGAGACTTGACATTTGGTGATCACTTCACCGTAATCATGTTAACTTAAGAGTTTATAGAACCACGGTGGGTCGGGCCACCACACCTCTCTTCTTCCTCCATTGTTGTGCTTGTTGCTAAAGGAAAACTCCCAAGTTCTTGCAGAAAATAAAGCTCTCCTCCTCCATGTGCTCCCATTTGAAAGCCAAGGTACCTCCTTTCCGCCATTGAATGGATTCAATTGCTACTTCATTTTGCTCTTATGCTTATTTTGCTTCATTAGAAATATGTGAATGGGATATATAATCCATTAGAGCTCATTGAGCTAAGAAAATTTTAGCAAGAAAAATCAGCTCTATTTTCCCTTCTTTTTGTATACCCTAACCCTTAACTCTATTGTTTGCTTAGTTAGAATAATTATTTTGTGTCGATTTTGGTATCAATGGAAATGTATCAAAAATATATTTCCATCGGTATATGGCAACGCACAAGATGTGCTCTAGATTCAGAGTATTTGAGTGCAAAAGGTGACATGTTGCAGTTTTCATGCAGACGAAATCACCATCGGGCGCTACAGCACGTCATAGCACCTAAGTCTCGAGTTGAGTCCGCCTCAGCGAGCCACCGCACACTACAGTAGCACGTTAATTTGATGCGGCAAATAAATTTGATGAAGCATATAAATATGATGAAGTTTGTAAATTTGATGAAATTAAATTAAATGTGCCTTAGTGTTGAAATCCACCGCAGCACACCACGACGTCTAAAAGCACTGCAGTGCACCGCAGCACCTAGACCACGGGAAGTTTTGGCGCCTACAAGCGCTGCAGCGCGCCACTGCGCCGAAATCCGCTGCAGCGCACCACAGCGGCAGCGCCCGAAGGCGCGGCAACGCCCGAGGTGCTGCAACTCATTGTAGCAGCACCCGCGCCTCAGAACAGTATGTGCCACAGCATGCCACAGAGCCTGGCTCTCGGCTAGAAGGCGCTACAACACGTCGTAGTGCCCAGAACTGTCTGAAAGTGCCCAGAACTGTTCGGAATGGCCAAAACTTCATATTTTTTGCATTTTAATGACCCTAGGACCTTAATGGGGCCAAAATATATCAAAATTGAACCTGTTTTTAGTAAAATTAAACATTATATAAAATTATATGTGATTTTTGAATATGAAAAAATTAAGTTTTTGCCCCTTTTATGAAAGTAAAACCATAACATTGAAATTTCCATAACTTGATCATTAGACATCAGAATTCAGTGTTTTTAGACTCTATAGAATTCTTGGATAGTATACAATAATAAACTAATTGATTTTTGGACTTCATTAAGTGAAATTATCAAAATTTCTTATAAGTTAAAATCCTTAAATTGGACTTATAGGACAATAATTATCCAAATTTGAAGTGCCTACTGTCTATCTTCATGTTAGACAGTAATAAATTATTTGGCATTAATAAAATCCAATTTAGAGCCCTTAACTAAAAAGTAACATTTTAAACCCTTAAGTAGGGGCAAAACGATCATTTTGCCCAAAATTTAGGTTGAGCGCCCTTAACCTCTAAAACGTCATTTAAATCAGCAATAAAATTGATTTGGAATTAATTTAAAGTCCTTAACCTCACAATTGAGTAACTTGATAGAAACCCCCTTAAAGGTTTGAAAATTTTATAAGTAAAATCTATGAGTTTCTAACATAGTTTCAATTTCATATCCCTAACTTCCTTAGGTGAATTAAATTAGCAAATTAAGATAAATTATAATAACTACCATCAACTCCATATATTGCCAAATTATTTTAATAAGAACTTCCTTAGAAATTTCACTTGCACCCTAGGACCTTTTCCCTTAAGTTTAGGAATATATCATAGGTTAGATTTCATTTATTGAATAAAATGGGTTATCCAATGAATGAAACCTTAGTTTTATTAGTCTCTAGATTTTATAACTTGATTTTGATTATTTTATCTTTTAATTTTATATTAAGAATATGAGAATCATTCTATTAAGTTTAATTTTTGCTTAATAGGACTTTTCATTAATTTTAGTTTACACTTAGAATTGAAACCTTGTCCTTAAGCTATACCTTTGGATTATGTGATTAACCCTAATCTCATGGTGTTAAAATTATAATCCCTAGTTTAGTAGATCTTGACCAGATCTTAGCTTAGAACGTCTAAATTCATCAATTAGGACGTGATGATTCATTATTTAACTTGTAGTCGAATCTGATTGAATTAAATTAGAATCTGATCAGTTCTAATTAATTTTAACCTTATAAGGCTGTGCTTCTAAGTTATATAACTTAGAAAAGTTAAAATTATTAATTAGATAATAAATGATATCACCTTGTGTAGTAGAGTCTCTATATAACTTGAATTATTTGTTACTTACGCATTCCTTGTATTTTGTGTCATTTCTTTGAACATGTCATAAAGATAACATTATTGCATGAAATGAAAAATTAAAATAATTATGATAACATTTGCATTGGATTTAGTTATATTCTAATAAGTTCTTATGCACATTTACCCCAATGGACAGGGGTAAGGAGTAATAAGATTTGCTTAGCCTTACTCATTGATGAGTGTATTATTTAAGTTTAGAACCTGTATAGTCTTACAAACGTGCTTGACTCCTCGACTGCTTCTGGACATGTCCATAGGAGCAAAAGTAAAATAACTAAAATCAACTGCACTTGTATTTTTTGGCTCTTCAGTACTGTACTGTTCTGTTCTGCCCTAGCCCAAAAAGGCTTTGGAAATTTCTATTCTGCCCAAGCCCATAAAGGCTTTAAGAATATGCTGGGCCTGATTAGCTAATTTTTTGATATGATAGTTTGTACATACCTATTTTCTATTTACCATTTTATTGATGCATGTTACTTCAGATAGCTTTACTTTACCTTACCTGCTTACTCGTATATCATAGGATGCTAGATTTTATTATTGATTATTATATGCATCACAGCCAGATTGTTTATTTTTAAACTTGCATATGTCATATGATTATCAACATGTTTAGGTGTAGTCTTTCCTTTTAGTATTTTTATTTATTTTATTTATACATGTATGCCTAGCCTTATTTTAACTTATTTTGAGGTATGCCTTTTATCTCATTATTGCTTAATTATAAATACTGTATTTATAACTTACCACTTATTTTGTATGCCTGGTGCTCCTATGCTAAATAGTTTATTTGTTTGGTTAAGTAAAAATTGTGACATTAATAATACATAAAAAAAAATCAGCTTAAAATGTACTTAGATAATTATATAATAAGATTTTTCTTTTTTGGCTGGGGCCCTGGCATTGTGAAACCGATAATATCATAATCGGATCATTTTGAGGAGCTTGTGCCAGAGGAAGAGGAGCTTTTCTTAGAAGAGGATCAATAGGGTGGTGCTGAAGTCATCTAGTTCCTTTATTGCTTTCTGTAAGGATGATTGATTGTTCTTTATTTTATTAAACTTATTTAAAATATTATAATAATACAGGTACTTTTTTTACTATTTTTCTTCACTGTATAGTTTATCATGAGCTGTATGTTACATTTCCTCTATATATTATGGTAAATTAGATGTATTATTTACTTTACTTTGCTTCCGCACTCTGAGTTATGTTTACTTAGTGATTGATTTATATTGTATGTATTCTGAGCATACCTCTCCCTTATTAGTGGATTGTGATTTACATCTAATCCAATGATAACTTAGAGATCTGCAAGAGTGGCACACCTCCCCTTAAGGTCTAATCTTGTAGATTAGGGGGCGGGGAGCCACAACAGAGCATAGCAGAATAAAGAAGGAGCAAGTGATGGAGATAGAAGAAGACAGAGAGAATGCCTACAACAGTTCCTGCGTATCATCCTCTTAACTTCACCTTGTATTTTTATTTCTTGTGAAAATAATGTAAGCATTCACAAATACATGCAGCTCTTTTGTTGTATTCATTGTAATGGCAGCCTAAACCTCTCCTTTGGGGAGGGTTTGGTAGAGAACATGTGAAAGAGTTTTAGTTTGTGTGCGTGTAGTTATTCTTTTGTAAATAAAATGTCATATTTTAGCTAAAATATTCTTTATCTTTTAATGAATGAAAAGTAATTGTTAAATGGAAAATTATTTTGAATATTATTTAAATTATATTTATATTAAAAAACTTACAGTGCTTGATGAATGTCTTGTTTTAGAACCTATGCACCTAGAGTGTTCACGACGCGAATGAATGTGGCATCATTTGTTTAGCGTAACTGCTCGTGCACGAGCTTTAGGCCAAGACTAGATCATCTGAGCCATAAGTAAATTTTGGTAAAATCTGTGAGCTCCATAGCTTAATCTATAAACACCTAAAGAATGCATGTTAAGTAGTGGATGATGTGACATAATTCACGTAGACCATTGTTGATTCTAAGTTAAGATATGGATTTGATGTATGTGATCCAGGACCCATCTATAGGGCTCCATTGCTCACTCTCAATTTATGTAAGATAATAGAGCACGTTAAGCTATGAGTGATGTGACATAAGCTCATTTAGCTCCACAACTCATTATATTAGCTAAATCAAGATTAAAAATGTGAGCCATAAATTGAATCAAGAACTAGTAATCATAAGATAAAATATGAATTTTATCCCTTAGACATAAAGATAACACTCATTTATAAAAAGATCACAAAGTTATCTACGTGCTGAGATTAAACCCAATAGTGTTCATCCTAAGAACTAGATAGGGTCCTAGTGAACTCAATGTTCAAATGACAAATCTAGACCTCTTTTCGAGAATTATCAAAAACAACAAAAATATAACATGACATTAAGAAAAGAATACTTGTGCACATATCTATTATAAATTGTATGTTTGAACCCTAATTCATCCCAATTTTTATCAAATTGATTAAAAACCACTTTAGTATAATTTAGTCTAACCATTAGGATAAAAACACCTGCAACTATTGTTAGTTCAAACACAATTGAAAAGAGATACACTTTAGTAATAATCACACACCATTTCCATAGGACCATAAATTTCAGGATCTCACCATCTCATATTACTTCAGACAATGTATACTTGCGTGCAAGCGCAAATAACATAAATTAGGTTTGCCATCCATCGTCACCGCATACTTTATATCCTGGGTTAGACAAATTTGGATCAAACCACATGCGCTTTGGTTCATCTTGACCCAATCTCTTTCCGATATCTCCTCATGTTATTCTTCCTCGTCAAGAACATTCTCTAGATTCAACGTGCAAAGTGCATCAGTGACTTCGCATCTCCACATTCCAAAATTGTTCTTTCCATCGAACTTGATCACATCAATTTTCGTCAATGTGACACAACTTGGTGAAAAGTTCTCTCCACCACCGATGACGATGAAGAACCGGAAGCTTCTCCTTCAACTCTATCCTCAATGACTTCTCTTGCAAAGCTCTCTCTAATACCACTTGTTAGAAACTAATAAATGCAGCACACAAACCCAATAAAAACAAATAAGAGAAAGCACACAAATAATTCAAGCACGAGCAAAAACATAAAGATTAACATGTTTCAGTGTAAGCACTTACGTCAACAGAGAGATGAAGAGAATTTTCACTATACCTGAGGAAGAATACAAGTTAGGGTTTACAAATCCTTTCCAAGCTCCAACAATAAAAAATTTTTTATAACCAAGCCATCACACATGCAAAACAAAAGTTTTCAGATAGATGCCCTAAAAATGGGCTACAAACATATTTATAGGCATTAGAAATCGAGCATGTCCAACCGCGCGCGCCAAGGCACGCCTGAGCACCCGCTGTTCTATATCGAGCACATGAGCATGTATAAGCGCCCGTTATTTTGTCAATGAGGTGCCTGCGCGCCCATGCCCGTATCAAGCTCCTTGGCTTTTTTTGGCTTAGTTAAATTTTCTTCAACCTCCTTTCAAATCAAAGGATAGCACATCCTTTCAAATCAATAGTTAGCACATTCTTCATGATCATAAAATACACTTTAAAATGCAATTTGTATAATTAAAAAAAATGTCAATCTAATCAAAATTTTAAATTTTGCAATTTCTACTATTCTATACTAATTTATTTTTCATCTAATTATATTTTTTAATTAAACATTATCACAAAATAATCATCTAATCTCAATCAAACAGTTCATCAACGAGCAATTATTCCCAATATATCTTTTTTCAATAGTCAAACAGTTTAATAACTTAGCTTAATTTTATCTATCCGATTTAGATTAATGAGCTGACCAACCCCTAAACTATGAACCATAAGATTAAGAAAAAGGTTATATTTATATAAAAATATACACCAAAAAATATCTATAACCAATAGAAAAATAAAATTTAATTTTTACATATAACCCTCCAAAAAAAATGTATCCAACCAATAATCTACTTACACATAAATTGACATATCATCTATATATTTTGATGTATAATAATATATATGTATAGCAATACTAGATTAAATCATCTCTCTCTCAGCTTCAGCTGCCAAGGGATTAACTAGCGTTAAACAATGTGGCAATGCTTAAGAGAACAGAAAAAGCCAATGAGGCCTCATAAATAATGCCCCCATAAATTGAAGCACAAACAGCCAAAACAGCGAATGTTCTCAGCATCAGCACAAGTCTATATATAAATATATAAATAAATAAATATATATATATATAGTAAGTATATCTATATATATATATAGTAAGAAAATGTACCCATGAACAGAAGATTCGTTTGAAGTGAGGTGCGAAAAAGAAATCAACAAAAGCTAGTTCAAGTCACCTGGATACATTTGTGTGCCAGTGGATGCATAAATTAATAAAATAAATAAATAAATTGACTAGACATTAGATTTCTTTACAAAATGTCATAAGAAATAATTGAAGACACCCGTCTGATTATCAAACAAATAGTAATATTATTATTAATTTTAATAATAATACCGTATTATATATATATATATATATAAAGAAATATAGTATTCCTTTAAGAGAACAAGCTCACCCTTTCTGGGAATCACTCAAAAAGATCCAATTTTAAAAAAGCTATGTCAGCTGTAGTTTTCTCTCATTATTAGGCGTCATCGGATGTTTTTTCACTTGCAAAAGTTTTATCGACTAAAAGTATTTAGATGAGATATACAAAAAAATAGTATATATATATATATATATATATATATATATATATATATATATGTGCTAAATACTTGAGGCAATCCTTCAACCTCAATAGCATAGTTGACAATGTTACCTTGGATGTTTTAATCTGTTTGTTCAAATGGGAAGGTGTTAACTCGGCCAAAACAATAAGTTAATTTTCAAATATTACTGGCCTGAATGATATTTTACGTGATTTTTGTGAACATGCCGATCATATTGATGTATATTTTATTGAAGCATCATCATGTCTCCTCTCTGATTTTTTAATAATTGTTAGATGAAGTTCATAATCTCGTTTGGTTTCTTTAACAAGATTTTCTGTTTCAATAGTGAATCATTATCAAAAGATTGGTATTTTGGAAAGAAAGTTGTTATTCTAAATAAATCACATTTGAGTTGTCTGATGGCTTACAACTAACTTAGACAAGGCTTTCATCAGTTGGCTTGGTTGTTATCGGGATGCAAGTAATTATTTTTTTTCTTATATCATATCATGAGACTTCTCTAGCATTAGATATATATATATATATATATATATTATTTTTTTTATTTTTTTTTCTAGCATTATATATTGAGTCCTTGGCTCTCCGTTAAAAGTAAAAGAAAATCGCTCTAAGGACTTGGAATTCTAAAGTTATGTGGAAATGTAACATCAAAAAGTAAAAGATCTTGAAACAAAAATCCAGAAGCAGAAATATATTTTACAAAGTGATCCAAACATCCATATTATTCAATCCAATTCATTAATGATAAAGCAAAATAATATCAGGCTCAATATACTGAAATGAAGCTGGAAGCAAAAACTTGTACTAAGAACTTAAGGATGGGAAATAAGAATATCAAACACTTGAGAAAAGATTTAAGAATCAAATATTTTCCTTTATTGTGAAGATGATACCAAGATTTCAGAAAGAATTATATTACCGAAAATTTTTTAAGTAACCCTCAATCATTTCTTCGAGAAAGTAACTAAACAAAATCAAACAAAAAAGCTAGCAAAAAACAATCATCCTCAATTTCAACTCGAAAGATGCAAAAACAAAAAGGACTATATTACGCTTACATCAACATATATATAATAAAACACAGATGATATGACAATCACATGTGTAAGTGTATGATTTGTGCAATGTACTTTTTGCTTGGGCCTATTTGTAACAAAAAAAATAAGAAAGAAAGAAAATTTTCTAATGATGATGTGTGTGTATATGGTGAATTGATTTTTATATATACTAAAATAGCATTACACAAAGTCATATGCACTTCAATCATAAATGAGGCTCTCTATCTGTCTATATTGCATGTTTGCAATTGTTAATGTAAATCTGCTCAATATGGGATTTTGTGAAGTGGTCCAACTTTGTGTTTTATGAATTTTCGATCCATGTGATGCACTAGGGTTTCTGTTTCCGTTAAATGGTGGCAAGTTACTCCAGACTTGCAATTTTGTACTGCTTAACTTGTATTATCCTCAGTTTGGGGTTATCTAATAATATGATGCGTGGGAACATATGCTTTATTTTTACGCTTATGATAGTCGAGATTGTTTATTCCTTAGTTCTCTCCTAAAATACTTCTAATTTGCGGGTGTTTAAGTGGCTTGGCCCTTTATTGCATATATTGACCTAAATCTTACTCCCAAACTAAGATTTACCAGCACAAATCAATTAACTAAAAAAATCAAAACTTTAACCAACAATTTAGCCCCAGCCAAAATCTGTCACTCATGTCGTACCACTGTCAAGTTTTCTCTTATACCATCTTGAGTCTACTCTAAGCTCAAGAACAAACAACCTCTTGGATTTAAATTGCAAATGATTGAGGCAAATATTTAGGAACCCAATCCCACTTAGCAGGACTTAATTTTGATGGTGGTGCTAATGATGGTGGTGTTGGTGATGGTGGTGTACAACATGGCAACGTTGAACATAATGTTCAAACATAGAATAAGCTCTAGTTATGGATGTATAAAAAAATCGTCTTAGATGGTTTGAACGCGTAATGCAAATCATTAGCTCAAGTTAAAAATATGAGTTAATAAACTTTGCATATGCCAAAAAAACACATGATAAGAAAACTATTAATGGGTGATCTTGGTATTTGGAGAGTTTGAGAGCTTTCAAATTAGAGGTTGTTTCAAGTCAAGCAAGTTTGATTTAAATGATTAAATTTTGAGCCAACTCAAAATCAATTCAACCCCCAATCAAAATCAATTCGAGTCCCACTTAAGAAATAAAAGGCTAAATTGTGAAGGATCTTGAACTTGAACCCATGACCTCTCCTAATATTACGTTCCAAATTAACTGAACTGAGCTCATGGCATTGTTAGGAATGATATAAAATATATTTATTATGATTTCAACTCCAATCATAAGTGGTTAAGTCTATTCAAAATCAACTTAAGAAATATGAGACTCAACCCTGATTGACTTCTAGTAGAATAAAATATCAAGCAATTTTAGGATTTTAAGCAAAGTGTCAACCTAATCTTAAGCAAGAGTCATGCTGAAATTTCGTAGATTTTTCATACCATCTTACTACTTATTTCCTTGGCCAATCTCTCTCTTTACAACAACCTTGGCCAAGTCGCTACACTTCTCTCTACCCCATAAACTCATCGACTACTTTACCCCCAATATAATTCAAACCAAGCCCAACAGCCTTATCACTCTTATATTGCATAATCCTACAACATGGGTCCAACTTTAACCTAACCTCCCGTTTACACTAATCCTCCCTACCATCACTCCATATCTGACAACACCTACACCCTTCACCCTCTCTCTATTCAACTATAATAAAATTCAAACCTAAAATGCCTTCATACACTAAATCTTGCATCACCTGCGAGGTTGCAAGCTTTAGTTTTTAGATAATTAAATGCCTTTGTGATATTTAACTGTTATAATAATATGTATAATAACTTTATTGCCCACTCCAATAATAAAATTTACACCAACACCATTATATCTTGCAAATATAATCACCACCATGTTCAGAATAGTGCTCAAATTATTTGACTCATAACTGGTGTGGTTAATTAAGTTAGCTACTAACATGCACATATGTGTACTTATGCGCTATTATTATCTTTGGTTAATAAAAATAACATGTGTATATATAATAGTTGTGCACATCTCGGCTATATCTAGCAATACTACTACAATAGCCCCATTACTCCTCTCAATCTGAACAATCAGCTTCAGATCATAAATGCCTTATACAATGAACAATTCAATGCTCAGTAAGGCAATCAATTTGTCTTTTTCCAGCCATAAGCACAAGCCCATCAGAAAGAAACCCTTCCTCGATTTGGATTAATTGCTTCAAACTAGTCCTAGGGGTATCCAATTGAAAAGGACAAAGAAACCAACTAAAAGGACCACAATTTGGAACGTGGAGTCACTAGGTCCAACTCACATTGCAAATCAAAGATTAAATGCATCTTGTAGAACAAGTTATCACAAATAAAGCCCCTATCAACTGCTCACACACCTCATCAGAAAGCACAAAATTCATCATTTAGCAAACATAGAACCTTTTAGTGATTGTAATCAAAACGTTTATTTTAAACTCAGGGTTGGGCTTTTCAAAGATATGCCGTATGGTTGATCACTTAGCATACTCCATTCTAGAATATCAGCAAGGTTTCTCTACTACAAAAGAAAGTGAATGCTGGATCTTCCAATTGCTTAACCACCATTGTTTAAGCAAGTTGATGTATCTATGGAAGAACTCTATGGAGAGATTGTCTCTTTCAGGCACATGATTAGTTGTCAGAAACTTCAGCACCACTCTTCGTGAAGATGAATTACATCCCGCTCGCCATGTCTTTAAGATTTGGAAAATGTTTTGTTTGAATGTAAGCTAATGAATGATGGTTTCTCTGAAACTCGAATCACTTTGACAAACAAAAGAGAATAGAAGTGTTGGAAATAGTTATGTTTATTAAACGCCTCTGTAGAGGTAATATACCTGACCACATTCCTCTTCGTCACAGTGTTTATAATATCTCGTTTGTAGGACCAAAGCCATTCAAACTTATTAATGTCTAGGCTATCATCACTTTTACCTTAATCTTATCAAGCCAATTTGGGAAGTATATGGTAGTATAATTGTAGTATTTTCCTAACAAAAAATATGCAAACATCATAAGGACTCAAAAATATGCAAGCATCCCGCTCGCCATTAATGTTCTAGGTGGCTTTACTACAATCTTTTACCAACTGTCTTCCGATCAAATACATACTACAATCATATTATATACATATATATATATATATAAAAACATCACATATGCAACATGCTCTTTTTCTTTTCAAAACCCTTCAAAAAACCTCTTTTGGTAAATGAAGATCTTCTCTTCTACAAATTTCTCCATGAAATATTTTAGTAATATATGGCTTCTATGGTACATCTACCTTATCATAAAATTCAATTGACTTTATGAAATAAGAGTACCCTCATAATCCATAGTCAATCTCTCTCTCTCTCTCTCTCTCTCTCTCTCTCTCTCAATCTATGACTAACTTAATTCTACTATAATTTGCAATCTTGAGTATTACCTTTAATCAGATAAATAATACAATAATACTGGTATCTTTTCCATTTTTTAAATTAACATTAAATAACTTAGTAAGTTAAGATAGTCCTTCCTAACAAAAATTTTTCCACAACAATAAAGCTTTTCCACTCCTCACTCACTTTAAAGTAATCAAAATCTCAATTTTGCTAACTACCAAAATGAAAGTGCAATCAATATTACTTTTATAATCATTAAACTCGCTCAAATTAATTATATTGATATAATCTCATTAAAAGGCTTAGTAAAATAATCCATTATCTATATGAATATCTTTTTCACTAAGAATATTTTAACACTTTTGATATAATTTACTGAGTTAAATTCTTAATTCTTCAATCTCTTAATTTGCTAGCTTATACATGTGTCCCTCTCTCTCAGCAATCTAAATTATCCTATAAATTATTGAATATTACAATATTAATATTCAAGTTATCATTTTGAATTTATGACATACTAGTTTATTTTCCAATTTCCTTCATTCTTACATTTAGAGGATTTTTTGTATGCATTAATTTGTATGTAAAATAATCTATATCTCAAAATTTATAAATTCATTATGTTTGGTTTACAGAATTTTCAAAGTAAATTTAGGAAAAATACGGGGAATTGAATTCCGTCAATTCTTCATGTTTTTGGAGTACTCATATTT
Source organism: Gastrodia elata (assembly GCA_016760335.1). Lineage (NCBI taxonomy): Eukaryota > Viridiplantae > Streptophyta > Magnoliopsida > Asparagales > Orchidaceae > Gastrodia > Gastrodia elata. The sequence continues at coordinate 23,706,274 of CM028674.1, read as the reverse complement.
GTGCATGTGTAATCTGATTACGAGGGTCGCGTAAGAATTCGGTGAGCTTCCCTTCATCGCCTCAATGCCAAGTGTCTCTTCGTTTGTTGCCTTTTCTCTACCACAGTAACTATAACAATTCTTTCAAGATTCTTTTTATTAGCGATTCAGGGGTGCAAAAAAATTTTCTCGGTGATTCAGGGGTGTGAAAGAGTGCTACGATTTATCTCATCTCGCAAGCTCTCATCAGCGATTCAGGGGTGCAATAATTTGTTTCATCGACAATTCTTATAAGATTCTTCTCTTCATTCGTTGTTCTCTTCCCTATTGAAGTTTCTATGACAGTTCTTCATCCATTGGCTCACACAATTCACTCATGCATCTACGAGTTTGGCTCACGTAATTCATTCAAGCCCTCGCTGACACCCTGCAAAAAATTCTTAAATCCTCTCGTCTATTATCTTGGCTTTTTGGGTCAAGCTTATCTTCATCCATTATACTCTTCTCCATGAGAGCATCTACGGCTATTCCTTCAAGATTCTTCTCATCGACAATTCAAGAGTGAGAAAGAGTAGCTTGCTCATCCCCTTCATCTCCAACTATGTTGACAATTGAAGCCTTACCATCGATGAGAATCCCTCCACTTATGTTTTTTTAATTATTAGAGTTGAACCGTTGTTAATGATAGCTTTCAAGTTTAATATTGCTTACAAGATGGTATGGATTCAATTTATGCTTGTTAGGACAATCCAATATATATGCTATAGTATATATGAGTTCTAGCTTTATGGTATGGTCCTTTTTTGTTGCTCAGTATGAGTGAGAAGATTGTGTTCATGAATATATAGTCTGTTGATATGTTGCTCATCTACCGAATAATGAGGTAAATTTGGACAGCTTATTTTTTTTGTGCTAGAAAGTGATCAGTCTCTTGACATTTTTGTTGGCTTGCAGGGATTGCATAAAAAGCAATGTGGATGAAGAAATTTATAGAGTAGGAAAAACTATATAAGTTTTATCAATGCATTTGATTCATCTTTTCATCCTTATTCATGATGAACATCTTCGTCCTGCACTAACATTACCTCTCTATCTTCATGCTGTAGTGTTGTGTTCTTTCCTAGTAAGGAAAGATTGTATTATCTATAGATCAAAGGAGTTAATTCATCTCATCATCTTTGTTACTCAATTGAAAGATTAACTTTCATTTTTATTTTTTTTAATTTTGCTGCTCTCTAATTTGTTCCTTTATTCCCATAATATTTACAAGATGCCAAATTTGGCAAGATCAACATTTTCTACATATTTTAAGCTGATGTGTAAACTAGACAGATTTGGGATCAATATGAGAAGTTCATTAAATCAAACACAACAGTAGGAACTCACGGCCATCCATATATCAAAAATTGATTCTCTCAGCTGATAAGTTTTCAAAGGGATTCACTGAAGTGTGCCATGGATAACCCTCTGGGCCATATGAAAGGCAAGAAACGGCGACAAATAAATAAAACAGCAGTTATGAGCTTGTCTCTAAAGGTTCATGAAATTTTAATAAAAATTTGAGTAATTATGTGAATAACAAATTACAATGAGGAACATAATAATGAAAGAAGAGCTATTGGTGAAGGTGAGTTGTGCAGCACTCTTTAACAACTTGTAATGCTACGAGCCTTAACATGCACTATTTCCCTACCGTCGAACAAAAATGGAAAAGCTTTTAAGAATTGAGCAGTTTTACAATGTCTTCTGCGTTTGCAATGAGTGGAGAATTTATCACCATGCAAAATAACATAAAAACTAGAAAATTTAGCAGCAAAAATGCTGGCTAGATCTTGCTGGCAAGATTTTGCCATTGATATGTCCAAAGAAGTGTTACAAAGGGCGTCAAGTGCACATATATGTTAACACCCTTAAATTGGAAATTCCTTTCAATAAATGTATAGGTGAGGTTTCTCGAAAGAATTGATGAAAAAAACAGGTATGATCACTTCTCAAGGGACCGCAGGCAGAACAAATACTATACCAACAGGTGACAAAGGGCAAGCATCCTCACCAAAAATATCTCAGCTATATAATTCACAGGGACCTTATTCAATTTGAATTTCAAATGGAGCTTATTTAAGGTAAATAGAACACTTGGAACACTGTAACCCCAAACAATATAATAAAATATTAAAAATTACCAATTGCTAGATGCAGAATTACCCGCAGTGATTCAAACTTCAGATGAGATTCAACTATATTAGTCACAAAAAGACAGTTTTTGTCACAATCACTTCTTACCAAAAATAAAGCCTAAATGCCACATAATTGAGTGAATAAAATAAAAAATTCACGGTTTGTGAAAAGCCATCAAAACATGTTTGATTGGGACTCAAAAAAAGGGCCAAAGGATGATGAAATCTATTTGATAGTCTGTATGTAGCAACCTTCCAAATAAATTAATAATTTGGCAAATATGAGCTAGTCTCTTTGGTAACATATAGCAACATATAGCAATGATCTATAAAACAAACAGAGAACTTACCAGCTAAAGTTGAAACTAAGAATCACCATTCTTATGTGGATGGCAAGGGAGTGTAAAGGAGGCAAATCAGTGAATCTAAATTAACATGAACTCATGGGTCTTGACTTTTAGCAGTTTCAAGCTTCTGAATCAATGAATATGTGCAAAACTTCATAAAGGATATTATTATATCGTTCAATAATCAAGAGATTGATAAATGGAAAAACTATTAATATTACAATTGTTTATGCCTCTCAAATATGATCGGATATATTCGGATATATGTATAACAACTATTTTGGCATAATTTGAATGGGTTGACTCAAAGAATACTTCAAGATGAGACATTTTATAGGAGAAGATTTTTATGGCCATGTTGAAAAAGTAATTTAAGAATTTAAAAAAATTCATGGCAATTTTGGTTATAGAGAGATAGCATTGTAGATTATTCTAAGTGATTGTTTGACAACCAAATATCATTTATTTATATTGGAATTGAAAACAAAGAGTAAAAAAGTAAAATATTTAGTCTAATATATGTCCTAAAATTAAATAGTGGAATTTTAAGAAGAGTAACATAAATATTTTTAAGAGTGAAATTTTAAAACTTAGACAGAGATTTTGAGGGTCTACTAAGTGAAATTTGGTTGCTATTTTTTATTCACAATGTAGTAAAGAGTTTGCTTGGTGAATAAAAAAAAAGTACCCAAAAATAAATATGCATGATAGTGGAAATAAGATATTCAAATTAAAATTAAAGATAAAAATATGTGTTATAAAGAATGGTATAAATATAAAATTGAAAAAAAATAAAAAACAATATAAACTAGTTTGTTGTGAATCCATAATAGTAGTATGTAATGCTTAGATTGCAGCATTCAAGAATTTATATAATAAATTAGAATTAGTTGAGGGAAAGAAATATTTATAAGCTAGCCAAATTAATATATAAAGAACAAAAGATTTGACTCGTACAAATTATATCAAAGATGATCAAAAAAAAATTAGGAATAAATGGATGGATTATTTTACTAAAAACTTTAATAAATATTATGCCAATCAATTAATATAAAATAGTTTAACGATTATAAAAATAGTATCAATAATTCTTTATTTCGATGAGTTAGTAAAGTTATGATTTGGAATGTTTTAAAGAGGAAGAGTGCAGAAGCAGTAAGATCGGACGACATCTCTATCGATGCATGAAAATGTTTGGATGAGGAAGGAATTTTTTGGATTACCAAATTATTTAATATTATTTTTAAGATTAAAAATATGTTAGATGAGTGGATAAAAAAAGTGTTGTTATACCTATTTACAAGAATAAAGGTGATGCTCACGGCTACAAATTATAGAGAAATCAAATTAATGTGTCCTATGTTGAAACTTATATTTTTCAAGAAATTAATTTGATTTTATGCCAACTAAATCTACCATGTAAGCCACACATAAATTAAAAGGTTAGATGAAAAATTTTAAAAAAAGGAAAAAAAGATCTTCATTTAATTAATCTTGATAAGGCTTATAACAGAATACTAATTTTTAGAGAGCTTTGGAGAAAAAAGGGATTTGTATTACATATATCCATGTTATAAGAAATATGTATTGGAGCTATAACATGTGTTCGATTGCAAGGTGGTTTGTCTAATGATGTTCCTGTTACTATCGGATTACATCACCGCTCGACTTTTCGCCCACATTTTTAGTTTTGATTATGGATATTTTTTTGTGTCAATGCTCAATTTTTTGCCCATATTTTTTGTTTAAGTTATGGATATGTTATGGTTATTCTTACGAAGAACATTCAAAAGAAAGTTCCTTGGTGCATGTTATAAATTAATAAGAGTAGAGATAGAGTAAAAGTAAAATTTGAGTTGTGGAAGACTACTTTGGAATCTAAAAACTTTCGTCTTAATAGAACTAAAATAGAAAATATGAAGTATAAATTCAAGTGTATTAGAAGTCATAATCTCAAGTTCAACTATTGAGAACCATGTTATCAAAAAGTGCGAAATTTTTTAATTATTCAAAATGATGATGAAATAGAGCAATGTGATTAACAAGATCCAAGCTAATTGGATCAAATGGAAGAGGATTTCTAAAGTGTTGTGCAATCTAAAAATCTCTCTCAAATTATAAGAAAAATTTTATAGTGCGACTATACAACTAACTATGTTATATGAGACTAAATGTTGGCCATCAAAGAAGAAATTTACTAATAATAAGTGTTACAAAGATGAGGATGCTCAGGTAAATGAGTGGGTATACTGTAAGGATAGATTGAGTAACAAGTTTATCAGTAGCAAGGTTAGTATGGCACCAATATGGAATAAGATTAGAGAGTGATGCTTTAGATGGGGGGGCATATTAAGTGTAGGCAATTTAATGCTCCTATTAGAATATTTTAAGTTTATGAAATTTGTGTATATTAAAAGAGGAAGAGGAAGACCAAAAAAGATATGAGAACAAGCCATTAGAAAGGATCTTCTCTATTTAAAACTTATGAAGGAGCTTTTATTTGAACTGTGCACAATAGAAATAAAGGATTCATGCAGCCGACCCCACCTAGTGTGACTAAGGCTTGGTGGTGGCGTTGTTTATTGTTGCTATTGTCCACTAATCAAGAGAAATGTATTCGAAGAGATTTATGGCAATTCAACAGCAAAATTAAACAAAAGAAGTTGCTCTGGAATAAATTTATGGCAAAAGCCAAAAATGAATGAAAACTAAAAATAGATTGGGCCTTCAATTCAAATGATGCCTTTGGAGGAGGAATCATCAAAGATTTCAAAAGAGATTAAAAACTTCAGTTCTCTAAAAAATTACAGTCATACTTGGATTTAAATATTGAACTGTCGGCAATTTTGGAAGAAAATAATTTTGAAACCAAGCCAATACTTCAAAGATGTGGACTGAATGAGTTCGTTTTTAATAATAAGATGCATTTACTCTCAAGCTAAATGTCTTTTTTTCTCTCAACCTGAATGTTTTTTTTTCTTTCAAGCTGAATGTCAATGCAGATATATTCACTTAATCAAAAGAACCAAAGAGACCGTCTTCAACAACACTTCAAGAATATCTCATTTCAACAGAATTAAGAAATCAAACAGCTTACCATTTAGATGAGTTGAACAAAATTACTATTGGAATTTTGAGAGCTCCCTAAGCACTCACATTCATAGCATTATCATATCGGAAACAATGAGCATTAATTAGCATTGTAGCACCTGAATTTTAGTGCTTTTGCCTCAATTATGTTTGTTTTAACCTTTTTTCCCTTTTTGGGAGGCCATTTATCTCTTAATCAATAAAAACTCAAAACTGTTTTATGATAACAATATAGGCAATGGTCAAATCGTGTATTTTTTTGTTGCTCCTACATTTCTCATTCGCAAAACTTACTCCATGCCAGCCACCAAATTTCACTCATAATTCTCACTTAACTTTAAAATAAAAAATGAATCTTAGATTACATTTTTAAAAGCTTATTATGCTTTTAAGTTGTTATAGTAGTAAAACAACGCTTGGCTAAAAATTTGTTAACTATGCCCAAAAAACTTCATATGCAAATAAGCATGCAATGCTCAAACATAAATGGGGGATTGAGGATGGGGATATGCTGAAATTTTAAAGCAAATATGAAGCTTTTCAAATGATAAAAACTACTTACGGAAATAGTAAAGCATAATCTATTTGCAAGTTCCATCGTTTGTTATATCTAGAGCATAAGATAAGAAAAAAGCAATCCTAGCCCATCCAAGAGCAAAATGAAAAAGGTAGAAGGTTATACACCTTCATAAAAACATTGCAGCTGCATAAGACCAAAAGCTTAATAATTTATGTATCTAACATTCAAAGTTTGATTTTTACAAAATTAGTACCTAATCTTGCCCATGTGTATAATCACATCCTCAATTAATGATTAAAAACTTTAAATAATGTTTATTTTAAATAGAATTAAAAAAATTAAGGAGTCAATTTTGTAAATATAAAAATTGAGGTGCTAAATGTATAAATTAAAAAGGTTTCCAAGCAATACAAGTAAATAAGCCAATTCATAAATGAATGAAAACACATTCATATACTTTCTATTACCTAGAAAACTCATCCATGAAAGCTCATTGTAAAAAGGGAATAAAGAAAAAATAGGGCAATACATAATTACATGACAAAGGTTATGTGATGGGAAGTGGGCTGAAGCCATGCATGACATTACTGTCAAAGAATAGAGAATGAAGATTGATAAAGTTAACCCAAAACAGATGTTTATTGGTAATGTCATTAAATTGTAGGACATGATACTTATAAACTAAAAATTATTTATGCGAAAAAATTATCAAAATGATCCATTGACTATTGCAAAATGTCAAAAAAGTCCTCGACTCTTGTAAATGTTTTTTTTGTCCCCTGACTTTTAATTAAGTAGTTTTTTTGGTCTGTGCGGCTATTTGTCCATAACATCTTGTCCTTTGCTATAAACAATTAAGGGTAAAGTCGTAATTCCAGCCAGCAATTCTGGGTAATAAAGGCGGGAGAATACTTGTATCTGAAGGTTGCTTTTATTTTGTTTTCCCAACATTTTGTAATTTCTTCCCACAACGTTACTCTTCGTCTCTCTGGTTTAGGGTTTCCTCTACGCATATCTATTTGTCTCTCTGCATCTCTATGGAGCATTCGACGAAGCCTCAGACGATTTATGGGTCGATGACACTTCCAATATCCACCCGTCCGACGTCAATGTCGAGTCTGGCATCCACGCAGCCTACAATGTCGACGCCCCTTCCGAGCTCTACGATGTCCACGCCTCTTCCGACGTCGACACCCCTCTATTGTCAACATTGCTTCCTACGCCGACACAGCTACCGACGTATACGACCTCGACACTTCCAACACCCATTAACTTGTGTTTGTGAGTAACTCGGTTATTTGATCTTCAATAATATCATCACATTTTCCTTTATTGGTTTTCATTATCATTTTATCAATTTTCAATTTTCATGCTTAATAGAGAGTAATGATATATCTTCAAACATTCCAGTTAGGTATACTCATGCTTTTTAAAGAATAATGATATATCTTCAAACATTTGTTCTCTTCTTCAAAAATTCCATTTGTTTTCAAATTTCATTCTAGCTAGGTAATTTATTCATTATACTAGTATATCTTCAAACATTTTTGGAAGGTGTTTAAACTCTTTTATTTTTTTAAATAGAATGATGAACATCGTGTTATTGTGCAGCACTGAATTCAATGTGAATAGAAGCACTTTGTTTTAGTTTAGTTGGTTGAAATTGCAAAAATTGTTCTTAACAAGATAATTTGCATTTGCTTTAGTTCAGTTGGCTAAAATTATAAAGTCTATTCCAATTATTTTTTATTTTGTTTTTGTTATAGTTTTGTGCTGTCAAATATTTAATATAACTGATTAAGTTCAGTTTGCATCACATAAAAAATATGGATTCATATGGGCTTTTTCAGAACTAAAAGTAATGAATTTATTAATCAGTATGAAGGATCTGGGAGTGGTAATAGTGAGATTTATGATGTGTCTCACTAGCTTGATGATTCAATTTTTTTCCCAATTGTGTTTGATACAAGTGTAGGAGTGAATGAGATTAATAGAGAAGTTAGAAATATTGATGATGACGATGATGACGATGATGATGATAATAGTCATGAATGTGACTATTAAAAAGGATTTGAGAAATTTGTTGAGAGTAATTTTTTATAGGAGACGATGAAACAACACCTGAGAGAAATATTGATCAAATGGCTGAAAAGAATTCTTTTGAGTTTGGAACAATGCAACTAAAAAATAATGAAATAATTGTATGGTTTCTGATGGTGATGCAGATGATCATAGCAGCGATGGGAGGAAACAATGAAATGGCCTATTTTAATCCTAAAATGAATATTCAAAATATTAGTTTTAAGGTGGGGATGATATTAGCAACATACAGGAGTTCAAAATACGGTTAAAACATGGTTTATTGCAAATGGGAAGTCAATCATATTTGTCAAAAATGATAAAATTCATTGTAAAGTTGTTTGTCAAAAGTCAAATTATCCATTTTTTGTTTATATTTCAAAATAAGAAGGGGTTGGTATATGGCAAGTAAGATCATTGCATAATCATATTTATGGCAAGTAAGATCATTGCATAATCATATTTGTTCTTGGACGTATCATAATAAAACGTTAATTTTTTTAGCAATTGCAAGAAAATATGTGAACAAAGTATGCAATAATTTAAGAGTTCCAATAAAGGTGTTTGGGAAAGAAGTTATAAATAATATGAGAAGTCATGTCACAAACACACAAACAAGGATGGCAATTAAAGAGGTTTTAGCAATTGTACACTAGAAAGAAGAACAATTTAATAAAACATAAAACTATTTTTAGATTGCTAGGACAATCCTATTTCAACAATGTCTATTCAGACTATGAGTGATCATGATCTAAATGGCAAACAACATTTTTTGCTACTTTACATTTGTTTCTAAGCATGTAGAGATGGTTTCAAATCAGGTTGTTGACACAAAATAAAGGTTGATGGGTATTTTTTGAAGGGAAAATAAGGTTGACAGTTAATTGTTGTTTCTTTGGATGTTAATAATAGCATCTATCATGTTGCATGGGCTGTTGTGAAATGTTAATCAAAACATAGTTGAAATGATTTTTAAAAATGCTTGCAAGAGACCTAAATATCATTAATGACAACGCTAATTTCACATTTGTTTCTAATAAACAAAAAGGTTTGGCGTTTGCTTTTTGAGTAAGTTCTCTAATGCTACAAATGGATTTTGTGCTAGGCACTACACCAAAATTTAAGATGGCAAGATTCAAAGGGAATGCACTGAAAAGTGTTTTATGGAAAATTGCTAGTGCAACTACTAAAGATTAGTTTAATGCTGCCATGAAAGAGAAGAAGCACTTGGATAAGTAGGCTTTTTCATGGTAAATGATAAAGATCCAAGAACAAGATCAAGAGCATTTTTTTCAAGTGCACCTAAATGGGGATATTTTGCTCAATAATGTGTGAATATTTTAATGCACTAATGTTGGATGCAAGGTAATTACCAATTATTTATTTGCTAGAGTCCATGTTGAATGCAGAGAGAAGGCAAATAAATGGATTATATTGTTATCTCGGATAGCTAAGCAATTAAGTGCCAACATTTATAAAGTCGTGGCATGTATTGGTGTAAATGCGAACGACAATAACTTTCAAATAACTACAATGCATGGGGCGCGGTTTACAGTTATCTTGGAAGAACGATCATGTAGTTGCAAGCAATGAGAACTAAGTGGGGTTCCTTGTTATCATGCATGTACGGCCATCAATATGCAAATGGAAGAGGTGCAAGAATATGTTCATCCTTGTTATAGGGTGGAAACACATATGAAAACTTATATTTATGCAATCATATCAATAAATGGTTATAATAATGGCCACAAAGTAGCAAAAAGACTCATTTACCGCCATTATATAAGAAGCCTATGCGAGGGAGACCACAAAAATTGAGGAAAAAATCTTTGAGAGAGGAAGATAATCAACGGCATTATAGGAGAATAAGCAAGAGAAATGTTAACTCTTCATTGTAAAAATTGCAATCAAGTTGGTTACAATATTCTACCTTGTGGAAAACCAAGTAAACGTAAGGCATATTCAAAAAAAGAAGCAAATATTGGACAGTGATATGGTTGATATTCAATGACACATGTAAGCTTATTTTAAATAATTTAATTTTAATTTCACTAATTTTAAATACATATGTTAATGTTTTATTAATGTATTTTTTGTTTGAAAATATAGGTTGACGTGCATGATGAATATTTGGAAACTACCAACTTTCAAGAGAATGCGTCAACTTCGAACATGTATGCAAATATAGCTGATCAATGTGAAAACTTGCAAGTTTTTTTCATTGAGGATATCTTTTTTTAATAAATGTAGCATGCATTATTTTAACTTTTATATATTTGACAGCAGGTCTACAGGCGGAGAAACTAAAAAGTGTTGCAAATATTGGACAATGAACAGTTATTGGTTACTGCAGAGCAGCGACTTGTGGATGGTGACTGCATCTTGTTTTGTGGCAGAGGTGCACATCGAGCGTTAGGAACAGCACAGTTGTGGCTGGGCAGCAACCAGCGGCTATTTGGCAACATAAAAATAAGGTTAAGGCTAATTAAATTTTAGCTTTCCTTAATTAAAGGAAACTGAGATGATTTGTGATTTGTGCTCCTTTCAGTCACAATGGGAAAATATCAAGGAGGCTAAATTGAAACTTAAGAAATGAACTAATGAGATTAATGTGCTTTATCAAAAATATTGTTTGAGTTTGGTTTTATTATGATATTTAATTTTATATTTTTATCTAAAATGTGTTACTTGAGAAATCATTCATTTTTTATGTGAATCCATTATGTATGCGTTATTGAGAAATCATTCATTTTTACATTATTTAAATTGCTATGGATTAATCGGCTATTTGGCAACACCGCTTAGGCTGGCCTACTCTGTGCAGCTGCCAGCCCCATATATTTGGTGCTAACCCACTTAGGCTACCATAAATTTTATTTGGCCTGCTCTCTGCAGCTGCTAGCCCCACATAATATATTTGATTAGCATTATGGCGGATTTGATTTAAGATAAAATTTATGCCTTGCTATGAGGATATTTTTGCTCTATTTAATAAATTTTTGCCAATGATGTTTAATCATTTTTGCTACTTGGATACCTCATCAACATGACTTCTCACATGTTGAATGTTAGACAGTAAACAAATTCTTTATATCCTTGAAATTTGTGTTCTTCTATTGATTTTTTTTTTGAACAATTAAGGACCTAAGCCCAATTTTATTCTATAAAAGTAAACTGAATCAGATTCAATAGAAAAGTGTATAAAGTTCAATTCTCAAAGATACCAATCTAATACTATTCTACTTCTATTGATAATACAATGAAATTAAAACCAGAATGGGATCAAAACTTTATTCAGAACAAAAAAAAGCTACAGTTAACAAAATCGATGTCGCATTCAAGATAACTGATAATGGAAGAATAGTTGCCATTGTGATTAAAAATTTTATTTATTGTGTTCCTTTTTTTTTTTTTTGAAGGAGAAAATATAGTATCTCAAATGAACGAAAGAATGCTTGAAGTTCAAAAGTAATGTTTTCTAAAATATTTCCCATATTATTTTAAATGAATTGGTTACCTAAATCCTACTTAATAATTTTATTAGCCAAATCCTAAAAGGACAAATTTATCATTCATATTTAACAGTTTCCATCCAAATTAATGGCATGGGACCAAAATAAACACTTATAAAAAAGTCAAAGGAATAAAAAAATATTTGTAAGAGTCAAGAACTAAAATGAGCATTTTATATGAGTCAAGATACCATTTTACAAGAGTCAAGATACCATTTTAATTATGCACTACAAACCAACAAAAGCTCTCTCACAAGATATGATTTGAAAGAATGAAAAAATTTCCATCATACTAGCCACTATAGCTAGAGGTCCAAACAGCGTTTTAAGATATTTGGTTCAAAAGAATGACAACTTGACAAAAATTAAGAAGTTGCTTCAAAGTCGAAAGATCAAAATATATGAATCATAAATTATAATCTTCTTATTGCTAATCAATTTTTTTCCCAAAATAACAAAAGGATGAAATTAAAAAACTAGCTAAATTATTTCACCTAAATATGAGGATTTAAAAATAGAAAGAGTGATAAGAATGCTTAATCAATCATGCCCCTACAAATAAACGCTCAAGTGCACATATTTTTAAATATGATTCAGTTTCTGACACAAAAAAAATTTTAGGGTCCGAAATATCAATATACAAAGCCCTATTAATCTGGATTATTCAGGCAAATCCAAATAAATAAAGCTAAGCAACAAAATTAGATGAAATATGTGCTTCAACAAGTAAAATTTAGTGAAGGGCCAATAATAAAAATAACAAAAGGCTAATCATAAAAACCAAAAAATATTTATCATAGTTTAATTATGTGTTTTAAATATTACCCCAATCAAGCGATCCTTAGAACATTTTAGACATACAAGGCTCTTGAGATTAGTTATCTACTGCAAAGTATAAAAGTTACCTCCAGCATCGCTAGTGTGACCACCACATTAAGCATTCTAAAGGCCATGTCAGCAAACTACACATAATGTGCAATTTTTTTAACCTAAAATATATAAAATGAGCTTCTATCATTGATTACATTTTCAACTCAAAACATTGGGCAATGATGAAGTCCATGTTGAGCTTGCTCACATTACAGATCTGGGGTCATATTGTAACAATCCTCAATAATCCTGATCAGCAATTAATCATAAAGCTTAAGGATAAAAGATATATCCCATCCTCAACCTATGTATTATAGTATGTGGGAAAGGCAAGAAGGTATGCCTTCTATTGCAAACGTTAATGATATAACCAAATTTCAAAACGGGAGTAACAACAAACAACAAAATTTCAAGATATTTGTAGCAATCATATCACAATAGAAATAAAACATAGACAATTCAAAAGCTAGTATTATAAAGGATTGTACTAAGCTTCCCAGTGGAATCCCAAAATGTGTGGCGGGGGAAGCGAATAAATTTCCTTCCCCGGTATTGTGTGGTTCGGGCAGTGGGGGTAAATCATTTTTTTTTCACTGTGTTCCACCTTCTCCTGCGCACTACAAAATTTTGGACTAAGGCGGGAAACATGTAGCAAAGCCCTATTATAAATAGCTTAGCATATAAATGTAAGATATTGCAAAAATGTGCAAACATGCGCAATTGCAAAGCGGAAAAATAGCAAATGTCCTAATATAAGATATTCATAATGCATTAAAGCTCGATTTAGAAAATTCAGTGAAATCATATATATAGAACTAGGGTTCAAAATTATATTCTTCATCAAATAAACTTTTAATGGCAAAATATTATGCATCTGTCATGCAAAAGGTTTCTTGATAATGATGAGCCCATCATTTTGGGCATTGGACACCAAGGCAACAAAAACAAATGCATAGAAACTAATCATTGAGGGACATCCTAGCTTGAAAAAAAAATTATCCATAATATGTATGGCAACTTTCAGGTTAATTCTTAAGTAGGAAAAGTTATCTTGGTGATGTTTAAGAAAAGCATTGCATGTACGACATGAACATCTATGCTTAGAGTGAGTCCCTCATCAATCACATCAAAAAATTTGATGATTTTTTGTTTAAGAATGTTTTCAACCAATAAACAATGATCATTAATGCTATATAAGTATGAATAAGAGTAGTGTATCATATTGCCATTATATGTTGACATATTGATTGCAAGGGAATAAGAAAATCAATGATATAAAGCTCACATGAGGAGGCTCATGGCTCGAGCATTTGTACAAAGTATAGCTGAAGGTTGAGCGAGTGCTACATCAGATTGTGTTGTGTTTTGGGTCATGTTATCTTTGACCCATGTTAGTAGAGCATCGTATGTTGTATTATGTTTTATACTTTGGTGAAATATGATGTTAGTATTTGTAACGACCCAATCTCGTTACTTTTCAAATTAGGTCAAAACCTGCCTCAGGCATCAAGACCTCGAGGAATTTTAAATTAGGGCAAACAAAAATACCCTTAGATAAGAATAATTTTTAAGATCAAAGTGCCCTAGTTTGGGAGAAATCCGAATAACGGAAGCTCCCCCTTTATTTTCGGAATTATTTAAATCCTAAAAATCAAAACATTGAAATACATGTCGGAATTCACCGATTTCAGTGTCGTTGTGTTAAGTATATTATTTAAAGGCTGCTCAAGAAGTTTCATCAAATTCTGAGCGCCGGATTTACCGTGGTTAATTTCTGAAGTTTTCAAACTTCAGAAATTAATTTAAAATAAAATATTCGTCCGAATCGAAAATTTTCGGCACGAGGGTGTTCGTCATGTCGTAACACACCTCAGTGCCAAGTTTCGTTGTATTTAGACGCCGAACGGCGAAAAAAAATGTGAATAATTTAACTTTAAGTATTTATTTTTGTTTTATTTTCCTTTTTTTTTCCTTCTTCCCCCTCTGCTCGCCCCCCCCCCCCCCGCCTGTTCCGCGACCCGCACGCCCGACAGCGCCTAGCGCGGAAGCTTCCGCGCCAGAAAGGGGTTGCCTGTGCCGTTTTTGGAGCAGGCTGTCGGCCCACCTGGCCGACCCCCCTCTTCCCCCCACTCCTCTCCTCTACATAAGCCCACCCCCCTTCCTTCTCCTCCCCCACAACCCCTCTCCTCCTCCAAACCCTAGCCAGCCCTCTCCTCCCCTCTTGCAGCCCCTCCTCCCCCTCAGCAGCCCAGCCCTCTCCTAGCAGCCCCCGGCCAGCCCTCCAGCGGCAGCCAGCCACCCGGCAGCCCTCTCCGGCCACTGCCAGCTTGCTGTAGCCCCCGGCCACCCCGCTCCGGCCTCCCTCCGCTTTCCGGCAATCCTGATTTTTAGGTTGATAAGTTTAAAAGATAGAAAAGAGAGAAGAGAAAAGAGGAGAAATTTTTAAGTTCTTTTAATTTATACCTACTTAATACTTATTATTATGATAATAATGAAGATATAATATTGTTATTCACATTAATATGATTTTTCATTAATTAATAATGAAAACTATATATATGTTATAAAATAATTATAATTTCAGTTCAAGCATCTTCTTTTTGACAGTTATTTCTTTTATGTTCTTTCTTTCTAATATTATTATTATCATTAAAATAATAATAATAATAATGTGATTCTATCCGCAGCGACTTAACAAATGCTATAAATATTACTGTCATCGCAGTATCTTAAAGATCAGACTTCAATCGTTATGAGAATGGGAAAGAAGAATATAATCGAAATGATAATAAATGTTACTCCTAAAAATATTAGCTGAGAGCTAATTTAAAAATATCATAAACCTAAAATGCAGAATGAACGAACTGTCACTCATCCGAACTGTTGAACTGTCGAACTGTTGAACTTTTGAACAAGGTACCAGATGTTTTTTATTACTTCTATTTAAATATGTTTTTTCTGCTCAGCATCGCACAAATTTGATAAAAGTGCTTTTTAAAGTCACATAAAATGATATATGAATAAGTTTGGATAAGTGAGAAGCAAGGGTTCCATGTTGCTTTAGACTTTTTGTCTGATCAGACAACCGCTAGGATGGGGCTGTCCGACATCGGGAGTCATAAGGAGCCTATACTGATAAGCCTTTGAGGGAGCAGGTATAGAGGGAAATTGAGATATGTAACACAAAAATGAACCCCCCTTTTCCTCGATTTTGTATTTGCCCAACAAAATCATATTTTACCTCAGATATCAAGCGCTAAAAATTCTGTATTTATTTTTGTGACTGCAATTATTTCTATGCTAAGTTTCAAGTGCAATTGAAACAGATTTGCAGGGATAAGTTTGTACAACTTTTATTTCCTGTCAAATATTGATTATTTTGTTTATTATTTAACATTTGTAAAGATGGCATCTATCAGTACTTAGTTTCACAACTAACTGGTTTTCAAATGCCCGCACTTTTGAAACATGCCCAGATCAGGAGTTCATCCTCGAGGAAAGGTGCTAAAGAACTGAGCAGTGCTGATACTGCTACCTGCTGTTCCACCGCTTTCTTTTTGACTCTATCTACTTTTAAAAAGTCTATAATTTTTCTTTTATTTTAATATATGTACTCAAGACTCGTGAATTAATGAATAAATGAGTTATGTTTGATGTCTATATATTTATCTCTTAAACCACTCAATATGATCCTGCGGCTAGAGGACTTGTCATTGCTTGTTGTTGTTGCTATTACTATTCCACAAGCAAACCGATGCTGGATTAGCTCCCGCTGACCCGGCATCGGGTCCTCACAGTATCTAGCATTAATGTCTCTTTGTTTAAGTTATACTTATATGTGTTAGTAGTATGTGAAAAGACGCCTTGGGATCTGATGGGTGCCTAGTTCCATATATATACTTTCTATTCTCTTTGGAAAAAGCAGTGAATGAAGAACCTTCTTTTTTTCTTTATGAAAATAGTGCTCTTATGTTGTTGGTGCGGATAGGCATCACTCCCCTTCAATGTGCATAATCAAAGGCCTTGAATTTGTGCATAATCTTCAAAAACCCAAGATGTGAATAATCTTGGGATTGATCTAGCATTTTGCATCTTTGGTGCTAATTTTACTTTTCTCCTTCATCTTGTTGGTTTGTCCTTATTTCCCTTAAATCTCTCCTCCATTTTCATCCATGAAGGAGAACTTAAATCACATTTTGCTGGAGGTAGTTTAGTTTTTGTCCACTATCCCATAAAAAACCTCACAAAAATCATTAAAAAAATTGTCAAAGTTTCAAAACATTCATAATCAACTCCACCAAATTTCATGTCAATCCGACATCGTTTGGTCCACCAAAAGCCTTCCCAAAATCTCTCGTGTCAAATTTACAATCCTTCCATATTAACCTTGTCATTTTTGGTATTAGAGCCAAATTTCTTAAACAAAATTGTAGAATATTTTGTGCTGTAAATTTACAAAAAAAATTCATAATTTTTTGAACTATTTTGACGCCTTCAACCCTAAAAAACCAAAGGGGGTCATTTTTCGACCACCAGCTACAGTTGATGCCGCCACCCGCCGTCGTTGCAACGCAAGCCATCGGCCAGCCTGTAAACAATCTGCCCGCTAAACCAACGCGACCAGTGTTGCGCCCGCTCACCCAAACTATTGGTCTGCCAGCCCGGCCCAGCTCACTCCCCAGTTCGTCAGTTCAAACAAACCTGTTGATCTCGCCCGGCCCACTCCACAGAGCGGTTCGCAACTCACCCGCCAGCCCACGTACCGAACAGCCGCACGCGCACCAACGCCATCGCCCACGAGCATTTTTCCTTTGTCGCGCCAACTTATGGCGCCCCGTTCTCCACAGCTTGACCTTTGATTTCAGAGTTGTTTGCGTCGTTAATATTCTAAAATCAACACCTACACTTTAGTAATAACTTTGAAAAGATCTTAGCACTCAACAAAGGAAGAAAGTTGGAAGTCTCGACTCGTGAGCAGAGTGATCCATTCACCATCGCGCGAGCCAAGTCCTATTATTTTCTTGTATTTCAAGCTTTCTAGAATCCAAAATTTGTTTTAAATATTAAGACAGAATTTTACATATCAATTGCAAATTTTGTGCAAGTTCAATATGTTTGCTTAATTAAGTGAAACTCTACCTTTCATTGGCCAACTAAAGTACCCCGATACCTACCCTAACTTTTGAGCGACCTCTTTGTGAGTGTGTGCCACCAAAATAGCCCTCCTATAGTGTGTTTGAGCTGCTGCATTGAATCTGAAACTGAAATAACTAATGATTACTTTATGTGTAGTGAAATGTTGCTTTTTTCTTTGCTCTTCTCAATATATTTGATTTGCAATTTTGTGTAACACATTATTTAAACTTTAACAAATTAAGGACACCGTGACTAATCAAGAATTAACTAGGATTGGGTTAAATAAGGGATTTAAGGGTTTAGAGACTTCTATGGCTATGATAGAATCTCAATTTAGGAAAGCCTTATAAGCAATTCATTTAAGGAACAATCAACATTCTCAACCACCACATGGTCATCCAACACTCCAAACTAGATCTAGGGCACATCGTGTACTTTCACCTCAAGCTAGGGATGACTACCTTTATGAGATTAAGTATAAACCAAATTATAGGAGCCATAAAATTCATGAGGAAGACTTTGACAATGCATTTAATGATTTGTATCTGAGAAGGGGCCACCAATTTTATATAGGATGAACCCATTGGGAAGGACCAAAGTAAAGGCTCTTATGTAATATAATTGAACTCATGATCCTCATAAATTTTTAGACTGATGACCCAATTAGAAGAATTATTTGAGTGGCATAATTTTGATGATTATCAACAAGTCACATTTGCTCTCATTTAATTAGTTATGCCAAAATATTTTGGAACAAGTACCGCTAAACGAAAACAAAAAATGGTCAAAGATGAATCACATGGGTAAGGATATGCGAGATTTTGTGCGATAAGTATTGCCCATATTATTATCACAGGCAATTAAAATTCTAACAGATCTTAAGATAGCTCCCACACCAACTAGTATTGCTTCAAGATCATTTCTTGCACCCATGTCAATTTCTTTCATTTATTAACAAAAGGATTGTGCAAATGCAATATACCTATTACATTAAATCCAAAGGTGGCTAAGCTTTAGTTGATTTCAATTGCCACCTCACCTTTGACTTTTGATGATCTACTTACAACTATCAAATCTATAAAGCCTAAGAATCTTGTTTATGCACCTATTATATATCAAGTAGGAGATCACACCTTACATCAAGAGTTTGAGAATTTTGAAAGGGTTCAAGTCTAACACATCAAAGAAGTGATCTCAATAATGAGGAATATGTCATTCCTCCACCCGTTGTGGATCTCCTAAAAAATTTCCTGGAGAACTCACTTGAGAATCTTTCAGATGAGTTGTTATCCCTATAAGAAATTCAACACACTATTAATTTTGTGGTGGGTTCTTAACTTCCCAATTGACATACTATCTTCTTAATCTTGGGAAGCAAGCTGAACTTCAATGTCAAGTAGAAACCTACAAAAACTTTTCTTATGGGGAAGTTTGAGCCCAAGTAGTATATGGGCAGTAAACAAAATTTTTATCAACATTACACCTACAAATGGATAATCCAATTGAAGTGGAAAAAAAGTTACTAATGAATCTAATAATGAGCCTAGTACGGGAGAACAAGTCACTTGAAATTTACACCTTCCTACGGCAAAGTTTGCCTATGATAGTAGTATTTTTAGGATAACAAAAAGTACACCATTTAAATTGCATATGAATAATCAACCTAATTAGTCTTCCTAGCTATAAACATTCTAATACTATCTTTACTTTTACTATGAATCTTCATAAAATGCATCATGAAATTAGAAATCAAATTGAAAAAACTAATGACAATTAGGCTTTTCAAAAGCTAACGTGACCAGGTCTAGCATGAATTTTAATGAAGATGACGGCACATGCTCAATCACATTTGCCTAGAGCAATATTCTATGACAAAATATAAAAAGCTTTTTTATTGAAGCAGCATGGTCTTCCAAAATCCTTAGGAGAATTTGTTTGAATGCTTACTCGATTGATTTGCCTTCTAATATATTTATAAGTCACACATTTAATAATAAAGATTTAATCCCAATTCTAATGAACTTTTACATGAAAATACAGATGCTTCTCCAAAGCAGCAATAAGATAAATTATTATTAGAAACTCTTCAACTTTGTTTTTGAGTTTGATATTATTATTTCTATTGAGATTATTATAGGAATGCAGGTTGAACATAGATTCCTGATGCGATGGAAAGATAGGCTACAGTCAAAGGACACATGGTTGTTGTACAAGGAGATTAAAGGATTAACTCTGCAAAGCAGAGTTCTTGTGGTGAGGGAGAATCATATGTAGGATGAGCAGCTCACATGAGGAGGCCCATGGTTGGGCACTGTACGGAGCATAAATAGAGGTAAGCAGATACTGCATCAGATTATATTGTATTTTGAGTCATGTTATTTTTTACACATATTAGTAGTTACGTCGCATGTTATTTATGTCTTATAATTTTGTGGGGTATGTTGTTAGTGGGTATCGTGCATTCGAGTCTCTTAATTTATGTTATATTATGTATGCTAGTGGGATGTGAAAGATACTTTGGGATATGATGGGGTGTCTACTTCTATACATATACTTAATATTTTCTTTGGAGAAGACAGTGAATAAAGAACTTTTTCCTCATTTATGAGAATAGGTCTCTTGTGTTGGCATGGTAGCCACCACTCCCCTTCAATGTGCATTATCGAATGCCTTGAAGGCGTCTACAATCTTCAAGCACTCAAGGCATGGATAATCTTGAGATTTCTCTTGCATTTGTGTCTTTTGTGTTAATTTTACAATTCTCCTTCATCTTCTTTGGTTGTTCATACTTGCCATGAACCTCTCCTCCATTTTCAGTCATACGTGAAATAAAATTCAAATCACATCTTGTTAGACGTTTGGTTCTTTGTTCACCATCCCCACAAAAAAACTCACAAAAATCATTAAAAAAATTTGTCAGTGTTTTACAACATCATAATCGACTCTACCAAATTTTGTGTCAATCTGACATCATTTGGTCCACCAAAAGTCTTCCTAAAGTCTCGTGTCAACTTTACAATCCCTCCATAAAAACCTCCGTCAATCAATGATTTGAAAAAATTAATTGTACTTCTGGAAACCTAAAAAAATTCAAATGATCATAACTAATTGGGATAAGTTTGTGAGAATTTTGAGCAATAAAATCTCAATGCATTGAAGGGTGCAAGATAAAATTAGTATTAAAAAAGTAAAATAAATGAAAACTTTGCTCACAAGTCACTTCTAGCTCTCAATAATAAAAACAATCAATATAAATTGCAAAGAAAAAGCTTGTGTGGCTAAAGTTCCATATGTATTAGAAATTGGCATTTTATGAATGTAATACTTAGAACAAGATCAAACGTTATACATGCAGAAGGACTCATTAATTGTATATTTCAAATCAATGAAAGATAAAATAAAAGGCTATAAAATGGATCCTAAAACTTCTATAAAGCACAATTAATCATTGATTAAAGTTCAAAAGAGCTAACTTGAAATTATTTGGATATGATGATTCTAATCTAGAAGGTCTAAATATGCAAATAAGTAAAACTAACATGCATTTATACTTTAGGCAGTATTATTATTAGTTGATCGTAACAAATATAAAAGATATTTTGCCTTGTCCATTACTTTAGGCATCTCCATATAAGAAAATAATTGCGATTGAAGCAACATTTCTTCCATGATAAAATCATTAAAGGCTATCAAAGTCACACACAAAATACATCATACATTATTTTTTTCAAAAAAATGGCCAAATATTTTTAGTGCGGCCACCCATAAATTAAGAATGCTATGAAAAAATTATAAAGTTAACAAGCACATACCATAATATATAGATGGAAACTTATGCAGCCCCTCGTTTATGAATATTTTAAAGAGTGTGTCCATGATGTGACAATAACAAAAGTCTAGGACAGCATTGAGCGAAAATACATACACTAGGTAAATGAGAGGAACCAATAACAACGGAAAAAACAAGAAAAAAAAGATCTAAATAAAAATAAAAAGTTAGAATAAAACAAAAAAAAGTCTTCAGATAAGGCCTCTTGGGTGCTTGATGTCATCTTTGTCTTGGCATTTTCAAGATAAGATGTTGCTCTAGAAAAAAATCCTCAATAAACAAAAACTTCAAGTGATCAGTTATTTTTCACATTCATTCCTTGTTTTTACAATAGATAACGAAATCATAAACAAGCTGAGTGGAGCTCAACCCGACTTAGCTTGACCCATACGATTATTTTAAACTTGAACTTGAAATCTAGCTTGAGTCAAGCTCACCAAGACTTGGGAGACCAAGTACCACAATAAGTTCTGTGGTTATATATTGATACAGATTTATGAGTAAATCTTTATAAAAGAAAAAAGTTAGTTACAGTTTTCATTTTAGTTAAATTTTATTCCAATTAATTCTTTATATTATGCAATTGCTTAAATAAGCCAATCCAACAAGCTAGAGTTTGAGCAAGCTAGAGTTTGAGCATATTCATAAGTCAAGCTTAAATAGCCAACTCAAGCAAGCCTTGTAGGGCTATCCAGTAGAGCTTGCTAACCTATAAACAAGTTGAGCTCAAGCCATCTTGGTGAATTTGCACCATTAGTAGATGGTTGGTCATGTCAGCTTTGAAATAGACTTTCAAGCCTCTAATATTTCATTTATAAGAAAATCTTGATGTATCTTTTATTATGAAGCATAATGCAAAATTAAATCCAAGAACCGCTACAAAGACAGATCTCATTAAACCACACAATTTTTGAGTTTACGCTCTTTAGTATGATCAATTCCCTAACTTCAATTGCTTAAAATGCTATTATTAACATTTAAGAGTGATTCACAGATGATTAATCGTGGACAAGTACAGCAAAGTTTTAAGAAGAAGATTTCCAAGAAGTAATGGCGAACAAGATTTAAAGAGAAGATATCCATGAAGCAATGACATTAATCAGCAAATGAAAGAATGCATTTAGTTTTTACTAATATAAGATTTGCTAAAATCTAGATATGTCAAAGAGTAGCATATATCACTAATTTTAGACTCACTTTTTTTGTATTCTAGTGAAATACATGCAACTGAACTTCTAATTATAAAAGGCAACATCACAATGCTTGTGAACCTCTAATTATAAAAGCCAACATCACAATGCTTATGAACCAAACGATCCCTAAATTATAGTTCACTTGATGATCAAGTTACAAAACAAAAATGATAAAATCATGTGAAAAGCATTTATAAGATCAAAAATAAATAGATCTAAAATGTAATTTTATCATAAAATCATTCATGAACAACTTACCAAATGATTGCACTACAACAACATGATATTCATAAGCATCATAGAAGCCACAAAAAATATCATCTTACACTTCAAATTTTACATTTTTAAGATTGTAGTTTCAAATCATCATAACTCTACTTTCTATAAGCATATGACATTAGGCTTGCAAAACTATTCAACTTCACAGTTTACATTTGTCATCTTGGTGATGCTCGCAAGCATTTATAATCCTTCAAAATTTAATACTGTGTTTTAATATACTCACAAGCAAAGTCGGTTCCTTTTAAATCATCTAATACATTAAAATCCACATAGGCATTACTTATAACAATTTTCAAGGGAATGGGAAAAGAGGCTAAAATCATGTGAGAAATGTCATTGCAATAAATTAACATCGTTTAACATATATCATACTGGAAAAATTAACAGCTGAAAAAATGCACATTAATAGGCAATTAGATGAAGAAAAAAATTGATTCATATTAAAATTAGACATAAAAAATAAATTGATGCTAGAAGTCTATTGCAAAAGTTTTGGCAACCAATGCATCTTACCAAGTGCAACAATATTCAAACAACATGGTAACCTAGTCATTTTGGCACCAAACTCAATTTTTTACACATCACTTCCACCACAACATTATTTCAGCATTCAACTCAGCATGAGTTAGTAGAAGGTACGGTTCTAATATTAAAAAATTATCAGAATATAATAACTCAAATTTTAGAAATAAATCAATTCGAATGCAAGTATACAACACAGCCAATAGCACTCCTCAAGCGAGATTTTACATTACCAAGACCGAACATCATCTTAAAATATGAAACCTTCACAACAAGAGACCATACTCCTTGATTCATGCAGCATTACATAGACTAATACATATTCTATATACATAACAAACTGGGATTTGTAGAAACATTTTCATGAGAACACTAGAAACTTTATTCAAGCATGTCTTCTTAAACTCCAAGTATAAACCATCATTAACAGTTTTAAGAAAAGCATGCACCTTCTCAATAGTCCGCACGATAAGCATTGTAATCTTCCCTGACAGAAATGTCACCCTTGGCGTTTTCTGCAATCTTTCCTTCCTCCTGCTTCAGCCCTTCTTCCAGAGCCAGTCCTCCCAACGTTCCTGCCACAGCACCAACCCCTAATCCGGCCCCAAAACCCATACTCCCCCCTCTAGGTTTCTGCTCAAAAGAAGCTATGGAGGACGAGTACTCCACCGGAGCCGAAGGACCTAACCCATAGCCAGACGCTCGATCGTAATAAGACGACCTGGCTGGTGGAGCGGCTGCCACTGGAGCAGGAGGGGCAGAGTAGTATCCCGAAACAGTCGAATAGTACCCAGAGTAGGGGTCAGAGTAACTTCCATAAGGATACTGAGACGGAGGTGGCGGGATAGGGTGATTGTATGAAGAAGGAGAAGAGAAGGAACGGTAGTCACGAGAGGCTAGAGGAGAAGGGGCGGAGTAATAATACCCATGAGGTGGAGGAGGAGGCATCGAATAATTTGGTTCCTGTGGGTAGGGGCGCTCGCGTAAGGCCAGCTTGATGCGGATCTTGCCTTGGGCGCGACCCGAGGGACGCAGTAGCTCCAGGGTGCGGATAGGCGTAGGGGCGCCAGAAAGATCTTCGAGATCGATGAGATCGCTCAGCGGCGACCTCGCCGTTCCCACGAGAGGTTTAGGAGTTTCCGATGGCTTGGAGTGGAAGATGTCTAGAATTAGGACGAGGTGCGAATCACGGCGGATGGAAGAGGCAAGAGGAAGCACAAGGCGTTCGTTCCACACCGGGCGTGTGGAACCAGCTTCGTCGGGCTTAGTGGCAAATCGACGATCGGGATCGAGGTAGGCAACAGCGTAGGGTTTGAGATCACCGTGGCGCCAATTCACGTTCTTCAGGTGTTTCGCGGAGACGACTGTGATCTCGATTTCAAGAGGTCTCGTCGCCGGAGAAGTGGAGCGTGGAGACGCCATGATAGCCGGGAGCGCGTTTAGGTTAGCGGTGAGAATGATGAGATGGGAACTAAATGAGGAAGAGCGGAAATGCGGATGCGGAATTTTTTTTATTTTAGTATTGATATACATAAAATAAATTATTGGTTCATATAAATTTTTTTGAGCTTATTTATAAAAATATAAAAAAATAAAAAGTTTTATTAGTACTTTTATTTTTATTTTTTTATTCTTTTTTTTTTTAAATCACATACCAATAAAAAAGTTTTCTTTTTTTTTTCTTATTTTATTATAATCCACACTTTTCCATTAATTATTACTTACATATAAAACTGTGAACCAAAAGTATTTATTATCTATTTTATTTTATTTTATATTTAAACATAGAAGTCAAAAACATTTATCTAATCAAATATAAATATAATTTCAATACAAATATTAAAAATAAATATTATTTTAATATAAATAAAAAAAAAATTAATAAAATATACTCAAATTCTATTCGTATGAACACCTTGGGTGCCCCGGTATATTTCTCTGGCTTATAAGAGTATTGCTATATTGCTCCTAATTATCTCTCAAATTAAAAAAATTAAATAAAATAAAAAAATTTTATTAAATTTATTTTTATTTATAATCACATCAAAATATATTTTTTAAATCTTAAATCCTAATCCAAATTAGTATTTTTCATCTTATAAAACATAAGCTTCGTAAAAATAAAACAAAAAAATTACTTTTTATTTTCTGTCACCGGCTTTTTTCTTTCGACGGGCGAAGCCGATTTTCCCCCTACCTACTTCCATGACTCCTCCGCGATGATCCCCGACAGTCGCCGCAGTAAGAAGAAACACGGGATGGCCCTTCTGATCACCTCTCTCGCCGTGCTCGAATCTGAATCCGCACCAACCACGACAAGAGGGTCACGCCCTACTCGAGCACTACTCCATGAAGATATGCTAGGTCTTCGATGCCTTTGGACTGCATTTTTCACATTCTGTGTTGCGATTAACACATGTATGATTGTTTGTCGTTTGATAGGACGGCTACCTTGAAGAATGGTTGGAGGAAAACCTGTGACTAGGAATTTAGACGTGTGATTTAGGAGCCTTGTGGTTGCGGACGGCAGAGGAAAAATGGTAATTGGAGCGGCGAGAATGGGGTTGAAGGACCTTCCAATGGAGCTTCTGCAGCGAATTCTGCTACTCGGTGATGATCGGATGGCTATCGTTGCTTCAGGTGTCTGCACGTTGGATAGATGCGAATTAGCTTGAGCCTTAGTCGTGTCTCCTTGTCATGGTACATTCAATCACTTGCCTTTTTAATTTTTAATCTTTCGATTGGAATGAGATTAGACGCATGGATAAAATTTATGACTAGCTTTGCAAACATCAAATATATCTTTATATTTTGTTGATATATATAGCTAAAATTGTCTTTCTTTTTTTTCTTAACACTAAAAAATTTGAGAAAATTAAGAATAATTAATTATATTACAATGTAAACAAAATTTATAGTTTTTCAGGAATTTTTTGAAATTTAAGATTTTCCGTATGAATGAAATAATCTAAAAGTTCAATGTTTCGAGTAATATTGGAGTGTAAAATTATCACTAAAAAAAATCAATTTTCTTAGGTTACCAAATTAACGAAATCTATTTTGTTCATTCCAAATCGATTTGAATGAAATCGATCTCGTTCGTTCAAAATCGATTTCAATCGAATTTCGCCATAGACGGAGAAGATTGACCTACTTTGCTCCTTTGCACCTCCGTTGGAACAATTCGATTCGTTTGATTCACATGTCATATATGGCTATTTTTTTTATGAGGGGTGACCCCTGCCTGTTATGCAAAAGAAGAACAAAAATCCGCTACGATATTAGAATCACGTAGACGGGTACAAAAAAGCACAATGTGTAACAACCAGGTGTTATATTAGTTGTCATGATCTAACATTGAGTGTCATTATAGTGATTACTACTGGGCTAGCATATCTTATCCCACTATTAAGTACTACGATGTAAATGATCTATAAAATATGAAATATAAATATATTTACAAACATAATGATAAATATTATCAAAATATTTGTCCAAATAAAATAAAAAATATATATCATTCCGGATTTGAATAAATAAAAAGTCCAAACATACTTATGTTTACAATATTTAATTAAAAAAACGAGCACTCATGCTCACATAAAAAAAAAAAGAAAATAAAATTAAGTAAGATCTTCAAGTCACCTCCTCATTCTTTAACTATACTTTTGGCTGACTTGCTAGCTCAGCTCTAAACTCTTAATCTACTGTATTTAATTTTTAATACGATAAAGCACAGTCAATAAAAAGAAACAAGCTGTTACACTTATAAATTCTAAGTATATTTTAAAGCATCTAAGTTATTTTAATTTAGTGGATAGAAAATACTTGAATACAGCAATAAATGACCCAATATTTTTCCCAATATAAATAATTCATTTTAATTGATTTATAATCTTGAATTTTAATAGTGAATCTCAATTATTATGAATTAAACATCAAAATTAAATATTTTAATGATGTTGGGGCACCGACTGGAGCATCAACTAGGGTATTGTAGCAACTTTCTTAGTGAATATCAAATTAGTCATTTATATTTAAAAGCGATGCACAAGGCAATAAAAATAAAAAGTAAGTAAATAATTGGAAAATAATAAGAAAATAGATAATAACAAGTGCTAGTTTTACTGCTTAAAACCAGCATCAAATATGTCAAGTAAAAAAATAGGTACAGATATACATGCAAGTGTGCTTAAGTAAGAATACAAAAAAAGAAATATGTCCAACAAGATATATGCTAAGTATAAAAAAGCGATCTAAAGAAATGGAAATGTAAATTAAAATATACTGCATGAGATATAAGTAAAAGAACTGCAAATACAAATAAGTAAACTGTAATATATGAAAGTAAAGTGATTTTAATCTCAAGAATCGAATAAATTGTAAATACAATCTTAAAGATTGTATATTGTAAATGTTATTTATTTATCTTATTTTAATATGTTATGTGAGCACTCTACAAAACAAAGTGAGGATTAGGCACATCTACTCAACAAATATGTAAAATGAGTCTCCTATAAACACACACATTCCTCCTCTATAATATGTGTGGTCTTCTGATCACTCCATAGCCTGCCCTAACTCAAAAATATTTGTACAACACCATTCTCCACACAAAACCCTTGAATAATGTTTAATGTTCAATTTATGCATAATGACTGAATGAATATTTTAAAGATTTAATCTTAATGCAATGCAGCATTTAAGGATTTTAATATTAATTGTAAATCATATGATATATATATATATTATTATCTATTTTAATTATCTATCTTATTGATTGATGCTAATCAAGTCCCCAACTGACTTAAACATTAATTAAATATTTCAATTAATTGATACATATTAATATATAAATATTAATATGATTTTGAAAATAATGATTTAGTTAAGATATTAATTAAATGATAAAATAATTAATATATACACATACAAGATAAATCCTACATATTTAAAGAAACATTTTGGAAAGTTTACACGATGTAGAGAATGTGAGATCAACCCTAAATCAAGTTTTAGTTATTGTTGGTCTCCCTAAATATAGAGTGAGACCTGGCAATTCCTGGAGAAGCAGTTAATCGAGAGGCGGTGCAAACGGTAGATTCTTCTTGTTCATGTGAAGGTGAAGCTATAACAACCGTGTTGTTACCTTTTATTTAGATGTCTAATTAGCTCAATTTCACTTATAGTACTCTTATAATAGTATTAGGAGCATTCCCCTCAAGTTTGGTGTAATTTTGAGATCATTTGTGATTGACAAACATTCTTGATTATTTTGATAATTCTAAAAATACCTATTTTATTTTGACTTAGAATCAAAATCGAAGTTCATCATTGGACTCCTTACCCCCAAATTAGTTAAGGGTGGTATTTTGGAAATGTTCGAAAGGAGTCGAATTTATCCCAAATATTTTAATAATATTTAAATACTCCAAAAATTATGATAATTAAATTAACTTCTAATCAAGAATTTAATTATATTTTTGAGTTCTTCACCTCTCAATTAAGTAAGGGTGAATTTTTAGAAGAGTCCGTTTGGTCATTTAATTTTAAGCAATTGAATGTGTATTATTTATTATATAATTAGAGTATTTAAGTTATATTATATTTATTTATTTAAAATTTTAATCCCATGGCTAATTAAAGCAAAGTGCAGATCCGCTGTTTTGTGCCAAACACAGGACAACCATTTTGGAAGATCTTAGCTGTTTGTTTCATCGTGGGTCGATCCTACATCCCACAGATCTTCCTTGTACAACTCTGCACTCGCCTCAGGTCGTGCGCCTGCGCCGACTGTAGGCCGTGCCACGGTTGCCGAGGCCGCTCCCATCTAGCTTAGCTCATGTTATCACTTGGCAATGCCTCATTCATTGGGTATTTTGCTTATAACGTCTCAGTCGAGTGGAAGGGTAGAAGGGCTGTTGTGTTTCATTTATGTCTCCACCGAAGGTTTGGATCGGGAAGTCGAACCCTAACCCTAGGTGGCATCAACTAAGGTGCAAGGTATTCGTTCTCCCTCACATCTCTTATGCAATTCCTTAATTCCGCATTTGATTGTTGATTTCATGGAGTGAGCAATCCATTCATCCCTCGATCGAACTCTACCCAGCTTGATCTAAACTTTACCCAACTGGGTTTTTATGGTTGCCCATTGTTACCCTAGCTCATCGGGTATGTGGGCTAAGGCATCGTCTTGTATGGTGCCCTGATGCACCGCTGAGCGTAAAACCGGGTCAGGCACATCGGCCAGTGAGCTAGCTCCATGGCGATGTGCAGCCTGGCCCGATGGGGCCCGGGTTCACTGGGATGGGGTACCCTTCTCCCCTGCGTTCCCAACAGGAACAGTGAAGTGGGTCAGGTCAGGGCTGACCCGAATCCCTGCCGCGAGCCGAGGCTCTTCGGTGCAATGGCATTACGGGTCGAACACGTTGGCTGACTCGCGTGCGGCCCTTTATCAATCCGCGCCATCTGATGCAACGCGGCATCCCTTCCGAGGTCGCACCTCATTCTCAGTGACCAACTAATTACGCCGTTGTCCGTGCCAATCCAGGTGCCTTGCAATCCGCGTCCTCTGACGATTAAGTCATCGTTTCTATTAATTAATGTAATAAATTAATTTGAATAAATAATTTAGCACGCCGCCCCGTCGCCGCGCAAAAAGAGGTAAAATCATAATTCGACGATGGAACGGTGCGCCACTCGGGGAGGAATATTCTATCTCCCCGAATAACTAAAAACCAAACCCATCAGGAGGGCTGCTGACTCAACCTCAAGGATGGTTGAGAGCTAATACTTAAGATAATAGTATTATTCTTATCCTAAGTATTAGACCAATGAATACATTAGATATAAAACACATGAGGAATCTAATATATATATAAGATATTGGCATTTCCAGTATACTGATCACATCACAATACTAAGTATAAGTAGCATATAAACAGAGTGCTGAAGCTAAAGTACATATCAACAACATTCATCACAGAAGTTGTATAAAAATATTCATCTCAGAAAAGAAAAGAAAATACATCTAGAATTATTGTAAATATTTTATTGAAACACAGAAATAAAGCTAAGTACTGAACTGAAATAAACGAAGTAGAATAATAATGATGAGGAAGAGTCCACTAATGCTCCACGGGCTCCTCCTAGGTCTCCAGGGTGTCCTCCTGACCTGGCTCAATATACTGCTTAAGATCTAGCAAATTGCCAGATCCAAAAAGTACCCCGTGTTAGACAATAAGTCTAACACATCAAAACTAATCTAAACAATTATAATTAATCATTTAATATTTATATAATACAAGTAAATCTGCAGAAAACTGTAAAGTAACTAAAAGTATGCAGCTGTATAAAACTGTACAAAATTGAAGTAAAGTAAAGTAAAGCTGAACTGTAAACTGAATACTGGAAGTAAACTAAAAACAGTAATATATCTGAAACTGAGTAATAATATGTAAAACCATATTATGTCACTGAAGTTATGCATCTGTATATGCCACGATACAATATGCTACTGAAATTGTGCATCTGAATATGCCAAAATACTGTATGTACTGATTAGCAACCGAAATATCACTGAACGGGTATAAATCGTACGGTCCAATATCTACATATACCCGGTTGAGAATCCAGTATTAGTCATCCTGTAAATTCTCCGATTGATATATGCAACATTCCGTAATTCATAAATCATCACTAATACTCATATGCAATGCTCAAGTTCGTACTTGTGCTCATGTTCATGTTCATACTACATGTCTCAAAATTTAGAAATCCAGAAAAAGATTTAAAATCCAAAAATGAATTCAATGTCTCTATTGTGCAGAATCCTATTAAAATGAAGGATTCTGACTCCTATATTCTAGTTTGATAATTAGTTTAAGTTGAGAGTTTACTTAAAAATTATTAGTTGGGAATGTTGTATACACATATTTAGCATGTTTCCAAAAAAGGTAGATTTAACCCTTAGCTTGTTTTAAATTGCATGTATCGAAGCGCACTTCGATAGGAGGCAGAACCCGGTCACAGTTGTAACAACCCAAGATTGTTATCCAGCTTAATTTTAGCTTAATCGTATCTTAATTAAGTTCATTTAGCTATTAGAACCAAATCATGAAGGTTTGGAACTATTTGGAGCTCAATCAATTATTTTAGATTATTTTAATATTTAATTAATTAGAAAATTAAAATATTTAATTTGACCTCTAAATTAAAATCTGACTTTATCGTTGCGATATTCACCCCCAAATTAGCTATGGGTGATATTTTGGACGCGTTTGGAAGTCGTCGAATTTTCGCAGATATTTTAGTATAATTAAATATCCCGAAAATTAGCATAATTAAATAATCGTTGGAATCGAAATCCGATTTTGCCATTAAATTCCTCACCCCCAATTTAGTTAGGGGTGAATTTTTGGGATTTTTTGAAACACGTTTATTAAATCTGAATTTAAAAAAAATAAATAAATATTAGAAATGAATAATTATTTATCTATTTAAATATTTTCTTTTTATTTCTTTCATTTTCTTCTTTCATGGTTGAACCTCATTTCCTCAAATACAGGCAATTACTTCTAACTCTCCCTCTTCCCTTTCTACTCCTCTAATGCACACAATTAAAAAAAAAAAAAAAAACTCGTGACATTCCCTCTTCTCTCCTATAATTGATGGGAGAATTCAAGAGAGGGTCATGCTCTCCTCCTTTAAATGGAGGCTCAAACTTCTCTTTCTCTCCATTTGACCATTAGTCGAGCTCTTGCATCTTCCTTCACTTCGTCAATCTATCATCTTTCATTGTTGATTCCCTTCCATTCGGCGCAGCCAATGATCGTCGAGCCATCCATCTTCATCTTATTGAGCAACACTATCGCTCATCTATGCCTTCTCCTTCTTCCTTCGAAGATCGCGTTGGCGACTTCACTCATTGTTTCCGACTGCCTCGTCGCTCCTCTTGATGGTACCTATCACCACTCAAATCCTTATTATGTATATATATATATATATATATATATATATATATATATATATATATATAACTTCAATAATTATAATAGAGCTCAATTATCTCATTTTTTTCTTAAAGTGCATAACACATTATATAGTTGCTAATAGAAGGATTGTAAGAATGATTGTAAGTTTAATATAATAATATTACTTTACTTGTAAATATTTATGTTTTATTATAGAGCTATATTTTAAGTAGCTGAGATATGTAAAGTTGAAATATGTATTTTTTTAAAATCATGCTGAGTTATGTATGTAGCTCAATAGTTAATTAATTTCATATGGTTGCCATTAACTATATTTTATTGCCAAGATCATGAATTATTTTGAAAGATAAGTTAGGCTTATATTATTGATTATTTAGGATTTTTTAGATATCAAATAAATTTTATATAGTACCTAATGTAAATATCTTAATGGACTCATCGCATATCTTTAATTAACTAATTGGCATAATTATAAATTGGTTCACCTTATAAAGTATGTTAAATCATATTAAGTTATATTTTTTTAGGCAAATTAGTATAACGATAAGTTCTTAATTTCATTAAGACAAAATATAAGCATAAATTGTTGGAAAATTTTATAAAGTGAACTAAGTTAAACCAAATCAGATGCAAAGCAACACATCTTTAATTTTATATCTCTTTTGCTAAACTGGTTTAGATAATGAAAATGTTGACTAAAATCCTCAAAACATTTTTAGCCTAAGGGTTGGTTCATCTTAATCTTCTATTGCATTATGATAGATTATGGCTCAATCAACTAAATTTTCTGAATTAGTTTGTCAACTTGCTTTCATTTTTTATTTTAAAAATATGTCCATACTCCATTCAAAGTTGAAGGCTTAGGCTCCTAAGCCATGTATTGTAGAAGTTCAAAATTTGCTCGAGCCAGGTACGTAAGTACTTAGAAGTTGTATTGAGTTTTAATAATTAAAACTGTTTATTTAGTCATATATTAAGTGCGTACATCACTTGCTTAGTTCTTATTATTATTTTTGTGCATTTTACTTTCTCAAGTTCTATGTTAACTTTCATGTATTTTTGCGAGTTATTTTAAATGATTAAGATATTTTAATTCTATTATGATTGCTTAATTTCATTAAACTGTCAATTATCCCTTATTAAACTTAAGAGATCTTAAGATCTTGATCAAGTGATTTACACTTGATCTAGATCTTAGGTTGCCATTATTAATAAATCAATAATTCATTTGATTTGCCATTAACTTGTAACGTAATTCTTGGTCTTAAATTGATAAGATTAGGGGTTAACACCAAATCTGTCTAATTTAGACTCAAACTCTTAATTACTTAATCAATCAACCTGATTGTAAGATATTTAACTAACATAATTCTAATAATCTATTTGATTTGATGTTGACTTTAATTCATTGAATTAGAAGTGCTAAGGAAGTTTAAGAACTGGTATGATTAAGCATCTGGACTTGAAACTTAAGATCTTTGATTTCCTCTTAAATAAAACGATTAGCATGAAATCAAGTATAAAATTTATGATAATTCATTACAAGATCAAATCCTAATAAAATTCTTGATTATATCTCATAATTATAGTCTAGAACTCGATCAGATAGGGCTACCCATCTAATCTAATTAACCAAACTTAATGAATAATCTTATAAGATTATATTGAGTGTTTAAATATGTGAGATCTTGATGATCTTACATTAAGCTTTATTTAGTATTACTAACAGCCTTAACAAATGATGATACATTGAGGTAAGAATAACTTTTATAACTTATTGAGGTAAACTCTTAAATGATCCTTTTAATCTTAGAAGTTGATCTTGATACCTTGTGGCAGGAATCACCTAAAGTACTTAAAATAGAACTTCTCCATTGTGGTAGAAATCAACATTGAGTGATCTTTTTTATCACATCTTTGGAGCCTTATGTATGACTCGCCCCTTTAGTATAAGGAATTAATAGCTTTGATAAATTCTTGTTAATTAAATAGAGTCTTCTGAACCCAAAATTATTGGTTGGATATGATTATGCATATCCATGATGCTGAGTCACTTCAGCAATATTCAAGATTGGTTGATTCATTCCAATGCGGACTTATGACCAGGTGCTTTCCCGAGGGATTAGACGAAGACAGTCCCGTTAGAGTAAATCTTCTAAGACTAAGAGTGTTACAATTAGTGAATTAGATCCTTAGTTTGAGATATAAACTACGACCGGGTTCTGCCTCCTATTGTAGTGCGCTTCGATAAGTGCAGTTTAAGCAAATTAAGTATCTTAAGTCACTTTGCGTAGACCACTAAATATGCTTATAATTAGGTCATTTAATGGCTTAGCTTGATATATAAAGTATGACCGGGTTCTGCCTCATATCGTAGTGCGCTTTGATAAGTGCAGTTTTATACAAGCTAAGGATTAAATCCACTTTTTCTGGAAACATACAACCATATTTATACAATCATCATAGCTAATAATTTTTAAGTAAACTCTCAATTTTAACCAATTATCGAAATTGAATTTTAAGAGTCAGAATCCCAGAATCCTTTTAGTAGGATTCTGCACAATATAGACATTAAGTTCATTATCAGATTTCAAATCATTTTTTTAGATTTTTGGATTTATCTCATATAGCTTAGAAGTATTAGCATAAGCATAAGCATGATGTGTGAGTATCAGAATAATGTATAAGTATCAATGATAATTTATGGGTTACGGAATGTTGCATACATTGACTGGGGAATTTCAGGATACATCGGCATCACAGTAAACTGTATTCCCAACTGGATGTATGTATATATTAGACCGTATAACTCATAGCTATTCAATAATAGTCCTATTACATATCAGTGGCATACCGTATTGTGGCATATTTGGATGCATGATCCCAATGGCATATAGTACATCATTGGATATTTTTGCATTAGTGTTAGAATACTCACTATTTTTATTTACTTTCAGCATTCAATTTACAATTCAGGTTTACTTTATTCAGTTTATACAGTTTCAGTTATTTTGTGCTTTTATAGTTTTTCTGTAATTTAACTTTACTTTAATTTTGTACAATTTTTTACTTTCAATTATTTTACAGCATTTCTGCAGCTTAATTTATGTCTTATTATTATGATTGACTAACATCTTTTAAATGCAAGTATATGCTATATTACAACTTTATTATACTTAGATTTTATAAGTGTAATATTATTTTTTCTTTGTTGGCTTGGCCCTGTCATATATGTACATATGGCAGTATCAGGTGTTAGCTCAGAATTTGTGCTTGGGGGTGTGCTGGTGATAGAGGGTCAGGTGAGATTGATGTTCTGCAAAGAATGAGATCTTGTTATGTTGCTCATATTTAATTAAATGTAATAAATGAGTTTTTTTCGTATTATTCTGCATTTTCTATATTGTATGTGAATGGATAGATGTGAATAATATTTGAATGCCTTTTTCTTTATTTTCTACACTGCTTTACTTATGTTTCTGCTTAAGACTCTGCTTACCTTCAGATTAATTTCATGGATATATTGCTTATTATATGTGGTGTTACTGACTGTCACCACTTGATCGTAGTTGAGTTAGTATTACTCGACTACGGTCAAGAGGCGGCCGTTACAACAGTTTATATCTCAAGCTAAGTCGTTAAATAACATAATTATAAGCATACTTAGTGTTTTATGCAACGTGAATTAAGATACTTAGTTTGCTTAAACTGCACTTATCGAAGCACACTACGATATGAGGCAGAACCTGGTCGCAGTTTACATCTCAAACTAAGAATCTGTTCATTAATTGTAACACTCTTAGTCTTAGAATATTTACTTTAATGGGACTGTATTCGTCTAATCCCTTGGGATAGCACCTGGTCATAAGTCAATATTAGAGTGAATCAACCAATCCTGAATACTACTGAAATAACCCAATACTATGGGTATACTCTACTATACTTAACTAATAATCTGAGTTCAGATAATTCTATTTAATCAACAAGAATTTATCAAAGCTATTAATCCTCACTCTAAAGGGGTGAGTCCTATACAAGGCTCCAATGATATGATCAAAAGATCACTCAATGTAGGTTGCTACCATAATGAATAAGTCTCATTTTAGGTACTTTAGGTGATTCATACCATAAGGTATCAAGTTCAACTTTTAAAGTTATGAAGGATCATCTAAATTTCTACCTAAATAAGTTACAAAAGCTCTTCCTACCTCAAGGTATCAATAATTAAGGTCTTTAAACATTTCAAAAATGATCCTAAAGCAAGACCCTTAAGCTCTCACTTTTTTACTTCTTAAGTTAACATTCAAGGTTTACTTATTAAATTTGGATTAAAGTGATCAGATCAGATGATTAAAATCCATCTAATCCTTTTATATTCTACAATCATAGGATAAAACTAAAGATATTATTAGTGTTAGATCATTTCATAAATCATTACAATTTTATTATTCATCTTATGCTAATAGTCTTATATAAGAGAAAATCAAAGATCTAAAGTTTAGATTCAGATGGTTCAATCACACAGATTTTAATATTAACATTAACACTTCTAGTTCAATTATTAAGATCAATATCAAATTATATGCATTATTATAATCATATTGATTGAATTATATTTCAATCAAAGTTACTTGCTTTAAGTATTTAAGGTTTAGATCTTAATCAAGATAAGTTAGAGTTTAACCCCTAGCCTTTCTACCATTAATACCAAAGGTTAATTTAAAGGTCAATGACAAATCAATGTATTATTAGTGTATTATTGATGGCAAATTTCAGGTTTAGATTAAGTATCATCTACTTAATCAAGCTATCAAGATTCTTATGTTCAATTATATTTTAATATCAACTAAGCACATTTAAGTGTTCAAATAAATATTAAAGTTCTCTAACATACACCCTAAAATTATAAAAGCATAGAAATGCATAGTTGATATAAAATGAAAGGTAATTAAGGCTAATTAAATTCTAAATCAAACCAAAGAAGTTAGCACTTGATTACAAATCTAAAGGGCTTAGGTTTCATGCCATTTAATTGTTGAGATATACTTTGGTTAATATAAGCAATCAAGATTCATATTCTTTGACGTTTAGCATAAGACAATTAAGATACATAATAGGTTTTGAGCACTTGTCAAAAATGACAGTTTCAAATTTAATTTCAATATAAAATTTTATGCAACGCTCAATTTTAACTAAAATAGGTTCAAATTTGATATAATTTAGTCCTACTATGGTCCTAGGGACCTTAAAATGCAAAAACGGTGAAGTTCTGGCCATTTCAGGCAATTCTAGGCAATTTTATAGTTTCTAGGTGCTATGGCGCGCTATAGCGCGCGGCAGCGCTTTTGGCGCCGGAGCGCGCTGCGGCGCGCGGCAGCGCTTTTGATGCTGCGGCGCGCGACAACGCTTTTGATGCTGCGGCGCGCTGCAACACTTTTGATGCTGGGCGCGCTGCGGCTGAAAAATGGTGTCGTGGCACGCCGCAGCGCTTTTAGGCGCTACGGCGCGCTGTGGTGGACTAACTCGCGGAAACACTGTTCAATTAATTTATTTTTCTGATTTCATATAGTTTTCCTGGGATGACGCTGCAGCCCGCTGGGGCGCGCTATGGCGCACTGCAGTGATCCACTTGCGGGTTACTATTCAATTTGTTTATTCATCGATTTCTTATAATTTTTCCAGAAATGACGCTACAGCCTGCTGCGGCGTGCTACAGCGGATCAGTTTCTGCAACCCGGGCGCTGCAGCGCCGGACGATGTTTTCGCTAGTGCGAAACCCAAAAGGCTTCATTTTGAGCTCAAATACTTTCAATTCGGAGTATTCCATGAGTGGTACCATATATCATTGGAAAGATCTTTCCGATACCTTTCCATTGACACCAAAATTGGCACAAACAAATCATCCTAACTATACGAAAAATAGTAATAAATACAAGAGTATGTAGAATAGATGAAAAACAGAGCAATTCTATTTCAAGGAAAATGTGATACTTTAAGGAGCCTTAATGGCTTCTATACATGCTTATGAATTTCTTATGATATATTCAAGCATAATAGCAATATGAATGAGACAAGGAAGAGTAGCAATTGGGTACCTTAGCCTTGTAAGGGATGGAGAAAGAAGGAACCTTTATCTTTCTTCAAAGTCGTAGAGATGAGCCTTCTTCTTTAGTACAAAGGGAAATAATGGAGGAAGCAGGGGGGAGAGCTTTAGCTCTTGTAGCAAAAAGAAGGAGGGGGCTCAGTTTCTTCTTAAATGAGAAGAGGAAGGGGAAGGGTAAGCATGGCTATGGAGCTAGGAGGTGAGGGGGAGAAGAATGGCCCTCAGCTGCTTGCTTGCGCCAGGATAGGGGGAGAGGCATGGGGCGCCGAACAAGGTGCCAGCTAGGAGAGAGTGGAAGGAAGAAAAATTAAGAAATAAATACTTAATTACTTCATAATTTTTCGATTTAATAAAAATATTCAGATTTAGAAATGCACTCAGAAAAATCCCAAAAATTCACCTCTAGCTAATTTGGGGGTGAGGAATTCAACGATGAATTCAGAATTTGATTCTGATGATTATTTAATTATTCCATTTTCTGATGCATTTAATTATATTAAAATATTCGCGAAAATCCGACGACTTCCAAACGCGCCCAAAACATCACCCCTAGCTAATTTGGGGGTGACAATCGCAACGGTGAAGTCGGATTTTAATTTTAAGGTCAAATTAAATACCTCAATTCCCTAATTAATTAAATATTAAAATAATTCAAAATATTTGATTTAGCTCCGAATCATACTAAATCTTCAAGGATTGATTTAAATGACTATATAAACTTAACAAAAATGATAATTGATATGATTATGCTTAAATTAAGTGGGTAACAACCTTGTGTTATTACAAATAATTTCATTCAAATCTAATTTTGATCTTAACTTTAATTATACATGTTCAAACTATATACAATTATATGTCATTTTATTCAGAAAAATGGGATAAACACATTGGTATAATTCAATTTAAATTTTGAACCATAATTTTCGTAATCACTTTTTTAACCCTAATTAAGAGTCCAGGAAATCATAATTTTCCAACGTTGTCTGATTTTGACATACTTAGTGTCACTCTTCTTTTTATGATATAAGGATTTCTTATTTGAAATTACATTTGTATTTGGACACCATTTGGGTTTTTGGCTCTCTAATTTCCTTCATAATGTGATTTTTACTTACATTCTAGCTTGCTTGTTTAAGTATTTTATCTAGAACTGCAAGTAATTTCATTTAATTAAGTATTCATGTTAGTTTATTTTATGAGAATTGAATTAGATTAGAGTAGTTAGATGCCTTACTGAAGTTTGTAAACTTATATTTTCAAGCCTCAATGATAGGAGAGTTTATTGTAGGAGTGATTCCTTAACCTTAGATTGATTGTGATCATAAGTGCTAGTTAGCCTTTCAAATGAGTGTACTTAACCTTTGCACATATCTAATAAAAGGTTGTGAACCTATTATGGCAAATTGCCATCACTTAAAACTGATATTATTAGTCCTTCCCTTTAGCTACCAACCTTTACTTTAGACTCTCTAAAAATTAAATATTAATATTCCTTAGCTCACTAGTGTGAATTAGATTTCTACTAAGCTTCAATAACCTACAACCTTTAGTTAATTAGACCTTGTAGCTTGTAACCCTTCCTCTCCCATGCACTTAAAGCTCTCCTAATATTATTCTTAGTTAGTGTGATGCCCCTGCCCTACCGTGATCCTGTTAACTATTAAGTTAACATAATTGCAAAAGAGAGATTACCAAATGGCAATATCCTTACTTATAATTAGAGTAGGTTAAAGATTTTGCCATATTAAGAATGAATCACTAAATAAAATATTTATGAAAGTAGAGTGCAGAAGAGAAATAATAATATCCATCCATTATAATATGCAAATCAAGACATTCAACTCAAAATAAGTAAGCATCAGAAAGTAAAATTTTATCCCTGTATTATTACAATATATTTAAACAATTTAGTTGAAAAGAAAAATATAAAGACACAGCCTCACAAGCAGAATAGAAAGAGATCTAATAAGCTAAGAGTCTTTGACAACACGATCCTCCTCTAAAGATAGATCCTTAGATGGATCCACAACTTCAAATAACTCTGAATCTATCATTCTCAGTTTCATAATGGTAGGGTCCAAGCCAAAGAAAATAAAATCTTAGTTAGATAAAATGTTTAATATATTTTAGGCTAATACATTATTATGTTCATTTAGATATATCACCATAAACTTAACAAGTAAGCAATAATATATAGGAGCAAGAAAGCATATGAAAGGAATATAAAGCTATAAACAATAGGTTTATAACTTAAACAAGAGAAGGTAAGCACATGCCTCCATAATTCTAATGCAATAATGTTAGGTATTAAAATGAAAAGATAAAATACTAATAATTATATAGAAATTCATCCTAATTATGTTATGATCAAATAACTCATGCTAATTCATACAAATCAATTGAATTATAAAATACAATTATAATAATTCAAATTACATCTAGCATCCTATAGAAAATGAGTAAGGTTAACATTCTAGATATGTATAAAGAGAGTAAAGCTAGCATCCTAAGTTAAGTAATACTAATATCCTAAACATGCACATAAAGTAAAACTAATATTCTATATGTGATCAAATATACATGTCTAACATCCTATAATGAATAAGGCTATTATTTTAACACGTATGTAAATACACAAGCTAAGAAAGATGACATATAAATAAGTTGCAATTCTTACAAAGTAATAATTAAGGAAATGCCAAAATATAATAAAATGATATGAAATAATAAGTACAAGACTGAAAATCCACTATGGCCATCAAACCACATAAACTGAAAACATGAAAAAAGGACACTTAGCCTACTTAGCTAAGGCAAAAAATACTTAGTATAAGTGCACCTAAGCCAGTACTGCCATATCAAAATCTTAACTAATGAAGTTATGTGGGCGAAGGATCTATTACGCACCATCCCGGATCAGCTAAGATGAAATAAATCACCGACCTAGTTGTGTCACCAGTGACAGTCCCTAGATCAATGTAGGCAAAAGATCTATTGCGCACCATCCCAGATCAGCTAAGATGGAATAGATCATCTGTAACAACTCAGGTTGTTACTCAGACTAATTAAGACAAATCTTAGTCTTAATTAAGGTTCTGATTCACTAATTAAGTAATTTAGGACTCACTTTAAAAAATTAGGTCAAACCTGAAGTCAATTGAATCAAATCTGGATTTCTGAAAAATCCCAAAACCCTAGAAATTGATTTTTTATTTTGACCTCAGATTCAAAATCTGACTTAGCCATTGCATTCATCACCCCCCAAATTAGCTAGGGGTGAAGTTTTGGATGCATTTGGAAGTCATTAAATTTTTGGCGAATATTTTAATATTATTTAAATATCATGAAAATTCAAGTAATTAAATACTCGTCGGATCAAAAATCTGAGTGCGCTGTTGCGTTCCTCACCCCTCAATTAGCTAGGAGTGATTTATTGGAAATTTTATTGAAGACCAATTTATTAATTAAATTTTTAATTAAGAAATTATTATAAATAATAATATAATGATAATTAATTAAATTAAGTTAACGGCTTCCGTTAATTTGTTTAAAGCGCCGTTCTCCACTCCTAACGCCATTCGCATGTCGTATGATGGAGTAATGCCTATTTTGAGCCGTTAGATTTGATCTCAACGCGAGATCAAACGGTTGAGACATCGTCACCTTCGTTGCTCAGCGCGTGTCGCGCTGAGCTTCTCCTTTGCTCGCCCGCAGGCGCGTGGCATCGATCACCGCTTTTGCAAACCTTTTGGATGTCTTATAATCCCAGTTAATTGCTAGGATGCTTAAGAGTTATCCGAATCTTCGTGAAGAACCCTCTTCCCTTCTAGCCGGCGCACGCAAGGATCTTCGGAGTCCTTCTTTTTCTCTTTAGGTACCCCAATCCCAATCTCTTCCATTTCAATATATACCCCATTCTTCTTCGCATGCTCAATTTGTTCATTACTGACTGAGATCTCATTAGGAAATCTAGGTTTATATTATGCATTTTTCGATTTATTTGTCCTCTGCTTCACTCAGTTTTTATCTAATCAATTCATGTATATTTGATATTGCAGATCAATCAATTCAATCCCTAACCATATATCGCATGTTGTAATGAATAAAGATCTAAATTGAAAATAGAATGTTAATTATTGATACGTCAATTTTATATCTCAAAATTTTCGAGAAAACTTCCAGTTCCTCGCTTCCATCCCGGCACATCTAGGGCATCGATTTGCTCTCAGTGTAGATTACCTTAGTTTTTGATCCGCACGTCCATGGCTTGCATTTTGAATCCTCTACGATTTGGCATATGGATTGAAACCTTCCAGCGCCGGCATCCCGCTAGAATCCCCAACCCTAGTTACTTCGCGTCGAAACCTATCGGGGGACGAAGCGCATAAATTGAACCGATCCAACCTCAAGCCGCAGTGCTCTGAGCCGGATGTCTGAACCACGCCTTTTGGGAGCCCCACGTGTCGGCATCAAGTGATCCCACATGGCGTATCGGACGGTGACTACAGCGGGTCAGCCTTTTGACTATGTGTGGGTCCCGCCGTTTCCATTCAAACGAGTCGTATAACGACACGTGTCTCGTGTGTCCTTTCTCGGTCAGCATCGTCTGAACTGGTGGGTCCCACCTGCAGAATACAAAATAGTTTAAATATATATATATAACGGTTAAAATTTAATTAAATGAAATCTTTTAAATTAAATTCACATAGTGATATAAATATAATTTGATTTAATTAATTAATCAATTAATTAGCAAACTTTAAACACTTGTAGATTTCAATCCAATTATCCAAATGCTGCAATATTATATATCAAATTGATCAGTGAAATTAGTAGAATAATATGAGACTATCAGATTTCTAATTGGAGCAATATTTAATATAGTGACATTTAGGATTCCTAAATTGAACCTTAAAATGTAACAGACATCAAACCCTCATATCTTTGTGTGCACTAATCCAAACATATCCAATATGAGTCTCAAAATACTCAGAAAATTATAAGAAACATTCTAGTAGTATTAACTTTGCTATTTGGATTAGTATTTGACTAATGATATTTAGGACCTAACCCTAATTAGTCTAATTTGACCTAGAACTTCAAATGACTATAAGTTGGTCATCTTAGCTCCAAATTAGATGATCCAAATATCAATTTAGATTAGTAAAACCTAAATTACAGTAATCTATAAAAATATTTAAGATCCAACAGTTAGATTTGCTAATCACCCCTAATTACTCTAAAATTTGATTAGTGAATATTAGCAAATCTAATAATCCAAATTGGATAATTTAAATTTCAAAGAACTCCTAGAACCTATTAGAACCTAACTGTAGTGTTGGATTAGTGATTGGGTGATTAATTTCACTAATCACTCACTAATCACCCTAAACCCTAATTAAGCCATAATTTAGTCAAATGGAGTCCAAATTGAACCTACCACTAGTCATTAGAATCAGTGAATCAATTGTGACATACAGCCACTAAAATTATTCAATTTGGACCCCAAATAACAAAGTTAGGATTTTTGACTCTTAAATAAGAATCCTTAATTACCCTTTAAACCCTAGAACTTGTAATAACTATAACTTAGCCAATACACATAATAATTCAATAATTTTAGGTTCTATGAAAACTTTAGAACATAACCTATAGTAAACTAACAGAAAAATTAGGTGTCTTTAAGGTAAAACTACCAATATGCCGTTATAGGTCAAATTCCTTAATTTGACCTTATAAGGCTTAATACTTAACAAAAATTAATGAACTTACTATCTAAACTCATATTAGACAGTAAGTAATCATTCCACATCATTAAAATATATTAAAATTCATTATCTTAAAATGTACTTAGATATTTTATCTAACAAGATTTTTCTTTTATTGGTTGGGGCCCTACTATTATGAAACCGATAATAGTAGATTATAAGCTTTTTGAGGAGATTGAG
Source organism: Gastrodia elata (assembly GCA_016760335.1). Lineage (NCBI taxonomy): Eukaryota > Viridiplantae > Streptophyta > Magnoliopsida > Asparagales > Orchidaceae > Gastrodia > Gastrodia elata. The sequence continues at coordinate 23,661,694 of CM028674.1, read as the reverse complement.
CCTGTAGAGGAGCAGATCTAGGAGGAGGTCCAGACTACTGAGGGACCTTAGTCTTCTTACTAGTTTACTTTACTTTTACTTTGTGAGGATGAGACCATCTTATATTGCAGTTCTTTAAACTTTAAATATTTGTAATAATTCAGGACTAAATTGTGCTTTACTTTCCTGCATTGTATATATTCTGAGCTGGATGTCTTTATATTATAGTATGGATGTTTACTTCAGTTGATACTTTTCTTCTGCACTCTGATACTTATTAAGTGATTGTTAATCTTTACCCTATTTAGAAAAGCACCTCTTTTCTTTAAGATTGGATTGGAGTCTTAAATTCCAACCTAATGTTAAGTATAAGATATGCTTAGTGACGACCACTCCTTAAGCCTTATGATTAGAAGGGGCGGCCGCCACATCATCGACCTGGTTGTATCACCAGTGATAGTCCCAAATCGAATGAGTTAAAGAGGCATATGACTTTAGATACACTCTACTTAACCGAAATTTGTAAAGCCAAAAACACTGATAAAATGCACATATTATTTATGTAAATCAAACTTGACATGGAATAATCATCAAGTATCCTATATCCAACATATTTGTTTAATGTATAAAGCTCAAAATAAGGTGTTTAAAGTATAAAAGTTCAAAAGAGCAAAAGACTCTACTAAGACACAAGTGATATCCATTGCTGTCTAATTATTCGCTCTTTTTATCCTAAGTTACATAAGATCAAAATCATCAATTCTTATATAATAAGTAATTTAGATTCACGGTCTTACAAGTTGAAAGCAAATAGAACTGACTAGGTTTTAATTTGATTAAATCAATGTCAACTACTTAAGTTAAATAAATAAATCAATCGATCTATTTTGATAATTTAAGCAACCCAAACCCATCTTGATTAAGTCAAATCAAGATGAAAGAATTAAGAATTAAACTTTAAATATTAGGGTTTAATTGCTTAATCCAAAGGTGATCCTAAAGGGCTAAAGCTTATAACCCAATCTTACGAATTAAGGTTAATGCAAATCCTATTGAGTGAAGTCAAACTCAATAAGATGGATCTCTATTTTTAAATATAAGGTTAAAATATTAAATAATCATTAATAAATTATAAAAACCTATAAACGATTAAAACTAAGACTTCACATATGAAGTAACCTATTTTACTCAATAGAAGAACTCTAACATAAGATCTATTTCTAATTTTTAAGGAAAGAGCTCTTAAGTACTAAAATTAACACTCATACACAAATCCTAACTAATTTTATTAGAACTTAAGAGATAGAAAATAGAAGGTTCAAAGAAGGGTATGATGTGAGATGAATCTCACATCATACAACTAACAATTTTACTTATAATTTTTCTAAGGAAGAAAAATTAGGGTTTTGCATAAAATTTTGATTAAAGGCTTAAATTATTTAAATTAACTTCTAACACATTTTACTTACTAAATTTAGTGATTAGCTTATGAAACTAAGGCTTAAAAGTATTTAACCCTAAATTTGGGCAAAATGACTATTTTGCCCCTACTAAGGGTCTAAAAATCTATTTTTTGATTTAGGGCTATAAATTAAAATTTTTTAGTGGCAAATGATTACTTACTGTCTAATATGAAGATAAACAGTAAGTACACACCAAATTTGGATAAGAAATGAGCCTTATGCTCAATTTAAGAAAATTATCTCATAAGGGTAAAATGGTAATTTAACTTAATGAAATCTAAAAATTTATGTAGTTCTGCTTACTATTTAAGGATTCCATAGAGTCTAAGAACACTAAATTATGAGGTCTAATGATTAAGTTATAAGCAAATTAATTTTGGGATTTATTTATGAAAATTAGGGCATCTTAAGAGCAGTCAAAAATTTGATTTTTTCATTTGAAGTCTAAATTCAATAAATTCAGTGGCTATAGATTCCCTATAACACACTAAGTACTTTAATTAAGAGTTAACTCAATTTGGACCCCATTTGGTCAAGTTATGATCTAATTAGGGTTAAGAATAATTTAATTAGTAAAATTAATCACAAAATCACAAATCCAACCACACCATTAGGTTATAATATACTCTAGGAATTATCAGAAACTTAAATCACTCAATTTGGATCCCTAATTTTGTTAATCTTCACTAATTAAGATTTGGGATAATTAGGGTTGATTAAGAAATCTGGCTATCAAATCCTAATTATTCTTGCAATTTATTGATTATTAGGTCTTCCTAATCAAAATAGTATATTGGAAGACCTAATTTGAAACTCAATTTACAAAGTTATGATCAATTAAAGTTCCAGGGTTTAAGGGTGCAATTAGGGTAGGGTCCTAAAAGTGATTAGGCTAATTACACTCCAAACAGAAAAATTAACGCTACTAAGACTTTTCGGAGAGTCTCCTAATTAAAATGAGGCCCATATTGGATACATTTGGATTAGTGTATGCAAAGTTATGGTTCATTAAAGTTTAGGAGCATTTAGGTCAATTTATAGGATCCTAAATGTCACTATGTGAAATATACCTCCTGTATGAAATTTGATAGTGCCATAATAATCCTATCATTTTGTTGATCAAAATGACATATATATTCAGTATATTTAGAGTAGTGGATTAAAATATATGAATGATTAAAGTTTAGTTAATAAATCACTAATTAGCTGATTAATTATTTTATTTAAATAGAATTCTTTAATTAATAAAATTCTTATGTAGGAAAAGGACAAGAACGGGTTCCACGGCTGATTCAATGCGACAGAAAGCTCGAACCCATCATTCACTTTCTGCGGAAGACACGCGTCACGGGGCCCACATCCAAACCCCAGGCTTCGACATGCGGCAGGACCCTTCGCCTGTAACAACCCAATGTTGTTACCTAACTTAATTTTAGCCTAATCGTATCTTAATTAAGTTCATTTAGCCATTAGAACCAAATCCTAAATATTTGAAGCAATTCAGAGCTCAATCAATTATTTTAGATTATTTTAATTTTTAATTAATTAGAAAATTGAGGTATTTAATTTGACCTCAAATTCAAAATCCGATTTTGCTGTTGCGATCGTCACCCCAAATTAGCTAGGGGCGATGTTTTGGACGCGTTTGGAAGTCGTCGGATTATTCATGAATATTTTAATATAATTAAATACCTCGAAAAAATAGGATAATTAAATAATCATCGGAATCGAAATTTGACTTCGTCGTTGAATTCCTCACCTCAAATTAGTTAGAGGTGAATTTTTGGGATTTTTTAGAGCGCGTTTCTAAAATTTGAATTTTTAAATAATTAAAAATAAATATTTATTTATTTCTAATTTTTCATACTTTCCTAAATTATTTCCTATTTTTTTATTTTCCCTTTTTGCATTGTTGGCTGTCCATCCCTCTCCCCTTTTTCGGCTGACCCCTCCTCCTCCCCTTAATTGCAAAACTTGATGGCAAAGGCCATCCCTCTTCACATGCCTCCTAGCCTCCCTAGCTCTTAATGGCCTCCCCCTTTCTTCTCCTCTTTTAAATGGAGCTCAGCCCCCTTGCTCTCCCTTTTTGATTGTCAAGTTAAAGCTCCCAAGTTTCCTCCCTTCCTCCATTGTTGTATCTTGTGTTGAAGAAGGAGCTCTCTGCCTCCAAAGTTCTTGAAGAAAAAAGAGTTTCTTCTTCTTCTCCTAAAGGCTAATGTACTCATTTGCTCCTCTTTCTTCTCTACTTTGCTATTATGCTAATTTGTATCTTTAGTAGATCCATGATTGTATTTGGAAGCCATTGAGGTTCATTAAGGCATCATATTATTTTGAAAATCTCATGCTCTATTTTTCATCAATTCTGTATACCCGAATCTTTAACTCTATATTTCGTATAGTTAAAATAATTAATATGTGCCGATTTTGGTATTGATGGAAAGGTATTAAAAAGATCTTTCCATCGATATATGGCACTGCTCATGGAATGCTTTGGATTAAGAGTATTTGAGCTCGAAATGAGACCCTTCAAGGTTTTCGTACGGTAGAAATCACCGTCGGGCGCTACAGCACGCCGTAGCGCCCGAGCCTTGAACTAACAGCGCTTCTGGAGCTAAAATAATGTCCTGGAAGCAAACCGCTGCAGCGTCATTTCAGGAAAATTATAGGAAATCAAGAGAAAAACTAATTGAACAGTCACACAAAAGTTAAACCGCTACATCGTTCCACGGCGCACCACAGTGGGTTGCAACATCATTTCTGGAAAACTATATGAAACGGGGAAATAAATTAATTGAACAGTGATTTTCGAAAGTGTGATGACCCATGTTAAGTTGGTAATAACCAAACTAACATCGGATGCATCTTTCCGCAGGATCATATTGGCAGTTAGGTAAAATAACAGTTAACAAACATCCATAGTCATTCAAATATGAGAAACAACATTTATTCAATTTAAAATAAACAATATCCAGAATTTATTACATGGCTTTTGCTTTACAAAAATAAATATCCCTTGAATGTGGCAGTTATTTTCTGTTAATTTGTCGCGCCATGTCTTTAAACTACCTCAGCTTCCTCCAACTGTAATTGATCTGGCATTATAAAAATAATGCCTTAGTGCACATTCTAAATACAAATGATATTAAAAATATGCTTGAAGTATAGCGGAAGGCAAAGAAAAATGATATATCAATTGTTGGGAAATACAATGTATTTCAAATAAAAGATGATCATGTCACCTGCAATATAAATGTTCTGTTCACATGCCAAGTGTCAAAAAGGAAAAGCAATAATAGCGTAAATTCATATTTATGTCTATGTCTATGATATCATGAAATAATAATAGTAGTTATAATGGGCAAAGCCATAATCATGAGGTTGGGTTCGTATGCATTTAAGCATAAACCTTCACCTGGACCCCCTTAAGGATCTCAGATGGCAACGTGCATTTAAGCAACCTTCACCTGTGCCTCCCTCAAGGGCTCCAGATGGCACCCTTATAGCTCCCGAGGACTAGCCCCGTCCCTAACCTAATCATGCTCCATTTCAGAACCCTTCTTGCAACATTCACAAGACACATAAACATCATTCAATTTCTCTTACATCATTAGTAGTAAGAATGACATATTAAGTAGCAATAAGCTCAAAGCAATGCATAAGCAGCAAATGAAAGTAAAAGCATATAAAGTAATATCTAGTGTACCTTTGTGTTTGACTTATTCAAGATGATTCAATCACAATTTCGATGTGTTTGCAAAATTTATAATTGAGATCCTATTAAACTTTGCAACGATCTACTTATAAGATTTAAAACTTACATTTTGATTCTTAAACTTGATTTTAAAATCTCAAAGTCGTAGGGAGATAGGCTAAACAATGCTTTCCTAAAACTCTCAATTTTGCTCCCAATTTTATGCGTAGTTTGAATGCAAATATTTATAGGTTAGGAAAATGTATCAAATTCTGTTGAATAAAAGTTAATATATATCATAGATTTTCTCATATTAAAGTTTAGTTGTAGGTGATATCTAAAATATCTAAACATTCACGAGTTTAAACCCCATCAAATTCTACTTCTTAAATCTTTTAATAGCATGATTTGATAATTAAACTAAAGCTGGGATTAGACATCTAGGGTTTGCTACTAATGCATGCTAATAAATTAACTGAATTATTATACTCATAAAAATTTCAACATAAAACTTAAAATCAAATTAATTTATTCTATTCTAATTTCATTATTAATATTATTATTATGATTATTATTGTTATTATATATATATATACGTATATATACGTTATTCTTTTAAGAGAATCGGCAGAAGTTCATACCTTGCGATTCAAGCGAATGATTCGAGCAGGCGAGTCGAGCGGCACGGATTGGATCGGAGAAGAAGTTGAGCGAAAAGGATCGGTTCAAGCGCAAAGGAGTCGATGCAGAGGCAGAGGTCGTGCGCTGTGAGCCCTTGATGTCATCTCTGGGCGTAGGATCGGATGGAGGGTCGAGCAGCTCTGACTGCTGGACGCGGCTCAGGTATGCTTCTTACGAAAGAGAGGGAGAGGCAAGAGGAGGTTGTGAGGAGTCGAGGGTCTTCTGGCGCTTTTATAAGGTGTGCGTACGTAAAGCATGCCTGCCGCGTTGCGTTGAAACGCATGGGAGGCATCCGACTATTTCGGAAACGGCATGATTATAGGAGCCGAGCGGTTGATGAGCGCATGTAAGTTTCCAAGTTTCCTTCCTAATCGAAATGCCAACCTTAATTGTCGACAATTTTCTATGGTTTTCATTTCCTATTTTGATCTTTTGCGCTTAATGGAATTTAAGACTTCCTATTTTAGCTGAAATAAATTTGAAAACTTTCTATGTCAAATATTGAAATTGAAAAATTAAGTTTTGACGGGAGTTTTAACGGAAAACTAAAAATTGCGGGATATTTAGCGAATCGGGAATTTAATGTTTGCCTTATTAATGACCTAGGGTTATTACAGAAAGTAAGACCGATACAGCGCGTCGTAGCGTCTTAATGTGCTGCAGCGCGCTGTAGTATCCAACTCTCAGGAAATTGGACGTCGTATCGCACTGCAGCGCCTAAAAGTGCTGCAGCGTGCCATAGTTCTAATTTCTGCCGCAGTGCCTAAAAGCGATGCGACGCACCGCAGCATTGTTTTCCGCCGCAGCGCGCCGCAGCGTCTGAAAGCGCTGCCGCGCATCACAGCGCGCCACAGCACGCCGTAGCGCCCATAATTTTCTAAACATGTGCATAATTGGCTGAAATGGCCAAAACTCCTCATTTTTCATATTTTAAGGTCTCTAAGACCTTAGTGGGACTGAATTATATCAAATTTGAACCTAGTTTAATTAAAATTGAGCATTTTATAAAATTTTGTATAATAATCAACTTTGAAAGTTTGCCCTTTTATGGCATGTGCAAATACCTCTTAAGAATCTTTGAATGCTTGTATTGATTAGGTATATCTTAATAATCAAATTGCATGAAACCTAAGTCTTTTAGAGTTATAGTCAAGTACTAACTTCTTTGGTTTAATTTAGACTTTGGTTAGCCTTGATCATCTTCTATTTTATATCATCTTTACATTCCTATGCTTTCATAATTTTATGATGTATATTTGAAAATTTTAACAATTATTTGGACACCTTGATGTGGTTAAATTGATATTAAACTATAAGTGAACATAAGAATCTAGAGAACTTAATTAAGTAGATGATACTTAATCTAAATCTAAAATTTGATATCAATAATACACCAATAATATATTGATTTGTCATTAATCTTTAAATTAACCATTAGTATTAATTTTGGTAAGGCTGGGAGTTGAACCCTAACTTTTCTTGATTAAGATCTAAACCTTAATCACCTTAACTCAAGCATCTTTGATCGAAAGATAATTCAATTGACATGATTCCAATAATGCATATGATTTGATATTGATGTTAAATTATGGAATTAGAAGTATTAAAGTTAATATTAATATTATGTGATTGAACAATATAAATCTAAATCTAAGATCTTTGATTTTCTCTTATATAAGACTATCAGCATAAGATGAATAATAAAATTGTAATACTTTATGAAATGATCTAACTCTAATAATATCTTTGATTTCATCCCATGATTGTATAATAGAATATGATCAGATAAATTTTATTCATCTGATCTGATCACTTTAATTCAAGGCTAATAAGTAAACTTTGAATGCTAACTTAAGAAATAAAAAAGTGAGATCTCAAGGGTCTTGCTATAGGATCGTTCTTGAAATGCTTAAAGACCTTGAGGTAGGAAGAACTTTTGTAACTTATTGAGGTAGAAACTTAGATGATCCTTCATAACCTTAGAAGTTGATCTTAACACCTTGTGGTAGGAATCACCTAAAGTAGTTAGAATGGAGCTTTTCCCTTATGGTAGAAATTAATATTGAGCGATCTTTTGATCACATTCTTGGAGCCTTGTGTAGGGCTCACCCATTTAGAGTAAGGATTAATAGCTTTAATAAATTCTTATTGATTAAATAGAATCTTCTGAATCCAGATTATTGGTTGGGTATAGTAGGGTATACCCATAGTACTGGATTATTTCAGTAATATTCGGAAATGGTTGAGTCACTCTAAGTAAGATTTATCTTTGTACTATCCTGCGGGCTTAGGCAGATATAATCTCACTTTGAGTAAATTAATCGATCATAAGAGTGTTATAAATAGAGACTCATTCCTTAGTTTGATTAAAATACAAATCGTCATCGGGTGATACCCCTAGCAAAGATTGCTTCAATAGGTGTGGCTTAAATAAACTAAGTAATTTGAGTCACCTTCTTTAAGATACTAAGTATGAATGTGAGTTGGGCATTCTAATGACTAAGCTTGAGATACAAAATGCCATCGAGTGATGCTCCATATCGAAGATCGCTTTGTTAGGATGGCTTAATCAAACTAAGTGTTAAGAGCCACATTTCTTATAAACATGCTAAATATGTGTATACAATCTTCACATCTAATGATTTTTAAGTAAACTCTCAACTTTAACTAATTATCGAAACTAAAATCTAGGAGTCAGAATCCTTTTAGTAGGATTCTGCACAATTGAGACCTTAAATTTATTATTGGATTTCAAAGTATTTCTGGATTTCTGAATTTAACTCATGTAGCTTAGAAGCATGAGCATGAGCATAAACATGATGTATAAATATTAGTAATAATGTATGAGTATCAGTGATGATTTATGGGTTACAGAATGTTGCATACATTGAATGGGAATTTCAGGATGCATCGGCACACAGTAAATTGTATTCCCAACTGGATGTATGTATACATTGGACCGTACAACTCATAGCTGTTCAGTAATATTTTAGTTATATATCAGTAGCATACAGTATTGTGGCATATTCAGATATATAATTTTAGTGGTATACAGCATAGTTTTATATGTTATTACTCAGTTTCAAATCCATTACTATTTTTGTTTACTTTCAGTATTCAGTTTCCAGTACAGCTTTACCTTACCTTACTTCAGTTTCGTACAGTTTTATACAGTTTTATATTTTTAGTTATCTTTACAATATTTCAATAGATTTATTTACATTATGTAAATGTTAAATGATTAACTAGAACTATTTAGATTAGTTTCGATGTGTTAGACTTATTGTCTAACACGAGATACTTTTGGGATCCGACAATTTGCTAGATCTTGAGCAGTATATTGAGCCAGGTCAAGAGGACACCTAGGAGATTCAGGAGGAGCCCGTGGAGCACTAGTGAACTCTTCCCCAGCATTAGTATTTTTGCTTAGTTTATTTCAGTTCAGTACTTAGCTTTTATGTCTGTATTTCAGTAAACTGTATGTTACAATTGTGGATGTGTTTTCTTTTCTTTTCTGAGATGATATTTCATACAGCTTTTGTGATGAATATTATAGATGTTTACTTTAGCTTTCACAATCTGTTTATACATAACTTATATTTAATATTGTGATATGATCAGTATACTGGAAATGCTGATATCTTATACATATATTAGATTTCTCATGTGTTTTATATCCAATGTATGTATTGGCCTAATACTTAGGATAAGGATACTACTCTTATCTTAAGTATTAGCTCTCAAGCCTCATTGAGGTTGAGTCAGCAGCCCTTCAGATGGGTTTGGTTTCAGCTATCCGAGGAAATGGGATATTCCTTCCCAGGTGGCGCGCCGCTCCACCACCGAATTGATTACGATTACCCCTCTTTGTGCGCTGTGACGGGGTGGGGCGCTACATCACCCCGACTTCGAGCGAAAAGGATCCGAAGGATCCCCTTAGGGCACACCAAACGGTGGCCCAACAAGCACAGCATGGAACCAGGCCGCATAATACTCGGTAGGGCATGCCGAGCTCTATCCAACGGCGCCTGAATCAACGACGGAGGTGATCGAAGTCGCCGACAAATGGTAGCCCTAAGGTGACGGTGACGAGGAGTATCGAAGCGAACGAAAACTACTTCAATATTGAATATGCTTTGCAAAATTAACAATTGCTATAAACCCATTTGAATTTCATTCAAGCCTTAAGGATTCATAATCGAACAAATTAGGTAATCAAATTGGAATTTAGAAGCAGTTTTAGTAATATAGGAATGATTTCGAAGGTACCTGAGGTTCAGTGCCAGAAACGTTGGCGATCTCCAGATGTTCTACATTGAAAACCCACCAAGGTAGGATCTTCAACTAAGACTAAAATTGATCCTAAGGGGTTCCTAGAGCGGCGGAGAATGCACTTGGCAGCGCCGGAGGCGCCGCGTGCCCTCGCGAGCGCCACGCACAAAATGCGCGCGAGGAGACGAACCACAATCGTCTGATCTGGACGGTTAGGAGGATCGAATGGCCACGATCAGCGCCGTCTGATCAAACGGTAGGACTGGATGGTGCGATAAGGAAGAAGACGACGACCGTTTAGAAATATTATTTATTAAATAATATATTTATTATTACATAATTTTTTAATTAAAATAAGTCTATTAAATAACTCCAGAAAAAATCCCAATAAATCATCCTTAACTAATTAAAGGGTGAGGAACACAACGACGAAAATAAATTCTTGGTTTTGACTAGTATTTAATCATTCACATTTTCGGGTATTTAAAATATATTAAATATTCGTTGAAAATCTAATAACTTCCAAATGCTTCCAAAATATCACCCATAGCTAATTTGGAGGCAATGAGTGCAATGGAAAAATTAGATTTTCGATTTGAGGTCAAAATAACTATGTCAAATTTTAGGACTTCTGGATTTTCCAAAATTAGAATTTGATCAATTGGACTACTAATTTGGACTAGGTCATTGCTATGAACTCCTAATGACTTAATTAAAGTACTTGAATCACAATCATGACTTGATTTAGTCCTAATTGGCATAAGTAATAACCTAAGTTATTATACTTAGTCTAGTGGCTGATTAAACTAGAACCCTTCTCTTGCAAATTACTTTAGATAAGCTATTATTGTGAACCTTCAACTTTCACCACTTTAGGTGTAGTGGATCCTTAACTCTTAGTTTCCTCCATTAGTTCCCTAAGCCTTGAATCTAGCAGCCAATAATGATCATTTGGTTTCTAATTTGTATAGGATTGGCCTCATCTTGCATCACTATACTTATAAATTAATTTGTCATTTCATAAACTTAAATCAAATTACTATTTTTTCAAAACTTATATCACTTATAATATTACTTCCAATTAAGTTAGAGATCAATATCTCTAAGTCAATTGAGAGCTTAATTAGATCCAATCCTTATGTTAGATAAACTAAATATCAGACAATTTTGGATATCATATAATTTATAATTATTTGAATCTCTTGAAAGGCTATTTTGCTTTGATATTACAACCTTGAATATAAATATAAGACATTGTGCATAAATAAAATTTATAATAAAACATCGGGGTTTCATATGGTGGTGGCTAGGGCAGGCTTATGGGGGTAATAAGAATACCTCATGTATCCATATGAGGAATGCGAGTGTTTATTTTCTAAGAAACCTCACTTTCCTTACTTAATTAGGCAGACATGCTTAACTCATCACTGGTTTTGTAATTTTGCCCACAGAATAGAAAAATTAAAATAACTTAAATAATTAATTATTGGGTTATCACAATCTTATTGATTGTGAGAACTTGTCATAGCCCTTGAGCTATGCTTACCTTTCATAATCTTTGACTATGTCTTCTTAGCCCATAAGGCTAAGCTCTTTCTTAATTTACTTTACTCTTCAACTTCTACTTGTTGTTTTGTAATTTACTTATTTACAGTCTCATTTTCATATAGTGTATGTTACATTACTTATATTTTTTGCTTCACTACTTTAGTTTCTTTTACTTAGCATAATATTTGTTGAACATATTAATATATTCATTTTATTCTTTCATATGTACATTAGTAATTTCTAACCTTATTAGGATTCCTTTTTCCCTTATTTGTTGTTGCTGGCTAGAGCAAATTTACTTGTGAGTTCTTACTCCTTACTTGCTTACTATCTTTTTTACAGTTATTTTATCCTTACTTTGATGCTTTAATGCTTCGCTTTTAGTACTTAATTATAAATTTGCATATGTGATATTCAACTAAACTGTAATAAAAAATTAGATTAATCTTAAAATATAAAACTTTTTAGTTTAATCACTTATTTTTATTTTTTTGGTTGTTCTCTGTCATATTTAAAAACTAAAATTTGATAGATCATGAGCATTTTCTAGATAGAGGAGCTGGACCTAGCATTGGACATTAGTAGATTTGGAGATTTCTAGTTCTGCACCTTTCTTTTACTATATTTGTGAGATGAGAAAATTTACTTTCCTTACTTTTAATTTCAGTCTGTAACAAAAGACTATCTAAAAATTGACTTCGTATCTTCGATTTATTCTATTACCTAGCCTACGGAGCCTCACTGACTACCAAATGGCTTAACCACTCACTTGGAAGTTCAAAAGTCGTAAGCCAAAATGGCAGCATCAGAGTTTATATCTTCAGATACACAAAAAGAGCTTAACTTCTATGATATTTTTACTTTCAGTATTACCTGCTTTATTTGGATAGTAGAATGAATGCATTTTATTACTTATATACTTTATTTCCTTAATTACACCCTCATAAAGATTATTGGTCACATATCACTCAATGTGGGTTAGTTTATTTCTAACTCAGTATTAAGTGCTATGGTAACACCTCAGTATTGGATTGAGTTTCTGATCTTATATTAGGGGCATTACAGAAGCTCTCTATAACCCTACAATCATCTTGCTCATAGTGAACTTTTCTATGTGATATGGCTCCGTGATTTTTTCCGTCATCAAGTTTTTCACATAAAATTTATTGTATTTGGATATTTGTGGCCTATGTTATGATTGTGATATGGTTTTATTTTCTTTTGTGCTTAGATATTTTGCTTTTTACTTTGTAACCATCCACAGTATCCCATTTGTGTCACTTTCACGCGTGCTTTAACAATTAGGACATAACCCTAAGAATTTGGGTTCCATCGGAGTCTAATGAGGTCAACCGATCATTTTGCCAATTTAATAACCTAAAAAATTAGTAAATTTAAATTGATCTCTAAATTAAAATTTGATTATATATTTGAATTCCTCGCACCCAAATTAGTTAGAGGTAAATTTTTGAGAATTTTTGGAGGTCATTTATCCTTACATTTAATCAAAATTAAAATGAGAAAATAGTAGATAAGGATCCACAATTTAAATATTTGCATAATAAACCTTCCAACGGTCAGCTGATCGCCCGAATTCACTATGCGAAACATGGGTGATTCATTGTGTGGCTCGTCCCATACGGCAATCTTCGGTGTTTATTCCCAGATCAGACGATCAAGACTTAATCGGGCATTGTGAACCTTTATCCTAGGCATTCCCTGCTAAGTGGTCCCCTGATAACCTCCTCAGCCCCAACAAATAAAAGTATCATATATCTTCTAAGAGAAATGATAATGCTCAACAAAGTTCTCTCTATCTTTCTCAGCCTCATAGCCTCATACACACCCGAGGGACTGTATAAGACCTCATCGGTGGAGCTAGGTGTAACAACCCAAGATTATTACTCAGCTTAGTTTTAGCCTAATTTCATCTTAATTATCCCTCTATTAATTTCATCTAGCTAATAGAATCACTCCCTAAAGTTTTGGCGCGATTCGGAGCTAAATCCAATATTTTGGATTATTTTAATATTTAATTAATTAGAAAATAGAGATATTTATTTTGACCTCAAAATCGAATCCAACTTCGCCGTTGCGATCATTACCCCCAAATTAGCTAGGGGTGATGTTTTGGACGCATTTGGAAGTCGTCGAATTTTCATCAATATTTTAATATAATTAAATGCGCTGAGAAATATAATAATTAAATAATCATCAGAATCAAAATCCGACATCGCCGTTGAATTCCTCACCCCCAAATTGGCTAGGGGTGAATTTTTGGGATTTTTCGGAGTGCATTTCAAAAATATGGATTTTTAAATAATTAAGAAAAATAATTAAGCAATTATTTGATCCTTAATATGCCATTTCTCCCTCTTTCTCTCCTAGTTGGCTGGCCACCTTCCCCTTCATTCGGCTGGCCATCCCTTCTTTGCCTCTTAAGTTATGCCCCATTAATGCTCATTCATGATGGCCCATACTCCCCCTCATCCTAGCTTCCCTAGCCTCATAATGGCTCCCTACTCTCCCTCTTCTCCTTTAAAGGAGAAGCTCAGCCTTCCTTCTCCTCTTTGCTGTCAAATTTGAATTCTAGAGCTCCCTCTCCCTTCTTCCTTTGCTGCTCCATTGTTGCACCTTGAAGAAACTTCCTCCAAAGCTGTTAATGGAAACAAAGGTCCTCTCCTTCCAAGGACAAAAAGGTACCCCTTTGCTCCTCTCCTTGTCTCTCTCATGCTATTATAATGTTGGAATATAGCTTTGGAAGTCCATAAGCATGTATGAAAGCCATTAAGATTCTTAAAAGCTTCACAAAAAATATGCTCTATTTTCGTCTATTCTGCGCACCCTGTCATTCATCTACATTTTTAGCATAGCTAAGATGCTTTTTTATGCCAATTTTGGTGTCAATGGAAAGGTATCGGAAAGCCCTTTCCATTGATATATAACACTGCTCATGGAATGCTCTGAATTTAGAGCATTTGAGCTCAAAAAATTGGCCTCAAGTTTTCGTCCACGCGAAAAATGCCGTCTGGCGCTGCAGCGCCTGAAGTTGCAGAGCTAGGCCGCTGCAGCGGCATTTCGGTGGAAATTCATATAAACATATAATCGAGTTATTAAACAGTAAATTCACAAAGTAGACCGCTACAGCGGGATTTTGGCGGAACATATAAAAATAGTAATTAAAGTATTCAAATAATATTTTGCAAAATGAACCGCTATAGCACGCTACAGAGTGCTGCAGCAGGAAATAGTGGAATTTTTAAAAAACTTTAGAAAATGTGAAAATAAATTAATTAAACAATGATTTTGCAAAGTGAACCGCTGCAGCGCGGCACAGCAGGTAGCAACGCGGCCGCGCTAAAAGCGCTATCGCGCGCTGCCGTGCGAAATGCGCTACAGTGCGCTGCCGCATGAAAGGCGCTACAGCGCGCTGCAGTACCCAAATTTGCAAAACTTTCCATAATTTTAAAAACCTGCCCAGATTTTGTGAAATTGCTCAGTTTTGGTTGAAATGGACAAAACGTCACTGTTTTGGTATTGAACATTGCATAAAATTATATAGGGAAATTAGGTTTAACATTTTATCATCTTTAAAAAGTGCTTAAAACTTACTTTGTAGCTCTAGATGCATTATGTCAAATGCTAAGTAATAGAATTTTAAGTGCTTGTATCCAATAGGTATAACTTATCAACTAAATGGCATGAAACTTAGATCTTTTAGATTTGTGATTAAGTGCTAATCTCTTTAGCTTGATTTAGAATTTGATTAGCAGTATTTACCTTTTTATTCTATGTCATCTTTATGTTCTTATATTTTTATGATTCTTTAGGATGTATGTTAGAGAACTTTAACACTTAAATGAGATATCTTGTTATGTAAATTAAACTTGAACATAAGAATATTGATAAATTGATTAAGTAGATAATATTTAATCCAAACCTAAAGTGACATTAATAATATACTAATAATACATTGATTTGTCATTAACCTTTAAATTAATATTGGTCTTAATGATAGAAAGGTTAGGGGTTAAACCCTAACTTATCTTGATTAAGATCTAAATCTTAATCACTTAGTTAATCAACTTTATTGTAAGATAAGTCAATTAACATAATTCTAATAATGCATATGATTTGATATTGATCTTAAATTATTGAATTAGAAATACTAAAGTTAATATTGAATATATGTGATTGAACCATCTGAATCTAAATTTTAGATCTTTGATTTTCTCTTATATAAGACAATTAGCATAAGATGGAAATAAAATTATAATGATTTATGTAATGATATAGCTCTAATAAGATCTTTGATTTTATCCCATAATTATAGAATATAAAAGGATCAAATGAATTTTAATCATCTGATCTGATCACCTTAACCTAAGTATAACAAGTAAACCTTAAGAAGTAGAAAACTGAGATCTTAAGGGCCTTGCTATAGGATTTTTTATTAAAATGGTTAAAGACCTTAACTAATGATACATTGAGATAGGAAGGACTTTTATAACTTATTGAGGTAGAAACCTAGTTGATCCTTCATAACCTTAGAAGTTGAACTTGATTCCTTATGGTATGAATCACTTAAAATACTTAGAATATGGCTCATTCCTTGTGGTATCAACCTATGTTGAGTGATCATTTGATCACATCCTTGGAGCCTTGTGTAGGATACACCTACTTAGAGTAAGGATCAATAGATTTGATAAATCCTTGTAGATTAAATAGAACCTTCTGAATTTAGATTATTGGTTGGGTATAGTAGGGTATACCCATATCACTGGATTATTTCAATAATATTCAGGATTGGTTGATTCACTCCAATGTGTACTTATGACCAGGTGCTATCCTGCGAGATTAGCCGAACATTATCCCATTAGAGTAAATCTTCTAAGACTAAGAGTGTTACAATTAGTCAACAAGATCCTTAGTTTGAGATGTAAACTGCGACCAGGTTATGCCTCCTATCGTAGTGCGCTTCGATAAGTGCAGTTTAAGCAAACTAAGTATCTTAAGTCACTTTACGTAGACCACTAAGTATGCTTATAATTAGGGCATTTAACGGCTTATCTTGAGATGTAAACTGTGACCGGGTTCTGTCTCCTATCGTAGTGCGCTTCGATAAGTGCAGTTTAAACAAGCTAAGGGTTAAATATACCTTTCTTGCAAATATGCTAAATATGTGTATATAATCATCCCAGCTAATGATTTTTAAGTAAACTCTCAACCTTAACCAATTATCGAATTAGAATCTATGAGTCAGAATCCTTTTAGCAGGATTCTGCACAATAGAGACCTAGAATTCATTATCAGATTTCAAAGCATTTTCTAGATTTTTGGATTTATCTCATGTAGTTTAGAAGCATGAGCATGAGCATAAGCATGACGTGTGAGTATCAGTGATGATCTATGGGTTATGGAATGTTGCATAAATTATCTGGGAAATTTTAGGATGCATCGGTATCATCAGTAAATAGTATTCCTAACTGGATGTATGTATACATTAGATCTTACTACTCATAACAGTTTAGTGATATTTCAGTGGCATATCGGTAGTATGCAATGTTGTGGCATATTCAGGTGCACAGTTTCAGTGACATACATCATAGTTATACATAAGATTACTCAGTTTCAGATTCAGTACTATTTTGATTTATTTTCAGTATTCAGTTACAGTTCTGTTTTACCTTACATTGCATCATTTTTGTACAGTTTTAGACAGATTTGTACTTTCAGTTACATTTACAGTTGTTCTGCAGATTTACTCGTATTATGTAAATGTTAAATGAATAACTAGAACTGTTAGATTAGTTTCGATGTATTAGACTTATTGTCTAATATGAGGTGCTTTTGGGATTCGACAATTTGCTAGATCCTGAGCAGTATATTGAGCTAGGTTAGGAGGACACCCAGGAGATTCAAGAGGAGCCAGCGGAGCATTAGCAGACTCTCCTTCAGTTTTATTTTCTGCTTAGTATTTTCAGTTCGATACATAGTTTTATGTCTATTTCAGTAAACTGTTTATAATAATTCTGGATGTATTTTCTTTTCTTTTCCGAGATGAATGTTTTCATACAGCTTCTGTGATGAATATTTTCTGGATATTTGCTTTAAGCTTCCGCACTTTGTTATATACTACTTACACTTAGTATTGTGATATGATTAGTGTACTAAAAATGCTGATATCTTATACATAAATTGGATTCTTATTGTATTCTAAATCTAATGTATGTATTTACCTAATACTTAGGATAAGGACACTACTCTTATCTTAAGTATTAACTCTCAACCCTCATTAAGGTTGAGTCAGCAGCCCTTCAGACGGGCTTAGTTTTCAGCTATTTCAGGGAGACGAGTTATATTTCCTCGAGTGACGCACCGCTCCGCCACCGATATGATTGTACATAATTCTATTGCGCGCGGTGATGGGGAGGGGCACTACACTAGGTCCATATCAAAATGGCATCTCTGAGCAATCTTCACATCAAGCAAGCCTCCCTTGATCCCAATAATATTTCTCAGAGGGTAACAAGGGCCCGCTTTTGATTTTTCATTTTAGCACGGTATAACTAATTGGAAAGACTCTCAGAAAAAGCATCCACCTACCACTATAAGGTTCCATTCTCCAACTGCATGTACCTCTGAGCAATTGGCCACCTATAACCCAGAATCCTCCAGATTGTATAATCTGCTTGATGGATAGAGAAGTTCTCTACTCTGTGATGGTAGCTTAACTCATCACTTATACCCATAGAAGGTCCTCATGCCTAACATAACTGAGAGTATGGCGAGATGCAAGGACTTGCTGTTATGTCTGCATATTTATGATACCAATGCCACTATCATCTAAAGGTTAGCAAATCTTCTACCATTTTACATAGTGCAGACCACTGCCCTTTGCTCCTTCCCACAATAACTTATAGAGGATAGCCTAGACATCAGATCACGCTCGTGACCCGATGATCGGGATCATCCCCACGATTGGCCATTAGGATCCTAGAGATCAGGATCATTGTGCATTTTTGCTCGATCAATCAGACAACTATCTGAGATCCTTCCAATGTGAATCATCGCCTCGACTCCACTTCATTTTGATAACGACAAATCTTTGTACACTTGATGTCAAAGATGTCTCCCACTCCTCCCAACGATCTACAAAAAATTACCATTAGCATCCCCAACCTCTGCTCGGGTCACCTTGGCCTGATGGTGTTGGATATGGAATTGAGGGTCTGCTTTTAAGCTTAAGCCTGAGAGCTTGGCCCAAGTTACTTGTGAGCTTCTAGCTATAAATAGCCTCGAAGATTCTTCAGATAGTTCCTTTGCTCTCTAAGGAACTCTCTCAAAGCCTAATTGCCCCATATCGTTGTAACAACCCAAGATTGTTACCTAGCTTAATTAATTAAGTTCATCCAGTCATTAGACCCAATCCCTAAATATTTGGAGCAATTCAGAGCTCGATCAACATTTTAGATTATTTTAATATTTAATTAATTAGAAATTTGAGGTATTTAATTTGACCTCGAAATCGAAATCCGACTTCGTCGTTGCGATCGTCACCCCCAAATTAGTTATGGGTGACGCTTTGGACGCATTTGGAACTCGTCGGATTTTCGTGAATATTTTAATATAATTAAATACCCCAAAAAATAGGATAATTAAGTAATCGTTGGAATCAAAATTCGACTTCGCCGTTGAATTCCTCACTCTCAAATTAGCTAGAGGTGAATTTTTGAGAATTTTCGAAGCGCATTTATTTAATTTGAATTTTTAGCAATTTAGAAAACAAATAACTAATTATTTAATTAAGAAAAATCAAATTTCTTAATTGCTCTTCCAGACAGCCCTCACCATATCCGGCGCCCCTATACCTTCCTTAGGCAACCTTGATGGCCTCCTTCTCCCTCTCCCTAGGCTCATGATGGCATATTCCCCTACTTCATCATTTTTTCTCTTCCTTTAAGAAGGGGCTCAAACTCTTTCTTCTTTCCCTTTGCAAAATTTGAACTCCTCCTCCCTCCTTCCTCCTTCTTTTGGTGCTTGCTAAAGAAGAAGAAGTTCAGCTCCTCTCCAAGGTCTTGATGAAATAATGTTTTCTTCTTCCTTCTCTCGCAAGGCTAAGGTACACATTTGCTCATCTTCCTTGCCTATTTCATGTTGCTATTATGCTTGATTGTAGCCTTAGAAATCCATAATCATGTATGGGAGACGTTAAGGTTCTTTAAAGCATCACATTTTCTTGAAGAAAAACTGCTCTGCTTTTCATCTATTCTGCACACCCCGGCCTTTATCACCATTGTTCGTATAGTTAAGATGATCTGTTCATGCCGATTTTGGTGTCAATTAAAAGATATCGGAAAGAGCTTTCCATTAATATATAGCACATCATGGAATGCTCTGGATTGAGGGTATTTGAGCTTGAAAGTAGGCTCTTTCCGGGTTTCGCACTGGCGAAATCACCGTCTGGCGCTGCAGCGCCCGAAGTTGCAGAAACTGATTCTCCATAGCGTGCTGTAGCATGCCGCATCATCTTAATAATCTTGCAATGTATAAAAATATAATCTGATAAAAATAATGTTAATCTGTCGTAGCGCGCTACCGCGCGCCATAGCGCGCCGTAACGACCGCCTTTTGAATCAAGCATCGAAACCCGCCGTAGCGCCGAAAGCGCTCTAGCGCCCAAAAATGCTCTTGCATGCCACGACGCGCCGTAGTGCCTTGACTTTCGAACAAAAGGCGCTACACGAGCCGTGGCGACTAGAAAATTTCAGAATTGCCCAGAAATGGCTAAAATGGCCGAAACTTCACCGTTTTCGCATTTTAAGGTTCCTAGGACTTTAGTGGGATTGAATTATATCAAATTTGAACCTAGTTTAGTTAAAATAGAGCATTGCATAAAATTTTGTTGTAAAAATCAACTTTGAAAATTTGCCCTTTTATGGCATGTGCAAAGACCTCTTATGTGCTTTAAGTATTTTTTGCCAAATGCTAAATAATAGAATCTTTAAATGCTTGTATTGAGTATGTATATCTTAATAACCAAATGGCATGAAACTTAAGTCTTTTAAATTTGTAATCAAGTACTAATCCATTTGGTTTGATTTAGAATTTGGTTAGCCTTAATTACCTTCTACTATATGTCACCTTACATTATATGCTTTCTTGATTTTAGAATGTATACTAGAGAACTTTAATATTTAATTGGACACTTAAATATGCTTAAATTGACATTAAACTATAATTGAACATAAGGATCTTGATAACTTGATTAAGTAAATAATACTTAATCTAAATTTGATATTTGATATCAATAATACACTAAAATACATTGATTTATCATTGATCTTAAAATCAACCATTGGTCTCAAATTTGGTAAGGCTAGGGGTTAAATCCTAACTTATCTTGATTAATATCTAAACCTTAATCACCTTAATCAATTAATTTGATTGTAAAATAATTTAATTGACATTATTCCAATAATGTATCTGATTTAGTATTGATCTTAAATTATTGAATTAGAAGTACTAAAGTTAATATTAAATATGTGTGATTGAATTATCTGAATCTAAACTTTAGATCTTTGATTTTTTTTATATAAGGCTATTAGCATATAAGATGTATAATAAAATTATAATGATTTATAAAATGACCTAACTCTAATAATATCTTTGATTTCATCCCATGATTGTAGAATAGAAAAGGGTCAGATGAATTTTAAGCATCTGATCTGATCACTTGAATATTAACTTAAGAAGTACAAAAGTGAGATCTTAAGGGTCTTGCTATAGGATCGTTCTTGAAATGTTTAAAGCTTTTAATTATTGATACATTGAGGTAGGAAGAACTTTTGTAACTTATTGAGGTAAGAACTTAGATGATTCTCATAATCTTAGAAGTTGAACTTGATACCTTGTGATAGGAACCACCTAAAACACTTAGAATGGAACATCTCCCTAACGGTAGAAATCAATATCGAGTGATCTTTTAATCACATCCTTGGAGCCTTATGTAGGACTCACTCATTTAGAATAAGAATTAATAGTTTTGATAAATCCTTGTTGATTAAATAGAATCTTCTGAACCCAGATAATTGGTTGGGTATAGTAGGGTATACCCATAGTATTGGATTATTTTAGTAGTATTCAGGAATGGTTGAGCCACTCTAAGTAAGATTTATCTGTGTGCTGTCATGCGGGCTTAGGCGGATACAACATCGCTTAGAGTAAATCAATCGATCACAAGAATGTTATAAACGGAAACTCATTCCTTAGTTTGATTAAAATACAAATCACCATCGGGTGATGCCTCCTAGCGAAGATTGCTTCAATAGGTGTGGCTTAAACAAACTAAGTAATTCGAGTCACCTTTTTTAGGACACTAAGTGTGATTGTGAGTTGAGCATTTTAATGACTTAGCTTGAGATACAAATCGTCATTGGCTGGTGCCTCCTATCCAAGATCACTTCGTTAGGGTGGCTTAATCAAACTAAGTGTTAAGAACCACCTTTCTTGCAATTATGCTAAATATGTGTATACAATCATCCCACTTAATAATTTTTAAGTAAACTCTCAACTTTAATAAATTATCAAAATTAGAATTTAGGAGTCAGAATCCTTTTAGCAGGATTCAACACAATGGAAACCTTGAATTTATTATTGGATTTCAAAGCATTTTTTGGATTTATGGATTTATTTCATGTTGCTTAGAAACATGAGCATGAGCATAAGCATGATGTTGAGTATCAGTAATAATGTATGAGTATTAGTGATGATTTATGGGTTACGGAATGTTGCATACATTGACTGGGAATTTTAGGATGTATCGGCATCGCAGTTCCCAACTGGATATATATATACATTGGACCGTACGACTAATAGTAGTTCTGTGATATTTTGGTTACATATCAGTAGCATATAGTTTTGTGGCATATTCAGATTCACAGTTTTATTGGCATACATCATAATTTTACATGCTATTACTCAGTTTCTATAACAACCCAAGTTGTTACCTTAGTCAATTAGGATTAATCCTAGTCTTAGATCTAATCATAAATGCTAATCAAGTCATTATGAGTAAACCTCTAAGAACCTCTAAGACCTTGTGGCGCCCCACCCCTTAATCCATAAGATTAAGCTAAGGGGTGGTGGGTCACTCTAGCTAACCCTTCACTTATCATTGGATTAGGATGAAATCCACAATCCACCTAATAAGGGAAGGAGTAAGCACAGTATCAATATAATCAGTCACTATTGACTAAAAATATACAGAGTGCGGAAGCGATTTACAAATGAAAAACATCCAAGCATCACAGTATAAAACATCAAAAAATAATTCAAAATAAATGCATAGTAATCCAAACATATAGTCAAAGGTACCTGTATTATTATATCAAATAAAAGTAAAATACGCTCATCCTCACTTATAAATAAGGAACTAAACAGCTGCTTCTTCCAAAGGCTCCTCCTCCGGATAAGGCTCCACTCCTAACTTCTGATTGTCTAAGTGAAGAGGGTCTGCCATTGTCAGTTTCACAATGTAGGGCCCCAGCCAAAAAAAAGGAAATCTTGTGTTAGACAATTGTCTAAGTACATTTTAAGCTGATACATTTTATTTTTTTTGTAATATCATCATTTTAAATTCTCTAAGCAACAATTGTATCAAAAATAGGGAGCAGCTAGCAATATAATAAGAAAGGGAAAAGCTATAAACAATCATTTATAACTTAAGCAAAAATGGAGGCTAAGACATGCCTCACATGCAAATTAAACAAGGCAAGGCATATATAAATAATTAAATAAGTGCTGAAAGCAAATACTACATCCTAAAAATGCTGGTGATCAAAGAAAATATGCAACTTAAATAACATAACTCAGCAATGATACATATAATAGCAGCAGAGTTATAATATCCTAAAATATATATATAAGCAGGACAAATGAATAGCTGACTGAATAAAAAATGCTGAAAAGTAACCAAAATATTAAACTGCATATATACAAATATCTGTGTACTAACTGCCATACAGAAAAGAGCTAATCTAGCCCACTGAATATCAAAAGGATCCTAGTGTTATCAAGGAGACTATATGCAAACTATATAACCCTAGTGTCATTCAAGGAGACTAGGCAGATATATAGGATTTTCTCCTAGCATCATCAAGGAGACTAGGCAAAGAAAATACAATAAATCTTCTCTTAGTGTCAACAAGGAGACTAAGCAAAGAAGATATAAATAAGGTCATCTCCTAGGGTCAATAAGGAGACTAGGCAAAGAAGATGTGACTGAGAGGTAGCTCTAACACATATAATTATTATCTTTAATTAATCACTTTAATATTTTCACAAGGAATCTAAGGAGTCTCCATATTTCCCTAATATTTTATTTATGCATCAAAAATCTTATATGGTATGTTCAAGGAATTATGGCACAAATATACAATGAATGTGTAGCGACAATCATCAAATAGAAGCAAGGGACTCTACTAAACATGGTGATATCATTTGTTTTCTACTTAACCATTCTAACTATTCCAAGTTATACAAGTTCAAGATCACCATTTTTTTACTATCGAGTGTAACTTAGAAACTCGTCCTTATAAGTTAAAAAAAAAAAGATTATAACTGATCAGGTTCTAATCTAGTTCAATCAGATAGACAACTATGAGTTAAATTAATGAATTATACGTCCTAATTTTTGGTGAATTTAGATATTTTATCTAAGATCTGATCAAGATCTTCTAAACACTACGAGATTTAGGTTTAATCACATAATCCAAAAAGGATAAGACTTAAGTTCTAGGTTTCATTCTAAAAGTGATTTACTTATTAAGGCAAATCCTATTAAGTAATCAATCTTAATAGGATGAATCTCCTATCTTAAATCTAAGGTTAAAAGATAAAATAATCAGAATAGGTTGTAAAAGAAAAGAAAATTCTAAAAACTAATAAAACCAAGGTTTCACCTATTGAGTAACTCATTTACCTAATGAATGAACTCTAACCTATGATCTAGTCCTAGTCTCAAGAGTAGTCCTTATGAGATATGTAATATCCTAAGGAAAAAAGACTTGGAGAAATTTTTAGGGATTTTGACGAATTGACCTAAATATTGATTTTACTCACTTAAATGATTATAATATAGTTATAATGTTAGTTTTTGTGTTTTTTAAAAAACTAATTAAAGGTTAAGGGTGTCTATCCTAAATTTTAGGCAAAATAACTATTTTGCCCCTACTTAAGAGTCTAAAAAGTCAACTTTTGATTTAAGGCTCCAAATTGGGATTTCTTACTTGTCAAATAATTTCTTACTGTCTAACATGGAGATAGACAGTAAGTATACTAAATTTGGATAAGAAATGGGTTATATAGGTCCAAACTAAGATTTTTGACCTAATGAGTATTTTGATAAGTTGTACTTAATGAAATTTAAATTTTTATATAGTTTACTGTTGGTTGATGTTCAAGGACTCCATAGAGTATAAGAATACTAAATTCTGAGATCTAATGAATTATTTATAGTCATTTGAATTCCTAAGGGTAGATTTGGTAATATTTCTAAGTTAAGAGGGTTAAAGAGGCATAACTCTTTCATTTGGTGTCTAAATTCAACAAATTTAGTGGCTATAGTTTTCCTATATTACACTAAATATTTTGACTAGTGGTAGGCCTAAATTGGACTTCAATTGACCAAGTTATGACCTAATTATAGTTAGGGGTATTTTAGTCATTTCTGATTTTTCTAGGATTTAAAACCAAAATATTTTTTTATATTATTGTAGGCACTGCAATTCTATGCTATTTAGCACTTTAAATTTTTAAATTTGGAGTCCGGATGACCAATATATGATCAATGTAATTTTCTGGCCACTGCAGCACGCTGTAGCGGATTTTTCGCTGTAGCGCGCTGTAGCAGATTTTCTGCTGTAGCGCGCTGTAGCGGAATTTCCACTGTAGCACGCTGTAGAGGAATGTTTGCTGTAGTGCACTGTAGCGCCAAACGGTGATTTTTCCTGAGCGAAAACAGCAATAGGTCAACTTTCAGGCTCAATTACTCTCAACCTAGAGTACTTCACGTGCGGTGCCATACACCGTTGGAAAGCTCTTTCCGAGACCTTTCCATTGGTAGCCAAAACAGTCCTAAAAGATTAAGTTAACAATACAAATAGTGGGGTTAAACAACTGGGTATGCAGAAATTTGTATTAGCAGATTTACATGTCATCCCCTATTGTTCACAGATTTTTATTTTTTGAGTTCCTACATCTTCAACATAATTTTATAGATTTATAATTAAGGTAACACAGATTCTTAAACATATTAATGAGTATAAAAATGAAATGAAACAGCCATTGGATTAACCAATGGAGGGAAATGGGGTACCTTGGTCTTATAAATGGGGGTTCCTTCTATGGATCGTTGGGAACTTGAGAGTTTGAGAGAATGGGGAACTTCTTCTTAACAGCTATCACAACAAGAGTGAGAGGTAGGAGGAGAGCTTCAGTTGGCCAAATGAGGAAGAAGAGGGGGCTAAAGTTACTTTTTAAGGAGGATTGGGAAACAAGGCTCCATTAAGAGCCTTCCCATCAACTTAGGTGGGAAGTAATGGCAGCCAACTTTCACTCAAGTGCTGGGATGGGGAGGAAGCTGCTAGGAAAGTAGGGGAAGACAGCATAGGGATCAGATTTTGAAGAAAAGAAGAGGGAAAAAATGAAATATTTTGATTAACTTAAGTAATTTAATTCTAAAAATAATGAAAAATTCAGATCTTATAAATGTGCTCCGAAAAATCCTAAAATTTCACCCTTTGCTAATTCGAGGGTGAGGAACGCAACGGCGAAGTCGGATTTTAATTCTGACGAGTATTTAATTATGCTAATTTTTGGGGTATTTAATTATATTAAAATATTTGCAAAAATTCGACGACTTCCAAACGTGTCCAAAATATCACCCCTAGCTAATTTCGGGGTAACGATCGCAACGGTGAAGTTGGATTTCGATTTTGAGGTCATAATAAATAGCTCAATTTTCTAATTAATTAAATATTAAAATATTCCAAAATATTGGATTGAACTCTGAATCATGCTAAATCTTTAGGGATTGATTCAAATGACTAGATGAATTTAATGGAATACTAATTAAGACATGATTATGCTTAAATTAAGCTGGATAACAATCTTGAGTTGTTACAAACTCCTCCACTTAAAAATGATGTCATCCTCGACATCATTACTAAGAAGGCAAGAAGAATGCAAATGATTAAGAATTGTAATTTAAAATTTTAAAAAGTACCTGGATTATTAAAGAGACTTAGATATTTCTACTGCATATCGGCCTTTTTTTCTCAAGTGGATTTTTCAATTGAACGATTACTCCACTGAACCTTTACCATATGAATAGAACGATTTCTTAGCTGTCTTTGATCACGAGCTAAGATTATGACTGGCTCTTCTATATAAGAAAGATCCGGCTGAAGGGATACTGCTGGAAGTTGGATTAGATGCGAAGGATTATGAAGACATCTTCTCAGCGAGGAGATATGGAACACATTATGAACTGCAGAAAAATTTTCAGGAAGTTTTCATTTATACGCTGCAGAACCAATTTTCTCTATTACTTCGAATGGTCTGACGTAGCGAGGACTAAGCTTCCCGGCTACACCGAAACGAAATACACCTTTCATTGGGCTAACTTTAAAATATGCAAAATTTCCAACATTGAACTCCAGAGAACGATGATGGGCATCATGATATTTACTCTGGCGATCTTGAGCTGCTTTAATTCTTTGCTGGATCATTTGCACTTTCCTATTAGTTTCTTCAACTAAATCTGAACCATACAGCTGAACACTGCCTGTTTCAGACCATGCTAAGGGCATACTGCATTTTCTGCCATACCAGGCTTCATACGGAGCCATGTCGATACTCGATTGGAAACTGTTATTATACGCAAATTCAACTAAGGGAATATGATCTTCCCAAAAACCTCCGAAATCCAAAATACATAGGTGAAGAAGGTCTTCACGAATTTGATTAACTCGTTCAGTTTGACCATCTGTTTGAGGATGAAAAGCAGTGCTCATGGCTAGGGTAGTTCCCAAGTCTTGATGCATAGCTTGCCAGAACTTAGAAGTGAATCGACTATCACAATCAAATATAATAGACCTCGGAATCCCATGAAGTCTGATGATCTCCTTGATATACAGCCTTGCCAATTTCTCTACAGAATCGGTTTGACGTATTGGGATGAAATGTGCTGATTTGGTCAGCCGATCAACAATATCCCAAATTGAATCTGCACCAGATCTTAATTTGGGTAAACCCATCACGAAATCCATAGAAATATCAAATCACTTCCATTCAGGAATTGTTAGAGGATGGAGAAGTCCTCCAGGCCTCTGATGTTCAACCTCGACTATATTACAGGTGTGACACTTCGATACAAATTCAGCCACACTTTTCTTCATCCCAGGCCACCACAATGGTTTCCTCAGATCTTGATACATCTTAGTACTACCATAGTGTACTTGGTAACCAGAGTTGTGGCCTTCCTCTAAAATCTCTTGTTGCATGGATTTGGGAATCCATAGGCGATCTTCTGGGTAAATGGCACTTTTATGGAATCGAATGTCGGTACGACAGTCACTTTCGATGGCTTGTTTAAAGCCCAAGTGCTTTTATCCTTGGTTTGGGATACAGACACATCTCTGTGAAAGGTGGGTTCCACATTGATGTTTGCCAATGCGGAGCTGAGTTTGTCTCCACATATAGGCTTGATACTCATTTTGCGAAATTCTTCTACTAGCGGGCTTTTCGATATAATGGCATTTAGGATGGCCTGACGACTCAATGCGTTAGCTACGACATTGGCCCTTCTAGGGTGATACTGTATGTCCAAATTATAGTCACTAATCAATTCCAGCCATCTTCTTTGCCTACAATTTAACTCTCTCTGAGTGAATATGTATTTTAGACTTTGATAATCTGTGAAAATTGAGCATTGAACCCCATACAGATAGTGACGCTAAATCTTCAAAGCAAACACTACAACAGCTAATTCCAGATCATGTACGGCGTAGTTTCTTTCATGAATCTTCAGTTGACGGGAAGCATATGCTATGACATTCCCTCCCTACATCAATACAACACCTAAGCATATACCAGAGGCATCAGTGTAGACTTAGTAGTTTACTCCTTCCTTAGGCAGGACTAGGACAGGGGAAGAGGTAAGCGCATCCTTTAGTGCCTGGAACATGGCTTCACAAGTTGGCGACCATTCAAAAGGTACCACCTTCTGGGTAAGTTTGGTGAGTGGAGAGGTTATCTGAGAGAAGCCCTTCACAAACCTTCTGTAGTATCCGGCCAAACCCAAGAAACTCCTGATCTCTGTCACTTTCTTGGGTTGTACCCATTCTTGGATCATGCTGACCTTGTTTTGATCTACTCTGATCCCTTGAGCATCTACAATGTGGCCTAAGAAGGCGACAGATTTCAGCCAAAACTCGCACTTTGAGTATTTGGTGTATAGCTGGTGGCTCCTTAGCTCTTTTATTACGGTCCAGGGATGTCCTTCGTGTTCCTTCTTCGTCTTAGAGTATATCAAGATATCATCTATAAATACGATGACAAATTTATCCAAGTACGGTTTCAAGATACGTTGCATTAAGTCCATAAAGATGGAAGGTACATTTGTCAGTCCAAATGACATCACTAAGAATTCATAGTGACCGTATCTAGTCCGGAAAGCAGTCTCTGTGATATCTGAGTCTTTCACCTGCAGCTGGTGGTATCCTGATCGCAGATCAATCTTTGAAAACACTTTCGCCCCAGCTAATTGATCAAATAAGTCATCAATGCAAGGTAGTGGATATTTGTTCTTAATGGTCACTTTATTCAGCTATCTATAATCAATACACATACGCATGGACCCATCCTTCTTTTTGACAAATAAAATTGGCGCTCCCCATGGAGAAGAACTGGATCTGATAAGACCCTTCTCCAGTAACTCCTGGAGTTGCTTATTTGGCTCTTGCAACTTCTTGGGTGCCATTCTATAGGGCGCCTTCGAGATAGGCTGTGTTTTTGGAACAACATCGATGGCGAATTCGACTTCCCAAACAGGTGGGAGACCGGGTAGTTCTTCGGGAAGACGTCGGTGAATTCACAAACAACAGGATTCTGGGATATGGGAACTTCTTCCTTCTTTTCCCCTAGCATAATTACTAGGAAGGCACTACAGCCTTTGCTTATTAATTTCTCAACTTGGATAGCATTAATTAGCGAGGCCCTGGTACTAAAGTTCCCTACAAATGACTTCGCTTGTCTACCACTGCCTAGGATGATCTTTTTCTTTTGGCAGTTAATGGTGGCGTCATGCTGGCTTAGCCAATTCATGCCCAAAATAATATCGAAATTGGCTATCGGCAGTACTATCAGTTTGGCTTCAATTTTTGTTCCTCCGAAAAGGACTTGTAGCTTACAAAATTGGTTGGCCTGCAGCTGGGCTCCAGATGGTAATCATACGCTTAGAGATTTCGCTAAGTGGTGTTGTAGCGCCCGCCCCGTCGCCGCGCGCAAAAGAATTAAGTACAATCATATCGGCAGTGGAGCGGTGCACCACTCGGGGAGGAATACCCCGTCTTCCCGAAATGGCTGAAAACTAAGCCCACCTGAAGGGCTGCTGACTCAACCTCAAGTGGGGTTGAGAGCTAATACTTAAGATAAGAGTAGTATCCTTATCCTAAGTATTAAGCAAATACATACATTGGATTTAAAATACGATATGAATCCAATATATGTATAAAATATCAGCATTTTTAGCATGCTGATCACATCATAATACTAAGTATAAATAGTATAAAAATAGAGTACAGAAGCTTAAAGCAAACATCCAGAATCATTCATCACAGAAGTTATAGAAAACATTCGTCTCAAAAAAGAAAAGAAAATACATCCAGAATTATTACAAATAGTTTACTGAAATACTGAAGTAAGACTAGGTACTGAACTGAAAATACTAAGTAGAAAGTAAAGCTAGAGGAGAGTCCACTAGTACTTCGCGGGCTCCTCCTAAAACTCCTGGGTGTCCTCCTGACCTGTCTCAATATATTGCTCAGGATCTAGCAAATTGCCGAATCCCAAAAGTACCTCGTGTTAGACAATAAGTCTAACACATCGAAATAATTCAAAACAGTTCTAATTATTTACTTAACATTTACATACCATGTATAAAACTACAGGAAAATTGTAACATATATGAAAATATAAAACTGTATAAAATTGTACAAAACTGAAGTAAAATAAAATAAAACTGAACTATAACTGAATACTGAAAGTAAACTAAAAATAGTACTAAACCTAAAAAATCGAGTAATCATCTGTAAACTATGTTGTATGTCACTGAAACTGTGCATCTGAATATACCTCAACATGGTATGCTACTAATATGCTACCAAAATATCAATGAACTGTTATGAGCAGTACGGTCCAATATCTACATACACCCTATTAGAAATACTGTTTATTGATGACACTTATGCATCCAAAAATTTCCCCGTCAATGTATGCAACATTTCGTAACTCATAGATCATCACTGATACTTATACATCATTCTGAGAACATTCTGATATTCACACATCATGCTTATGCTCATGCTCATGCTTCTAAACTACATGAGATAAATCTAAAAAATGCTTTAAAATTTGATAATGAATCCAAAGTCTCCATTATGCAGAATCCTGCTAAAATGATTCTGACTCATAGATTCTAATTCGATAATTGGTTAAGGTTGAGAGTTTACTTAAAAATCATTAGCTGGGATGATTTTATACACATATTTAGCATATTTGCAAGAAAGGTAAATTTAACCCTTAACTTGTTTAAACTGCACTTATAGAAGCGCATTATGATAGGAGGCAGAACCCAGTCATAGTTTACATCTCAAGCTAAGTCATTAAATGCCCTAATTATAAGCATACTTAGTGGTCTATACAAAGTGACTTCAGATACTTAGTTTGCTTAAACTGCACTTATCGAAGCGCACTACGATAGGAGGCAGAACCCGGTCACAGTTTATATCTCAAACTAAGGATCATGTTCACTAATTATAACACTCTTAGTCTTGGAAGATTTACTTTAATGGAACAGTATTCGGCTAATCCCGCAGGATAGCACCTGGTCATAAGTCCACATTGGAGTGAATCAACTAATCCTAAATATTACTGAATTAATCCGGTAATATGGGTATACCCTACTATATCCAACCAACAATCTGAGTTCAGCAAATTCTATTTAATCGATAAGGATTTATCAAATCTATTAATCCTTACTCTAAATAGGTGTATCCTACATAAAGCTCCAAGGATGTGATCAAAGGATCACTCAACATAGGTTGATATCACAAGGAATGAGCCATATTCTAAGTATTTTAGGTGATTCCTATCACAAGATATCAAGTTCAATTTCTAAGGTTATGAAGGATCAACTAGGTTTCTACCTCAATAAGTTACAAAAGTTCTTCCTATCTCAATGTATCATTAGTTAAGGTCTTTAACCATTTTCAAAGCAACTCCATCTGATTTACAGTTTTGGCATTGTAATCCCTTATTTCTATAATCAATGAAAAATTTTGATTTCCCTTCCTTAGAGTAAATTCTGAGTTTGTCTCCTTTTTTTAATTAACTAGAATGGATGCTGGATCACCACCCACAGTTACTCCTATCAAGAACATTGTTGCCTCCAATAGTTCTCACGATGATGTGGCTCATCTGTGAGCCATGGTGGCAACTCTGTTGGAAAACCAAGCTCAACAGGCACTCGTTATGCAGAAACTACTGAATGATCGTACAACTCCAGTCACTGTCACTGCTCTGACAGTTCATGCTCCACAAATTGCTTCTTCTTCGTAACACTCGGCAGATAACCTCCTTCATAATTTTCTGAGGTTAAGACCTCCAACTTTTGGTGGGAACCTGTCCCCAATTGATACAGCCGACTAGCTGAAGGCTGTGGAAAGGGATCTCATTAGTCTTAAGGTCCTAAACTCGGAAGCTGTTCGTCTCGCCACCTGTCTGTTTCATGCGGAAGCAGAATATTGGTGGGAAGAGATCCGAAACACCAAGTTCGCTGATTACGAGTTAGAAGACATCCCCTGGGATGAGTTCATCGAAG
Organism: Gastrodia elata; assembly: GCA_016760335.1. NCBI lineage: Eukaryota > Viridiplantae > Streptophyta > Magnoliopsida > Asparagales > Orchidaceae > Gastrodia > Gastrodia elata. The sequence continues at coordinate 23,628,897 of CM028674.1, read as the reverse complement.
CCTTCAAGACTGAATTCATTCCCTCATCCGCATAAAATATTATTGCAGATACTATCATGAGGTTGACTCAAGGAAGTCGTTCAGTGGCGAAATACGAAAGAGAGTTCCGTAGATTGATTCGTTTCGCACCAGAAGTCACCAATTCTGAGTCAACTAAGTGCCACCGCTTTCTTTGTGGACTCTGAAGTTCACTGAAGAACCAGATTGTGCCGCTCTGTCTGACTAACTTCTTCAAACTAGTGGAAACGACTAAGGTGATTGAGCATCACCAATCTGAAGAGGATCTTAAGAGAAGAGAGCAAACAACTTTGAACTCACGAGAAAACTTCAAGAGACACGGATCCAACCCCGCAAAAGTATATCAGCTGGAAGCAGCACCTACTACCGAACAAGCTCAAATATGTACTAAGCCTCATCCATATGGAAAGTGTTACCATTTTGGCCAGAGGTGTTTTAATTGTGGGCGTACAGGCCATCGGTTCTATCAATGCGACCACACGGAAATAGTAGACGGAGTTCAAATGAAGCCCTACCATAAGAAACAAGTGCTCCGAGCAACTCCACTAAATCGAAGGGAACCAAATCTGGCTATAATGCCAGCCCCTATTTCTGAAGTTACTCACACACAACCACCAGTCCCAAATTCTCAAAACTATCAAGGACGGCAGTCTAACAATCATCCTGGTGGACCTGCACAAGTATACGCCTTAACTCCTATGGAACCCGCCGAAGATAATAATGTGGTTTCAGGTACACACTCCCAAACCTCTCTCCTATTGCATTTTTGTATTTTAATCCTTTTCAAGTTGTTAATGCGAAACTGTGTAAATTTAGGCACACTTTACTTCAATAACCAACCTTGTAATGTATTGTTCGATACTGGTGCCAGTCACTCATTTATCTCTGAACGATTTGCTAATAACCTTAAACTTCGCGCATGCAACCTAGCACAAAAGTTAAGTGTTGGACTTCCATCGGGGATCCAACTAAGTGCCCATAAATTTTGCAATATTAAAGTCCCAATAAATGATCAGGAATTCCAGGCCAAACTAATCATCCTGCCGATAGCTAACTTTGATATCATCCTCATGATGAATTGGCTCAGTGACAATAATGCTGTGATAAACTGCCATAAAAAGAGAGTCACTCTCCATTCTCAGGGCAAGCCTGAAACGTTTGTAGGAAAAACCAGCACGTAGTTATCTTTAATAAATGCCATTAGAGCCGAACAACTGATTATCAAGGGTTGTAGTGCCTACTTAGTTACCATGATGGGCGAAACAAAAGAAAATATCTCTCTTGCTGATTGTAAGGTAGTCAAAGAATTCGTCAATGTATTTCCAGAAGATTTGCCTGGTGTACCTCCTTTCAGAGAAGTAGAATTCTCTATTGAATTGATTCCTGGTACCCAGCCAATATCCAAAGCACTTTATAGAATGGCACCTAAGGAGCTTCAGGAACTCAATGAGCAGTTACAAGAACTCCTGAATAAAGGTTTCATTAGGCCAAATGTGTCTGTTTGGGGAGCGCCAGTTTTATTTGTGAAAAAGAAGGATTGATCTATGCGTATGTGTATAGATTATCGTGAATTGAATAAGGTCACCATAAAGAACAAATACCCACTGCCTAGAATCGATGATTTATTCGATCAATTATCCAAAGCCGTGATATTTTCCAAGATCGATTTAAGGTCTGGATACCATCAACTGCGAGTAAAAGAAGACGACGTAGGGAAGACTGCTTTCCGTACTCGCTATGGCCACTTTGAGTTTTTGGTGATGTCATTCAGACTCGCCAATGCACCATCAATCTTTATGGATTTGATGCAGTGCGTGCTAAAACCGTATTTGGACAAGTTTGTGATCGTCTTCATCGATGATATCCTTATTTATTCTAAAACTCTGAGAGATCATGAAGAACATCTGAGGTTAGTGTTGGAAACTTTGCGCGAGCATCAACTTTATGCCAAGTTCTCCAAATGCGAGTTCTGGCTTAATTCCATTGCATTTTTGGGGCACGTAGTCGATGCTCAGGGCATTCGGGTAGATCAGAGTAAGGTAAGAGCTATTCAGGACTGGACTCAACCTAAGTCTGTCACTGATATTAGAAGTTTCCTGGGATTAGCGGGATACTACAGGAAGTTTATTAAGGGCTGTCCCGTTCATTTGGAGTCCAGAGTGCGAGGAAGCATTTCAAACTCTAAAGGATGCTCTTTTTACCGCTCCAGTTCTTGTTCTACCTAAAGAAGGTTTGAACTATCATGTATATATACCGATGCCTTTGGAATCGGTCTAGGTTGTGTTGTAATGCAAGAGGGTAAGGTAATTGCTTGCACCTCTCGATAGCTAAAACCCCACGAGCGAAATTATCCAGTTCATGATCTTGAAATTGCAGCCGTAATATTTGCCTTGAAAATATGGCGTCACTATCTGTATGGAGTGTAATGTTCAATTTTCACTGATCATCAAAGTTTGAAATATATCTTCACCCAGAGAGACTTGAATTGCCACCAAAGAAGATGGTTGGAGCTCATCAGCGATTATGATCTCAGTATCCAATATCATCCAGGAAAAGCTAATGTAGTGGCTGATGCTCTTAGTCATCGTACTACTTTAACCTCTATGATTGCCTCCAGTTTCTTAGAACCTAAATTTTGTAAACTCGAGATTTCTCCGGTAAGTGGCGATATGTTGAGTTTGCTATTAGCAAATATTAATGTGGAACCCACTTTCCATCGAGATGTCTCTATCTCGCAAACCAAGGACGATGAGTATCTGAAACTTAAAGCAAATATTGAAGGTGGTCTTCGCCACAATCTGCAGTTGCAGAATGGTGTAGTTTATCAAGGTAATTGATTGTGGATTCCTAAGTCTATGCAACAAGAAGTTTTAGTCAAATGCCATAATTCTGGGTATCACGTTCACCCAGGCAGTACTAAGATGTACCAAGATATGAAGCAATCGTTTTGGTGGCCAGGTATGAAGAAAGATGTAGCTGACTTTGTGGCCAAGTGTCATGCTTGTAATTTAGTAAAGGCCGAACACCAAAGACCTGGTGGTCTTCTGCATCCATTAGATATCCTGGAATAGAAATGGTTCGATATATCTATGGAATTTGTCATGGGATTGCCTCGTGCAAAATCAGGTGCCGATGCGATATGGGTGATAGTAGATCACTTGACCAAATCAGCACATTTTCTTCTTATCCGTCAAACTGACTCAGTGGAGAAGTTAGCAAAACTTTACATCAAAGAAATTGTCAGATTGCATGGGATCCCAAAGTCAATTATATCGGATAGAGATAGCAGGTTTACTTTTAAGTTTTGGCAAGCTGTGTATCAAGATCTGGGTACGACCCTAGCCATGAGTACAGCTTTTCATCCTCAGACGGATGGTCAAACTGAAAGAGTGAACCAAGTGTTGGAAGATTTGCTTAGGCTATATATTCTTGATTTTGCTGGTTCCTTGGGAAAATCACATCCCGTTAGTGGAGTTTGCCTACAATAACAGTTTTCAAGCCAGTATTAAGATGGCCCCTTATGAAGCGCTGTATGGAAGAAAATGCAGTACTCCGCTAGCCGATTAGAAACAGGAAGCATTCAACTTTTTGGTTCAGAATTAGTTGAAGAAACTAGTAATAAGATCAAATTAATTCAGCAGAGAATTCATTCAGCTCAAGATCGTCAAAGCAAGTATCATGATTCTCATCACCGTCTCCTAGAATTTAATGTGGGAGATTCTGCTTATCTAAAAGTCAGTCCAATGAAAGGTGTCTTCAGATTTGGCGTAGTTGGGAAGCTCAGTCCCCGCTATGTTGGACCTTTCAAAGTATTGGCCAAGGTAGGATCATCTGCCTACTGGTTAAGCCTTCCTGATGGCTTTGCAGCTGTTCATAACGTATTTCATGTATCATCATTGAGAATATGTCTTCGAGACCCTTCTCACCTCGGTCAACTTCCAGCAGTAGAGATTCAACCTGATCTTTCGTATGCTGAAGAACCTATCAGAATCTTATCTCATAATCAGAAGCAGCTGAGGAACCGGTCGATTCCTATGGTAAAAATTCAGTGGAAGAATCGATCGTTAGAAGAGTCTACTTGGGCGAAAGAGGTGGATATGCGCAATAAATATCCCCAGCTCTTTGTAAACTCAGGTACTGTTCTTTTCTCCTCTATCAATTGTATTTAAACTCGTATTGTTTCAGTAGAATATTCTTCACTTAGGTGATGTCGGGGATGACATTGTTCTTAAGTGGGGGAGTCTGTAATAACCCTAAGTTGTTACCTTAGCTAGACCTAGATTAATTAAGCTAAACCAAGCCTTAATTTTGATTCCATTGGATTCAATGGGTCATTCAAACCTAACCCTAGAAGATTGAAATCATTTGGAGCTAAAATGGAAATTTTGGTATTTTTGGCTATTTTTAAGCCCTGAAAAATACTTAAAATAATTGATCTCCAAATCAAAATCTGAGTTCATTTTTGAGTTCCCCACCCCCAAATTAGCTAAGCGTGAATTTTTGAGAATTTTTGTAGCTCATTTAATCCTAAATTGGAATTATAAATTTAATAGGAATTAATGTAATTATTAAAATGAATTATATTAATTAATTTAAATTTTAATTATTAAATTAAGGTCAGGATTCGTTGTCGGGACCGCGGCAGATCTGCTGCGGGGTCCCGATAGCGGCGCGCAGAGATGCACCCGTAGGATGCCTAGCACGCATCTTGGCGTGGGCCGTCCAACGGCGCGATCTTCCCACGCCAGGATCAAATCATAGCCGTGTGATCGGCATCTTAAATTTGATGCGTAAGATTTGATCCGCATTTCCATTTTTTCAATCCCCGCATCAGGCCATTCAATTCCGACGGCTTCGACATCAGACGATGGAGGTGATCCAGCCACTGTAGACCTTCGTCCCCGAGAGGTCCCCGGCCCGACAGAGGAAAATTCGCCCGTTATGCCACGTAGCCTTGTCCCCCACTCCCTCCTGCCTTGTCCCCTAGGCCGTTAGAATCCTTCCGTTTGTGGCCGAACCCAGTAGGATGGCTCAGTAGGCTCGAACCCTCCCAATTGCAGGAGAGTGGGAAGAGCCTTCGGCCCGAGCCTCTACTCCAAGCCCGAGCTCAGGAAACCACCTCCCACAACTCCTAACGCCTATAAATACCCTCGGCGCACCCCAGTGACCTCCTTTGCTCACTAAGATCACCTCAATTCCCTCTAGTGTGTGCCTTGGAGCTTTTGATGATCCGGTGCCTGGGCATGCTGCATCCGCTGATAGAAGGTGAGTTCTGGCATTTAGACCCCCTTGCTAGAGCTTCTGCGACCCCTTCGAAGAAGCCAGAGCTACCTGTATTGCCTCTGTCGTAGCCATTCCCCGCCTTCAAGTACAGCCTCTGTCCTTTTTCAGTCGAGCTGGTTTCAGCTCGTCTCTCCCTCGATTGAGATTAGATGCTGTGTTAGGGTCCCTCCCTAGTTCTCTAGCGACCGTGTGAGCCTTTGGGCAAGGACTGGCAGTGGGCCAGACGGCAAGAATTGCCATCTGAGTGCGCATTGCCAGTCGATCGTTGGTTCTCCCGTGCGTGCCTTGTGAACGCAATTAGCCGCTCCTTGAACATTAGGAGCCTTCAATCATAATTGTCGAACCATATCGAAGGCTGGGTTCGACCAGATCGAGCGATTCGACTAGACTCGATCGATCCAGTCGAAGCTCTCATCGGCAAGATACCCCGAGTAGCACCCCATTGATCCAGACCATCCCAGAACCCCTCGTTTCGCCCTATCGCTTCCTCTCAAGTCCCTGAACATTTATCGATTGAAACAACACCAATCCGTAGCGTCTGGAGTCAGGGTGGAGTAGCCGTCGAGATCGGGGCCTGGCGTGACCTAAGTGCAGAGAATTTGGCGCTGGAAGCTAGCCCTAGGGTTCAGACTGCGGGCGCGTGCGAGAGGAAGAAGACGGTGGATTTTGGGCTGGGCCGACCCCGACCCGAGTGTTTTGGGAATGGGCCGACAGGAAATAAAAGGATTTATGTATTTAAAATCCTTAAGGAAATTAAATATTAAATAGAAACCTATGGTTTCAATTTAAATAAAAATTTAGATTAAATTAATTGAATAACTTTATGAATATAAATCCAAATGGTATGATCCAATATACCATTTAAATCAGAAAAATTCAAGGAATCTAAATATAAAATAAAATCTCAGATCCAATGGTTGGATTAAAATTTATTTGCTAAACTCTTTGCTATCATTAATTAAATCATATAAAATTATTTAAGTATTTAATTTATGAGATTAAGGGCTTTAATTGCTCCTTATACCCTAAGGAACAATATCAGACCCTTAAATTTAATTTTGGATAATTATTGTTCTTAATCACTCCTTAATCACCTTAAATAAGGATTAGTAAAATTAACCCTAATTAAGCCTCTGATTTGGATGGGAGTTGTTCCTAATATCATATTAGATCTATATTAACCTAAGTATAAGGTTTGATTGCCCTAAGAATGCCTATGTTCACTAATCACCTTAATTGGCTTAAATAAGTGATTAGTGCTAATTAAGATTAATTAGGTCATCAAAACCTAATATAAGTGTGTTTCTCACTTCACTAATCAATATGAAACTCATTAAAACAGATTTGATCTAACTTGGGTAACTAAACCCTAAAATCCTAATTTTTACCCTTAAGAGGGGCATTTTGGTCATTTTGACCAAAATGTGTTTAAATGCTCCTTAAAGCTTGGAAATTTTAGTAAACTATCCTAAGGTAGATTAGAAATGTTCTCTAAACTCTTAGACTAATAGTAATGTTAATGTGATCATCAATTCAAGAAATCTCCACTTAATCCATAATTAAGACACTTAAATTTTAAGTGATCTTATAAGAGTCATTTGGCATTAATCCTTGAATCTAATAATTGAGATGATTAAATATCATCTTAATAAGTTCAGTGAAGTTAACCTAAGAGCTAAACTTAAAAGAAATGTAATTGGTAAATTAAAATCTAGCTTAAAGTCTAAAGTGATCAAACCTCAGACCCTTAGATCTTAAGTAGCCCTAAAAAGATCAATATGAGTTTGATGTTTAATCTAATACTTAAAATTGTCAATTTCAACCTTAATAAGCTCCATATAGTTTGACTATGAACTTAAGTCTTAAAAGAATCACAAATGAAAGCTCTTAAGATAAAACTCTAATTTAGAGATCTAGAGTGATCAAACCTCAGATCTTTAGATCTTAGATCTTAGACTTAGATCTTCAATTTGAAATTAAACCATCTCCAATTGAAATTATTTGATGATTGATTGTTTAATCTTTTGAAACTTTCCATGTGGGTATAGGGTGATTCAATCTAAAATATAATAAAATTATCTTAAAGATTGAATATAGATCTTAGATTCTCAAGTTCTTAATTGATTATTTTTCTTATAATCAGTATAATAACCTTTCCATAAGTTCTTAGTTCCTGGATCCTTCATCTTATAGGATTCTATACCTTAAATTTGGGTTGTAAATGTGAACCCTAGATCCTAGTTAGGATATTACCTTGGATTTGGGATTTGAACTCAACATAGGGTTTAAGTTCTAAATCCTTAAATCTTGATCTACTTAATCAAGATTTGGGTAAGAGAGTAAAATATTACTACATTAAGTCGTTGATTTACTTACTTAAACTAATAGTCGTCACATGATTTTAGATTAGAACTTGTTAAGTTCTAATATTAACTTTAAGGGCGTAAATCTGAGATTCTACTCGATAGCTGGATATTGGAGATCCTAAACTTGTACCTTCTCAGAGTAGTTAGATTTGGTAATTAGATAACACCAGATATCACATAATTCTAGATCGAGTCTCTTGCTTACTTTGACTAGATTGCTTTGTATACCTTGGATATTGAGCCTTATTCCTTGAGCATAATAAGAAAACTTAGGATATGGATGATACATCCTAAGTTAGTATTTGAATTGCATATCATTTAGTTTTGCCTTGATTGCAGTTGGTAGAATATGTCCTAGCTTAGTCTGCCTCTTCAGTAGTAGTATTGTATAGACTGAACTCAGACCTAGCATATTTGGATGGCTAGGCTGGGGATTGATTAATTGATATTGGAGGCCCCGTATGGCCTATTGGCTGGTATGGCAGTACTATGTCTTAGGCTTATTGTTACTTTAGTTGGATTGTATTATTTTCTGATTTTCTTTGCCACATGCTTCAGTGGCCTTATTTTCAGTATTTGCTCACTTTGCCACATATCTCAGTGGTTTCATATTTCATAGATTGCTTTGCTTTTGACACATGTCTCAGTGGCTTTTATGTTCTTTTCCTATTCTTAACTAGCATATTGTATGTATACTCATATGGCTTACTTATATATATTGGCATATTTAGGATGCTAGAATTGCACATTTTCAGTACCTGTGTTTCTTTTATATACTCAGCATATGTTAACATGATTATAAGCATGTTAGGTCTAAAATTGTATTGTAGTTGTTATTTCTTTTAGCTTTTAACCTCACCTTGTTTATTTTGCATTATATGCTAGCTATAAATGGATAGTTTATAGTTACCCATTTCTTTCATAGCTTGTTGCACCCTTTACTGCCTGCATGTATAGTTAAATTAAAATGTGATATCTTTAAATGTTCAGTTCATTAAAATAGCCTAAAATGTACTTAGACAATTGTCTAATTGTAACCTTTTTGTTTTGTTGGCTGGGGCCCTGACATTTGTGATACCAACAAATGTCAGGTTCAGACGTGTTCGTGGGCACTGTCGCTGAAGAAGAGCAGGTTCAGGAGGAGGATCGTGCTGTTGCTGTTTAGTTAGATTTGCCTTTATTTCAGTGAGATAGAGAGACCTTTTCATTTTTTATTAAACTTCAGTTTGTAATAACTATTTCTGGATGTATTTTATTTCTGTATTGTGATGAGTTACTATATTGCATTCTCTTCTCCTACTATGTATGCTTGTGGATGTTACTCTATTATTCATTGCATCCGCCACTTTGATACTTGTATACTGTTGATGTTATAGTACTTGGTGACGAGTCCTTGGCTTAAGGCAGGTTGGGTTTACCTAACTTTACTTAAGTTGGGGATTTACCACAGTTTGAGCACCGTACTTCCATGTTGTCAGTACGGGGGCCCCACAAAACTTATGTCGGAAGTTAATATATCAGATTAAAGGAATATTATGAGTCGAATTGCATGAGTTCTTTAGCATATCTCGATATGATGTTTACATTGTCTATTAAGCCTCACATATAATGCTCAGTTTTCATATGTTGAAATAAATATTGTCATTTCTTTATTATTCCATATGTTGACGTTTAATGTAATGAAAGAATGAATGTTGTCACTTCTTATATAGAACCGTATGTTGTTAAATATATAAATATAAGATCAATGGGATATTAGAATAGATATTGTAATTACTTATATTAGTATCATATGCTGCTGTTGCTATCTAAAGTAAATAAAGAACACTTGCTATCATCAATTTCAATATATTGTCCCTGCTGCCACTTATTTCAATAAATACAAATACTACAATGTTGCCATCAGCTGCTGTCAATTAATTTAAATGTTATAAGATTCACATATTATCATTCTTTCATTCGAATTATATGCTGTCAAATTTTATTATTACATTGGAATCAACATAAGATTCAAAGCTTCCATTTATTTTAAGGAATCTCAATGCTGCCATACATTTATATTGAGATCTATATGCTGTAAAATTATGTTATGCTACCAATAAATTATAAGATCAAGTACTGTTATATGAAATTTTGAGGTGGTCATAATAGGACAAGAGTTGCTATTTATTTCAAAGTAAAGTAAGTGCTATAGTTCAATTAAGATAGATCAAATGCTGCTATCTTTAGTATTATATAATTGTAATAATCCTAGGTTGTTACCCTAGCTAAAATTAGATTAATTAAGCCAAACTAAGATTTGATTTTGATTCCATTGGATTCAATGGGTCATTTAAACCTAAACCTAGAAATTTGAAACTTATCGGAGCTAAATTGGAAAGTTTGGTATTTTTGGCTATTTTTAATCCCTGAAAAATACCTAAATTATTTTGATCTCCAAATTAAAATCTGATTTCATTTTTGAATTCCTCATACCCAAATTAGCTAAGGGTGAATTTTTGGGAATTTTTGGAGCTCATTTAGTCCTAAATTGAATTTGGGAAATTTTAGATTTATTAAAATTAATTTAAATAGTTTAATTAATTAAAATTAAATTTTATTTAATTTTTATTTCTGTGGGATTTGTTGTCGGGACCGCGGCAGATCCGCTGCAGGGTCCTGACAGCGGCGCGCGCGTTTCGGCCACTTGTTGCGTACGCACGCATCTCAGCGCACCTAATCCAATGGCTCTTATCTCGTGCACCGTGATCTGATCCCATCTGCCCGATCGGCATCATAGATCGGACGCTCGAGATCCTCTCCGCGTTTCTAAATTTCAAACCCTTGCATCAGACCGTCTAAACCCAACGGCTTCAGCATCAGACGGCGGAGGCGAACCCTACCACTGTGGACCTTCATCCCCGTAGAGATTCCGTCCCAATCGAGAGGATTCGCAGAAATTCGCCACGTAATCCTGTCTGCCACTCCCCTCGCCAGGTCAGCTAGGCCTTTAGCTTCCTCCTGTAAGTGGCCGAGCTTAGCAAGGCGACCTCGGAGGGCTAGACCCTCCCAATTTAGGGAACCAGGGAGAAGCCTCGGGCCGAGCCAATTCCCAAGCCCGAGCCCTGGCCTCCGTTCCTAGGACCCCTTGGTAGCTATAAATACCTCCGGGACTTCACAGTGAGTCCCTTTGCTCACTGTGAATCCCCATTTCCCCAGCTGAAGGCCTGTAGGAGCTCCCACTTCCCTAGGCGATTTCCTGGCTGTTGCGGAGCTTTGAACTGCTGATAGAGGGTCCGTCTGGTATTCAGACTCCCTGGGAAGCTTCGTCTAGTCTTCAGGAAGCTTCAGCACCCTCCAATTTCCCTCGGCAAGCCCTGTGTCCCCGACTTCAGGTACAGCTTCCTCCATTAAAAATTTTTGAAGCTCTCTTTCATTTCTGTCATCTGGATTGAGCTCTGAATGTCGTCAAAGTAGCCTTAGCCACTTAGGAAACTCCCGTGATTGTCGCCTGGGGCCAGGCTAGCTCAAGTCGATCGTATCGATCGATTGAGCTAGCCAGCGAGCTAATGGCTGAGCTCTAGTAAGGACCCAGCGATTGGCTGCGTCTCGGGTTAAGATAGGTTGGGGGTTTGACGCGTCTAGTTCCCCTGAGTGTGTAGGGATCAAAATCCCGTCGAATCATGGTCCCTGTGAGGAGAATTTTTCCCTCACAGGCGACCTAAGATGCCTCACAGAAGAACGTCTCGGGTGAGTAAGACCCCATCGATCCAGAAGGATTCAGATGGGGGTTCTTGGTCCAATCGATGCGTCTTCCCTCAGGGAACATGTAGGGATCGATTTGAGCCCCTGCCGTCGCCGGAGCACCGAGAATTTCAGCTTTGAAATTCGACAGGCTCGGGGCCCGTCGAGAGGTTGAAGACGAAGTCGCGGGTCCGGGTCGAGCCGGTCGCTGACCCGCGTGGTTCTGATTTTGGGCCGTGGTTAATTAATATTTATTGGAGTGTATTTTTAATAGTTATGATTTAAATTAATTTAAACCTATAGTTTTAATTTAAATAAATATTCAGAATGAATTATTTGAATAACTTTAGATCCACACATCCAAATGGTATGATCCAATATACCATTTGAATCAGAAAAATTCCAGGAAGCTGAATCTAAAATAAAATTCCAGATCCAATGGTTGGATTTAAAAATATTAACTGAAACTTTTCTGTTCTTAAATAAATCACATAAAATCACCTAATTATCCAAATTGTAAGTTTAAGGGCTCTGATTGCTCCTTATGACCTAAGGAATAATTCTAGATCCTTAAAATCCATTTTAGGTAATTAATTTTCTTAATCACTCCTTAATCACCCTAATTAAGGATTAGTGAACTTAACCCTAATTAAGCCTCTGAATTGAGTGAGGGTTGTTCCTAACCATATATTAAGTCAATTAGAATCTAAGTGTAGAGTTGGATTGCCCTAAAGTGCTTTAATTTCACTAATCACCCTAAGTGACTTAATTAAGTGATTAGTGCTAATTAAGAGCAATTATGTCTTCAAGATCTAAAATTTGGGTGTTTCCCACTTTACTAAGTCATGTGAAGCATATTAAAACAGATTAGAACCAATTTGGGTAAGTAAACCCTAAAATCCCAATTTTAGCCTTAAGAAGGGCATTTTGGTCATTTTGACCAAAATATGGATTAATGTCCCTCAAGGATTGAAAATTTCAGTAATATACTTTAAATTAAATTGGAAATGTCCTCTAAAGTTTTAGAACAATAATATTATTCATATGATCCTTAAAGCATCAAATCTTCATTTAATCCTTAAATAAGATGCTTAACTCTTAAGCATTCCATTTAAGGATCATTTGACCTGAAATTTGAAATATAACAATAAGAATGGTTAATTGTATCATTAATAAACTCAGATAAGATAATTTAAGAGCTTAGAATCAAAAGATAAGGAATTGGAAAAGTTTAAGCTAAGAATCCAGCTTAAGATCTAAAAGTGATCAAACTTAAACTCTTAGATCTTAAGTAATCTAAAAAGGTTATTATGAGTAATGGTTAACCTAATGTTTAGAACTATTAATCCTTATAGAAATAAGTCCAATATAGCTAGATGTTGAACCTAATTGCTAAAGAAAATGTAATTGGATTCTCCTAAGTTAAAATCCAATTAATGTCTAAAGTTATCAAACTTCATATCTTTAGATCTTAGAATCCTAGACTTAGATCTTCAATTTGAATCAAACCACCTCCAATTGAAGTTCTTTAATGATTGATTGTTTAATCTTTTGAAACCTTCCATGTGAGTGTAGGATGATTCAATCAATAAGATAATGAAATAATCTTAAAGATTGAATATAGATCTTAGATTCTCAAGTTCTTAACTGATTATTTTATCTTATAATTAATAGAATAACCTTTCACTAGGATCTTAGTTCCTGAATCTTTCAACTTATAGGATTCTTTACCTTTGGGATTAAGTGAGAAACCTATATCCAATTTTAGTATCACCTTGGATTAAGAATTTGAACTCAACATAGGGTTTAAGTTCTAAATTCTTAAATCTTGATTTATTTGATCAAGATTTGGGTAAGAGAGTAAAATATTCATAAAATTAGGTCGATGATTTGCTTATTTAAACCATATAGTCGTCACATGATTTTTGATTAGAACTTGTTAAGTTCTAATATTTGACTTTAAGGACGTAAATCTGAGATTCTACTCGATAGCTGGATATCGGAGATCCTAAGCTTGTACTTTTTTAGAGTAGTTAGATTTGGAAATTAGACAACAATAGATATCACATAAGTCTAGATTGAGTCTCTTGCTTACTTTGATTAGATTGCTTTGCATACCTTGTATATTGAGCCTTATTCCTTGAGCATAATAGGAAAACTTAGGATGATGTATTCTAAGCTAGTATTGAATTTACATATCATTCAGTTTTGTTTTGTCACAGTTAGTAGAATATGACCTAGTTTAGTCTGTCTCTTTAGTAGTAGTATTGTATAAACTGGACTCAGACCTAGCATATTTGGATGGCTAGGCTGGGGATTGACTGATTGATTAATATTGGAGGCCCTGTATGGCCTATTGGCTGGTATGGCAGTACTAGAACTTAGGCATATTACTACTTTACCTGTATTGTATTGTTTTGATTTTTGGTTTGTTTTGCCACATGCTTCAGTGGCCTTATTTTCAGTATTTGCTCGCTTTGCCACATGTCTCAGTGGCTTTACTTATCATATATTGCTTTGCTTTTGCCATATGTCTCAGTGGCCTTTCTTTTCATATTAATATGCATGTTGTATGTATATTTTATGGCTTAGATATATGTATAAATGGCATGTTTAGGATGCTAGAATTGTATTATTTTCAGTACTCGTGTTCTCTTATACTCAGCATGTTTTACTTCGATCATAATCATGTTAGGATCATATTTATTCAGTAGTTACAGTTACTTTTGCTCTTAGCCTTACCTTGCTTATTTTGAGTCTGTATGTTACTTTACATACATGTTGCATGCTATAAATAGTTAGTTTATAGTATCCCAATTCTTTCATAGCTTATTGCACCCCTTTACTGCTGCATGTATAGTTAAATTTAAATGTGATATCCTTTAATATTCAGTTCACTTTAAATAGCCTAAAATGTACTTAGACAATTATCTAACTATAACCTTTTTATTTTATTGGTTGGGGCCCTGGCATTTGTGATACCGACAAATGTCAGATTCAGACTTGTTCATGGGCAGTGTCGCTGAGGAGGAGCCAGTTCAGGAGGAGGACCTTCCGGCTGCTGTCTAGCTAGCTTTGCCTTGTCATTTCAGTGAGGACGAGAGTCTTTCATTCTTCAGTTATTCATTTCAATTTGTAATAATTAAACTTTTTGGATGTACTTTACTTTCTGCATTGTGATGAGTTACTATATTGCATTTTTTTTTCCTACTATGTATGCTTGTGGATGTTACTCTATGTTATATTGCTTCCGCCACTTTGATATTTATATTGATGAATGTTACAGCACTTGGTGACAAGTCCTTGCCTTAAGGCAAGTTGGGTTCGCCTAATTTTACTTAAGTTCGGGATTTGCCACAGTTGGAGCACCGTACTTCCTTATTTGTTAGTACGGGGGCCCCACAATAATCAAGAGCGATTAGATGCTATTAGTCATAGGTGGCCAATTGTATAAGAATCAATGAGATCTCAAGTATTTTAATGATGCTATCAAATGAAATAAGAGAACCAATGTTGTTATAAATCAAATGATATTATTGCTACCATCATTTATTTTATAAGGTTCAAAATTTTGTTATGTGTTTTAGGAAATATGAATACTGTCATTTATTTCATTTTAATCAAAAGCTGTCTTTTCAAATTATAAGATAAAATGTCGCTATTACACGTTGCCTTTCTTCCCAAATGGAATGGGACAAAATGCTATCATTATTATCAAATAAAATGGGAGATTTGAGTTGCCATGAGATTAATTGATTTGTTCGAAAATAACTAAATGCTGTTACTTATTATATTATGATTAAATGCTATCAATTAATTAGAGAATTTAAATGTTACTATTTGTATCATGAGATTCATATGTTGTCACTATTTTAATAAGAATTATATGCTACTAATAAGAGATTGGGTGCTGTTATTCATCATGTGTAAGTATAATTTGATGCTGCCATTCTTTATTAATCCATCTGTTATCATCTAATGTAATGTAAGAATGAATGCTGTCACATTTTTACATAGACTTATATGTTAATCACTGCCATTAATTTTTAAGATCCAATGTTACATGTATTCTTTGAAATCTAAGGGCTGTCATTCATTCTAAAGTGATAAAATTGCTTCCATCTCTTATATAATAAAGTGTTAAATGAATTATGAGAAGCAAATGTTATTAGTTTAATCAATATTAGTTCAATGTAATGCTGCCATGAAATAGGGAATTGAATGCTATCATACAAGTTGCTGCCATTCATGCTACCCAAATGCTATTATCTACTTTTTAAAATCAAATTGCTGCTATCAACTTTATAAAATCAATATGATGTCATATAAATATATTTAAATGATGCCCTTCTTTTATATGTAATCAAATGCTGCCTTTAAATTTAATTAATCCTTGTTTCTTTTATATTTAAATGTTAACCTTAATGATGTTATTCTTTGCAGATTGAGTTGTAAAATTAATACAGGAATGCTAAATTAAATGCTATGTGCAAAAAGTCACATAATGCTGCTCTTATAAATTACTAATTTTATTCAACATCTCTTCTTATTAGATGTTTTATATAGAATGAATAAACTGCTTAGTTTAGTTTTATATATTTGTAGAACTTGAAATGAGCAATCCTATCAAAAGGGTTGAACTCTATTTTGGAACTGGAAATAGTCAATGGATTGACTTATATTTGATTGTGAAAATTGTTTATTTGAACAAAAACAAAGGAGATTCTGCCAAAATTTCTAAGAATTTTAAAACTTAGAAATTTTTCAAAAAATTTTAGTATTCAATTCAAAATATCCATTTCAATAGTTCATTTTTAAATCTTAATTCTCAAATCAATCTAATTGAAAATGATGGTTCCTTCTTTTTTTAAGCTTTAGATAAGTTTTTCTTTTATTTTAAATTGAGATTAATTTATTTTTTCCTAATTTCAAGTTTCATGAAAATAAACTTACATTCATTTTAGAATTGACTTAAGATCAAATATCTATAAGTCAATTTGAAGTTTAATTAACTCCAATTATGAGTAGATTATTAAAAGTTTAGATAAACAAGAAGATATCACATATATTTATAATTTTTGCAATCTATTGAGTGTTTGCCTAGCTTTGAGCCTCTTTCCTTGAATATTCATTCAAGAGCATTATGCATAAATAAAGATTTTTCTTAAAATTTTAAAGGGGAATGCCTTATGGCAAATTGAGTACAAAAGAAAGTGCTTATATTAGGACTTCACATTTTAGAGAGGGTAAATGTGAATGTTCAACTTCCCCACTGTATCTGGTTAAGCAGACGTGCTTAACTCCTCGCCCATTCTGTTGTGTACTCCTACTAAATGAGGTAGTTTCTAAATGTAACTTTAACTAAAGATATAAGAGTTCTTTTACAAATTGTAAGATCTCTTCATAACTGTTTAGTTATGCTTTCGTATCATAGTTCTAGACTATGATTATCTTAGATTGAGAATCTAAGATATTTTCTAATTTTCTTTAGCTTTACACTCTCTATTTTCAGTATTGTGTATTGCTTACTTCAGTTTAATTTAAATACAGTGTATGTTGCTCAATTTTAATTAATACTTCATTGTATGTTATTTGCTTACTTAGCATAAATTCCAATTGATCATATATTGCTTTCATTTCATACACATAGCAATTTCTAGCCTTTAAAATGCTTTCCTTTACCAATTTTCAATACAGGCTAGAATTTTAATAAAAAATGAGTATTTTTACTCAACTTATTTCATACTATTTTTCTTACAGTTATGCTTACCTCATTTTCCTATACTTTTTAGCTTTTATAGCACCGCTGCTTACTTTAAATTATAAATTATAAATTGTGATATCTTGTTAATCTAAAAACATAGCCAATTTTAAAATATGCATAGATTGTTTAGTCTAACTACTCCTTTTCTTTTCTTGGCTTTGCCCTATCATATTTAAATACCAAAATATAATAGATCAAGAGCCCTTTTATTCAGGTGATGCAGATCCAAGTACTTAAAGGGCTTATAAGGAATTCTGCTTCCGCTTAATTTTAAATAATTTACTTGTATAAGTGAGAGAGAGTGATTTACTTACTGCATTTTTCTCTTACTTTTAAAACGGTTTGTAATAATTAGTTTATAAACTGCTTAAGTTACTTTTTCCTACACTTTTAATCTGTGTTGTATCTTCTATATTTAAAACTGCTTGGAATGATTGAGTGGATTAATCTAATTTCTAGCATTATAAATAATTGCAACATTGCATTTATATGTATCTTCATTTTCATTCATTTAACTTAACAAATGCTCATAAAGTGACTTGGCCACTTAGCATCAATCACTTGATTTGTTTTCTTCTAATCAAGTGTTGGGTGCTATGATAACATCCCAATAATTGGGTTAAATCTTCTATCCAATTATTGGGGTCATTACACATAGCCACGTGGACAACAGAGATTGGCTCTAGCGTCTGCTGGGTCAGGCGGTGGGACCCCAGCATCAGACAACCGCGCTAGTATACGCGCCCAGTGGACCCCACAATCCACGCGGTGCATCCAGATGCGCAACAGCGCATCTCTGAGGGACCCGCTGCTATATGTCGAGTCTATAGCTTAAACCGGCAGCATGTGAACTAGATGAGTTTGAACCGGTCAAACGGAACCCGGATCGGTTCAGGATGCGTCGGGCGTCCCTTCATCTTCCTCCAGACGGCGCAAAATTAGGGTTTAGGTTACGATGGAGGAAGCGATCGATCGAGTGTGAATCTTTGGTCGATCAATAAACAGATAACGTTTCAATTATATTGTATCTTTGTAATCCTAAAGTGATCGATTACTCACAGAGAAGGTAGAACGAAGTACCTTATTTATGGTTCAGAGGACTTAGGTTTTCGATATTGAGCGGGGATAGATGTATGAGTCTCCTTCAGTCACCGATTTAGATTAGGTAGTGCAAACTAGGATGTAGAGATTTCGATATCACTTAAAGAGAAGAAGAGCGGTCGAGAAATGGGGGTGGACGCGCGGAATCGGCCGCTGGTTGACGCGTGCGTGGTTGCTCGACACGCTTCGCGTGTTCGCGTGAGGCATCGAGGAAGACGTTATCAGAGCCGTCCGATCTTTCGATCGGACGGTCTAGATTGACCGTCTATTCTGAATAAGAAAACAGACGATGTTAGATCTGGATAGATGGCATCGTTAATACCTAATTAAATATATTTTAATTAATTTATTTTAATATATTTAATTAAATAAATTTATCCTAATAAATATGTTTCAAAATTTTTCAAAATATCATTTCTAGCTAATTGAGAGGTTCTGAACGCAACGGTGTACTCGGATTTTCGATCCAACGAGTTTTTAATTATTCGAATTTTCAGGTATTTAAATATTATTAAAATATTCGACAAAAATTCAACGACTTCTAAATGCATTCAAATCTTCACCCTTAGCTAATTTAGGAGTGGTGAGTGCAATGGCGAAGTCGGATTTTCAATTTGAGGTCAAAATTATTTTAAATATTAATAAACAATTTTGAAAAAAATTTCTGGTATTTTACACGTGGGACCCGCCACGGCTTCCGTGGTTAATTATAGTTATAATTAGTTTATTAGGTTAATTAATTGTAATTAATGGTTAATTACTTTGAAACACTAAACAGATAATTAATTAAATAATTATGAATATTAAAATATTAATTAAGTAATTAGACAATTATTAATTAATTAATCTATATGATTAAAGATTAATTAAACTCAAATAGTAACATCAATAATTAATTAATAATTAGTTTATAATTAAGATTATTTTATTACTAATTAATTAGTAACAATAATTAGTATTAATTGATTGATTAATTAGAAATAATTTAGAATAGCAAATTACAATTAACATAATTAATTAAGATTAAGTAGTGTTAATTCTAATCTTAATTAAATAAATATTAAAGTAATCTTAATAGATAATTAAGTAATTAATTTAACTTAAATAGTAATTAATTTAACCCTAATCAAATAGTAATAATAATATTATATTTAAAATAATTAAATAATAAATTAACTATTAATTAATTAATAATTAATATTAATTAATTATAGATTATATAATTAATTAATTAATTAATTAATATAGAAAAATATATATTTTAACTTTAGGACAAAATGACCACTTTGCCCAAAATTTAGGTTAAGCATCCTTAACCTCTAATTTGCCTTTTAAAATACTAAAACTAATAATAGAACTATATTAGAGTCAATTTAATGAATAAAATCAACTATTACACCAATCCGTCAAAATTTCCTGAAATTTCTCTAAGTCTTTCCTTAGGATCTTTCACCTCACAATAGGACTATTCCTAAGACTAGGACTAGATCATAGGTTAAATTTTATTTATTGGATAAATGGGTTACTCAATAGATGAAACCTTGGTTTTATTAGTTTTTAGATTTTACAACTTATTCTGATTATTTTTTCTTTCAACCTTAGACTTAGGATAGGAGATTCATCCTATTAAGATTGATTTTGCTTAATGGGATTTGCCTTAATTAGTAGATCATTTTTAGAATAAAACCTAGATCTTAGGTCTTACCCTTTTGAATTATGTGATTAAGCCTAATCTCGTGGTGTTTAATCCATAATCTATAACTTAGTAGATCTTGATCAGATCTTAGATAGAACGTCTAAATTCATAAAACTAGGATGTATGATTTAGTGATTTAAGTCATAGTTATAATTTGATTGAATCATATTAGAACCTGATCAGTTCTAATCCTTTTAACTTATAAGGATGAGCTTTTAAGTTACACTCGATAGTAAGAATTGGAGATCCTGAACTTGTGTAGCTTGGAATAGTTAGAATTGTTTAATTTTAAAACAAATGATATCACTATGTTTAGTAGAGTCTCTTGCTTACTTTAATTTTGTTGCTTACGCATTCCTTATACTTTGTGTCATATTTCCTTGGACATATCATATAAGATTTTGATGCATAAATAAAATTTTAAGAAAATATGGAGACTCCTTAGATTCCTTACGAAAATATTAATATAAATGATTAAAGATAAAAATTGCATGTGTTAAAGCTGCCTATCAGTTATGTCTTCTGCCTAGTCTCCTTGTTGACGCACTCAGATTTTTGATCCGACGAGTATTTAATTATTTGAATTTTTAGGATATTAAAAAAAATCTTAAATATTTGATGAAAATTCAACGTCTTCCAAATGCATACAAAACTTCACCCCTAGCTAATTTATGGGTGGTAAACGCAATGGCGAAATCAGATTTTTAATCTGAAGTCTAGATAAAAAGTCAATTTCTAGGGTTTGGGATTTTTCCAGAATTTCTAATTTTTTATCTAATTGACTCCTAGCTTGACCTAGGTTTTAGAGATTGGTTCTAAATTACTTAATTAGTGAATTAGAACCTTAATTAAGACTAAGATTTATCCTAATTAATCTGAGTAACAACATAGGTTATTACAGAACTGATGGTGTATCTTTCCTCTGGATTTGCCTACTTCCTACAAGAGGCTAAATCCCTCCATATAACTCCTATGGGCTGCTAGCTGGCCCAATCTGTACAGATTCTAGTGTTGCGTTCCACCCTCCAAAGACATACACCACAAAATATATATACTGTGTTTCATTCTTTTTGTTACATGCTATTTGATATAAATCTTTTGCATATTAAAAATGCGGTAAGTAGTGTAAATAATATTCAAATGGAAAATTGCTCAAAGATAAGAATACTGAATTAAGACTTATAAGTAAATTTGCGTACCTGACTGTTTTGATAAAATATCAACCAATTCAATTTCTTTAATCTGCCAAAATAATTAAATTTATTAATTTAATATTTTTAATATGATTTGTAATATTATGTTTCCTAAAATGAATATTTGAATATTTTGAATTATTCTATTAAGCTATTTAATTATTATGTCTTATAAGGTCAAATTAGGAATTTGACCTTATAAGGGCATTTAAGTAATTTTACCTTTAATAAAATATAAAATTTATGTTAGTTTATTGTAGATTATATTCTAAGGGTTCCATAGAACTTAAAATCATCAAATTCTAATTTGTTTTGGCTAAGTTATAAGTAATATAAATTCTAGGTTTAATAATTAGGGTTTAATATGATTAGTGAGTGATTAGTGAATTTAGTTACAAAATTATTAAACTAATTATATATTTAGTTTCTAATTTATTATATGAGTCATATAAAACTGAAATTACTTAATTTGGATTATTATATTTGCTAATATTCACTTAATCAAATTTTAAAGTGATTAAGGTTAATTATGAGATCTAACCATTGGATCTTAAATATTTCTGCAGTTTATTATAAATTAAATGGTTATTTTGATCACCTAATTTGGAGTTAAATTGACTTACTTATGACTATTTGAAGTTTTTAGGGTTAAAGACTTAATTAGGGTTACGTCCTAATTGTGATTAGTTTAATTTTAATCTAAATAATAAAATTAATACTTCTAAAATATTCCTTAGGTTTTTTTGAGTTATTTGAGACCTATATTTGATATATTTGGGTAAGCATACTCAGAGTTATGGCTAATCTAAATTTTGTATTATTTTTGTAATTATTTAAATATTCAAAAATATAATTATGTTAAGTATTAATTCAAATAAAATTTTGATAGTTCCATATTAATCCTCTATTTTTGCTGATTAATATAATATATTTAATTATATTATTTGAATGTATATTTTATAAGTTATGGATTTTTAAAGTTTTAAGATTTAATTAATTTAATAATAATTTAATTATTCTGTTTAATTAATTCATTTAATTATTTTAAATGAAATATTTATCCTCTGATTTTATTTATATCATTTTATTAAAAATTTTTGTTATTATTTAATTATTAGATAGTTTTATATTTTTTGATTAAGTATATATTTTGCATATATATATATATTAAAAATTTGTTTAATAATTTATATGAATTTAACTTTAATGTTTATTAATTTATATAATAATTATTATTATAATTTAAAGTTTTATTTTATCTGCAGGAAAAGACGTCTGGCGGGCCCCACATCCACGTGGCGCTCCGCTATTCGTCGAGGTTCAGCATGTGGGCCCCACGCGACAACAATCTTGCTTCTAGAAGATCCACGTGGCGGTCCAGAAATCGGGTCGGGCCCGGGTCGACCCGGCGCGGCCCTTCGACTCCTTCTTCTTCTGAGACTCCGCCGCGCAACAATGCCTAGGGCATCAAAATCGCCGGCCCAAATGACGTCGCCGGAGATCGTCCCACCTACCGATCGAAAGGTCTTGGATCAGAACCATCACCGGAGGGAGTGTGTTACTCCAGCCAGACTAAACCCTATTAGCTAGGCGTCGGTACGAGGCGTATAACGGTTTATACTGTAGGTTTAAGTCTTAATACAATCGATCGAACCTTATTTAGTTCGATCTGATCCGCTCGATTTGCAATCAGCAATTAGAATGAAAGATCAACTGATTTATTTAGTAAATGAGGAAGATCAGGCGTACCTCAAATGGATGTCAGAGAACTTAGGGTTTGAATATGCAGTTTTCTTTTAGGATTAATTATAAGATTCGATTGAGATGGTGAAATCAATGTGTTATAGAGGCGATTTAAGCGGTGGATAATGCCCATTGGTGTGCTGGCGAAGGATTGAGATGCCGCGCGTCGGGCCTTCTGCCGTGTGCTTCTTCGCGGAGACGAAGACTATCGGCCGTTTGATCGTTCGATCAGACGGTCCGAGTGACCCGTTAGGTCAAACGGCGTGGTCATATTTTAGGGTAACGGCATTTCTTTAAGTGGATGGCGTCGTCTATTTTATTTAAATAAATAATTATTTAATTTATTTTAATCAATTTAATTAGTTAATCTTTAATTAATAATTATGTCCCAAAAATTTTAAAAATATCATTCCTAGCTAATTGAGGGCTTCTGAACACAATGGTGCACTCGAATTTTTGATCTGACAAGTGTTTAATTACTCGAATTTTCATGTATTTGAATAATATTAAAATATTCATTAAAAATTCAATGACTTCTAAATGCATCCAAAACTTCACCCCTAGCTAATTTGGGGGTGGTGAATGCAATGGAGAAGTCAAATTTTCAATCTGAGGTTAAATTTATTTAAATATTAATAAACAAATTGGAAAATGATTCCTGGTATTTTACAAATAGTTATTAGGAGTCTTCCATAAATCAACCCTAGGTCTACACTATGTGGACGAGAAGTGCTGAGGACTCAACCCAAAATTGGGTCGATCGGGTCCACCTTTATCCGATCTAAACCGAATGATTCACAATCATATTGATGAATTAAAGCATTGAATTGAGAAATTGAGAATGCGTAGAGTAAATTGGGAGAACGAAGGTACCTTAATTGGATGGTTGAGGCTTTCAAAAGATCGAGACGGCTTGAGAGCGAACGATACACTGCTCCTGATGGTTCATCCGTATAAATCGAAGAAGGGAAATATGATATCTTGAAAGTAACGAGGCGTTAGAAGCGTCGAGCGCCATCTGGATCGGCGGGGGGCGCCGCGTGAGAGCCTCTCCCGACATGCCGGAGGCGAGGAGGAAGAAAGACCGCTTACCATTCGATTTGCAATCGAACGGTTAGGATGCGCCGTTAGATTCGATGGAAACGGGGAGACGGCGCACCAAAAGTGTTGACGGCGCCGTTTAGTTATTTAATTATATTATTATTAAATTCACTTTAAACAATTTTATTAATTAAATTTAAATAATAAAATATATTTCAAAAATTTCCAATAAATTACCCATTGCTAATTGAGGGGTGAGGAACACAATGATGAAGACATATTTTTGATTTCGATGACTATTTAATTTTCCTAATTTCCGAGATATTTAAAATATTCGCCAAAAATCAAACGACTTCCAAATACTTCTAAAATATCACCCCTAGCTAATTTGGGGGTGATGAGCACGATGGTGAAGTCAAATTTTTGATTTGAGGTCAAATTAACTAGGTTAAATTTCAGGGTTTTTGGATTTCCCAAAATCAGGATTTGATCAATTTAACTCCTGATTTGGACTAAGTCATTGCTGTGAACTCCTAATGACTTAATTAAAGTATTAGAATCACAATTGGAACTTAGTTTAGTCTTAAGTAATAACTTGAGTTATTATAAAATCTTAGTTAAGTCTAATTGACTTGGACCATAACTAACCTTAACTAGATTCTTTAGTTAGTTAAACCCAAGATATGATCATTGATTTTGCTTTCATAGATTTGTATGAATCAATTAATACTTACTGATTTTAATATTTGATCCTATGATATCAAAAATATAAGAATAGGTCTTAAGGTGACTCATGTAATTGATTTTTCATGATCAAACCTTAAGATCCTTGATTTTCTCCTTATTATGAGAATTAACATAAATCAATCTTTAATAAACATGATTGATTTGTAAACAATCAATTCCCAATAATTAGGTGATTTTACCCTATAATCTAAGTGCTTATTATTAAGATATAATAATGATTGAACTTATATCTTAACATAATTATTAAACATATAAATCTACTTGTAATTATACTACTTGATTTAGAATCAACTCATAATAAGTATGAGTTTAGATGTAGTGATTAGAAACTTTAGATATTTAAAGTATAAAGATAGCCTTAAGTTTAAGTAAACATTATACCTTTAATATGATAACTTTTGAGATATGAAATGCCTTGTTTGTCTTATTTTGAGGTAGTACCTTAGATGAATCTTATCAACCTTAGATGATTGTTCTTGTTTTATGGTAAGATAACCTAAAGAGACTTAAATTGAATTATCTTTTGCAATAGTTAACCTAGTTTGAATGACTTATATGTCACTTCCTTGGAGTTATTTGTGTATGACTTACCATAATGGATGATGAATTCATTAGCTTGTAAATCCTTGATCATTAAATAGATTGTTAGAATGAAAATATTAGTATTGCCATATGAAGATTATAGTGCATATCTATAGAACTGATTTATTCAGTAGAATATAGAATTGATTGATATACCCTGGATAGAACTGTAGAGTTTAGATCTTATCTTAAGTAATTAGATAAGTATAGTTCAGTTCAGGATAAACATCCCAAGTTCTAAGTATGTTATAAGTCGGGGATTAAATAACTTACTTTGAGATAATAAGATGTAAGGATTTTGTCCCTTGTCTTTGTACATACTGATAAGTGTAGTTAAACAAACTAAGTGTTTAAACTGTCTTTCTTAGGACATACTAATCATGTATATGTACTCCTAAATATGTGAGAATTATGATACTATGAAAGTATAGTCATAAGTAAATATTGACTTCAATATAATTAAACTCAAATTATAAAACTCACATAGTTAAACATTTTGATTGGCAGAGCATTCAAGGTGAATGAGAATATCAAAGAAATTAGGCTAAATAGTTAGACAATAAGAATGTACTTTACTTTGGTTGTTAATTTTTAGCTTTAACGATTTAAAAGCACTTGGTTTATTAAACTCTTTAGCATATCATGAATCGCATAAGCATATCATGTCATTAGCAGAATGGTTCTGCTCATCCATGATATGTTAGCGGAGTAGTTCTGCTCACCTAAGATCTGTGAGATACCATGTGATATCAAAGTATGCATATTTTGTGACATAGATTCAATGACATATTCAGATGCTTATACAGTGACATATAATACGATGTTATTTTCATTTATTCAGATTATAATTTCCTTTTAGCTGCTTT
Organism: Gastrodia elata; assembly: GCA_016760335.1. Classification (NCBI taxonomy): domain Eukaryota; kingdom Viridiplantae; phylum Streptophyta; class Magnoliopsida; order Asparagales; family Orchidaceae; genus Gastrodia; species Gastrodia elata. The sequence continues at coordinate 23,602,774 of CM028674.1, read as the reverse complement.
ACTCTCAATACTTTTATTTAATTATCATTTTTCCTGCTTTCAGTTCAACGTTTAGATTTACAGTTTCAGTTTACTTTAATTTTCTGTAGTTTGATTTTATTTTATTAAATGTTAAGTGAAACTCCTTAAATGTAAGAACATATTAATTACAATATAAAATGTACTTAAATATATTATTTAATAAAATTTTCTCTTTTTGCTTAGGGTCATAGCATTGTGAAACCGATAATATCAGATTCTGAGCAATTGGAAGAGCTAATTTTGGAAGTATCTCAGGAGATTCCAGAGGAGCTATAGGAGCATTAGCCTTTTCAGCACTTACTATTCTTAGTTACTTCTTGTGTGGGATAATAGAATTTTATTGCTCATTTCATTTTAAGTCGTGATCTGTAATAATTAAAATTTGGATGTATTTTATCCTTTTTTTTTGAGATGAATGATTTTACTCAGCTTGCTTATGTGATGAATGTTATGGATAAATGTTATTGTTTTTACACTCTGTTATTACTATTACCTATATTTAATATTGTGATGTGATTTTTATGAAAATTATATAAGATGCTCATATACATTGGGGTAATTATACATCACCCTTCTTAAACCCAATGTGTATAAGTACCTCAACTAATAAGGTAAGGATATTACACTTATCATAAGAATTAGTACTTAAAAATAAGTCAGATTAGGGGAAGTTTAGGTCTTCCCGAGTAACGCACCGTTTCGCCGCCAATACCATTATCATAATATTTTTGTCATGTGCGGCGACGAGATATGGCGTTACAGTTTCAAAGATTTAAATATTTTATTAATAAAATTTAAAATTTAGATAATTTTATAAATACTATCTAAGAAATTAAGCCGTATAAAATGTGAATATTGTTGTGATATTTGAATTTAAACACGTGGTAGTTCAAAATTTTAAATTTTGTCTATATAATTAAAGAAAATAACAATACTAACTTATTATAATAAATTTCGTATTATAGTGTGCTTACTACAAAGTATATATTTGTTTTCGTTTCCATGTGGCAACGACCAAACTGCCTCCTTCCGAAATCCAAATAAGCCTCGGTCCACTCCCCTCTCCTTGTGGTCTTCATTTTCGCCATGCCTTGCCGAATATCTTTTCCTCTCTAGTCTTCTTCCCCTCCGTTTCCCTCGCTGTGATCCGTTCGGTTCACACCGTTGGAGGGCGCGATGTCAGTTGCCCTCATCAATGGCGTTGCGGGTGCCTTCGGCGGAATCATCGCTCAGCTTATTACTTACCCCTTACAGACCGTATTTTCATTCTTACTCCCAAAAAACATCCAATCCATTTTTCTTTTTTCTTCTTGACATTTTTTCCTGAAATAGGAAGCCCTCCATTTTGATCTCAGGTTAATACCCGTCAGCAGACTCAGCATGATCCGTCTCAGCCCGATTGTAGAGATGGAACGATCAAGCAGATGTGCCAGGTATTGATGATCTATTGTCTTGCTATCTTTCGTACGTCTTGGACAGTTCGAAGACCTTCTTAATTTGTTAACACGTATTGCTGCTGATCCAGTTGCATGCGGTATCTATTTCGATTTTATGGAACGATCTTTGTAGGTGGTAAAACAGGAGGGATGGAAGCGGCTCTATGGGGGGTTGTCACCTTCGCTGATCGGCACAGCGGCGTCGCAGGTGACATGATCCTGCCCTAACTGATTCGTCTTTTCTTGTTAAACTTGCGTTTTGAATGTGCAGTTTGCCCATATCTCGTTTCCCGTCTTTACCATCGAATGACCTTTTTTCCGCGCTTTGTTTAATCCTTTTGCCTTTACTTAATTAATTTCCAAGGAATCAACGGGAGAATTTTTACTTTGTAGTTACTCAGAGCTTCACTTATCTTGGAATATATATATATATTTTCTTAGAGTGCTATACGATCAACTTTGTATTCGCGAACATAAGCATATGAAATCCCTTGCTAAACGGTGAAAAGGATCTGAAGTGGAGAGATAACCCTACATCGCAACGAGCAGCACCATTCGGGAGAGAATGATGAACCTTGGATAATCTTGATAGGGGCCGACTAAATAAAGTGCGTCTAACTGAAGTTAGTTACAAGCCAATTATAGCCACACATTTAGGATAGAACCAATGACTCGAAATGGACTTATATGGATTCATGTAGCTTATTACAACCTCGCAAATGCGGTGTGCTGGACGGGGCACAACACATTTGGAGATGTATTTTTGAAAGTACTTGAGAGATGACGGCTTGGTGAGAACATTTGCTAGTTGTTTCTCGGACGGAATATGACGCACTTGAACTTGCTCCATTGCAACAAGCTCTCGTACAAAATGAAAATCAAGAGCTGCTTGTATCATACGAGTGTGTAGCACAAGATTGGCTGCTAAGTAGGTCATCCCGAGATTGTCGCACAATATTGTGGGTGTTGAAGAAGATAAATCACCCAAAGAACTTCACTGGCTGTGTAGTTGTTCTGCTTCAGTATTGGAGCGAGTAATGGTGGATTGCTTCTTGGAGGACCAAGAGACAAGAGTAGGTCCAAGGAAAATTAGGTAACCTCCAGTAGACTTTCGATTAACCGTGCAACTAGCCCAATCAGCACTGTGTAAGCCTGAATGTATCTATGAGGAGCAGGATGTATAGCATAGCAATGACCAATAGTGCCTTTTAAATACTGAAGAATGTGCTTGAGAGCCTGCCAGTGTCTAACGGTGGGAGAATGCATGAATTGATAGATGCGATTGACACTAAATATCTGGCCGGGTGATCAGGAGGTACTAAAGGGCGTCTGCGATGCTCCGAAAATGTTTGTCTTCAGTAGTAGATTGGAGAGTAGCCGAAGAGGAGAAGGAGACAGAGGACATCGGACTCCCGCATGGTTTTGAATGCTGCATATCGGCTTGCTGAAGAAGTGCCAAACTATATTGAGATTGCAAGAGATAAAGCACTGCAGGCTTGCAAAAGAGCTGAATTTGAGGAAATTTTTTACTTGACCAAGATCTTTAACTGCAAAGTGTGCACTTAGGGTCCGAATTAGCTGACTGATAGCAGTGGAGTCATTTCCCATAAGAATGATGCCATCTACATAGATAAGAAAGAACATAATGACATGTTGATGTCGATAAGCAAAGAGGGAGCTGTTCGCAACACTTTGTTGAAAACCTTGCTTAAGAAGGAACTTGGAGAGCTTTGCAAATCATGCATGAGGTGCTTGTTTAAGGCCATAAAGTGCTTTGTGAAGTTTGCAAACATGATTTGGGAAAGTTGCGTCAACAAATCCTTTTGGTTGGGACATGAAGATGTTTTCTTGCAAATCGCCATCAAGAAAGGTATTGTCAAAGTTTAGTTGATGAATAGGCTAGGAATATGTTACAAGGGTAAGGATGATTTGCATGGTGACAGGCTTTACCATGAGACTGAATGTCTCTTCATAATCTATTCCTTCTTGTTGATGAAAACCACGGGCTACTAATCTTGATTTTTGTCGGTTGATGGACCCACCCATATTTGTTGTATTTGAGCTTATACAACCATTTGCAAGTGATAATGTTTATTTCAGAAGTCTGAGGAACAAGAGACAAGGTTTTGTTACGCATTAAGGCAATATATTTGGAAAGCATAGCTTGCTTCCACTCACGATGTCGAACGGCTTGAGAAAAACAACGAGGTAAAACTGCGGTGGAAATAATGGTAGAAAACCAGGAGCAAACTGTGCTTAGATGTGAGATAACATTTAGGTTTGAGGTGCTCGGATTTGTATCTACTTACCATAGGATGAATATTGGTATATGTTAAGGGAGTGCAGCAGAAGATGAGTTCTGGAGAGATGTGGTTGGAGCAATGGGAGGGTCAGTTACTGGTTAGGGCTGAGAGGACTGCTGGACCGGAGGATGTTGAGTGGGTTTGGTTGGTTGATAGGTTGCTGAGAAATGACAGTGAGGGCTGTAATACTGACTGGATTTGATGTGGGGGGCTGTTCGGGTGTAGTAGTAGGACAATTAGTGTGAACAGGAGGATGTTGAGTGGGTTCGATAGGTAGGATGGGTTGCTGGGAAAGGGTAGTGGGGGCTGCAATGATGACTGAATTTGATGTGGGGGGGCTATTCGGATGTAGTAGTAGTAGGAGGGAAATTAGTCTCATTGAACATCTCATATGGGAATATAAAGACTTCTGGACTTTTTGATTCAACACACAAATAGGCGGAGTGAGAGCCACTATAGCCAAGAAAATTACAAGGCTTAGAGCTATTATCAATCTTGGAACGAGTGTAAGGTTTGAGCCATGGGAAGCATAAATAGTCGAATACTTTAAATTTGGAATAACCTGGTTTTGTGCGGTGAAGGATAGAGAGAGCAGGTGGTATTGTGGGAGTTTAGCAATTTATTAATAAGGTAATTGACAGTTTGGAAGGCATAAATCCAATAGGTTTGAGGAAGGGATGAAGTGGTTAAGAGAGAACGACTAATTTCTGCAATATGTTGATGCTTGCGTTCAGTCGTGCCATTTTGTTGCGGGACATGGGGAGCACTAAGGCGATGTAGAATGCCATATTTAGAGAGAACGAGAGTAAATTTCTGAAATTCACCCGTGCTGTTGGATTAAAGTTTATTTTGTAATTATAGGCATTCTCGACAAGAGTTTTAAACGAGAAAAATGGGAAGAACATCACTTTTATGAGAAAGAGAAAATAACCAACAAAATCGAGTGTAAGCATCAACAAAAATAATGTACGAATGATGGCATGCAACAGACATATTAGAAGATGGGCCACAACCATCAGTGTGTATTAATTCCAATGGACTATTGTATGTATTTGTAGAATTAGGTAAATGAAGTATATGACTCTTAACTTGCAAACAAGAATAACAAACATATTCAGAGGGACACTAACACCTAGACAACGCAAAACACTTTGAAGAATTTAAGATGCGGGTGTCCAAGATGATTATGCCAGGTACGGGGAGAAGAATTGCTACTAGCATGGTGAGCAGCAGGTGGCGGCAAGGTAGGAGTGGGGGCAAAACAGTATATACCACGATCAACTGTTCCTTGAAGAAGCTCCTTCTGAGTATGAACATCCTTCACAACACAACAGTCATAATGAAACTCAATATAAGCATTATTGTCCTTAGTAAATTTGTTTACAGAAGGTAAACTTTTGGTGATATCAGGATCATGAAGAACGTCTCTCAATTTTAAAGAAGCATTAAAAGTGCACATAGTAGAGTTTCTTGTGTTGTTGATAGGCAACCCTTGGCCATTGCCTACATGCACCGTGTCCGATCCTTCATATGGATGAACTGTGAGGACCTCGACGCCGGTTCAAAAGAAACCGTTCTGACGTCGGGCGTTCACTTGCCGCAGGATCATATCGAGTAACTTGAGAGGAAAAGAGCATAACATACGAAAGCCAAATGATATTATTTATTTATTTCAATGCTCACATTACAAGATCTTTTCAACGTTCATCGTACAAAAGTAAAAATAAAGAAAAGATAAAAGATAAACAAGCAAAAACAGCGCCGTCGTAGATCCATTTGTAGATTAAAAATTTTAAGCATTAGGGTTCTTGCTTAAGCTATTCCAGAAGTACCTGACCTGGTATTGTACAATAAACAATACCGGGATTGGAATTTCCAGTAATTAGAGAATACTCTAAGTACAGCAGTACATAATAACATTTATATTTTTAAATGATGCGATTAGTGGAAGTAAGGCAGAAATAAAATGCAGGAGAAAATAAGGTAATAACGCGAAATAAACAATTCCTGCAACAAATATTATTTATCAAATAAAGATTACTGATGTCATTTTTCAGTAATCTACCCTGAATGTTACCGATGTCATTTTCCGGTAACAACCCCGAATGTTGCTGATGTTATTTTTCCAGCAACAACCCCGAATGAAAAGAACTGTTGGTTTCTAATAACCAACCAAGCATTAATGTTACTGATGTCATTTTCCAGTAACCCCCGAATAAAAATGATGTTGGTTTCTAACAACCAACCAAGCTTCAAATGAATCTGGCTCAAAGCAAAATACGCGAAGCTAAGCAGCAGTAAAAGTGCAAAATGTAATACATGTCATGTACTGGGTACCTTTGTTCTTAAGTTCAGAAGTTCAACGGCTCGAATGAGTGACAGTTCGCTCAATCTGCATTTAAGTCCCCGATATTTCTAAGTTAGCTTTTTAATCAATGATTTAGGAGTTTAATTTCTTTCATTCTGTTCTTCTTCCGCATTTGAAGTTTGATTGATTTAAGCTGCTATTAAAGCAGTTATAATTATTAAAGTGTTTTAAGATTATCAAGGATAGCGATTATAATGATACAATATTATTATTATCATTGTTTCAATGATAATAATATAAGAATGAAAGAAGAACATAGTAGGAGTGGTGGTCAAAAATGAAACTGCTTAAATTAAAATAATAGTCATTTTATAACATTTGTATAGTTTTCATTATTAATTAATGAGAACCGTATTAATGTGAATGACGTAATCTTATTTTCAAAAAGAGTATTAAGCATAGAGAAAATAGTAAAATAACTCTTCTTTTCATCCCCTTTTCACTTTCTCTTAAACTTATCTTCAAACCTTAAGGATTAAGACCGCTGAAAAATGGAGGGAAGCCGGAACGGGGTGGCCGGAGGCTGGAAAGGGCTCCAGCTGGCTGGCGGGGCTGCCGGGCTACTGCTAGTCAGCCGACAAGGAGGAGCTGGCTGGCTGGGAAGGGCTGTTGGTGGCCGTCGAAGGCTGCCAGAAGCTGTTGGTGGCTGCTGGAGCTGCTGGAGGGGACTGCCGGGCTGCCGGAAGTTGCTGGGAGGGTCTGCCGGAGGCTGCTGGGAGCTTCCGGAGGCTGTCGGGCTGCCGAAAGCGGCTGGAAGGGGGGCTGCCGGGCTGCCGGAGGGGCTGGCCGGCTGCTGGAAGGGCTGAGGATGGGTGGCCGGCTGCTGGAAGGCTGAGGAGGTGGTTGGAAGCTGCCGTGGGGAGAAGAGGGGGAGAGATGGCTTCTTATAGGCGTACGAGAGGCGCCACAACGTGCGCCAGCTGGCGCCATAATGGCGCCAGGTCAGCGCCTGGCGCGCGCGCCAGGAGACTCTGGCGCGGAAGCTTCTCCCGCCAGAGGGAGGGAGTGGGGCCGGGAGTCAGTGTCGGCCCTCTGGGCCGACAACCTACGCCTGGCGCGGAAGCTTCTCCCGCCTGGCGCGGGAGAAGAGATCGCAATGCGCGATCGAAAACAGGGGCGGGGGCGTATGAAGAAAACAGAGGAAGAAAATTAAAAAAAAACTTAATTTAAAATCTTCTCAAATTTCCGTCGTTCGCCATCCGAATACAACGAAACTTGACACCGAGGTGTGTTACAACATGAACACCCTCGCGCCAAAAATTCTCGATTCGGAGCAAAATTTTATTTTATTTTAATTTTAGGGGTTTAAAACTTCGAAAATTGGCCACGATCCAATCGACGCTTAGATTTTGATGAAACTTCTCGAGCAATTTTTTAAATAATATACTTAATACGTCGACACTGAAAACGACGAATTCGGACACGCATTTCAATGTTTTGATTTTCAGAAATTAGAAATTTCGAAGATAGAACCGGAGCTTCTGTCTTTCGGATTTCTACTGAATTAGGGCTCTTTGATCTTTAAAGTTGTTTCTATCTACTGGTAGTTTTGTTTGCCCTAAATTAAAATTCCCTGGGATCCTAATTCCTAAGGCAGAATTTTGACCTAATTTATAAAATAACGACTTTGGGTCGTTACAAACTCTCCTACTTAAAAACGATGTCGTTCTCGACATCACACAAACGAAACTTAAATCTGTGTGAGATTAATACCTGATACTATGTCGTTGTCGTCAGGTTTTATGATAGGGGTGAGGGTGTACATTCTTAGTTGAGGAACCTGCCCATTCCTTTGGGTAGGTGCTGCCGATACTGCCACTTGCCTAGGAGCATCTCTTCTTCGTTGGTTATTGGCGGGGGCTGCTGGTGCTGAGTTCAGTCTTGGGGCAGATCTTGCCCCAGGGATAATATCTCCATCGATTGTCTTCTTGGCGATACAGAAACGATAACCGTGACCTGGGCGCCCGCAGGTAAAACAGACACCTTAACCATGGTAGCACCTCCCAAGCGGGTGAGGTCGATTACAATGAACGCCTTCATTGGTCCTGGAAGCTTCTGCATACATTTGGTATGCTCTGGCTGGTGGATGGTAACGGGGATGCTTGTAACTCTCCGGATCCTCTGTGGGATGATCATGCCTTTTCCTTGTCTTTCCGTGATCACCTGCTCGTTATGCTCAAGCATAGTTGCACAGTCTAATAGATCGGCAAAGTTTGTATGCCTAAGAGAAATTAAGTTAGTGCGAATGCTGTCTTTTAAACCTTCCAAGAACCTACTGCACCTCGAAGCTTCGCAGTCCACAAGCTTTGGTGCATAACGAGAGAGTTTTGTGAACTCCGTCTCGTAAGTTGCTACAGACCGGTCACCTTGAGCTACCTTTATGAATTGGCTCTCAAGTATCCTCTGGGCAGAATGGGGAATATAGCGGCTCCTGAATGCGGCCGTGAACTCTGCCCACGGTATGTCCTCCAGACTGATGTTTTTGAAGGTGGTTTCGAACGTGATCTTCCACCATCTCTTGGCTTCACCTTATAGCAAGTATTTCGCTAGTCTAACTTCCTTGCTTGAAGGACACTTTAAACTGTCCAACTTGCTCTCCACGGCTTGGATCCAGTCTTCGGCCTCCATGGGTCTGGCCGAGCCGTTAAAAGTAAGAGAGTTGAGTTTGTGGAAGGCTTGCAGGACATTATTTACTTGCACCCTTTGCTCTTGAGGGGCTTCTGATGTGAGCAGTGAGGTGGAGGCTTTCCCCTGGTTTGAAAGGGCTTGCAAAACAGCTTCTAATAGACGATCCGTTCTGTTGTCCGCTGCAGATGAGGAGATTGTTGTCTTAACAGGAGTTTTGGTGGGTACTGCGAGGAAGCCTTCATCGGAATCCATCTGTTTGGAGATGATTAATAAACTACAATGTTGAAGATATCCTAATTTACTGAATACACGAATAATTAATCGCAACGATAAATAAAGTTTGCAAAATTTTGATTCCAAAAGTTTTCATTTGCAATAGGCTCGTCTATAAAAAGTTGCTTTAACCGAAGAACCTGTGTTTTACTAGATGCACAAAATAAGGGTAATAACAAGGTCTTAGTCTACTCTTACAATTTAAAAGCAAGGAAGAATGAGAGCTATCACTTCTGAATCTGGTACTATTATCCTAAATTGTTAACATCTTCTTAGATTGAATATATCCATATTTTATATGTATGTCATTTTCTTTCACAAGTACTCAATCCTGCTCTGATACCAACTGTGAGGACCCCGACGCCAGTTCAAAAGAAACCGTTCCGACGTCGGGCGTTCACTTGCCGCAGGATCATATCGAGTAACTTGAGAGGAAAAGAGCATACACATACAAAAGCCAAAGGATATTATTTATTTATTTCAATGCTCACATTACAAGATCTTTTCAACGTTCCTCGTACAAAAGTAAAAATAAAGAAAAGATAAAAGATAAATAAGCAAAAACAGCGCCGTCGTAGATCCATTTGTAGATTAAAAATTTTAAGCATTAGGGTTCTTGCTTAAGCTATTCCAGAAGTACTTGACCTGGTATTGAACAACAAACAATACCGGGATTGGAATTCCCAGTAATTAGAGAATACTCTAGGTACAACAGTACATAATAACATTTACATTTTTAAATAATGCGATTAGCGGAAGTAAGGCGGAAATAAAATGCAGGAGAAAATAAGGTAATAGCGCGAAATAAACAATTCCTGCAATAAATATTATTTATCAAATAAAGATTACTGATGTCATTTTCCAGTAATCTACCCCGAATATTACCGATGTCATTTTCTAGTAACAATCCCGAATGTTGCTGATGTCATTTTTCCAGCAACAATCCCGAATGAAAAGAACTGTTGGTTTCTAACAACCAACTAAGCATTAATGTTACTGATGTCATTTTCCAGTAACCCCGAACGAAAAGGATGTTGGTTTCTAACAACCAACCAAGCTTCAAATGAATCTGGCTCAAAGCAAAATACGCGAAGCTAAGCAGCAGTAAAAGTGCAAAATGTAATACATGTCATGTACTGGGTACCTTTGTTCTTAAGTTCAGAAGTTCAACGGCTCGAATGAGTGACAGTTCGCTCAATCTGCATTTAAGTGCCTGATATTTCTAAGTTAGCTTTTTAATCAATGATTTAGGAGTTTAATTTTTTTCATTCTGTTCTTCTTCCGCATTTGAAGTTTGATTGATTTAAGCTGCTATTAAAGCATTTATAATTATTAAAGTGTTTTAAGATTATCAAGGATAGTGATTATAATGATACAATATTATTATTATCATTGTTTCAATGATAATAATATAAGAATAAAAGAAGAACATAGTAGGAGTGGTGGTCAAAAATGAAACTGCTTAAATTGAAATAATAGTTATTTTATAACATTTGTATAGTTTTCATTATTAATTAATGAGAACTGTATTAATGTGAATGACGTAATCTTATTTTCGAAAAGATTATTAAGCATAGAGAAAATAGTAAAATAACTCCTCTTTTCTTCCCCCTTTTCACTTTCTCTTAAACTTATCTTCAAACCTTAAGGATTAAGACCGCCGAAGAACGGAGGGAAGCCGGAACGGGGTGGCCGGAGGCTGGCAAGGGCTCCAGCTGGCTGGCGGGGCTGCCTGGTTGTGCTGGTCAGCCGACAAGGAGGAGCTGGCTGGCTGGGAAGGGCTGTTGGTGGCTGTCGAAGGCTGCTAGAAGCTGTTGGTGGCTGCTGGAGCTGCAGGAGCTGCTGGAGGGGACTGCCGGGCTGCCTGAAGTTGCTGGGAGGGTCTGCCGGAGGCTGCCGAAAGCGGCTGGAAGGGGGCTGCCGGGCTGCCGGAGGGGCTGGCCGGCTGCTGTAAGGGCTGAGGAGGGGTGGCCGGCTGCTGGAAGGCTGAGGAGGTGGCTGGAAGCTGCCGTGGGGAGAAGAGGGGGAGAGATGGCTTCTTATAGGCGTACGAGAGGCGCCACAACATGCGCCAGCTGGCGCCAGGTCGGCGCCTGGCGCGCGCGCCAGGAGACTGGCGCGGAAGCCTCTCCCGCCAGAGGGCGGGAGTGGGGCCGGGAGTCAGTGTCGGCCCTCTGGGCCGACAACCTGCGCCAAAAACGGCGCAGGCAGGCGCCAGGCTTCCGCCTGGCGCGGGAGAAGAGATCGCAATGCGCGATCGAAAACAGGGGAGGCGTATGAAGAAAACAGAGGAAGAAAATTCAAAAAAAAACTTAATTTAAAATCTTCTCAAATTTCCGTCGTTCGCCATCCGAATACAACGAAACTTGACACCGAGGTGTGTTACAACATGACGAACACCCTCGCGTCAAAAATTCTCGATTCGGAGCAAACTTTTATTTTATTTTAATTTTAGGAGTTTAAAACTTCGAAAATTGGCCACGATCCAATCGACGCTCAGATTTTGATGAAACTTCTCGAGCAATTTTTTAAATAATATACTTAACACGTCGACACTGAAAACGACGAATTTGGACACGCATTTCAATGTTTTGATTTTCAAAAATTAGAAATTTCGAAGATAGAACGGGAGCTTCCGTCTTTCGGATTTCTACTGAATTAGGGCTCTTTGATCTTTAAAGTTGTTTCTATCTACTGGTAGTTTTGTTTGCCCTAAATTAAAATTCCCTGGGATCCTAATTCCTAAGGCAGGATTCTGACCTAATTTATAAAATAACGATTTTGGGTCGTTACATGAACTGAGTGAATGCTTTGAAGATAATGAGTAATATGATGAGAAACCTCAGAATCTGGATACCAGCCATCAATCGTGGAGGTCGCCAGTTGCATGGAGGGAGGGTTGTCAGACTGTTGAGGAGGGAAGGTCGAAACATCTTGCCAATGGTAGTAGTTGATTGCGAGTGCCCAGCTCAATTATACACTTGACAGATAACTGGAGATCTGTCACAACCATTGAAACGACCACGGCCACGAGCATGACCCCTGCCTTGGTTTATATTGAAAGGAGCATTAAATTGGACCGCTGGAGAATTTGGTTGGTGGATGGTGCTGGCTTGAGCAAGGTTGGCTGAGGGAGTAGGGTTGCCGATAGTATCTGTAGAACATAGGATCTCATGATTTAAGTGAATTCCGCAGAGTTCATCAACCTTGATGGGCTCCAATCTTGCCGTAATAGTGGTAGCGAGAGAAGCAAAATTTGGTCCCAAACCCGTGAGGATGTCGATCACAATTTGATGATCGGTCAGCGGCGAATCGGAGATGGCGAGTTGATGTGCGAGCTGTTTGATCCACTGAAGATAGTCGTTCATGGGAGTTGTACTATTTCGGAGAGATCTAAATTGATATTTGAGTCCTAGAACTTGAGCATGAACGGTTTCCGTGAGAAACGAGATGATCTAGTTGAGAATAAGTTGATTTGTGGTAAACCATCTTAAATATTCCGAGTTTGGGTCGCCATTTGCCAAGATCGGTTTGGGTGAGGTGAGAGAGCCATAGATGAACCCTAGAAGACGATGTGTTCGAAATAAAGGGGTGAATTGATACCTCGGGTATAGTTAGATTTATTCAAATTAAAATTGAGGATGTGATGTATATTGCCGAGATGGGTGGCGTCTCCAAAGGCGGTGGTAGCAGTTGGAAGGGGGGAATGGGTGAAGTGAGTCCTCCGTCAGCAGGGCTCACCTATTGAGAGATGGGAGGAAGATCATTGGGGAAAGCTATGGAAACGCCTCGAAAAGGATCTGAAATGGAGAGATAACCCTACATCGCAAGGAGCGGCATTGTTCGGGAGAGAACGATGAATCTTGGATAACCTTGATTGGGGGCGACTAAATAGAGTGCGATAACTGAAGTTAGTCACAAGCCAATCACAGCCACACATCTAGGATAATGCCAACGGCTGGAAATTCTGGTATCTTGTGAGAATTGCTCTTCTGGCTTCAAAGAAGATTGCGGTTTAAACTGTTTGAGTTGCTAAATACATTTAAAAATGTGAAATGTTTTTTTTCTCCATTAACTAATGTCCTTTAGCAGCTTTGTCTGGCACCAAAAAAAATGAGTATATTCATAGATTTTATTTTTACCAGGTAATAAGTAATTCAAAGTAGCTTGAGTTGTGCGCTGCATTTGGCTGCATTTCCCTTGCAGGCAGCAACCTCTTTCCAATCTGTCTTTTATTTGAGGCATATTTTCTTTGTTCTTTTCCCTGTTTTACCCCCCTCTTGCCATTTCCCTCTCTTCTTTTCTCAGCATTAGTACCGCTGATGTTACACCGAGCTTCCATTATACGTTACTATTTATCCTTTGAATTTGAGCATGGACAAGTTAGCATTTCCCGTTTCTCCATCCGTTCAATCGTTGTTAGCTCTACAAAGCATTTTACCCAATCCCAACTGACTTTAGGTACTCTTCATATCATCTTATTCTAATTTTTCCACTCCCCACTCACCACTGATGAGCTACAAATCAGCTCTTACCAACAACTAACATTCTTGCATTCCGATTAACCCTTGATTGATAATAATTGATTTCATGTCCTTACCTACCCTAGTATTGAGTTTGCTGAATTCACTAAACCATTTGAAATTGTGCTGATTGGCTGATTCAAGATTTGAAACCCCAAATTGCTTCCATTAGAACTTTTATATTTTTCTTCCACTATACCAAAACCTCTTATTGATTTTTTTTAACAGTTGTCATATCCTCATAAGAATTCTTACTTTAACTGATTATTCATTTTTTTTCTTCAAAAGCATTTATAAAATAGGGTAATCTGCAATGCATCTAAATGGGTTCCTAACTTCAATCAACATCATAAATTTTCTTCCTTAGTTTGGATATCCAGAATATGGGTATCTTTCCAGGTTTTCGAGTTGAATGCATAATTAGAGCTTCTTTGTTTTTTTTTCCACTCAACTGGCCTTTAGAAAAACCTTACGAATTGACAATATGTCAGCAAAATCATCTTTGCTTAACACAGCTCGCGTGCTTCTCGAAGTTCACGTCACTTAAACTTTCCATATAGATTGGTGCCAGTGACTTTGGTTGTAACCAAAAGGTTGTTATGGACTAACCCCCTCATTTGCTTCTATTGTAGGAGGCATGGACAAATGATTACCATTTGCATAAAACTAAGTAATAAATTTAGTTTAATCCTAATGCGCCCAACCATCAACCTCATAGCAATTGTGAACATCCACTGAATATGAATCAAAGCCACATGATGGGACCATCTTCGACGCGGGTCCCGCCGCCGAGCCCGCCTGGACCCATACCGGCCTTGACATTTCAGTTTTATTTTATGCATTTATTTTCGTCCGTTTCAGTTTTATTTTCGCATTTATTTTTGTCCGTTTCATGTATTGATTGGAGGGACGAATATTAGCCCTCCGATCATTTATTAAAAACACTCTAAGGTCTAGATTGCTTTGATGGTATTATAAATACCCAAAATCTGTATGCTAATTTCAGTTTTGATAAATAAAAATTCTGAGTTTTCTCCAAACAACGAGACCGGCTCTTGTTTCCCCCGGGGAAACCCTAGTTTTCAAATCCTCCCTCTTCAAACCATAGCCGCCACCTTCCGGACCCCTCCCCTTGCTGCCTTCGGACCATTCAAAACAGCTGCTACCACCACCCCAGCCGCTGCTGCTGCCCGATCGCCGATGTCTAGCCGCCGCCGCTGCCCAGCCGCTGCTGCCAGTTGCCGCCGCTGCCTAGCCGCTGCTGCCAGCCGCCGCCGCCGCCCCTGCTGCCAGCCGCCACTCACCGCTGCTGCCCCTGCTGCCGCTATCAGCAGCAGTTGCTGCCCCTGCTGTCGCTTCCCCTGCGGCCGCTGCCCAGCCGTCGCCGCTGCCCCAGCCACCGCTATCCAGCCGCCTCCACTGCCCAGCCGTCGCTGTCCTAGCCGCCGCAAGAAATCTGCTCGGATCGCCCTTCTCGCTCCCGGTTTAAACCGGCGTGTGTTTGTTCTTCCCATACCCTAAATTGAATATATTTAATTATTTTCTCGTGTGATTTTCAGATAGAAATTATTTGTAGGAGCGCAAATCTAAATCCGGTCGCTGCGAGTGGTTTCGGAATGGAAACGTCTCCGAACACACCTTGCATGGCAAGTACAACTCGAAGTGCGAGTTACCTTTCCGGATCGGAAAAGTGCTTAAAATTCCAAATTCATCTTAAAAAAATCTGCATTCACAAGCATTCACAAACATTCATGAACTCTAGGATTGCATTAGAACCTGGCAACACTAAACCCTAGTGTTGCCCCACATCCTTGCAATAACCACTTTTTAGCACAAAGTTCCCCACAGTATCTCAAGAAAACTTATTGATTGAGCAGGCAAACTATTATATTAAGTTCTTAGTGCTTCATTTGAATACTTTATTTTATTATTTTAAAAATTTTTAACTCCATTTCTCTACACAATTTTGTTTAACTTTATATTTATTGATGGTCTTTCAGTTATGATTGACTCTTCCTTAGCTATGACTGAGTGATAGCATCTTATTTTTGAGTTTTTTCATGGTGACTTCTCGCAGACACTATTTGAATTGTAAAGCCTAGTGTCTACGTATGAATTTGGTGGTTATACGTTTTTATTCCAAGCCATTTTTCATCAGTACTCCATTGTTCGCACAATTCAATCCAAGCTCTCCTTAATGCTCTAGTTCTTTCAAATTTTAGTAGCATAAGTCTAAACCTAACTTTACTACAAGCATAATACATATACACATTTACATTTACACTTAAAACAAAATATGAAAGCTTAATTTTAGTCTTTATCTCGTTCTCCATTATGCTTCCTCAGTTCTTCAAGTCAAGTCAATCTTCAGCTTCACTTGAGCATTTCTTCTTGGTTGATTATCTTGAGCTTTTAGGATTTGACTTATCTAGCAGCTGAATTTACTTTGAATAATTGTCAATTGGTACTAAAACTTGAGCTGACTATCCTAAAACTCAGCATCAATTATTAGTACATCAAAAGTTATATTTAAGTTTTGTTATCATCAAAATTAAGACATCAAAATCTGAGCCGTGCATGTGACTCATAGAGTCAGCAATGCTCTACCTCAAAATTCTTTGTGCCAGGTTTTCAACAAGCTATTGAACGTTAGTCTGTGGATGCCTTATAGAACACATAATAAATATGGTTGTCCTTCATTACTTTTGTTATTCAAATGGAAGAGCTGGTTAGTGTTTCAATTGTTGATGAAGATGTAAGCTTCCAAGAAGGAAATCTACTTTACATGAGCATTTCACTCAAATGAAAGAATTGTCAAAGCCACATAGATCCAAAGGAAAGAGTCTTTATTAATACCTTCAGTCCGTGCAAAGATCTTTTTGGCCTTACTAGAACTTATGGTGAATAATGATTAGATTCAAAGTTTTTAATGGAGGCTACATTATTAGATTTGTGCTACTAATTGACTTGTAAATATAATGCTTTGGGATATCAATTTATGTTGTAATGTTATAGAATGTCATAACCATAATTTGCATTTTGAGTTTGAGCTTTATCCAATGCTAATGCACAATTTTTGAAAGGAGGAACATTTGACAGAACTTACATCATTTACTACTTAACGTAAAGGTCTTGGGATCTCTTACGGAGATTTCAACACTTTATTGTTCCTATTTGATTAAAAAAGAGGTTAACTATTCGAGCATCAATGCCATGGAAAACTTTGCCTTTCCTCATTCTAACATAAACCATTTGGATGCTAAATTTCTTGGTTACTAATTCATTTGGACAAATAAGGTGTGGAGAGATTAGATAGAGTTCTAGTTAACAATGAATCATTTTTAGCTATATTTTGAACTAGAGTATCTTGGTAGCGGTTCCAGTAATCTTTTTCAATTGTTACCTACTTCAAACTTCATCAAATATCTTGTAAATTTCAAAACATGTGAACTCTACATCGTTCTTTCCTGGATTTTGGCTGCTAAAATGTCGAAGGAAGTCATGGATAGACATGTCCTCATTTTCATTTGGCTCAAGTAAAAAAAAAAAGGATGCAAAGGACTCTCCTTTTTTTTTAATAAGGAAGCGCTCGCCAACATTGCAAACAATATAGAAAAATAGAGCAAGAATTAGATCAAAGATAATTTATTTTAGAATAATCAAATCCATGGGGAATAAAAGCTAAAACGTATTGATTTCAAGGTTAAAGCAAGCATTGGACATTGAAAATGAATGCTAAAATTAGAAAGCACTTGTAAAGAATTCTCAGTTCAGGAATAGGAACATAAAGTACTTTTGAGCCAAGGTAAACACACTTTGGAGTTGTTCATTTAGCTATTTAAATTATGCCTAATAAACTAAGTTGAATTAAGTTGCCTGATAATCTTGCTAGGCTGTTTAGTTGCTTAGAAAGATAGGTTGAATTTATGCAGGGAAATCTTTAGAGTAGGGAATCAATTTTTCCTTAGATTTTTATACAGTTTAAAATTTTAAACAACTTTATTAAAAGGTTAATTAGATTATACTTATGCATGATTAATTAGATTATTAATGTTATTAGATTTGCTTATACTATTTGCATTGTTAATCACATAAATAATAATATTAATTAACATAATATTACATTAGTTAATGTAGTATTATAAATAACTAAAGTTATTAATTATTATCAATCGATTATTAATTATCAAATAATATTATTAATTATTGGTGTTATATTAGAAAGGATGTACTAATTATATTATCATTTATGTTAATAAAATTAATTTATATAATGTTATTTAACTATTAATTATATACTAATAGTATCAATTATCAAATATTAAATTTTATTAACTTAAATAATGTTACTAATTATTAATGGATTTTTAAGAATTATATACTTCATGGTTAATTTAGTTACTAATGTTAATTTATGTAATTTTTATTTACTATCAATAAGATTCTAATAGTATTAATTATTATATATTAAGTATTATTATTTAACATGATGTTATTAATTTATAATACATTTTTATTAATTATATACTAATTTCACGATTAATTATGTTAATAATATTAATTGACATAATATTAAATTAATTAAAATATTATTAATTCTAATTGAAAACTATATTTATTAATAATTTTATATTAATTTACATAATATTGTTAATTTATTATATATTATTATTAATTATATAATGTGTATGATTTATTACATTAGCAATATTAATTAACATACCTTTAGATTAATTCACATAATATAATTAATTTTTTCTTATATACTAATATTATTAATTATATATATTAATTATAGCTAATTTACACAATAATATTGTTTATTAATATACTTTTATTTATAATATTAATTAACATTATTTTTAGTGGCTGCTCTTATTGAGTGTGTGGAGCCTTGAGTGCTTTGGAGAAATCACAAATTACATTTTATGTGTATTTATGGAGAAAACTCTTCAAACTCTTAGGGCATATTTAAGAGGGAGGTTTAGAACTCCCTGAATTTGCAAATTGTATTTTTAGTTGTTTATGGAGGAAACTCCTGAAACTCCTAAGCGCATTCAAGAGGGGGATTTAAAACTCTCGGAAACAACCAAAACCCCAATTTATATATATGGCTATTTATGGAGGGCGTTGTTTTATAATCTGAAGGCCTATAAATAGTCATGTTGGTATTGCATGAGAGGTATGTAGCAAGAGTAAAACACTAGAGTGCTAAGAGGTTGCGACGGCTATTGTAGCCCTTTTTCTTCTATAGTGATCATCTTTTTTGCTTTATGGCTTCATGGTTTTTCCTCAACCTGGGATTGTTCACATAAATTAGGTGTCTACTATGCTTGTGTTTGTGCTTGTTTGATCTGTGCACGATTTGCTTACATTTGTTCCTAATATGATCAAATTCCAATCTTCCCATTGTTCTCTCTCCATTATTTTTCATAACAACTCTTTTTGTAAATTTGGCTAATTTGTTAATCTCATCATCTGTTTAACCTAGATTAAGTTTTGATTAAAGAATTGTTCATATAATGTGGCAATTGGTTAATATTACGAGGCAAGGCTTAACTTTAGCTAATCCCGTTTGGTGCTTAACTTTGCTTTTAAGCTAGATAATTTTGGAGTTAAGTGCCAAATGAATAGCCTCTTTTATCTAAGTTTTAAATAATCTGTAATAAATAGGAATTGGTGATTGTATATAAGAAGTTTGAGGCATGCAATTGATCAATGAAGATAATTCTCAAGGTTGGATGCACAATTCCTTCTAACCCTGTGTTCTAATAGAACTGTGTGGAGAATTATGAGAAGCTTTCTATTTTGCAAATACAAGGATTGATTTGATGATTTCATTATCTTCAAAATTTATAATTATTGAATCTGTTATATATGCGATTGATTCTTGTGTACTAATAAAATATTTATGCTATGTGCTATCTGTGCTGCAGAAAGTTCTTGTATTTTACAGTTCAATTTGCTATACTTTTCTTCCCATTTTTTAGAAGATGATACTTATATCTATTTGCTTGTGTTATCTGTTTCTAAATAAGTTTTGCTAGAATGTGTGGAATTTTGAACTATATTTAGTATATTTCTTTCTTATTGTTTACTCTCATTCTACAGGGCGTATATTACTATTTCTATCAAATATTTAGGGACAGAGCTGAAGCTGCTTCTCTAGATCGTCAAATGAAAGGTATCGGAGATGGGTCTATTGGAATGCTCCAATCACTTGTAGTTGCTGCATTTGCTGGGTGATTAATACTAACTCGATCTTTTATATGTTATTAATATTATCACTAGCCTAACAACTAGAACTTTCTTACTCTTGACGTTTAAATTTTACTTTATGAACATGATTGATACCACTTCTGCACTTTGATGCAGATCAGTAAATGTGTTATTGACAAATCCTATCTGGGTAATAGTTACACGCATGCAGGTATCCAACCTTAATTTCGAATCCCAGGCTCTTACTTTTTTGTTTCCTTCACAATTTTTTGGAGAGCAGTTTGCTTTTAAGCTGCAGACGCTTGGTTTTCTGTGCTTCACGCATCTATTATATTTCAGACTCACAAAAAAATTAGCAAATCCTTGGAAAATATTGTTTTGCCAAATATTTCTGATGAAGTGGTTCAAGCTGCTGTCGAACTACCTCCTTATGGAACTATTGGCACTGTACGTATTTCTACGTCATTTTTCAAAATGCTAAATTTGCAGATGCAACTGACTGTGTTTACCCACTTTCTGAAGCGACTCACTCTCCAGATTTGGAATGCATCAAATATTTTTCTCTTAGATTAATGTCCTTGAGATCTTACTATGCTAAAACATCTATCTTTTACATCTATCAATCATGCATATGTGTATAACTGTGCTATCGTCCTTGTTATACTTGTAGATTAAAGTAGTCTGCGTTAATTTTTGGTCGTAGTTAGCATTTGCTGACTAATTTTTTGCTTTGACAGGTTCAGGAACTATACGGTGAAGCGGGCTTATTAGGCTTCTGGAAAGGAGTGTTTCCAACCCTCATAATGGTTGATCATAGTAAATTTTAAAATTAGAATGCTTTTAATCCAAATGATGTGGCTTGAGTTTTACTGATCTGATATCCAATATCTTCACAATTAGCTATGCTGCTTATTGTATTTAGGAAATAGAATTTTTGTTAGATGCACTTGTCATCAATATATAATCTTTGACCATTTAAAAATGTAATGATCTCTTTTGATAGACGGAGTAGTTTAGTGTTCTTTTTATTTAATCTCATCTGAAAGTTAGTATTGAAGATATAAGTTTCTGGTTGGGACCAGTAGCTGCTGGTAGCCTATCATGACATCAATGTGATCTTCCTTCTTTGCCTTTATGTTCCTTCAAAAAGAGAGGAATTGAAGTTGCGGAAGGTAGATTTAGTCTAATGGATTACGCTTATGAATATAGAACAACATGCTTGATGAGAAATCACGATTAGTATACATGTATAGCAAGAGGAACTGACTGCCGATTAATTTTTTTGTGTTTTTACATACATACCACGCAAAAATTTGATATATATTGCCATCTAGCACCTAATATTTATTATGTACTAAGTTACCCCTTCAATTAGCCTAACTATTCTACTGTGCTAAATCAATAACTCATGGTTATATTTAGTACAGTGGCCCATCTAACTCTTTCAAATCTCATCCATTCTTCGTTAGACCCTCAAATATTGCTGATGACAATATCCTTTGGGGTTGCTACTCACAAGTTTCGTCGTGTGTGAGATATTTGGCATATAGATGAGACGAGTGTGTTGAAGGGGATCATAGCCATCTCGCACTATTACACGTGGATATGTTGGATTGGAATCTACGGATGGTTTGAGAGCTCCATTGGCTCTTCTAGCACATGAAAGATGGTGTGATGTTATCTGCTTGTTCAAAATAAAGCTTCCAATCCATAGAGCACCGCACATCAACTTTCCTGGCCACACCTTTTATTATTACCTTGAGTTTCAATGCTGTTACTGTCAACCTTTCTATTTGTGAAGCTTTATTTTGCTTAGATCTATTAAAAAATTGCAATGATGCTTTTCTCTGTCATCTTGATTGTGTGCGATGTCATCACTGACAAAACTTGCTGGTTAGGTATGGTTTGATGCCTTTAGCTAGAGTTAGGTGGGATGCCATACTAATTTTAACTTGGCTTTAATTTGTATTTATCATAGCCTTAGTTTTATGTATTTAAAGGCGTGTCCTATTTTAATAGATAACAAAATTTAAATATATATATATATATATATATATTTTAATAGAGTTGTATATATTCAAACCTTATTTAGTTATAATGAAAAGTACTTTTTTATGACTTTTAAGTAGTGAAACTAACTAGAGGTTTGTCATAGAGGTTTGAAGTTGAAAAGAAGAAACTGTTGTTTTACATACTTCTTAATCCTTTCTCTACTTAAATATAATGGATGACTTGGCCTAGTTCTATGAGTTGTCATGTAAGTTCAGTATTACACTATTAGCAACTTTCTCTTAGCTAACATGCCTATGGCATGCTTTTGAATGGCGCCTTCAAATGACCTCATTGAGATTTGTTTCTATTGCTCAACCCACTCTACCATCTTGTATTAATCAATTGATATAATGCACAAGTTAATGAAAGTTCCATTATTGACCTTTAGAAAACCTTGCTTATATAAATAAGATCTTTTAATTTAACATTCAAGGACATACAAGTGTTTTAGTGTTTGGGGAATTGAGGAGGGTTTGTTTTGGGAGGCTGTAGCTATTTATAAATACTTTTGGGAAGGGCTGCAAGAGAAATATCTATTTGAAACTGTTATGGTTGAAGCAATTAATGATATTAGGGGGTTTAGCTCTCCCGCTGCAGTCCATGCCTTATCGAGGTACCTAATAAAAAATAAACTTTTCAATCTAAAAGTATAGCAAAAGTTGTTGCCATGGTGAGAGCTGATATCGAATTGACATCTTATGCGCCAGAGATCATTGTCAATCATAAATAGTTGCTTGCTAAAGGTCTTCGTCGGTTGAGGTCATTGCTAAGGGAGGTCACCTCCACTAAAGCTCATTGTTCAGTGGAGCACTAAAATTTTACTCTATTTTTTATTGTAGTCATGGGTTTGTTGTGGTTTAAATGCATGTGGAGCTCAATTCGATTGGTGGCATGGTGTTTGCTGCAGGAAATTGTTGCCAACCATAGGATGCCATTGCTGGTGCTTGTCGATGAGGGCAGCTTAGGCTCATCCTGAGGGAAGTAACAAATAACAAAGGGTGATTGTGAGGATGGCATTGTTCGAGATGCCTTGTAAGGGTTGGCAGTATCAGCAATTTTCAATTGTGAATGCGAACATCAGCGAGCACACAACCTTCTTCTGTGAGATGGGATTTTGGGGACTTTAGGATGACTTCTTGAGAAATATATAGAGAATTGTTCCCAAATAATCATTTATAGCTTTATATAAAATGAAGCACTTGGACAAATGCACCAATTAACTTCAATGTATTATTTTCTCAAGAACACACAATTAAGATTGATTGTACAGTTAACGTGCACTTACCCTCGGAGATTTTGTGCTTTAAAATTATAGTTTTGATTGATCATTTCTTTCAATGATTGAATTGAACTGGATGTAAAAATTTCAATACAAGACATTATAAAAAGAAAACTTCTGACCATGCCTAAACTAATGATATAGACTATTATCTCTTTATTTTACTCTTATTTTAAATAAAAATATCTAATAGTTGTCTTAATCTTGATTGTGACTTATTATTTGGATGAACAATCTCAAAATGCTTTTTCAATCACTTTTTTATTTATTGGATGAAGATTCTTAGAATGGTTTTTCTGTCACCTATTTTTATTATTTGGATGAAGAGCACAGTATAATACAAAGTGTTATGCCCACTAGGTGGGATTTGCTACATGAATCATTTGTTCCCGTTGTCCCTTTATGCTTCAATTATATGAGATTTTCTTAATAATTCAAGTCCATAAATAAATGAACATCAATGAATTTAATTTCAATAGATAATGAATTGTTCATCGAACCCACTATAATATAATTCAACTTTATCCATAAATTCATTTTTATTATTTATTATTTAATATATTATTTTCTCTTTTATGTGGGTCATATTTGTGTATTTATTTTATTTTTAATTCTAAAAATTAATTTATTGATTTATTAGTCATGATGCATAGAAAAAGACGTGCGAGCATGGATACGATAATAACAACACAAAACATGACTATTATTGAAAAAATGTTGTGAAGTTACATTATACATGATATCATTTACTAATATTTACTTATTAATATTTGGGCATGCCTCAACTAAAATATTATTGAGATAATAATTGATATTAACTACAGCATAATTTAAAATATATTGCATTAGCTTGATGAATACTAAATAATCAATTATTAGTTCCTAAAAAAATTTCAAGTAATGTTGTAAGAAATAAAGTTTAACATTATCTTACATTCAATTTTTGATATTTATAAAATTGCCACTCAAATCTTTATTTTTGCACCAAAACTTTCACCAAACCTAACATCTTTCAAACATTGAATGTGCATAAAAATCTATACATGGGAATGAATTGGTGTTAGAATTGCAAATATCAAGATTTGACTCAAATTTTGGGTGTCTTACAAGTAACAATTTTTATATATTTTTAGGGTTCACATTCAAATAGGTCGAACTTGTCTTATTTCTTAAAAAGGTATTTGTAAGACATGCTTTATATGTTTGACATGTGTTAGCAGGTGTAAGATACAAGCGCATGTTTGGGTGGTATCCGACACTTTATGCTTAGCATTTTTGAAATGTTGGTTGGTTTTTTAAAAAGCATTATATACATTTATATTCGCTTACATGCACATTTATTGATTATTTAATTGTGGAAATTAGTTTTATTATTAAGGACTTATAATTATTTTTTAGCTCTACAGTTTTGCATTGTCCACTCGCATATGGATGCGTATGCACACATATATGTTTGCTTTATGTTATAAGGCTTGTTATTCATACTATTAGTTTCTTTTGTTCCTACCTTGAAATGGAAAATCAAGATTATTCATGTTGAAATATAGTCTAAAGATCAAATTAGCAAATTTTCTAGCTCTCTTTTCAAAAGGATTTGACCATTAATTAAACATGATTAATAAATAGATAGCTTATAATACGCATAACTAAAAGCAATACCTATATGTTATAATAATAATATTAATAATAATAATAATATAAATCAAATGTATTGAAATTGCTATTGATGTTTTTTTGTGTATGCTCAAAATTTGTATTCATTTGAGTTTTCTTATGTTTGGAAATGAATGAATCAAGTCTCTCTCTCTCTCTGTATACACACACACATAAATGCTTACCAATATAATTATTATTATCACTAATATTTTTTTTTGTTACTGCTATTTCTTGCTGATGTTGTTGTTGTATTGGCTATTATTGTCACTATTATTGTTAGTAGTATTCTAAACTATATACTTGAATATTTTCATTTATATATTGATACATTATTATTATTTTCTTTTTCTGGATGGCATGCATGCAACTCCTCTCACGGTCTCATATTATGTATGATGGCCTTATATTACCACTATTGTTAGTGTTATGGGGGACTTCAATACCGATGGTGGCACGCTAAATTTTCTATTCTTCTGGTAGGTATTGTTGAGGGCTCTCTTGGGATTGCAAATTGGAGTGATTCGGGTTGACTTGCCTAATTTGGCTCACTAACCCCAAACCTATTGCGTTCATGACTTGATTTAAGAATTTTTTTTTTCAATATTATTTATCTTTTGTCCTTTCTAGCATGCTAATACTAATATTTTGTGGCCAAAATCTCTCTTTTTTTCTCACCCTCTTGATCTGATAAGCCAAGAATGGGAGCTTCAAGTATGAAAAGATATTGGTGAAGTAGCTTTCTTTTAAAGGAGAAGATAATTTACTCAAAAGGCATTGAATGCAATCCTCTTTGCTCTCTGTTTTGGTGAAAATAAAAATAGGGACCATTTATTTTCTTACTACACGTTCTTTCTTTCCAACTTATGACTTTTCCATTGTTTCAATAAATTAAATCGACATTTCAATAAATTGTTCATTCACTATTGCATGTAAAAAATGAGTTTAAAATGAATTCCACTATTATTTCTTATTCTGTTTTTTCGAGTATGCCCACTTATCTATTTTAGCATATTCATCTCTATAACACTTTGATAAATTTGATGATCAACATCCATCCTCATAGAACAAAGTCGATAGTAAAGAAATAATAACCAACTGACTGTACCAGCTAGGCTAAGCTCGTTTGATACAGAATTGGCTGGGAGTAGCTTTAGTAGGTAAATGTTTAAACTGAAGCTAAAAACATCAGCTGCATCTGCAATTTATATGTTGCTACAAATTGTGATAAAATTTGCCAGTGTTGCTACAATCAGGATTGTTAGAGAAAATGCTTTTATTTCTTTCTAGCCACATGTTGTAAACGATAATACCAATTATATGTGATGCCATAGCAAATATTTTATTAGAGATGAAATACTTGCTTCAGGTAGTTTGAAGAGCTAGTTACTGATACAATGGAAACGTCATAAAATGGAAAGAAAGAACGTGTAGTAAAAAAATAAATGGTAATTTTTTTTTTCCGACCAACACATAGGGCAAAGAGTATTGCATTCAATGATCCTTTTGAGTAAATTATCGCTAAGTTGTGAGCCTATTTTTTAGGGTCAAAATTGTGAGATAAAACTGTGATCCTATTTAGGATCTGTTTTAAATTTTTTTAGAGTTTTCAGTCATACAATAAGTTATGAGTCTGTTCAAATATGTTATTTTTTTTTAAAAATTTTTTTAGGGAATGCAATGAAGAAATGCTAGGAGGAATCAAGGAGCACAATTCAGAGAAAGTCAAAGAATTTTTAATCATGAGCTCTACTCTTATAGATTTTCAAGGCCTATAAACTTTATTGTCATATTCTATACAACAATAATAACAACAACAAGACTTAATCCCACTAGGTGGGATCAGCTACATGATTCCTTTGTTTTCATTGTGCATGATCAAATAGAAGCCTATTCTTAAGTTTCAAATAGAAAAGATCATTCATATTAATTTTTTCCCATGTTTTCTTGGGGTTTCCTCTACCTCTTTTAATATTGGAAAAATTTATAAATTCAAAATTTTTAACAGGGGCATTGCACGGTTTACGCTTAATATGCCCAAACCATCTAAGGCGGCATTTTATAATCTTGTTCACTTTTGTCATCTTCTGTAATTGTGATGGCCCGAAGTTGGGTTAGTAAAACTAATCCAATAGTAGGTTCATTCCCACAGGATCCTATTGTGCTGCTAAGTAAACTAGTATTTAAACAATATTTAAATATCCAGAGCCTTACACGATGTAACTTAATAATCTTTCATTCAATTTTATATAAGAAAACATTCAAAATAATTTTTTCCACAATAATTATTCCAATGTACTTAAACATAAAATGAAATAAAATTAGTCTTTTCCTTAAATTCTTAATGGTGAGCTCCTCATACATTTTGTCATCAAGCCTGTTCATCCTCCTCCAATTATATCTGATCTGCATCATATAAATATAATGCTGGGATTTGAATTCCTAGTAATTAGATAATACTTTAAGTACTAAGGATATTAAGTGTTACACCTTTTCAAATTTCAAATGCAATGTGCAATATATAAGGAAATAAATGATAAAATTTGTAGAAAATTTGGATAAAGCATAAGAATGATATAAATTCATGCTCACATCATTAAATAACAATATATGTACCATGTCATAATTATGTCGCATGCCATTTTCATAAAATAATTTAATGTATAAGAACATTTATAAGTATATGTCTTGATGTTATGAAGCAACTTTAGCAGTTCTTTTGGGAAAATTTAGAACTTTGAGGCAGAGTTCAATAAAGCATGTTCATCACTTGGGGCCCCTTCAAAGGCTCCAGACGGCACCCTTAGAATTCTCGATGGACTAGTCCCGCCCTAACCTAATTCAGCCATCGTTTTAGATTTTTTGCAAATATTTACAAGACATAACAAAACATTTTGTTCTGTGACATCATTATGACAGTAAATAAAATTTTCATTCAATATTAACATGGATAAATCTCAAAGCAATGCTAAAGCGATAATATATGCAATTAAGTGCAAAAAGTAATATTTGGGTACCATTGTGTTGACTTATATTGATGAAACACTGACAAATTTTATATATCTACAAAAATTATATTGTAATTTTATTAGCTCTTGAAAATGATCATTTGTATTATTACTACAGATCATCTTATAGTGAGCTGCATTTGCTAATTTTACATTTTGGTTGAACTCCTAGTTCATCCTATGCCTTCCAAGCTAAATTAGAGTTAATAAACTTGAGGCAATGTCTTTCTAGAATCAAATCTGAATTAAATTTATATATATCAAGATCCTTATTTCTTACAAATTCCGAAAGTCTAATCAACTAAGGTACTTGAGGTATTAGATTTAGTCTAAGTATTTAGTTAAGATCAGAAGTCTATGATCATAATGGATTTAGCTATTAATCACTAAGTTTTCCTAGATTTCAACAGAGATTGCTTGATGTTTGTATAGCAGGTAATGGAATTCAATTAAATTAAGGATTTCTAATTTTATCCTTTAGATAATATGGGCACTAAAAATTTTAAATCCTCAAGTGGTGTCTAAATATACTTATAAAATTTATTCCTTATATAAGAGAAACTTGAGACTTTGATAGTTATATTCTATTCAGAATTACTTATCAAACTAGGCTTAGATATTTATACTGAATTGCATTTATTAGTTAGATGATACATAATTTTCTTAACGTCACATTTATTTGTAAGCAAATTCTAAACCATTCTAATCCATAACATGAAGAGTTTAAGATGTGAACAGAAATTGAAGAATTGCACACCTCATGATTTCAAATAATTTTGGATTAGGTATTTGACGAACAACAGAATTTAGCGGGAGGTTAACATCTTTCTTAGAAATGACTAAGAGTTATTCAGACTCTTCTACTTAAAAATGATGTCATTTTTGCTATCTCATCAAATAAAAGATCATTTAATTGAAAGTAAGAAAATTTATTAAAATTTACCAGAATTCTCAAATAGTCTGGGGTACTCCTTCCTCATATCTTGCTCCCTAGCCAACCTATTAAAAGGCAGTCTGACTTCCACTTTGACTTGAACACTGACTAGTCTAGAATTGGAACATCAAAGCAGACTCATTTCCATGCACTGGGATTAAGGATGGTAATATATAAGTTTAACTTTGATGACTGAACTTTATTGGTAAAAGTCACTTCGTAAAATAAGCACAGCTGATATATATTTATCAGATTAACGCTAAGCTGCAATTACCAGCGTATTGGAATTTATCAGATGGACTTATTGAGAATTGATTTATTATGCTTGAATAAGCTAAATTCTGTTATGACAGCATGTGAATACTTCTGTAACAGCGATTTCCCTAAAGGTTTTTCTGGGGTTTCAAATTCAGGTTAGTAATTCTAAATTCAGTTACACAACGCCAAAAATTCTATCCTAGACAATGGCTAGACCAAAATTTCAGAACATCATTGATGCAGAATTTACTTGGAACTTCTGGTCAAGGTGTGGGTGGCCAACACAACATTTGCAAGATAGCATATACTATAATCCAACAGGAAATTGCATTTAAATTTCAGATTTGCTTAAATACAAATTCTTGCTGATTTTGTTCAGAATCCAGATTCAATTCTATCTTAACCTAAAATAGTACCACCATGATAAATATTAATTTCAGCATGCGTTCCTGTTCAAATTCGGAATTGATGAATTTATTGTAATAAATTTATTTCTCCTACTATTCAATTTCAACATATAAAAGTCATTTTTTTTTTTCTTAAGCAACAACTAAATTGAAGCAGGAATTCCAATGCACCCATGCACCCTATCCTTGATACCAGAAATTTAAGCTCTTAACCTTTAACGATTTGCCTTAACGAATTATAGAAAGATTAATTATGCATGCCTATTTAACTATAGATTCACATTCAGAGCAGTGAACCTCAAGAAATGCGACTAGTTTAATTTAAAGTACTTAATAACTAGATTCTGCAAATGGAAAAATAATAGATCAGATTAAATCAATTTCAGATCTGTTTGGAATCAGGTCAACCTTGATCATGCAGACCTAAATTAATCTTGAATCAGATTCAAAGAGCCTCTTATCTAGCGTATTCTAGCTACTCCATTTCTTTACTTAAGTGCATTTTCAAAAAAGAATTCGGAACAGCAGCTATTTAAGGTATTATAAAGGTTTCAGGTTTTCCACAACATTTGAGTACAAAACATTTAAATGCAATTCAGATTAATTCACATTAATAACATCCTGGAGATTTAATTTAGATTTAACATAAAAATGCAAATAGTAAAAAAAAACAAAAAAACAATATATATATATATATATATATATATATATTTATGTGTGTGTGCGCGCATGTGAATGATGTTGCAGCCTAGTGGTTGAGGCTCAGGATTTGTTAACTCAGATTATGGGTTCAAATTCTATCGGCCACACATAAAATAAATTAAAAAAAAAAATATAAATATATATATATATATATATATATATATATATATATAGGCTGTTG
The DNA here is from genome assembly GCA_016760335.1 of Gastrodia elata. Taxonomy (NCBI): domain Eukaryota; kingdom Viridiplantae; phylum Streptophyta; class Magnoliopsida; order Asparagales; family Orchidaceae; genus Gastrodia; species Gastrodia elata. The sequence continues at coordinate 23,572,529 of CM028674.1, read as the reverse complement.
AGTATCCTACAGGTAATTCTTTTGGGTAATTCAGGAATCCCAACTACACTTGAATTTCTGTTTTCCTTTTTTTTTCTTAACATGAAATGATAAGGACTATGGTTCAAGTCAATTTAAACAGTGATAGGGATCTTATACTATGCTGCATTTTATTCTCTCTATTCTAATGATAAAAGAACAGTTAGCTCCCATTTCTATATTCCATGAATTCTACATCTTCTCTCATGTTTTACCTATTTCAAGGATTATTTCAAGGTTTAAATCAGAATCTTTCAGGTTCTTCATGAACAGATTTTAATTTCTAGTTTGAGTTGTTCTTTCTTACCCACCCACCGCTTACAGCCTTCATCACCTAAATTATTAAGTAAAATTTCTAAATCTGGAAAGAATTTATCTTAGAGCACAGAACCTCTTTTTCTATTTTCATTTAGTACAAACAATGCATTGATCAAGAATATGGAATTCAGTAAAATTTAGAGTCTCCTAAAATCAGCTTAAATAGAATCCAGGCTCAACTCATCTATATACCGAGATCAGAAAACTTATGTTAAATCATACTACAAATTAGAATGCTAACCAATTTCTCTATTAATCTCTAAAATCTGTAACATACTGGTAAAACCTGAAAGGTAGATTTAAACATATCACCTATAGCGCTGGTTAAGTCAAAACACTCACTAGATTAAGTCTCTACTATTCAGATCAGTACCATTTATTAATAATATCGATGTACACCAGACACTATTACCTACTCTGAAATTATTGAACATACATTGTTAATACAGCATAGCTATCATACAAATTTTGGAATACAGATCTACTAAGGTGAAAAAGTCATTGTAGCATTATGTTGAAAATCAGATTTCAATCTGCTTCAGTAAATTGGAACTGTGAATATCAGTTAATTACCGATGAGATTAAGTAAAGGTTTTCTGTAAGTAGAATAATCGATGACAGATCTGAAAGATATCGTATAGATCTGATGCACGAATTCAGATCACTTCAACAATTATGGATGAGCTGCATCTTTTGCAATCCATTGTAATGCACATTTACAGATTTTACCAAGTCTTGATGTCAGATCTGTTTATTTGGATGTAACTAATAAAAATGCTAGATCGCCTAATTTAAAATGGGTACCCCCCTGCATCCACTGCAAAAAATAATAAATACAAAAAACAGCCTTTAGTTTAGATATATTCTTATCCTTAACCTTGAATTCTACATAATACTTCATCTACAAACTTGTTACGTAAATTTGAATGAAAACTAAATCAAGGACTAATGAGGATGATTCAGTATAGTTACTAACATCAGTCTTCTTAATGAATACCGGAGTAGATTAATCCCTTAATTCAATTGGGTGTAGGGGTACTGAAAACAACAAATACAGATCTCTAGACTAGATTTCACTCAAAGAACCTTTCCAATACTATTTACATAAGAGCATTAGCTTTTGTATCCAGCGGATTAGATTTCAATCGATCATATAAGAGAAACACTAAAGTGACATCAGATTCTAAGGTGCCATAAGTAAGATTAACTCAGCTATAAATAAAGAATTCAGCTATAACATAGCAACTAAGACTTCAGCTTAATTTATCAACTAAGAATTTAGATTTTTATTTTTTATAAAGTACCATTGAGTATAATTTGGATCAGTTAGGATTCTTAGCTCAGTTTCTTCTGAGTAGGGAATTTTATTGATCTCACAACCCCCATTAAAGATTTTATTATTATCAGACCTTTACATCATGAATCTATTTTTCTTGTTATGAAAATGTGAACCTAATTTCTACTCCCAGTGTTTCTACATCGATGTTGCTCATGTCGTTTGTTTTCCCAAAATGTTCAAATTAAATTGAATTGAATTTTCTATGAGAATTTACTAGGATCCTATTGAACGACTAAGTTAAATAGCATTTAATACAATAATTAAACATCCAGAGCCATACAAGATGCAACTTAAGAATCTTTCATTCAATTTATTATGAAAAGATATTCAAAATTATATTGTCCACACTTATAGTTTGAAACAATAATTATTACAATATCCTTAAACATAAAATGAATAAAATTAAAGTCTTTTCTTTAAATGCTGAATGATGAGTTCCTCATACGTTGACTTCAAGCCTGCTCAGCCTCCTTTAGTTATACCTGATTTGGCATCATATAAATACAATGTCGGGATTTGAATTCCCAGTAGTTAGAGAATATTATAATGTAATGACCCTAGGTCATTAATAAGGCAAGACATTATAATCCCGATTCGTTAAATATCCCGCAATTATCTGTTTCCCGTTAAAACTCCTGCTGAAATTTCGACTTTTCAGTTTTAATACCTAAATTAGAAAGTTTTCAAAACTGGCAGTTACAAAAATTAAATAAAATTACTCAATTAAAAACAAATTCGACTGTTAAGCAATTTTTCGTAATCTACGGGCATTTAAGGAAAAGCCGAGTGTAGGGCTTAATGACTGTCCAAGTCCAAACGGGTGTGCGTTACGCACGCACACTCTATAAAAATCGAACGTAAGGCACTCAACCATCACCACGCTCGCATCTCCCTCTCCTTCCGCTCGACAGAAAGAGACATACCTGAGCAGACGAGAGCGCACAACAGGCGACGCGACTCGACTCCTTGCGGCCGACGGACGTCCCAGTGCGCACGGTCCCAGGTGACGTGACTTGTTTCCTCTCCGCTCGATCTTCTTTCTTCCGAGCGACTTCCTTCTCTGCGCCGGTCTCTCCCTTGCGTCCGACGATCCCTTGCGTCGGCTCGATCTCTGCAGCCGACGGGTTCCTACTGCGATCCTTCTCTGCGTCGGCTTCCTTGTGTCGGGTTCTCCGCATTCGGCTAAGGTAAGGATCCTGCTTGCCCGACCTCTGCCGATCTTCTTAAAACGTAAATAGGTTTATATATATATATAAATGTGTATATATATATATATACATCTTCTAATAATATATGTATATATATATATATATATTGGTATATGTATATATATAATAAACAAATAATAATAATAATAATAACAAAAGTAGAATAAAATAAATTAATTTGATTTCAAATTTTATGTTATAATTTTATGAGTAGTATAATTCAGTTAAAAATATTATTTCGGTACATTAGTAAGTAAACCCTAAATGTCAAATCCCAGCTTTAGTTTAAATTTCAAATCATGCTATTAGAAGATTAAAGAGATAGAATTTGACAGGGTTAAACTCGTATATGCTTAAATTGAGAGTATAAACTAAGTGAATAGTTAGCCATTTTAGATATCACTTATGAAAATGTTTTAGATTAGGAAAATCTATGCAATATACTAACTTTTATTTAATAGAAATTGATACATTATCCAACCTATAGATGCTTGCATTCAGATTACGCATGAAATTGGAATAAAATTAGGAATTTTTAAGAAAATGTTGTTTAACTTAAAATTATTCATTGACTTTGAGATTCTAAATATGTAAATTAAAGTCAAGCTTAGAAACATGAATACAGGTCTTAAATCTTATAAGTAAGATTCGTTGAAATACAAACTTTACTTTCAAAGTTTAATAGGATCTCAATTACAATTTTTGCAGACACAACACGTTGTGAGTGATTCATCTAGTTAAGTCAAAACATAAATGTACACTGGATATTACTTTATATGCTTTTATTTTCAATTGCTGCTTATGCATCGCTTTGAGCTTATTACTACTTGATATGATATTCTTACTGCTAATGATGTAAGAGAAATTGAATGATGTTTATGTGTCTTGTGAATATTGCAAGAAGGGTTCCGAAACGGAGCATGATTAGGTTAGGGATGGGGTTAGTCCTCGGGAGTTATAAGGGTGCCATCTGGAGCCTTTGAGGGAGGCACAGGTGAAGGTTGCTTAAATGCACGTTGCCATCTGAGATCCTTAAGTAGGTCCAGGTGAAGGTTTATGTTTAAATGCATATGAACCCAGCCTCATGGTTCTGGCTTTGCCCAACAGAACCGCTATTATTGCTTCATGATATCATAGACATAAACATAAACATAGATTTTTTATGCGATTATTGCTTTCTGTTTGAAATCTTGACATGTGCAAGAACAATTATTTTGCAGGAGACATATTTATCTTCTTGTTTTTGAAACACACTATTTCCTGCAGTTATTATCATGTTGCTTCCCGCTATGCTTTAAGTATATTTTTAATATCCATTGTATATAGAATATGCACTAAGGCATTATTTTTATAATGCCAGATCAGATACAGATGGAGGCGGTTGATATAGCCTAGAGGCGTAGCGTGGGAAAATAACTGCCCCTTCCAGGATTAATAGTTTGATGAATATGGAGTTTTATGTAATAATTTATGAATGTTATTTTTATTTTAAATTGAATGAATGTCGTTTCTTTTATGTGAATGGCTTGAATGTTCGTTAACTTACTATTTTATCTAACTGCCAATATGATCTTGCGGAAAGATGCATCCGATGTTAGTTTGGTTCTTACCAACCTAACATGGGTCATCACATATAAGTACCAAGGATATTAAGTGTTACACCTTTTCAAATTTCAAATGCAATGTGCAATATATAAGGAAATAAAGGATAAAATCTATAAGAAATTTGGATAAAGCATAAGAATGATATACATTTTCTCACATAGATTATTAAACAGCAAAATATGTTTCGTGCCATAATTATATCACATGCCATTTCCATAAAATAATTCAATATATAAGAAATTTATAAGTATATATCTTAATGTTATGAAACAACTTTAGCAGTTATGTTGGGTAAATTCAAAATTTTGAAGCTAGATTCAATAAAGTATATTCATCACCTGGGCCTCCTCAAAAGCTCCAGATGACACCCTTAGAACTCTTGATGGACTAGCCCCATCCTTAACCTAATTTAGCCACCATTTGAAAATCCTTACAAACATTCACAAGACATAATAGATACATTTCGTTCTTTGATATCATTATGGTAGTAAATAAATATTTCATTTAATATCAACATGAATAAATCTCAAAGCGATGCTAAAGCGGAAGTAAATGCAATTAAGAGCAAAAAGTAATATCTGGGTACCATTATGTTGCCTTATATTGTTAAAGCACTCACAAATCTGATATGTTTGCAAAATTATATTTGTAATTTTTTTAGCTCTTGAAAATGATTACTACATATCATTATATACTGAGCTGCATCTGCTTATTTTATATTTTGGCTGAACTCCTAGTTGATCTTATGCCTTCTAAGCTAAATTAGAGTTTAATAAAATTAAGGCAATATCTTTCTAAAATCAAATTTGAACTAAATTTAAATGTATCAGGATCCTTATTTCTTGCAAATTCTTAAAGTCAAATCAACTAAGGTACTTGTGGTAATAGATTCAGTATAAGTATTTTAAGAAAACTACATTGCTCAAAATATCATGCTAAACATGTGCTATGATTTAGTTAAAATTAGAAGTCTATGATCATAATGGATTTAGTTATCAAGTCTTAAGTTTACCTAGAATTCAACAAAGATTGCTTGATGTTTGTATAGCAGGTAATGAAATTTGATTAAATTAAGATATTCTAATTTATTCTTTAGATAATATGGGCACTAAAACTTTTAAATCCTCAAGCAGTGTCTAAATATACTTATAAAATCTACTCCTTATATGAGAGAAACTTGAGACTTTGATAGTTATATTCTATTTAGAATTACTTATCAAACTAGGCTTAGATATTTATATTGACTTGTATTTATCAATTAGATGATACATAATTTCTTAACATCACATGTATTTGTAAGTAACTTCTAATCCATAACATGAGTTTAAGGTGTGAGTAGAAATTGAAGAACTACACAGCTGATTTGAAATCATTTTCGATTAGGAATTCTAATATGCACTTTGCAGCAATTTGGGTAAAATTTCTATACAAACATAAAACTAAGATGCAGCGCTTTAATGAACCTTGCTGTGAGAGTGGAGCTTAAAAGATCTGAAATACATTATCAGAGTTCTCCAGGTTCCTCACAACAATCTTCATTATTACCCATTGTTCATCTGATATCCATGTGCTATAAAAATTTCTGAAAAACTGAGATTTCGTCTTTCCATTGAAGTATAGCTAAAACACATTTACTCAGGATTGGGAGTACCTTGATGAGAGTTTTAGAACTAGAGAAGGTTGAATATTTGATTCAAAAATTGGCCTTGATTTCACACACAAACGGAAATCCTTCAATAGCTTCAAAAGTCGATGGAAGAAGTCGGGAAGGAAATGGAATGTGTCAGGGTACTCAACAAAGATAATGATTGACGGAAGGGCGGAAGGAGGATCAAAGATTGTAGGAGTAGTCATGACTCGTCTTTACCTTTGCTGCAGGCTCCCAAGGATTGCTGCTACTTCTGTTGGCTATGGCGGAAGTTTACAGGAATGATAGAGGCTTCTTTGGATACGAGTGGCTTCAATAGTTTGTCGTTTAGGTACCGTAGAGTTCGAATGCCCAAGTACATTTCATCGGGCTTCATTGAAGCATCACACCTCTTCCGCAAAAGACGTCACTCCTTCGATGCGGCAGGGGATGAATCGATGGTTATTTGCGAATTTAATTCTTCTTCCGCCGTTTTAAGCATACATAAAATTTACGAGTTATAATTTCTTATAATTTTAAATATATATATGTATATATATGTACATATACATATTGATTTTTTTTAAAATCTGAAGGTTAATTAATTAAATTCATTACAGTGCGGAACTAAATTTGGCGGGAAGTTAACATAAAATGGTTTGGTGCAGAAATTAACGATAAATCGAAATATTATGGGTAATAAACATAAAATGAATTTTAGTGGGTATTTGACGAACAACATAATTTAGCAGGGAGGATAACATCTTTCCTCAATTATTTTGGTTCACCAATTTCTTTTTATATTTACATTTTCTTAACTCAAACATAAATGGTAATGTAATTAGGCTTTCCCATTTCAAAGACCAATCATTAAATTTTACATACGCAACCTATCATGTTATTCATTTGCCATTTTGTTTCAATGGTTGAGGCTTGACTCTTAATCAAAGGTCCAACACTGTCATTTATTATTATTGAAGGTGTTTTGTTTCCTACCATTAATTATCCCTTGAAATTTTAAACATTTTCCCAACACTAGGAACATAACTTATTTCGATCAGGGAGAATATCCATCACAGCCTCCGTACTGTTGGTGTCTTTGGCTATCAAAGTCGCATTCAAGATTCATATTTATTACTTGATATATCTAAAATTTCTGTGGATGGATGCGAAGAAGCATACTTATGATGGTTTTATTTGTATAAAATAATATGGCTGCAGGTTAGCAATCCTTCAATTCAGTTCATGTTGTATGAAGCAATGCTGAAAAAGCTGAAGAAGTTAAAGAAAAAAGGTTCCCCAAACATGAAAGGTGCCGAGGGATTGACAGCTCTTGAGGTAGATACTGTATATTTTCTACTTATGGCATTTGGATTAATGAATGGTGGTATTTTTCAATGGGAAAAGATTTATGTTCTTTTATAGGATTGTGAGTCTTCTGTTTTATTGTATTTCTTTTTGTAGCTTATGATTATGATTATCATAAGATTCTTATTTTATCGTTACATTTGTTGATATGGGCGAGTGTATTATGCCATTATTAGATTTTTTTTCTTGGAGCTGTCGCCAAGCTTGGAGCTACAGTTGCAACGTATCCTTTTAATGTTGTTAAGGTATATTAGTTGGTCTTTGCTGTTATATGGCTAAAGACTGCTGAAGTTACATATATTTGCTTAAATGCTCCTAGTTTTTTTCTTTTCTTGTTAGTATTAAAACCTGATATACCTTTTCCTGTTCCCTCAGGTAAGGCTTCAAGTGAAACAAGATCTAAACATCGATAGGAGACGTCAGTACCAAGGTCAGCTAATCTTATGAGATAATTACATACGACCACATAAAAATAATTAAGTATTTACATAGTAAAATAGAATATTACCAAAACAGTCTGTGTTTAAACTCATGTCAACTAATCTTCTCACCTTATGAATCGAATAACATCTGTTTAAACAAATGACATTATATCTTGTTACCAGGAGGACTAATAAAGTGCTTCAAGTAAAATGAGCATTACACTCTTTCTAAATTGTTAGGCTAAGTAATTATGTTCTAAACATATTATTACCTATAAAAATAGAATTTCTAAAACTAAGATTGGTTATTCTCTCTTAAAGAAAATATATTATTTATTTTATAAAGATTGTAAGATTATTCCAAGTGATTATTTGACCACTCAACATTATTTATTGGTTTTGGATTGAAATAATAGGTAACAAAAATATTATCTAATATAAAATATATCTTAAAACTAGATGGTGAAATTTTAAGATGGATAATGAGACATTATTAGGAGTGAATTTTTAAAACTTGGATAGTTAGATTTTGATGGTGAAGCCAATTTTATGTAGAATTTGGTTGTTAGTTGTGTTGTAATATAGCAAAGAGCTCACTTGATGAAACGGGACAATATCTAATAATAAAGAGATATGATGGTGAAATTGTTAGAAGGATAGAAGAGGATGAAAATAATTCTCATTCATATTGATGTAGCACACACAAGTGCATATATATATACAATTGCTTTTTAATCATTTTGTTAATAGGTTCTCAGGCACCTGAGCACGCAGCTCTCTGGATGGCGATAGTAGAACTTAGGAGCCTGGGCGCGCCTGGGCCCCCAACTCTTTAGCTGGTACTGGCTGTGCTAGCGTCTTGGCGCACCTGGGCATCCAAGCATCTAGCTAGCGCTGGCTGTGCGAGCCTGGGCGGCTAGCCTCTGGCTGGCGGTGGTCATGCTTTGAACTTGGGCATACCCGAGAACCCGATCTTCTATTTTGCGTTGTTCTATGTTGTTGTTTTCTAATATTCCCTGTAAGGTGATGGTGGAGTCTTGAATCGTCAACTTATCTCGTAGGTAATTGAATTGTTGATTGGAAGGGGTTTAGTGAGGATGTTCACTATTTGCTTGGAGGTTGACATGTAGTGGATTGCGACTTCATTGTTGTTGACATTGTCTCTAATGAAGTGACAATCCACCTCAACGTGTTTTGTATCAGAGCATGAAATAGTGGGTTATTGGCGAGGGAGATTGTGGACGTGTTGTCGCTGTAGATAGCTGTTGCTTGTTGTTGATGATGTTGAGATTCTTGAAGTAATCTCTGGAGCTAAATGATTTATGTAACTGTGGAGACGAGTGCTCTATATTCGGCTTTGGTGGAGGATCGTGCGACTATGTGCTATTTCTTTACGCTTCAGCTGATTATTGTTTGGCCGAGAATACGCATAGTCCGGTGGAGAACTTTCTGTCGGTGGAGTCGCTGCCCTATTTCGCATTTGAGTAAACATAGAGCTCCATGGTGGTGGGAGTGATGGGGAGCCCATATTGAAATGTGTCTTTGATGTACCATAGTATATGCTTCAGTTGTATGAAGTTATGTTGTTGGGGTTGATGCATGTTTTGACATGCACAGTTGATAGCAAGACTAATGTTTAGATGGGTGATGGTGAAAAACTGAAGGTGGCCAATGAGTTGTTGTCAGTAGAGCTGTGGATCAGAAAAAGGTTCCAACGTGGTAGCGGAGTAGTCTTCTGGACTTGCAGGTATCGATGCTGGTTTGCAATTTGACATTCCTACATCATGAAGAATCTGTTGCGCATATGTTGCTTGAGATAAGGCCTTTGGATGTTGGTTGGATAGTGATGTCGAGAAATTGGAAAGGGGAGACGAGGGTCTTCATTTTGAACTTGTCTTCCATTGTTTGAGGAATGTGGGTTGGTACTGGTGAGGAGAAGATTATCAACATATATTAGGAGATAGGTGAGAATAGAGAACCATTGACAAGGGGATTGCTTAAATCCATAGAGAGCTATTTTGAGATTGCCCACATGGTGAAGCTTATATGGATTGATGAAGCCCGGAGGTTGTTTAATGTATGCGGTATCATTCAATGAACCATGGAGAAATGCATTTGATATGTCGTCTAATTGTAGGATGAATCAATGGTGATGGGATGCTATGGTGAAGAGAATGCGAATAGCGGATATCTTGACAACTGAGCTGAATGTTTTCATGTTGTGTAGCCCATGTGTTTGGTTGAAGCCTTTGGCCACTATGTGAGTTTTGTAATGAGCTACAATATCATCGGAAGTGTATTTGGTTCAGAATGTCCATTTGCACCTTAGTGTTGGTTGAGTCGGATTTTGAAGCACTAGCACAAGTTTCATGTTCTTTAAGGGCCTTAATTTCAGCGACCATTGCTTTTCTTCAATGATCATGCTTATTGGCTTGGTTGTAGGTGGTGAGATTAGATTGTGGAAGGGTTTGGGCAGTGAGATCGGGATGGGGCGGCGGACTAGTGTCGGTTGTGGGTAATGTGGAGGAGGTATTAGTTGGGTAATTGGTTTGGTAGGCGTAGGCAGAGCTTGAGAGGTTTAGTGGAGGTGGAGAGGTAAAAGATGATGGAGGAGATGTTGGGTGGATCCAGATTAGAGAGAGAGAGAGTTGTTTGGCTTATGCTGTTGTAAGGTTCCAGAGAAGGGTGGAAAGAGAGTAGAGAGAGGGATAAGTAATTGGGGAGTGGGGAGCTCGGTTGTTGGAGATGATTGGGATGATGGAGGGGATGAGGGTTGAGTTTGAAAAGGATGTTTGAGGTAGTGTACAATGCGAGCGATGATAACTTGGTGTATTAGGGGCTTGTAACATCGGTATCCTTTGTGAATGGGAGAGTAGCCGATGAATATGCATGGGATGGTTTTGGTGGAGAGTTTGGATTGCTTAGTGGGTGGTACAAGTGGGTAGCATGTGCATCCAAGGACTCGTAGAAGAGTGTAGTTAGGCTTATGATTGTGTAGGAGTTCATAGGGGCTTTTGTTGGTGGTGGTTTTAGAGGGGAGACAGTTTATGAGGTAGGTGGCGGTTGATAGAGCGTCGGGTTAAAAGTTAAGTGAGGCCAGTAGTGTGGAGGAGTGTTCAGGTGGTTTCGATGAGATGACAGTGTTTTCATTCAACGACGCCATTTTGTTAGAGTTTATAGGGACAAGATGATTGATGTTATATTCCGTTTTGTTTTAGGAAAGTTGTAAGCGTGGTATTGCAATATTTTCCCCCACTGTCGGTGTGGATAATTTTTTTGTGTGGCTGAATTGGCGTTAGAGAAAGAAAGTTAATTGAATGAAAAGGTTGGTAGTTATTTATTTATGCTTTATTGGAAAAACTCATACAAATTGAGAGAAATCATCAATAAGAAATCTTCATTAGAAATGTTGGAGTCAGGACCCCATACATCAAAATGAATCAAATTTAAGAATTTGTAGTTTTGATTAGTAGAGTTAGAAAAGGGTGATTTGTGGTGAAAAAATTTATTTTTTATAAAAAGCCGACCCAGCTCCAGAGCTAAACCAAGATTTTGTTTGCTGATGCAATGGGGCATTCGTTGGTGCTGCCATTGTGTGAAATTTGAGTTGCAAGAAATTGTTGAATTGCTGCTATTGGGTGGCTAGGCGTCGGTGCAAAAGAGTTGATGTGTTAGTGTAGCGGAGGAGGTGAAACGAGCTTTGGTGGGATTACGTAGAGGCCATTACGGTTATGACATTGCAGAAGAACCTTGTTCGAATGTAGATCTTTGATACAGAAACCAATGGGATCAAATGAAATAGAGCAATTATTATTAGTTGCAAGTTTGTGGATTGAAAGTAGATTGAATTTTAATGGGAACATGTAGTAATTGAGATAGAGTATGCTTACGGATTGGAGTAGGTAGTAGATCATTGCCGACATTGGGGATATTCAAGGTTTGGCCATTACCGATGCTTACTTTGTCTTGTCAGGGGTATGAAACAGAGAAATCGAGATTGCTGAGATAATTAGTAATGTGAGTTAATGTGCCAGAATCAAGGAACTAGTTGGTGTCTGTATAGTTGTCGGAGATGAGCGCTGTTGGTTGGGATGGTTTTGTATAGGAAGGATTGTGTCGGTGCCAACATTAGAGCGTTGTATGCCATCTCTTTTTGTAGATTTGTCATGTAGAAGGTGCAGAACGAGGGATGGTGATGTAATCACGGTTGTTGTAGTCGCGGTTGTTTGTGGGTCTGTATTGAACCGGCTTCTTCCTCTCCACGGCTGGCCATGCCCTCTGTAGGCAGCGGGTTGGAGATCATGAATGGCTTCATGTTGGAAATTTATTTCCTTGCTGCATAGTAAAGAATAGATGTATTCGAAGCTGAGAGGTTGTAGATTTTTCAAGATCGTTGTTTTAAAGGATTGATATTGAGCTGGTAGACCGTTTAGGATGTAGAGAATTATATCTTTCGGATCAATGGTGAAGCTGGCAACTGAAATTTTGTGTACGATTGCCTTGATGTCGGAGAGATAGACTAGCATTGACTTATCTTTCATGGTGACATTGTGTAGAGCATTCTTGAGTTGGATTACCTTAGATCGATTTATTGCTTTCAATCTTCTTTCAAAATTTTGCCATACTTTTTTGACAAGTTTTGGCATGAATTATGTAGGGAAAGATTGAGGGAGTGTGGAGTAGAGTGTAGAGATAAGATTCCTATCGATTGTAGTCCACATTGTTGGATGTAGGATTATGAGTTTGATTTCCCGTGTTGTCGAGAATATGAGGTGGTGGTTTTGCCGATGAGTCATCAAAGTGCCCTTGGAGATTGTTTGCTTTGAAGAGGTTGAGGAGTTGCACACGCCATAGTGGGGGGTAGTTTTCTGCAGTTAGGGGATTGCTGACTAGGTTCTTGATATTATTTAGTAGGAATGCAAAGTTGGAGTGAGGGCATCATTTCTTGATTTGAAGCTTTAGTGTTGTTTATGATGTTTGAGTGTGCAACGTCCATTTGATGATAGTGATGATGGAAAATAGGGTGTTTTCGGGTAGTTCTCGAGAGGTTTGAAGGATGAGGATTGGACTGAAAAGTTTCTTGATGTTTCTTGATGATAGTTATAAGGGAGAAGAGACTGTTTTTAGGTGGTTCTTGATAGATCAAGGATAGGGAGGAGAGGGGATCGAAGAAGCTTAGATACTATGTTAGAAGGATAGCAGAGGATGAAAATAATTCTCATTCATACTGATATAGCACATAGGTTTGTATATATATATATACAATATACAACTATTTAATTATTTAACTAATAGGTATCTAGGCGCTTGGGCGTGCAGCTCTCTGGCTAGCGCTATCATAACTTAGGAGTTTGGGCGTGCCTAGGCACCCAGCTCTCTGGTTGGCGCTGGTTATGCGAGCACGCGGGCGTCCAACCTTTGGCTATGCTAGCGTATGGGTGCCTAGCCTTTGGTTGGCGCTGGACATGCTTGAACCTGAGTGTCCAATCTTTTGTCTCATGCTGTTATATGTTGTTCACTAATAGAAATAATTTGTTCATGTTAAGATTAAAGATAAAAATACGTGCTTTAAAAATGGTTTAAATTTAAGACTTAGGAGAAATAAGATAAAATTATAAACTTGAATGTCTTGAATTCAAAATTGTTGTTCGTGATACTAAGAGTACAACACTTGAGAATTTATATATAAATTTGAAACTATCACGAGAGATATATACATTTATAAGCTAGTCAAATTAAGAGATAAAAAGATCAAATAATTGAGTCATATTAAATATATCAAAGACGATTATCAAAAATTTTCTTAAGGATATAAATATTCAATATTGATGGATAAATTATTTTACTAAATTTTTTAATAAAATTGTACTAATACAATTAATATAAGTTTAATGACTAATTCCACATGAGATTAACCTCATTTGTTAGATATGATCAATTGCTTCTATTTACTATTAGACTCTCCCTATTTAAAGAGAGCTGCACCTTTTGTAAAGTTAGTGTGAAAATATAGTATAATTCCAAGTTTCAACAATCTCTCAATTCTTCACATGGTATCAGAGCATTCGACTCTCAGCCTTCAAGAACTCATCTAATCTCTTGGCTCCCTCTTCATCGACCGAAGAACTCATCCAACCTTCAAACGGAAAGCTATCAGCCCACCGCAACCAAGAATCGATTGCTCTAGCCGTGATCAAGAAACCTGCAGCCAAGAATCCCGCAGCCGTGATCAAGAAACCTACAGCCGCTCTAGCTGTGATCAAGAAGATTTGCCATTAAGTATTGATGCCGTTAAAGATGTCAAGAGTCCTGCAGAAGCTCTAGAAACCTGCAACTGTGATCAAGAAATTTGCAACCTTGACCAAGAAACCTGTAGCCGCTCTAGCCGTGATAAAGAAGATTTGTCATCAAGTATCGATGCCTTTAAAACATTAAGAATCGACGATCAAGAATCAACACTGTTTTCGCTATTTTTCATTACGCTCATCCTCGCTGATGATCTCTTCTTTGAAGACATCAAGAATCGATGACTTTAAAGATGTCAAGAATCGACGACAACCATCTGAAGAAATTCTTCTTCATCTTCAACAATGGGTTCTCCAATCGATTTTCTTCCCACCCGTCAATCAACAAGTCTAGTCGATGGAATGTCGCACCCTCCCAATCTTTCAGCCACTACCACCATCGGTTTCGGTGATGCTACGCATCTTGGTAATGCTCATCACATCTTCAGCGTTAAACATTACCAAGATGCGTAGCATCACCGAAACCGATGGTGGTGGTGGCCGATCCTTCACAATACAACAATTAGAGTGAAATCCATCGCTCTTTTTGAGCTCATCGACTCCTAGGTTTCATTGATGGCTCTCTAGTACCTCCATCGTAATTCTTCGCTAATGGTGAACCAAGTCTTGAATATTCAAGATGGCTTACCAACGATCAACTTATTTTCAACTGGATCATTTCTTTACTAATGGAATTTGTTCATGCTTGAGTTCTTGGTACGATTCTGCTTATTCCATATGGAAAGCTCTCTTCAAAATTTATTCCTCTTTTTCTTAGATTCATCTACATCAACTTGAGTATCAACTGCGTTCTCTTCGGAAAGGTGCTACCCCATGAATAACTATCTTCAGTAGATAAAGCAACTCGCCATCAACTAGCCATCTTCGGTTCTCCACTTACTGATCAACATATTGTGATCGACATCCTCACTAGTTTGGGACCAGAATTTGCTTCTCTAGCCACCACTATTACAACAAGATTAGAGCCCATCAAAGTTGATGAGCTCTGCTGCATTTTTTAAAATCATGAGATTCTATGTTCCACATACACCATTAGCAACAATGTCACCTTTGCCAATCGTGTTCTAGCCAGCACCAAACCTACGCCAAATCAATTCATTTCTCGTTCCAACATCACTTTCAACCGAGGTCAAGGAAGGGGTCTTTTTCGTGGTCGGTCTTCACTCATCTGCCAAGTATGCAATCTATTCGGACACTCAGCAATTAACTGCTATCATCATCAAGATGTTTCGGCCTTCCCTCCCCAACGATATTATGGTACCACCGTTGGCCGGCCTAATCCTCCGTCTACGCACTTGGTGACTTCTAACACCGATGGCTAGTGTCCAAACTCTGGGGCAACTCATTACATCACTCATAATCTTCATAACATTCAATTCACTCAATCTTATGAAGGATTGGACATAGTGCAAGTTGGTAATGGATAAGATTTACCTATCTACAATACAAGCAATTCTACCTTATATAACTTTACTATTTTAAAATTAAGAGAAATTCTTCATGCACCCGATATTACTAAAAGTTTGCTTTTCGTAAGCAAGTTTACTAAAGACAATAATGCCTATATTGAATCACTCTGATTATTGTATTGTGAAGGATGTTCATACCAAGAAGAAACTTCTTTGAGGAACAGTTGATCGTGGTCTGTACCGCTTTGCTCTCAGCCCTATCCACACGTCTCCTGCTGCCCATCATACCAGCCGACACACTCCCTCTCATATATGGCACAATCGTCTTGGTCACCCACATCTCAAAGTTCTTAAAACTGTTTTACAGTTTTTAGATGTTAATTTTTCTTTAGAACTTTTTGTCATTTATGCTTGCAATCTAAAAGTCATCGACTACATTTACCTGACTCTTTAAATGCTTACAATAATCCCTTGGATTAATATACATTGATGTTTGGGGCCTAACTTCTATTGTCTATTACTGGTCATTTTTTACATAATTTTAATGATGCATGCACTCGATTTCATTGGTTGCTTCCTATACATCATAAAAGTGATGCTTTCCCCACCTTCATCAAGTTTAAATCCTTCGTAGAGAATTCCTATAATTGTAAAATAAAACACTTCAATTTGATGGCGAGGGTGAATTTTAGAAATTCACTCCCATTCTTTCTAAATATGGCATTCAACATCGATTTAGTGCTCCATAAGTTCCCCAACAAAATGGCATCGCTGAACGTAAACATCGGCATATTGTTGAAATTGGTCGTGCCCCCTTGTCCACCTCATCCCTCCCTCAAAACTATTGGCTTATGCTTTTTAAACCGCTAATTATCTCATTAACAAGTTACCTAACAACAACAATACCACCATCTCTCCATTTGAACTTCTTCATCACATTAAATCGAACTATAGCAAATTAAAAGTGTTTGGGTGCTTATGCTTTTCTTGGCTCAAACCCTACACTCAATCCAAGATTGATAATAGATTCAAACCTTGTATCTTTCTTGGATACAGTAGCTCTCATTTTGTTTGTGTAAAGTTTTCATTTCTCTTTTTGTGGTGTTTGATGAAACTTTCCTACGATACCTAACACATCAAACAACCTTTCCACTCTAACCTAGTAATCGTCAATGCTCCCATCTCTCTTTTACAACAGCCGTTCGAACCCACAAATCACCCTCTAGCTTCTTCCGTTCTGGTGCAACAACCTACCAACAACCTTCCTGCTTCTGAAATTACAATTGAACCCCCACCCGAACCTTTACCAGAACATATACCCGAACATATCCTCGAAAAACAACTCCTAGCAATCTACCTGTACCGAATCTTCCCCAAACCTTACAAATCTGCCTCCACCCGAAACTATTTCAGAATCTACCACAACCTTGAAACCTCCACCAACAAATTCTTCTTTGATTGTACCTCCCCAACTGAATGTCGACACTCATTCAATGACAACTAGACATAGGCACCTCAAATCTAAGTGTTACCTTACATCCAAGCATACAACATGCACATGTGTTACTGCCTCTATTTCCACTACACCTACTCTTCGGAGCTATTCTTAAGTCATGCACAATCATGATTGGTAGCATGCTATGCAATGTGAATACAACGCTCTAATGCGCAATAAGACATGGCCACTTGTTCCTTAAACTTCTGACATGAATATCATCAGTTGCAAATAGTTGTATAAACTTAAATACAACAATGATGGGATTATCAGCCAGCACAAAGCAAGGTTAGTTTCTCCTGGCTTTCATCAACAAGGAGTTGATTATCATGAGACTTTTAGTCCCGTGATAGAACCTGTCACCATTCAGATAATACTAACACTTGCAGTAACATACACTTGGCCTATTCATCAACTTGGCTTTGATAATGATTTTCTTAACAACGATCTGCAAGAATACATCTTCATGTCTCAACCAAAAGGTTATGTTGACTCAACCTTCCCTACACATGTTTGTAAATTGCATAAAGCATTGTATTGTCTTAAGCAAGCTCCTCATGCATGGTTCTCAAAGCTCTCTGGGTTCCTTCTTAAGTAGAGATTTCAACAAAGTGTTGCAGACAGCTCACCATTTCCTTATTGCAATAAATATATTAGTTTGTTCTTCCTCATCTATGTCAATGACATCATTCTTATAGGAAATGATTCAATTACTATACTTCAACTTGTACGATCCCTCAGTGATAACTTTGTAGTTAAAGACTTTGGTCAAGCACAGAATTTTCTCGGAATTAAACTCTACCACAAGTCTACAACTCTTTACCTTTCGCTATTCCAATACAATTCAACATTACTTCAACAAACTAATATGGATAATTCAAAGCCATGCGGAAGTCCCATGTGCCCTATGTTATTCTCCTCATCGGCTACACCGCTATCTAATGCAGAAGCAAAGGATTTCCGAAGTATCGCTGGTGCCCTACAATATCTTCTCCTCATGCGGCCGACTATTTTATTTAGTGTCAATAGCATCTGTCAATTTGTGCATTCTCCACTACTGAACATTTGCAAGCGCTCAAGTGTATTCTTTTATGCCTAAAAGGCACCATTAGTCATTTTTATGCTATTCATCATGCTCATTATCGTTACATTCAGACATATACCAATGACGATTGGGGTAGCTGAAAGATTGATAGGAAACCTATTGGTGGATACTTCATCTTTCTTGGACCCACACTTATCTCTTGGTCTTCCAAAAAGCAATCCACTATTGCTCGCTCCAGTACTGAAGCATAATATAAAGTTACAACCAATACAGCCGGTGAATTTGGTTGGGTAGTTCACCTTCTACAAGAAATTGGCTTCTCTCATGCGTCAATACCCACAATATGGAGCGATAATCTCTGGTCAACCTATATAGCTGCAAATCCTGGATACACGCTCACATGAAACATGTGGCTCTTGATATTCATTTGATTCGCGAGCTAGTTGCCAAGAAAGAAGTTAAAGTGCGGCATATCCCGTCCGAACTACCACTTGCAGATGTTCTCACAAAGCCGCTATCTCCTAAGAACTTTCAGAAGTACATCTCCAAGCTCGTTGTTCCGTCTGACACGCCTTACGGGGATGTTATAAGATGATTAAGCCCACATAATATTAACCTCATCCTTTAATTACATTCTTAATATGCGGATGTGATCAATTATTTACTGTTAGACTCCTTATTTAAAAAGAGCTGCACCTCTTGTAAAGTTAGTGTGAAAAGATTTCAGCAGTCTCTCAACTCTTCACAATAAAAATAGTTTCAATTATACTTTCATTTAATGTGTTAGTATTTGGAATGCTTTAAAGAGGGATGAAGAGCAAAAAAATAGTAGGATTGGACCTATCGATATATGGAAAGTTTTGAGTATGAAAGGAATTTCTTGGCTTATCAGGTTATTAAATATTATTTTGAAAACTAAAAAGGTGCCAGATTTATGGAAAAAAGGTACTGTTATACATATTTACAAGGATAAAGACGATGCTCAAGATTGCGTAAAATATAAAGGAATCAAGTTAATGTGTCACATGTCGAAACTTTGGGAAAGAGTAATTGGACACAAATTATGAAAGATACTTGTCTTTCTCAATATTAATTTGGTTTTATGCCAGGTAGATCTACCATGGAAGCTGTATATAAATTAAGAGGTTTGATAAAAAAATTTAGGAAAAGAAAAAGAACTTTATTTAATTTTTATTGATTTTGAAAAGGCTTATGATACAGTACTAAAAGAAGTTCTTTGGAATTTTGGAGAGGAGATTTGTGTTGCATATATTGATATTATTAGAGATATGTATAATGAGGTTGTAACATGTGTTTGATCGCAAGGTGGCTTGTCTAATGAATGTCCTATTACTATTGGATTACATTAAGGCTCAACTTTTAACCCTTATCTTTTTACTTTAATTATGAATGTTTTTACTAAGCACATTCAAGAAGAGGTTCTTTGGTGCATGTTATTTATAGATGCCATTTTATTAATTGATAAGATAGGATGGAGTTGAAGCAAACCTTGTGCCGGGGATGGACTACTTTTGCATGCTTTTGTTTTAGTGATCTAAAACATAATATATGGAGTGTAAGTTCAATTATACTAGAAGCTCAAATCTTGAGGACATAACTATTGAGGACCATATGAACAAGTAGAGCGAGAGGTTCAAATGCCTTGGTTTAATTATTCAAAGTAATTGTGAAATAGATGGTGATGTGATTAATAGAATCTCAGCTGATTAGATGAAATGGAGGAGCATTTCTGGAGTGCTGTGTTATCGAAAAATCTCACTCAATATTTAAGAAAAATTTAATAGAGCTGCTATGCAACCATCTATGTTATATGGGGCTGAATGTTGACAACAAAGAAGAAACTCACCGATAAAATAAATGTTATAGAGATGAGGATCCCAACTGGTGGATGAAATGCATGAGCGTTTCTGGGTGCTGTGATTTAAAAAAAATTCACTCAAAATTATAGAAAAAATTTATAGAGCTTCTATGCAACTTAGCTATGTTATATGGAGCTGAATGTTGGCAACAAAGAAGAAATTTACCTATAAAATAAATGTTGCAGAGATGAGGATGCTTAGGTGGATGAGTTGGTTTACTTGTAAGAATAGATTGAGAAATGAGTTTATTTGTAGAAAGGTTGGATATATCGATTTAACACTCTAATTTATTTGATCAGTAGGTGCCTCCTAAGAAAATATAGTAGTTTAGTAATGGATCGATGATCAGTAGGTCACCAGTCTATTTAACATAAAAAAATCTGTGCTTTTAGAGAAAAATGCTTGGGGATGTGAAGCTATTGAAAGAGAATTTCTTTGATATATTTGAAATTTGGAGCATAACAAAATATTAAGTGGAATGTGTAGCCATAGACTGCAAATTATATGTACATTATAAGCATTAGGTTGAATTACAGTAAGGTAAAAAAGATTGCCAATAAGTTGGTAAAGTGCTGAAATATCATGAATGACGCTATCCATGGGAGTTATCATGATTTCTTCTATAAGAAAGTGGAGTTTGTTTTATTGTTAGTAATACTAGCTCAAGAAAGTAAATTAAGACTTGTTTGGTTTGGCAGAGATGATAGCCATTTGAGCTATAGAAAACAGCAAGACCAAGAAAGTAGCTAAAGGAGCAAGGAATGTTAAAGATAATGAATAACATTTTCAGTATATCTCAGCATTAACAATACTTTTATCTGTTGAGCGAACTAATTAAATCATTATTGAACCTTTTGGTAAAGTTAAATTCAATGATTGTGTGACTAAATTTTGTCGTATATATTTTTTTGGGTTTGCCTTATTCCGGAGAAAGCCATTTTGAGTGTATAACTTAATTTTTAGAATAAGAATACTCATGTGGTGGTTAAATATAAACTTCTTTTTTGAGATCACCATTGAGAAAGGTATTTTTAGCACCTATTTGAAAAAGTGTTGACTATTTAACAATTGCAATGACCATTCAACATTTTACAAATGCTATGTAGATGACTAGAGTAAATGTTTCTTTAAAGTCAATCTTATATTCTTGCCTATGTTGTTTTGCAACAACTTGAACTTTATTATGTTCAGTACAGCCATCATATTGGGTCTTGTTTTTATAAATTTGCTTACCTCCAACTGTAATTTTTTTTCCTGGAGAAAGTACAATAAGATTGTACGTGTGTTTAAAGTTTAAGCTTTCATTCATTATTTATTGTCATATTGGATTGGTACTACTGGCTTCTTGATAGGATTGATGCTCCTGCAAAGATACAGTATCTGAAAAGCAACGATAATATTGGAATGATGATAGAGTTTTTTTATCATGGTAGAATATTGAAGTAGTATATGTATAATAATTGAAATAACCTCAACAAAAGTGGTAGCACTATGTGGGATGTCTATAAGTGCAACATCTTGAATGAACTTAAGAATAAGGGTATTGACATGTGGGGGAGGTTGAATATCTTTGAGTAGTAATTAATGGGAGGAAAATTTCATTGCAGAGTGTTGAAACTAAAAACAAAAGAATAGTTCGATCCCAATAAATCATGGAAAGTTAAGGTTGGTGCTTTCCTATGATACAGCTTCTAGATGAAGATGCTACTGAGTTCAATGAGGCGGTAGTTTGCATATTTTTTAAGGAAGATGGCGAAAGAAGTTAGAATTTTTGATCATTTTGTGACTTATTTTGAGTGTGTTTCATTTGTTGGTCATGTATCTGATAACTCGAAGAATAAAAAATATTATTTAGCTCTAAATCACATAATTATCTAACAGAGGTTAGATTTCAATCTATATTAGGGACAAGTTATGTATTAAGAAGATTAATGTGAGAGTTAAAAACATGTTCAATATGAACTATACTCATATTTATTTTACTGGTTGTATGAATATATGGAAGAAATGCGCTGAAAATTTAGTGGAAAAAATATTGGAATCAACAATTATGTAATTTGCAGCAAGCATAGTCAAGAATCTAGACGAGTTTACCCAGAGAAGCGAATAATACAATGTGGTTTGTTAGGCTTGCAATATAATTTTGAGCAATAAATTGACTGATGAAATAATCATCAGAAAGCATAAATTTAAACATTAAATTGACTGATGCAGATATTAATCGGCTGCTTGCAAAGGTTACAGAGATCTTCGACGAAGTTGCCATGAAATCGATCGCAGAGAGATGCAGAATTCTTCCATAGTTGTAACCGAAATAATTTATCGTAAAAATATAGCTGAGCCTCTTCGTCCACGTCGATCGAGCGTAATGATAGAGCTGGAGCTTCGCATATAAAATGGCAACTAAGTGGAGCTTCGTATATACAAATTTATCTGGCCAAAACACTTAGATTTGGATGAAAAGCACGGAAAGATAGGTAGACGTAACGATGGAGGATAAAAAAAATCAATTAAATAAAAGTTAAGGGACAAAAAAAAAATTTACAATAATTGAGAATTATTTTAAATAATTTGTAAGAGTAGAGATTTTGATTATTTTCTCAGCAGCTTTCTGTCTTGGCAAACCATTGTGTACATTAATGATTTCTTAGCAATTTAGTCTTCGCCAAACATTGGTGGCTGCTGACCTTTCAAGAGTGAAGTGGCAATAGCATATTAAGTCTGTCTAAGAGCTTAGATTGATTTAGAGTTCTTCAGCTATATCTCGGATATCCTCCTGCCGAGAACGTTTTCGGCCTTTTCCCAAGTCCTTCATGTCAAACACATTTTACAATTATTGATTCTTAGATCATTGACTTTATTAAATCAGCTCCTTAATTTAAAATGTCTTAAGTATATAATTAAGGAAGATTCCAATGTTACAGGCACTTGGGACGCTATCGCAAAAATGATCAGATACGAAGGCCTAACGTCTTTTTACAACGGAATGCGCACTAAGGTTGTGCAGAGTGTGCTTGCGGCTGCTGTCCTTTTCCTGGTGAAGGAGGAGCTTGTAAAGGCGGTGAAATTACTTCTGACCCCTAGCAGACTCTCTGACAATACAAGAGGGAAGTTCTCCCGGTGACCATTAATTTCTCATTCTTTATGTTATAAGGTATATTCATGCTTATTGATTCTGGCCAAGTTGGATTTTGATTTAAAGAATAGTTTAAAGACGATAAGCCCCAAAATGCGAGCAATATATTATCCCACAATTTCATTTGAGCTGATGATATGTATTTGTTATTCTTTTTAATTGTATATGAACTTAAATATTTTACATGGCAAAATAATGCAACATGGAGATAGTGCTAATCAAATGAAAAATTTCTCTAAAATTTATATGATTGATACATACCAATTCGGGTTGTAAATTTGATTCGAAACTCGAACTCGAAATATTTTGACTCGACTCAAAATTTTTGAATCAAATTTGAGCCGTTCTTCTCTTCAAGCGAGCTTATTATTGTATTGGCATGATTGTTGTATCATCAATTACTTCGTCAGATCAGTCGAGCCCGCCCAAGTGACCCGGTTAAGAAAGCTCATTCTTAAAATTAGGTACTCATAATTATATTTGAGTAATATGTTATATATATATTTCTTTTTTTGGTGGCCGGTGAGATTTGAATTGATAATCTGTGATAATAAATTATGAGCCTCAATTATGTGTGGATAATAATGTTAATATTTATTTCAAGCTCCGTTTTTTCATTTGAATATTGTAAATTTGTGTAATATGGAACATTTTAAAAAGAAAGAAGAGTGGAAAAGCAGTATATGGCATTCATTTCAATGTATGAAAATGTGTGGATGATAAATTAATTTTTATGCTTATTAAGTTATTTAATATTATTTTAAAGATTAAATGTTGCTATATGAGTAGAAAAATAGTATTATTATACATACAAGATAATACTCAAGATTGTGTTAATAATAGAGGAATAAAATTAATGTGTCTATATAAGACTTTTATAGAGTAATTTGATATACAAATTATGAAGGATACGTGTATTTCTCAAGCTAAAATTGGTTTTATGCCAAATAGATCAATAATGAGAGCTATATATATTATAAAGAAAAGAATACTTTCATTTAATTTATATTAATCTTGAAAATACTTATGATAGAGTATTAAGAGAAGTTCAGCTTTGGAGAAGAGAGTTTTTTATTGCATATATGTATAATAGGGTTGTAATATGCGTTCAATAGCAAGGTGGTATGCCTAATAATTTTTGGTTACGATTGGGTTATAGTAATGCTTAGATCTCATATCTTTTCCTTAATTATGAATGATTTTGCTAAGCACTTTAAAGAGGAGGTTTTGATAGATTTAAACTCTTGAGAGGTTAATGATTCAAATCTCACTTGCTATATAATTATCTCATTAATGCTTAACTTCAAAAAAAAAAATGAGACTTGTTCAAAACAATCCCATTCTTTTGACACTAATATTAACTCTCCCATCAATTTAGGGAATGTGGACATCTAGAATGCCACGGTCACCAGGCGTTCCATCTCTGTTTTCTTACAAACTATGCTTACCCCACCCCAGGAGCGCATGCTATACCTCATCCAATTAATTAGCGCCATGGTTCTCTTACCCTGCACAGCCTTCACATGGCCATTCCTCTTCTCACCAAGCTCTTTTCCACCTCTCCTTCAAAATCCAACAAGGTGGACTTCGTCAATCTCTGCTCCAGAGGCTTTCTCTGCCAAGCCCTTCACGACTTTCTTCCTGACCTCTTAGCCGACTCAAATCTCTTCTCCCATCTCCTCAAAGGATGCTGTATCACTCCTCAGAATTCCCTCCGCCATGGTCGGCAGCTCCATGGCTTCATCGTCACTTCCGGCGCGTCATCCGACCGTTTCACGGCCAATCACCTACTGCACATGTACTCCAAGCTCGGCGACTCGCATGCCGCCTCCCTCCTCTTTGTCAGAATGCCGCGAAAGAATGTCATGTCCTTCAACATCCTCATCGGCGGCTTCATCCAAAACGAAGACATCGGGTCCGCCCGCAAGCTGTTCGACGAAATGCCTGAAAGGAATTTGGCCACCTGGAATGCCATGGTCACCGGGCTCACTCATTTCGGTCTAAACGCGGAGGGTTTGGATTTCTTGGCTAAGATGCGAAGGGCCGGTCTGCGGCCAGACGAGTTCAGTTTGGCCAGCGCTTTACGATGCTGCGCAGGGTTAAAAGCTCTCACCTTTGGTCGGCAGATTCATGGCTTCCTTATCCTATCCGGCTTTGAAGACGATATATGTGTTGGGAGCTCTCTTTCTCACATGTACATGAAGTGTGGGTGTCTCCGAGAAGGGGAGAGAGCACTGAAAGGAATGCCTGTTCTTACCATTGTCTCCTGCAACACAGTTATTTCCGGGAGGGCTCAGAACGGAGATTATGGGGGTGCTCTCAGCCATTTCTGCTTGATGATGGTTGCAGGATTGAATCCCGACCAGGTCACTTTCGTCAGCGTTATAAGCTCTTGCTCTGAGCTGTCGGCCCTTTGCCAGGGGCAGCAGATACATGGGCAAGCAATCAGAGCCGGAGTCGATTCATCAGTGCCGGTTGTCAGCTCACTGGTCACCATGTACTCCAAATGCGGTTCTTTGCCGGATTCCATCAGGGCATTCGAAGAATCGTCCGAAGAATATGATCTCGTTTTGTGGAGTGCAGTGATAGCAGCTTATGGCTTCCATGGGCATGGCAGGGAGGCCATCGGGTTATTTGAGAAAATGGTGAGCTATGAAATGGTGCCAAGTGAAGTTACTTTTCTGAGTCTTTTGTATGCTTGCTGTCACAGTGGATTGAAGGACGAGGGTTTGGGGTATTTGGAGTTGATGAAAAGGGAGTATAGAATGCAGCCATCCCTTAAGCACTACACCTGTGTTGTGGACCTGTTGGGCCGGGCGGGATGCCTCGAAGACGCCGAAGCTTTGATTGAATCCATGGAGGTGGAAGCGGACGGAGTCATATGGAAGACCCTTCTGTCCGCGTGCAAAATTCACAGGAAGGAGGAGATGATAGAGCGCGTGGCGGAGAGTGTGCTGAGGTTGGACCCCGTGGATTCGGCGTCCTACGTGCTGGTCTCCAACGCGAGAGCTGCGGCCGCGAGGTGGGGAGATGTGGCGGACGTTCGGAGCTCTATGAGGGAGAGGAAGGTGAGGAAGGAGCCAGGAGTCAGCTGGATGGAGCTGCAGGGACACGTTCATCAGTTCTCTACGGGCGAGAGATCCCATCCCAGGCAAGAAGAGATCGATGAGTACCTGAGAGAACTGATTGGAAGGATGAGGGAGAAGGGTTATGTGCCGGATGTCGGCTCAGTTCTTCATGACATGGAAGATGAGGAGAAAGAAGGCAGCTTGGCTCATCATAGTGAGAAGGTAGCCATTGCATTTGCACTTTTGAGCTTGCCCAATGGAGCCGCAATCAGGATCATGAAGAACCTGCGTGTGTGCATTGATTGCCATACCGCCATTAAGCTCATGTCAAAAATTGAGCATAGGGAGATTGTGGTGAGGGATGTTAGTCGGTTTCATCATTTTAGAAATGGAATTTGTTCTTGTGGGGATTACTGGTGATGGTGTGTGGCAACTGGCAAATGGAGATTCTTGTTACTCCAGAAAAGGTGGGTTATTTGTTCCATACAATTGGAATTCCTTTGTGTGCATAAGGGGTTATTGGGCCAAAGCCCTTGTCATTTATGCGGATAATTCATTAATCTTAAGCTTTAGTGCATAAGGAGTTATTGGGCTAAAGCCCTTGTCATTTATGTGAATAATCCATTAATCTTAAGCTTTAATGCATAAGGAGTTTACCGGGGTCTGATGATGCTCCTAAGAGTCAAGTGGATTTGGTCTTAGTTTGAGATTGACTTGGTTTGGCTTGAGTTAGCCTTAAAACAAGTCAATTGTATCCTTTGGACTTTCTTTCCAAGGATGACGGACATGGTTAAGACAATGGAGTTGGTTAGGCTAGCTGGGTTTAACCTTGGCCATGGGATAGCAATTCATTTAACCCAAGTTAACCTCAGTGGGTCTTATAGCTTTTAGAGAATCGAATGGCTTACCAGTTGATCTAAAGATTGTCTGTGGTTTTGTAGACTGTTGCAGTGACTCTGAAAACCTGTCGAGCCAGCTGGAGTAGCTGGAGATCAGTTCAGAGGTCGTCGGACATGGAATATGAGAAGAAGAGGGACTCTCAGGTTTTTTGGGAGAGAGGAGACTTCAGCGCCTACGGGGCTCCACCAGTGGTCCTAATAACTTGTATCTCACTGATTGAAACGGGAGCCCAATTGGAGCTAGGGGTCGGATTCTACGGTGCTGATCTATTTCTATTGTTACAATTGCTGTCGGATTTAATTCAATCCTCCGTCGTTGATCCAGAAGCCAGATCCAACCGTCTAGGATTAGCCGGTGATATTCAATTTAAATCCATTTGATCTGACAGAGGATACATGTCCCGTAAATCCGACCGCCAGATATCTTTGATTTAAATCTGACGGTCGGCATTCAACCGGTGTTTTCATTTGATTAGCAGCCGTTATAGTTTCCACCGTTTTAATAACTAATCCAGCCAAATTTTAATTTAATTAATATTTTATGTATATTTTAATTATTATAAGTTCAATTTTTATGAAATTATTACCACTAGTGTAATTCAAATATGATTATGTGATTGTTAGATAGTTGGTTATGGGCCGGTAATTTGATCTGAAATTTGAAATTTGAATTCGATCCGGCTCGAATGCGAGATATTTTAACTCAACTCGAATCGAATTTGAAAATTTTTGAGTGGAGTTCGAGTCATACATTTTGAGTCGAACTCTATTTAAAATGAATCCAAGGACTCGATTAGAAATACACTTGAATCGAACGAGTTTAGTATGAGTTGATTGTACTCAAAGCATTGAAAAGTCAAAATGTACGGCGAGATTGTGATAGAATAATATTATTTTATAAGTTCAATTTCTATTGAGATAACCCCCCTTTGAACTATAGTTGCTTTTTCAGGCGGCGTCCCAACTGTTACTTTCAGGGAGACGGGCTGCATTCATTAACATCTCAAAGAGTACTTAGTCAGCCTAAGCAGGAAATTATATAATTGTAATTAGTATTCCCAAAGATGCGGGTTTTAAGCAAAGCCAAGATTCTCTCACTAATTGACGGTCTTAAACAAATGATGCCATCATGTACGTTAAAGAATTTCTTTCAAGTAATTTATTAGAAATACTATTTAGATCTATTTATATATTACCTAAAAAAATTTATCAAATTATATTTGTACATCATTTCAATATAAAATTTTAAAATAATATTTATATTATTTTAATGTAAATAAATAAATACTAGTAAAATGATATCCAAATCCTATTGAATATATTTTTTTTGATACCACGCCAACAAATCTAAATAGCATTTCTCTAATTAAAGTTATTAAGTCATATACTAAGTTCACAAAAATATATATCTTTTAAATATAAATCTTTTAAATCATTGGATGGTGGCAATATAATAATAAGCATTTTAAATAGTTTCTAAAAATTATAATTTATATATATATATATATATATATATATATATATATTTTATTTCATAACATACCATGATTAAAAATACAATACTTATAAATTATTATTATTATTTTCTTTAATATTACTTCTAATTTTGAAAGAAGAAATAAAATAGAAAAGTCAATAGAAAGAGAAGAACTAATGGTGAGTATTGCTAAAGGAAAGCAACAATTAAGCCGATACGAGCCAACAGGAATATGTTCTTAATGACGATAGAAGGTTCCACTGGCAAATGATGGGATCCTTCCCCATAAATGGCTTCCACTGGCAAAGGTTCATCTTATTGTATCTTACGCATGCATGCATGCATGCATGTATATCCTTACAAATTTAACTTTGATATATTCTTAAGATGTATAACACATGTTCTTAAGATGTTGCATTGTATTGCAAAATACTTTAAATCATCAATTCCCATTTATGGGATCATTCCCATAGATGGGATCCTTCCCCATTTACTAATGCAGATTAATCATATTGTCACCTTGTTTATTGATTGTCTGTGAGCACTTGAAGAAGTAGACTTCAAGAATTAATTTGAATTTAATGACTAATTTGTTGTTTGTTCGATATAGCTCATGATTATGATTCTTAAATACTTTTCTAATTGAAAGATCATTAATCTCGAAAATAATTAAAATTTCATAATGCAAGACTTCAATCCTACTATCAAAAGGTAGAATTAAGTGTATACCCATTAAATAAAAATTATTAAAATAAAAAGATAAATATTATTTCTCTATTATTAAAAATAGCTTGAAAAACTTAAATAAAATCATAAATATAGGCATATTGGACTAATATATATACCATATGAAACCCTAATTCTCAAAGATCAATATATTTTAATAGCTTTCTCAACTTTACTTTGTGTTTATTAAATATTGATATTTTTGAAGCATGCAAATTACAATTAAATTTCATGTTAAATTTTATGCAAGAAAAAGTACTATATTATATTATATTCATTTTAAAGCTATAAATACTCTAAAACATAATATTATAAGCTTAAATAAATAATTAGATAAGTTCTATGATAAAAATTAATTTAATAATTTTTTGTGTAGTTGCAAATATGATAATTAAATAAAATGAAGTAAATTTCTTAGAAACTTATACCATGCTTAATACAGTCATGCATAGGCTATTTATGTATAGAAATATAAATAATAGTTATAAATAATGTCATTCAATTTAGGGTTACATCTATAAGATTTATAACATCACTGGTTGATGAAATAATTTTGTAATAACTCTAGATTATTAATAAAAATTAAAATTAAAATTTATTGAGATTATATTCTTGAGATAATCTCTAGTTTATTTATATTTTTCTTAAAATAAATCCATTCTTGGATGATTTTTTAAAATAATTTCTATGATAATTTAGTATTTTCTAATCACATAATAAATTCAGATAAATTAATAAAATTTATAATTAAGTAATTATAAATTTAGTATTTTAAATTTAAAATTTATAAATTTAGTATTTATATAATTCTTGAGTAAATTTTTTTATGCCAAAGCTTCATTTATTTATTTTCTTGAATTTCTTGTGTTTTTTTGAATTGTTTGTAAACTTTCAATAATTTTATTGTCCATTTGGTTAAGAAATAATAATAATATATATAATTATATTAATTAAGTAAAAATATTACAATATTGATAAATTTAAAATAATGAATTTTAATATGTTAGCATGATCATGATTGTTGGGTTTGCATGAATCCAACTAGATTTTAATGATTATTAATAATATTTTCATGTGAAATTGATCAGATCGTTGGATCGCACTTGACAACTAGTATCTCTCAAAAGTGTGGAGATTTTATTTGCCATAAGATTTAAACCAGTTGAAACCACTTCAATCCAACATGTTCTATTAAACCAATTGAACCCACATCCCAACTCAAGCTATATTATCATCTTCAAGCTCACAAAACTATCAGCACTCAAAATCTCGATTAATTGCTTAGACTTCTCTAAAATGGCTAATTGTTTAGACTTCTCCAAATTCTTGATGAATTTTGACTCATAGTTCTAATTCTGATAAATTTGTTTTACTTGAGGTTTTACTTAAAATCATCAGTTGAAAAGGTTGTATATAGATATTTAGTATGTTCCTAAGAAAGGTGGATTTAACACTTAGTTTGTTTGAAGCCACACCTATCAAAGCATTCTTCGACATGAGGCATCACCCGTTTGTGTTTTTTATTTCACTCAAACTAAGCTGTTAAATACTTTAACTACAAGCATACTTAGTATCCTAAAGAAGGTAACTTGAAATACTTAGTTTGTTTGAGGCCACCACTATCAAAGCATTCTTCGATAGAAAGCATCACCCGTTAGCAATTTTTATTTCACTCAAACTAAGGATTTAAGTCCATAATTATAATACTCTTAGGATCGGAGGATTTACTCTAAGTGGACTATATCCGCATAAACCCGCAGGATAGCGCAAATATAAGTCTTACTTAGAGTGACTCAACTAATCCTGAATAATGCGGAATTGATCCAGCACTATGGATATACACTACTATACTCAACTAATAATCTGGGTTCAGTGAATGTTATTTAATCAATAAAGATCACCAAAGCTTTTATGAATTTAGACTTTATTAGGATGAATCCTATACAAGGTTCCAAGGATGTGACCAAAAGGTCACCCAATATAGGCTACTGCCAAATGGGAGGAATCTCATGCTAAGTACTTTAGGTGATTCTACCGCAAGAGTTGAAGATCAATTTCTATGGTTAAGGGGAAAACATTTAAGTTCCTACCTCAAGGTTCAGTAAAAGATTTTCTTATCTCAATGTAATATTAAATAATAAGGCTTTTCAATTACATTAAAAATTCTATTATTAGATCATCAAGATCTTACACATATAATATTTATCCTAAATTTATAAGTTTTATTTATTATACTTGTATTGATCAGATCAGATCAGATGGTTAGACCCATCTGATAACATCCTATACTACATTATGGGATAAAATTAAGAATATTATTGGGATTTGATCTTATAATAAATCAACATAGTTTTACTATTATCTTCATATTAAGAGTTTTATATAAGAGAAAATCAAAGATCTTAAGCTCAAGTCCAGAAATTTAATAACATAATTTCTTTTAATAGTCTTAGTACCTCTAATTCAATAATTTATGATCAATGTCAAATCAAATGCATTATTAGAATAATATCAGTTGAATTGTCTTTCAATCAAGTTGATTGATTTAGTAATTAGGGTTTAGGTCTTAATCAGATAGGATAGCATTTAACTCCTAGCCTTTCCAACTTAAGATCAATAGTTGATTTATAGATTAATGACAAATTAATGTATTATTAGTAAATTATTGATGACAAATTTCAGATTAAATATAAGTATCAATTACTTAATCAAGTTTTTAAGATTCTTAGGTTCATTTATAGTTTAATATCAAATTAAGTAAATGAAGATGTCCAATTTAAAGTTAAAGTTCTCTAACATACATAAACATCATATTAATTAAAATAATGAGTAATTAAAGCTTATCAAATACAAAAGGGATTAGTACTTGATTAAAAATATAAAATAATTAAGTTTCATACAATTTGATTATTAAGTTTTATATTGACCATACAAATAATTAAAGATCCAAACATTTTTATTCGGTATAGAGTATTCAAGCAATTTCTTTATGAGGTTTAAAATAACTATACATGCTAAAATAGTGGATTTTACATTAAAATTTACCTACACATTCATGCAATGCTAATTTTTAGGAAATTCAATTTTAGTTTTAGTATGATTTGACCCCATTAAAGTTTTAGGACCATTAGAATGCAAAAATATGATATTTGACCATTCCGGACGATTCTGAACTTTACAGCGCATTTAATTTAATTTTCTTAATATTTATATGCCATTGCGACGTGCTGTAGCACGCTATGGCATGCTACTGTGGACGCATTTTTGAAACTTCAGGCGCTACGGCGCGCAGTAGCTCTCGACGGTGATTTTGCCTATGCGAAAACCGTAACAAGTCATCTTTTGCACTAAAAATACTCTCAATCTCGAGCACTTCATGAGCGGTGCCATATATCGATGGAAAGGTTTTTCCGAGATCTTTCCATTGATGCAAAAATCAGCATGAACAATGATTCTAATAAATAAAAATTAAAGTTCTATCTACAGGTATACAAAAATTATGCAGTTTTGACTAAAATTTTAAAGGAAGGAATGGGCTTCGATCGGACTCATTCGAGTCTGATTGAGGCGCAATAATCATGCTTATAATCCATAAAGTAATTAATAGAAATATTATTGACAACACTTTGATACATACAAATAGAATAGCATAAGGAAGAGTTTAGCAAAAAGGAAACCTTGGCCTTTGGAATGAAAGAAGAATACTCAGCTGGTTCCTTGAGAGCTTATGGGCTTGAAAGATTCTTCAACAGTAGCACAGTAAGAGAAGGAGGAGAGCTCAGCTAATAGCCAAATGGATAAGAAGAGATGACTGAGCCTTCATTTAAAGGAGAAGGAGAGCACAACTCTCCCTTAAATTCTCCCATCAATTATGGGAGAGAAGAGGGAAGGTCATGAGTCTTTTTTTCTTAATTGTGTGCATTAGAAGAGATAAAGGGAATTTTTGGCTAAGAGGAAATAAATAGTTAGATTTTGGTAGCTTATTAGGTTTAGAAACTATTTAACAATCTATTTAAAGCCATAACCTAAATCAAGACAGCCATTAGATTAAACTCGAATGGATAAAATTTCTCGAGCCATGATCTATAGCCATACAAATTCCAAAAATTATAAATTTGGTATCGACACGAGCATCTTGACGAGACGAACGCACACATCTAAAAATCATTAAATTTGGACGAATATTTTATTTTATATTAATTTTTAAAGTGAAAAACTTTAAAAATTTGCTACGATAAATTCGGAGCTTAAGAATCTGCGAAACTTAGAACATAATATCCTCTTATGATGCTTAACTTAAATATACAAAATTTCTAAATTCCAATTTTTATTTTATCTATTATCAACTCCGAAAGTTTAAAATTTACGAATTTATTTAGGACAATCTGGGATCTCAATTGCTCTTAAATTTTTGTAGGAGAATCCTCTCAATACATTTTATTTGAGGAAATTTTTATTTAATTTTTATTTGACTTAAAATTAAGAATCTTAATTTTTGATTTAATTTGATTAATTTAGGTCAAATTGACTGGGTAACAACCTTGGTTGTTACAGACTGGGCTACAAATGCCCAAGAAATGCCCTAGCAAACTCCTACACTTCTTTAAGCCATCAGACCTTCCCCTCAGCTCCCTCTCTCTCTCTCTCTCTCTCTCTCTCTCTCTCTCTCTCTCTCTCTGTCACTCTCCTAGCCGCTGTTGCTGCAACACCATCGGCTGTCCTCTGGTCTCGACAAGGTCCCAACGCCCAACTGAGTCTAGAGAAGTCCCCAACGCCAAAAATTGCTTCACCAAATCCTCATCAAAGAGATTCCTTCTCCACTTCGGCCACCATCACCGCTGTCATTGACGATCCCTGGAGCTGCCCCAACTGCTCATGCACTCCTCGTCAGCCAAGGAACACAATAGGGTGAGCCTACTTCCTTAAAACCCCACAAATCTCAAGCTGGCTCAATCGGGCTAGTTTGAGTCCAAGCTTGGGTTAGGGTGTAGCGCCTCGCCGTGTCGCCGCACACAAAAGAGATAATCAATTGGCGGCAGAGCGGTGCGCTACTCAAGAAGGGATTCTGCATCTCCCCGAATAACTGAAGCCTGCTGATTCAATCTCAAGAAGGGTTGAAAGCTAATACTTAAGATAAGAGTAGTATCCTTATCTTAAGTATTAAGCTAATACATATATTGGATTATAAGTATAAGAAAGAAGAATCTAATATATGTATAGTAATATCAGCATTTTCAGTATGCCAATCACATCAAATACTAAGTATAAGTAATATAAATGCAAAGTGCAAAAGCTAAAGCAAGCATCCAGAAGCATTTATCATGGAAGCTGAATAAAATATTCATCTCAGAAAAGAAAAGGAAAGCACATTTAGAATTATTACAAATAATTTACTAAAATATAGAAATAGAGTCTAACTACTGAACTGAAAAATAACTAAGAAAAGTAGTAAAGTCTGGAGAAGAGTCCACTAGTACTCAACGAACTCCTCTTGGATCTCCTGAGTATTCACCTGATCTAGTTCCACTAACTGTTCTGGATCTAGAAAATTGATGGATCCCAAAAGTACAATATGTTAGACAATAAGTTTAACACAGTGAAAGCTAGTTTAAACAATCATAATTATTTAAAACTTAACATTTAAATAGTTTAAATATGACTGTAGAAAAATTGTACAATAGCTAAAAATATGAAAATAGTATAAAGCAGGAGTAAAGTAAAATTGAGTTATAAATTGAATACTGAATGTAAGTAAAATAGTAAAAGTAAGTAATGCTATAAAATTGTGCTGTATGTCACTGAGATTATGCATTTGAATATGCTACTATACTGTATGCCACTATATATACATTTGGTGCCACATGCACCAAAGAAATCTTAATATCTATGATGCATGCTGCATCCCATAGGTCCTACTAGCTTTGATGCATGCTGCATCCCGTAGTTCACACTACTATTGATGCATGATACATCTCATAAT
This sequence comes from Gastrodia elata, assembly GCA_016760335.1. Taxonomy (NCBI): domain Eukaryota; kingdom Viridiplantae; phylum Streptophyta; class Magnoliopsida; order Asparagales; family Orchidaceae; genus Gastrodia; species Gastrodia elata. The sequence goes on along the minus strand of CM028674.1, from coordinate 23,537,204 downwards.
ACATAATGCTTTCATGCTTATGTTTATGCAATTATGCTAAGGATTTTAGTCCAACATTTATGTATTTTATTTCCTTTATTTTCATAAATGCATATTTTCAAATGTATGAATCATTCTTTAGAGACTCTCGAACTTCGATCCCCGGTCGCCACAGAATTGGTATCAGAGCAAAGTTTGAGACAATCTAAAGAAAGATTCATTAAAGAGCCAACAATATGAATACAATTACTAGACTATTAGTAGTTAGATTTTAAGTTGGAGAGCATAATAAGTATAGTTTATTATTTTCTAGATTATGGAGAGCCATAATCAAAACAATAACAACCAATCTTAGGAAGAAAATATTCCTCAAAATACCCCAAGCCATAATGAGACTGTTTCGCCTAATGTTGAAGCAGTCTACCCTTTTGATCATAGTGGAGCAAACCAGATGCTCCAGTTTATAAATATGATGAGTCAATTCATGAACAATCAACAAATCCAGAACCCAAATCCTATTTCAATTCAGAAGAAGGCAATAAATGAAGATATACATGTTTTTCTCAAACTCCAGCCTCTGAGATTCAATGGCAAGGCAACTCCGTAACAAGCCGAAGAATGGATTTAAAGGATAGAAAAAGAATTTAGATGTGTTAAAAGTTCTGAAGATTAGAAAGTATCCCTAGCTACTTATCTTCTGACAGAAGCTGCTGAAAAGTGGTGGAAGACAACCAAAACCACTACATTCCAGAATAGATCGGAAGAAGAAATTCAGTGGGAAGAATTTGTGAAGGCATTTTTAGGCAAGTATGTGCCCCAGTCTGCTAGGCAGACAATGAGAAAAGAACTATTGAACCTGAAGAAAGGAAGTCACACAGTAACAGAATATTCACTCATTTAGCTAGCTTTGCTCCAGAGATGGTTACAACTGAGGAAGTCAGGTGTCATTTGTTCCTTAATGGATTAAGGAATAATTTTTAGCATATTCTAACACCTCTCCAGATTTCAAACTTTGCTCAATTAGTAGAGAAAGCCAAACTCATGGAAGCTCAAGAAGAGCAGTACTCTTCAAGAATGACTAAGAGGCCAGCCTTTTCTCCCAATTTTTCATCAAAGAGGCAGCAATTCTCAAGACCTCAAGGGAGAGTTTACAATATTCAAAGCAACTCAAGTAGACCTGCTCCGAAAACACCAAACACTTACAAATTTTGTGGAAGAATACATAGTACAGATAAGTGTTTTACTGGTGAAGGTCAATGCCACCGATGTGGAAGAACAAATCATTCAATAAAGTTCTGCCGTGCTACTTACACAATAAACAGGCATCAACTCCCAAATAAAGGCAAGACAGTTATGAGGAATCAAGGCAGACCACCAGCAAACCATGGAAACAACATTGCATCTTCTAGTAATATAAGGAATAATCTAGCTCAAGCCAGAATTTTCAATCTATCTCAAGAAGAGGCAAGAGATGAACCTGATGTGGTCACAGGTACCATTTTATTATTCCAGCACCATTGTTTAATTCTTTTTGATTCTAGAGCTACGCATTGTTTTATTGCATCAAAATTGGTTCAACAATATTCATTACCAGTAGAACTACTTTCATCAGCACTTAAAGTCAATTTATCATCAGGAGAGTTCTTAGAAACAAACATCTTTTGTAATTGTAAGTTAGATATAAGTGGAATTTCTTGGGAAGCTAAACTCACTGTCATCCCTATAACCACTTTTGATATTATCCTTGGGATAGACTGGATGAGTCAGAATAAAGCATTAATTGATTGTGCAAAGAAGAGAGTATATATTTATAATGGAAGTAAGAAAGTAACTTTTGTTGGTCAAAAGAGTGCAGTTATTAGCCATATCCCAGCAAATAAGATCAAAAAGTTTATTAGAAAGAAATACCCCATATTCTTAACCTTACTCTCAAGTTTCGATGCTAAATCTACAACTCTAGAAGAAACTCCTATAGTGAAAGAATATACAGATGTTTTTTCTAGAAGAATTTTCAGGATTACCACCTCAAAGAGAAGTAGAATTCAGCATTGATTTAAGTCAAGGAATGTAACAACCCGACGTTGTTATTGAGCCGATTAGGCCTAAACCTAATCAGATTAAGAGAAAATATAGGATCCTGATTTTAGTCAAATAAAAAATAAATAAAAATATCCTCAAATAAAACATATAAAGGGGATCCTCTTGCCAAAATTTGAGCATAATCTGAGTTCCGGATCGTCCTAAATAAATTTGGAAAGTTTAAACTTCCAGAGTCGATAAAAGATAAAATAAAAGTTGAATTTCAAAAATTTTTGTATATTTGAGTTAAGAATTATGAGAGAAATCTATGTTTTAAGTTTCGTAATTTTTCGGGTTCCGGATTAATCATAGTAAGTTTTTGAAGTTTTTCACTTAAAAATTAATATAAAATAAAATACTTGTCCAAATTTAATAATTTTTAAACGTTTGAGTTCATCTCATCGAGACGGTCGTTTTGATACTATTTTGTAATTTTTTTAGTTCAATTGACTTATATCAAGGCTTGTGAAGTTTCAGCCGTTGGATTTTGATCTAATAGCTGCGATTAGAGTTCCATTTTTCCCTCTTAAGTAGCCTAACCCTAACCTACCAGCCCCCAACCCAAAAATTCTTCTTCCTTGGCCACCCAAACAGCCCCTCCTCTCCTCCTTGGTCGAAATTGCTTCTCCTCCTTCTTCCTCCATGGCCAAGCCACCAAGCCCTCCCCTCTTCTTCCTCCATGGCCGAGCCACCAAGAACCTCCTCTCCTTCTCCTTGGCCGACCCCATCTCCTTCTCCAAGGCTGAAATTCTTCTTCTCCACTCCCTCCAAACCTAGCAGCCCTCCTTTCCTCCTTGGCCAACCAAGCTCCATCTCCTTCTCCTTGGCCGACCAAGCACCCCTCTCCTTCTCCATGGCCAACCTCTCCTCCTTCTTGGCTGAAATTGAGAGCAGCCCTTCCTCCTCCTTCTTGGCCGAAAATGGCGGCAGCTCTTCCTCCATTGATGGCCAGAAAAACAGTGACTATCTTCATTCTTTTGCCAACAATAGTTCAATTGTTGGATGGGTAACTCCTCACCCTCTTTAATGAATTTAATTGTATTATTTCTTTTTATGTTAAGTTAAGTTGAATGAGATAATTGTATTAGGGTTCATCACATTGATATGCATATGTATATGTTAGCATGATCTTAATCTTGCATGTAAAGTAGATAGATCCATAAATATTTTAGAGTGAAATCTTTTCCAATTTAAGTTATAAAGAGCTGGCCGAGCAATTATGTTAAATTGAAATGCTAGTTCTCTTAGATAATCTTATATCTTGTTTCTTACCATAAGCTACCTATGTCCATAAGTATAATCTAGTATATTGAGTATCCAAATTACTAGGCTTATATCATGTTTTTGATTGACACCTATCTAATAAAGAAAACTTATTGACAAAAGATAATTGTTTAAATCCTTTAGTGTAATTTGAATCGATTATTCTCTCACCATTATCTAGGAGATGATATCTAATCAATACACATTTAGCATTCTTTTTCATAACATGTAAGATAGGACTCTTATGCGATCAGTTGCTTAAATCTGTCCCAAGTAAGATTACTTATACACTCACAATCTTAACATTTTACTAATAGAATTTCATTTGGTTGAACTTATCATCCTTCCAATCAAGATCCATGAAACCTATTGTAATTCTCCAACTAGTTCATCAATGAGAATACAAGTATTGTGTGCCTTTTTATCTCATGCTATAGTTATAATTACTTAGACATATTTTGATCTGCATATAATTGATTTATTTTCATCTACCTTATCAACTGTTTAACATCTAACTTCGCTTTTCAAATATTTATACTCAATTATATTAAAACAAAATTATTTTGAACAAAGACATTTTTCTGAGATTTTTATTTCACTTAGGTTATGTTGTTTGCTCATTAGAAGGGATCAACTCTCATGTAAATTTGATTGAGATCTAATATTAATGTATTATTATTCAAGAAGTAATACTCCTTGTTATGATTCAATGATTCTCTTGAGTTCACTATTAGGAATCATATCCTTGTAATTCCATCTTCCTCAAGTAATTAATCATTATTATTTATTACATTCTATCTTGTAGATTATATCTCTAGGATATTATAGCTTAATCTTCTATCATATGTACTAGAGGAAGAACTAAATGAAATCCATGTTTGTTTAGGAGTACTCAAAAGATATAATATAGATGTTCCTTGCCCAATTATTTCAGGTGTTGCGATTGTCGTCTCATTTCAATCAATCGTCAAGCTTCAGGTTTGGATCGTTTTAAAGGTACATTTCGTACTTAGAACTTTATTGAAGTTCTATTTTCTTTTAATTATATTATTTTCTTCAGCTCTATGTATAGTGCGTACACCACTTGCATAAACCTTAGCATCATTAAGAATTGCTTGTTATTTGAAAACCATGATATTAAGGTATATGAGCTCTTGATAACTAAGTTGTAATCATTAACTTAGTTGAAAACTGTAAATTATGCGGACATGGATTAGAACCTAAAGTCAAACTAAGGTGCTTCCTTAGGAACTTCACTTCACCTTAGGCTCTTTCCTTAAGATTAGGATTAGACACTAAGTTATACCTCATTCATTGAATAAGTGATTTATTCAATGAATGAAACCTTGGTTTTATTAGTTTCTAGATTTTTCATAGTTTTATTTTAATTATCTTATCTTTCAATTTTAGATTAAGGATAGAGATCCATTCTATTAACCTTGATTTTTACTTAATAGAATATACCTTAATCATCAGTTCACTTCTATATTGAACCATAGATCTTAAGCTTACCCTTGGATCATGTGATTGAACCCAAGTTTGTGATATTTAATTCATAATCCTTAGCTTAGTAGATCTGGATCAGATCTTAGCTTAGAACGTCCCAATTCATCAATTAGGATGTGATGATTTATTATTTAACTTATAGTCAATTTTAATTGAACTAAATTGGAACCTGATCAGTTCTGATTATTTTCAACTCATAAGGCTGTGCTTCTAAGTTGTATAACTTAGAATAGTTAGAATGGGTAAATTAGAAAACAAATGATATCACTATATTAGTAGAGTCCCTTGCTTATTTTGATACTTTGTGCTACGCATTCCTTGTGTATTTGAGCTTACTTCCTTGTACATTTCATATAAGAGGACTTTGTGCATGAAAATGAAAACTTAGAATAATAGGATAACAGTTGCCTTTGGGTCTGGTTTGTGGTGATTATGGTGCGCATTTGCCCCGATGGACAGGGGTAAGGTGAGATCAGGATGCCTAATATTCTCATTGAGGAGAGTGTGTTAGGCTTGGGACCCATATAGTCTTGCAGACATGCTTGACTCCTCAGTTGTTTCTAACAGTTGTCTATAGAAATAAAAGTAAAACAACTAAAATATGTTGCATAAGTATTGTCTGCCTCTTCAGTCATGCAGTATATTCAGTATGTTTACATATTGAGATGTATATATATGTGGGCCAGTTTGGCCAAGTCTTCTGATATGGCAGTTAGTATACAGAGTTTGATGTGCAGTTTTAGTATTTGGCTATGTTTTAGCATTGCTTATTCAGTTAGCTATTTCTTTGTACAGCTTATATACAGTAGGATGTTAGATTTTGTTGCTTTTTATATGTATCACTACTAAGATTTATTATTGTAATTTGCATATATCATTTGGTCACCAGCATGTTTAGGATTAGATTTTACTTTCAGTACTCTTACTTACTGCACTATTTATATGTATATGCCCATTCCTTACTTAGTTGTTGAGGTATGCTTTTGCCTCATATATTGTTTAGTTATAAATGTTATATTTATAACTATCCCTGTTTCTTATTACGCTGCTCCTACTGCTTAGTTACTTTTTATTGTGCTTAAGTTAAAATGGTGACATAAATAACACATATAAAACATTTAGCTTAAATGGTACTTAGACTTATTAAATTCTAACCAGATTTTCTTTTTTTGGCTGTGCCCTATCATATATGTACATATGGCAGATCAGGAGTATAGGTCAGATCCAGTGCTTGAGGATTTAGCTGCTAGCAGGTTAAAGTAAAGTGCAGCTCACTAAAGGAGACATGCTTCCATCTCCTTGGCTTGCATTTAGTAAAATTGTAATAGTTATGTTTCTTATTCTTACTATTCAGCATTAAATGTATTGTATGTGAATGAATTAATGTGGACTGTGTCTGGATGTTTCCTTTCTACCTATTTTGCACTGCTATACTATATGTATGTTTCTATTAAGTCTTGCTCAAGCTCTTGATTAGTATCACAGATATGTTATTAGTGTAAGTCCGTGGTACTAGTGATGACCACCTCTTAATAGCTTATTTGATTAGGGGGTGGTCGCCACAAGGAATAAATCCTTTATCAAAGGCTCCATACAAAATGGCACCTAAGGAGTTAGAAGAACTTAAGAATCAACTCCAAGAGTTGACTGAAAAAGGGTTTATAAGACCAAGTAATTCCCCATGGGGAGCCCCAATCTTGTTCGTTAAGAAGAAAGATGGGAGTATGCGCCTATGTATTGATCACCGGGAATTGAATAAGGTTACCATTAAAAACAAATACTCATTACCAAGAATCGATGATTTATTTGATCAATTAGTTGGTGCTTCCATATTTTCTAAAATTAATTTGAGATCTGGTTATCACCAACTCCGTATCAAAGATGAGGATATCCCTAAATCTGCTTTTAGAATGTGTTATGGGCATTATGAATTCTTGGTGATGCCTTTTGGGTTAATCAATGCCCCATCCTATTTTATGGATTTGATGCAGCGAATAATGAAGCCTTACTTGGATTCATTTATCATCGTCTTCATTGATGATATATTGATTTATTCTAAGAATGCTAAGGAGCATGAAGAGCATGAAGAGCATCTTAGAATCACTTTGAGCTTATTAAGGCAACATCAGTTGTATGCCAAATTCTCAAAATGTGAATTTTGGCTTCACTCAGTAGCCTTCTTAGGCCATGTAATTAGCAAAGAAGGAATATCAGTTGATCCAAACAAAATAAGTGCAATTTAGGATTGGCCCCAACCTACTTCAGCAATAAGATACACAGTTTCTTGGGATTAGCTAGTTATTATCGTAAGTTTGTTAAAAACTTTTCCCAGATTGCAGTCCCTCTTACTCGTCTTACTCAAAAAAATGTATCTTATGTATGGGATTCATCTTGCGAATCTGTGTTTCAGAAGTTAAAAGAATGTTTAACATTAGCTCCTATTCTAGTTTTGCCAGTTGAAGGAAAAGAATATCAAATTTATTGTGATGCTTCTAGAATTGGATTAGGTTGTGTTCTTATGCAAGAAAGAAAGGTTATAGCCTTCGCATCTAGACACTTAAAATTCATGAGAAAAATTATCCACTTCATGATCTGGAATTGGCTGCAATAGTATTTGCACTTAAGATCTGGAGACACTACTTATATGGAGTAAGATGTGAAGTCTTCACTGATCACCAAACTTTGAAGTATATCTTTACTCAGAAAGAGATCAATTTAAGGCAACTAGGAGGATTACTTCAACTTTTAGCTATACCTCAATGGAAATGGGAAGATATTTCTATGGATTTTATAATTGGGTTTCCTCACTCTAAATCCAATAATGATTCTATTTGGGTACTTGTGGATAGGCTTACAAAATCAGCATGCTTTTTACCCATTAAGTAGACAGATGCAGTAGACAAATTGGCAAAGATTTATCTAAAAGAGATAGTAAGGTTACATGGTATTCCAAAAACTATCATTTCTGATAGAGATAGCAGATTCATGTAAAAGTTCTGGAAAGCAGTTCATCAAGATCTTGGTTCCCAGCTCTGTATGAGCACAGCTTTTCATCCATAGATTGATGGACAAATTGAAAGAGTGAATCAAACTCTAGAAGATCTTCTTCGCCTTTGTGTATTAGATTTTGGAGGAAGTTGGGATGATCACCTTCCATTAATTGAATTCTCTTATAACAACAGTTTTCAAATAAGCAATGGAATGGCTCCTTATGAAGCCCTTTATGGAAGAAAGTGTATCACTCCTTTATCATGGAATAATGTTGGAGAAAATAGAATATTAAAATCAGATCTGATTGTTCAGGCAACAGAAAATATTAAGTTAATTCAGCATTGAATGAAAGCAGCTCAAGATAGGCAGAAGCAATATTTTGATACTCATCATCGTCATGTGGAATTTTTGTTGGAGACTTTGTGTATTTAAAAGTAAATCAATTCAGAGGAGTTTCAAGATTTGGAGTTTATGGAAAATTAAGTCCAAGATTTATTGGACCTTTTGAAGTCTTGAAGAGAATATGCCAAGTGGCATATCAAATCAAGCTTCCACCACATCTGAGTCTAATGCACGATGTGTTTCATATATCTTCATTAAAAAAATGCTTGTCAGAACCTTTAATGAGAGTGAAAGTAGAAGATATCAATTTGTAACCAAACCTCAGCTATGTGATCGAACCAGAGGAAGTTCTAGATCGAGATGAGAGGAAATTAAGAAATAAATCTATTCCCATGATAAAGGTTCGATGGAAAAACTGTCACAAAGAAGAAGCTACATGGGAAGAAGAGCCAAGTATGAAGAAAGCATATCCTCACTTATTCTGCTAGTAAGTGATTCAAGATCTATTAATTTTTTTTAAATTTTAGATTGATGTCGGGATGACATCTCTTTTAAGTTGGAGAGAATGTAATATACTAGAAATCATTTTCCAATTTATTTATTATTAATTAAATAATTTTGACCTCAGATTAAAAATTTGACTTCGCCATTGCATTCATCACCCCCAAATTAACTAGGGGTGAAGTTTTGAATGCATTTGGAAGTTGTTAAATTTTCGTCAAATATTTTAATATTATTTAAATACCTGAAAAATTGAATAATTAATTAATCGTCGGACCGAAAATTCGATTGTGCCGTTGCGTTCAGAACCCCTCAATTAGTTAGGGGTGATTTATTGAAAATTTTAAGAATACGTTTAATTAGTTGAATTTTAAATAATAAAATATATATAAAATAATTTAAATAATATTATATCAGTTAAGTAATTAACAGTCCCCGTCAAATCCTTAATCACGTCATCGCTTAAACCCTCCTACTGTCAACAACGCATTCTAATCCTAACGGCAATCGGGAGCCATTCGATTGTAGATCGAACGGCTTTCGCTCATCTTCCCTCATCGCTCCGCCGAATGCATGGCGCGTGTCGCAGTGAGGACACACAACGTTCGCAGCTTCCAACAGATGGCTTCCACCACTGTAGGAACTAGTTAAAGCAACCATGTCGACACCGCTAAGCTAGAACTTTTGAAAGAACTATCTTTATTGAAGTCAATCAAGTGTCGGGATCTTTGTCCTTAGCCGCTCGAATCTATATCGTTCGATTCAAGGTACAATCTACTGATTTGATTAATCAATTTCAGAGCAATATTCCAATTATTAAACTAAGATTATTACTCAGTGATTGTTGATTTAATTCTGTACGAATCTAAATAAATCAAATCGATAGAACGTATCAGGGTTGGCAAAAAAAAATCAGAATGCTTTCATCAACTAGGTTACGACTAGGGTTAGGTTTTTCTCACGAATCTGGACCAATCGTGGGGAGATACCCCGTCCTTCGATTGATCTCATCCAGATCATCCCAACAGTATGCGGGTTGCTGCCTAGCAACGCCGTTTTCACCTCCATCGTGCTTTCCCTAGTTAGATTGTCGCGGATGAGAGGAGGAAGACGGAAGACTTTGGGTTGGGCCGGGTCAGCCCGGGCCCGACCCGTCTCCGTGGGTTTTGTCTGTTCTGCAGACATTTAAGTATGCGGGGCCCGCACAGACAGCCTCGCAAATGAGGAGGTGCCGTGTGGCACTGGAAGGGCCCGCCATCGCCTAATCTTGCAGAAAATGAATTATTAATATTAATATATATATATATATATATCTAAAATCATATATATTAATAAACTTAAAACTATACATATTAAAATATTTATAAATTATAGAAAATATAATATTATTTAGTAAATATTAGATTAATAATAACATTTTAATTAGTTTAAATAAATATAATTAACAGATAAAATAAAATAAAAGTAAATAATAAATAACAAATTATACATCTATAATAATATAGAATTAATTATTTTAAAAACAAAAATAAATATAATAAAATATATATAAAACTTATATATGTACCTATAATTATACATATATACAAATATATAAATTCATATATAGAAAAATACATAAAATCAAATAATAATAGAATCAATGATAATAATAGAATTAATAAATATTAAATTATAGAAATATTAATATTAATATAATTATTTAATTAAATCAAATAAATGTCAAAACTTTAAACTTTCATAAGTTCTAATTTATACATCCAAATCATACAAACAAAATATTAAATTAATCAGCAAAAATCAAGGAATATTTTAGCATCATTCATATTTTAATAATATTAATATTTTTAAATAATGATATTTTAGGATGTTTAAATAATTACAAAAATAATACAAAAACTTAGATTAGCCATAACTTTGTGTGTGGTTACCCAAACATACCCAATATGGGTCTTAAAATACTCAGAAAACTCTAAGGAATATTTTAATAATGTTAACTTTGCTATTTAAATTAGTATTTGCCTAATGATATTTAGGACCTTATCCTAATTAAGCCTTTAACCCTAGAAACTTTAAATATCCATAAGTAAGTCAATTTAGCTCCAAATTAGGTAATCCAAATATTAATTTAGATCAGAAAAACTTAAATTACAGTAAACTGCAAAAATATTTAGGATCCAATGGTTAGATCTCTTAATTAACCCTTATTACTCAAAATCTTGATTAGTGAATATTAGCAAATCTAATAATCCAAATTAAGTAATTTTAATTTTAGAGGACTCATAAAGTAAATTAAAACCTTGCTGTATAAATAGTTTAGTAATTTTATAACTAATTTTACTAATCACTCACTAATCACATTAAATCTTAGAAATTGTATTGGCTATAACTTAGCCAATACATATCAGAATTAGATGATTTTAGGTTCTATGGAAACCTTAGGATATAATCTACAATAAACTAATAAAAATTTTAGATTTTATTAAGGGTAAAAATACTAATATGCCCTTATAAGGTCAAATTCCCAATTTGACCTTATAAGGCATAATAATTAAGTAACTTAATAAATAAAACAAATATTCAAATATTCATTATTATTACAAATCATGTTAAAATCATAAAGCATTAAAATTAATGACTTAAACTATTTTTGGCAAATCAAAGGAATTGAACTGGTTATAAATTGTATCAAAACAGTCAGATACGCAAATTTACTTATAAGTTTCATTTCAGTATTCTTATTTTGTGTAACAACCCAAGTTGTTACTTTAGATAATTAGGATTAATCCTAAGTCTTAAACACAATTAAAATGTGCTAAGTAGGTCAATAAAATCAACCTCATAAACCTAGCCCTAATTAGGAGTCAATTTGGATTAAATCTTGATTTCTAGAAATCTGGAAACCCTAGAAATTGACCTATTTAAATTGACCACCGATCGCAAAACGGACACCACTATTGAGTTCTTTGACCCCAAATTAGCTTGGGGTGAAGTTTTCGTATCAATCGGAAGTCGTCAAATTTTGACGAATATTTTAATAATAAAAATATCACGGAAATCAAGGTATCAAAATACTCGTCGGATCAAAAATCCGACTGCATCATTGAATTCCTTGACCCCAAATTAGCTTGGGGTGAAGTTTTCGTGATCGAAAGTCGTCGAATTTCGGCGAATATTTTAATAATAAAAATACCACAGAAATTGAGGTATCAAAATACTCATCGGATCAAAAATCCGACTGCGTCATTGAATTTCTTGACCCCAAATTAGCTTGGGATGAAGTTTTCGTGTCAATCGGAAATCGTCGAAATTTTGACGAATACTTTAATAATAAAAATATCACGGAAATCTAGGTATCAAATACTCGTCGGATCGAAAATCTGACTGCGCCATTGGATTCCTTGACCCCAATTTAGCTAGGAAAAATATGTTCAAAATTTTTTTCTGAAAAATGTTAAAAAAAAAAAAATCTAATTAATTAATTAACGGCGCCGAAGTCTGCCCTTATTTTCTGCCGAATCCTTCGCCGATCCGAACTTCAGGTACCTCGATCTCCCTCGTTTATCGTTCGATTGTTGCAAAAATTGTAGGATAGGTAGATCAACATGTCATCTTCACATCCACAATTCCGATCGGGCTAAAACCCACCCGATCGGGCGCACCAGGTCCCCGAAGCGGGATGGGTTCGGTTCGCCGAACCCCCGGAAGGCGAAGCGTCGCGCTTCCGGGCCGGGCCGGGTTGCCCGAGCCCGACCCGTCCGGGTCGGGTCCGCGTCAGCCGCGGGTGGGGCCCACCAGGCCACGTGGCAGCCTACGGGCCCGCCACGTGTCACGTGGGGGCCCACTGCCCGAGCCCGCGCGGCTCTTCGGCTCCCCTGTGGGGCCCACAGCGCCACGTGGCCGCCGCTGGGCCCGCCACGTGGCAAGTGGGACCCACTGTCCGGTCACCCGAGCTGACTCAGCCCAGGTGGGGTCCACAGCGCCATGTGGCAGCCTCTGGCAGTGCCACGTGTCAGGTGGGACCCACTGCCCGGTCACCAGAGCTGTCAGCCGCCCGTGGGACCCACAGTGCCACGTGTCAGGTGGGCCCACAGCCCCGTCACCCGAGCTGAGTCAGCAGCCCGTGGGACCCACAGTGCCACGTGGCAGCCTCTGGCAGTGCCACGTGTCAGGTGGGCCCACTGTCCAGTCAGCCGAGCTGAGTCAGCAACCTGTGGGGCCCACAGTGCCACGTGACAGCCTCTGGAAGTGCCACGTGTCAGTGGGGCCCACTGTTGATTAATTAGAAATTAATTAAGTTACTGTTAGTGTTAATTAGCCATAATTAACTACAGTTAGTATTAATTAACCCAGGATTAGTGTTAATTACTTTTGAACAGTAGATTTGATTAATTAATATAATTATAAGTTAATTAGTATTAAATAGTAATTAGGATAATTAATTAAACAATAATTAGCTTAATTACTTTTGAACAGTAAAATATAATTAAATTAATAAATAATTAGGACTAATTAAAAAGTAATTAGCACTAATTACTTTGCTATAGTAAATGATATAAAAATCAGAAATATTAAATTTAAACTTTATGAATGAACAGTAAAATAATACAATTTGAATAAATGTATAGTAAAATAATTCAAATTATATTTTTGAATAGTAAAACTTAAAAGTTTAATAACTTTTTGTAGGATGATCCAAACATAGCCAATATGGGTCTTAAAATACTCAGAAAAATATTTAGGATCAAATGGCATAATGTAAAATTTAGTTTCGGGGTACGCATAACGAGGTAGCATTTTGGGGCCTCTTTAAGACCCTATAACTTTTTACCCGGTTATTGAAACATAGTCAATATGGGTCTTAAAATGCTCAGGAGAGCGGCCTCATCACCGTGGTAGTATTAGTTTTCCCATATGGACATCAAGACAAAAAGTCAACTCTAGAATTTAGAGTTGACTTTAGTGAAAAATAACCAAAATGCCCTTGGACTTCAAATGGCCATAACTTGGTCAATTTAACTCCAAATCCAAAAATTCAAGAAGCTACCTAGTTTAGAATTTCAATTTCATCATTTTCACAGAAATAATATTTAGGATCTAAACCCTAAAATTTAGGGAAATGACCAAAATACCCCTAGCCTTATTTTAGCCATAACTCGGTCGTTTCTCGTCCAAATTGGACGTACTTACTATCTATCTTCAAGTTAGACAGTAAGGAATTAGTTGGAGAAGAGAAAACTCAATTTAGACCCCTAAATCAAAAGCTGACTTTTTGACCCTTAAAGTAGGGGCAAAATGGTCATTTTACCTTAAAATTAGAGATTACTCAACTTTAGCCCTTAATTAAAATCTTAGAATTCTAGGATTAATAATGTAATCATATTAGTACCATATACGTAAATAAAATAAGTCATTAAATTGAATTCCAATAATTTTTCCTAAGTCTTAAGCACCCCACCTTAAGGACCTTTCCTGAAATTAGGACTAGATCCTAGGTTAGAGTTCATTCATTAGATAAATTGGGTTACCCTATAGGTGAAACCTTGGTTTTAGTAGTTTCTAGATATTATTTTGTTTTATAACCCATTTTGATTAGTTTATCTTTTAACATTAGATTTAAGATAGGAGATTCATCTTATTAAGTTTGATTACTTAATAGGATCTACCTTAACTAGTAGATCACTTATAGTATAAAATCTAGAACTTAGGTCTTATCCAGTTTGGATTATGTAATTAAACCTAAAATCTCATAGTGTTTAATCCATAATCTATAGGTGTAGAAGATCTTGATCAGATCTTAGTTAGAATGTCTAAATTTAAAAAATTAGGATGTATGATTTATTTGTTTAATTCATAGTCGTCTATCTAATTGATCTAGATTAGAACCTGATCAGTTTTAATCCTTTTAACTTATAAGGACGAGTTTCCAAATTACACTCGATAGTAGGAAAATGGTGATCCTGAACTTGTGTAATTTGGAATAGTTAGAATGGTTAAGTAGAAAACAAACGATATCACCATGTGTAGTCGAGTCTCTTGCTTACTTGTTATTTGTTGCTACGCATACCTTGTATTTTTGTGCCTTATATTTTCTTTGAACATATCATATAAGACATTTGATGCATAAATAAAATGTTAGGAAATTATGGAGACTCCTTAGATTCTTTATGAAAATATTAAAGTAAACAAGTGAAATGAAAATAAAGTGATGTAATTGAGCTGCCTCTCAGTAGTTTTCTTTTGATCAGATCGAATGTTGCCCTAGCCGTATCGTGCTAGGATTTGCCCTAGCCGTACTGTGCTATGATATTTCGGTGTGATAGTTGGTGACCTAACCGTATCGAGCTAGGAGTAGCCCTAGTTATATCGTGTTAGGGCCATATATGTGACTGTTGTTGGCTTAGTCGTATCGAGCTAGGAGTAGCCCTAGCTGTATCGTGCTAAGATCTTCAGTTTCTTTTGGCGACCTAGTGTAGCTCTTTTTTGTATGGCAGTTGATGTATTATAGTTTTATATGCAGTTGTGGTTGTTTCAGTATATTCTTTTTCAGTCAGCTATTTCTTTGTACTGCTTTACATATATTAGAATCTTGCTGCTATATGTATATATCACTGCTGAGTTATTCATTTTTTTTAATTAGCATATTATTTTTATTGATCACCAGCATGTTTAGGATGTAGAATTTTTCTTCTAGCATTTATTCAGTTATATTTACACTTATATGCATTTCCTTGATTACTTGTTATGCATGCTTCAACCTATTTTCTTTGCCTTATTTATACTATAGAGCATAGTCTATAGTTTGCCTTTTTACTTGTGTTGCTTACAGCTCCTGTATTTACTCATCATGCTTAGAAGTAAATGGTAAAATGGTGATATTATATAACCTTATTAAAAATTCAGCTTAAAATGTACTTAGACAATTGTCTAACTAGATTTTCTCTTTTTTGGCTGGGGCCCTACATTGTGAAACCGACAATGTCAGGCTTAGAGCAGTTTGAGGAGCCTGCACCCGAGGAGGAGCCTTACTTAGAGGAGGCGCAACAGTTGGGGCCAGAAGATATTTAGTCATTTACTGCTTGTGAGAATTAGTGGATTTTGAACATTTATTTTGTTAAACTTTAATTGATGTAATAATACAGGTACCTATGACTGTGTGTTCATATTTCACTATGCTACTTTTCTGAGTTATATTTCTCTTCATATATACATTATGATGCTTGGATGTCATTTATTTATCGCTTTCGCACTCTGTATTTTTACTTATATAGTGACTACTTGATTGATTCTGAGTTAACCTTTCTCTAATCAGGTGGATTGTGGAGTTTATCATAATCTAATGCTAAGTGAGGGGTTAACTAGAGTGACACTCCACCCTTAATCTAAACCTATTGAGGGTTAAGGGTGAGGGTCGCCACATTTTGAGTCATTTTCATTTGAGCACTATTTATTACAAACTGCTTACCGCTATTAAACCTACAAAAGATTGCAAATCCAGAGGAAAGACACACCATCAGTTCCTATTTTGAGTAAGCTACCGACGGGTAGTGAGATAAGCTTCATACAGGTTATGCCTATGGGTTTACACATTTGGGCTCAGGAGTCTATGGACTCGACTTATTATTACAAATGCTTTTGATAAAATTTATTTATTTCATGCTTTACAGTTATATTGAATTTCATAGCTAACTTGCAAGGCAATACTTAAATTTGGAAATTTGCTTTACTTATGCAGATATTTCAGTCACTTTCATATTTCATTTATACCTATTTTAGGATGCTAGAATTAATCTTATAAGAATAATTTGCGTACTCCTACCTGACTGTTAACTGTGTTTTTCAAGTTCTGAGAATTAAAGTTTAGAAGATCTGCCAAATAAAAAGAGAATAAATAAAGAAGCGAGAGAATATGAATATTTAATCTTTATTGTAAATATTAAACTGTGTATTTCATATGTATGGCTCTGAATGTAAATGTGAACATTTATATATTTTATTTCCTTTATTTTCGTAAATGCATATTTTCAAATGTATGAATCATTCTTTAGAGACTCTTAAACTTCGATCCCCGGTCGCCACACAAATCGAGGCCGACGAAGTTGAATCCGTCCCTATCGCAGAAGGAAACTCGGTGGCCGTTTGTCCAGGTACCCCTCGATCTACTGTGTTCTCTTATTCGTTTTTAATCGTTTACTTTTGAATTGTCATTTCCACATTTGTATTGGAATATGGTCAGATTCAATCAGGTCAGATCGACTCTGATCGGGGTGAGTCTCGATTTGGATCCCCAACTCTCGCTGGCTGCTTACGCGCCTTCGACCTCGTAACCTAGGGCATCGATTCTCCGGTGATAGGATGACCCACTGGTATAGATCTCGGTAGACCTTTAGATCCGTATGCTGACCTCTTCGTTTGGAGCCCGGAGTTGTGGGAAATCTCAAACCCTAGTTTGCCTTTGCATCGACCATTTGGAGGAGAAGCAGGTTTTCGGGTCAGGCTGGGTTGACCCGGGTCTGACCCATGGTCCGCAGATCGTGCGTCTGCGGAGTGGGGCCCTCCCTTTCAACGCGGAGTCTTTGGAGTGTGCTGCGTTTTCTGATGGGGCCCGCGTACATCAGCGGGTCGTCATTGACCCGACAGCGGGTCCCGCCGTCCCATCCGCTGCAGCCCTGCAACCAATCCTGCAGTGCCATGCGTTCTGTGGGTCCGTCTTCCCTGTCGCGGCCAGTGGCAGACCGCCACGTGGCAAGTTGGGCCCGCATGCATCAAATCTTGCAAAAAACATCAAATAAAATAAAATTATATAGGTTTATATATAATATATCCTTATATTTACGTATATATATACATATATATATATATATATATATATATACAGAGATGTATAAGTATTGTTAGCATAATTGAAATGAGTACAGTCAGTAATTAATTAATTTGATTAATTATAATTAATGTATAATTAAATTAACAGTTGGTTAAAGAGATTATTAAGTAGTTTAATTAATGAAATATTAACCTTAACTAATTAGCTATTGATTATTAAAGACTTAATTATCTAATTAATCCAATAACAATAATGATAAATATTAATACTTAAAATTTTATTAATTAAATTATGGATTAATTTGGATTAGTCTAATTAACTTAATTAAAGTCATTAAAATATTAATTAAGTTAATTTAACCAATTAATATTATTTAATACTTAATAGTAAATGATTAATGAATTTTAATTGAACAGTAATGAGTAATTAATTAATTAAAGCAGTAAAAATATAATTAAAATATTTGAATTAATTAATTAATTAATAGATTAGTTATTAATTAACAATTATTATTAATTAAATATAGATTAGATATAACTGAATAATAAATTAATAATATTGGAAATATATTTTTAACTTTAGGAATGAATAGTAAATTAATACAATTTGAATAAATGAATAGTAACTTTATTTATTTAAATTATTTAATTCAAAAGTCTTAAAAATTTAATAACTTTTTGTATGATGATCCAAACAGAGTCAATATAGGTCTCATTTTACTCAGAAAAATAAAATGAATCAAATGACGTAATGCAAAAGTTTCAGGGTACGTATAACACAGTGACATTTTAGGACCTAATTAAACCATTATAACTTTTAATTTAGTTGTCCAAACATAATAAATATGGGTCCTAAAATACTCAAGAGATCAACCCCAATAACATAGGAGTATTAGTTTCCCCATTTGGAGCTTAATTTGAAAAGTAACATTTATGATCATACCCTAAAAATGACCAAAATGCTCCTAAACTTTAATTGATCATAACATGGTAAATTCAACTCCAAATTCAAAAATTCAAGGTGCTAACTAGCTTAGAATTTCAATATCATCAATAAATTAAAATAATATTTAGGATTTGAACCATAGAAAATTAGAAAATAACCAAAATATCCCTAATTTTAATTAAGCCATAACTTAACCATTTGAAGCCCAAATAGAGTTTACTCCCTATCAACACACTCAGTATATTATAGGAAATCTATAAAAACTGAGTTTGCCAAAATTGGACTTCAAACAGAAAAGTTCAGTTTTTGTCACCCATTGACCGACAAAATTACCGAATTGCCCTTAGAAATTAGAATAGCCATAACTCTGTCATTTGACCTCAGAATGCAGTGTTCTTGAACTCTATGGAATCCTTGAGCAGTAACCAATAATAAACTGCACAAAAATTTAGAGTCCAGTAGATGTGAATTACAAGTTTGCCCCTTAAGTCAAAAACCTTAGTTTGGACCTATAAGATCCGTTTCTTGTCCAAATTGAGTGTATTTACTGTCTATCTTCATATTAGATAGTAAAAAATCATTTGGAAATAATAAATTCTAATTGGAACCATAATTCAAAAAGTAGATTTTTGAATCCTTAAGTAGAGGCAAAATAGTCATTTTGCCCAAAATTTAGGTTAAGCATCTTTAACCCTTAAACTAGCTTCTAAATGAGTTAAATCAATATTAAAACTCTAATAGAATCACTTAAGTAATCAAAATTAGTAATTCAATCAACTTAGTAAAATTTCTTAATCTTCTCTCAATCTTTTCCTTAGGATCTTTCACCTCACATTAGGGCTATTTCTAAGACTAAGATTAGATCATAGGTTAAATTTCATTCATTGAAAAATAGGATTTTCCAATGAATAAATCCTTAGTTTTATTAATTTCTAGACTTTATAACTTATTTTGATTATTTTGTCTTTTAATCCTAGATTAGGATAGGAGATTTAGCCTATTAAATTTGATTTAATTAATAGGATTTGCCTTAATCAATATATCACTTTTAGAATAAAGAATAGATCTATTGTATTACCCTTTTAGATTATGTGATTAAGCCCAATCTCATAGTATTTAATTCATAATCTATATCTTAGTAGATATTGATAATATCTTAGATAGAACATTTAAATTCATAAAATTAGGACGTATAATTTATTGATTGAACTTGTAGTCATATTTGATTGAATTAGATTAGAACTTGATCAGTTATAATCCTTTTTAACTTATAAGACTGAGCTTCTAAGTTACACTTGATAGAAAGAATTGGAGATCTTGAACTTGTGTAACTTAGAATAGTTAGAATGATTAGATTAGAAAATAAATGATATCACAATACTTAGTAGAGTCACTTGCTTACTATTTCACACTGTGCTACGCATTCCTTGAGTTTTGTGCTTATTTTACCTTGGACATATCATATAAAAAAATATTATTGCATGAAAATGAAAACTTAGATTATTAGAAAAATATTTGCATTTGGGATCAGTCTTTAGTTGATTATGGTGCACATTACCGCAATGGACAGGGGTAAGGAGAAATAAGGATGCTTAACATTATTCATTGAGGAGTGTGATGTGATGGCCCAACCCTGCCATGGTCCTGTTAACTCAAGAGTTAACATTATTATAGTCTAAATGACAAGACCCATACTTATGAATTGGTTAATGACTAATACTAACCCATCATAATCAAAGACTTTGTCATTTCTCAAAAGATATTATCACTAAATGAAAATAAAAGATAAGCAGAGTGCGAAAGCATAAATATAAACATCCATCCATCATATAAATACAACAGTCCAGAGTAAATTAACTCTGTATTATTATAATATTTAAATAGTTTAAAGGAATTGAAAAGAAGCACTCGTCCTCACAAATACATAAAGGAAACTAAGAATCTTCAGGAACACGCTCCTCCTCCACAGGCAGATCTTCTGAAGGCTCTATCACCCCAAATAGCTCAGAATCTACCATTGTCGGTTTCACAATGATAGAGCCCCAGCCAACAAAAGAAAATCTAGTTAGACAATTATCTAAGTACATTTTACGGCAATCAATTTATTGATTTCATTAGATATCACTATAAAAAGTAACAATAAACTCATTGTATGAGCAAGAACATGTAAGAAAGAACAAGACAAAGTTATAAACAAATAGTTTATAATTGAAACAACTATAAAGTAAGCACATACCTCATCCAAGCAACTGCAACAAGGTCAGGTAAGTATAAAACAAGTGAGTAGAAAGAAAAATACATCATAAACATGCTTATGATCAATCCAAGACTATGCTAATTGATATATAAGTAAATGAACATGTAAAATGATTAAGTGACTAAAGTGAAACTAACATCTTATAAATATAAACAAGAAGTATAACTAGCATCCTATAAGAAAAAGTAAAGCTAGCAAATGCTGAAGAACAGTAAGTAAGAAAGTACTGAAATGTAAACTCAAATAGTAATTAGGAACTGAATTCATTATGACTGAAATAAGATAAATAATTTAAAGTAGAAATATACTTAAATTAGTAATGCCAACAAAGGTATAAAAGGATATAAGACATTGAATTTATAGTCTAACGTATACCATCCTAGCCAATTTTAGGCCTATGACTTGGTTAAACTCACTTTAGATAGACATATACCACCCCAACCTGACATAGGTCTAGGTTTGGCCTGTACTAAAGTCTAGGTACAGGAAAAAGGCACACTAATTAGGCTATATTCTAATAATCAAATGTTAAACTTGCCAATGATGATGACATGTGCAAATGTATTTATATAAAACAAGGTTGACATGAATCACTTATCAAATCTTCTATGCCTAATATAAGTGAGCAAGGTACAAAGGTTCAAAACAAGGTAAGCATAAGCATCAAAATCAAAGTGAGCAAGAGACTCTAATAGGACATATATGATATCCATTTGTTATCTAATTTAATCATTCTATCTACTCTAAGTTACATAAGTTCAGGATCTCCAAGTCCTACTATTGAGTGTAACTCAGATTCACAACCTTACAAGTTGGAAAATAATTAGAACTGATCAGGTTCTAATCTTATTAAATTAATGTCGACTAAACAAGTTAAATAATAAATTAAACATCCTATTTTAATATTTTATCATAACCCCAACGCATCTTGATCGATCAAATCAAGATGAAAGGAGTAAGAATTAAACTCCAAATATGGGGTTTAACCACTTAATCCAAATGGTACAACTAAGGATCTAAGGTTTAAAACCCAAATCTCATAGATTAAGTTAAGGCAATTCTTGATGATTAAATCAATCTAATTAGGATAGATCTTTACCCTTAATTTTAAGGTTTAAATATCAAATAATCATTAAATAAACTAAGAAAAATCTACAAACTAGTAAACTCAAAGCTCCACCTATTGAGTAACCAGTTTACTCAATAGATGAACTCTAGCCTAAGATCTATTCCTAATCATAAAAATTAAGGCTCTTAATTACTAAGAGTATCTCTCATACACACATCCTAACTAATATTATTAGGTCCTATGGAAAGATATAAGAAGATTAAGGAATAAAGGAACACTCAAATTTTACTTAGGATTTCTTAAGGATTTAAGATTGGAGTTTTGATTCAAATCAAATTAACACTTAAACTCACATTATTTATGATCTAAATTATTTTATTCACTGACTATATCATTTAGAAAGTGATTTTAGGGTTTTGAAATGCTAAACCCTAAATTTTGGCAAAATAATCATTTTGCCCATACTTAAGGGTTTAAAAGATTAAATTTTGATCTAGAGTTCCAAATTTGAAATTTTTTATAGCAAAGTGTTTCTTACTGTCTAATATAAGATTAGACAAGAATTACATAAATTTTGGGTGATTATTAAGCCTCATGAGATCAAATTAATGAATATAACTCATAGGGGCATTTTGGTAATTTGGCTTAATGAAATTTAAATTTTCTTTTAGTTTATTATTGTTTACTATCTAAGGTTTTCATAGAACTTAAAATTATTGAGTTTTGTTAAATATTCGCCAAGTTATGGCCAATACAAACTTAAGGGTAAAATGGGTAATTTAGGGTTCTTAATTAAGGGTCAAAAATCTTAACTTCTTTAATTTGTGTCCAAATTGAGTATAATCAGTGGTTATGGTTTAAAAATGATCCACTGATTACATTGACTAGTAGTGGACTCAATTTGGACTATAATTAGGTAAGTTATGGCATAATTAGGATTTAGGATGATTAGTA
The DNA here is from genome assembly GCA_016760335.1 of Gastrodia elata. Lineage (NCBI taxonomy): Eukaryota > Viridiplantae > Streptophyta > Magnoliopsida > Asparagales > Orchidaceae > Gastrodia > Gastrodia elata. Next base: position 23,514,494 of record CM028674.1, on the reverse strand, counting down.
AGTGATTAGTGAAATTAATCATCAAATTACTAGACCAACTACACCATTAGGTTTTAATGCACTCTAGGAGTTTTTTGAAACTTCATTTGTTCAATTTGGATCATTAGATTGGCTAATATCCACTAATCAAGTTTTTATGGTAATTAGGGTTGATTAGGAGATCTAACCGTTGGATCTAAAATATTTTTAAAAATTACTGTAAATTAGGTTTTTTTGATCTAAATTAATATTTGGATTACCAAATTTGGAGTTTAATTGACCAACTTATGGTCAATTGAAGTTTTAGGGTTATTTAACCTAATTAGGGTTAGGTCCTAAATGTGATTAGTCTAAAATTAATCCAAACATAAAAATAAATATTCTCAGACTAATCCTTAGAGTTTTTTGAGTACTTTGAACCCATATTGGGTATGTTTGGATTAAGGGATACAAAATTATTGTCATTTGAATATTTATGAGATTATTTGAATTAAATTAATACCCCTAAATATCACTATATGATTTACAGCTCTAATTGGAAATTTGATAGTGTCAAAATACTTCTCATATTTTTCTGATCAATTTGGTATATTTATTTGCTAAATTTGGAGTTATATTTTGCTAGTTATTAATGTTTGAAGTTTCCTATATAATTAAATGGATTAAATTAAATCTAAATTATTAATTCATTCTAATTATATTTAAATAACTTTTTTTGTCATGCAGGTGGGACCACACGGCTGAATGGACCGACAGCAAAGCGACCAGTGGGACACGTGCTGACATGCGATTGATTAGGGCGACGGCTGGGCCCACGCCTGGTCAGCGGGATTTGATGCCTCTGCGACCACTGACAGAAGCCACGTGGTGTGCTGAAGGAGTGACACACACGCATGGCAGGCCCAATACTTGCTTACGTTGACCCTAAGAAGAGAGGGTCTAGCCCGGGTCGACCCGGCGCGACCCCATGCTTCATCTTCTCGACGGCTTCATCCCTAGAACGCAGAATTAGGGCATGATTTTTCGCAGACAAAACGACAACTACTGATCTCAAACCATACGATCATGGATAGAGATTAATGAGGGTTACCTAATGATATGCGGGCTGAGGAAGGAGGATACTTATAGCTCGAAATAATGATAACCCTAAATCTTAGGGTTCAGTGAAGAGGAGCTAACGGTTTTAACTATAGAGTGATTTCAAAATTCGACTTATAAAATGCTAATAGATACGATCAATTGCATTTATTCATTTATCCATAATATGAAATAAGGTTTCAAATTATAACATCAGTGATTACTTAAGATGAATAAGGGGATCGAACGATACCTCTATCGACGATGGAGGATCGATCGGGCTTGGGCTGAGATTCCAGGGCTCGCTCAACTTCGAACAAAGGCAATTTTATTGCAAAAATCTCGACTCAGAGGATCGGCACAGCCCTTTAATCAGATCCTAAAGCGGTGGTTGACGCGTGTTCGCGGCACCGTGCATCGCGTACCCTCTTCGCGACACATGGAGGGTTACACGAAGGAGACGGCTTCATTGTCGTCTGATCTGATGATCAGATGGTTCTGCTGCACCGTCAGGATTGACTGAAGGAGAGTGACGGTGGACAAGCAGTAGGCGGCGCCGTTTAATTCTATTTAAATATATAATTATTTAATTCATTCTAAACTAATTTTCTTATTTTAAAATAATTAATAAATTATATTCCAAAATTTTATAATAAATCACCCCTAACTAATTGAGGGGTGAGGAAAGCAACGGCATGATCGAATTTTTTTTTCGATGAGTATTTAATTATTTAATTTTTTGGGTATTTAAATAATATTAAAATATTTGCCGAAGATCCAATGACTTCCAAATGCATCCAAAATATCACCCCTAGCTAATTTGGGGGTGATGAGCGCAATTGCAAAGTCGGATTTTTGATTTGAGGTCTAAATAAAAAGTTAATTTCTAGGGTTTTGAGATTTTCCAGAAATTATGATTTGCTTTATTTGATTCCTGATTTGACCTAGATCTTAGAGATTAGTTCTAAATGACTTATTTAATATACTAGAACCATAATTAAGACTTAGATTAGTCTTAATTAACCTAAGTAACAACTTGGGTTGTTACACAGGGGTAATGAGAAATAAGGATGCTTAACATTACTCATTGAGGAGTGTGTGTTAAGCTCGGAACCTGCCTAGTCTTGCAGACGTGCTTGACTCCTCAGCTATTTTTGGATGTTTCCACAGAAAAAAAAGTAAAATAACTAAAAGATTCTGCATAGTATTATTTTCCTCTTCAGCTTTGTATTACTTCTATTCTGTTCTTTATGCCCTAGCCTAAAAAAAGCTATGAGAATCTCTGTCTACCTTAGGCCAGAAAGGCTATGGGAATATACTGGGCCAGATTGGCCGATTCTTTCTAATCTGACAGTTATACATTTTTTTTTCAGTTTTTTAGCTAACTGTATATTATGTTATTGATGCATGTTATTTCAGTCAGCAGTAGTGGTATTGTTTTACCTGTTCACTTGTATAGATATATGCATAGGATGATAGACTTTACTGCTCATATTATATGTATCATTTTCAGATTTATGTTTTAAATTAGCATGTCATATGATCATCAGCATATTTAGGTTTAGACTTTTCTTTAAGTACCTTTACTTATTATTTTATATATGTATGCCCTACCTTGTTCAATTTACTTAAGGTGTGCTTTTGCCTCACTTGTTGTTTAGTTATAAATGCTATATTTATAACTTATCATATTTCCCTTGTTTGCTTACTTGCTCCCATGCTAAATAGATGTTTAACTTGGTATAGATTGTAAATGGTATTATTAATAAATGCTTAATAATTTACTTGCCTAAAATATACTTAGACATTTTGTCTAACAAAATTTTCCTTTATTGGCTGGGGCTCTGGTATTGTGAAATCGACAATGTCAGATCTTGAGCAGTTTAAGGATCCTGTACCTGAGGAGGAGCCTTACATAGAAGAGGCGTGACAGCTTGGACCAGAGGACATTTAGTTGTTTCTCCGTTACTGTGAGGATGAGTGATATTTATATTTCTAGTATTTCAGTAACTTAAATTAAAATGTTATAATAATACAGGTATTGTGACTGTGATTTATTTTCTACACTTTATTATTTTCTGAGCTATCTTATTATATTTCATGTATAATGTATGATGAATGGATGAAATATTTACTACTCATATGCTTCCACATTCTACATGTATATATAGATTTAGTGACTGATCCTATTATATATTATTATGTGCACATCTTTACCTCAACAGTAGATTGTGGATCTCACCTAATCCAATGTTGAGTGAGGGATCTGCACGAGTAACACTCCGCTCCTTAGCCTAATGATTGCGAGCTTGGGGAGCGGGGCGCCACAGAAACCCTTTTACAGTTTATTTTCTCAAACTAAGTATTCAAGTTTCCAATACATAACGCTCTTAAGTTTAGAAGTGTTACTCTAAGCTGGACTATACTTATTCAATCACATAGGATAAGACCGAGACTCTACAATCCTACTTAGAGTGACACATCCAAGCTTGGGTTATGCTAGAGTGACTCAACACCATAGGCATTATAGCGCCCCGCCCCATCGCCGCGCGCAAAAGAGGAGTAATCAATCGGCAGTGGTGCGGTGCACCACTCAGGAAGGAATTTCCCATCTCCTTGAATAGCTCAAACTAGCATTGAAGGCTACTAACTTAACCCCAAAGGATGGTCAAGAGCTAGTACTTAAGATATGAGTAGTATCCTTATCCTATGTAGAGCCTGCCTCGTATCCGCACACAAAAGGTAAAAACAGATCGGCGGCGGGCGGTGCACCACTCGGGGAGGAATATCTCGTCTCCCCAAAATGGCTGAACACCAAACCCATCTGAAGGGTTGGTGACTCAACCCTCAAGGAGGGTTGAGAGCTAAGACTTAAGATAAGAGTAATATCCTTATCCTAAGTATTAGACTAATACATACATTGGATGTAAAACACATGAGGAATCCAATATATGTATAAGATATTAGTATTTAAAATATACTAATCATATCACAATACTAAGTATAAGAAGTATATAATATAGTATAGAAGCTAAGCAGTCATTTAGAAACATTTATCATAGAAGCTATATAAAGCATTTGTCTTAGAAAAGAAAAGAAAATACATTAAGAATTATTACAAATAGTTTACTGAAATACAAACATAAAAGTTAAGTACTGAATTGAAATAAATAAAGCAGAAAAGTAAGGCTGGGAAAGAGTCCACTAGTGCTCCACGGGCTCTTCCTAAATCTTCTGGGTGTCCTCCTGACCTGGATCAATATACTGCTCAAGATCTAGCAAATTGCCGGATCCCAAAAGTACCACGTGTTAGACAATAAGTCTAACACATCGAAACTAATTTAAACAGTTCTAATTAATCTTTTAATATTTACATAATGTAAATAAATCTACAGTAATACTGTAAAGATAACTAAAAGTATAAAAATATATAAAACTGTACAAAATTGAAGTAAGGTAAAGTAAAGTGGAACTGTAAACTAAATACTAAAAGTAAACAAAAAATAGTAATGGATCTGAAACTAAGTAATAGAATGTAAAACTATGTTATATGCCACTAAAATTGTGCATCTGAATATACCACAATACTGAATGCTACTGATATGCAACCACAATATCATTGAACTGCTATGAGTCGTACGGTCAAATGTATACATACATCTAGTAAGGAACTACGATGCTGATGCATCCTAAAATTCCCTAGTAAATGTATGCAATATTTTGTAACTCATAAATCATCACTGATACTCATACATCATTACTAATATTCATACATCATACTCATGCTCATGCTCATGCCATGAGCTAAATCCAAAAATTCATAAAATGTTTTAAAATCTGATAATGAATTCAAGGTCTCCATTGTGCAGAATCCTATTAAAATGAAAAATTATGACTCCTAAATTTTAGTTCGATAATTGGTTAAAGTTGAAAGTTTACTTAAAGATCATTAGATGAGAAGACTGTATACACATATTTAGCATATTTGCAAGAAAGGTGGTTCATAACATTTAGTTTGATTAAGCCACCATAATGAAGCGATCTTTGATAGAAGGCATCACCTGATAGCGATTTGTATCTCAAGTTAAGTTATTAGAATGCCCAACTCACAATTACAATTAGTGTCTTAAAAAGGTGACACAAACTACTTATTTTGTTTAAGCCACACCTATTGAAGCGATCTTTGCTAGGAGGCTTCACCCGATGGCGACTTGTATTTTAATCAAACTAAGGAATGATTCCCTATTTATAACACTCATAATCTTGGAAGATTTACTCTAATAGGACTATATTCATCTAATCCCTCATGATAGCACCTGGTCATAAGTCCACATTGGAGTGAATCAACCAATCCTGAATACTACTGAAATAATCCAGTACTATGGATATACCCTACTATACCCAACTAATAATCTGGGTTTAGAAGATTTTATTTAATCGATAATGATCATCAAAGCTATTAATCCTTACTCTAAATGGGTGAGTGCTACACAAGGCTTCAAGGATATGATCAAAGAGATCACTCAAAGTTGATTTTTACCGCAAGGGAGAGGTTCCATTCTAAGTGCTTTAGGTAATTCCTACCACAAGGTATCAAGTTCAACTTCTAAAGTTATGAAGGATCATCTAAGTTTCTACCTCAATAAGTTACAAGTTCTTCCTACCTCAATGTATCAATAATTAAGGTCTTTAAGCATTTTAAGAACGATCCTATAGCAAGACCCTTAAGATCTCACTTTTCTACTTCTTAAGTTAATATTCAAGGTTTACTTATTAGACTTGGATTAAAGTGATCAGATCAGATGCTTAAAGTTTATCTGATCATTTTCTATTCTACAATCATGGGATAAAATCAAAGATATTATTAGAGTTAGATCATTTCATAAAGCATTACAATTTTATTATTCATCTTATTCTGATAGTCTTATATAAGAGAAAATCAAAAATTTAAAGTTTAAATTCAGATGATTCAATCACACAGATTCAATATTAACCTTAACACTTATAATTCAATGATTAAGATCAATATCAAATCATATGTATTATTAGAAATGTCAATTGAATTATCTTATAATCAAGTTAATTGATTAAGGTAATTAAGATTTAGATCTTAATCAAGACAAGTTAGGGTTTAACCCCTAGCCTAACTAAATTTAAGATCAATGGTTGATTTATAGATCAATGACAAATTAATATATTATTGATGTCAAATTTTAGATTTAGATTATATAACAGCCCAAGCTCTAAAGCACCAAGGCATTGTCCGCTTTAGCTTGAAAGGCCTCACAGTTTTTCCTTCAGAAGATAACTTCCCAGCAAGTCACCCATCTTGGGAGTGCTCCCACCTGAGTACGCTTAACTTTGGAGTTCTTATCCGGAACTTCACAGTTATCTGAAAAGGCGCCTCGATGTTTAAGAATTTCACTTATTACTACTAAAGTGGGTCATCGCAGTTATTATATTTATTAATCACTTATTATTTATTTTATTTGAAAATATACATATATGTATATAAGTATATATATATACATATATGTATACTTTAATGTATATGTTTAGATATTATAAGAGCTTAATTAAATATATTTAAATTAATTTACTATTATTTTAATTTTCTTTTTGTCTGCAGGTGGGACCCGTGACTGACTCGGCGACACGTGGCACCGAGAGAGTGGTGGACAGAATGCGGGCGGGTCCCACGACACCAGCTGAGGTGACCGGCGGGACCAATAGTTCGAACGGCGCATTTTACGTACCGTGGGCCCCATGCCTCGATGTGGCATGCTTAGGCGCAGCCAGCGCACACTGGCGGGCTCCACCTCTGCATACGCTATGGGGTTTGCAGCGCGAACAGGGCCGGTTCACGCGAGAGCTTGGACTGGTCGATCTCGCATCGATCCGAGAGGGATCGGGAGGCTCTTCGCCTTCCGTCTTTTAGGGTTAAGCGAAATGGTGAAACCCTAAATCCCCGATCAGAGGTTCTTATACGATCGAACCCTCAATGTTTAGAAATCAACAATTATTAGGTGTATAGTAGATAAGATGGGTGCAGAAGATACCTTGATTCGAGCAGATAAGGAAGGCTAGGATTCCGCAGTGAGGGCATTGATCGTCAATCGAACTCGAAGAAGTGAAACCGAGTCCCAAAATGGACAGGGGATCTTAAACTAACTCTAAAGTGGTCGGATTCATCATCTCAAGCCGTCTAGATCGATGAGAGTGAGCCACGCACGTAGGCAGATGATGCGTGCGCGATCGTAAGACACGCGTTGCGAGCCCTGACCTCACGAGGGAGATGATCTCCCGATCGGACGGTTCAAGAGATCCGTTAGATCCAACGGTGCTATTAGGTTTTAGGGCGACGACGTTAGACCTAATGGACGGTGCTGTTAAATTATTTAAATAATAATTATTATTTAATTGTTTTATTTCAATTTCATTAATTGGGTTTAATTAATTAAACATAAAAAAAAAATTATCAATAAATCACCCCTAGCTAATTGAGGGGTGAGGAATGCCATGGCATGAACGGATTTTTGATTCAACGAGTATTTAATTACTTGATTTTCAAGATATTTAAATAATATTAAAATATTTGCCAAAAATCCAACAACTTCCAAATGCCTCCAAAATTACATCCCTAGCTAATTGGGGGTGGTGAACGCAATGGTAAAGTTGGATTTTCAATCTGAAGTCAAAATTATTTAAATATTAATAAACAAATTTAAAAGGAAATTCTGGTATTTTACAGTATGCTACTGATATGCAACCAAAATATCAGTGAACTGCTATGAGTAGTACGGTCCATTGTATACATACATCCAGTTGGAAATACCATTTACTGTGATGCTGATGCATCCTGAAATTTCCCAGTTAATATATGTAATATTCCGTAACTCATAAATCATCACTAATATTCATACATAATTCTGATATTCACACATCGTGCTTATGCTCATGCTCATGCTTCTAAACTATATGAGGTAAATCCAAAAAAATCTAGAAAATGCTTTGAAATCTGATAATGAATTCAATGTCTCTATTATGCAGAATCCTGCTAAAAGGGATTCTGACTCATAGGTTATAGTTTGATAATTGGTTAAAGTTGAGAGTTTACTTAAAATCATTAGTTGGAAAGATTGTATTTACATGGTTGTATGTTTCCAAGAGAGGTGGATTTAACCCTTAGCTTGTTTAAAACTGCACTTATCAAAGCATACTATGATAGGAGGCAGAACCCGGTCACAGTTTATATATTAAGTTAAGTCATTAAATGACCTAATTATAAGCATACTTAGTGGTCTACGCAAAGTGACTTAATATACTTAGTTTGCTTAAATTGTACTTATCGAAGCGCACTACGATAGGAGGTAGAACCCAGTCACAGTTTACATCTCAAATGAAGGATCTTGCTTACTAATTGCAACACTCTTAATATTGGAAGATTTACTCTAATGGGACTATATTTGTTTAATCCCTCGGGATAGCATCTGGTCAAAACTCCATATTGGAGTGAATCAACCAATCTTGAATATTACTGAAATAATTCAGTACTATTGGTATACTCTACTACACCAACCAATAACTTGGGTTCAAATAATTATATTTAATCAACAAGAATTCATCAAAACTATTAATTCCTATGCTAAATAGGTAAGTCCTATACATGGCTCCAAGATGAGGGTGATCGAGGATCACTAAATATGGGTTTCACCACAAGAAAAAGTGTCATTCTAATTAAGTAATTCCTACCATGAGGGGATAAGATCAACTTATAGAGTTAAGGGATCATCTAAGCTTCTACCTCAATGAGTTATAAGAAATTCTCCTACTTCAATGTATATTTAAATTTAAGTTTTTAAAATATTTCAGAGGCCATCATATGCTGAGATACTTAAGATCTCATACCCTTAATTCTAAAGTTAACATATTAGGTTCTATTTAATAGTTAGGTTTAGAGTGATCAGATCAGATGATTAAGTCATCTGATCATATCCTATTCTAAGATTATGGGATTTAAATTAAGGATATTATTAGAGTTAGATATATTATTAAATCAATTTAGTTCTATTATCTTTTTATGCTAATAGTTTTTTTAGGAGAAAATCAAGGATCTAAAGTTTAGATTCAGATTAATCAATCACATAAATTTATCAATAATCTTAACATTTTTGATTCAAATGTTTAAGATCAATACCAAATCAGATGCATTATTAATAATATCAATTTTCTTATCTTGTAATCAAGTCAATTTAATTCTAGATTTAAGAGTTTGGATCTTAATCAACTAAATTAGCATTTGACCACTTACTCATGCCCAATTAAGATTAAATGTTTATTTATAAATTAAATGTCAAATCAATAAATTTGGGATGTATTATTGGTGGCAATCTTATACCTAGATCAAATTTAAATAGCTTGATCAAAGTCTTAGGATTTCTTAAGTTAATTATGATAATTAAGTTCTCCATTTTTTATTTATTCAATTTATACATCTTAAATTTTCATACATAATTTCAATACATCTCCCTTACCATTATGAATCATATTAATAAAAAAATTTTAGAAACCAGAAAGTAATTAGTGTTAATCAAATGTTAAATCAATCCAAAAAGATTAGCAGATAACTACAAATTTAACCATCAAAAATTAAAATAATTTGGCTCATAAGTTTTATCTTATCATACAATTAATTAGAAACTAAGTTTAGTAAAATCTAATGATTATAAATCCTAATTTTCACTAATCATGGTTTAACAAGATTAGGGAATAAATTAAAATACAGAGATCAGAAAATTAAGTCACGTAGCATATTTATTCTACTCTGCATAAGGAAACTAATGGCACCCTAATCATGCAATTTGGATAAGAAATGAGTCATATGGGTTCAAACTAAGGTTTTTGATCTAAGGGGCATTTTAGTAAATTACACCTAATGAAATCTAAATTTTTATGCAGTTTACTATTTATTCTTGCTCAAGGATTCTATAGAGTCTAAGAATACTAAAATTTAAAGTCTAATGAATTAGTTATAGCCATTTCAATTTCCAAGGGCAATTTGGTCATTTTTTAGTTTTTTTAAGGTTTAGAACCTAAATATTATCTTAGATTATTGTTGACACTAAAATTCTAAGCTATCTAGCACTTTAAATATTTGGATTCGAAGTATAAATGACTAAAATATGGTCAAATAAATTTTTTGGATGCTACGACGCGCTGTAGCGCTCGACGGTGATTTCGGCTGTGTGAAAATCGTGAAGGGTCACATTTAGAGCTCAAATACTCTCAATCCAGAGCATTCCATGAGCGGTGTTATATATCAATGGAAAGGTTTTTTTGATACCTTTCCATTGACACTAAAATTGACACGAATGAATCGTTTTAGCTATATGAACAATGGTGATAAAAGTAGGGGTATGTAGAATTGATGAAAAATAGAGCATGATGTAAATTACTTTGAAGAACTATAATGGCTTCCATACTTAATCATGAATGTATAAGTATGCGAATAAGCATAATAGAGGAATGAAATGACCAAAGAAGAAGAATAAAAAGGTACAAAGAGAGTAAACAAAAGGGTACATTAGCCTTTGGGAGAGGAAGAAGAAACTTTTATTTTTCTCAAGACCTTTGAGGGAGGGAAGCTACTTCGTCAGCACAAAGCTCAACAATGGGGGAAATAGAGAGAAAGCTTTTTGCTTGGCAGCAAACAAAATAAGAAGGGCTGAGGTTTTTCTTTAAATAAGAAGAAGGAAGGGGAAGGCCATGAGTTAGGGAGTTATGAGGTAAGGGGAGGGGGATGGCCTTAGCCATCAAGCATTGCAATTAAGAAGGGGGAGGAGAGGGATAGACTCAGCTTTCAATGTGCAATAAGGAGGTAAGGGGTCAGCCGAATGAAGGGGGATGGCCAGCTGAAATTTAGGAGAGATAAGGAAAGAGAAAAAGCAAATTAATGAATAATTAATTATTATTCATATTTTTAATTTATTAAAAATTCAAATTAAATAAATGTGTTCCGAAAAAACTCAAAACTTTACCCTTAGCTAATTTGGGGGTGAGGAATTCAACCTCGAAGTCGAAATTCGATTCCGATAATTATTTAATTATTCCATTTTTCGGTGCATTTAATTATATTAAAATATTCATGAAAATCGACAATTTCCAAACGCGTCCAAAACATCACCCTATCTAATTTGGATGTGACAATCACAACAACGAAGTTGGATTTCAATTTTGAGGTCAAAATATATATCTCAATTTTCTAATTAATTAAATATTAAAATAATCTAAATATTAGATTTAGCTCCAAATCGTGCCAATTTCTTAGGGATTGATTCTAATAGCTAGATGAAATTAATATAATGATAATTAAGATATGATTATGCTTAAATTAAGCTGAGTAACAACCTTGGGTTGTTACAACTAAAGGTGACCCCTATAGGCGCAAGAGGTACCCACAACTATGTAGCACCTTAACCATCATGGGTTCAAGAGACTGCTCACATGAAGTGGTACTTTACTATGTATGAGAATTAGCTCCTATTTGACACCGTATGGTTTTCTCTGATACCATTTGTAACAGCTCAAACACTTAAGTACTAAGGTATTGTCCACTTTAGCCTGAAAGACTTCATGATTTTGCCATCAGAAGATAACTTCCCAACAGATCACCCATCATAGGAGTGCTCCCACCTGAGCATGCTTAATTTTGGAGTTCTTATCAGGAACTTCACTGTTATCTGAAAAAGTGTCTCGATATTTAAGAATTTCACTTATTATTACTTAAGTGTGTAACAACCCAAGGTTGTTACCCAGCTTAATTTTAGCTTAATCATATCGTAATTTAATATTTGGCCAAGGATTAAGGCTAATGAGCTTAAATTAAAATTTAAGCTTATTAAGAGTTGATTAATAATTGTACTTATTTAATTCTGGAATTTTTTGTTATACTTATGATGTTTACTGCCTAAGAATTCCATATAACCTAAATTTGTTAAATTCTGATAAGTTTTGGTCAAGTTATGGCCAAATTAGGGTTCATGATAATTAGGAGATCTAACCGTTGGATCCGAAATATTTTTATAAATTACTGTAAGGTTTTTTTTGATCTAAATTGATATTTAGATCACCTAATTTGGAATTTAATTGACCAAGTTATGGTCAATTAAAGTTCTAGGGTTAAATGGCTTAATTAAGGTTAGGTCCTAAAAGTGATTAAGCTAATTTTAATCCAAACAGCAAATTGAACACTACTAGATTAATTCTTAGGGTTTTTTGATCTTTTTGAGGCTCATATTGTGTATGTTTGGATTAGTGGTTTAAGAGTTAGCCTTAATAAAAATTTGTAACATTATTAGAATTATTCAAATACCCTAAAATATTATTATCCAAAATATTAATCCTACTAAAATTTGGATGGTACTAAAATATTCCTTGATTTTTTTAGATTAAAATAATATATTTATTTGTGCCATTTGGATTTATGTTTTGTGAGATAATGATGTTTGAAGTTTAATATTTGTTTGAATTATTTAATTACAATATATATACCTTTTACTCTTTAATGTTTATATTTAAATTTCATAAATCTATTAATTACATAACAATACTTTTAATTTTCTATTTATATATATATATATATATATATATATTATATAAGTATTTATTTATATCCTAAAGTTAGCATTATAGGAATTAAAAGATTTATCAATTAATTTCTCAGTTAATTAATTGTCTAAAGTTATTATAACAGCCCAAACTCTTAGGCGTCAAGGTACTGTCTGCTTTGGCCATAAAGGCCTCACGGTTTTGCCCTCAGAAAATAACTTTCCAGCAGCTCACCCATCCTGGGAGTGCTCCCACATGAGCACGCTTAACTTTGGAGTTCTTATCAGGAACTCCACCGTTATCTGAAAAGGTGCCTCGATGTTTAAGAGTTTCACTTATTACTACTTAAGTGGGTCATCACAATCTCCCCAACTTAAGTAACTGACGTCCCCGTCAGTATCCGCACACAGATCCAAGAACCATCTATTGGGTAGATAGAATTAGAGGTGACCCCTACAGGCACAAGAAGTACTCACAACCATGTAGCACCTTAATCATCATGAGTTCAAGAGGCTATTCACATAAAGTGATACTTTGCCCTGTATGGCACTTAGCCCATATCTCACACCCTATGGTTTGCTCTGATACTATTTATGATAGCCCAAACTCTTATGCACCACGGTATTGTTCGCTTTGACCAGAAAGGTCTCACGATTTTGCCCTCAAAAGATAATTTTCCAATAGGTCACCCATCCTGGGAGTGCTCCCACATGAGCACGCTTAACTTTAGAATTCTTATCATGAACTCCACCGTTATATGAAAAGGCGCCTCGATGTTTAAGAGTTTTACTTATTATTACTTAAGTGGGTCATCGCAGTTATTATATTTATTAATCACTTATTATTATTATTTTTTTTTTCTTGAAAATATACATATATGTATATAAGTATATATATATATATATATATATATATATATATACATATATGTATACATTAATGTATATGTTTAGATATTATAAGAACTTAATTAAATATATTTAAATTAATTTACTATTATTTTAATTTTCTTTTTGTCTGCAGGTGGGACCCGTGACTGACTCGGCGACACGTGGGGCCGAGAGAGTGGTGGACAGAACGCGGGCGGGTCCCACGACACCAGCTGAGGTGACCGGCGGGACCCATAGTTCGAACAGCGCATTTTATGTGCCGTGGGCCCCATGCCTCTATGCGGCGTGCTTAGGCGCAGCCAGCGCACACTGGCGGGATCCACCTCTGCATACGCTGCGGGGTTTGCAGCGCGAACAGGGCCGATTCACGCGCGAGCTCAGACTGGTCGATCTTGCACCGGTCTGAGAGGGATCGGGAGGCTCTTCGCCTTCCGTCTCTTAGGGTTAAGCGAAATGGTGAAACACTAAATCCCTGATCGGAGGTTCTTATGCGATCGAACCCTCAATGTTTAGAAATCAACAATTATTAGGTGTACAGTAGATAAGATGGGTGCAGAAGATACCTTTATTCGAGCAGATAAGGAAGGCTAGGGTTCCGCAGTGGGGCTTTGATCGTCAATCGAATTCGAAGAGGTGAAATCGAGTCCAAAAATGGATTGGGAATCTTAAACTAACTCTAAAGTGGTCGGATTCATCATCTCAAGCGTTTGGATCGATGAGAGTGAGCCACGCACAGAGGCAGATGACGCGTGCACGGTCGTAAGACACGCGTTGCGAGCCCCAACCTCGCGAGGGAGATGATCTCCCGATCGTTCGATCTCCTGATCGGACGGTTCAGGAGATCCGTTAGATCCAACGGTGCTATTATGTTTTAGGGTGATGAGGTTAGATCTAATGGATGGCACCGTTAAATTATTTAAATAATAATAATTATTTAATTCTTTTATTTCAATTTTATTAATTGGGTTTAATTAATTAAACATAATAAAAAAATTATCAATAAATGACCCCTAACTAATTGAGGGTTGAGGAACGCCATGGCACGAACAGATTTTTGATTCAACGAGTATTTAATTACTTGAATTTTCAAGATATTTAAATAATATTAAAATATTCGCCGAAAATCCAACAATTTACAAATGCCTCCAAAAATTCACCCCTAGCTAAATTGGGGTTGATGAACGCAATGAAGAAGTTGGATTTTCAATCTGAGGTCAAAATTATTTAAATATTAATAAACAAATTTAAAAGGAAATTTTGGTATTTTACAATATGCTACTGATATGCAACCAAAATATCAGTGAACAGCTCTGAGTAGTACGGTCCATTGTATACATACATCCAGTTGGAAATACCATTTACTGTGATGCCGATGCATCCTGAAATTTCTCAGTCAATGTATGTAATATTTCGTAACTCATAAAGCATCACTAATATTCATACATAATTCTGATATTTACACATCATGCTTATGCTCATGCTCATGCTTCTAAACTACATGAGGTAAATCCAAAAAAATCTAAAAAATACTTTGAAATCTGATAATGAATTCAATGTTTCTATTGTACAGAATCCTACTAAAAGGGATCCTGACTCCTAGGTTCTAGTTTGATAATTGGTTAAAGTTGAGAGTTTACTTAAAATTATTAGATGGAAATGTTGTATACATATGGTTGTATGTTTCCAAGAGAGGTTGTAACAAACCAGGTTGTTATCTTAGTCAATTAAGACTAATCTTAAGTCTTATAACTAATCTTAAGTGCTAATTAGATCAATTGGAGTCAACCTCTAAGACCTAGTCCAAATCAGGAATCAAATGGATCGAATCCTGATTTTTGGAAATTTCAGAAACCCTAAAATTTGACCTATTTAAATTGACCTTCGATCGGAAAACAGACTTCACCATTGCGCTCGTTGACCCCAAATTAGCTAGGGGTGAAGTTTTCGTGTCAATCGGAAGTCGTCGAAAATTCGACGATTATTTTAATAATATTAAATACCCCGAAAATCGAGGTATCAAAATACTCGTCGGATCAAAAATCCAATCTCGCCGTTACGTTCCTCACCCCTCAATTAGCTAGAGGTGAATATTCGGGAATTTTTTTTGGAAGTTGATTAAATTATTATAATTAAATATTAATATTATAAGTGAAATGTTTAAATTAATATTTAATTATCCTGTCCGTTAATAATCTAACGCCGTCAGCCTAAAATTACGTGCGCCGTTATCCCCAGCCGTCCGATCCGACGGCTAATCCGGGCCGTTCGATCTGGATCGGACGATGCAGAGCCATCGTCCCCGCGGACGCGTGTCGCGCGACCGCCGCGCCCGCCCGTCTCCGCTAGCGGCGTCCTCGGGCGCTCCGCCTTTGCATCCTTAACCCCACCCCAGCCTCGGAAGTGCCGACTCCAGCACGCTCGAGGGATCTTCCGGAGCCGCGCAAACCCTAGAGAGAGTCCTGATCCTGCCCGAGCCGTCGATCGCGAGGTGCATCGTATACCCCAAATTCTCATTCTATTATACAAATTTCACTTCGTACCGTAATTTATGCCGTCCGATTGTCGATTGCTTGGTTCTGATCGAACTCATTCGAGTTCGATACGTGGAATTTTAGGAGTTTGCCACAGTGCAAACCGTTAGCCAAAAGCACCTGCTGAAGCCGTAGGTTTACGGTTCGTCCGTGCTCGGCGTATATGCATCCCCTCGAGTCGATGCGCCTATGGCTGTGTAGTTCTCGGTGAGACCTGCACAACGTCGTGTGGGTTCACCCCTATCGCCGACGAGATTGCCGGTTAAAGGCGAGCCCTAGGCCGAGAGCCCGGGACGAAGGCGACCCTCCCCTTCCGGGTCGGGTCGAGCCGAGTCCAGCCCGCGGTAGCACGCACGGGTCGCGTGCGGGCGCTGCGCCCGGAACGCGGGGCCCACCTCCCCGCTGTCGCCGCGTGCAGTTGACGCGTGGCGCGTCGGCTGACGTGCCGTGGGTCCCGCGAACGCCGTCGTCTGACCGCGTGGGTCCCACCTCCTCTGCCTCCGCCAATCGTGGCGCGCCATGTGGCTGTGGTGGACCCCACCGCCATCAATACCTGCAGAAGAATATATTTATTTATTTTCATATAATAAATATATATATATATATATATATATATATATATATATCTAGATATATATATATATATATATATATATATATATATATATATATATATATATAATTATATGCGTACATTAGTTTATAATGTTAT
This sequence comes from Gastrodia elata, assembly GCA_016760335.1. Classification (NCBI taxonomy): domain Eukaryota; kingdom Viridiplantae; phylum Streptophyta; class Magnoliopsida; order Asparagales; family Orchidaceae; genus Gastrodia; species Gastrodia elata. The sequence continues at coordinate 23,497,698 of CM028674.1, read as the reverse complement.
AATTAGAGTAGATAAATTAACACTAAATTAATCCTAATTTAATTATAATAGAATTATAAGGTCAATATAAATATATGCGTAAGCCTAATTAGTTGATTAAATTAGGTTAGTTTATTTAGCTATAAATCTTCTGCACAAAAGAAATAAACGAATATATATATATATATAAACATTATGTTCTGAATATATTTATGCGTATATGTAATGGATTAATTAATAATGTTAGCCGATAGGATTAGTTAATTAAGTAGACTAACGAATTAATATTAATTTTTAATTAACAGCTTTATTAATAATTAATTTATATAAGTTATAACTGTATATATATAAAACCTTAAGGTATAATTATATATATATACATATATATATATATATATATATATATAATTTCAGTAATAATTAATTAATATTAGATTAGTGAATTAGTTAGTATCAAACGGTGGTTAGGGTTTAGTTAATTTGTAGGAATTAATTGGGCAGTTACTATGCATTATTTAATTAATTTCTAACCGTAAGATTAATTAATTATAACCAAAAAAATAATATCAATAAAACCTAAATAATTAATTATGGAACAGTTAATTTATTAAAATAGTTTTATAATTAATCACTAATAAACAGTAATAACAATATCATTTAATATTAATTAATTAATACCAATTAATTGCAGATTAAATTAAGTGATTCTCAAAATACAGAAAAATAAAATTTAACTTAGGAATGAATAGTAAATTGAATAAATAAATAGTAAAATAATACAAATTATATTTTTGAATAGTAAAACGTAAAACTTAATAACTTTTTGTAGAATGATCCAAACATAGCAAATATAGGTCTTAAAATACTCAGAAAAATAATTAGAATCAAATGGCGTAATACAGAATTTAGTTTCGAGGTACGCATAACGAAGTAGCGTTTTATGACCTCTTTAGGACCCCATAATTTTTGACCGAGTTATCAGAACATAGTCAATTTGGGCCTTAAAATGCTCAGGAGAACATCCCCATCACCGTAGTAGTATTAGTTTTCCCGACAATAGGATAAAAAGTCAACCCTAAAATTTAGAGTTGACTTTAGTGAAAATGACTGAATTACCCCTAGAATTCAAATGACCATAACTTGGTCGAATCAACTTCAAATTCAAAAATTCAAGATGCTAACTAGTTTAGATTTTAATGTCACCAATAAACAGAAGTAACATTTAGGTTCTGAATCCTAGAAATTTAGAAAATGACCAAAATACTCTCAACCTTAGTTAGGTCATAACTTGACCATTTGAGGTCCAAATTGGGTCTACTCCCTACCAACATACTCAGTACATTATAGGGAAGCTATAGAAACTGAGTTTACTGAAATTGGACTTCAAACGGAAAAGTTCGATTTTGTCGCCCGTTGACCGACTCGAATTTACCAAATTGCCCTTCAAACTTAAAACGTCCGTAATTTCGTCAATTGACCTCAGGATGCAGTGTTCTTGAACTCTATGGACCCCTTGAATAGTAACCTACAATAAACTGCATAAAAACTTAGTTTTTAGTAGAGTGAAAATCACTTAAATGCCCTTAAGTCAAAAATATTAGTTTGAACCTGTAGGACCCATTTCTCGTCCGAATTGGACGAACTTACTGTAAATCTTCAAGTTAGATAGTAAGAAATCATATGGAAAAGAGAAACTCTAATTTGGGCACTTAAATCAAAAGTTGACTTTTCAGACCCTTAAGTAGGGGCAAAATGGTCATTTTGCCAAAAATTTAGGATAAACACCCTTAGCCTCTGATCAGTCATTTAGAATACTAAAACTAATATTATAACCATATTAGTGATATTTAAGTAAGTAAAATCCACAATTAGGTCAGATCTCAGAATTTTCTAAAGTCTTTAACACTACACCTTAAGGACCCATCCTGAGATTAGGACTAGATCATAGGGTTGATTTCATTAATTGAAAAATGGGGTTTTTCAATGAATGAATCCTAATTTTTAACTTATTTTTGATTATTTTGTCTTTTGACCTTAGATCTAAGATAGTAGATTCATCCTATTAAGTTTGATTACTTAATAGAATTGACCTTAACTATTAGATCACTATTAGAATGAAACTTAGATCCTAGGTCTTATCATTTTTGGATTATGTGATTAAGCCCAATCTCATGGTGTTTAATCCATAATCTATAGTTTATTAGTTTTAGTTAGAACGTCTAAAATTATCAATTAGGTCGTAATGATTTATTATTTAACTTCTATAGTCGACTTTGATTTGATATATTAGGACCTAGCTAGTCCTGATATTTTGTAACTTGTAATGATGAATTTCTAAGTTACACTTGATATATAGGAAAATGGTGATCTTGAACTTGTGTAATTTGGAATAGTTAGAACAGATAATAGAAAATAGATGGTATCACTATTAATAGAGTCTCTTGCTTATTTTGATACTTTGTGCTACGCATTCCTTGTATAATTGAGCTTACTTTCTTGGACATTTCATATAAGATGATTTTGTGCATTAAAATGAAAACTTAGAATAATAGGATAACAGTTGCCTTTGGGTCCGGTTTGTGGAGATTATGGTGCACATTTCCCCCGATGGACAGGGGTAAGGTGAGATCAGGATGCCTAACACTCTCATAGAGGAGAGTGTGTTAGGCTTGGGACCCATATAGTCTTGCAGATTGCTTGACTCCTCGGTTGTTTCTAACAGTTGTCCATAGAAACAAAAGTAAAATAACTAAAATATGTTGCATAAGTATTGTCTGCCTCTTCAGTCATGCAGTATGTTCAGTATATTTGCAGATTGAGATGTATATATATATGTGTGGGCTAGTTTGGCCAAGTTTTCTGATATGGCAGTCAGTATACAGAGTTTGAATTTGCAGTTGTAGTATTTGGCTATGTTTTGGCATTATTTATTTAGTCAGCTATTTCCTTGTACAGTTATTATACAATAGGATGTTAGATTTTGTTACTATTTATATGTATCATTGCTGAGTTATTTATTTTAATTGGCATATTTCATTTGATCACCAGCATGTATTAGGATGTAGCCTTTTTTTTTTAGCATATGTTTAGTTACTTATATTATATGCCCTATTTTGTTTACTTCGCTTTTGAGGCATGTCTTAGCCTCCTTCTTGTTTAAGTTATAAATGTTATTTATAGCTGTTCCTCTTTCTTATTGTATTGCCAGTCACTCCTTTATATATTGTTGCTTAGAAAAATTGTGTAAAGTGGTGATATTATAAAACATATAAAAACGTATCAGCCTAAAATATACTTAGACAAATTGTCTAACCAGATTTTCTCTTTTTTTTGGCCGGGGCCCTACATTGTGAAACCGACAATGGCAGGCATGGAGCAGATAGAGGATCTAGTACCTGAGGAGGAGCTATTCCTAGAGGAGGAGTAGCAGCTCGGACTAGAGCATATCTAGTATTTAGAGTTATTGTGAGGATGAGTTCCTTTGCATTTACTTTTTATTTAGACTTTAAATGTTATAATAATACAAGTACTCTTGACTGTGCATTTGGATTTATATACTTATATTCTGAGTTTTATTTTGCACTTATGTTATATTGTGATGCTTGGATGTCATTTATTACTTCCGCACTTTATACCTTTACTTATATAGTGACTGTTAGATTGATTCTGTGTTAATCCTTCCCTAATCAAGTGGATTGTGGAGTTTATCCTAATCCAGTGGTAAGTGAGGGGTTAGCCAGAGTGACAATCCACCCTTAACTTAATCCTTTGGCGGATTAAGGGTGCGGGGCGCCACAGAGGTGGATTTAACCCTTAGCTTGTTTAAAACTGCAATTATCGAAGCGTACTATAATAGGAGGCAGAACTCGGTCACAGTTTATATATCAAGCTAAGTCGTTAAATGACCTAATTACAAGCATACTTAGTGGTCTACGCAAAGTGACTTAAGATACATAGTTTGCTTAAACTGCACTTATCGAAGCGCACTACGATAGGAGGCAGAACCCAGTCACAGTTTATATCTCAAACTAAGGATCTTGTTCACTAATTGTAACACTCTTAATATTGGAAGATTTACTCTAATGGGATTATATTTATCTAATCCCTCGGGATAGCACCTGGTCATAAGTCCACATTTGAGTGAATCAACCAATCCTGAATATTACTGAAATAATCAAGTACTATGAGTATACTCTACTTCACCAACCAATAACTTGGGTTTAAATAATTCTATTTAATCAACAAGGATTTATCAAAACTATTAATTATTATGCTAAATAGGTAAGTCCTATACATGGCTCCAAGAAGAGGGTGATTGAGGATCACTAAATATGGGTTTCACCATAAGAAAAAGTGTCATTCTAATTAAGTAATTCCTACCATGAGGGGATAAGATCAACTTATAGGGTTAAGGGATCATCTAAGCTTCTACCTCAATGAGTTATATAAAATTCTCCTACCTCAATGTATATTTAAATTTAGGTTTTTAAAATATTTCAGAGGCCATCATATGCTGAGATACTTAAGATCTCATACCCTTAATTCTAAAGTTAACATATTATGTTCTATTTAATAGTTAGGTTTAGAGTGATCAGATCAGATGATTAAGTCATCTGATCATATCCTATTCTAAGATTATGGGATTTAAATTAAGGATGTTATTAAAGTCAGATCAATTATTAAATCAATTTAGTTATATTATCTTTTTATGCTAATATCTTATTTAGGAGAAAATCAATGATCTAAAGTTTAGATTCAGATTAATCAATCACATAAATTTATCAATAATCTTAACATGTTTGATTCAAATGTTTAAGATCAATACCAAATCAGATGCATTAATAAGAATGTCAATTTTCTTATCTTGTAATCAAGTTAATTTAATTAAAGATTTAAGAGTTTGGATCTTAATCAACTAGATTAGGGTTTGACCCCTTACTCATGCCCAATTAAAATTAAATATTTATTTATAAATCAAATGTCAAATCAGTAAATTTGGGATGTATTATTGGTGGCAATCTTATACCTAGATCAAATTTAAATAGTTTGATCAAAGACTTAAGACTTCTTAAGTTAATTATGATAATTAAGTTCTCCATTTTTGATTTATTCAATTTATACATCCTAAATTTTCATACATAATTTCAATGCATCTCTTTTACCATTATGAATCATATTAATAGAAAAATTTCAGAAACTAGAAAGTAATTAGTGTTAATCAAATGCTAAATCAATCCAAAAAGATTAGCACATAACTACAAATTTAACTATCAAAAATTCAAATAATTTGGCTCATAAGTTCTATCTTATCATACAATTAATTAGAAACTAAGTTTAATAAAATCCAATGATTATAAATCCTAATTTTCACTAATCATGGTTTAACAAGATTAGGACATAAATTAAAATACAGAGATTAGAAAAATAAGTCACTTAGCGTATTTATTCTACTATGCATAAGGAAACTAATGACACCCTAATCATGCAATTTGGATAAGAAATGAGTCATATGGGTTCAAACTAAGGTTTTTAACCTAAGGGGTATTTTAGTAAATTACACCTAATAAAATCTAAATTTTTATGCAGTTTACTATTGATTGCTGTTCAAGGATTCTATAGAATCTAAGAATATTAAATTCTAAAGTCTAATGAATTAATTATAGCCATTTTAATTTCCAAGGGCAATTTGGTCATTTTTTAGTTTTTCTAAGATTTAGAACCTAAATGTTATTTTAGATTATTGTTGGCACTAAAATTTTAAGCTATCTAGCACTTTAAATATTTGGATTCGGAGTATAAATGACTAAGATATGGTCAAATAAATTCTCTGGACGTTACGACGCGCTGTAGCGCTCGACGGTGATTTCGGCTGTGCGAAAACCGTGAATGGTCACATTTCGAGCTCAAATAATCTCAATCCAGAGCATTCCATGAGAGATGTCATATATCAATGGAAATGTTTTTGTGATACCTTTCCATTGACACCAAAATCGACACGAATGAATCATCCTAGCTATATGAACAATGGTGATAAAGGTAGGGGTATGCAGAATGGACGAAAAATAGAGCATGAGGTAAATTATTTTGAAGAACTATAATGGCTTCCATACTTAATCATGGATGTATAAATATGCGAATAAGCATAATAGAGGAATGAAATGACCAAGGAAAAAGAATAAATAGGTACAAGGAGAGTAAACAAAAGGGTACCTTAGCCTTTGGGAGAGGAAGAAGAAACTTTTATTTTTCTCAAGACCTTTAAGGGAGGGAAGCTCCTTCGTCAGTACAAAGCTCAACAATGGGGGAAATAGAGAGGAAGCTCTTTAGCTTGGCAGCAAACAAAATAAGAAGGGCTGAGGTTTTTCTTTAAATAAGAAGAAGGAAGGGGAAGGCCATGAGCTAGGGAGTTATGAGGTAAGTGGAGGGGGATGGCCTTAGCCATCAAGCATTGCAATTAAGAAGGGGGAGAAGAGGGATGGCCTCAGCTTTTAATGTGCAATAGAGAGATAAGGGGTCAGCCGAATGAAGGGGGATGGCCAGCTGAAATTTAGGAGAGATAAGGAAAGAGAAAAAAGCAAATTAATGAATAATTAGTTATTATTCATACTTTTTAATTTATTAAAAATTCAAATTAAATAAACGTGTTCTGAAAAATCTCAAAACTTCACCCTTGGCTAATTTGGGGGTGAGGAATTCAACCTCGAAGTCGAAATTCGATTCCGACAATTATTTAATTATTCCATTTTTCGGTGCATTTAATTATATTAAAATATTCATGAAAATCGACAACTTCCAAACGCGTCTAAAACATTACCCTATCTAATTTGGATGTGACAATCACAACAATAAAGTCGAATTTCGATTTTGAGGTCAAAATAAATATCTCAATTTTCTAATTAATTAAATATTAAAATAATCCAAATATTGGATTTAGCTCCAAATCGCGCCAATTTCTTAGGGATTGATTCTAATAGCTAGATGAAATTAACATAATGATAATTAAGATATGATTAGGCTTAAATTAAGCTGAGTAACAACTTTAAGTTGTTACAACTAGAGGTGACCCCTATAGGCGCAAGAGATACCCACAACCATGTAGCACCTTAACCATCATGGGTTCAATAGACTGCTCACATGAAGTGGTACTTTGCCATGTATGGCAATTAACTCTTATTTGACATCCTATGGTTTGTTCTGATGCCATTTATAACAGCTCAAACTCTTAAGCACTAAGATATTGTCCACTTTAGCCTGAAAGGCTTCACGATTTTGCCCTCAGAAGATAACTTTCCAGCAGGTCACCCATCATAAGAGTGCTCCCACCTGAGCACGCTTAACTTTGGAGTTCTTACCAGGAACTCCACCGTTATCTAAAAAAGTGCCTCGATGTTTTAAGAATTTCACTTATTATTACTTAAGTGTGTAACAACCCAAGGGTATTACCTAGCTTAGTTTTAGCCTAATCGTATCGTAATTATTATCCCATTAAATTCATCTAGTCATTAGAACCAAACCTTGAAAGGTTTGGAGCGATTCAGAGCTCAATCGATTTTCTTGGAATATTTTAATATTTAATTAATTTTTGACCTCGAAATTAAAATATGACTTTGTCATTGCAATTGTCACCCCCAAATTAGCTAGGGGTAATGTTTTGGACGCATTTGAAAGTTGTCAGATTTTCACGAATATTTTAATATAATTAAATGCACCATAAAATAGAATAATTAAATAATCATCGGAATCGAAATCTGACTTCGCCGTTGAATTCCTCACCCCCAAATTAGTTAGGGGTGAATTTTTAGAAATTTTTGGAGTACGTTTTAAAAAATTGAATATTTAAATAATTAGGGTAAATAAATGAGTAATTATTCAATCCTTAAAATGCAATTTCCCTATTTTTTTCCAAATTCCTATTCGGTTGACAGCCCTCATGCAATTCAGCTGGTCATCCCTCCCCTCTCATCTTAGTCATGCTCTCCCTAGGCTCATGATGGCTCCCTCTACTCCTCCCTCTCCATAGGCTTATCATTCTCCTTCCCCTTTAAGAAGGAGCTCAAGCTCCTACTTTATCTCCATTTTAGCAAAAGTTGCAGCTCTCCCTTCCCCTCCATTGTTAGGTCTTGGGCTGAAGAAGAAGAAGAAGGAGAAGCTCCTCCTCAAAGCTTTCCAAGTCTTCTTCCTCCTTCTCTCGCAAAGCTAAAGGTACCCTTTTGTTTACTCTTCTTGTCTCCTTCATGTTGCTACAATACTTGAATGTATCTTTAGAAATCCATAAGTATGTATGGAAAAGCCATTAAGGCTCTTAAAAGCTTCACAGAAAACTGCTCTGTTTTTCATTTATTCTGCACACCCTTGCATTCATCATCATTTTTCATATAGTTAGGATGCTCTGTTTGTGCCGATTTTAGTGTTAATGGAAAGGTATCAGAAATACATTTCTATTGATATATGACATCGCTCATGGAATGCTCTGAATTGGGAGTATTTGAGCTCGAAAGTAGGCCTTACGGGTTTTGTCCAGGCAAAAAATACCGTCTGGCGCTACAGCGCCCAAAATTGCAAACTGGGCCGCTGTGCGCCATAGCGGGCTGCAGCGGCATTTCAAAAAAATCATATAAAATCTGCCAATTACCCATTTTAACAGTAAATCGCAAAATGGACCACTGCAGCGGGCTGTAGCGGTATTTTAAGAAAAATATAAAAAAACAAAAAAATATTTAATTGAACAGTATTTTCGCGAGTTGGACCACTGCAGCGCGCCATAGAACGCCACAACGGGCCGCAACGCTAAACGCGCTGCAGCGCGCTCTAGCGCCAAAAGTGCCACAGCAAGCTCCAACGCCAAGAGCGTTGCACCGCGCTCCAGCGCCACAGCATGCTACAGCGCAAAAGCGCTGTCGCGCGCTACAGCGCCAGAAATTGCAAAAACTACCGAGAACTTTCATAATTTGCCCAGAATTGGTTGAAATGGCCAGAACTTCACCATTTTTGCATTTAAAAATCAAATATTGCATAAAATTTTGTGTAAAAATCAACTTTGAAAATTTGCCCTTTTATGGCATGTGCAAAGACCTCTTATATGCCTTAAGTATTTTTGTGTCAAATGCTAAATAATAGAATCTTTGAATGCTTGTATCGATTCGATTTATCTTAATAACCAAATTGCATGAAACCTAAGTCTTTTATAGTTGTAATCAAGTGCTAACTCCTTTGGTTTGATTTAGAATTTAGTTAGTCTTAATCACCTTCTATTTTATGTCATCTTTACATTCGTAAGTTTTCATGATATTATGATGTATATTAGAAAACATTAATATTTAATTGGATACCTTGATATGTTTAAATTGACATTAAACTATACTTGAATGTAAGATAACGTTAACATTTAATTGGACACCTTGAGCGATGTCATATATCAATGAAAAGGTCTTTCTGATACCTTTCCATCGATACCCAAATCGGCACAAATGAATTATTCTAACTATACGAACGATGGAGTTGAAGGCTCAGGTATACGAAATAGATGAAAAATAGAGCATGCGATTTTCAAAATAATATGATGCTTAAATGAGCCTCAATGGTTTCAAAATACAATTATGGATTTCTAAAGATACAACCATCATTATATTAGCATGAAATAAGCAAGGAAGTGGAGCAAATGGGTACCTTTAGCATTATAAGAAATAGAGGAAGAAGACTTGAAAAGCTTGGAGGAGAGACTTCTTCTTCTTTTTCTTCAACACATGTAACAACTCAAGTTATTTCTTAGGTCATTTATGACTAATCTAAGTCCTAATTATAATTCTAGAACATAAATTAAGTCATTAGAAGCTCATTTCTAAAATCCAATCCAAATCAAGAATCAAATTGATCAAATCTTGATTCTTGAGAATTTCCAGAAAACCCTAGAAATTGGCCTTTTAATTTTGACCTCAAATCAAAAATCTGACTTCGCCATTGCGTTCATCACCCCCAAACTATCTAGGGATGAAGTTTTGGAGGCATTTGGAAGTCGTTGGATTTTCATCTAATATTTTAATATTTTTTAAATACCCCGAAAATTCAAATAATTAAATACACTCGAATTGAAAATCCGATCGTACCGTTGCGTTCTTCATCTCTTCATTAGCTAGGGGTGAATTATCAAGAATTTTTGAAACACGTTTATTAATTTAATTTTTTTAAATAATAAAATATGTGAATAATAATTAATAATTAAAGTATTATTCTAATTTCAAATGGCTCAATTAAATTTCTTAAGCGCGTCGTCAGCAGTTGTAACGCCATCTGTGTGTTTATATTAGGTTTTGACTATCTATTTCGATTGTCCGATCTTAGATCGGATGGTAACCTTTTCATCCCCACCGTCTCCTGCCACGCGCATGGTGCGTGGCAATCGAAGCCTCAAGCAGGAGGTTTGCTCGCCAAATGGAGTTGCTGTGTCCCCGCTCACCGCTCGTAAGGATAGTGCAAGATCCCAGCTTCTGTATTATGTTCGGTTGCACCTTCTGAGTTGTGATTGAGCACAAAGCCTCCCGTTCAAACCCTAATCTCTGCTGAACTAAAATCAAAGGTACGAACCTTACCCTCTCATTTCATGTAAATCTACATATCGTATGTGAAATTACAATCATTGTATTTCTTTTTGTGGCATGATTTTGATTTGATCCAACGCTTGTCCTCTCAATCAAATCCATTTACTTTTCTCTAAACCTAGTTTCAAAATTTTTCGCTGACTTGAGGAAGAAGAAGGGAATCGGGTCAGGCCGTCTCGGGTCGGTCCCAACCCGTTTTTGCGCGTACAGGCCATGTATGGGGTCCCGTAGTCTATGGTGGGGTCCACGACTGTCATCCTAGCATGTAGTTTTTTGCCACGTGTCTGCCAATCTCCTCAACGCACGGTTGAGGGACGCGTGTCCTGACGGGTCCTGCACTGTTGGCGGATGGACGTGGGTGGGCCCGGCTGTGCTGCGACTTCGGTTGGATGTGGGGCCCTCGCATCTATAAACCTATTATATATATATATATATATATATATTATAACAGAACATTAAAAGATGTGTATAAATACATATACATAATTATATATGTATAAATAAATATATATATATATATATATATATATATATATTATATGTAATAAAATGTAAATAGTACAATAAATTGATTAGTATGATATAGAGTATCCATTGAGAAAATTTTAATGAATAGAAAGATAAAATAGTTATCATAATATCATTAAAAATTGAATAATTAAATTATTTAAATATGAAACTTTGAATATTAATATTTTTGCAAAATACACTTCCGAAATATGTAATTAAATATATCGTTTTCATTAGAAAAATACAAAGAATTTAATGATGTCATTTCTTTTAATGTAGGATCAATAATTTACTTGGTGACATTTTAAGTATTTGAATATTTACAAAAATGCCACCTTCATGTAAACCCTCATAACTTTGCACACACTTAACCAAACCTATCAAATATGGGTCTCAAAGTGATCAGCAAACTCTAAAGAATAATCTAGTAGTATTCATTTTGCTGTTTGGATTAGTTTTAGACTAATCATATTTACGACCTAACCCTAATTAGGTCAATTAACCCTAGAACTTCAATTGACCATGACTTGGTCAATTAAACTCTAAATTAGGTCATCCATATATCCATTTTGATCAGTAAAACCATATTAATAGTAAATTGCAAAAATATTTACGATCCAACAATTAAATTTCTTAATTAATCCTAATTATACTTAAATATTAATTAGTGAAGATTAGCATAATTAATGATCCAAAATGAGTGATTTAAATTTTGAAGAGCTCATAGAGTAAATTAGAATCTAATGGTGTAGTTAGTTTAGTGATTTGGTAATTAATTTTATTAATCACTCACTAATCACCATAAACCTTAATTAGGCCATAACTTAGCCAATTATAGTCCAAATTGAGCCTACCACAAGTCATTGTGATTAGTGGTCTAATTGTAATCTACAGCCACTAATTTTGCTCAAGTTGAAAACCAATTGGAAAAGTTAGGATTTTTGAACCTTAATTAAGAAACCCTAAATTACCTTTTTACCCCTTAACTTGTATTGGCTATAACTTAGCTAATTCTTATCAAAATTTAATGATTTTAAATTCTATGAAAACCATAGACAGTAAGCAATAATAAACTAACATAAAATTTAGAATTCATTAGGTCAAATTACCAAAATACTCATATGAGTCAAATTTATTAATTTGATCTCATGATGGTTAATAATTACCCATAATTTATGTAATTGCTGTCTAATATTATATTAGACAGTAAGAAATATCTTGCCACTAAAAATTTCAGATTTGGAACTCTATATCAAAATTTGATCTTTAGACCTGTAAGTAAGGGCAAAATGGTCATTTTGCCCAAACTTAAGGTTTAGTATTTTAAAGCTCTAGAATCACTATTTTAATTTTTATAAATAGTAAGAATAATGATTTAAATCATAAATTATGAGAGATCAAGTCTTAATTAGATCATTGATCAAAATTTCATCTTATATCCTTATGAAGACCTTAAGTAAAAATTATGAGTTCTTCCTCCTCCTTAACTTCTTAGATCTTTCCATAGGTCTTAATAACATTAGTTAAGTTGTGTGTCTGAAAAATACTCTTAGTAATTAAGAGCCTTAATTCCTAAGATTAGGAATAGACCTTAGGTTAGAGATCATCTATTGAGTAAATTGGGTTACTCAATAGGTGAAGCCTTAGTTTTGATAGTTTATAAATTTTCATAGTTTATTGTTGATTATTCCATCTTTTACCTTTAGATTTAAGAATAGAGATCTATCCTATTAAGTATGACTTCACTTAATAAGATTTGCCTTAAATCTAATCTGTGAGTTTGGATATTTAAAATCTAGTCCTTTAGGATCACCATTTGGATTAAGTAATTAAACCCCAATATTTAGAGTTTAATTCTTAATCCTTTCATTTTAATTTGGCTAATCAAAATTGCTTGGGATTGCTTAAATTATTAAACTAGGTCAATTGATTTATCATTTAACTTATATAGTCGACATCAATTTATTTATAATTAGGATCTAGCTAGTGCTAATTATTTTCAATCTATAAGGACTTGAATCTGAGTTACATTCGATAGTAGAAATTGAAGATCCTAAACTTGTGTAATTTATAGTAGATAGAATGATTAAATAATATAACAAATGGATATCACTTGTGTTTTAGTAGAGTCTCTTGCTCACTTTAACATTTGATGCTTTGCCTTCCTTATTTTTGAGGTTTATACCTTGGTCACATGTATTGGGAATAAGACATTTGAAAAGTGTTTCATGTCAAACTTGTTTTGCATAGTAGCATTTGCATATGTCATCATCATTATTGAGTTGAACATATGGTTATTAGAATGTAGCCTAATTAGTATGCCTTTTTCCATACTTATACTTTAACACAGGCCAAGCCTAGACCTATGACTGGCTAGGATGATATTCGTCTGTCTAAAGCAAGTCTAACCAAGACTATACCTAAGACCAGCTAGGATGGTATTCGTTAGACTCCATATTCTTTTTTTTTCCTTTATTGGCAATATTAATTTAGGTACATTTATACTTTAAGTTGATTGCCTTGTTTAAGTTATAGCAGTTTCAGTTTCATACCTTTTGTTTTATTTTCAGTACATTCTTATTTACTATTTTACTACATTATTAACTTTAATTACTTATAGGTTGCTAGTCCTATCATTACTTACCTCTTTATAAGATGTTAGCATTGCTTTTCAATTATTAAATATTTCTCATGTTCATTTTACTTTATGTCAATTAGCATATACTTGTATTGATCATAAGTATGTTTAGGCAGTTTTCTTTTCATTTATAATAGCAATTAGTCTTTATTATATAACTAACCTTATTGTAGCTATATTTGGAAGTATGTGCTTACTTCTTATTTTGTTAAGTTATGGAATTATAATTTATAACTACCTTTTCTTTCATATGCTTTTTGCTCCTTTACTGCTTATTTGGGTGTATGGTTATGGTGATATCAAAATAACATAATAAAATTTATAGCTTAAAATGTGCTTAGACTTATTGTCTAATTAGATTTTTCTTTTATTGGCTGGGGCTCTATCATTGTGAAACTGACAATGGTAGACTCTGAGCTTTTTGAGGTTGTGGAGCCTTTTGAAGATATGATTCAAGAGGAGGTTCAAGCTGATTGAAGACCATTATATTTCATTTTCTATTTTGTGAGGATGAGTGTTTACATTTAGATTTCATTTTTTTTTCTTAATCATTTAAATTTAATGTTGTAATAATAAAGGGTAACTTTATTTTGCTACTTCACATATTCTGAGTTGGATGCTTAATTCCTCTTATATTATGATGAATGGATGTTATATTTTTACTTCCGCACTCTGCTTCTATAACAACCCAAGTGGTTACTCAGGTTAATTAGGACTAATCTGGATGATTAGGGACGGCAGCCATAGTTGGTATCAAAGAACTCCATAAGATGTCAGATTGGAATTATATTCTATCTACCTAATGGATAGTTCATCTGACTACAATCACTAAATGAATACTAAAATGATATTCATATTTCCATAAACTCAGAATAGGGAGCATAAAATACATGTTTAGGGGATTTAATCTTCCTCCTTTAGCCAAAGAATCGCTTAGGCGTATGAAGGCACTTTTGAAAGCTATAGACTACCCTAATAACATTAGAGTTGAAATAGTAACAAGGTTACTAAATGGTGATGCAGAAGATTGGTGGAATGCTACTCTTACAAAACTCAGATATATACGAAGAAGAGAACGTCGAGAAGTCACTTTTGAGGACTTTGTATTGTTTCAGCTGAATACATAAAATAAATGTTCTACTAAATTTGATGTATTTTCTTTTCATTGTATGAGTCATCTTGAAATAAGTAATAAAATAAAACTCATTTTTTTAAGTTCTCTCAAAATTACTGTGATTCCTTAATACAGGTATAAAAATGAATCTCGGACAGTCATCCTCACACCCTGCTGCATCTAGCAATAATTCCACTGAAATCAATACACTATTAGATGCAGTGAAAACACTAGTAGCAACCAAGGCCCAGTAGTATGAAAGGATAGAGAGATTGATCACAATGCAGCATAATTCGTCCCCAGCATCTGTGAATCCAGTACCCTACTATCCTTCCCAACAATACCAACAACCTATGGACGGTCTTCTACACAGCTTTATTAGACTGAGGACCCCTACTTTTAATGGGACTATGTCAGCTATGGATACAGCCAACTGGCTTAAAATAGTGGAAAAGAAATTAACAAGTATTTACTGCCAAGATGCTGAATTAGTCAGATTAGTCACTCACATGTTTCAAGAAGAAGCAGAATACTGGTGGGATAATATCCGCCACACACTCTTTGCAAATTATTATATTGAGGAGATTCTATGGGATGAATTTGTAGTAGCCTTCAAAGCAGAATTTATTCCTCCATCAGTTCAAAACAATTTGGGTGATATGTTCCTAAGGTTGAGGCAAGGAAGTTTCACCCTAGCTGAGTATGAATCTGAGTTCAGGTGACTAGCTCATTTTGCTCCAAATATGGTGCAAACAGAAGGTTCAGTGGACTTCGTGACTCAATAAAGGATCATATGGTGCCACTGAGGCTATCTAATTTTACAGAACTAATTGAAACAACTCGTGTGATTGACCAACACCAATCTCAGAAAGAATCAAAAAGAACCTCAACCTCATTCAGAGATAATAATCCCAGAAAGGCTAGATTCCCTTCTGGGAAAGTTTATCAAATGGAAGCAGATTTTACAGCCTCAGATTTGTATACGGCTGTACAAAACCTCATCCCTTCAGAAAGTGTTATCATAATCAGCAATGCTATTATACATGTGGAAGGAAGGGGCATTTATTTTGACAATACAATTTTGATGTGACAATCGATTGTGCACATATTGACCGTCCTAAGGAAAATCAAGCTCTTAATCCTACTCGGTTCAATCGAAGCAGTCAACCCCTTACTATTATATCTTCTCAGCAACCTACGATATCAACTCAAAGGCGGGTTGGGAGTAATACTACTTAACCTAGTACCTCCAAGCCTCTCCAACAATAAGTCTTTAGAAGACCATCTGGCTCTGCTAGGGTTTATACCCTTACTCCAGTGGAGGCTACTGAAGACAACAATGTCATATAAGGTACACATATTTAATTATGAAACCTTATTTTAAGCATTTGTAAATTTAATTAATCATAGCTAAGTATGCTTAATTTAGGAACCATTTGTGTTAATGACTATCCTTGCAAAATATTATTCGATACGGGAGCAAGTCATTCATTCATATCTGAAAGCTTTGCCAAGATTCTGAAGTTGCCGTATTATAAGATGGCTAGAACCTTGAATGTTGAGCTTCCTTCTGGGACCCAACTTAGCACAACTCAATTATGTAATCTCCAAGTACCCTTGAATAAGAAGGCATTTCAAGCCAAATTAATAATTCTACCTATAGTAAACTTTGATATAATTTTGGGTATGAACTGGCTTAGTGCCCACAACGCAACTATAAATTGTTAACAAAAGAACATAATGCTTCAATCACAAGATACCTCTGAAACCTTTGTAGGAAGGTTTAATACCTTAAGTTCATTAATTAATGCAATTGCGGCAGTTAAATTAGTGAGCAAAGGCTGTTCTGCGTACTTAGTTACTATGCTGGGAGATAGTAAAAAAGACATTCCACTTTCTAAGATTAAGGTTGTTAATGAATTTGCCGATGTATTTCCTGATGAGTTACCTAGATTGCCTCCATCAAGAGAAGTTGAATTGGCAATCAATCTAGTTTTAGGTACCCAACCAATTTCTAAGGTTCCTTACAGAATGGCTCCTAAAGAACTTCATGAGCTTAGTGAGCAATTGAAAGAACTTCTAGACAAGGGTTTCATTAAGCCAAGTATGTCACCGTGGGATGTTCCTGTATTATTCGTTAAAATGAAAGATGAGTTTATGCGAATTTGTATAGACTACAGAGAATTAAACAAAGTCACCATTAAGAATAAGTACCCGCTTCTTAGAATCGATGATTTATTCGATCAGTTATCCGGGCCGATAGTGTTCTCAATGATTGATTTAAGATCGGGATATCATCAACTTCAAGTAAAGGATTCTGACATAGAGAAGACAGTATTTAGAACACGCTATGGACACTACGAATTTCTTGTGATATCCTTTGGACTCACTAATGCACCCTCCATTTTTATGGACTTAATGCAGTGAGTCCTAAAGCCATTCTTAGATAAATTCATAATTGTATTCATCGACTATACTCATCTATTCAAAGACTATGGAGGATCATGAGAACCATTTAAGAACGGTATTAGAGACTTTGCGTGAACATAAAATATATGCCAAATTTTCAAAATGTGAATTCTGGTTGAAGTCAGTAGCATTCCTGGGTCATCTTGTAGATGCTCAGGGAATTCGGGTTGATCAGCAAAAGATCTGTGCTATTCAAGAATGGATTCAACAAAAAATAGTAACATATATAAGAAGTTTCTTAGGCCTGACTGGCTACTATAAAAAGTTTGTCAAAGGATTTTCTCAAATAGCTGCTCCATTAACCAAGCTGACTCAAAAAGTTGTTCCATTTATCTAGACTCCTGAATATAAAAAGGCATTCCAAATCCTGAAGGATGCTTTATCTTCTGCACCAGTGCTAGTTCTTCCCAAAGAGAAGATTAATTATCAAGTCTACACGGATGCTTCTGGAATTGGTCTGGGGTGTGTGCTTATGCAAGAAGGCAAAGTTATAGCATACGCATCACGACAATTGAAGCCACATGAGAAAAATTATGCAGTTCATGACTTGGAACTAGCAGTTGTAGTTTTTGCCCCGAAAACCTGGTGTTATTACTTATATGGAGTTCAGTGCTCCATATTTACAGATCATCAGAGTTTAAAGTATATATTTACCCAGCAGGAGCTTAACTGTAGGCAAAGAAAATGGTTGGAACTAATCAGTGATTATGATTTGGATATTCAATACCATCCTGGAATAGCCAATATTGTAGTCGATGCTCTTAGTCATCTCTATCAACAATAATTACTACAAGTTAATTAATAGAAGAATTCCAAGAGATGGAAATTGTTTCTATTCGGGGTGATATAATGAGCTTGATATTAGATAACATCAATATAGAACCCACATTTCATAGAGATGTCTCTATAACCCAGACCAAAGATGAAGATTATTTGAACTTTAAACAGGCGATAGAAAGTAGTCACAGAATAGATATTCGCTTTTATAAAGGTGCTATTTATCAAGAAAATCATCCATAGCTTCCAAAATCCATGCAACAAGAAGTGATAATCGAAGGTCGTGGATATCAAATCCACCCAGGGAGTGCAAAAATGTATCAAGATTTGAAGAAGTCATTCTAGTGGCCTAGAATGAAGAAGAGTATAGCTGAATATGTACCAAATGCCATGTTTATAACCTTGTAAAAGCTGAACATCAAAGACCTGGTGGCCTTCTTCATCCTTTAGAAATCCCTGAATGGAAGTGGTTTGATATATCAATGGATTTTGTAATGGGATTTCTTCGAGCCAAGTACGGAGTAGATGCAATTTGGGTAATAGTAGATTGAATAACTAAGACTGCGCATTTCATTCCTATTCGGCAAACAGATTCAGTTGAGAAGCTCGCTAAGGTCTATATCAAAGAAATTGTCAAACTTCATGGCATACCTAAATCAATTGTGTCAGATAGAGACATCAGGTTTACCTCAAAGTTTTGGCAAGCTGTCCATCAAGACCTAGGAACCACTCCGGCCATGAGTATCACTTTTCATCCACAACATATGGCCAAATAGAAGGGGTGAACCAAGTACTATAAGATTTGCTCAGACTCTGCATTCTTGACTTCACTAGATCATGGGAAGATCATTTTCCATTAGTGGAGTTTGCTTATAATAACAATTATCAAACTAGTATTAAAATGGCACCATATGAAGCTTTGTATGGTAGAAAATACAGTACACCTATGACATAGTCAGAAACAGGTAGTGTGCAACTTTACGGATCTGAATTGGTGGAAGAAACCAATAAAAAGATTTGATTAATTCAACAAAGAATTCGCTCTGCCCAGGATCGTTAGAGCAAGTACCGCAATGCTCATCATCGCCAATTGGAGTTTAAGGTTGGAGATTCAATGTATTTTAAAATGAGCCCTATGAAGGGTGTTTATAGATTTGGGGTAGTAGGGAAACTGAGCCCTCGATATACTGGTCCTTATAAGATCTTGGCTAAGATAGGATCATCTGCATACAAGTTAGATCTTCCAAAAGAATTTGTTGCTATTCATAATATTTTTCATGTCTCATCATTAAGAAGATGTCTTCGAGATACATCTCATCTTGTTCAACTTCCAAAAATAGAAATCCAACCTGATCTCACTTATGCTAAAGAGCCAATCAAAATTTTAGATCGTGATAAGAAGCAGTTAAGGAATTGTTTCATTCAAATGATCAAGGTTCAGTGGAGGAACCGCTCTTGCAATGATGCTACAAGGGAAAAAGAATCTGATATGCATCAGAAGTACCCAAATCTCTTTAACCAAGGTACTTTTAAATCCATCTTTTTGCAAGTCAATATTCTATATTTGTTTTATTTTTTACTTGAGTGATGTTGAGGACGACATTATTCTTAAGTGGGGGAGTCTGTAACAACCCAAATGGTTACTCAGGTCAATTATGACTAATCCGGATGATTAGGGGGCAGTCGCCACAGCTTCCATGTATCTTTCATTTAGTGAAATCTTACTTTGAGAATGGCAAAGATCTTAATTATGATAGATTAGGATGCGTGTATAATCTAGTTATAAGTAGAAACCTTGCCATTTAAGTGACTCCTCTACCATAATCATGTTAAATTAAGAGTTGACAGGACCACGGCGGGGCAGGGCCGTCGTAGTTTGTATCATAGAATTCTA
The DNA here is from genome assembly GCA_016760335.1 of Gastrodia elata. Lineage (NCBI taxonomy): Eukaryota > Viridiplantae > Streptophyta > Magnoliopsida > Asparagales > Orchidaceae > Gastrodia > Gastrodia elata. The sequence goes on along the minus strand of CM028674.1, from coordinate 23,477,722 downwards.
TAAGGTGTTAGATTGGAATTTGCATTCCTCTCTACCTAATGGATTATTCTTCTGCCACTTCATCACTAAATGAATACTTGAAATAACATCCATATCGTTATGAGTATAACTCTGAATAAAGTAAGGAATGGGAAACCATAAAAGATATTAAAGTATAAATAATTAAATAATAAATATATACGCTCAACAAATTAAAGGGATTTGATGATAATTATAGGCATAAAAGAATGGCGTTCATAATTTACTTAAAAGAATTCGAGACCATTTAGAAATATAAAACCCAATTGGGTTTGAGCAAAGGAGATCCATAGAAGGAGTATCTGACAAAGGAGCACAAGTACTAAATAAGTTGCTAGAGGAAGGCACGTATAGAGGGCTTGACTTTCCTATTTTGGCTAAGGAATGGCTTACAAGAGTGGATCACATTTTTTGTATTATGGGATGGCCAGAAAATATTAAGATAGAGATAGTACTATGTCTTCTACGAGATCTGGTAAGAGAATGGTGGATTGACACATACAAGAGCTTATTCAAGAAACTTCAAAGAGAACATCGTGAACTCTCCTACGAAGATTTTTGTATTACTTTTTCCAATAAGTATATAGGCTAAGATCCTTATTATAATAAGGATTCTACTTTATGTTTCTTAAGTTGTAATAATTTCATGATTGAAGAGCAATAAAATGTTAATGATGTTCTAAATTTTTTCAATAAAATTGAGAATGCTTATCTTTATTTTCAGAAAATGAATCTTGCTACCTCTCCTAACTATACTCCAATTAATGATGTCCCATCTGCTAGTAATCCTCCAAATAATGAGGTTATGATACCTAATAGCAATAATATGGAGGAATCATTCTCTATGAGAAGTATAATGAATATGTTGAATCAACAGGCATTAGCCATACAAAAGTTGGTGTCTTCCATTCCATCTGTTAATGCCAGCACTTCATTTGCATCTCCAATTGCACACTCATATAATTCCAACCAATCGTCTAGCAATGAAATGCTACATAGCTTCCTAAGATTGAGACCACCTACATTCGATGGAACACTGTCTTCGATAGACACAATAGCATGGCTAAAGACAGTAGAGAAAAATTTGGTGAGTCTGAGCTGTCCAAACTATCAAACCGTATGATTGGCTGCACATCTGCTTCAAGGCGAAGGTAAACACTTGTGGGATAATATCAGAGAAACTTGCTTTGAGGATCATGAATTAGAAGATATTGAATGGGATTGGTTCGTAGAAGCTTTCAAAGAAGCCTTCGTACCTCCATCATCAAAGAATATCATTGGTGATACCTTATTGAAGTTAACTCAAGGAAGCTGATCAGTAGAAATTTATGTAGCAGAATTTAGAAGACTAGCTCGCTTTACCCCAACTTTAGTATCGACGGAAGAAGACAAGCCTGATCGAACGACCCTCGGCCCTTCGTCCCCGACTTCGAGCGTGTGTCGCGCATGCGTGAAACTGTCACGCGTAGCCGCTTGCTGCCATGGGGCATTCCCGCTCCCTCCTTTAATCTCGATCGAGGCTCAATACCCGGGGATTGTTGCTCACTATCTTCTGAAATTGAAATCAAACCCTAATCAAAGGCAGTTTATCGCAATCAAGCCCTAGTGTTCCAAGCCGTTAATTGTAGGTACGCGTGCTCCCATTTTATACATTCAATCATTGTCTTTCTATATCGTATCCTTATTCCACTGTAAAGAATATATGGATATAGAGTCGGATAAAAGAATTAGGGTTTCGATCGAGCCAATTTTGAATGGAATCCACACTCGATTCCGTTATATCCTCGCCTCCGCACCCAGTAGTTAGGGTTAGTATTTGTCAGTGGTACTGTCCACCAATATCGATGATCCACCCACTGTTGGATATCTCTCACTAAGCTCCATGCAAAACCATGCAGGTTGTACTTTGCCGCCGACGGGAGGTCCATCAAAAATCGCTCCCTAGCCCTCTGGCGTGGATGCTAAGCGAGGGAGAGGTAGTTTCGGGCCGGGCCGGATTAACCTGGGCCCGACCCGTAGTTAGTGCATGCATTGTTGGTGTGTGGGCCCCACCTCATTGAAGTAGGCGAATGTGCTCGTAACACGTGTCCTTTTTGCGCTGTCGCTCATCCTATCGATTGATCAGTGGTGGGCCCGCCTTCGTTTCCCGATGGGGCCTGCCGCTGTCGCTAAAATGATTAACCTGCAGAAAAGTTAAATAAAATAAAATATATATAATATATAAATTAATTAACTAAACAGAGGACTATTAATAAGTATACCATAACATTAATATTTGTGCAATTAATTAAACCAATTAAATCTCAAACTTTAGGAAACTATATCTTGCAAAATACAGGTCCAATTAATGCAAATAAATATACCATGGTGATCAGTAAAAATAAAGGAATATTATAGAATAATTAAAATTTCATTTGGAGTTGTATTTTACTTAATGACATTTAGGGTATTTAAATAATTCCAAAATATTCCAAAACTTCATTAGGTCATAACTTTGTGTGTGTTAATCCAAACTTATTGAATATGAGTCTCAAAGTAATCAGCAAACCTTAAGGATTAATCCAGTAGTATTAGTTTTGCTATTTGAGACCTAATTAGACTAATCATTTTTGGACCCAAACCATTATCTTTCTAAGCTCATAACTTTATAACTTATAGTCCAAACATAATCAATATGAGTCTTAAAGTGATTAGTAGAACCTTTAGAACAACCTAATAGTATTCAATTCTCTATTTGGATTAGTTTGAACTTAATCACTTTTAGGACCTAACCCTAATTAGGTCAATTAACTCTAAATCTTCAATTGACTATAAGTTGGTCAATTGAACTCTAAATTAGGTGATCCATATATTCATTTTGATCAAAAAAACCTAATTAACAGTAAACTGCAAAAATATTTAAGATATAACTATTAGATTTCTTAATTAACCCTAATTATCCAAAATATTGATTAGTGAATATTAGCCAATTTAATAATCTAAATTGAATAATTCAAGTTTCAAAAAACTCCTAGAATAGATTAGAACCTAGTGGTGTGGTTGATTTAGTGATTTGGTAATTATTTTCACTAACACCCACTAATCACCATAAAATCTAATTAGGCCATAACTTAACCAATTATTGTCCAAATTGAGCCTACTACTAGTCATTGTGATCAATAGATTAGTTGTGATCTACAGCCACTAATTTTGCTCAATTTGGATACTAATTGGAAAATTTAGGATTTTTGACCCTTAATTAAGAAATCCTAAATTTGCCATTTTACCCCCTAAGCTTGTATTGGCTATAACTTAGCGAATACTTATCAGAATTTAAAAATCTTAGGTTCTAAAAAAACCTTAGATAGTAAGTAACAATAAACTGAAAGAAAATTTAGATTCTATTAAGCCAAATTACAAATTACCCCTATAAATCAAATTTATTAATTTGATCTCATGAGGCTTAATAATTACCCAAAATTTATGTAATTACTGTCTAATCTTATATTAAATAGTAAGAAACACTTTGCCATTAAAAAATTTAAATTTGGAACCCTAGATCAAAATTTGATCTTTTAAACCCTTAAGTAGGGGCAAAATGGTCATTTGCCCAAATTTAGGGTTTAGCATTTTAAGGCCCTAGAATCATACCCTAAGTGTTGTAAACAGTAAATAAAATGATTTAGAGCAGAAATATGTGAGTTCAAACCTTAATTTAACTTTGATTAAAATCTCACTTTAAGTCCTTAAGAAAATCTTAAGTAAAATCATAAGAAATCCTTTCTTCCTTAACCTTCTTAGATCTTTCCATAGGTCTTAATAACATTAGCTAGGATGCGTGCCTGAGAGATCCTCTTAGTAATTAAGAATCTTAATTCCTAGGATTAGGAATAGACCTTAGGTTAGAGTTCATCTATTGAGTAAATTAGGTTACTGAATAGGTGAAGCCTTGAGTTTACTAGTTTATAGATTTTCATAGTTTATTAAATGATTATTTGATCTTTAAATCTTAGATTAAAGTATAGAGATCTATCCTAATGAGTTGATTAATCATTAGTATTTGCCTTAACCTAATCTGTGAGATATGGGTTCTAAACCTTAAACCCTTAGTTGTATCTTTAGATTGACTGATTAATCCCATCATTTGGAGTTTAATCCTTAATATTTTCATCTTGATTTGGCTAATCAAGATGGGTTTGGGATTAACTAAAATATCAAACTAAAACGATGATTTGTTTATTTAAATTAAGTAATCATCACTGATTTAGATATGGTTAGGGCTTAGCCAGTCCTAATTATGTTCAACCTATAAGATCGTGAGTCTAAGTTACATTTAGACTAAGAATTAACGATTCAAAATCTTATGTAACTTAGAGTAGATAGACCAAATAAATTAGATAATGATAAATATCACCTATGTTCTAGTTGAGTCTCTTGTTCACTTTGATTTGATGCTTTGCTTACCTTAAAATTGAGCTATATACCTTGAACATATATTGTGTACATAGAATATTTGATTAGTATCCCATGTCAACTTTGAGAATTCATAAGTAGCATTTGTCCTTTTTCTCATATCTTTGATAGTATGTAGCTTAATTAGTATACTTCTTCACTTCATTCGTTTGGGATCGGCTTCATTGTCGGGTCAGTCCCATAGTCTATGCCATGCCTAGTCCACGGGATAGGATGGGTTATACATGGACTCTTGCCCTACTAACAGATTAGTTAGGATTTGATATGGTTATACTAATTTAATTACACTTCTACTTGGTATTTTTCTGTTATAGCCTATCAGGCTATGTACGTCGATATTATCTGTTCAGAGCTTCTGTCTTAGCCCATCAGGCTAAGTGAGTCTATGTATACATTTCAATTTGAGTGGCTTGTATAGCCAGTATAGCTTTCAGTTTTGGATTTATTATTTTACTTTACTCTTTTTCTACATTTTCAGCACTACTTTTACTTACAGTCTTTTCTAGCTTTATTTGCATATAGGGTGCTAGTTTTACTTACTGCTTATACACTTATAGGATGATAGTCCTGCTTGTTGTTTTCGCATGTATAGGATGTTAGCTTTGTTTTCAATTTTACAATATTTTATAAGATTCATTTCCCTTTATATCAATTAGCATAATCTTATATTGATCATAAGCATGTATAAGGTATATTTTCTTTATAGTCATTTACTTTAGTCTTTCTTTTACTTACCTGACCTTATTGCAATTGCTATGGATTAGGTATATGCTTACTTCTTAGTTGTTTAAGTTATAAATTAGTTGTTTATAACTTTACCTTGTTCTTTCCTACGCATTCTTGCTCTTATTTATATGCTTTTGTGCTTATTATTTATGGTGATATCTAACAAACTTAATAAATTGATTACCTTAAAATGTACTTAGATATTTTGTCTAATTAAGATTTTTTTTTTTGTTGGCTAGGGCCCTATCATTATGAAACTGATAATGATAGGTTCAGAGTTATTTGAAGCAGTAGATCTAGTGGAGGACTTGCCATTAGAGGAAGAGCTTGTACCTGAAGATTCTTAGACTTAGCCTTTTTATTTATTGCATTGTGAAGATGAGTGTTTATTTCAACTCTTTTAAAACTTCTTTAATGTTATAATAATACAGGTTAAACTTTATTTTTTGCACTTTACTTATTCTGAACTATTATATTTATATATGATGGATGGTGTTTGTATTTATGCTTCCGCACTCTGTTCTGCTTTTAATTATATTTAGTGATGATTCCTTTGAGTAAATGAAAAGGTCTTTGACTATAATGGGTTAGTATTAGTCACTAACATATTCATAAGCAAGGATCTTGCCATTTGGTGTCTGTCACACCGTAATCATATTAACTTAAGAGTTAATAGGGCCACAGCGGGGAGCGGGACACCACAATCCTACACCCACAAGGAGGCTTCAAAGGAATTCAGATAATAAATCAATTAAGGACTCCTAAAATGAGATGGTATAATTAAATAAGATGATCAAATGATCTAAGATCCAAGATCTAAGGTCTGTTCACTTAAGATCTAAATTGAAATTTAGACTTAGGATTTACATAATACTTCTTTTAAGGCTATAGTTCATGAATGATCTTAATAAAGTAATTAATACTATAATTTGAGTGCTAGTATTCTTTAAGTTATTCTTTAATGAGGAGTCTTAGATCACCTTTAAGATTTTAAGATCTATTTAAGGAAATTTAAGACTTAGTTATTTAGACTAAATCCATTAGACTTAATAGTTACAGAAAAGATCCTAAGAAAATATCCTAATGAAAATCCCAATTCTAAATCTAAGCTGAAGTCTTAAGTGAGTAAACTTAAGATTTAGATCTTAGATCCTTAGTGAAAATCCATAACAATCCATTTGAATCCCATCCTTGAAATTCCTATCTAACTGAATCCTTTGAAATCCTTCTTGTGGGCTTAGGTTAATTGAATAATATGATTACTCTATAGACTGAATTTAGATCTTAAATTCATAATATATTACTTAATTATTTTGTCTTATAATTATAGATTCAGCCTTTCTTTAAGATCATAGTTTCTTAATCTTTCAGCTTCTAAAAATCTCTACCTTTAGATGAAGTGTGGGTGTGAACCCTAGATCCTTAGAGATTAGTACATTGGATTCAGGTTTGAACCCTAAATTAGAGTTTAAATCCATAATCCTTAATCTTGATTGACATAATCAAGGTTTGAGTTATTAAAATATATTAATTAAGTCATTAATTTATTCACTTAACTCTTGTAGTCATCACTTCTGATTATGAATTAGAACTTGTTAAGTTCTAATGTTTAAAAAGTCGTAAATCAGGAATTTTACATGATAGTTAGATATTGGAGATCTTAAGTATAACAATCCTAGGTTATTAATATTCAAAATATAACTACTTGATTTAATTTTTAGTATCATTACCTTAGAACATTAATCTAAGCCTATCTAGAAGACTTGAAGTTCATTGGACTTCTCTAAGTCAAATTTACAATCTGATCAATCTAGATGCCTTAATCTAGACTTAAAATATTTTGATCTCAGAATTAAAATCTGATGGTATTTTTGAATTCCTCACCCCCAAATTAACTAAGGGTGAAATTTTGGTGCAATTTGGAATTCATTTAGGCCATAATTCAATTTAAATTAAAATGGTTCAATTGCATTTAAGGGTTGCTGACTTTTCCAAATTTACAGATTTACCCTTAATACCTAATATAACAGCCGGGATCCGCTGTGTGGACCGCGGGCGATCCGCTGCGGAGCCCGGGTCACACGACAGTGAGATCCCTCAAATCTAGCCGTCGCGCTCTCTTATCCAATGGCTAGGGTTAGAACCGCGGTCCGCCGTTAGATCAATCCGAACGATCCTACGGCGTGGATTTAATCTGATTCGGCCGTTAGGATCCAGATGATCAGGGCCGTTGCGTCTTTCCGATCGATACATCAGACGGTCCACAGCGCACCCGCACTGTGGATCATCGTCTTCGCCACGCCGCGGCCGACCGAAGGAAATCCCGTGAATCCGCGACATCCTGGCCTGTCCCCCACTACCCCAATCCACCTCAGCAAGCCGTTGGGAACCTTTCCCCAACGGCATATTAGCCCTGGTCGGGCCTCGTGACCTGGCCGAGCCAATTGGGGAAAATGAAGAGCTCGGGCCTGGCTCGACTTCTCGGGCCTCATTAGCCCATTCAAAGCCCTCCAGAAGCTTCCCTAAGCTCAGCCAGGACTATAAATAGCCCCAGCTTCGCTTCAACTGATCCTTGCTGATCAATTGAAGTTTCTGCAATTCGTCGCCATTGCCAAACTCCCAAGCTTTATCCAGGCGCTCCCAAGCCCGCGTACTGCTGATAGGAGAGTCTCCTAGAGTTCAGGAACTCTCAGAGAGATCTAAGGCAGCTCGGCGAGCCAGGAGGAGACCTCTTCACCTTCCGCCAGCTTCCGGACGAATCCAGGTATCCCAGTTGCATGTTCTGAGCTAATGAGGCTCAAACCTTATTCCAATTGACGTGATTTTGTGCTTATTGTCGATTCGAACCCAGCCATATTGAAATTAGGGTCTAGGTTTACCTTGATCGATCGAATCGATCAATTGTGCTAACTTTCTTCTAGATCACCTCGGTCGAGTAAGGACCCGGCGATCCAGACCACCCCAGACCAGAGGGCTTCGATCCGCCTCACCTCCCTGATGGTGTAGGGATCGAGCCCGGGGTCTAGCATGGCCTCTGTGGGGAGCATTATCTCCCCACAGTAACTCTATGGTGGAATCCTTGGGTGACTAAGGTCTGGCTGATCCAGACCATCTCACAAGGGGCTTCGAGTCCCAATCGACGTGTCTGACCACGGTAATGGAGTAGCAATCGAATGCTGGCCGAGCCATGGTCTAGATGCGCCGGAATTTGGCAATTAGGGTTCCCTACTCAGCTCTATCCGTCGGAACGAAGGAATGGGGATGACGACACTGTGCGGGCCGGGTCGACCCACGACCCGCGCGGTGCGACAGTGCCGGGTCTCCCGGGTCCCGGTCGACCCGTGCATTTTGAATACGGGCCGAGCCGTTTAATTTAAATTGAATTAATGGAATTATTTTCCTTAAGGAAAATAATTCAATTAATCAAATCATAGGATTTTGTTTAAATAAAAATACAGAATGTATTATTTAAATAACTTTTAATTCACTAGTCTAATCCTATAATATCATATATGAAAATGCTCAGAAAAATCTCAGAAACCTAAATATAAAATAAAATCATGCATCTGATGGTTAGATCTTTAATTATTGTCTAATTATAGTGGATCTTGATTAGGGCAGATTAGTAAATTTACTTATCCAAATTGCATGTTTAGGATGCCATTAGTTCACTGATATTAACTAGATTGCATGTGCTAGGTAGAATATTTTTTTGAGTTTTGTAATTTTAGTTATGCCCTAATCTTATTAAATCATGATTTATAAATTTTAGGGTTAATACTCACTGGATCTTAGCAAACTTAGGCTCTGATTACTTGTGTGATTAAGTAGAACTTATATACCAAATTTCATGAGAATTAAATAGTTGGATTTATACTTATATGCTAATCCTTTTTAGTTGGAATTAGGGTTTGATTAGCACTAAGTAACCTTTGTTTTAAATCTTGATTCATCAAATTGACATATGACAATAATTAAATGAACTAAATTCATCCTTATAAACTTATTAAGTATGCTTGAATAAATTTAAAGATATAGAATCTTAATTATCTTAATTAACTTAAGAGATCTTAAGATTTGGATCAAGCTTCTAAGACTTGATCTAGGTCTGAGATTGCCACTAATAATACATAATCAATCCACTGATTTGACATTAATCTTAAATACATAACTTAATTTTTCTTAAGGCATGAGAAGGGATCAAACCCTAATATACTTAAGGAGAGTCCAAATCCTTAAGAACCCTAACTTAATTAATATTGATTTCAACATTTTTGAACTGTACATTCTCCAATAATGCATTTGATTTATTATTGATTCTAAACATTAAATTAGACACATTAGGGTTAATAATAATTCTATGAGACTTCTTAATCTGAATCAAACCTTAAGATCCTTAATTTTCTCTTAAGTAAGAGGACTAGCATAAGAAGATTAATAAAATTATATTGATTAATCAAGTGATCTAACTCTTAAAAATATTATTGATTTAGATCCCATAATCTTAGATTGTGTGTGATCAGATGACTTAATCATCTGATCTAATCATCCTAAACTTAAAATATGGAACATAACCTGAAGAGATAAATATCAAAATTTAGAAGAGAGAACCTTAAGTATCTCTTTATAAGATCGTCTTGAATTATTTAAAAGACCTAAATCCATATATCTTGAGGTAGGAAGCCTTGTATAACTCCTTGAGGTAGAAGTACAGAAGATCCCATCACCTTAGAAATTGATCTACTCTCCTTGTGGTAGTAATCCATTGAGGCACTAGAAAAGACACTTCTCCTTGTGGTAGAATCCATATTAAGTGATCCTTAATCACATTTGCTTGGTGAAAACTTGTATAGGACTTATGTGGCGGCCCTGCCCCGCCGTGGTCCTGTTAACCCTTAAGTTAACACGATTAAGGTGGAGGGGTCACAAAATGATAAGGTCCCCACTTAAAATTGGATTAGACACACATTCTAATCCAACTTAACTAAGGACTTTGCCATTCATCCCAGAATCCGTCACTAAATGATCATACAAGAACTCAGAGTGCAGAAGTAATAAAATTATAACATCCATCCATACAGTATAAATATAATAATACAGAATAAGTAAAGAGCTGAAAAGAAAAGTTAACCTGTATTATTATAATATTTAAAATAGATTAAAAGAGCTGAAAATAAACTCTCATCCTCATAAGTGCAGAAAGAAAGCTAAGTATGAGGGTTTTCAGGTACAGTCTCCTCCTCCAATGGCAAGTCCTCCACTAGATCAACTGCTCCAAGAAACTCAGAACCTATCATTATCGGTTTCATAATGATAGGGCCCCAGCCGACAAAAGAAAAATCTTAGTTAGACAATATGTCTAAGTACATTTTAGGGCAAACAATTTATTAAGTTACTTGAATATCACCATAAACTAGAACTGAGCAAAATAGGTGCAGAAAGCGTACAAAAGAACAGAAATAAGTTATAAACTACAGTTTATAACTAAGCAAATAGGAAGTAATACATACCTCCTCCAAGCAACTGCAACAAAGACAAGTAAGCAAAAGACTAAACAAAACTGTAAGAAAAGTACAACCTAAACATGCTTATGATCAAACAGATTATGCTAAGTGACATACAAAATTTAAACAGTAAAAAACTGAAAACACTAACATCCTATGTGAGCATATGAAAATAGTAAGTAAAATTAGCATCCTATACATAACATGTGCAGGAAAGCTGTAAGTAAAATAATGCTACAATGCAAAATATGTAAGTAAAGCAATAACTATAAACTGAAACTACAGTGACTATATAAGTCACCTGAACTGAACACGAACTCAGCAAATCTTAGCCTGATGAGCTAAGAAACTCAGAACTGAACATCATTGAAAACTCTTAGCCTGATGAGCTAAGACAGAACTGAATGTAAGTGTACTTGAATTAGTATAACCATATCAAAATCCTGACTCTATAGTCAGTAGGGCAAGAGTCTATCCATCCTATCCCACGGACTAGGCATGGCATAGACTATCGGACTGAAACCCCCAACAAGAAGCCGACCCCGAACGAGTTGATCGAAGAGGTATACTAATCAAGCTACACCTTACAAACCACTTGTGAAACAAAAACACAATGCTATTTATGAATGTTCAACATTGACATAAGATATTTATCAAATATCTTAAGTACATAATACATGTTCAAGGTATAAAACTCAAAGTCAAGGAATGCGAAGCATCAAAATCAAAGTGAGCAAGAAACTCTATCTAAAACACAGGTGATATCCGTTGTTATCTACTTTATTCGTTCTATCTATTCTAAGTTACATAAGTTTCAGAATCATTAATTCTTACACATTCTGTAATTTAGAATCACGAATCCTACTAGTTGAAGATAATTAGGACTAGCCAAGTCCTAATTATAACTTAATCAAAAGATGACTATTTGGTTAAAAATGAATAAATCATTGATCTAATTTTGTATTTTAATTCATCCCAACCTCATCTTGATTAGCCAAATCAAGATAAAAAGATTAAGAATTAGACTCCAGATGATGGGGTCTAATCACTTAATCTAAAGGTATAATCTAAGGGTCTAAGTTTAGAACCCAAATCTCACAGATTATGTTAAGGCAAGTCCTAATGATAAATCAATTCATTAGGATAGATTCTATATTCTTAATTCTAGGGTTTAAAAATCAAATAATCATTTAATATACTAAGAAAATCTATAAACTATAAAACTCAAGATTTCACTTATTGAGTAACCCAATTTACTCAATAGATGAATTCTAGCTTAAGATCTATTCCTAATCCTAGGAATTAAGGTTCTTAATTTCTAAGAGTATCTCTCAAGACACACATCCTAACTAATGTTATAAGGACCTAAGGGAAGGTCTAAGAATGATTAAAGAAGGAGAAATCGCTCACTTAAGATTTGGGAATTTTCTTAAGCAGCTAAAATTGAGATTTTAATCAAAATAGACTTGAATTTGACTAATTTTAGTTCTAAATCATTATATTTACTAATTTTAGTGATTAGAAACTAAATTTAGGGCTTTTAAAGGCTAAACCCTAAATTTGGGCAAAATGACCATTTTGCCCCTACTTAAGGGTTCAAAAAATCAAATTTTGATCTAGGGCTTAAATTCTAAAATTTTCTTTTGGAAAGTATTTCTTACTGTCTAATGTAAGATTAGACAGTAGCTAAATTAATTTTGGGTGATTATTAAGCCATATGAGATCAAATTAGTGAATTTGACTCATAAGGGAAAATTAGTAATTTGACTAAATAAAAGTTAAATTTTCTTTCAGTTTTATGTTTTTTACTGCCTAAGCTTTCCATAGAACCTAAATTTGCTAAATTCTGATAAGTATTGGCCAAGTTATGGCCAATACAAGATCTAGGGTTAAAAGGTAATTAAGGAATTCTTAATTATGGGTCAAAAATCTAACTTTGTCAATTAGTGTCTAAATTGAGTAAAATCAGTCGCTGTAGTTTACAAATAGTCCACTGATCACAATAACATGTGGTAGGCTCAATTTGGATCTAATTTGACTAAGTTATGGCCTAATTAGGGTTTAGGGTGATTAGTGAGTGATTAGCAAAATTAAGCACTCAAACACTAATCCAACATATAGATAGATTCTAAATGACTCTATAAGTCCTCTGAAACTTAAATCACTTAATTTGGGTTATTAGATTTGCTAATATTCACTAATCAAGTTTTAGAGTAATTAAGGGTGATTAGCAAATTTAACTATTGGATCTAAAATATTTTTACATATTACTGTTAATTAGATTTTTTTGATCTAAATTGATATTTGGATCATTCAATTTGGAGCTCAATTGACCAAGTTATGGTCAATTGAAGTTCTAGGGTTAATTAGGGTAATTAGGGTTAGGTCCTAAATATCATTAGGCAAAAACTAATCCAAACAGCAAAGATTAACCCTATTAAAATGTTCTTTAGGGTTTTGTGAGTATTTTAAGACCCATATTGGGTATGTTTGGATGAACATACACAAAGTTATGAGCAAATAAAATTTTGTAACGTTATTTGGACTTAATTAAAACCCCTAAATGTCACTATGCTAAATATAAGTCCAATTATAAAATTGAAAGCACCAAAATATTCCTCTATTTTTGTTGATCAAAATGATATATTTATTTGCTATGATTGGACTTATATTTTGCAAGATATTAGGGTTTAAATATTTGCATTTAATTAATTAAATAATTCTGTTAATTATTTTAATTATTCTAATTTGATTTATATATATATTCGTTTATATTAATTAAACGTTATATATATTTATATTTTTAATATTTTATTTTCTGCAGGATTTAACAGTTATCAGAACTGACGGGACTTAAATCCACGTGGCGGGTGATCATAGGCGCAGCAGAGGACGGCGGGCCCTACTGGCAGCGGCTTGGCTTACGCAGCTTCGGCTGACATGGCACGTGTCGGGCGACGTCAGTTGAGGGCCCCACCAGGCGCATGGAAGGCCCAGCACCAACGGGTCGAGCAACTGCGCCCGGGCCTGAAGACCCGAAAGAAGCATTTGGCTTCTTCGCCTTCTCCCAGTTGCGGACGAGGCAAAATTAGGGGATCACCCTAATGAACGATCATGGCACTCCCAAGAACCCAACTTACACTGAACGCAAGCATTTAATCTCTGCTTCCTAATAAGTTAAAGAAATCGAGATATGCCGGCTTCCCTAGTTCGAATCCATGATGCCATAGAAATTTAGGGTTATATACGAACTGATTAAGTGGCGAACCCATTTAGTTGAGAACGATTGAATAATTGACAATAATAAGATATCATTTGAATGATTCGCAATAGCTCGAACCATATGCATAATCCAGAGTATGTAAGAGTATGCGAATTTAGGTTAATGAAGTACCTGATCAGAGGTAAGTCGCGACAGAGGGTATTTGCATTTCAAATTTTGGGATGGCCAAATGCTCCAGAGTTCGTGAAGTCTAAAGATTTTCCTCAATCTAAGCTAAATGGAGGCTTCTTCGAGTCCATTGAGCGGTGGGCAAAACTCGCAACACGCAGCGACCCTCGCCGCGTGCTATCCACGCGTCTCGCGCGAGGAAGAAGACTCGTTGATCATCCGATTGATTTCAATCGGACGATCCAGAAGACACCGATCCAGCCAGACGGAATTGGTGATGCCGTCAGATGAAAGAAACGGCGGGCTTAAAATTTAACGGAATCCGTTAAATCGTTTTAATTAATTTTAATAAATTATTTAAATTGATTTCTTAATTAAAATTTTAACCAATAATTTTATTCTTCCAAAAATTTCCAATAAATCGCTCTTAGCTAAATGAAGGGTGAGGAACGTAATGACGCACTCGGATTTTTGATTCAATGAGTATTTATTTGAATTTTCAGGTATTTAAATATTATTAAAATATTTGACGAAAATCCAGCGATTTCCAAATGCATCCAAAATTTCACCTCTAGCTAATTTGGGTGTTCTGAATGCAATGGCAAAGTCAGATTTTCAATCTGAGGTCTAGATAAAAAGTCAATTTCTAGGGATTGAAATTTTCCAGAATTTCTGATTTGACTCAATTAACTTTTGATTTGACCTAGATTTTAGAGATGAGTTCTAAATTACTTAATTAGTGACTTAGAATCTCAATTAAGACTTAAATTGATCTTAATTAACCAAAGTAACAACCTAGGTTGTTACAACTTACCTATTAGTTTAGGACTTGTAGTTTTGATAAATCCTTATTCTATTAAGTGGACTTGATTGAACCATGATTATTGTGTAGTGCAGTATAGTATACCCATATCACTAGTCCCCAGTAGTATGCGGGATTAGTTGAGTCACTCTAAATGAGATTTATCTTTGTTGCTATCCTGCGGGCTTAGGCGGATATAACCTCGCTTAGAGTAAATCAATCAATCCTAAGAGTGTATTAAATGGGTACCCATTCCTTAGTTTAATTGAAAGACAAGTTGCCATCGAGAAATGCCTCCTAGCGAAGATCACTTCAATAGGTTTGGCTCAAATAAACTAAGTAACGGGATTCACCTTCCTTAAGATGCTAAGTATGATTGTGAGTTTAGTGACTTAATGCTTAGTTTGAGATACAAAACCATCATCGAATGGTGCCTCCTAATGAAGATCGCTTTATTAGGGTGGCGTAATCAAACTAAATGTTGAACATTTAATATATGTATACAATCACCCCGCCTAGTGATCTTTAAGTAAATAAGCAACTTTAACTAAATATCGATCTAGATATTTGGAGTCAGAATCCTTCTAGCAGGATTCTGCATAATGGAGACTTAGGATTCATTATTGTTTCTTACTATATTCTTCATGAATTTTGGGATTTCTCATTCATTTAACATAGTGGCATAAGCATAAGCATAAACATGAGAGTTGAACCTTTCCTTCTGTTGTGACACATGGTTATCAGTGATATAGTATGAGATACGGAATGTTACATACACATACTAGGGAATTTTATGGTGCATCTGCGTCACCATACTGACTTCCTAACTGTTGTGCTTACATTGGACCGTACTACTTATAAACCTTCAGTGATAGTTCTGTGATATACTGTGGTATAGCATATTTGTGAGCATTGTTTTAGTGACATATAGTGCAGCTTATAGCATCCTTCTTAGCATTCGACATTCCTTTTAAATTGATGTATGAATATCTGGTATTTCCATTTACTTTCAGTATTTAGTTTTGATGCAGTTTTACCTTGCTCAGTTCTTACAGTTTCAGTTATTTAATATCTTTACAGTTTTTCTGCACTTTTACTTTACGTTCTTGTATATTTGTTATGTTTATTCTAGCCTTGTATAGTTAGCTTCGTTGTGTTAGACTTCTTGTCTAACATGGGATACTTTTGAGATCCGGCAATTTGCTAGATCCCGAGCAGTTGTTGGAGGCAGGTCAGGAGGACGAACCAGAGACTCAAGAGGAGCAATTGGAGCTGTAGGGGATTGAGCACCTACTTCTACTTTCTAGTTCTTTTCAGCATTCTAGCTAGACTCTTTATATTTCTATATTTTAATAGTTTGTAATAAACTCTGGATGTACTTTTTCTTTTATTTTCTGAGATGGACATTTACTATTCCTTGAGATGAATGTATGTTGGATGTTTTGCTTATAGCTTCTGCACTCTATTATACTAATATACATAGTATTGTGATGCGATCGGCGTACTGGAAACGCTGTTATATTTTATAATATACATGAGTTCTTTCTAGCTCCCTTGGACCCTATGTACGTGCCAGTCTAATACCTAAGATAATTATCTCAATTTTACCTTAAGTATTGACTCTCGGACCCACTCTTAGGGTTCGAGTCAGCGGCCTTCAGTATGGCTCTGTCTCTTTAGCCTAATCGGGAAGATGGGTTCTACTTATATGGCCCACCGTTCCCGAGTAGCGCACCGTTTCACCGCCGAACTATGAATTACACTTGTCTTTGCCCACGGAGATAGGACGAGGTGTTACATTAAGCCTGTACTAGCTCAAATTAAATAAAATATATTAAATTAGATAACAAATGATATCATATATGTTTAGTTTAGTCCATTGCTTACTTTTACTATTGTTGCTCTGCGTACATTGTGTTTGAGCCTTACAACTTGGGGACATATTAGTTGGACATAAGTTATTTGATGAGTATCCTATGTTAGTTTTGAAATTGCATAAATATGATTTAATTCCGTTCAGTTCATTCAGTTCTCAGTTCAGTAGTGTGTGTCCAGACATAATCTGCCTCTTCGGTTCAATTCTTTTGATATAGATCAGACTCGGACCTAGCTCTATGATTGGCTAGTGGGATACATGTGGCGCCCCAACCCCATAATCCACAAGATTATACTTAAGGGGAGGTATGCCACTCTGGCAAATCTCTCATTTATCATTGGATCAGGTGAAAAGCACAATCCACATAATAAGTGAAGAAGCTCAGAATGCATACATAATATCATTCACTAAATTAATACAAGTACTGAGTGTGAAAGCAAATAAAGTAAATACTACATCCAATCTATCATAAATTAAATAAGAGGCAAAATAGAAAATAGCTCAAAAATATTAATGCAGAAAAAAAAATACAGTCACAAGTACCTATATTATTACAATATTTACTTAAGCTTGAAATGAAAAGAGAAGGAAATATCTCTCATCCTCATAATAAAGTAAAAAAGAACTAAATTTCTTCAGCTCTACCCTACTGCTCTTCCTCAAGCTAGAGCTCCTCCTCCTCATGCACTAAATCTTCAGTTTTATCATATTTTGACATTGTCAATTTCACAACGCCAGGGCCCCAGCCAATAAAAGAAAAATCTTATTATATTAATTGTCTAAGTACATTTTAGACTGATAATTTTATATGCATTTGTTAATATCACTATTTTTTCTAAAATTTAAATAACAAAAATTAAAATGGGAGCAACAAACATACAATAGAAAGAGGAAAAGTTATAAATAACAACATTTATAACTTAAGCAACTGTGATGCAAAAGATACACCTCAAAATAAGCTAAAATAAGGCTGGCAAAACATATGTAAGAATAGTGAAAATACTGGAAGAAAAATCTAGCCTAAACATGCTGATGATCATTTGAACTATGAAAATTAAAACTAACAATCTAACAGTGATGTGTAATAAGCAATAAAAGATCTAGCATCCTATATATAACCAAGTAAATAAAGTAGCTAACTAAAATAAAAGTATAATTGAAAAACTTAACTAAAATCAGAATACAGTAAAAGTAAAACAACAAAAGTTGTGTAATGATTGTCAGACAAAATGAGGGCTAAATCTAGCCTGCTGAAATCAAAAGGGTTCTTAGCAACAACAAGGAGGCTAAGGCGACAAAATTTTCTAACGTCAACAAGGAGGCTAAGGCTATATATATATAACTGAACTGAGAGGTAATATAAACACATGAAATTCATATTTTAGTTATTTATTTTTACTTCTGTGGACAATTTTAGAAGTAGCTGGGGAGTTAAGCACGCCTGCAAGACTATTTGGGTTCCAATTTAACAACAGACTCCTTAATGAGTGATGTTAAGTAATTATTATCTCACCTTCCCCCTTGCCCATTGGAGTACTATGCGTAAAATCAACCAATAATTGAACCCAATGCGAAGTTTTCCTAAATAATTTTTGTTTTTATTTCATGCAACAATGTTCTTGTATGACATGTTTAAGGAGTGAGGCACGAAATTCAAGGAATGCATAAGCAATAAAAGTTCAATATTGAGCAAGAAACTCTACTACACTTGGTGATACTATTTGTTATCTAATTGAAACATTCTAACTATTCCAAGTTACATAAGTTCAAGATCTTCAATTTTTACTATCGAGTGTAACTTAGCAGCACATCTTTATAAGTTAAAAAGGATTAGAACTGATCATATTCTAATCTAGTTCAATCAGTTATGACTATAGATTAAGTAATAAATCATGTCATCCTAATTGATGAATTTAGATGTTCTATACTAAGATCTGATCAAAATTTACTGAAGCTAAGGATTATGAATAAACACTACGAATTGGAGTTGAACACATAATCCAAAGGTATAGCTTAAAGACTAAGGTTTGAATCTAATTATGAACTAAAGGTTAGGGCAAATCATATTAAGTAAAATCAAGCTTAATAGAATGATTCTTCTATCCTTAATATAGAGTTGCAAGTTAAAATAATCAAAATTAAAATATAAAAATCTAGAAACTAATAAAATCAAGGATTCATTCATTGAATAACCTCATTATTCAATGAATGAAATTTAGCTTAATATATATTCCTAATCTTAGAAAAATAATCCTGAAGTGAGGTGTAGATCTTAATGAATCTCTTAAAGAAATAACTTAGGGTGATTTTAGGAGTTTAAGAAATTTAATTCAATTTGACTCTATTTATTGATTTTTATTCATTTAAATGGATTAGGAGTAAATTTTATATAAGGGAAATTTCAAGCATAAAATTGGGATGTTTATCAATTTACTCTAATTGAGAGATTTATAACTTAAATTGATTTCAAGTTAACTTTTTTACTATTATTAATGATTTAATAGTTATTTTAGGGGTTAAGAATACTTAATCCTAAATTTTGGGCAAAATGATCATTTTGCCCCTACTTAAGAGTCCAAAAAGCTACTTTTTGATTTAGGGCTCCAAATTAGATTTTATTACTGCGAAATGATTCCTTACTGTCTAATATAAAGATATACAGTAAGTATACTTAATTTGGATAAGCAATCTAGTAATTTTCTTCTAATAAAATCTAAAAATTTGTGCAGTTTAATGTTGGTGGATATTCAAGGATTTTATAGAATCTAAGCACACTAAATTTTGATGTCAAATGGCTAAGTTATGGATGTTCTAAGTTATAGGAGCATTTTGGTAATTTTTCTAGGATCATTAATAAAGGTCCTAAAAGTGACTTTGCAAACTGATCATCACAGGAGAAAACTAATGCTACCACAGAGATTGAGATATTCTCCTGATCATTTTAAGACCTATATTGACTATATTTGGTTGACTAAGTAAAAGTTATGGATATTTGTGTATGTCCCAAAATATCATTATGTTAAATACTCTCCATATGAAAAATCTGATTTATGTCATTTGATTCATTTTATTTTTCTGTTTAAAATGAGATATAACATCAATATATTTAGATTAACAAATCTAAAGTTATGATACCCTAAAATTTTTATATTTCTTATATTTGAATTAAATGATTCTCACTATTTTTAACTAATTAATTAATTTATTTATTTGAATTAATTCAAAATAATTTAATTGAATTAGTTAACTTAATTCACTATTTATAAATAACTTAATATATTATTAGATTAATAACTGAATTAAATTTAATATAGTGTTTAATTAACTAAACTAATTTAACTAACTGTTCTTAATTAATGTAGTTAATTATATAGATTAATACTAACTCTACTGTTAACTAATTAATTAATCATTAATTAATTACATATTAATCATAATTAAACTTGTTATATTTAATTAAATCTAATTAACAGTGAATATATATATATATATAATATTTATATATATATATATATAATATATATTTTTTATTAATTTTCTACATGATTTGACCGATGGCGAGACCCACAGCGCCACGTGGCAAGCCCGGATTAGCTACAGCATATAGCGGGCAGGCCCATGCAGACACATGGCAGCATCTGATTAGATGCAGGACTGCGGGCGACAGCAACCGCTGACGCGGCGCGGGCCCCCCGCACAGGCTGTGGCCAACGGGCATCTGTCATGTGTACGCTCACGGATTCGAGAGCCAGCCCGGATACGCACATGTCGGGCCCAGGTCAACCCGGCCCGACCCAATCCCTCACCTTCCCTGATGCCGAATCGGGATGGGGAGCTAGGGCTTGCGAAAAGGAGGCGATCACGGCGGTGATATGCCTCGGCCCGCATGCAGTCGGAAAGGTCTCAGAGAGACCTTTTAAATGGTTGCTGGGTCAAAGACGGAGATGCACTGGATCAAACACAAATCCTAGTCCTAGGTACCTCGGCTCGGCTAGAAGGAAGAATAACGGTAAGTACTGTGGACTTTTGCACGAATTGGATCGATCGGATCCATCCATTTGACAATCATACGCATGAAATAACGATACAAAATTGAAACACAGCGAATGAATGAAGATTGAGGGAATTAGGAGTACCTGAGATTCGACGGTCTGAGAGCGTTAGGGTTCGAAGAGTGCGGGTCCGGACTGGATTCACCTAGATTTCAGTCCCCAAGCATTGGGCTGAGCCTTAATGGCTCCGAGATGGAGCTATCGAGGCTAGTAGGCGCAGGATTGGGCGAGGCCACGGTGGGAACGCCACGTGGAGATCAACGAAATCCCTGAGGGGACAAAGACGCACAACAGTCTGATCTAGGATCAGACGGTTCGAAACTGCCATTTGATCCAGACAGCGGATCAAACGGTAGGTGAAGGAATCAGACGACGCTTACTGTTAGGCTAACGGTGCCGTTAATTATTATTTAAAAATATTATTATTATTTTATTTAATTCAATTAATTCCCATTTTAAAATTAAGCAATTAATTGAAATTGAAAAAAAAAACTCCAAATATTTACTCCTAGCTAATTGAGGGGTGAGGAACGCAACGATAAGATCGAATTTTTGTTTCGATGAGTATTTTATTTTATTAATTTTCGATGCATTTAAATATTATTAAAATATTCAAAGAAAATTCGATGACTTCCGATTGCCACCAAAACATCACTCCTAGCTAATTTGGGTGCAATGAGTACAATTGTAAAGTCCAATTTTCAATCTAAAATCAATTTAGATAGGTCAAATTCTATGATTTTTGGATTTTTCCAAAATCAGGATTTAGTCCATCTGACTCTTGATTTGGACAAGGTCTTGGTGGAGAACTCCTAATGACTTAATTAGTATGTAAAGATCAATATTATGACCTGAGTTAGTCCTAATTGACTTGGCTAACAACTTGGGTTATTACAATGCATGTCTGATTCTATAAGTTTAACTCGGACTTAGCTCTACAATTGCCTAAGTGGATACATGTTGAACTTTTTGTGCATTAGCCCTGTTTAGACTCGTTTCTATTATGGCGGCACTAATTTAGGCATACTTCTGATCTTCAGTTAATTTTCAGTTCAGTGGTTTGTTTAGCCATGTGTTTTTGTTGCATTTTTACTATTTTCTGCATGCTTTTACAGTTCACTACAGTCCAGTGTTTTCAGTTCAGCTTTGCTTAATTTTTGCATATTCTAAGATGCTAGTCTTATTTTCAATTCTTTTATATTTTAGTATAGATTTCCTTTATATGAATCATCACATGTTCTCATGATCATAACATGTTAGGATGAGCTTACTTTCAGTACTTTTTCAATTATTTATATTTTTATTGCCTAATTTTGTTGCAACTTCTAGATGAGATATGTTAGTTTATATACTTTTGCTTCATTCAGTTATAAATGCTCAATTTATAACTATCTTATTTTCTTGTGGCTTGTTTCACCTTAATTATTTGAATACTTAGTAAAAATATGATATTTTAAATACTTAGTTTCATTTAAATTAGCTTAAAATATGCTAATATAATTGTCTAACTATAAGTTTGCTTTCTTTTTTGGCTGGGGTCCTGGCATTGTGATACCGACAATGTCAGATTCGGAATTGTTTGTTGAGATTGCTTTTAGAGAGGAACTTGGCCAGGAGGAGGACCTTCCTACTACTATAGCTTAGCTAGTTTCATTTTTTGCTGTGAGGATGAGTGTTCCTTCTTCTTTTAAAATTCAATTTGTTTTAATTTTATATCCTGGATATATTTACTTTATGCATTTTTTTGAGCTGAGTTACTTTTTCTACTTTCTTTACTATACTGTGATGTGGATGTTATACTATTACTTGCTTTTGCTACTTTGATATTTTGATGTATGACTATCAGTTTCAGGTTGCAAGTCTTTCAACTAAGGCGGGTTGGGTTTATACCTAACTCGACTATAGTTGGGAGGATTGTTACACGGTGACCGTATTTGTCGTAGTCATGTTAATCTCAGTGTTAGCATGGTTACGGCAGGTATGGGGCTCCACAAGTGTCTCGCCCTTTTTTGATTAAGTAGATTCCAAATGTAAGCACTAGGATAGATCCAAGGAAAATTATTTGATCTTGGAGAGACTGGATAGTTAGGATTGGAGGGTGCTCAATTTATCCTCAAACGAGAAAAATATATGCTAGAATATAAATGTCAAATTCCTGGGAATAGAATTAGGATAAAATTTTAACAAAATTTTTTGTTTACTTTGCCCATATGGGTTAAAAATGAAAATTTAATTTTCTCTAAAATTGACCTCGCAAAAATCACCAAAATTACATATTGAAGTGTCCATGAGATAGGCTTTGATGAAAGGATTCCATAAACACTGAAATCACCCAATTTGGATAAATGTTTAAGCTAAATTTTGCATTTGAAATTTTCAATTTTTCAGTTCACTTGTCCGTTAATGGCAGTCGCTTTCACTGCGAACAACATCAGGCGCAGATTCCATCTGCGCCATCCACTTGAGCGGCATATGACGGCAACCGTCGGATCTGCCGCTTAGATAGACTGCGCCGTTGACGCGCTGTTACGTCGTAACGGCTTGTCCTACTATTTTTTTATTTAATTAATTATTAATTAATAATTAAATACAGATTAATTATCCAAAAATTAATAATCAAATGAGCTTCAAAAATCCCAAAAAATTTATCTATAGCTAATTTGGGGGTGATGAACTTAAAAATGAAGTCGAATTTTAATTTATAGATCAATTTAATTATCTAAATTTTCTGATTATTTAAATATATTAAAATATTCGAAAAAATTTGACGACTTTTTAGAATTCCAAAATTTCACACCAAGTTATTTTGGGGGTGAGAAATTCAATGACAAACTCCAATTTTGATTTAGAGATTAATTTAATTATTTTAATTTTCTAATTAAATAAATACATTAAAATTACTAGGAAAAATCTGATAATGAAATAATTTTAAAGAAGTTACTAAAAATTTTCTAAGAGTATTCTTAACAATCGTACAATCGTTTTTTATCAATTTAATAACTAAAAATTAATTTTTAATTAAAATTTGATATTTTACATATCTTGTTGTAATTAAATCCAAAAGAATGAGTGAATGCTTATTTCTTGTGAACTTAGAATTATGGAAATATTATCAATTCATATCTCTTATAGCTTTTAAACTTTGAAACCTAAATAATTTGCTTAAAACTGAATCTAGTAGTGATTTTAGCATTATCATATGGAAAATGAAGTGCATATCTATAATGTAAACTTGATTTCTCATCTAATTAAGGAATTAGTTAAATTGCCTTGTAATGAATTGTAGAGTTACTGTCTTATCTTAAGTATTTAGATAAGTACAGTTCATGTTAGGACAAGCATCTCAATTGCAATGTATGTTATGAGTTAGGGTTTGGACAGCTTAGTTTGAGAGAATAAATTATTAAAATATATTTATCTCTTATCCATGTGTGCGAGGATAAGTGCAGTTAAACAACCTAAGTATCCAAATTCATCTTTCTTGGAACATGCTAATTATATGTATGTACTCTTAACTTATGATAAATTCAATTAGATTCACGACTTGATATTGAAATTAGTTGATTAAGGTTAAGTGAAATCATAATTTGATAAATATGTAAATTAAACAGCTTTATGAGTAATTCTTGAACAAATTTGATATTTGAATAAATATGTATATTAATGTGTAACGGAATAAATAAATAGAATATAAAGATGATATATTTTCTTTTCTTTTTTTTGGATTTTTTGTTATTTAAATCCTTTAGTTTTTGCATAACATGAATCGCATAAGCATGACATATCATTAGAGGTGCGATAGCATACCTAGGATCTGTTAGCGAGTGCGTTAGCACACTTAGGATCTGTTAGCGATGCAATAGCACACCTAGGATTTGTTAGCGTTGTGATAGCACACATAGGATCTAGATGCAACTGGCACCAAAGTTATATATGCATATATGACATATTCTGTGGCATTATCAGATGCATATTCAGTAGCATACTAAGTGACATATTCTGTTTAGCAAATATTGCAGATCACTTTCAGCTTCTTATACAATTGTCATTTTATTTTCAATTATTTTGTTTAAAACCTTTTGTTTCTGTTTTCAGTATTATTCAATTTCTATTGCAGTATTATTTTCAACAATTTTTACTTTATAGCTACAACTTTACTCTTAGTTTTATGCAATTTTAATTTTGTGGATTTTTAAGTATTTTATATGATTTATTTGATCTGTGAAGCAGTAATGATATCGTAAAATGCTAATCATTTTTCTTGTAAATTCAATTGTACTTAAACTTTATAAGTCTAACAATATTTTTTTTTTGTGCCCTGTCATATATGTACATATGACAAAATCAGATTATAAATCAGACCCAATGCTTGAGAATTAAGGATGTGATAGAAGGTCTAAGTAAAGTATACGACTTCTAGAAGGAAATTACTGTTTTAAATTTCTTTTTCCTCACATTTAATTAAATGTAATAAATGAGTTTTCTTATTCTTCCACATTTACTGAGTTGTAGACGAGCTATACATGAACCATGAAGATATCTTAGTTGCGGAGTGATGGAATTCTACGCTTAAGGACAGCCTTGTAAAAACCTGCAGGAAGGTGAGGTTAAATCTTGTATAGAGTTTGAAGATTCATCATTTAATCGTTGAGTTGCGAAGGAATTTCTCCTTGACACATCTTTAAATTGTATTTATTTCTTTTCTTGTAGTGTTATTTAAAATTATAATAAGAAAATATTACATGAATTTTTTGAAAATTTTTATATGTTTTTTCTATACCGACAAATTAGTTTCATTTTTCCTTCTTAGATCATATAAAATGGTATCAGAGTGAGGTTCTTGAGGTAAAAAATTTATTGGGTGAGAGAAATCTTTTGAAAGGTTACTCAATATGCAAGATTTCTTTGTTGTTGCTCATTCTTCAAGTGTATTCGTTATTCGAGATTGCTTGTTGTTCAATGAATGATTCTTGTTCGAGGTGGATGGAGGATCAACTCTATAAGAATATTGCTACCTATTAATATTTGTGGACACTATGCTTTACAAAAAACTTGATGAAACATGGTGCTGTCACTTCATCAAGTTTACCATTACATCCAACAGTGCAGCATGAGCGAGGAGCTATGGATGCCGGCTAAGGGGAAGCGATCCTCCACTGTGGAGAAAAGAGTTTAGGAGAGCGTCAGGTCTGCTTTGCTAGCAAGCAGATGAGAGCGTCTTGAAAAGAGCTCTAGTCACTTGAAAAAGAAGCTCATTGACAGCAAGTACCGCAAGCATATGCTAACTTATTAATTACCTTTAATGTTGTTTCTTTTTAAGTGACCTATCTTTTTAAATATCTTAATCCACTAATTAAGGAAGCCTTCCTCCTGAAGAAAAAAGAAGAAAGAAAAGCAGACTAATGACAACTGACATGAGAATCTAGCGAGTGGGATTCAAACACAGCCAGGGCATATGCTGACTGGAGTTCTGCATGCCAGGTGAGCTCCTTATACAGGCATCCCCCCAATTAGTGGAAAGAAAAGCCTGATGAAATGACACAATTAGTTTAGTTTTTTTAAGGCTTTGAAAATTGTTGCAAGAAGTCTGAACTTTAACAGAAGTGTATTATTAGGCCACTTGGACTCCATAAACAACAACAGGTGTTTCCACATTAGTATTAATTTAGAGGAAAGGTGCCACCCATTGCTCAATTTATCAAAGCATTTCGGTGAAAATACAAACAAAAGAAACATAAATACAGTTCAAGCTAAATCTCTACATCAGAGGCATATAGAAGAGCAGTTTTTAGTAACTAAATTTTTCAATAACTTTTTGCAAATCAAATGAGCTTTATTTGAAGCTCATCTTCTTTCGAAAAGTATATCAGCAAAATGTATGAATAAAGGAACTGCTCGATAAATTTCAAAGAGAACAGTTAAATTTCTCACTGCAGCTTTCAAGAAAACTTAATATCCAACAACAATTCTACGCTAATTTTCAGAGCTACAGCTATCGATCCTAACTTGATGCAGCACATAGATATAGAGATGACATGAAGCTCAATAGCACGTAAAATACATTGAAACAAACGGTACATCACATCCTCCGACTGTAAGACCTCAAGCTAACATACAAGTTTCCTATAATAATAAACAAACAATATGGCAGCACATAGAAAAGCTCCAATCTTTACCTCAGAGATTGCAAAACAGATTCCTTACACCCTTGAGAGCTTGTTGAATCCTGATTCCCCTAAAGAACCCAAACCATTCCACTGATGCAAAAGCTCAATCCAGCTTATCAACCTCTTCAATAATCAAAAAAGCCTAAGCATTCAGCCTCCAACAGCCCAAATGCAAAGGAACTGCCGGCAAGCAATGCGCTTTATGCTCTCTATAGCTCGTAAGATATATGTACAATAAACGTTAGAAGTTCATATGCCTCTTGGAACTTTAAAGATTGAAATCATGATTCATCTAAAATAAAACACCATTTTGCCCAACAACAGCCCCATTTAGATTTCTATAATAAGAGCTTTGAGCCTGGAGTTTCATTCCATAGGGAAAGATTCCGTAAGCCGATGGCAGAGCGCTGAAGGCGCTGGCTGCCTCATTGGGCTGTCTGGAATCAACAACAATGGAGAATTGTTCGGAAGCTGCAGGAGCCGACGTAGAGCTAGATTGCATGGTTCCAGCAGATGGCTGGGATGGAGGAGAGGGGGATCTGTTCTCTTCAAGAGAGACTGTCGTTATGTCGTGTATGCTTGCTCTCCTCTTGTCCTTTGTACCAGAATTGAGCCTGATAAAATACTTCTGCGCGTGACTAGCCACTTGGGTTGGGGTCCTCGTCACAACGAAATTACGAGATATGTTTCTCCAATCCCCTTTACCATATTTCTTCAGCCCCATTAAAAATCTCCTGAAATGATAAATTATGTTAGAAGAACAAATTTAGAGTGGAAGAGGCTTGTAATGAAACTAAATTCTTGATTGATACAAATAGGTAAGGTTGGAGCTAATGGTGGATTATAAATACAAGAGCACATAAGAATTTTCTAAATTACTGCAAGAAATAAGAAAAAGCTCTAGACATTAAGGTATCAAATAAGAAAATTCTAAACTAAGTTTAAATTCTAACAAATTAAATCGTGTTCACTAATCTCTGCAAATATTCAAAACCCCAACTCTTGATTGATATGAAGGAGGTGTGTTACAACTCTGTTTATAGGATTCAATGGAGGATTCTAAATAGAAAATCTAGATACAATAATAAATGAGAAATTTCTAATAAGATCAAAACATTAACATTAGGATATCAAATAAGTAAACTAGATATTTCCAACAAATCAAAATCTCAACAAGAAACTATGGATACAATTTCAGCAGGGATACACTTGAGAATAATGACAGCCCAAAGAAACATTGAATTGGATGCAACAAAATACTCAACGATGCTAAGAAATTAAATTTTAAGAGAGCATACTAAGAGTGTAACAATAACAAAGAAACAAAGAGCAGAATGAAGAAGTACTTGTGTTCTTCTTCAGTCCAAGGAACTCCTTTCTTCCTCTCGTGATCAACAAACCTTCCAGCCCTCCTCCCGCCGCCGCCGCCGTCGCCGTCAACATAGCAGGATTGGCTCAATCCATCGAAAAAATGATTGTTTTCCCAATCCAGAGTGAAAGAAGAAGAGCTGTACCCAGGAAAGGGAACCAGCCCTGCTTCTATGCAGCTAACATCTTGCTCCAAATCCCGATAATGGGACTTAATATCATCAACGGTCTTTCCGGGGATCATTTCAGCCACTTTCTCCCATCTATCAGGCGTGTCTTCGTCAAAATGGGCGAGAGCATTCTCAAACATCTTGTTTTCCTGCTGAGTCCAATTTCCACTCTTTTTCTCCCCAAGAATCCAATGGGAATTAGAGAAATAAGCAGGGCGAGGAGATAAAACTTCCATCCACGAGTTTGTCATCATTTAAGAACTCAAAGGGGCGTATTTTGAATCAAAGGATCAACAGGAGAAGAAAAGTAAAGATTTAAGGCAACCAGCTCCCCAAAATTAGAGCGGTTCGTTAGAATTAAAAAAAAAAAAAAAAAAAAAAAAAAAAAAAAAAAAAAGAAGAGATCTTCACATCAACAGTACTAAATTAAAAAAATAAATAAAGTATAAATGGATCGAAACAAGAATTCAAGTACAACTCGCTTTCCCAAACAATCGAGACAAACAAAAGGCGCAATCGCTGATGAAATCAGATCTGGCCCTCGGAACTGCCCTTCCTTCTGAGAAGAATCAGTGACAAAGAAAGCCCAACCACTTGATGAAAATTAAAAAAGTATGAAGCTTTTCTAACCAGAAGCTTCTGCAACAAGCTCAAGAAGAATAAAAACCAGCCAGCAGCAGCAAAAGATAGAGGAGGAGAAATGAAGATAAAGGAAAAGGAGAAATTGTTTCTAAGCTTTATAGCAAATGAAAGACGAAGTAGGAAAACAAAGCTCTAAAGTGGAAAGGAATCTAAATTCTTCTCTCTCTCTCTGTTTTTCAGCCTCCATCTTTTATTCCATTTCTACTGTGATATCTGAAAAAAGACGAGAAAATTAATGGGTTCTCTTACATTCAATTTCCAAGGAAAATTTCAGAAAGAAATGATGCCAGTTATTAAAAATTTGCAAGAAAAATACTACTAAGCACGGCTCTCAATAAATAATCTTCCAATGAGCACTAAAAAAAAATGATACAGTTGTCATATATCTTCCTTAAAAATACTTAATTCAATTTGTAAATAGATTATAAGTTGAATATATTTTTTGAAATAATAAAATTTGATTTATATTTTTGTGTAAATATAATATTTTTTTTTTAAAAAATTATGAATAACTAAAATTTAGAGAGTTAAGTAAAATAAAAAATTATGTAAATTTTTAGAAGATATTTATAATTTTTAGAAGATATTTATGAATAATAACATTTAAGAAAAAATACTTGAAGTTTATAAAAAATACATTTTTTTAAAATAAAAATTCTAATTAGTTATTATTCTTATGAATTATTTGAGTTCTAAATAACATTTTTCTTAATGCAAATATTGTTTTTGTTTAGATAAATGATATTAAATATTTCTTAAAAGTTATGAATAATTAATATTTAAAATTTAATAATAATTTTTTATTATACTTAATTCTTTAAATACTAATCATTCATATTCATATATAAAAAAAAAATGTTACTTAATATTCAAATATTTTAAAAAAAGTATGAATAATTAGAATTTAAAATTTTAAAAATAATTTTAATGGCCCCACAAATAAAAATAAATTTAATAAAAAAAATTTATTTCACTTAATTTCTTAAATACTAGTCATCAATACAGTTTGGAAAATATTTGAGAGTGATATAATAATATTCATATAAAAATTATATAGCAAAATTTTAATGAAAGGCAGCAAGAGTACTGCTAATTACATGGAAGCGCCATTAAAGGTCTAATCATTTGCTTAGTTTGCTTAATTTAAAATGAATAAAAGTGTACTTATCTGCAGAGGAGTAAAAAATGCTTAAAATAAAGGCGCTGCTGTGTTGGGGTTTCTACACGTTTCTACCTATTATTGTGATTATTAATTGTATGTTCAACCCAATTACTGTTCGCCTACCCTTTAAAATACTATGCCAACATCTTACAAATTATTTTTGAGTTCAATCTAATGTTTATTCATTTAAAATCTTTATTTATTATCTTATGTCATACATTTACTTTTTATTTGAAATTTTTCCAACTTTGAATTGGCTTTCCTTACGACAGTCAAATCCTAAATATCATTATATAAACAGGAATGTATTCTTTATGAAATTCTACCATGTCTCCTGCAACAACTACAAAAATGCCTTAACAGAGGTGTTGTTTATGGTGCCTTACACACCACCTTCTACTCTATGGATATGGTGTGAAATTTGTAAAATTTGTATACATTTTTAGACTTCGCGGGTAGGGTTAGCCACACACGTACAAAGACAATTTAATGTCTTAGAAATGTTAATATTGTCTAATTATGAAATAACAATTAATCCAAGAATACAAAAATGACTCTCCAATGAACCAGTGCTGGAGAATAGATTTAATGATCATTTTCTACTTTCTACTTAGAAACCTGCAAATTATTTTGACAAACAACGGCTGATTAGGCTTTCATAGTCTTATCTTTCTGGATTCTTAAAGACTTCTATTGTTTAATTTTGTCGCTTGTGTTTATCAATCGCCTCAGCAACCTTAAGTCTCTATGAAGATTGTGAAAAATCTATTGCACACAATTTTTAGATGAATGATTGTCCAATAACATATATTGAAAACATTGTATTTGAGCTTATTGACAATTAGAGCATTATATTATTTTTTTGATAATATGAGGTCATAGTCAATAAAATATAATTTTTCGTATCGTTTTTGCGATCAAGCTCTATATAGATCGTCCTTATAGGTGACAGAAATAAAAGACTTGCTTGTGGCCGATAATATTTGAACCAAGACATGAGATAATAAATTAACTACTTCAAGCAGTATCCTTCCGCAAATAGAATTATTTAAGCAACCACAAGCTTCCATTGTTCCCCTCCAATCACATCTCCCTTCCCCTCCTATATTATATATTTAATGACAACTTTGAATTCTAAAAGTAAAATAATTCGATACCCCAATAAATATTCTAGTACTTTTTTTTAGGTTATTATTAGTCTTTAATAATTTTTTAGTCATAATTTTAATTGGTCAATCTCATTTATTATGAGTTAATTACTAATTTTAAATGTATTAATGACTATGAAATATTAAAATAGGTATATTTGACGGTATTTTAGCAGCTTACATTCTATTAAAAAAAAAAAAAAAGAATTAGTAAAACTCTTATAAATTATTTTGTGAAATGGTTCTAAGACTAATTCATCAAATATAGTAGATGTGATTGATAAACTATTGAACCTTAGACCTAGTGTCGAATACTATTAAAAGAAGGCTGCTACAATATTTTGTCATTTTTTGAAGGATTTAAACATACTAATTAACATACAATAGTTACAAGTATTTAATTTACTATAGAAAATCTCCAAGGCAGGTAAGAGCACCAAACCATTCTCTTATTGCCAAAATTATACTAAGATGCTGTTTGGATTAACGAAAGATTGAGATTATCGGCTTTGGTGTTAAGTAAGACGGTGAAAGTCTTATATTTGAATTCAATTTTGTGTTAATATATATAGAAACTGGGAAATCGACGTATCTAAGAAGCGGGGCAGCCAATCGATGAGCAGTTCTTCGGATCTATCGCCTTCTCCGCTTTGTTCGAACGAATCGTTCGATCGAATCATTCAAGCGGAGCAACCGAACTAGAGCAGTTTAAACGTAGATCGAATAGTTCGAACGTATTGAAGATGTTTACCCTCTTAAGGAATAAAAAACAAAGAAGAGTAAATTTAACTCAAATTTATTTAAAACACAGTACTCGCGGATCGACGGTTGAAATTTCTAAGCATTTTCCTTGTCAAAAATCAAAACTGTATAAGCTAAATCTCATAAAGTTTTAATGGAATCAAGCGTTGTATGAATATATAGATAATTTTTTATATGAAATCTATCTCTTATCCTAATGCAGAACAAATGCTTGAGAATATTGAGTAAATCAAAAATAAAGTATGAACAACCACATGCAATTACAAACACAACCACAAGAAAAGGATTTAAGTGATTCGGTACTAACACCTACGTCCATGGGGATGAGAGCACAAATTTCACTATATAGAGAGAATACACTGATTTTAGGGTTTACAAATCCTTACCGCCTCATAGAGTTTCTTCTTCCTTACAAAATGGAATAATTATGAACAAAGTCGCTTGCTGCCCTAGCCGCTTGCTTGCGAAATCGTGCTTTCTTCCCTCGAGGGGGAGCACCCGGCTCCTCAAGGGGATCTCCCCACCCTCTTCCTCCTCCTTTGTCTTCTCCTTTCCCTCTTTCTGGCATTTTAGGTGCTGCACCGGCTTCCGGTGGTACTTTGTCATCAGGTCCTATCTCATGGAGATCTCTCTTTGAATCGGCCAATCAAAAAAAGAAGGCTTTCAACTTATCGTTTGTTCCCTCAGTGGAAGATGTTATCGACATCTCAGAAGATGAAATGTTAGAGGGTGAGAAGCATTGGAAACATTGTGTTGTCGGCTTCAGTCTTGGGCGTAAGCATTCTTACAAAGCTCTCCTCGATGCTATGATGAAAACTTGGAAGTTAAAAGGTTCCTTCTCTCTATTTTCCTTAAGTTTAAACTGTTATTTGATCAAGCTTTGCTGTGATGAAGATGTGCAGCTAATACTTCAAGGAGGTCCGTGGTTCTTCTTCAGTATTTCGTTCCTTGTTAAGCCATGGAATAGGAACTTCATTCCTACGGCATCCTCATTTAAATCCCTACTGGTATGGATCTGGTTCCCTGAACTACTACTGTACCTTTGGCCGGAAGGTACTCTTTCGAAACTTGCAAGCAAAATAGGTATCCCCATTATGGCAGATTCCCTTATTGCATCAAAGCGAAAACTCACATTTGCCAGGGTTTGTGTGGAAGTCACTACTAACGCTAGCTTTCCGGATTCAATCTCAAATAGGGCTGGTGGCTCAATCATAAATCAAAAGGTTGAATATGATTGGACTCCCTCTGTTTATAGAAAATGTAATTCATTTAAAAATACGGGATGTTTCTGTCCAGTCTCCCCCTCCCCCTTGGCTAGAGGTCGTAGCCGCTCCAGGCAAGCTAGAACCAGCAGAGCCAGCCCCTCTAGACCTCCCTCCATGACTTTAGTCCCTCTGAATCCTCCTCAAACTTCAATTCCCCTCTCTCCTATAATGGAACTCTCTGTTCCTTCCAACTCAAGAATGGATTCCCTTTCTCCCATTCTTATCCCAAGCCCGAGGCCTTCTCAGGATCTTAATGCTTTCCTAGATGCCTCCTCACTTTTGGCCCTAATTCTCCGAATGAACACCCTAGAATTCTTCTAGAATTCACCTCCTCATCTTTAAACATCATTGGTAAGAACCCTCTTCATGCCTCTCTCAAGGGCAAGGAAATTGATTTTTGTGGCGACATTGGTCAATTCCCAGATCTAAAATCCGGGGTTGACTCCAAAAAGTTTGAAGGTCGTAGTTGCTCCCTTAGAAACCGGCCTAAATAACCTTTTACATCACCCTTCTTCTTTT
Organism: Gastrodia elata; assembly: GCA_016760335.1. Lineage (NCBI taxonomy): Eukaryota > Viridiplantae > Streptophyta > Magnoliopsida > Asparagales > Orchidaceae > Gastrodia > Gastrodia elata. The sequence continues at coordinate 23,443,698 of CM028674.1, read as the reverse complement.
CCTTTCTTTTCTTCATCTTCCTTCGAAGTCGTTTGTAATTATGTTTCCAAAAATACTCTCTTGGAATGTTCGAGGCTTACACACAAGCATTCGTATTGCTGACTTGAAATCCCAAATGAGGGATCTAAGTCCTGATATTTTGGGTATCTTAGAACCAAAAATCAATAAGTCTGATATCTCCTCAGCCTTTAAGCTCAAAAAGTTTAATATGTGCCATCCTGAAGAACATTGTCCACAATTTTGACAACCTCAATGTAGGTTGAATTTGGGTCAAATGGAATCCCGTTATTTCCTCATTCATTCCAAGGGTCATCACTCACCAACTTATTCACGGCTGTTTCCTTCACAATAATATAGACTGCTTGATTACTTTTGTTTATGCCTCAAATTATGAGTCAGAAAGACTAAATCTGTGGGAAGACTTGATCCTTATTCACGAGGGTCTTAATGGTCCTTGGCTTTTGGCTTATCTCTGAAGATTTTAATTGTATTCGGTATACCCATAAAAAAGTTGGAGGCTCTCCTTCCTCGATCTCCAAACTTGCATCCTTTAATTATTGCTTAAATACTGCTGGCTTGATTGATTTACAATTTACTGGTGATCTTCATACTTGGAATAATCATAGATTAGACTTTCCAATTAAGGCCAAATTGAACAGATGTCTGAGCAACAATGAGTGGTTCAACAACTTCCCAGAAGTTTTGTATAAGGTCCTCCCCCCTGGAACCTCAGATCACTCGCCACTCCTTATTACTGGGCCTTCCGCTTTAAGGCTTCCGAACAGATTTTGTTTCAAAAATTTTTGGACTAATTGCTCGGATTTCATTAGGCTGGTTTCTTCACCTGGAATGAAACTTATGGGGGCGATCCTCTTTTTGAATTGCATCAAAAACTTATTCATTTGAAGAAGGTTTTCAAATTGAAAAATCAATTGCAGTCAGCCAATCCTTCAAAAATTAAAAGGCTGTGTATTGCACAATTGAATGCCTTTAATGTGTCTAGTTCTCATAATTGTTTGGAAGCTCATCATCAGCAATTATTGTCCCTTCAGCACTCTCTTAATACTGCTCTTCGGGATGAAATTTCCTGGGCCAAGCAACGTTCTAAGGCTCACTGGCTCTCTCTTGGGGAAGATAATTTGAAATTCTTCTATAACCATATGGCAATTGGAAAGAATTTCTCCAGCCCCTATTCTCTTTTATCTAAAGACCAAGCCATTTCTCATTTGTCTCTTTGCTTAATGATATCAAGGGTCATGGCAACATTAATTCTTTGCCTTATGCTGTGATTGATATAACTATCCATAATATTATTTGCAGGCCTTTTACTTTTGAAGATATTAAAGTTGCCTTGTTCTCCATTAAGGATAATGCGAGTCCTAGTCCGGATGGCTTCACCTCTCTTTTTTTTAAGAAGGCTTGGAATATCATTGGTAGTTTTACTTATTTCGTCATTTCTTACTTTTTTCAAAAGAGCATTATGCCAAGATGGCTTAATCACACTCTCATTACTATTATTCCAAAAGGAAAGAGAAGTGCCTCTATTGAGAATTTTAGGCCAATCGCTCTTTGCAACACAATTTATAAAACTATTTCAAAGCTTCTTGCAGAACGTATATCATCTATGCTACCGAATTTAATTCATCCAGCTAAGGCTGCATTTATCAAGCATAGGCAGCTATCTCATCATGTAATTCTGGCCAATAAAATTATTAGAACATTTAATTGGCCCACTGAAAATAATTTTTGCGCTAAGATTGATCTACGGAAAGCCTTTGATAGTATCAATCGCAATTTTATTATTAATGCACTCATTAGTATCAATCTTCGAAGGCAATTTATTGATTGGATCTCCGCTTGCATTTCAAACATCCATTTCTCTATCAATATTCAAGGTACTTCGCATGGTTATTTTGGCTCCTCTAGAGGTCTTAGATAGGGATGCTCACTGTCCCCTCTTTTATTTATTATAGCCATGAATTTGTTATCTTCCTCTCTTGAGGAAGCTGCTCTTTCCAATCAGAGTCAGCCTTTTTCGTATGGTAAATTCAGTTGTTCCCATCTTCTCTTTGTGGGTGATATATTATTATTTGGGAAAGCTTCTAAGAACAACATGGTTGGGTTTAAAAGATAGTTTGAAGAGTTTCTTGAGGCCTCCGGCCTCAGCATCAATGAGGATAAATCGCATATTTATTTTTTTAAGTTGGTTAATAATGCCAATGAGCTTTCGGAAATCTGGAATTTTCCAATTGGTCACTTTCCTATGAAATATCTAGGCTTCCCAGTTCTTCCCCATAGGCCAAAAATGGCTTCATTCGCTCCTCTTATATCCAAATTGCACTTATGGATATCGGGATGAGCTAAAAAATCCCTCTTTTTGGCCGGTCATCTTCAGCTTTTAAAATTTTCTATTTGTCCCCTTCTTCTCCATTGGTTTAAAGCCACCTTAGTCTCCTGCAGCTTCATTAATATCATCAAGAAGCTTTGTGCGAAATTTTTAGATCACAGCTCTCTTGATCACAAATTACATACAATAGCTTGGCTTAAAGTTGCTTCACCCTTGGGAAAAGAAGGCCTTGGCATTATCTGTCCTTCTAAGCTCTTAACAAGTTGCAAACTTTCCTTATGCTGGTTTTTCCTCTGTAACATTTCTCTTCTCACAATTTGGTGGAAAAGTAACCGTCTAAGAATTAATGAGAGCTATTCTATTAATATCAAAGCTGCCTCTCCATTTTGGAAAAGCTTAATCAAAATTGCCGAGTTGCTTAATCAGTATATTACTTATGACTGCTCCAGAAATCTCCATATATTTCAACTTAAAGCTGCTTTCTCTTTTAAAGACGCTCACAATCTTCAATTTTCTGCTTGACCGAATGTGACTTGGTCGTCCTGTCTTTAGACCAAAAGTGTCAAATTAAAACTTAAATGTGTAATTTGGAAAGTGCTTAATGGCGGCTTAAAAACGGCAGATATTTTACGGAATAGAGGCATCTTATGTTCTCCTCTATGTCATTTATGTATTACCGAGGAAGAGTCACACTCTCATCTCTTCTTTAAGTGTGATTTTGCCTTTCAGATTTTGCAACAGGTCCTGCCGAAAAATTGTGGGTATTTATTTCCTCCTTCCATTAGTCAAATTATTGGTGATATTTCAAATCTGAATGCTAGGAGAAAAAAGGGGGATCCTTTCAGCTATTGGCTTGTCCATTGAAGCCATTTGGAATGAACGTAATGTGCGCCTTTTTAATAATACTAAGAGTAATACCTTTTATATCATTAGTAACATCAAAATGAGCCTCCTTAGTATGATCAATAACTGGAAGCATTCGGATTTTCTATCTCAATGGTGCAATGAGCTCAGATTAAGGCAATGATCTTATTGGTTTTTGGGGGCCTAGGTCTTTTGATTGGTCCTTTGCGGTGGATGGTGGGTGCTGGTTTGCTCTTTTTTCTTTCATTATATCTTCTTTATGGTCTTCTGGCTGCGACTTTGATGCTTAGATGTTTTTGTTTTGGGTCGGAGGATCTTCTTTACTTGCAGTTGATGTTCTCATATTTTTTCTTTTATTATTACTTTTTCTGGTGGTTTGGTGAATTGGTTTTCCTATATTGGCGGTTTCGGCCAACTCTTGGATTTGCCCTTAATTCTCAAGTTTTATATTCTTCTTTGGTTTGCTGGATGGTTTTGTTCAATTGGAGGTTTCAGTCTGCTGCCTATATATTTTATTTGCTTCACTCTGTCCTCGGTACCTGAGCATATCGTTGTTTGATGGGATCTTTTTGGGCAGTGAAGGATTGTGATGTATTTGGAGATCTCATTCGTCTGCTGATGGCTTTCTAGCCTTTCAGATACTACATTGATACTATACTGGTCTTCAGATTGCTGTCCAGCGGATCATTGGTCTCATGTCGGCCTCATTCTGGAGGATCTGAATCCTTAGCCCATTTTTATATTTCAGTTTTATTTTGTTTTGTAGGCTTGTAATTTTAATTTCCTTTTTGTATTCAATTGATTTCATATCCGTCGTATTCCTTTGTAACTCTGTTCTATTCCTTTGTAACTCTGTTTTGGAGAAACTCGGTAATAGTTTTTATTGAATATATCGGGCAATGCCCTCAAATTCTCCAAAAAAAAAAAATAAAAAAAAAAATAATAATAATAATAATAATAATTATGAACAATCAACTTTCATACTTTAATCCTCTTAGTAAATTTGAAATATTGTTCTGCTTTTCAGGTCGTTAAATCGAAATTTTGATTAAGAAATGTGAACGCATGTATTGATCTTAGCGCATGTTGATCTGTCTTTTTTGGCGGATGCGTTCGTTCCTTAGAAGAAAAATACTCGTAACTCCTCCGGTATTTTAATAATTAAATACTTTTAATATTATTATAATTATGATTTTAATTAAAAAATATCAATTATTATTATTATTATATTATATTTAAATATATTAATTATGCTGGAGTACTAAAAAAAGTAATAACTTCTTAAGAATTATACTTTGTTCTTACGAATTGTTTGATTGAAGGTAAAATTAAAAATAGAGTAAGATACTTTTAGTGTAAATTTTTTAAAGTAAATATTTATTTTTATGTAAACATTGTTTTTTTGGTTTGGTTGTGTACGCTGACCCATATATTTAATATATAAACGAAGACAATTAGGATTTAGTCTGCGACGCCAACCGCAAAGATGATGGCCGCAACGACCGGCGATGAAGACTACTTGGGCAAGGATGACAGACATAGAAAATGAAAACATGAAAGGATCAGCACAAGAGATGCCAACGGAGTTCTGGGGGGTTATGGGGCAAGGCTATACCAGCTGGCAGCGAATCGAGAGCCCCAGCGCACCCTGGACGCTCCACATAACTTGTTATAAAAGAAAAAGAAGAAGCAGGTTGGAAGAAGACGTCAACATGTGAGGCGGGCGCTATAGCGCTGCAGTGCCCGATAGCGCCTGCGGCTTGTTTTGCCCAGTTTTGAGCAGCATATATATATATATTTCTTAACTCTTTTTTAGGATTAATGTTTTTTTTGAGATTCAATTAGCCCCTGACTCTTAGGTTTTAGTGTGGCAGTTGTTCCATTTTGTAAGGAAGAAGAAACTCCGTGAGGCGGTAAGGATTTGTAAACTATAAAATCAGTGTAATCCCTTCTCTCTATATAGTGAAACTTTTGCTCTCATCCTCGTGGGCGTAAGTATTAGCACCGAATCACTTAAATCTTTTTCTTGTGGCTGTGTTTGTGATTGCATGTGATTGTTCATACTTTATTTTTTGTTTACTCAATTTTCTCAAGCATTTGTTCTGCATTAGGATAAGAGATAGATTTCATATAAAAAATTATCTATATATTCATACAATGCTTGATTCCATTATAACTTTATGAGATTTAGTATATTTTTTCATTATTAGGGTTCTAGAGTTATCAAAATACAAAAAATATCAAATTTGGAAAAAACTAGACAATTCTGCGCACTGCGGCGCGCTGGAGCGCCTCCTGGCCGAGAGCCAGGCGCTACGACGCGCTGTGACAGGCTACTGCGCCACAGCGATTTTATGCGCCACAACGCGCTATGAAGGATTTCGGCGCTGTGACGCGCCGCAGAGCTTTCAGACACTGCGGCGCGCTACAGCACCGGGTTTCCGAGACACGGGCATTACAGCGCACGAGCGCTCCTTGGATGAGAGCCAGGCGCTACTCACCATTTTTCCCAAGACGCGGGCACTGCGGTGCGCTGGAGCGCCTTCTGGCCGAGAGCCAGGTGCTACAGCGCGCTGTAGCGCTCGACGATGATTGATGTCAAATTAAATATCTCAATTTTCTAATTAATTAAATATTACAAAAATAATCCAAATATTTGATTGAGCTCCGAATTGCTCTGAGTTTTCAGAAATTTGTTCTAATGACTAAATGAACTTAATAGAATGACAATTAGATAGTAATTAGGCTAAGTAATAGTCTAAGGTTATTACAAGTGATGAGTTGGATCTCCAGACTGTAGAACATTGTTGCTCTATCCACCACAGAGGATGAGTACGCCACCATTATTGAGGCAAGTAAGGTGATGATTTTGTTAAATGGCTCTATGGCAGAATTAGGCAAGGGGCAAAAGGATGTAAAACTTTACAGTGATAGTATGAGCGAGATTCACCTCACAAAGAATGATGCATTTCATGTAAGGACGAAGCATATACAACTTCAATACCATTTTATCAAGACATAGTTGGAAGAAGGTCAGCTTAGATTGAAGAAGATTCACACTTCTAAGAATCCCATTGATATGTTCACAAAAATGATAACAGTGGAGGAATTGAAGCTATGTGTTGCTTCAGTTGGCCTCGGCACATGAAGAGAGCAGGAGTTATTCACACCACATTCTTGATAGAGATGGAAGAAGATAATGAAGGTTCAAGGTTAAAAAAATAATGATCTCTAATAGGTCTTAAAGTGGGAGATTATTGAGGTGTTGAGTCTATTCAGATCATCTTGAAGGTGCTGATGGAGATTCGGTGGGCTTCCGAGAAGTTTCGAGGTGATATGAGATAAGATGAGGAAGTTCAGTGCTGTAACGCATCATGGCATCCAGGCAGTCCAGATACTGGGGCACAATAGCGTACCCCAGCACCAGGCAGTTCAGAGACTAGGGCGTTAAAACGCGCCCAAGCGCCATGCCATCATAGATTTGGGCGCTACAGCACAGCCCGGTGCCTGGCGACCCAAAACCAGGGAGCTATAGCGCGCCCTAGTGCCTGGACATTCAAAACTAGATGCTACTGCATGTCGCAGCGCCAGACAGGTTTCAGCTCTAGTTTAGGTGTTGCTCTAAGTATTTTGGACCATTTGGAGTCCAAATAGTGCCTATGTGTAACAACCCTAGTGTTGTTACCCTTTAATTAGTGACATAATTGACTATAATCATTTTCCGTTAGTCTAATAATAATTTTAGAAGCCTCTATTTCAAATTTTGTGTGATTTGGAGATCGTTTGGCAAATTCCAATATTTCCTGATTTTCTTATAATTATGAGAATGCCTAATTTATTTAGACATCATAATCAAAAATAAATTCCACCATTTAACTCACCACATCTAAATTAGCTAGGGATAGTATTTTGAAAGTGTTCGGAAGTCATCAAATTTTTCCCGAATATTTTAATAATATTTTAAATACCCAGAAAATTTATATAATTAAATTGACCTCCGATCAAAAATCCGATTGTATTTTTGAGTTTCCCATACCTTATTTAAGTAAGGGTGAATTTTTTGGATTTTTCGGAGTTCGTTGTATATTTAAAATTTAAGTAAATAAATAAGTATAATTTAACTAATATAATATAATATTTAATTAAATTAATATGTATTATATATTTAATTTATTTATACAGCTAAATAAAAAAAAGGCAGAAATCAGCTGACTGGTTCGAAACACCAAACACCAAATCTGTGCGATCAGACCCGTTCCTTTCCATTTGAATTTGATCGAACGGCTTGGAGTGGTCCCAATCAATCTAATCGTTGGATCAACTCAGAAATCGAGTGATCGAGATCGTATCACTGTACGTCTCTGCAGAGTGCTGGCTCGAGGCACAGGTATCATATGCCTGCCGAAGTCCTTAACCTTCTTTTTCTTTCCGAGGCTATCCTGAATGGCATTTTTTCCTTTCCTTCTTCATTCTCTCTTTCGACTGCTAGCTGCGGAGGTTATGAGGAGCTGTGGTGGTCGATTAAACGCTAACCTACGGCACCAATGAGATTCCATTTAAGCTTACTGTCCAGGTACAAATCCAATCATCACTTCCTCTATACTTCCTATAATGCTTGTATCTTAAATAATTTCCATTGTGAAATGAACCCTGATTGAATTCGATCGGGGTTGTTTCAAGCCCTAAATTAAGGGTGATTCGCAGGGGAGTTCGGGTTCATTTCGTTGGACCTAGAGCTTCGCCCTGTAGGTCATTCTGGCTTTGTTAGGTGCTCAGACTATGTCCTTAAGGTCGGCCTTCGTTCGAGCTAGCTGGCGGTATGCGGGATTTGTCATGGTTCTACCGGGTTTGACCGTGAGGTCGAACCCTAGGGCGTCCCTCGCAGACCCCCTTTGAAGACGATGCGGTTCAGACCGCGTAACATTCGGTTCAGGATCTTTTACTAAACCGGCCCGGTCTTTCGGCGAACCGCCCATTAAAATCACAGGAATTATTTTGCCGTGTGTCCCTTCTTAGCGATCGACACACGTCCCTGCTGAGTGCGAATTCGCACACAACTGCCAGCCGTCAATTTTCTCTGCATGTCATGCTTTTCTGTGTCTTAATTAAATGCGATTTCACTAATCATGTGTCAGCTATTAAGTTGATTTTAAATGGGGATCAATGCTTTATTAATTGCAATCATTTAATTTGTGTTCCAACTCAAATTTCATTTAACTATAATTTTAAATACCTAACTGAAATATACAATATAATATATCATTTTGATCAAAAAAAAAAAAATATGTAAATTAATAAGATGCAATTTAATTTCTATTTTGATAAATAATCTAATTAGTCAATATTTAAGATTAATTAATTAATTATCATTTAATTTTATTAATTCATGTGGCCTAATTTGATCATTTGATATCCAAATTAAATGATCAAATAGTTCATTTTACTCACAAAAATATGAGAAACAATAATATGAAATCAATTTTAATATTTAAATCATAATTTTCTTAATCATTTTTTAACCCTAATTAGAAGTCACAAAATTCCTAATTCTCTAATGTTGTCCAAACTTGATATACTTAGTGTCATTTTTCTCCTTATAATATAAGGATTTCAATAATATATAAATTATTTTCATTGGACAACAATTAATAATTTAGGTTATTGACTATTAATTAGGTGTTATTATAATAATTCTAATTTCCTAGATAGCATGCTTTAGGTATTATAAAACTCTTGAATAGCTAACATGTCACATTTATTATTTTCCATGTTATAATTATATTACTTTTATATGAGCTTAGTTCTCACCTTTCAACCCTAAGGTAGAAATCCTAGGATCGATTTAAACTTAAATTGTAGTTGATCTCTAGCATCTACTAGTTACACCCATTAAGAGTAATTTATTTTAATGCCTTTGTAATTGTAGATTATCGAATCAACTAGATTTAACTTTAGTGACTAGATTATAATTTAGTTCATTCATCTTAATCCCTAAAGCTTTCTCTTGAATATTTCAATATCTAGTAATATGAATCCCTAACTTAGATTAGTTTAGGAATTATATTGAATTCCTTAAACATCAACTATTAAAATACTTAGAACTTGTAGTTCTTAAGTGTAACACCCCATACTCTTAAGCACTAATGTATTGTCCGATTTGGCTTGAAATACCTCACGATTTTGTCCTTAGAAGATAACTTCCCAGCGATCGACACGTGTCCTTGCTGAGTGTGAATTCGCACACAATTGCCAGCCGTCGATTTTCTCTGCATGTCATGCTTTTCTGTGCCTTAATTAAATGTGATTCCACTAATCATGTGTCGGCCGTTAAGTTGATTTTAAATGGGGATCAGTGCTTCATTAATTGTAATCATTTAATTTGTGTTCACTCAAATTTCATTTAACTATAACTTTAAATATACCTAACCGAAATATATAATATAATATACCATTTTGATCACAAAAATATGTAGATTAATAATATGCAATTTAATTTTTATTTTAATAAATAATCTAATTAGTCAATTTTTAAGATTAATTAATTAATTATCATTTAATTTTATTAATTCATGTGACTAAATTTGATCATTTGATATCCAAATTAAATGATCAAATGGTCCATTTACTTACAAAAATATGAGGAATAATAATATGAAATCAATTTTAACATTTGAACCATAATTTTTTTAATCACTTTTTAACCCTAATTAGAAGTCACAAAAACTCTAATTCTCCAATATTATCTAAATTTGATATACTTAGTGCCATTTTTCTCCTTATGATGTAAGGATTTCAATAATATATAAATCATTTCCATTGGACAACAATTAGTGATTTTAGATTATTGACTATTAATTAGGTGTTATTGTGATAATTTTAATTTCCTAGATGGCATGTTTTATGTATTATAAAATTCTAAGATAACTAACATATCACATTTATTATTCCCCATGTTATAATTAGATTACTTTTATATGAGCTTAATTCTCATTTTCTAAGCATGTTAATTAATTGCAAGATGCTTAATTCACCTTTCAACCCTAAGGTAAAAACCCTAGGATTGATTTAAACTTAAATTGTAGTTGATCTCTAGCATCTATTAGTTATACCCATTAAGAGTAATTAATCTTAATATCTTTGTAATTATAGATTATGGAATTAACTAGATTTAGCTTTATTGACTATATTAGAATTTAGTTCATTCATCTTAATCCCTAAAGCCTTCTCTTGAATATTTCAAGATCTAGTAATAGGAACCCTTAACTTACTTAGATTAGTTTAGGAATTCTATTAAATTCCTTAAACATTAATTATTAGAATACTTAGAACTTATAGTTCTTAAGTATAATAGCCCACACTCTAAAGCACCAAGGTACTGTTCGCTTTGGTTTGAAATACCTCATAGTTTTGTCCTTAGAAGATAACTTCTCAGTAGGTCACCCATCCTGGGAGTGCTCCCACCTGAGCACACTTAACTTTGGAGTTCTTATCAGGAACTCCACTATTATCTAAACAAATACTTAGATATTTAAGAGTTTCACTTTATTACTACTTAAGTGGGTCTTTACAATCTCCCCAACTTAAGTAATTGACGTCATCATCAGTATCTACACACAGATCCAAGAATCATCTATTAGGTAGATAGGACTAGAGGTGACCCCTACAGGCTCAAGATGTATCAACAACTATGTAGCACTTTAACCATCATGGGTTCAAGAGGCTGCTCACATGAATTGGTACTTTGGTTTGTATGGCACATAGCTCCTATCTGACACCCTATGGCCTGCTCTGATACCATTTGTAACAGCCCACACTCTTAAGCATCAAAATATTATCCGCTTTAGCTTGAAATACCTCATAGTTTTGTCCTCTAAAGATAACTTCCCAACATGTCACCCATCCTAGGAGTGCTCCCACCTGAACACGCTTAACTTTGGAGTTCTTATCAAGAACTCCACTATTATCTGAAAAGACGCCTCGATGTTTAAGAGTTTCACTTATTACTACTTAAGTGGGTCTTTACATTAAGTCCTATCATCTGCTAATTTTAAACTTTTCACTTTATTATAACCTAGCTAGATTAGTATTTGATTTGGTTAGATTCTTCAATATATAACCTAGCTAGTGAACTTTAGTGAATTTATCTTAACTTCCAATTTCTTAAGTTAGATATTTTTTCTTATCTTAATCTATTCCTACTAGACACCTAAACCTTGATTTAATTATATAATTGAATTTTATAGTTTAGGATGTGAATAAGATCTAGTTTCTAATAGTATCAATTATACTTATAAATTATTTTATCATATCATACTAATTGAATTGAATCTACTACTTTCAAAACTCCAACTACTACTATACATATAATTAACTTGAGATCAATATCTCAAAGTTAATTGGGAGCTCAATTAATTCCAATCATTAAGTAGCTCATTAAAATTAGATAACCTTATATATCACTTAGTTGCAATTATTGAACTTCCTTGAATGCTTGCTTAGCTTTGAGCCTTATTTATTGATTTATTCATATAAGACATTGTACATGAATAAAACTTTCATATTAAAATTAATAGGGATTTATATTGATGAATCAGCCTAGAGCAGGCTAAAAAGGAGTAATAAGGAGAATTCACATTCTCAAAGGATGAATATGAGTGTTATAGGTTTTGACCCCGCTTTTCTTTAGATGTTAAACAGACATGTTTAACTCTTCTCTTTATTTTGATTATGCCCACAGAATGAGTACATATTTAAAATAACTTCAATTAATTAATATGTGAAATCTTCTTCAATCTTATAGATTGTTAAGACTCATTATAGTTTTTAGCTATGTTACTTTTCATAGTTCTAGACTATGTGAATCTTAGACTAATAATTTAAGATCTTTCTTCAATTTCTATACTATGCATTTTTTATGATTTAGTATTGTACTTTATTTGTTTACAGTCTACTTAGATTATATTGAATGTTGTTAAAATTACATTTAAATATTTCACTATTTCTTTTCCTTACTTAGCATAAGTTCATTTGAACATATACATACTTTACTTCATTTATTTTCATATGCACTTTAGTTTCTTTCTAGCCTATTTAGGATGATTTTACTCTTATTCTATTTGCAAGTTAGGATATTTACTTAAGTGAGTATTCTAACTCACTTTATCTTTTCTTACTTACTTTTCCATACTTGTATGTTTATCTTTTTGCATCCATTCTTGTGCTTATTTTTGTAACTAGTAGTGATATTGTAACAACCCAAGATTATTACCCAACTTAATTTAAGCCTAATTATATCTTAATTAACATTCCACTAAGTTCATCTAATCATTAGAACCAAACCCTGAAGATTTGGAGTAATTCGGAGCTCAATCCATTTTTTTAGAATATTTTCATATTTAATTAATTAGAAAATTGAGGTATTTATTTTGACCTCAAAATCAAAATTTGACTTTGCCGTTGTGATCGTCAACCCCAAATTAGCTAGGGGTGATGTTTTGGATGCGTTTGGAAGTCATCGAAATTTCGACGAATATTTTAATAATATTTAAATACCCTAAAAAATAGGAAAAATTAAATACTCGTGGGAATTCAAATCCGACTTCACCATTGCAATCCTCACCCTCAAATTAGCCAAGGGTGAAATTTTGGGATTTTTCATAGCACATTTATAAAATCTGAATTTTTCTTAAAGAATTAATTTCTTAAATCAAAATATTTAAATTCATTTTTAAGTTTTCCCTCCTCTTTTCTCTCGTTGATCCCTATGCACAGCCTCCCTCTCCTTCCTAGCAGCTTCCTCCTCATGCTTGTACTCAAGTAAAATCTGCTGTCATTACTTCCCACCTAAGCTAATGGGAAGGCTCGTAATGGAGCCTTGTCCCATCCTCTTCCTTAAAATACAACTTCAGCCCCCTCTTCTTCCCCATTTGGCCAGCTGAAGCTCTCCCCCTACTTCCTATTCTTGTTGTGCTAGCTGAAAAAGAAGTTCCCCAGCCTCTCAAACTCTCAAGTTCTCAAGGATCCACAGAAGGAACCCCCATTAGCAAGACCAAGGTACCCCCTTTCTCTCCATTGGTTAATCCAATGGCTGTTTCAGTTTATTTTTATGCTCAATTGTATGTTTAAGAATCTGTACTACCTTAGTTATGCATCTATAAAGCTATGTTGAAGATGTAGGAACTCAAAAAATATAAAAATCTATAAATAATGGGGGATGACATGTAAATCTGCTAATACAAATTTCTATATACCTAGTTGTTTAACCCCATTGTTTGTATTGATAACTTAATCTTTTGTTACTGATTTGGGTACTAATAGAAAGTTCTTAGAAAGAGTTTTCCAATTGTATATGGCACCGCACGTTAAGTGCTCTAGGTTGAGAGAAATCGAGCCCGAAAGTTGACCCATCGCTGTTTACGCTTAGGCAAAATCACCGTCTGATGCTCCAGCGCACTGCAGCACCCAAAGTTGCGAATTTGGGTTCGCTACAGCACAAAAATCTGCTACAGCGCGCTGCTGCACCCCAAGTTTTGAATCCGGGTCCCCTATAGCGCGCTATAGCGCCGAAATGTGCACTTTTGCCCGCTGCAGCGCTCTACAGTGCGCTCCAACACCCCCCATTTCGTATAGGGACCACTATAGTGCACCCTAGCGCCTAAAAATGCGATTTTTGGCCGCTACAGCGCGCCACAGCGACCAAAAAATTGAATTGACCATATCTTGGACATCTATACTCTAAATTCAAAATTTTAAAGTGCTAGATAGCTTAGAATTTCAGTAACTACAATAACATAAAAAAATATTTTGGTTTTGAATCCTAAAAAATTAGAAATGACCAAAATATCTCTAATCATAATTAGGTTATAACTTGGCTAATTGAGGTCCAATTTGAGTCTACTATCAGTCAAAATACTCATTGTGATATAAGGAAGCTATAGCCACTAAGTTTACTGAATTTGAACACAACTTCTTGACCCCTCTTAACTTAAAAAACTACCGAATTTAACCTTAGAAATTTAAATAACTATAACTAACTCATTATACCTCAGAATTTAGTGTTCTTAGACTCTATGGAATCCTTGAATAACACCAACAGTAAATTATATAAAAATTTAGATTTCAATAAGTGCAATTTACTAAAATTCCCCTTAGGTAAAAAACCTTAATTTGGACCTATAGGATCTATTTCTTACCTAAATGTGGTGTACCCACTATCTATCTTCATGTTAGACAGTAAGGAATCATTTGACAGTAAGAAATCCTAATTTGAAGCTCTAAATCAAAAGTTGACTTCTTGGACCCTTAATTTAGGTTAAGTGCCCTTAACCTCTAATTTATGTTTTAAATTACTCTAACCAGTATTACAACTGTATTAAAATCATTTAAGTGAGAAAAATCAGCCATTAGGTCAATTTAGTAAAATTCCCCAAAATTCTTTAAGTCTTTTCCTTAGGATCTTTCACCTCATATTAGGACTAGTTCTAAGACTAGGACTAGCTCAGATGTTAGATTTTATTCATTAGATAAGTGGATTATTCAATAAAAAAATCTTTGTTTTTATTAGTTTCTAAACTTTTATAATTTATTTTGATTATTTTATCTTTTAACCCTAGATTTAGGATAAGGAGATTCATCCTATTATATTTGATTTGCTTAATATGATCTACCTTAGTCAATAAATCACTTTTAGATTGAAAACTAAACCTTATGTCTTAACTTTTTTGGATTATATGATTAAGCCCAATCTCGTGATGTTTAATTCATAATCTATAGTTTAGTAGATCTTGATCAGATCTTAGATAGAACGTCTGAATTCATCAAATTAGGACGTTATGATTTATTGATTCAACCTGTAGTCGTACTTGATTGGATTAGATTAGAACCTGATCAGTTCTAATCTTCTTAACTTATAAGGTTGTGCTTCTAAGTTATACTCGATAGTAGAAATTGGAGATCATGAACTTGTGTAACTTAGAATAGTTAGAATGGTTTAATTAGACAATAACAGTATCACAATGTATAGAAGAGTCCCTTACTTGATTAATTCTATTGCTACGCATTCCGTGTTTTTGTGCTTAATTCCTTATTCATATCATACAAGAAAACTTTGTGCATGAAATAAAAACTTAAAATAATTAGGATAACAGTTGTCTTTGGGTTCAGTATATTAAGTAGATTCGGGTACACATTTACCCTAATGGATAGGGGTAAGGAGTAATAAGAATGCTTAACATTAATCATTGAGGAGTGTGTGTTAAGCTTGGAACCCATATAGTCTTGTAGATGTGCTTGACTCCTCAGCTATTTTTGGACGTGTCCACATAAATAAAGTAAAATAACTAAAAGATTCTGCATTTGTATTTACTACCTCCTCAGTTCTACTGCTGGATCTGTTTGCCCTAGCCCAGAAAGGCTATGGGAATTTCTGTCTGCCCAAGCCCAGAAAGGCTTTGGGGATTTCACCAGCTCGATGGCCATCTTTCTAATATGACAGTCTTTACATACCTGTTTCAGTTTTCAGCTTACTGTGTACTGTGTACTGTGTTCTGATGTATATTTCAGTCAGTTGTTTTTCTTTACCTACTTGCTCAGTTGTACGTATTTATAGGATACTATACTTTATTACTTACTATATGTACCATGTTCAAATTTTTGCCTTTAATCAGCATATGTCATATGATCATCAGCATGTTTAGGATTAGACTTTACTTTTCGTACTTTTACTTACTATAGTATATATATGTATATGCCCTTTTCTTGCTTAATTATTGAGATGTGCCTTTACCTCATTTGTTGTTTAGTTATAAATGCTGTATTTATAACTTATCTAATTCTTTGTATGCTTACTACTCCTACTATTTTAGTTTACCTTTTTGTTTGCTTAAGTTAAATTAGTGACATTAATAACTCATGTAAAATATTCAGCCTAAAATGTACTTAGACAATTATCTAACAAGATTTTTCTTTTATTGGCTGGGGCCCTGGCATTATGAAACCAATAATGTCAGATTCAGATAGGTTTGAAGAGCTATGTGTTGAAGCAGAGGTGCTTTACTTAAAGGAGGAGCTTCAGCCAGGAGAACCGGATATTGCTTAGAACCTTTTAGCCGCTTGTAAGGATGAGTGATTTATCTTTCAGTCTTTTAAACTATTTAAATGTTGTAATAATATAGGTACCCTTGACTATGTGTTTGGATTAATATACTGATTATTCTAAGTATATTTCCTGCTATTCATACTGTGATGCTTGGATGTTTTTTATTTTTCTTAAATCGCTTTCGTACTCTGTATATTTTTCTTAGATAATGATTGATATTAGATTCTGTGCTTACTCCTTCCCTTATTATGTGGATTATGGATTCCATCCTAATATAATGATAAGTGAAGGGTTAGCCAGAGTGTGGCGCCCCACCCCTTAATCCACAAGAATTAAGTTAAGGGGTGGTGTGTCACTCTAGCTAACCCTTCACTTATAATTGGATTAGGATGAAATCCACAACCCACCTAATAAGGGAAGGAGTGAGTATGGAATCAAATATTCAGTCACTATCTAAGTAAACGTACAGAGTACTGAAATGATTTTCAATATAAAACATCCAAGCATCACAACATAAGCATAAAGAAATACATCTCAGAACATAAGCATAGAATCCAAATACGCAGTCATAAGTATATGTATTATTACATCATTTTAAGTTTCAAATAATAAGAATAAAAGTGCACTCATCCTCACTTAAAATAGAAGGGCTAAATAGCTGCTTCTTCCACAGGCTCCTTTTCTGGATATGGCTCCACACCAAGATCCTGATCGTCCAACTGAAGAGGATCTTCCATTGTCGGTTTCACAATGTAGGGCCCCAGCCAAAAAAGAAAAATCTGGTTAGACAATTGTCTAAGTATATTTTAAGCTGATAAGTTTTATGTGTTATGTAATATTACCATTCTATAACTTCTAAGCAACAATATATATGGGAGCAACAAGCAATACAAAAGAAAAGAAAAATTATAAATCATCATTTATAATTTAAGCAAAAAGAGAGGCTAAGGCATGCCTCAAATACAAGCTAAATAAGGTAAGGCATAAATGTATATAATCAAATAAGTACTGTAAGAGGAATACTACATCCTAAATATGCTGGTGATCAAAAGAAGCATGCTAATTAAGATAAAATAACTCAGCAGTGATACATATAAATAGCAGTAAAGTTCTAATATCATAAAATATATAAGCAATACAAAGAAGTAGCTGACTGAATAAAAATGCTGAAAAGTAAACAAAACATCATAACTGCATATATATATATACATAATTATCCGTGCATCAACTGCCATGCAGAAAAGAGCTAATCTAGCCCATCGAATATCGAAAGATCTTAGCACCATCATGGCTAAGTCATAAAACTGTGTACCCCTAGCGACATAAAGAGGCTAGGCAACTAAGCACACAAAGTAATCGAAGGATCTTAGCACCAGTACGGCTAAGGCACCATCAGTGTACCTCTAGCAACATAAGGAGGCTAGGCAATAAGGCATACAACAAAATAAGTCCTTCCCCTAGTGACATAAGGAGACTAGGCAATAAGGACATATCTGAGAGGCAGCTCATATAACTATTATCTTTTTATTAATCACTTTAATATTTTCATAAGGAATATAAGGAGTCTCCATATTTTCCTAACATTTTATTCATGCATCAAAAATCTTATATGACATGCTCAAGAAAATATGGCATAAAAATCAAGGAATGCGTAGTAACAAAATATCAATTAGAAGCAAGGGACTCTACTAAACATGGTGATATTATTTGTTTTCTACTTAACCATTCTAACTATTCCAAGTTACACAAGTTCAGGATCACCATTTTCCTACTATCGAGTGTAACTTAGAAATTTGTCCTTATAAGTTAAAAATGATTAGAACTGATCAGGTTCTAATCTAGTTCAATCAGATAGACGACTATGAGTTAAATTAATAAATCATACGTCCTAGTTTTGGTGAATTTAGACGTTCTATCTAAGATCTGACCAAGATTTTCTAAATCTATAGATTATGGATTAAACACTACGAGATTTTAAGTTTAATCACATGATCCAAGATGGGTAAGACTATGTTCTAAGTTTTATTATACAAGTGATCTATTAGTTAAGGCAAATTCTATTAAGTAATCAAGCTTAATATAATGAATCTCCTATCTTAAATCTAAGATTAAAAGACAAAATAATCAAAATAAGTTATAAAATAGAAGAAAAGTCTAGAAACTAATAGAACCAAAGTTTTACCCATTGGGTAACCCAATTTACCAAACGAATGAACTCTAACCTAAGATCTAGTCCTAGTCTTAGGAAAGGTCATAAAGGTGTAGTGTTAAAACATAGAGAAATTTCTGGGATCTGACCTAATAGTTGATTTCACTCACTTAGATGTCACTAATATAATTATAATATTAGTTTTAGAGTTTTTAAATGTTAACTAGAGGTTAAGAGTACTTAGTCCAAACTGAGGGCAAAATGACTATTTTGCCCATACCTTAAGGGTCTAAAAGTTAACTTTTGTTTTAAGGGTCCAAATTGAGTTTTCTCTCTTCCAAGTGATTCCTTACTGTTTAACTTGAAGGTAGACAGTAAGTACGCCTAAATTGGACGAGAAACAGTCATGTTATGACCAAAAATAAGGCCAAAAGTATTTTGGTCATTTTCCCAATTTTTAGGGTTTAGATCCTAAATATTATTTTAGTTTATTGATGACATTAAATTCTAAACTAGTTAGCATCTTGAATTTTTAAATTTGGAGTTGATTTGATTAAGTTATGGCTATTTGAAGTATAGGGGCATTTTGGTCATTTTTCACTGAGAATTCTAGGATTAACTTTTTGTCCTGATGTCCAAATGAGAAAACTAATATTACTACAGTTATGGGGCCTCTCTCCTGAGCATTTTAAGACCCATATTGACTATGTTTGGATAGCTGGGTAAGAAGTTATGAGGTTCTAAAGAGGTCCTAAAAAATTACCTCGTTATGTGTACCCCGAAATTAATTTTTGACTCACGTTATTTGATTCCTTACATTTTTCTAGTCAAAATGAGACCTATATTGGCTATGTTTGGATCATCCTACAAAAAGTTATTAAACTTTTAAGTTTTATTATTCAAAAATATAATTTGAATTATTTTACTATTCATTTATTCAAATTGAATGATTTTACTTTTCATTCCTAAAGTAATA
This sequence comes from Gastrodia elata, assembly GCA_016760335.1. Taxonomy (NCBI): domain Eukaryota; kingdom Viridiplantae; phylum Streptophyta; class Magnoliopsida; order Asparagales; family Orchidaceae; genus Gastrodia; species Gastrodia elata. The sequence goes on along the minus strand of CM028674.1, from coordinate 23,424,266 downwards.
TATATAATTTCTGAATTTATTAACCTTTAATTAATCTGTGATTAATTAGGCTTAATTATTAATTAACAATAATTAATCTACTAATTATTGATTAAATTATATAATATTATTATATTTACTATTGAAAAATCATTAACACTAATTATTGTTTAATTAACTTTAATCGCCTATTAATATTTAATTAAGAATAATTGATTATAGTTTACTGTTGAATAATAATTAATTATTCTAATTACTGTTAAGGTTTAATTAATATTAAAATAATCCTGATTAATCTCTAAATTATTAATTAATTACAAGATTACTATTGAAACATCATTAACACTAATTATAATTAATTAACCACTAACTGTAATTAATTAATCACTAATAATAATTAATTGGCTAAGATGGCAGTGGGTCCCACTTATGACAGTGTCAGCACCTGATTGGGTGCTGCACTATATGTGGGCCATACTGGACACATGGCATGCCTGGAGGCTGCCACGTGGCTCTGTGGGCCCCACGGGAAGCCGAAGAGCCACGGGTGACCGGGCAATGGGTCCCACCTGACACGTGGCACTGTGGCCCCACAGGGGAGCCGAAGAGTCGCGGGGCTGGGCGGTGGGGCCCACATGACACGTGGTGTGCCGAATGGCTGCCACGTGGCGCGCCGGATGGCTGCCACGTGGCGCAGTGGGCCCCACAGCCAATGCCGAAGAGTCGCGGGCTCGGTCGGTGGGTCCCACTTGCCACGTGGCAGGCCCTGAGGGCACCACGTGGCTCGGTGGGCCACACCTGGCTTACGCGGACCCGGCCGAAGGCGGGTTGGGCTCGGGTCGACCCGGCCCGGCTCGGACTTCATCTTCTCCACGGAGGGGTCCCGAGGGCACCGGGCTAGGGCACGGCTTTTGCCGGCTTTCCCGGTGCCGGACCACCTCGGCCCGCACGGCCGACGGTAGCCCTCGTCGAGGGCTACACGTCGGTGGGTGGACCATCGCCGGAGGAGGCAAGGATCACCGGAAAAATGCAACCTTAGGTCCTAGGGTTCGGCGTCAGGATCCCTAATGGTTTCTACTGTGGATCCTGAGCCAAATCCGTTCGATCGGGTTGGATTGAGCCCGATAGAACCGGTTGATCGACGATCTATGGCATGCAATAGCCTAATGAGGCGTTGGATTAAGGATTGCTTGAGTAAAACGGGGAGGAATTGAAGGTACCTGATCGACGGTGAAGGGGGGCTCGGCTCGGGTTCGCTCGATCTGGGCTCGGGTTAGCAAAACCCGGAGCCCAGAGCTCGGTCGAGGCCTTATAGGCGCGTCGGCGACCTCGACGAGGCCGGGGAAGGCGCCGGTTGGCCAGGAGGGGAGGCGGGGAGCGTCGCGTGGCTCGCGGGTGACGGGGCCGAGGAAGAAGGTTCGTTGCCGTCCGATCTCGCGACACGTTGACGGCCCGGATCTGCCCGGACCGCGCGTCGCGGAACGCGGCTGCGAGCCACTTGATCTGCGCTGATCGGACGGTCCGGATGGAACCGTCCGATCGGACGGCGCCGTTAGCGCCGTCCACTTAAGTTGACGGCGCTGTCAACTAAATAATTAAATATATATATATAACAAAAATTTCAAACATATTTTTCCTAGCTATTTCAGAGGTGAGGAACACAATGGTAAGGTCGGATTTTCGATCCGACGAGTATTTTGATTCCTCGATTTCTGGGGCATTTTTATTATCAAGATATTCGTCGAAATTTCGACGACTTCCGATTAACACAAAAACTTCACCCCAAGCTAATTTGGGGTCAATGAACGCAATGGCGGTGTCCGTTTACCAATCCGAGGTCAATTTAGATAGGTCAATTTTAGGGTTTCTGGATTTTCAAGAAATCAGGATTCGATCCATTTGATCCCTGATTTTGGGGTAGGCCCTAGAGGTTGACTCCTATCGACCTAATTAGCACTTATAATCATATTTAAACTAAAATTATTCCTAATTAACTAAGGTAATAACTTGGGTTGTTACACAGAGTGGCACACCACCCCTTAGCTTAATCTTGTAGATTAAGGAGTGTGGCGCCACAGTTGGTATCATAGAATTCCTTAAGGTGTCAGATTAGAATTTGCATTCTTATCTTCCTAATGGAAGATTCTTCTGTCAGTCCTATCACTATATCGAAAACATTGGAGTCACATCCAAGGTATCACAATATCAAACTCAGAGTAAGAAGTTTAAATAATCTAAATACACAAGCTACTATAAGGGGTAAAACTCTAAAGGTTAAGCCTAACCATTTCAGTGGATGTAATTAGATATATCAGAATGACGGTTGAGTGGCATCACTAACGATTTGAAGGATGTTGGGAGGGCATTGCCCGATTCCATCAACAATATGAGGAAAACATAGACAGAGTATCAGATCCTGAAACCCGGATGTTGAACCAACTGCTCCAACAAAGCGCGATTAGAGGATATGATCTCCCAGCGTTAGCCAAGAAATGGCTAATAAGGACAGATGTTATGATGGGGCTTTTGGACGTTGAAGACAATGTTAGGATTGCCCTCGTGTCATGCCTCATACAGGATGGGGACAGAGACTGGTGGAGCATCACCTTTAGAGCACTCACCCATCGGCGTGAATGGTTACAGAGGGACGTCACATATGAGGATTTACGTCGTGCCTTCACGGCCCGATACATCAGATAGATATCTTAGTTTTTATTCATATGCTATCTGTACTACCTTAGGCATCCTTGTAACCTTATTGTTGAATTAAAGGCAATTATATTTACATCACTTGATCTGAATATCTAGGAATACTACTGTGCAAGTATGACGGGATGCGACCTTTTCGCCCACTTTAAAGATAGGTGGAGATACGAGGTGTACTTGGCAAAAAAGCATGGAAGAGAAGTCCAAGGGGTCTCCCCAGCAGGAGCCAGTGCACTAGAAAGACTGCTGGAAGATAGTCTACCGGGGACTGGACTTCCCCATCCTGGCTGAGTGGCTACGAAGGGTAACCAAGGTATTCGACGAGCTGGAATGCCGGGATGGCGCCCGACTCGACATCATCAAAATCCTCCTCCAAGACTATGCGGAGGAGTGGTGGGCTCGCGAAGTATGGGTGTTCGAACATAGATTTGCCCACCGCCGCCGAGAGATAACATACGCAGACTTTTTCCAAGCTTTCACAAAAAAATACATAGGATAGATTCTATGTTTCCCCAGTAGCTGTATTTCCTTCCTTACGCTTTAACTACTGCTTCCAATGATGTATTATTCATCTTTTAATTAATAAAAAGAGATGAGCTATTATGATCTCCTATTTTCTGAAATTCTGACAGTGTATTTCTCCTAATTCAGATTCTAATAATCACAATCATGAACCCAGAACAGAGCCCTTCTCCTGCTCCCTCCAGCACCTCATTCAGTGAGGTGAGCACCTTGCTGGAAGTAGTAAATATGATGGTGGAATCCCACCAAAAGTAGGCAGTGTTCCACCAAGAGCAAGCAAAGCAAGTTGCAGAGACTCAAGCCAAGCAGGCCAGGAGAGCAGCCAGATTTCAAGCCCGCCAGGCAGAACGCATGGAGCGACTGCTTATGGCACAATTGAGCCAGAATCACACAATTCCTGAGACCGCCATAGCACCCCACCACTCGTGTCAGCACCATACCCAATCCGTTGATGGACTGCTCCACAATTTTCTACGCCTTAGACCCCCGACATTTGATGGGAGTCTCTCTGTTATCGATACAGGAAACTGGATAAAAGTAGTGGAGAAAAATCTAACCAGCATCAAGTGCCCGGATGCCGAGGTGATCCATCTAACTACTCATCTACTCCAAGGTGAGGCGGAATGCTAGTGGGACAATATCCGTCATATGTTATTCGCAGATTGGGAACTTGAAGAAATATCATGGGACGAGTTCATAGCAGCATTTCAGGCTCGATACATCCCTACCTCTGCCAGGCACACCATGGCAGATCAGTTCCTTAAACTGCAACAAGGAAGCCGATCTGTTTTGGCTTATGAATCTTAAATTTGGCGGCTGACAAGATTCACCTCCAACCTTATTCCCATAGAATCCGACAGATGCCATCGCTTTCAGAGCGGACTCCGGCCTTCCATCCGAAGGCTAGTCGTATCTCATTGCTCAACCAACTTCGCAGAACTATTAGAACGCCTATCAAAATAGCGCTGTAGGTTTCGCAGAAAGGGGAAAGGAAAGAATTGCTTCTTGAATGAACTCCCTAAAAAAAAGGTCTTGTCTTCAGGATCGAGATTAGATTGGTGTTGCGCGGCCTTTGACTTATCGTCTCACTATTCAGAGCAGAAGATTTTCCCCGGTCCGGTCAGTCAGTAGAAGTCCCTGCTATCACTCTTCCTTCCCTGCTAACCCGTGGGTATGGGCACGCCCGCCGCCGGGACTGAGTCAATTGGATTCGGGGTGTTCGGGTTCGATTGGCCTACCACCAGAGAGGAGGTTACTACAAAATGCCTAGCTATAGCTATCGTAATCGTAATGCGACTTGCCTTTTTTTGCCCGGGCGAACAAACCAACCAACAATTGAAACTTGAAACTGGCCGGGGCCTGAATCTGCCTCCCTCCTATCTGTTAGCTATTTTTGGTATTCGATTCACCCTACCCACAACAAAAGGGGAGGAGTTAGGCACCCACTCGAACGGGGGGCTAGGCTACGAAGCCGGGATCTAGTGAGTGAGCATCCTAACCACCACGATACAGGCAAAGTGCCATGTTTTTGTTTCAAGGCTGCGAAGCAGAGGCAATCGCCTTCGTTACGTTTTTTAGGCGAACGCTCCTGCGGCCTTCGCCCCCAGGGCAATAAGGGCAGAACTTTGGGTTAGAGCTCGAGGTCCTTACTTTCTCTTCCGCTGCGCGGCCTGAACTCCTAGTCCCGGGCCTATGGGGCAGTGCATTCTATTGAATTTGTGAAGTCTGCTCTACCGTAGTTCTCTTAGCGGATAACCGGTTTCATAGTGCAAAAAGACCATTCTATCGACCTACCGGTCTCCTTGAGCTAGGCATTGGAAAAGGAGACCTACCTTCTAGGCCGGAGGAGGAAGCCAAGATCAGCTTAAAGAAAACAATTCGGCCCCCGAAAGAGAAATTAGACTAGGCTGGCCACGTTACTTAGAACCGCAGAACGAGCAATGAATCCCCAACGACAAACGAACAACGGGGCATTTTCGGGGAGTAGCAAAGGGAAAGGCCGCTCCGTCAACCAGAATGTGAGCCGGTAGGCCGCGCAGCGGGGAGATCATCAAAAATCAGAGTAATGGCACCGCGTACATTCGACTAACGTCTCATCTACTTCCTACATTCGACTAGCGAGTGAGCTAGGTTTGTTTTTCCGCTACGCGGCGATTTCAGGCTCAAATTGAGTCTGGGTAGCTCCGGGTGTATCTAGTCGAATTACGGTTCTAGTTATACGCTAGTCGAAGGCCGCGCAGCGGAAGTAGAAAGTAAATCCGCTGCGCCGAAGGCCGCGCAACGGAAAATGTGGGTGTTTGGTCGAGCGGATCGGGGGCCCAGCTAACGCGTCAATCCAGCGCATTTATACGCGGACACCCGGAGGGTGGGTCAACACGCGAAGCGTAAGGCCAGACCGACACCTTCTGAACTCAACTCATTAACAAGAATAACAAAACCTTGAGATTCGACTAAATGAATCAATAACGCACTACCGGTTAGGCAAACGGCTGTCCGAAGTGCAATGACAATGACGTGACGGGCTCGGATAGGATTGTGCGTGCTGGGCCCTTCGGGTGTCCTTCTTTTGGCCGCCGTAGCGTAACCCCCTATGTGACGCGGCCGTCAGATTATCAGGTTTCAGCCGCCATATCGCTGAACTCTCCAGCAGATCAAAAGTGGTATCTCGATACAGGGGCCACAAACCACATGACTGCCGAGGCCTGAACCTCCGCTTCTCCCCCCTGGTCCCCCAACCCGTGTAGTCATCCAAGCAGTGATCTAGAATTAGAATAGAAGGAAACAGGCTAGCTTCAAGCTTCGCGCTTTACTACTGTACTGCGTTCTCGCCTGATGCTCGAGCAGTTCTTTGACAGTTGTAATGAATTACTGGAAGAGTTTCCCAACACACAAGGATAGAGGTGCGAAGTCCGAAGCTCTCACGAGGCCGTGTTTCTAATTTAGAACGACGAGAATACGCCTCCAAATTCGAAGATCGCGAATCCCGAGACCTTGACGCGGCCTAGACTCTAGGAGTACTGAAAAATCACCTACCCGGATCAGCCGTCGCTGGATCTTTTTCTCACCGGTTCAAAGTGGTAGGTGTCCACTAACGGCTATTCCTGGCTCTTTCCTCTCTACACCCAACTTCAAAGAGTGGATTGCCAGCATCTGGAGCGGTCAAGTCGAGCGAGTGGAAGAGGGGGCCACCCGGAGGGTGGAGATGTTTTCCTACGGGGCCTCAGCCCAATCATCCAATTCGCACAAGTTAAAGGTATAGGTTAGCCTCAAGGAGCTACGCTTTCAAACAAACAACCAGAGTTGGGTTTCAGGCTGTGAAGAAGCCCTTGGCCCCAATTGGTATCAAACTCACCAACATCTTACGATGAGACATCGGGCGACCCGGCAACAGATGCTACTTCAAAGCTTAAACTGAACTAGACTTTTTACTGGGAGTTGAAGAGTCAGAAAAGGGTAGTCAGTCGAGTGGTCGAGGCCACGTAGTGGAGTCCTCAGAAAAAAGAGCCTTGATCCGAACTTGTTGACAGAGCCTGGCCTCTCAGACGAATAGTCTACGCCGCTGCGCGGCCTTTCTTTTATCATCTCGGGCTCAGTAAGGAAGGCCGCGTAGCGGACTCGTAAACCTCGGCTCAAACTCCAAGAGATTCGCCTACCCGGAGGGTGGCCTCAAAGTCTCTTCGCCTATCGGCTCCTTTTTTCTAACCTCTCTGACCTTCGCTCCAAGAGAGGCGAATCAAGGCTCAGTAGTCCAGAGCTTGCAAGCCAATTTAATTTTCCCATTACCATTTAGACTCTTTAAGGCCGCGTAGCGTTTTAGTTTGCTTCCACCCGGCTTTCAAAGTAACTAGGTTGCCTAAGAAGGCCACCGGAGGTAGGATGGATCCTTGAAAATCGATCAACCAATTACTTCTGCTGTCAGAAGCATACTGACAGAAATCTCCACTTCACTTATACAATCATCTTTATGGCTCCTATTGCTGCAGAGCCTCTTCTCTTTGACACTTGCCGATCGGCAAAGACAAATTACTAGTCAAGACTGATCTTGAATAGAATAAGCGAAACTGACATTTGAGTCCCATTTTTTAGTAGCTTATATCCCATATCCCCCGTTCTGTTGTTACTCCTTAAGTGAAGTACTTTCACGCAAGAACTCCACTCAAACAACAAAGTAAAAGAAAGGAGCTCTGTCCCGTTTAGTCTTTCTGGGCATTCTATGAACCCGATTCTGATCCGCTATTGAATGATTGAGATCCGAGTGAGTCCTATTGAAAGTCTTGGACAATGGGCAAAAGCCCGATCCAGCAATATCGCGTGAGTGAAGAAGGGCAATGCCGCTTGTCAAGACTTTTTTTTACTGTAACGATTTTTGACTGGATTCTCCCGTCGAGAGTCACTTTGAAAGTCTGACCTAAACTCTTCCGACTTAATATTATAAAGCCTATAAAACAACGAGCTACTTTCTTTCCTTTCAGTTTCGGAGGTCAGGTGTGTCTATGTAGGCGTCCAAACCTAGCATCAGTATCTCTGTCATCAATCTACTTCATAGCCTACGTCGACTTGCTAATCGTGTATTTGGTCGAAACTCCTCCCCTTTTGTTGTGGGTAGGGTGAATCGAATACCGGAAATCTGCCAAAATGATTGAACTGGATGAGGCATCTGAGCCCAAGCGCAATTATGGCATGACAACTGTTCAGCACGAGAACCTTAAAAGAGCTAGGGTATATCAACTTGAGGCGGGAACTTCGTCAACAGATCATTTTGATGGCTACACTCGCCCCCATCCTTATGGGCGATGTTACCTTAAGTCTAGTCTGGGAACTGCTTCAACTGCGAGAGGCCAGGCCACACATACTATCGGTGCCACCACACCGACACTATTGATGGCGACCAGATCGATCGCTCTAAGCGCCAATGAACTTTCGATTTATTTTAGAAGCCTGTCGTAGCTCGTCCAGCTTTACCACCTCTACCTCCTGCTCAGTGGCGTGAGACAGCTATTGTCCCCCGCCCAATGCTCCAAGGCTGCCCATCCGGCAGCCTTACAACACATAGCAGACTGGCCCTACACGAGTCTATGCTCTCACTCCTACCAAAGTCGTAGAATATAATAATGTCGTATCAGGTATACACTTCTGAACTAATCTACCATTTCATTATTACTTGTTTAAAAGTAACTTGAAGTTTACTGCATCCATAATTAAGTACAATCTATATAAATAATAAGCCCTACAATATCTTATTCGATACTGGAGCGAGTCACTCCTTTATTTCTGAAAGCTAGACAAGGTCTCTCATCTTGTCATTACACCGTCTAGCAAAACCCTTAAGCGTAGGACTACTGTCTGGAGCTCAACTACAAGCTAGTCAATTCTACAAGATACAAGTCCCCATTGGAGAAACAAAGTTCGAAGCCAAGCTTATAGTCTTGCTAATAGCCAACTTCGATGTTATTTTGGGCATGAACTGGCTAAGTCAGCACGACGCCACCATCAACTGCCAAAGGAAGAAGATCACCCTGGGTAACGGTAAACGAGCTAAGTCGTTTGTTGGGAACTTTAGTATAAGAGCTTCCTTAGTCAATGCTATCAAAGCCAAGAAGTTAATAAGTAAAGATTGCAGCGCCTTCCTAGTGACAATACTAGGAGAGAAAAAGGAAGGCATACCCCTATCCAAGAATCCTGTCGTTTGTGAATTCGCCAATGTATTTCCTGAAGACCTACTCGGTCTTCCACCTATACGAGAAGTAGAGTTTGCAATCGACATTGTCCCAGGAACCCAACCAATCTCGAAGGCACACTATAGAATGGCACCCAAAGAGTTGCAGGAGCTGAACAAGTAACTGCAAGAATTATTGGAGAAAGGTCTTATCAGGCCTAGTTCTTCCCCATGGGGAGCGCTAGTTTTATACGTCAAGAAGAATAATGGGTCAATGCTGATGTGTATCGATTACAGAGAGCTGAATAAGGTAACCATAAAGAATAGGTACCCTTTGCCTCTCATCGATGACTTATTTGATCAGTTGGCAGGAGCAAAAGTGTTTTCAAATATTGACCTACGATTAGGGTACCACCAACTGCAAGTGAAAGATTCCGATATAGCGAAGACTGCTTTTAGAATTAGATATGGCCACTATGAATTCCTAGTGATGTCATTTGGATTGACAAATGCGCCTTCCATCTTTATGGACCTAATGCAGCATGTCTTGAAGCCATACCATGACAAATTTGTCATCATGTTCATAGATGATATTTTAATATACTCAAAGACGAAGAAGGAACACGAGAGTTACCTCAAGACTGTATTAGAAGAACTGAGAAGTCACCAGCTGTATGCCAAATATTCAAAATGCAAATTTGGCTTGATTCTATAGCCTTCTTAGGCCCCGTGATAGATGCTCAAAGGATCAAAGTAGATCAAAACAAGGTCAGCGCAATCCAAGAATAGGTACAACCCAAGTCAGTGACAGAAATCAGAAGCTTCTTGGGTTTGGCCGAATATTACAGAAGGTTTGTGAAAGGCTTTTCTCAGATAACCTCTCCACTCACCAAACTCACACTGAAGGCTGTACCCTTTGAATGGTCACTAGCTTGTGAAGCAGTATTCCAGGCATTGAAAGATGCGCTTACCTCTGCCCATGTTCTAGTTCTTCCTAAGGAAGGAGTGAACTATCAAGTCTATACTAATGCCTCTGGTATAGGCTTAGGTGCTGTGCTAAAGCAATAAGGGAAAGTCATAGCATATGCTTCCCGCCAACTGAAGACCCACGAAAGAAATTATGACGTTCACGACCTCGAATTAGCCGCTGTAGTGTTCGCCTTAAAGATTTAGTGTCACCATCTATATGGGATTTAGTGCTCAATTTTCACAGATCATTAGAGTCTGAAGTACATATTTAATCAAAGGGAGTTAAACTGCTGGTAGAGAAGGTGGTTAAAATTAATTAGTGACTATGACCTTGATATCCAGTACCACCCTGGAAAGGCAAATGTGGAAGCTAACGCTCTAAGTGGTCATACTACTTTTAATGCTCTTATCTCTAAGAGTTCTCTGGAGTAAGAATTTCATAAGTTGGATATCCAATCAGCGCGTAGTGACCAGGTGAGTACAATGCTCTCAATGATTAATGTTGAGCCCACGTTCCATAGAGATGTATCTATTACTCAAACAAAAGATGACAAGTACCTAAAATTTAAGCAAGCCATCGAGAGTGGCCATCGTACCGACATTCGATTCCATAAAGGTGCCATCTATCAAGAAGATCGCCTATGGATTCCCAAGTCCATGCAACAATAGATTCTAGTGGAAGGCCACAATTCTGGTTACCAAGTACACCTGGTAGTACTAAGATGTATCAAGATCTGAGAAAATCATTCTGGTGGCCTGGGATGAAGAAAAGTGTGGCTGAGTTTGTATCGAAGTGTCATGCCTGTAATTTAGTCAAGGCTGAACATCAGAGGCTTAGAGAACTCCTCCATCCTCTAGCAATTTCTGAATGGAAGTGGTTTGATATTTCTATGGACTTCGTGATGAGTCAAGATCTGGTGCTGATTCAATTTGGGTCATTGTCGATCGACTGACCAAATCGACACATTTCATTCCAATGCGTCAAACCGATTCAGTAGAGAAATTGGCAAAGGTGTATATCAAGGAAATCGTCATACTTTATGGGATTCTGAGGTCTATTGTATCTGATCATGATAGTCGATTCACTTCTAAGTTCTGGCAAGCTGTGCATCAAGACTTGGGAACTACCTTAGCCATGAGCACCGCTTTTCACCCTCAAATAGATGGTCAAACTGAACGAGTTAATCAAATCCTTGAAGACCTTCTTCGCCTATGTATTTTGGATTTCGAGGGTTTTTGGGAAGATCATATTCCCTTAGTTGAATTTGTGTATAATAACAGTTTTCAATCAAGTATCGGCATGGCTCCGTATGAAGTAATGGCAGTACGCCCTTAGCATGGTCTGAAACAGGCAGTGTTCAGCTGTATGGTTCAGATTTAGTTGAAGAAACGAATAAGAAAGTGCAAATGATCCAACAGAGAATAAAAGCAGCTCAAAATCGTTAGAGTAAATATCACGATGACCATCATCGTTCTCTGGAATTTAATATTGGAGATTTTGCACATCTCAAAGTAAGCCCAATGAAGGGTGTATTTTATTTCGGTGTAGCTGGAAAGCTCAGTCCTCGCTACATCGAACCATTCGAAGTAATAAAGAAAATTGGTTCTGCAGCGTATAGACTAAAACTTCATGAAGATTTCTCTGCAGTTCATAATGTGTTCCATATCTCCTCGCTGTATAGGTGTCTTCGTAATCCGTCTCATCTAGTCCAACTTCCAGTGGTATCTCTTCAGCCGGATCTTTCTTATATGGAGGAGCCTGTCAGAATCTTAGCTCATGATCAAAGACAGCTAAGAAATTGTTCTATTCTCATTGTAAAGGTTCAGTGGAGTAATCGTTCAATTGAAGAATCCACTTGGGAAAAAGAGGCCGATATGCAGCAGAAATATCTAAGTCTCTTTGAAAATCCAGGGTACCGCTAAAATTGTAAGATTTTCGTTCTTAATAACCCGCAACTCCTTTCCCTTCTTAGTAATGATGTCGAGGACGATATCATTTTTAAATGGGGGAGTCTGTAATAACCCAAGATTATTACCCAACTTAATTTAAGCCTAATCATGTCTTAATTATCATTCCACTAAGTTCATCTAGTAATTAAAACCAAACCCTGAAGATTTGGAGCAATTCGGAGCTCAATCGATTATTTTAGAATATTTAATATTTAATTAATTAGAAAATTGAGGTATTTATTTTAACCTCAAAATCAAAATTCGACTTCAACGTTACGATCATCAACCCCAAATTAGCTAGGGGTGATGTTTTGGATGCGTTTGGAAGTCATCAAAAATTTGACGAATACTTTAATAATATTTAAATACCCTGAAAAATAAGAAAAATTAAATACTCAATGAAATTAAAATCCTACTTTGTCGTTGCAATCCTCACCCTCAAATTAGCCAAGGGTGAAATTTTGGGATTTTTCGGAACGCATTTATAAAATCTGAATTTTCTTAAAGAATTAATTTCTTAAATCAAAATATTTAAATTCATTTTTAAGTTTTCCCTCCTCTTTTCTCTTGCTGATCCCTATGCACAACCTCCCTCTTCTTCCTAGCAACTTCCTCCTCATGCTTGTACTCAAGTAAAATTTACTGCCATTACTTCCCACCTAAACTGATGGGAAGGCTCATAATGGAGCCTTGTCCCCTCCTCTTCCTTAAAATACAACTTCAGCCCCTCTTCTTCCCCATTTGGCCAGTTGAAGCTCTCCCCCTACTTCCCATTCTTGTTGTGCTAGCTGAAAAAAAAGTTCCTCAGCGTCTCAAACACTCAAGTTCCCAAGAATCCACAGAGGGAACCCCCATTTGCAAGACCAAGGTACCGCCCTTTCCCTCCATTCCTTAATCCAATGGCTGTTTTAGTTCATTTTTATGCTCAATTGAATGTTTAAGAATTTGTGCTACCTTAGTTGCATCTATAAAGCTATGTTGAAGATATAGGAACTCAAAAAAAATAAAAATATGTAAACAATTGGGGATGACATGTAAATCCGCTACAGCGCGCTATAGCGCCCCAAGTTTCGAATCAGAATTCGCTATCGCGTGCCATAGCACCGAAATTTGTATTTTTGCCCACTACAGCATGCTGCAGCGCGCTCCAGCGCCCCCATTTTGTATAGGGACCGCTATAGCGCACCCTAGCGCCTAAAAATGCGATTTTTTTGCCGCTACAGTGCGCTCTAGTGCGCCACAGCAACCAGAAAACTGAATTGACCATATATTGGTCATTCGGACTCCAAATTCAAAAATTTTAAGTGCTAGATAGCTTAAAACTTTAGTGCTTACAATAATATAAAATAATATTTTGGTTTTAAATCTTAGAAAAATCAGTAATGACCAAAATACCCCTAATTATAATTAGGTTATAACTTGGCCAATTGAAGTCCAATTTGGGTCTACTACTAATCAAAATACTCAGTGTAATATAGGAAAGTTATAGCCACTAAGTTTGCTAAATTTAGACACCAAATGAAAGAGTTAGAGCTTCTTGACCCTTCTTAACTTAAAAAATTACCAAATTTACCCTTAGAAATTCAAATGACTATAACTAAGTCATTAGACCTCAAAATTTAGTGTTCTTAGACTCTATGGAATCCTTGAACAACAACCAACAGTAAATTGTATAAAAATTTAAATTTATTAAGTGCAATTTACTAAAATGCCCCTTAGGTCAAAAACCTTAGTTTAGACCTACATGACCCATTTATTACCCAAATGTGGTGTACCTACTATTTATCTTCATGTTAGACAGTAAGAAATCTTAATTTAGAGCCCTAAATCAAAAGTTGACTTCTTGGACCCTTAAGTAGGGGCAAAATGATCATTTTGCCCAAAATTTAGGTTAAGTGCCCTTAACCTCTAATTTCTATTTTAAATCACTCTAACCAGCATTAGAACTGTATTAGAATCATTTAAGTGAGAAGAATCAGCCATTAGGTCAACTTAGTAAAATTTTTCAAAATTTTCTAAATCTTTTCCTTAAGATCTTTCACCTCACATTAGGACTACTCTTAAGACTATGACTAACTCAAATATTAGATTTTATTCATTAGATAAATGAGTTATTCAATGAATAAATCCTTATTTTTATTAGTTTCTAAACTTTTATAATTTATTTTGATTATTTTGTCTTTTAACCCTAGATTTAGGATAAGGAGATTCATCCTATTAGATTTGATTTGCTTAATAGGGTCTATTTTAGTCAATAGATCACTTTTAGATTGAAAACTAGACCTTATATCTTAACCTTTTTAGATTATGTGATTAAGCCCAATCTCATATTGTTTAATCCATAATTTATATTAGAATTGGAACTAAATAATTCTATGTAATGGATTGATTACATATTAGTTTTAGGTTGTCTTTTTTTTTCAATTATAACTTCTATTGGAATTGAAGTCTTGTATGTCTACCTTGCAGGTGTTTCTTTAGCCATTTATAGCAGAAACTCTGTTGAAAATTTTAAGAAAATAATAACTTAGAATAATTTTGGCAAAAATATATATTTATGTTTCACATGTTAAATACTTAGAATTTTATATCTAGAATTGTAAGTGCTCTTATTAAATGTTTTTAATTTGCATTCTATCATGTCCTTGCATGTATTGCACCTTCACATGTAATTTCATATAACATAATTCATAAATTCCCTTCCATCTTAACTTAAGACCCTCTTCTAAATCTTTGGCCAAATACAGTATCTAAAGATTTGGATTAGTTTCCTTCTAATATAGTATTAGATATTGTGGTGAAGTATCAATATTGAGTTAAGTGATTCTCAATATTGGGGTCGTCACACTAAGTACATAAGAGAATATTATGAATATGTTTCCTAAAGCTTGTGAGGACGACATCAACCTTAAATCAGGTGGTGGCTGATGCTCCTCTCCTTTAACCTAGAGTAAGAGCTGGAAGTTCCGAGAGAATAAAAAATTGATTAAGAACCTGTGTAAGCGATATATCTTTCTTGTTATTGTGAAAGTGAAGCTTTCTGTAACTCTGTAATATTCTTGATTCATAGTGGAAATTTTTGTGTGGTGTGGCTCTATGATTTTTTCTATCTTTAAGTTTTTCACATAAGATTTTGTGTTTGAATGCTTTGTGGTTGATGTTCTGTATGTCCTGTGATTTTTATTTTGCATGTGCTTGATTTATTTTTTCTATTGCTTGGTAACCGTCAACTAATCCCGTTCCTAGTCAAAAATCGCTTCCACCGCGTGCCCACAACATTAATTTTTTTTTTTTATGAATATGAATTGATTCTATAATGAATATACTATTATACTAAGTACCTAAGGATTTTATGAATGACAACTCTAATATTAGATTTATACAAAAAAGATTATGAGCATTATAGTTAGCTAGAATCTTAATTTTAGTTTTGATGGCAACTGAGATCTTACAAATAAATATCTAAAAACCAACATCATTAAGGTTATAAAAAAAACTATATATGCAAAGCCATCCATGATTTGAGATTTAGGATCTTTTCCACCCATTTTTCATAATATAATTAAAGATAACATTAAAATCACCCCCAACCTTCTAGGGAAGGAATCAAGTTATTAATTAATCTAAGGAGGTCCCAAAACTCATTTCTCTTACTTCTAAAGTTACTTGCATAAACAAAGGTACATATTCAAAGAGAAAGTAACAAGTTATTT
Organism: Gastrodia elata; assembly: GCA_016760335.1. Taxonomy (NCBI): domain Eukaryota; kingdom Viridiplantae; phylum Streptophyta; class Magnoliopsida; order Asparagales; family Orchidaceae; genus Gastrodia; species Gastrodia elata. Next base: position 23,408,771 of record CM028674.1, on the reverse strand, counting down.
GAAATCATGTAAAACATTAACATTACTACTTTCCAAAAACACCATATTTTACTACTACAATTAGAGCAAGCACCTTCAAATCCTAAATATTTTATTAAAATAGTCACTATTGAAAATTAATTGAAGTGATTCAAGAATAAATAATAAATCATTTTTTTTTATTAATCATCACTCAATGAAGCATGTTAAACGATGGAGATTTAGAAACCTCCCTATTATTCTAAATAAGAACTTTAATCATTAAAATGTATTCGAAGTAGCTCTTGTTATTAGTCTAGAAGGATAACCACTATTCTTAGAGTTACATCTCCTTTTATGAGTAATAAGAGCAAATTCATTATTAGTATTTTTTGATGAATTTCTTCTAACATGCTTATTTGGATGAACATTAAAATATGCATTACTATAATTATCATCTAAATAATAACTATGCTGGCAACCCTCGTTACCTATATCAATGTAATCATTAACAATAATGTTAAGATAATTTCCCTTACTTTGATGGTTAGAGAAATGATTACAATTTGTTACCTCAATAAAAAATATCTCACATTCTTTATTTATTACCAGATCAATGCTTCGAGGTTTATAAAGAATCTAAGGAATGTGCTTTTCAGCATCTGCACTACAAATTTCTAAATCTTCATGTGGAGAGAGGAGTTTCATTGTTCTATGGCATGCAAGCCAATTACCATGTTGTTGGCATTATATGAATTAGCACAAACAACTTTAAAATAATATAAATTTTATAAGGAACAACTTCCAAATTGAGTTGCAACATTTCTGAATTCTCCATTGATGTTTCTTTTGAACTATTCACATGTGAATGTTTGATAATGTTACCATTTGTAGCCCAAAAAACTTACAGAACTCAGCATTTCTAGCATTTTTAGATCAAAAGATGGAGACCATTTAAGAAACTTTGCTTGAAATCCCTTGGCGCAGTTTAATCCTCATATAATCTTTTTCGTGAGGCAATTTAACAATAAAGTGGGTATGCCACGATAAGAGAAAATGGGTCTTATTACCATAGTGGTAGAATGCTCTAGTTAGTGCTTGAATAAATAACCTTGGGCTATTTTTATTAGTGGCAGAACCCCGAACATTATGTAGATTTGTTAGGTTTTCAATAGTAATATGTGCCAAAGAATCATCCTCATTTCTCAATTGAGGATCGTTATTCAAAGGAGCTGAATGCGAGAGGCTCCTAGATCCATTAGAAATCTAAATAAAGAAGTTAAAGATACAATAAGTAGGAAGGAAGAATCGAAAAAACTGACAAAAATGAAAGAAAAGCTTCTAAAACCTTCAAAAGTTTCACACAAAAAATTTAAAACCAAAAGAAGAAATATCAACAAGGAAATTAGAAAACATGGCGGAACATCATAACACTCTCCGATAAACCTCCAAGAAAACACAAAAGAAATAAAATCCTACTTCCTTTTATATCTTACATATGATTTTCACTTATTTTTGCATGCTAAGTTATGGATGTCATAAAAGGTCGAATACGGTGCTGTATAAGTAATTATATACTGATAAATTAAATTTAGCTGTGTGCGCATGTAATGTCTTTTAGTGTTTATTTAATTAGTGGACCACTCCAAGGATTCGTTGGCAATGCTTATATTTAGAGAAATATTATTTATATGTGGTACTTAAAAAAAATACTCATTCAATAGAATTTGAATATATTTAATTAGTATTTATATATTTATATTATTTAAATATTAATTTTTTTATTGAATTTATGTTCAAATTTTATTAAATTAAATTATTTTGAATTCCACGACAACGAATATAGAGAGAAGGGAAAGTGCATTTGTCCTTTGCGCCGGTCTTCTTTGCCATTTTCAGATAGGTATCTTTTTTGGGATGTCCCTTCTCCGCTGGAGCCTGTGGACAGGGTTTGGTTGGAGCGTGCGAGAGCCGTGCCTTGGATCATGCACATGTCATACTGTCTCTCCACCGTTCTATTTGATTTTATTCTCTATGGCATCTAATGATTTTATTTTTAAGAATATGCTATAAATTACTATCTCTCTCCATCTCTCCTTTTTATCAGACAGCCTGCACCAGCGCTGAGACGTCGTCCTGCACTTGAAATGGCTACCACGACAGGCTTTGCTCCAGTGTTCGCCCACCGCTCGTTGCATCGCGGCCGAGTGGCACCCATGTCCGGACATGAGAAAAAGATGTGCGTGCGTATGAGTTTCTAGCTCAATGCCACAAAGAATATAGTTGGTGTTATATTCAATGCCTTGGTAATTAGGAGGTCAGCTGCCTTTGAAGCCTTCTCTCATGGCCTTCCTAGACGTGTAGGAGATTTTAAGAATATAACCATACTAATTATGCCACAACATGTCAAGGCTTCTCCTAAGCAGCCCAAGGGTAAGCCTTTTCAAAAGAAATTTTACTTTAAGACATTGCATAGCTATTAATTAGGAGGTGAGCTACCTTTGAAATCAGATTTTGATTTGGACCACATTTTTTTAATTATTTAAATATATTAAATTATTTGAGAAAAATTTGACGACTTCCAAAAATTCTTAAAATTTCACCCTTAGCTAATTCGAGTGTGAGAAATACAGCGACAAAGTTGGATTTTCAATTAGAGGTTCATTTAATTAAGTCATTTTATATATTATTAGGATTTCCTAAAATCAGGGTTTTGTCCATATGACTCATGATTTGAACCAAAATTTCAAGAATTATTCCTAATGACTTATTAGAACTTTTAGAATCAAGATCAGGACATAATTTAGTTCTGAATAATAAGGGTAACAACATTGGGTTGTTACAAAGCCGTTCGATCGGGCCGATCGAATGGCTTAGATCTCCCGTTCGATCAAACAAGGAACTGACGGTGAACAAGGGAAGGGAGATGGTGCAGGTGACGGAACAGTTAGAAGAAATTAAATAATAACTATTTAGTTATTTTTTCAATTTTCTTAATTAAAATTAAATAATAAAATGATTTCTTAAAATTTCTAATAATTCACCTCTGGCTAATTAAGGTGAGGAACGCAATGACGATGCCAGATTTCTATTCCAACGATTTTTTATTTTTCCTATTTTTCGGGGAAATTTAAATATATTAAAATGTTCAACGAAAATCCAATGACTTCTAAATGCTTCCAAAATCTCACCCCTAGCTAATTTATGGGTGATGGGCGCAATGACGAAGTCCAATTTTTTATTTGAGGTTAATTTAGATAGGTCAATTTTTAGGGTTCCTAATATTCTAGAATTATGGTTTGATTCATTTGAAACGTGATTTGGATCAAAATTTCAAGGTGTGCTCATAATGACTTATAAAGAGTGTTATAATCAAATTAGAACTTGGTTCATTCTTAATTGACTATGGTAACAACCTTGAGTTATTACAACCTGCTTCTCTGTTTGCTGACCACTGAAGCGAGCGTTAGCGCCTCCTTCACAAGCGTGGGAGCGCCAAGACGCGTTGCGGCGCGCCACGGTGCGCAGTAGCGCCTGTGTTGTTGATGAACTTTACACCTTGTTCTGAATCGCCTCGAAATCTCCTGGAAGCTCACCGAAGCACAATTAACATTTTTATGATGAACTAAATGATTTTGACAACATAACACTAAGTACATTTTAGGGTTGTAAGCTTTCTATTTTAGTTACTTTCTATTGTCAGTTGAGAGATATTTGCTGCCCTTTTTATTTTAAGTAATGGTTTGTAATAATTTAATTATGGATGTATTTTTCTCTTTCTTTTCTGAGATGGATATTTTCACTTAGCTTCTGTGATGAACGAGATGGATGAATGCTATAGCTTCCGCACTCTGTTATTATTACTACTTTTACTTAATATTATGATGTGATCTGCATACATTGGATTCTTATCAAAACTATTTCTCATAAATCCAATGAATGTAAGTATCTTATATAATACTTAAGATAAAAATATCACATTTATTTTAAGGATTAGTCCTTAGTTATACCTTGGGTAGTGTCTCAGCAACAATCTTGGAGGTTTATCAGTCCGTCCAGAGTAACGCACCGTTCCGCCTCCAATTATTTTGTCTTTAATACCTCGGTCGCACGCGGCAACAGGATGGGACGTTACAACTGTTGTCATCGGATTCGGGCGTCACATTTGCAGATCACCCACCGTTCGATCAAACAGGGTTAACGACGCTTAAATGGTTGATTAATTAATTAATTTACATAATTAATTAATTATAACATTTTATTTTGATTAAAATTAAGCTATCAAATGAGCTCCAAAAAATCTCAAAAATTTACCTCTAATTAATTTGAGGGTGAGTAATTCAAAAATGTAGTCAGATTTTTGATCGGATGTTAATTTAATTTTCTTGTTTTTTTGGTTAACTAAATTGATTAAAATAATCATTAAAATCAAATGACCTCCAAATTGAATAAAATCTTAGGGTTTGATTCCTAATGACATTAAAGTTTTGATAATGAGATTTTTAAGCTATTTAGACTACTCAAATTCAGTAACAGCACTTAGGTTCTTACACATACTCAGGTTATTAACAAGCATGACTTTTAATGAAAAATTAATCTCATCTATCACTTGAATCAATGTATAGTTTGAGTTCATATTTTCTTATTATATTTTTCTCTATTTTTAGCCACCCAATAAGACTAAAGAATATATGCATTCAAAATATTACCAAAATAAAAATTCTTCCTATTTTTTGTAAATCCTCCCAAAGATTGAGAAACATGCCAAAGCTTAGAAGCACTTGATTCACAGACCTTATAATTATAATATTGAGATAATTCCAAGCTATATTAACAAGCAGGCTCGAAATAAAAATGTTATCAAGGCACTCACAACTCTCACAACATTCATACTTAAATGCCAAGGTAGCCTCTCCTTTAGAACACCGAATCAGCATTTATGTAACAATAATTAACTCTCCAAATGAATAAAATGATGCGGGTGGGAAAGGATGTACTCCAATACCAATGGGGAATGCAATTTTATTTGTGGCTATATCAAATTTGCCAAGTTTGTGCAAGGCTAAAATTGTCGTTAAGGGTAATTTTAGAATAAGCCACTCTCTTTCCCTCCACCCATGGGCTAATATTGGAAAGCATGATAGTTATTTCTAAAGTGAGATAGAGATTCAACATTTCCCTATTCTAGTTGACATCATGATTAGTGCAATTAACAATGAGCATGTTATGATTAATAATCTTAAATTGGTCCTTAATAATGTCTAAATGAGACCAAGCCTTAAATTAAAAGGAGCTAGATTGATCAATAGAGTTCCAATACATTAATTTTTCCATGGAAAGTCTTATATTTAGCATTCTTTTCCATGTCAAAGAGGCACTCAATTTAGCTCTAATCGGATAAGGATATTTAGTGGCACAATATTTAGCTTTCAATAGATTAGAACTTAACGAGTTACAAATTCTAATTTTTCACCATAATGAAAAAGCTAAATGAATTTCCTTGAGGTTTCTTATCCCAAGCCCACCTTTTCTATCATGTAAGAAGTGTTGTTAAAAAAAATACCATATGATTTTGGCACCACCTTCATGGACCCACAAAAAGTAATTTGGGAGCACTTTGATATGTTTTAAAATCCCTCTTGTGTGAGAAACCAACTCAAGATAATAGGCTAAGATGATTTTGAGGACATATTTAATAAGAATAAAGTAGCTTTCAAGAGATGAGAAATTGTACTCATCCTCTAATACAATTGCAAATCTTGTCAATTAAAAACATATAGTGATCATTTTATTATGGCCCGCAAAGATAGGATACTCAAATAAACCATAGGAAATTTAGCTCTTTTGAAACCTAACTCACAAGGTATATGGATCACAAAAATTAATGTTTAAATGTCTTTTCTAAAATATTCCTACGATATTTTCAAATTTTTTTAATAAACCTTTTATCTCCATTTGAAAACCATTAACTTGTCTACATACTCTAAATGAAATATATTTTTCTTACCTCCCAAAATAGATCTCAGATTATGATCCACAATCAAAGAACAATTGATATTCTTTGACCAATAATCCATAGCAAATTATAAATAAAATGAGAAACAGTGGGTCTCCTTGTAATAGTCTTGTACAAGATTTGATAAAGCCTTTTTGATATCAATTAATAATTATCGAGACCCAAACATTCTCAATAATATTTCTAACATTTTGAATCAAAATATTATTGAAAGCAAAAGCTCTTTAGAGAAGAAAGAAGAAAGGCCCAGCTAATTTTATCATACAACTTTTTCAAATCAATCTTCAGAGCGATCTTGTGATCATGCCGCTTCTTAATGAGACTATGGATCAACTCCTCAGCGATCTTGTGACCATGCCGCTTCTTAATGAGACTATGGATCAACTCCTCAGTGATCTTGTGACCATGTCGCTTCTTAATGAGACTATGGATCAACTCCTCAGCGATCTTGTGACCATACCGCTTGTTGTAGAATTCTACAAGGAAACCCTTCGGCCAATAGTAATTTTCTATAGTTTGAATTAAAAATACTAATTTGTAAAAGAGAAATGATATTTAGACCTGCTGATGTGGCACTCAAAAAAATTCAATCATATTTCATTAGTATTTATTTATTTACATTAAAATAATACAAATATTATTTTTAAAATTTGTATTAAAATCATGTCCAAATTTTATTAGATAAATTTTTTTTTAATATCATTTCTCTTTGTACAATAGACTCTTTTCAGTGCCACCAAATTTTTCATATTTGATTGATCCAATGAAATACACACTTTGATGAAGCGGTTGACTTCTCAATAAAATAAAATTTATATTTCTTTGGGTTATTTTGTCCATAAATTTCTCGACAAAATAGAATTAAATATATTTTTGTACATATGGCAACAAACAAAAAATATATAAAAATAATATTTAGGTTTGTTGATATGATATTCAAAAAATTTATTCAATAAAATTTGAATATTACTTTATTAGTGTATATATTTATTTACATTAAAATAATATAAATATTATTTTTAAAATTTGTATTGAAATAATATTCAAATCTTATTGAATGAATTTTTTTGAGTGCTATGATCAACAATAAATTTAAATATCATTTCTCTTAAAAATATAACACAAATAGTAATTTTCTTTAATTTTTCTTTGAGCATTACAAGAAAATTGAGATTTGTTTTGAATGATTTTGTTGATCACATGATTATGATATATTGCATATTAAATTACATTTTCGTAACGGTCATTAATTTTAAAATCATATATTTTATTGGCAGTTTCGTCCGGCTTTTTTATTTAGTTCGACCAATAGAACAAATCAATGAGAAAATCAATGTTATTATTTCCTTAGAAAAAAAAGAGAAAAATATGTAAAATATAGCTCGGAATTTATGATCTCGGAGTCTCGCTGGGCAGCACGATCCGCGCCTTCAGCCCTGGCGGGAACTCCTCTCGGTAGCCTCATCTGGATGCCTCTCGCACAACCTCCCCACGCCATAGCTTCTTCTTCTCGGTTTCTTCTGTTGAATGGAGTATTTATAGGATTTCTATAGACATTTGGGGATCGTATTCGCACGTGTGAGCATTCAGCGGGTTATATAGACAATATGAGGCATCCAGCGGGTTATATATAAAAATGAGCTAATTATTTAGCTCTCATTTTATTTCTAAAAATATTTTATTCAAAAAAAAATGTTACATTTATATCATTATATATACCATCATATTCTTTACTAATTAAAAATAAAGAGCAACCAAACAAAAATATTGTAAATTAATCTTAATCTTTAACTTTCTTTTCAACACATTTTATGCTGGGCTCTCATCAAGTCAATTTCCTTTGAAAATCTCTGAACCAAATGAAAATCACAAGCCAAAATGGAAATCACAAATAAAAGATAAACACCAGCATCATCCACTGAGCCCAAAAGAACTCGATCTCTGTGTCTGGGCGAGCCCAACTAGCACTTGGGCAGATCCCGGGGAGGCGGCAGCAGAGACTCGCCGGCCCCCTTCCCGTTCTCGACCAAGAACGCCATCTTCAAACCCCAGCTCGTGTGCACCTCAAAGTGGCAGTGCATGAACCAAACACCTGCAAGAAAAACAAAAACAAGCGACGGGCATTTTTCATCAAACACTTGCACAAAAAAGATGCAAGGCCGCCCTCAAGGAGGAGGATTTGAAGAACCTGGATTATCGGCTCTGAACCTAATGGCTGCCCATCCGCCGGACGGCACTCCAACAGTGTTCCTCTCGACGGGGTCGACGAGATTGAATCTTGAAGGCGAGGTCTGGGGATCATAGTTCCCAATCCCCTGCCCGATCACGAAGAAGTTGAACCCGTGCAGATGAATGGGGTGGCTCTCTTGCGCAATGATGCCCGTGTCCTGCAGCACGATCTCCACCGTCGAATTATACGGGAGGCGATACAGCCTCGTCCCTTTCGTCGTCTGCATATTCTTGGGACCGCTCCCGGTGTAGTCGAACGAAACAGGCGGCGTCCCGGGGAAGTCCGTGGTGAACACCCCTCGCTTGTTGTAGAAATGCGCTTCGAGGAGAGCCGTCTCCGGCATGACGAAGCTCACGTTGTTGATAGCTGCCACCACGCGGCTGCCGTTGATGCAGCCCCGGCACGGGTTTACGCCGAGCCCGATTGTGAAGAGAAGGGAGTGGTCGATCTTCCGAGGGACGTTGGCAGGGAAATTCTTTGAGTTGAGGCTGCGGAGAGAGCCGGCGAAGCTGGCCGCAACTGAGGTGTCGTTCCTCTGAGGCACTCTGGCGGTTCTTACGGCAGAGGTGGTGGAAAGGGAGGGATTCATCTCGTATATGAGCGTGGCAGTCGCCGTCCTGTTGTCAATTGTGATTGCCATGGCGTCCATATACGGGGAGGCGGTGATGAGGTACCGGCCGGCGGGTTTGTCTGCCGTGAGCAAGACATTGGTGGTTTGTCCCGGCGTGATGACCGCCGTGTCGGTGTAGAAGGGCTTGGTGTAGACGGCGTCGGCCTCGACCACCCTGAGCTCATGCCCGGCAATCTTCAAGAAGAGGTCCTCGTTCAGCGCCGCGTTGATGATGCGCAGCATGTACGTTTTCCCACTTTTCACTTTTAATTCGAATCCGCCTGCTCGCCATTTTTCGAGATTAGTATGGCTGTAAATAGATTGTGAGGTGTTAACCATAATTAATAAGCTCTTCTTATTTTACCTTAGCTAACTCCTCAACTCATTGCAACAGTAAGTTTGTAATCTTCTTCATTTATTGGTTTATCTATAAAGAGCTTATTCATTATAGTTAACACGGGAAGTTTGAATTCCACCTTGTGAGGAAGGACAGCCAGCAATCGGCCCGGGATGGCCGTTGATCATGTGAGCGTCGGAGATGTTTGGCGCGGCGCCGGTCCTCATGGCCTGGTTGATCACCGCCTCGGTGTCGGCTTTCCACCATTCGCCTGCAATTCAAGTCATAAGGGACTGACTCATCATGGTTGATGAAATGGTGGATCATTATGAAAGGATTTGTACCGAGGATGATGACGGCCTCCTCATGGGGTTTGGGGAACGGGTAAGGGACGCCCAGCTTGGGTTTTATGACGAGGGCTCCGTGCACGGTGGCCCGAAGCCACAAGATGTGGGCATGGTACCAGAGCGTGCCTCTCTGTCCGACGAGGGTGAAGTTGTACACGTAGCTTTGCCCGGGTGGGATTGGGCACTGCGTGATGTACGCAGGCCCGTCAGCCCAACCCGTTCGAATCTGCTTTACACCGTGCCTGCACAGCACATGTCAACTCAAGGCTCATCAAAAGCTTTTACACTGTGTCAGACTTTTAATCAAGGAAATGACTGTTGGCATTTAAAAAATCTATCCAATAAAATTTCAATTTAATATAAATTTTAAAAATAATATTTATATTATTTTAATATAAATAAATAAAATATTAATGAAATAATTCAAATCCTATTAAATTAAATTTTTTTAATGCCAGGATTTAAATATCATTTCTCTTTAATCAATATCTTACTTAATACATTAGATGATTTAATATGCATAGTTATAATTTAATGATTGTAATATTGTATGCAAAGTAGTAATGTTTTTTGAGTGATGGATGGAACTTAGAATTTGAATGACATGCTCAAATGGTCGTCAGCACTGCAATTACGAAATATCAGTGTATTAAACTGAAAGAATGTGTTGCAGATTTTGACCAATCAACCAACTCCTCATAATTAAGGATCTATTTTGCTTGTTTTTGAGTCCATCTCTCATCCTGATTAAGATACTTCAACCCTTTTCAGGTATATGATTTAATAAACACCGGTTGTTGGGCAATCAATTATATTTTGATCAGCTTAGTCCAGACGGGAATTGCTGTTATTTCTAAGAAATTGAAAACGTAAGATAAAGAAGATATGAATTGCAACCTCATCAATTCCTTAATCATTGTTAATGCGCTGTTAAAATGTATTAATGTATGGAACTGAATGCTGACCAGTGAATGGTAACATTGTATTGAACGTGGTTGACGACTTTGACAATCAGATTATCGCCTTCCCGGGCAGATATAGTCGGGCCCGGATACTGCCCGTTGACTGTTACGATGGGCTTGCTGGAACAAAGTCGGGTCATCTTCCTCATCACAATCTGCAACAATGAAAAAATGAACAGAGAGTGCTTCTGAAATAGAGAGAAGTGAAAGAAATACTTATTGTTGTTTACTTAAGTTTGTAATATCTTGTGATAGTCATTAGAAGGCTGAATCAATCATTTAATATCCTTAGATTAGTATAAGAATTGTGTTAGATTAAGAAGCATTGATGAACAGAGAGTGCATATAGCCTTTATTCTATATGCTCATTGCATGATTGTAATGCTCAACTATTTTAGCAATGAACTTTATGGGAGACAAAACAAAGAAAGCTTGAAAAAAGAAGCAGCAGCAGTAGCAGTGATTAATCTATGCTTATTTGAGCACTCACTCACATTGAACTTATAATGCCTTGTCATTCCATTGGCAAGAGCTGGAAACAAGAATATCAGAAGCAAGAAAGCTCGAATCCACTCCATGAATCCCTCCGGTTCTTCTTTCTCCTCTGTTAAGAGAATGAAATCGTGATTTCTCAAGTGTGGTGATGAAATGACAAGATGACATAGGTGCTTAAAAAGAGCGGGGAGGTATAGTTGCTGAGTCGTTTTTGATATTAGGTGAAGGAATGAGCCTTGATCAACAAGGCTTTGGTAGAGAAAACTACATTTATATATATTCATCTCCCCGTTTTTCTCCCTACATTTCTTGGTTTCTACACAAAGTTCAGCTTTATATTTCTTGCATGCTAAAATGGTCGAATTGCTCCTTTCAGTTTTCAGTCGCTCTCCTTTTGGTTGAGGATGGAAGAGTTGGTCAGAGCGCGAAGGGGAAGCACGCCTAAGTTCTTCTTCTCTTTTTTAAGGGATAAGAAAGAAAATTCAGGCTTAAATTTGTATGTCTTTTATGATTTAGGAAAGGATATATTTTATATGTGTATATATATATATATATAGCTGTTGAATTAAATATATATATATATAAATTTTATTGGATTGATTTTTTTAAGTGCCACATCAACAGGTCTAAATGACACACACACACATATATATATATATATAGCTTTTGACTATGGTTTCCATCTAAATATTTCTTTATTACATTAAATTCTAAGCTAAATGTAATAAAAATATATTGGATGAAAGGAAATAGAAGAGTATGTAGGATTTAGATATTACAAGTGTAGTTAGCTTGGTTCGCATGTGTTTGGACTATGGCTTGGTGTTTTTTATGTACTAGTATAATCAGGACTATGTCAGATAGATCATGCTTTTTAAAATGTGATGGTAGAGAAAAATTTTTCTGGCATAAATGTGTCTTGGAAATCAAATTCAACGAGTTGAGTTATATTGGGTTCAACTCTCTTTGAAACAACAAAGTTTTATTTATCTATGTTATTCCAAATATATTCATGATGGCCATTCCAAAACATTCATAAATGTTATCTCAAACTTATTCATGGGGGTTATTTTAAACTTCCTGAAATGGTCATATGCTTTCACAAAAGTTGTTTCAAACTCAAAGAAACAGCTAGATACACTAAAGACTATTTATTAAGAAAGTTTAAGATTCTGTGCTTTAAATATTTTTGATACCATATAAAATGAGACTGTCATACCAGTGAGGCTAACAGTGTGAGAATGTGTGACAGATCTCCCAAGTATTATTATATGTTCATTATAATTTGTATATTCTTTATTATAATCGAAGTCTTGTTGATGTGGCTCTAAAATTTTTCTCTATCAAGGCTAATTCATAATTTTTCATATCTTTTATAATTTTGTGTTTTCTTCGTTGACAAATTCTATATTATCTCTATATTATCTCCACAAAGTAGTATAAGAGTGATGCTCTTGAGGTAGAGAGATTATTTTTTGTTTAAATAAACTTCTTGAGGTGATGCGCATTGTGCGAGGTTGCTCAATGTTCAAGGTTTCTCATTGATTGTGATAGCTCATTATTCATGGATTGTCCATTGATTTGGTTTGCTCAATGTTTGAAGATTACTTGTTCAAGGTTGATGAAGGATACAATACAAGTGAAATTTGCTACATGTCAGCATTTGAAAACACAAAGTTCAATACAAAAGTTAATGAAGAGTGAGTGCTTTGACTTTGTCAAGTTGCCACTACATCTAGCTATGCATCATAGGTGAGGAGCTATGGTTGTCAGCTAAGAGAAGCTAATCTTTAAGTGGAGAAAAGAGCTTTGAAAGAGCATCAAGATTTCCTTCCTATTCACTTTAAGAAGAATGTTGAGGTTATGTGGGGAAGTTAATCCTTAGTGTTGGGTCCAACCCTCCCTAAAATAACCAAGTTACATTTATATAGGTCATTTCAAATGCATCCATGAAGGTCATTTCAAATGCATTCATAAATAATGCTTTATAACTATTCATGAAGATTATTTCAAACTCCTTGAAATTGTTAGATGCATTCCTAAGAGTTATTTGATGAAAATTTTAAAGGATGTTCTATAAATAATCATAATATGTATAGAATATGCAATCATATGAGTCATGTTAGCCATATTAGAAAGGTGTTAAGAGATCTCTCAAATATTATTGTGCGCTCATTGTAATATATAGTTTCTTTATAATAGAAGAATTTTAGATGGTGTGGGTTCGTAGTTATTATCTATCAATAGTTTTCAATGTAAGAAAACTTTATACACTTGGTGGTTTGGTATTTTTTCCATTAATGTTCTTTATCTCTTTTCACTCAGAACACATACACCTTGCACTGGTTCTGCACAGCCATTTAGCTTGGATACGTGTTAATTAGTAAATAAATAAACAAATTAATGCATGAAAAAGGCATCAAGGAGGGCTCTATTTATGCTCACATAAATGTTAATTATAATATGAGAAGGTAAATAATACATATAATAATTTGCATTTACTTTTTCATAAACATGCTATATCTCATATAAGCTTTAGTGATTTCTATTGGTTATGCTAGGAAGTTTCAATTTCCATCTGCACAGATAATAAGAGGGCTTGGGTCCGCAGTCCAAATTAAAGAGAAATATGTGCCACCATTTATTAGGTTTTTGCTTGGATGACACTAGTTATGGAACCACCCAATAGGTACACATGCATATTTGTAGAAAATTTTTTTTGCTTAAAACTCAAAAAGACCTGGCAAACAAAAAGACATAAAAATTGATTAATGAGGTGGCAAGAATTGATATAACCCTTGTTGAAATGAAATTTTTTTTTTTTTCTTTGATAGAAAAATTAACATGTTTTATCGATTTTGGATACTTATTTTCACATTGCTAATGTTACTAGTTCAATTTATTTGTGTATATTTTATTATCTTTTCATGCTTTAATTTCTACACTTTTGTATTTTGTTCATCCCTAATAATTTTAATATTATTTGATAATATTCAAATACTTAAATAATTCTAATTAATTTTTATACTTAAATCATTCTAACTGATTTTTGTTTCCCTAGAACTTTTTATATGCCAGGTTAAGGAGTTTTGGATAGGTGTGAATCTCTTGGCAGAGATCGTAGGGGTAGTTTCGAGGTGAGGACCTATGCTATTATTGCTAAAATATAGTAGTGCAAAATATATATATAAGCATGAAACTTGCACATTGTGCAGGGCGACAACACACTGAAAGAAAATAAAACACAGAATATAATATCGTAAAAGACTCATAAATTGGGGATGTAATTCTTCAAAATCAAGTTGTACTTATAATGAAAAAATGCACAAAAAAAGTAAGAAAATAATTGAAGCTTAAGACTACATTCTTCTCAAAGTTTAGGAACAGAAAAAAAGAGTCTAAATTGTTGTCATATAAATAATAATAATTCATAGATTAAATAAAGTTGACATTATAATTAAATTGAAATTATGTAAAAGAACATTAAATCAAATATATTCTCATTAAGCATAAAGTAGTATACTTCTTGCATTGTTGCAGATGAACTATATAAATTATTTCAAATAGAAATCTTTCTTTTCTTAACTTTCAAAAGAATTTTTTTTTCAGCATAATCGACATATATTATTATGCAAAAATAAGTACTAAGCAATAGTTATTAATTAACTAATACCTTCAGCAAAGCAATCAAAATGAAAAAAAAGAGTAAAAAAACTTATGAAATTATTTCTATAAATTTGATATTATGATGTTTGAGGCTATAGATATCAAAAGTATTAACTCACTTTTATTGATGATTATTTTTATTGAAAATGAATTTATATTTTAAAATCAATATTTGTTGACTCAAAATATTATATTTTATAATCAATATTTGATGACTTGAACATTAAATATATGTAGATTTTCTCAAATATTTTAAAATATTTGAGCCTTATTTACCTTCTCAACATATATTAAAATGAGAATAGTTTAAAGCAGTCATCATAATTGGCAAAATTTATTGATACATAAAATAATTTATGCAAAGTATCTTTCAAAAATGAGAAGAATAAATCGTTAAATAAAAAAATTAAGATAATATAAACCACGAGCAGAGATCTATATGAGAAAAATAGGGTGGATCAACCGTTGAGGCCGAAGCGCCCGTGCCTTGCTGACATAGAGCTTCTTGACATTGCCACTCTGGTGGCTGAGCAGCCTGAGCAAGCTGCGCTTGGCGTTGGGGCGAAAGCGGCAGCCAGCGCAGCCTCCGAGGCCGTTGATGAGGTGAAGGTAAGCCTCAAAATCGTGGCAGCAGGAGGGGTCGGTGTCGGGCTTGAGAAAGGGGGAGAACCTGTTGTCCACCTTAAGCTCCCTACCCACGTGCTCGTAGCCGTCGAATCCTGAGACTTTGGTCACAAAGTCATGCACATTGATGACCCTCAGCACCTTGACCCTCCCCTTATCCTCCAGCATCTCCTTGAAGGCCCTGTTCCCCACCCGCGGGCCCCCAAAGGAAAAGATCGCCACCGGCGGCATCCCCTCCCCGCTGTTGAGCTCGTTTGCGAACAGCACCGCCAGGGCAGCGCCGAGGCTGTGCCCCGCAATCGTGATGCTCAGCTCCTCCCCCCTCGTAGACCTCCACCAGCCTCCTCACCTCCCCCACCACCGCCGCCGAAAGGCTCTTCCTTTCCTCCTTGGGAGTCGTGTACAGACTGCGGAACCCGCACTCCACCTTCAGGAGCTTCTTCCCCACCGCCGTCATCCACATTCACGTGTGCTCCACCAGGTTCACACGCAGGTTCTCCGCCCACTCCAACCAGGTGGCGGTGCCGCGGAGCGCCACCACGATATCACGGCGCCCCATCCTGCGGATCTCCGCCTCGCTGTTGCACACCGCCACGAAGCCAATCAGGTTTGTGTTCCCCGCCGGCGACAGCCAGACCGGGACCCTGAGCGTCGCCGTCGCGTACAGGTGGCGGGACAGCCGATACGACCTGTCGGGGAGGTGCACCCCGGAGCGCCGCCCGTTGTGTGCCGCGTGGACGAAGTCCTCGTAGTGCATAAGCTCCCGCCGCAAGTCCGCATCCAGCGACTCCAATAGCGAGCCCCAATCCCCGCACCTGTGCAGCTCCCGCCATCTCGCCGCGATCAATCGGCGCGGAGAGAGCAGCAATCTAAGAATGCAGGGAGATGATGGAGCGGATTCTTCGAGAATGACTTAGAGTGAGCGAGCGGAAGGATTTGGCACAAAAAAGAGAAATATCGGAACTCTGAGAGCTTTGAGGTTTTATGAAGAAATAAAAAAATATATTTGGCTTTATCGGGGAGACCAAAGGATTTTGAAAAATTAAAAAAATCAAAATTTTGAGAAAATTGAATTCTCAAATCCTGGCTTCACATTTATTATAGTATTTTTTATTAGTTTTTTCTCTCTTATATCAATATATATATATATATATATATATATATATATATATATGTATATATATATAAATTAAATTTAAAATTACTCAAATTTGAGTGTTATGCACGTAATTTTTTTTAAAGAGAAAGATAAGAATAAAATATTAAAAATTAATAAATAACAAGATATATTTTAATAAAAATTTAGCAAATTATTTTTATTAACACTTATTTCCTAATCTCTCAATAAAAATATAAGAGAAGAAAGCTAATATTTTATTTATTTGAAATTTAATAATTCTTCATGATACGAAAGCATACATTTTTAAAGTATTTATTAATATATTTTATACAAAATTTTCAAATTTTATCAATTTTTTAAATACTAATATATCTATAATATCTATAAATATATTATATTAATATATATATGAGAGAGAGTTAGCTGATTTTTTTAATATTTGATAAATAATTTTTAAGAAATCTCAAATTTGTTTACTAATTCTCTCTCCTAATGAGATTTCATCATTTTCAAATGGCTCTCTCACACACTTTTCATCTCTCTCCTATATCAATATATATATAGTATAGATATGTTGTGTGTGTATTCTTCTTAATTAAAGTTGTACTAAGAAAAATTTTACTCTTTATTTGATGATTAAGATTTATTGAGATTATTTATATTAATGAATGAATTTTATATTTTACTTTGCTTAAATTTTCTTAATATGGTCTTGCGTTTGTCACACAAATGCACATTATTTTGCACTTAGATGTAATGGATTTGATCAAGTTTGTCCATGCTACAATTATCATGCACCCATATGTACTTTAACATATGCCAATATGTGCATAACTAATTTGGACATATGTGAAGCTTGAGTTAGCATCACCCATATTGAACATTTTAGTAAAATTTTCATTTTTAATGCACACTTGACATGAATAAACTAAATCATAGAATCTTGGCTTGACCTGGTGCAACCAGTATGGCATAAGTCATGCATAGTGGTCATGTTATAGGTGTTGGGATGTGGAGATTATTTAGATCATCCATATATGTGCTAATGAAATTATGGTGGGTTTCCGAGAGGTCACGGGGTATTTCGGGACAAGTCAAGAGCTAAATGTAACCCCTGGACCCGAGGGCTAGACGCCCAGGCGCACCACAACACCTGGAAACCAAGAGCCAGATGCCCAAGCGCCTGCTATTGTAACAGCCCAAACTCTTAAACACCAAGTTATTGTCCGCTTTGGCCAGAAATGTCTCACGGTTTTGCCCTCATAAGATAACTTCCCAGCAGGTCACCCATCCTGAGAGTGCTCCCACCTGAGCACGCTTAACTTTGAAGTTCTTATCAGGAACTCTACCGTTATCTGAAATGCGCCTTGATGTTTAAGAGTTTTACTTATTACTACTTAAGCGGGTCTTCACAATCTCCCCAACTTAAGTAACTGACGTCCTCATCAGTATCAACACACAGATCTAAGAACCATCAATTAGGTAGATAAGACTAGAGGTCCTACAGGCACAAGAGGTACCCATAACCATGTAGCACCTTAACCATCATGGGTTCAAGAGGCTGCTCACATGAAGTGGTACTTTGCCCTATATGGCACTTAGCTCCTATTTGACACCCTATGGCCTACTCTGATACCATTTGTAACAGCCCAAACTCTTAAACACCAAGGTATTGTCCGCTTTGTCCAGAAAGGCCTCACGGTTTTGCCCTCATAAGATAACTTCCCAACAGGTCACCCATCCTGAGAGTGCTTCCACCTGAGCACGCTTAACTTTAAAGTTCTTATCAGGAACTCTACCATTATCTGAAAAGGCGCCTTGATATTTAAGAGTTTCACTTATTACTACTTAAGTGGGTCTTCACAATCTCCCCAACTTAAATAACTGACGTCCTCGTCAGTATCAACACACAGATCTAAGAACCATCCATTAGGTAGATAGGACTAGAGGTCCTACAGGCACAAGAGGTACCCACAACCATGTAGCACCTTAACTATCATGAGTTCAAGAGGCTGCTCACATAAAGTGGTACTTTGCCCTATATGGCACTTAGCTCCTATCTGACACCCTATGGCCTGCTCTGATACCATTTGTAACAGCCCAAATTCTTAAACACCAAGGTATTGTCCGCTTTGGCTAGAAAGGCCTCACGATTTTGCTCTAATAAGATAACTTCCCAGTAGGTCACCCATCCTGAGAGTGCTCCCACCTGAGTATGCTTAACTTTGAAGTTCTTATCAAGAACTCCACCGTTATCTAAAAAGGCGCATTGATGTTTAAGAGTTTCACTTATTACTACTTAAGTGGGTCTTCACAGCTATACAGAGGCAAGGGAGCCTAGGTGCGCACATGTGCCCATGCGCACCTAAACACTCATGGAGCAGGCCAGACTGAGTCTACGGTGCTTAGGCGTGCCTTGATGCCAGCAAAAATCATGTCACGGGTTTTGGCAATGCCATAAATAATTTTATGGGTATTTTTGGTCTTTTGGAGTCTATTTTAGAATTGAGTATTTAAGGAAACATATTAATGATGTTTCCTATGTTTAACCCTACTCTATTAGAGGTAGTGGTTATTGTTAGCATCCTTCTACCCTAAAGTCAGAGCAGAAACATCTGGAAGAGAAGAGGTCGATCAGGAGGCTTTGAAAGTGTTAGATCATTATTGTTCTTGTGATGATGATGCTCTTTATAACTCTATAATACTATTACTTTTCATAGCGGATTTTCTTTAATGGTGTGACTTTGTGATTTTTTCTCATTTTTGAGTTTTTCAAGTAAATATTTATCTTTGGATGCTTTGTGGTTTGAGTTGTTGTGATTGTTTTGTGTTGTGGTTTATTCCATGTTTATGTTGGGATTTTGAAGAATTTTTGTTTCGGTAACACCAATAAAAATCCGCTGTGTTCATCCTCATTTTCTATAACAACGCGTTCATAAATACTCATTGAATTAGATATTTTAGAAAGAAGGGAGGCATTCCAAAGCTTTTATTAGCAATGAAAATCCTTAAGAAGTATTCAAACCAAGCCAAGATTATAGCTATAAAGGCTAAAGGTTGAAAAGCTAATAGAAAACTTAATAACATATCATTCTTATTTTTATAGTGTTAATATTCTTAAGGTACATAAAAATTTGCTAAATTTATTATTTCATTTATTAATGTTGATAATTGTTGATTTTATAATATTTATTTCTTTTGAAAACCCTACAAATAACATGTTTAGTACTTCAATAAGGAATTATGACATTGTAACAATCCTAATGTTGTTATCCATCAATTAGTGACATAATTGACTCAAAATCTCTTCTATTACTCTTATAATAGTGTTAGGAGTTTCCATCTCAAATTTCGTGTGAATTGAAGACAGTTTGACAATTTCCAAAATTTTCTAGTTTTCTAATAATTCTAAAAATATCTAATTTATTTAGACCTCAGAATAAAAAATGGAGTATATTATTGGACTCACCACACCCAAATTAGCTAGGAGTGATATTTTGGAAATGTTTGAGAAATGTCAAAAATTTCATGAATATTTTAATATTATTTTAATCCCAAAAAAATAGGTTATTAAAATACATCTCCGATCGTATTTTTGAGTTCCTTACCCTTCATTTAAGTAAGGGTGAAAATAAGAGAATTTTTAGAGAGTGTTTAAGTAGCTAAATTTAAGTAAGTAATTAGGGATATTATATTAATGAAATTAAATTAATGTATATCCAATGGCTAAATTATCAAACAACAAAGATCTGCTAGAATGAGCATAACATGGGATAGCATTTACATGTAATCGTTACCGCCGCAAGTTATATGGATTGATCAACGGACACTAATTAATCATCTACAAATAAACATGATCTAGCATGATCAGACGGCCCTGCGAGTTTTGATCGACGCTGTTTATTCAATCTAAGGCACGATCCCTTCGATCCAACGGTGAAGAGCACCTCCTTGTACGTCCTCACCATGATCCTTCCAGCCGTAACCTACGATGGCAGAGGCGTACGCTGAATGGTGTCCTCCGCTCCAATACTATATTTTCCTTTTTAATTTGTTTATTAATATTTAAATAATTTTGACCTCAAATTGAAAATCCGACTTCACCATTGCGTTCACCACCCCCAAATTAGCTAGGGATGAAGTTTTGAAGGTATTTGAAAGTCGTTGGATTTTCGATGAATATTTTAATATTATTTAAATTCCCCAAAAAATTGAATAAATAAATACTCGTCGGATCAAAAATCCGAGGGCGCCATTGCGTTCCTCACCCCTCAATTAGTTAGGGGTGATTTATTGGAAATTTTTGGGATGTATTTAATTACTTAAATCTAATAGGATTAAAATTAATTAAATAATAAAATAAATTAAGTAATTAACGGCCACTGTCAGTTGATCGTTGACGCCGTCTCCCGTGCAGTTGATCCCTAACGGTTGTTTTGGACCGTTCGATCGAAGATCGAACGACCAAGCCGTTTCGTTCCCGACGTGTGTCGACAGAAGCAGCACGCGTCGCCCTACCCTAGCGCAGGAGCCCTTGATCGACAGATGCCCTCTTACGCCGCTCTAAATGCGAGAATAAGGTCTTTAATCGACTCCTCGGCATGGATTTACGCAATCGTGATCTTGGTAAAGTGGAAGGAGGTGTTCGAAATAGCTGTACGTTCTACACCGTTAAGTTCAGGTACCTCTAAGCCTATCAAATTTTATTGCAATCATTAATATGTTCTTTCGCAACGTTATTCCCTAACTTGTATTGATAATCAAATGGATCTGATCATTTCTTAATTGAGTCGATCGAATCAATTTAACAACTAATCCACAGTAGAAATGGTTAAACATGTGAAACTCGGTATATCGACTTCTAGGGTTAGCGATCGCGATCGAACTAGGCCATCATAGATCTTGATTCAGCCATCTACGAGTAGGTCTCATATGGACCTCCAGAGACGTGCGGTCCTGGCCGAATCACCGCCGGGAAGGCCTCGAGTTTTCGATCCCTAATTCTCGGGCACGGGCGACTACGAAGAAGACGAAGGCATTTTGGGTCGAGCCGAGTCGACCCGAGCCCGACCCATCTCCGTAGGAGTTTTGTCGGCATCCGCACACATAAAGTGTTGTGGGACCCACAGAAACTGTGGGGCGTGTAATACCGCGCCGCGTGTCATAAGGTGGGACCCTCTGTCGCTGCTTCTGCCCGAGGTAGTGGGGCCCGCCAAACAGCCTGCAGCTAACCATCGAACGCCACGTGGCCGTGGGACCCGCCATCTCTGCCAAACCGTCTCTTCCTGCATAATTAAATTATTATATATATATATATATATTACTTATATATATAATTACAGTTATAGGTATTAATTACATATATGCTTATATATGTAATCTTATATATATTAAATTAATTAAATATTAAATCATAAATAGTTAATTATTAATTTATAAATTATAGTGTTAGATTATTTAATTAAAAACAGATGAAAAAGTTAATTAAACATTAAATCTAATGAGGATTAATTGACTTAATTAATTCAATTAAATTCCAAACTTTAGGCAATCATATCTTATAAAATATAAGTCCAAATCATATAAATAAATATACCATTGAAATCAGAAAAATTCAAGGAATTTATTGGCACTATCAAAATTTCATTTGGATCAATATTTAATATAGTGACATTTAGAATCCCTAAATTGAACCAAAATTATCACAAAAATCACTTAGCCATAACTTTGTGTACACTGATCCAAAAACTTATTAAATATGGGTCTTAAAATACTCAGAAAACTCTAAAGAATACTTTAGTAGTGTTAACTTTTTTTTTTGGATTAGAGTTAGACTAATGACTTTTAGGATCTAACCCTAATTATGTTAAATTAGCCCTAGAACTTCAATCGGCCATAAGTTAGTCAATTGAACTCTAAATTAGGTGATCCAAATATCAATTTAGATTAGAAAAATCTAAGTTATAGTAATCTATAAAAATATTTTAGATCCAATAGTTAGATCTCTTAATCAACCCTAATTACCCTAAAACTTGATTAGTAAAGATTAACAAATTTAATAATCTAAATTAAATAATTTAAGTTTCAAAGAACTCCTAGAGTAGATTAGAACTTAGTGGTATGTTTAGATTAGTGATTTTGTGATTAATTTTACTAATCACTCATTAATAACCCTAAACCCTAATTAGGCCATAACTTAGCCAATCATAGTCCAAATTGAGCCTATCACTAGTCATTGTAATCAGTGAATCATTTGTGAACCATAGCCACTAATTTTATTCAAATTAGACACCAATTGACAAAGTTAGGATTTTTGATCCTTAGTTAAGAAATCCTTAATTACCATTCTACCCCTTAGGCTTGTATTAGCCATAAGTTGACCAATACTTATCAAAATTTAACAAATTTAAGTTCTATGAAATCCTTAGATAGTAAGCATTATAAGTATAATAAAAATTTCAGATTTCCATAAGTAAAATTATTAATTAACTATTAATGAGCTTAAATATTAAATTAAACTTATAAGCCTTAATCCTTGACCAAATATTAAATTAAATATATTTTAATAAATTAAAACAGTTCTTTATTTCTTAAATTAGTAACTTAATAATTCAAAATTAATATAAAAGTATTTAGATCATTTTTTATTTTTAGAAACCTAAGTTACAAAAATTTAGTACTTATAAACCTAATATTACAAATCTTGTTAAATCATAAAATATTAAATTAATTAAATTATTTTTGATAGATTAAAGGAAGTGATTTGGTGGTATTTTTATTAAAATAGTCAGGTACATAATTCTACTTATAAGTTTTATTTCATTATTCTTATTTTGAGTCATTTTCATTTGAGTATTATTTATTCCAAAACTGTTTACTGCTTATAAATCTCCAAAAGAATATTATCAAAGAAGCATGGATAAAAAGATGAAATATATTATATTATTATGGTGTTTGTCTTTGGAGGATGAAAGCAACACTGAGAATCTATACATATTTGGTCTGCTAGCATCCCCTAGGAGTCATATGGAGGGATTTAGCCCTTTTTAGGAAGTGGGCAAATCCAGAGGAAAGATACACCATCAGTTTCTAACTTTGAAAAAGCTACCGATGGGTAGCGAGAAAGCTTCCTAAAGGTTATGCCTATGGGTTACCCATTTGGGCTTAGGAGTCTACGGACTAGACTTTATATTACAAGTGCTTTTGATAAAATTTATTTATTTCTTGTTTTTCATATATATTGAATTTCAAAGCTAACATGCAAGGCAATATTCAAATTTGAAAATTTTCTTTTCTTTTATATATATTATGCAGATATTCTATTCATTTCCACATTTGATTTATACATATTATAGGATGCTAAAATACTCTTATAAGAGCGATTTACGTACTCCTACCTAATTGGTAAACTATATTTTTTTTCAGGTTTTGAATATTAAACTTTAAAGATCTGCTTATGTATTAAAAGAGAAACAAAGATGTGAGAAAATAAGGATGTTTAAAGCTATATTGTTAATATTAAACTATTGTAATTTCATATATGTATGGCTCTATCTCTAATTGTATAATTGGACTTTGGACATTAATTATATTATTTCTTTTTGTTATAAAAATTGTTTGTTTCCAAAATTTATAAATTATTCTTTTGAAACTCTCAAACTTCGATCCCCGGTCGTCACAATTCAATCTAAGGCACGATCCCTTCGATCCATCAGTGAAGAGCACCTTCTTGTACGTCCTCACCACGATCCTTCCAGCCGTAACCTGCGATGGTAGAAGCGTACGCTGAATGGTGTCCTCCGCTCCAGCTGGCCTCTCCCATATGCCTTTAGATTTCCTAACTTCCTCCATTTTTGAGTTTTTCGACGCTACCTTCATCTATTCTTCATTAGTTGAAGGCTGTTGAGAGCTGTAGATTAGCGTTTCCTCTGAAGAAACTGAGAACCCTAACCCTCGAGACTCTCATCATCTTCCACAAGGTGCAATGTACTACACCTACTTATCACTTTTATATGACAAACATTGAAAGATAGTTTGACATATCTTATAGTACATGGATTTTTCTTGATTAAGAGCCAATTGAGCTCAAAAATTCCTTCTGAAGAATAATGGTTCTGCTATGTTCGATTCCTTTACTTATTTTTTTAATATTTCCTTAATCTTTGATCATTTAATTGTTAGAAGTGATAATATGGATCTTTAGGATAACCTATTTGAAATGAATGTTTCGATCTCTACATCTGGTACTCTTTTCTTTCCTCCCATCGATCTTTCATTTGCATTGGATTTGTGGAAGGAGGTAATCCAATGGGTCAAATACTGAGACCCATTGAACTGCCTGATGAACCATAACCAATTATCATGAAGGTTGAAATAATCCTGGCCAGCAATTCTTCTTTTATAGGTATGATAAGAAAATATCCTTAACATAATTTATGCTTATGAGTTTTCTTCAGCATTAATTAAGGTTTTCATTTTCCATTTGAGCTTTGATTTTAAACATTAAGGTTTTGATTCTGCAAGTATCTGCATCACAGTATAAATACAATTATTATTCACTTCATAATTGTGAGAAGAAAAGATCACTATAGTTTTAAATGAATCCATCAATTTAAACCCATTTATCTAAATGGAAGCTCAATAAGTGAATAGATTTGATTCAAGTGGTCATTAACAGCAGTCTGAATATAAAAAAAAATGTAAATAAGTACGCCTTAAGAAAATAATTTAACTTAATTTCTCATATAGAATATTCATTTGTATTAGCGAAGTTTGTATTTTCTTAATTAATTTCTAACCCATAATTAGTACTTAATCCTGCAAATATTACATATTACTATGGTTGTTTAATATATAGGATTGTAAGACGATATTGGAATATTAATATTGATCATTAAAATTACTGAATCATTATGGAATTTCCTTATACAACCTCAATCCAAATCATATATGTTACAAACTGAGTTCTTTGATGTATGGCAATTTGAATTCCAATATGCCTTTAGTAAGAATCAAATTTGTATAATTTTCATCTAAAAATTTCTTATCAATTAGGATTTAATTTTGGTATGTTTTAATTTCCCTTGTCTAACTAATCCTTATACAGTGAATTACTTTTTTTTTCATATTTGCATGATTCCTTTGTCTCCTAAGAGCTTACAAATTTTTAAAAATTTCATTAATAAAGTATTGATAATGTTGAGATTGATTAGGGTTTAAACCAAAACGAAACAAAAAGAAACTTGAGCGAGCATTGAGAAACTAAAAATTAAAGTAAGAATATCAAACTTACAAAATAATCACAGACACAAGACAGAAATTACATGGTTCGGTGATCACACCTACATCTATGGAGAGGAGAGCAAAGTTTCACTAAAATCAGAGAGGAATACAAATGATTTTAGAGTTAGAGAACCTTTACAAGACCTTTCTCTTGGAGATTTCTTTTTTTCTTTCTACTTAACTTGTATATTAAGGCCTATTTATAAGCCATCCATAATTCTCAAGAGTTACAAATTCTCAATCTCAATAATTACGATATTAAAAGGGCCTAAAGAAAACTTTCCAAATTCGGCCACCATAATTCCTGAAATAAAAGTTATTAATGCGGTAGTTTCTTAATGCCATAATTGAGAAATTTAATTATATATAAGGAAAAAAATAATTTCCTTTAATTTTTCTTCAATAAAAAAAATTTAATTTTCTTTAATTTTTCTTTAATAAAGAGAAATTAATTTTTTTAAATTTTCCTTCAGATACTGCCAGTTAATTATTCATATCAATTTGCAATTTCAAACCTTAATTTACGGCTCAGACCCTATAACTACGTCCCTGCCACCATGATATCGTGTGCCTGAAGCAGGTGCATAAACGTACGAAGAGGTGGCCCGCTGCCCCTCTCTTCCATGACATTAATCTCCCTTCACCTTCTTCAACCTTCTATATTTTTTCATTCTTATTTCTGGGTTGGCAAACTACTGAAGGATTGAAGAGAGTTGTGAATTGCTGCGATGATTGACAAGGGTGCTAAGGTACAATCTTCCCTACGTTTTCCATTAAGAAATTTACAGATAGAGATTTCTTTTGAATTGCTGCGATGAAATTTTCGTTCATGTGAGACGATCGGGTTCTTTAAAAGTCCTATTGAGCTCCAAAGAATACCAATGGCTGAATCACATTTCATACTTATTCTGGTTATGAGCCATTGAAAATGTTTATGCGATTTTAAAATGGATTAAGGTATGCTAATAGTCGAAGTTAAATAACACTTTCATGTAACCTTTGAAAATTTTCTATGCCATTTTTGCGGAATTTTAGAGCTTTAGGTATTTCCATCTGCCTCCATTTTTATTTGCGAAGAAGATGTAGTTAAAGGTAATGGGTTTGAGACTCAAACCTACATATGAGTCCACGTTTATAGGCCCACAACCAAAATTTATATAGAAAATATAAGCACAAGATTTGAAATCGGGATTTGATAAATCCTTCCTAATTTCTGTTGACATTCAACTGAATCTTTACTCATAATCCATTTAAATATTTCTTAAATCGAAGTTAAATCTTATTAATAAATTTATGTCATTAAGACTTACAGACTTAAAAGAAAAGAAAAGTGGATGAATTAATGGGCTATAGCCATTGCCCATTCAACTCATAATTTTCAGTTAACATGCGAATATTAAGGATTAATTAGGCTTAAATAAAAGTGAAAGAAAAGTTAATAAATCTGTTCCTATTATCTTGTGATTAAAATTTACTCTAGGTTATAAAGAATTTATCAATTATATGTATATAATGATTTTCTTAGTAAATTCTTAATCTTGCAATTTTATTTATATCATTATAATTATAAAGAGAAAAATGCATACATTAGTGAAATGATAATCGAATAGTATTATTAAATATTAAAATGTTTGATTTACATACAAAGAAAATTTTTATAACTAAATCAAATTTATTTTTAATGTTATTTGGATTCTACTTACTAATTAAATACCAAATTTATCATAATGAGGCCAATGCAAATGTTAATTATTGTTTAGTTTATAATATGTCTTAGAATTAGAACATGTTATTTTACATCTAATGTACCAATTATTATATACATATATTCAACTTTTAAGATTTACTAAAGCCTAATAATTTAATATATTTAAATCTTCAAAGCCTTGTAATATGATCATATGAAGTTCAAATTGGACATTTAAATAGTCTATTTCACTCACAAAAATGTAAGGAATAATAATATGAGATCAAACTTAGGTTTTGAACTATAGATCTCCTAATGATATTTTAAGCCTAATTAAGACCCCTCCAAAATCCTTGAAAATCAATATTGTCCAAATTTAATCTAGTTAGTGTCATTTTACTCATTATGACATAATGATCACATAGACATGTATAACATATCATTTGAACAACATTTGAATATTTTAGATATTTTGCTCCTTAATTTATGATAAATGTTAATTTCTTATTTTTCATAAATACTTATTTTAGGATGTGTGAACTCTAGGACAACAAATTATTTCATTTAATTATCTCACATATAGCCTTAAACTGCATGTTCAAATCTTATTTTCTATTGATGTGATAATTGTAATTATTTAATGCTCATTTAAATTGAACTTCTTTCATTGTAGACTTAGGATTAGATTAAATTGAATAAAATACATGTATCTTTTCAAAGTGAATTATTCATAATAGTGTCAATAGTTTTTATATCAATATAAATTGTGAATTGGAGATGTTTATAACTTCTATAATTGATTCTTTTCATATGTATAATAAATTGTATGAATTGTGTAAGTTAGAATTATCTCTATCATTGTAGATAGTTTTCATTAGTTATGAAATGTGGATATTGTAAATTTATCTTGAATAATTGCATTGAATATGTTGAGTTTAATCCATCTATTTTAAACATACTTTATATGGAATTTAGATTAGTTTGCTAGACTTGAATGTATTATTATATTTCATGTAAGTAGAATGTAAAGTTACATATAAATTATTTATGTTGGAACTTGATTTGAACTAATATCATGTGCTGAAATTGATTTAATGATAGTTCTTTAAATGAGTTATTCGTTCCTTTCATCTCATAATGATTAGATGAACTATAAAATTATCTTATGCTTTATGTCAATTGGTGAATGTTATATTCATATATTGGAATGTTATTTCAATTACTTATCTCATGCTAGGATTAAATTAGAATAAATAATCCAATGTGATGGATTGACTTAATGTTAGTTTTATATTATTGGTCTTTCAAATTACTCTTCCAAGTGAATGGAAGACTTGCATGCTATGTCCTATGTATTTATTTGAGCAAATACAATGGAGTTCATGCCAAAATTATTAGAATTGGAATGAGATTCTTATGTTTTATTTCTCCTATAATTGTATGTTAGAATTAATTAAAAAAATTTTAATTTCTTTTGTATTCTAATGAGCTTGATATTTTCAATTGCTAAGTTAAAGTTCTTTGAAAGAACTAATGATAAGACTAGTAGTTAAATAATCACTTAGATGATTAGCACATATTTCTATAGTCTTTAACCTTCCAAATTAGTTTTTAATTAGTTAAACTAGAGAATAATAGCTCCCTTTCATACTTTAAATAAGCTATAGAATTCTAATTTCCTACAACTATAAATGAATTATTACTTGTAGGATATAATATACTTCTTTCTTTACTTTTAAATACTCAATATCAATTAATCTTAAATAACTTTATGATTGAATTGAGTTGATATTTTCTAGTTTATAAGCTAACTAGATGAAGCTAATATAATCTCCCTTAGCTTATACTTTCACTAACATAACAAACTATAAATTTTACTCTTCCTTACTAGCTTCCTTAAATTTTAATCAATAATATATTTGATTTGATTAGTTTAGGATTAGTATAGGATGAACTTCATTTACTTAAAAAAAAATATTTTCTAAACTTCTCTTCCTTCTACTATTAATTATAATTGACTTAACAATCAATATCTATAAGTTAATTGGAAGCTCAATTAGCTCTAATCATAAAGTAGATATGGCGCCCCACCCCTTAATCCACAAGAATTAAGTCATGGGGTGGTGTGTCACTCTAGCTAACCCTTCACTTATAATTGGATTAGGATGAAATCCACAATCCACCTAATAAGGGAAGGAGTAAGCATAGAATCAAACATGCAGTCACTATCTAAGTAAACATACAGAGTGCGGAAGCGATTTTCAATATATATAACATCCAAGCATCATAACATGAGTATAAGGAAATGTATCTCAGAACATAAGTATCAAATCTAAATATGCAGTCAACAGTACCTGTATTATTATATCATTTAACAGTTTTAATAAAAGAAAGTGCAAATACACTCATTCTCATATATAAAATAAAAGGGCTAAACAGCGGCTTCTTCCACAGGCTCCTCCTCTGGGTATGGCTCCACTCCTAACTCCTACTCATCTAACTGAAGAGGGTCTGCCATTGTCAGTTTCACAATGTAGGGCCCCAGCAAAAAAAAGAAAAATCTGGTTAGACAATTATCTAAGTATATTTTAAGCTGATAAATTTTTATACGTGTTAAGTAATATCACCATTCTATAACATCTAGGCAACAAATGTATAAGGAGCAGCAAGCAATACAAGAGAAAAGGGAAAGCTGATCATTATTTATAACTATAACAACCCTAGGTTGTTATCATGCAAAATATAAGCTACTTGATTTAATTTTTTTTAGTATCATTGATTTTAGATCATCAATATAAGCCTATCTAGAAGACTTGAAGTTCATTGGACTTCTCTAAATCAAATTTGCAAATCGATCAATCTAGATGCCTTAATCTAGACCCAAAATAATTTGATCTCATAATTAATATATGATTTTATTTTTGGATTCCTCACCCCCAAATTAGCTAAGGGTGAAAATTTGGTGCAATTTGGAATTCATTTGGGCAATAATTCAATTTAATTTAGAATGGTTCAATTGCACTTAAGGGCTTATAACTTTCCATAATTGCATTTTTACCTTAATACCTAATATAACAACCGGGATCCGCTGTACGGACCGCGGGCGATCTGCTGCGGAGCCCGGGTCATGCAACAACGGGATCCCTCAAATCTAGCTGTCGCACCTTTCCATCCGACGGTTAGGATTAGAACCGCGGGTCCGTCGTTAGATCAACCCTAATGATCCTACGGCACAGATTTAATCTGGTTCGGCCATTAGGATCCAGAGGATCAGGACCGTCGCATCTTCCCGATCGATGCATCAGACGGTCCATAGCGCACCCGCACTGTGGATCTTTGTCTCCGCCAAGCCGTGCCCGACAGGGAAGATTCCCCGTACTGCCAGTGGCCTCCCCTGTCCCCCAAGCGCGCCTCTAGCTCAGCAAACTGTTGCTGGTCTTCCCCTAAACACCATGAGACCCCAATTGGGCCTTGTGACCTGGCCGAGCACAAAATGGAATTTCAAGAGCTCGGCCATGTCCCGCCCTCTCGGGCCTCCCCAGCCCGAGCCAGTGGCTCCAGAAGCTTCCCTAAGCTCAGCCAAGGCTATAAATAGCCCCAGCTCCGCTTCAATTGATCCTTGCTGATCAGTTGTAGCCTCTGAAATTCATCGCCATTGCCAAACTCCCAAAGCTTCACCCAAGCACTCCCGAGGTCGCGTACCGCTGATAGAGGGTTACTCCTGGAGTTCAGGACCCCTAAGAGCTTCCAGAGTCCCTGCGGTAGCGAACCACGATCTGTCTTCCAATCCCAGCTCCGTCCCACAAAGCCAGGTATCCCAGTTGCAGGTTCTGAGCCAATAAGGCTCAGAACTTATCCCATTTGATGCAGTTTTCTACTTATTGTCATTTCAAACTCAGTTGTATCGTAATTAGGGTCTAGGTTAGCCCCGATCGATCGAATTGATCGATCAGGTTCAGTTTCTTCTGGATCGCCTCGGTCGAGTAAGGACCCAGCGATCCAGGCCACCCCAGACCCCCGGACTAGAGGGCTTCGATCCTCCTCACCTCCCTTATGGTGTAGGAATCGAGCCTGGGGTCTGGCATGGCCTCGGTGGAGAGAATTGTCTCCCCACAGTAGCTCAATGGCGGAATCCTCGAGTGAGTAAGGTCTGGCTGATCCAGACCATCTCACAAGGGGATTCGGGTCCCAATCGATGCGTCTGACCACGATGATGGAGTAGCGATCGAATGCTAGCCGAGCCGTGGCCTGGGCGCACCGGAATTTTGGGAATTAGGGTTCCCTAATTCGGCCTACCCATCGGGACGGAGGAATGGGGACGACGGCACTGTGCGGGCCGGGTCGACCCATGCCCCACGCGGTGCGACAATGCCAGGTCTCCCGGGCCCCGGTCGACCCGCGCATTTTCAATTTTGGACCAAGCCGTTTTATTAAAATCGAATTAATGGAATTTTTTTCCTTAAGGAAAATAATTTGATTAATCAAATCATAGGATTTTGATTAAATAAAAATACATAATGTATTATTCAAATAACTTTTAATCCACTGGTCCAAATCTTATGATATCATATATGAAAATGATCAAAAAAATCTCATGAACCTAAATATAAAATAAAATCATGCATCTTATGGTTAGATCTTTAATTTTTGCCTAATTACAGTGGATCTTAATTAGGGAAGATTAGTAAATTTACTTATCCAAATTGCATATTTAGGGTGCCATTAGCTCACTGATGTCAATTAGGTTGCATGTGCTAAGCAAAATATTTTTCTAAGTTCTGTAATTTTAGTTATGCCATAATCTTGTTAAATCATGATTAGTAAATATTAAGACTTATACTGATTGAATCTTAGTAAACTCAGGCTCTGATTTCTTGTATAATTAATTAGAACTTACATGTTAAATATCATGTGATTTGAATGGTTGGATTGGTACTTATGAGCTAATCCTTTTTAATTGGAATTAGAGTTTGATTAACATTAAGTAATCTCTATTTTATAAACTTTGATTGTTAATCTGATTTATAACAGAAATCAAGTATAGTGAAATCACCTAGATAAGCTTATTAAGTATACTTGAATGAATCTAAAGGTTTGAAATCCTAAACATCTTAATTAACTTAAGAAATCTTAAGATTTGGGTCAAGCTTTTAAGACTTGAACTAGGTCTGAGATTGCCACCAATAATACATAATTAATCAACTGATTTGATATTGATCTTAAATGAATAATTTGATTTTTCTTAAGGTATGAGAAGGAATCAAACCCTAAACTACTTAAGGAGAGTCCAAATCTTTAAGAAACCCGACTTAATTGAATTGATTTCAAAACTAGGAACTGAACATTTTCCAATAATGCATTTGATTTATTATTGATACTAAATATTTGAATTAGATAAATTAAGGTCAATAACAATCTTTGGTGATTTTATCATCTGAATCAAACCTTAAGATCCCTGATTTTCTCTTAAGAAAGAAGACTAGCATGAGAAGATGATTAAAATTATATTGATTAAACAAGTGACCTAATCCTTAATAATATGTTTGATTTAGATCCCATGATCTTAGATTGAGTGTGACCAGATGACTTTATTATCTGATCTAATCATCCTAAACCTCATTATGCAATAGAACCTAAGAGGTAAATATCAAAATTGAGAAGGGAGAACCTTAAGTGTTTCTTCATGAGATCATCTTGAAATATTTAAAAGACTTAAATTCATATACCATGAGGTAGGAGGCTTTATATGATCCCTTGAGGTAGAAGCGTAGAAGATCCCATCACCTTAGAAACTGATCTACTCTCCTTGTGGTAGTAATCCATTAAGACATTGGAAAAGATGCTTCTCCTTGTGGTAGAATCCTTATTAAGTGATCCTTGATCACACTTGATTGGTGAACCCTTGTACAGGACTTACCTATTAGTCTAGAACTTGTAGTTCTGATAAATTCTTGTTCTGTTAAATAGACTTGATTGAACCATGATTATTGGGTAGTGCAGCATAGTATACCTATATTACTGGTATTCGGGATTAGTTGAGTCACTCTAAGTGAGATTTATCTTTGTTGCTATCTTGCGGGCTTAGGCAGATATAACCTCGCTTAGAGTAAATCAATCGATCCTAAGAGAGTATTAAATGGGTGCCCATCCCTTAGTTTGATTGAAAGATAAGTTGCCAACGGGCAATGCCTCCTAGCGAAGATCGCTTCAATAGGTATGGCTCAAATAAACTAAGTGACGGGATTCACCTTCTTTAAGACGCTAACTATAATTGTGAGTTTGGTGACTCAAGGCTTAGTTTGAGATACAAAACCATCAACGGATGGTGTCTCCTAATAAAGACCGCTTTATTAGGGTGGCGTAATCAAACTAAATGTTGTAAGTCCAATCTTTGCAACATATTTAATATGTGTATACAATCACCCCACCCAATGATCCTTAAGTAAATAAACAACTTTAACCAAACACTGATCTAGAATTTGGAGACAGAATCCTTCCAGCAGGATTCTACACAGTGGAGACTTAGGAATCATCACCGTTTCTTACTACATTTGTTATAAATTTTGGGATTTCTCATTCATTCAACATCATGGCATAAGCATAAGTATGAACATGAGTGGAACTCATCCCTTCTGTTGTGACACAAGATTATCAGTGATACAATATGAGATACGAAATGTTATATACACAGACTGGGGAATTTTAGGGTGCATCTGCGTCACCATATTTACTTCTTAACTGTTGTACTTCATTGGACAGTACTACTCATAAATACTCAGTGATAGTTCTGTGATATACTGAGGTGTAGCATATTTATGAGCATTGCTTCAGTGGCATATAGTGTAGCTTCTAGCATTCCTTTCAGCATTTGACATTCCTCTCACATTCATTTTACGAGTATCAGATATTTACATTTACTTTCAGTATTTAGTTTTGATGCAGTTTTATTTCGCTCAGTTCTTACAGTTTTAGTTATTTAATGCCTTTACAGTTTTCCTGCACTTTTACTTTACGCCCTTGCATATTTGTTATGTTTAGTTTAGCCGGTTTAGATAGCTTCGATGTGTTAGACTTCTTGTCTAACACGGGGTGCTTTTGGGATCCGGCAATTTGCTAGATCCTGAGCAGTTCTTGGAGACAGGTTAGGAGGACGTACTAGAGACTCAGGAGGAGCATTTGGAGCTATAGAGATTTGAGCACCTACCTTTATTTTCTAGCTCTTTTCGCATTTTAGATAGACTCTTTATATTCCTGCATTTAAATGGTCTGTAATAAATCCTGAATGTATTTTTACTTTTCTTTTCTGAGATGGATATTTACTACTGCTTGAGATGAATGTATTTTTGGATGTTTTGCTTTTAGCTTCCGCACTATATTATACTACTATATATAGTATTGTGATGTGATCAGCGTACTTGAAACGCTGATATATTTGATAACGTACATGGGTTCTTTCTAGCTCCCTTGAACCTTATGTACGTGCCAGTCTAATACCTAAGATAAGTATTTTTATCTTAGATATTTGACTCTCGAACCTACTATTAGGGTTCGAGTCAGCGACCTTCAGTATGGCTTCATCTCTCTAGCCTATTCGGGAAGATGGGTTTTATTTGCGTGGCCCACCGTTCCCGAGTAACGCACCGTTTTGCTGCCGAACTATAAATTATACTTGGCTTTTGCACATGGTGACGGGACGAGGCGTTACAATAACTTAAGCAAAAGGAGAGGCTAAGACATGCCTTACATGCGAGCTAAACAAGGTAAGGCATATAAATATACATAATTAAATAAGTGCGGTAAGAAAAATGCTACATCCTAACATGCTGGTGATCAAAAGAAATATGCCAATTAAAATAAAACAACTCAGCAGTGGTAAGTATAAATAGCGGCAAGATTCTAACATCCTAAATATATATATATAAGCAGTACAAGGAAATAGCTGACTGAATAAGAATATGGAAAGGTAACCAAATATCAACTGCATATAAACATACGTGTACAATCTGCCATACAGAACAGGGCTAATCTAGCCCACTAAAAAGGATGAAGGATCTTAGCACCAGTATGGCTAAGGCACCAACAGGCATAATCGAAGGATCCTAGCACCAGTACGGCTAGGGCGGTTCCTAGCACCAGTACGATTAGGGCACTAACGGCGTACCCCTATTGTCAATAAGGAGACTAGGCAAACAGCACACAACAGAACAGAGGCCTTCCCCTAGTGACATAAGTTGACTAGGTAGTCAGAAGGAAATACTGAGAGGCAGCTCAAACACATCAAGTTATTATCTTCTCATTAATCACTTTAATATTTTTACAAGGAATCTAAGGAGTCTCCATATTTTCATAATATTTTATTCATGCATCAAATTCTTGTATAATATGCTCAAGGAAATATGGCACAAAAATCAAGGAATGCATAGCAACAAAATATCAAATAAAAGTAAGGGACTCTACTAAACATGGTGATATCATTTGTTTTCTACTTAACCATTCTAACTATTCCAAGTTACACAAGTTCAGGATCACCATTTTCCTACTATCGAGTGTAACTTAGAAATTCGTCCTTATAAGTTAAAAAGGATTAGAATTGATCAGGTTCTAATCTAGTTCAATCAGATAGGCGACTACGAGTTGAATCAATAAATCATACGTCTTAGTTTGGTGAATTTAGACGTTCTAACTAAGATCTGATCAAGATCTTCTAAACTTATAGATTATGGATTAAACATAACCCAAAAAGGATAAGACCTAAGTTCTAGGTTTTATTCTATAAGTGATCTACTAGTAAGGCAAATCCTATTAAGTAATCAAGCTTAATAGGATGAATCTCCTATCTTAAATCTAAGGTTAAAAGACAAAATAATCAGAATAAATTATAAAATAAAAGAAAAGTCTAGAAATTAATAAAACCAAAGTTTCACCCATTGAGTAACCCATTTACCCAATGAATGAACTCTAACCTATGATCTAGTCCTAATCTCAGAAAAGGTCATTAAGGTGTAGTGTTAAAAACTTAGAAAATCCTAGAATCTGACCTAATGGTCGATTTTACTTATTTAAATGTCACTATTACAATTATAACAATTCGTTTTAGAGTTTTGAAATGCTAATTAGAGGTTAAGAGTACTTATACTTATGGAAAAATGACTATTTTGCCCCTACTCTTAGGGTCAAGAAGTTTACTTTTGACTTATGGGTCAAAAGTGAATTTTCTCTTTTCCATATAGTTCCTTACTGTCTAACTTGAAGATAGACAGGAAGTTTGTCCAATTTGGACTTCAAACGGTCAGGTTATGACCAAAATAAGATCATGGGTATTTTGGTCAATTTCTAAATTTCTAAGGTTCAGATCCTAAATTTTATTTTATTTTATTGATGACATTAGAATTCTAAACTAGTTAGCATCTTGAATTTTTCAATTTTGAGTTAATTTGACTAAGTTATGGCTGTTTGAAGTATAGGGGCATTTTGGTCATTTTTTACAGAGAATTCTAGGGCTTGACTTTTTATCCTGATGTCCAAATGAGAAAACTAATACTACCATAGTGATGGGGCCGCTCTCCTGAGCATTTTAAGACCCATATTGACTACGTTCCGATAACGGGGTAAAATGTTATGGGGTCCTAAAGAGGCCCTAAAATGCTACCTCGATATGCGTACCCCAAAATTAATTTTTACATTATATTATTTGATTTCTTACATTTTTCTGAGTATTTTGAGACCTATATTGACTATGTTTGGATCATTCTATAAAAAGTTATTAAACTTTTAAGATTTACTATTCAAAAATACAATTTGAATTAATTTACTATTCATTTATTCAAATTAAATGATTTTACTGTTCATTACTAAAGTTTATACATATGGTTTCTGAATTTATTAATCTTTAATTAATCTGTGATTAATTAGGCTTAATTATTATTTAACATTAATTAATTAATTAAATTATATTTATTATTATTTTTACTATTGAAAAATCTTTAGCACTAATTACTGTTTAATTAATCTTAATCACCTGTTAATATCTAATTAAGAATAATTAATTATATTTTATTGTTTAATAATAATTAATTATTCTAATTACTATTGAGGTTTAATTAATATTAAATTAATCTTAATTAGTCACTAATTACAGCTAATTAATTATAAAATTACTGTTCAAAAGTAATTAACACTAATCCTAATTTAATTAACTACTAACTGCATTTAATTAATCACTAACAGTAATTAATTAATTTTAATTAGCAAGCAGTGGGCTCCACTAGACATGTGGCACTGCCAGAGGCTACCACGTGGCGCTGTGGGCCCCATAAGGAGCCGAAACGCAGCGGGTGGCCGGGCAGTGGGTCCCACTTGACACGTGGCGGGCTCAGAGGCGGCCACGTGGCACTGTGGGCCCCACGGGGGAGCGAAGCGCCGCGGGTGCTCGACGCGTGGGCCCCATGTGACATGTGGCGGGCCCGGAGGCTGCCACGTGGCGCAGTGGCCCCACTGCCGAAGCTGAAGAGCCGCGGGCTCGGGCAGTGGGCCCCACATGCCACGTGGCGTGGCCAGTGACTGCCACGTGGCGCCGTGGGCCCCACGGCCGAAGCCAAGGGGTCGCGGGCTCGGGTGTGTGAGCCCACGTGACATGTGGCGGGCCCGGAGGCTGCCACGTGGCGATGTGGGCCCCACCCGGGGCTTACTCGGACCCGACGCGATCAGGTCGGGCTTGGGTCGACCCGGCCCAACCCGGACTTCGTCTCCCTCGCCAGGCTAAGGCACGGCTTTTGCCGGCCTTCCCGGCGCCGGACCACCTCGGCCCGCACGGCCGACGGTAGCCCTCGACGAGGCCTACACGTCGGTGGGCGAACCTTCGCCGGAGGTGGCCGGGATTGCCGGCAAAATGCAACCCTAGGTCCTAGGGTTCGACGTTCGGAAACCTAACGGTTTCTACTGTGGACCTAACCCTAATTCCCGACGATCCGATCGGGCTAGCCCCGATCGGAACCTTTTGATCGTTAATCCAGCATATGCAATAGGTAAGGAGACAATAATTGAAGGAAATGGAATTGAGATGGGGGAGATCCAGTACCTGGAAGTCCGACGGCTGCGAGGGGGCTCGGCTCGGTCTGGCTCGGGTCGGGCGGGTCTGGCTTTGGTTCGCGTAACCGGGGTCAGGGGGGTGCGGGGGAGCCTCTTAAAGGCCGCCGGACGGACTTGCCGAGGCGGGGAAGGCCGTCGGTTGGCCAGGCGAGCGGCGGGCGCGCCGCAGGGCTCGCGGGCGGCGGGGCCAAGGACGAAGGCCCCGGGCCATCCGATCTCATGACACGCGGATGGCCCGCATCATCCCGGACCGCGCGATGCGGATCGCGATGAAGAGTCGTGGGATCCGCGCGAATCGGACGGTCCGGATGGATCCGTCCGATCGGACGGCGCCGTTAGGTGCTGTCAATTATGTAAATTTTTTTTTTTAATTTCCAAAAATTTTAAACATGTTTTTCCTAGCTATTTGAAGGGTGAGGAACGTAATGGCGAGGTCAAATTTTTGATCCGACGAGTATTTTGATTCCTCGATTTCCGGGGTATTTTTATTATTAAAATATTCGTCGAAATTTCGACGACTTCCGATTGACATGAAAACTTCACCCCAAGCTAATTTGGGGTCAATGAACGCAATGGCGGTGTTCATTTTTCGATTGGAGGTCAATTTAGATAGGTCAAATTTTAGGGTTTTCTAGATTTCCCAGAAATCAGGATTTCCCAAAAATCAGGATTTCCCAGAAATCAGGATTCGATCCATTTGACTCCTGATTTGGATTAGGTCTTAGAGGTTGACTCCAATTGACCTAATTAGTACTTATAATTATGCCTAAGACTTAGGATTAGTCCTAATTAACTACGGTAACAACCTGGGTTGTTACAGTAGATCATTAAAATTTAGATAACAAAAAAATATCACATAATTTATAATTATTAATATTTATTGAATGCTTGCTTAACTTTGAGTCTTTTTCCTTGAATATTCATACAATATCATTGTGCATAAATAAAACTTTCATAAAACTTTATGGGGAATATCTTATGGAAATTTGAACAAGAAAGATATCGCTTATAATATGACTTCACATTTTAGAGAGCGTAAATGTGAATGTTCGACCCCCTCACTGTGTCTAGTTAGGCAGACGTGCTTAACTTCTCGTCCCATTCTGTTGAACACTACCACAGAATGAGATAGCTTCTAAATATAACTTCAACTAATAATATAAAAATTCTTTTATAATCTTATTGATTGTAATATCTCTTCATAACTATTTAGTATAATTAATTTTCATAATCCTATGCTATATTTGTCTTAGACCAAGAGTCTAAGATACTTATTTACTTTCTATGTTTTATACTCTCTATTTCCAGTATCGTGTTTTATTTACTTACAGTTTATTTAAATACAATATATGTTGCTAATTTTATTTAATGCTTCACTGTATTTCATTTGCTTACTTAGCATAATTTTTCATTGAATGTGTATTACTTTTATTCATTTACTTTAAATGTTTATAGTAGTTTCTAGCATTTTAGGATACTATTCCCTTACCATTTTTAGATACAATCTAGGACTTATATTCAAATGAGTATTTCTTACTTAGCTTATTTCATACTGTCTTCTTTACAGTTATGTTTACTTCCTTTTTTTCCATACTTAACAGCTTTTATAGTTTCGCTGCTTAGTTTGAATTGTGAATTAATACTTTTGATATCCTATTAACTTAAAATATAACTAATCTTAAAATGTGCTTAGACTGTTTAGTCTAACTATATTTTTTCTTTTATTAGCTTTGCCCTATCATATATTAAATACCAAAATATGATAGATCAAGAGCTCTTTGATTCAGGTAATACTGGTTCAAGTGCTTGAAGAACTTATAAAGAATTTGTTTCCGCATAATTTAAATATTTATTTGCATTTTATTACAAGTGAGAGAGTGAGTTACTTTCTTTTAAAAAGTTTGTAATAAATAAAATTTAAACTGCTTGAGTTATTTTTGCTTATCATTGTATATTTGTGTTACGATTACCTATTTTGCAATTGCTTGAAATGAATGAGTGGATTATAATAATTATTTGTATTATTTATACTTGCAATGTTGTGTTTTCATGTATCTCCTTAACATATATTTTCTATTGCATTTCATTGCAAATTTACTTTAACTTAATATTTGCTCATAAAGTGACTTGACTACTTAGCATTTTTAATTGATTAACTTTCTTCTAATTGAATATTGGGTGCTAAGGTAATGTCTCAATATTGAATTAATCTCCTATCCAATTATTGGGGTTATTACAAACATACTTTCCTTAATCCTTGCCTAAACTTGTGAATCAATGATTACTGTTACTTTTAAAATATAAAAAAATCTAATAAATCCATTAATCCTTTCAAAATTGCTACCATAGTACTGCTACTTTCTCCTTAATTTTTTGAATATATCTTGATTATTACTTGATTAAGCAGTTAAAAAATACCTTCTTTAATTTTTGCATAATGGTTTTCAAAGATTATTATTTCTTGTAGATATCTTATGAATCTTATTAATACTTTCATAAATGTCATTATAATTAATTTAATTTTATCAAAATTTAGACTTATAGGATTCTTTACGGAAGTATTTTTGTATTTATGATGCATAAAAAATTTTACTTTACCAATAATCACTCTCTTGAAGTGGCTTTGTGGCATTATTATAACCTTTAATATCATGTTATTTTCAGTAGTAGATGAACCCATCAATGAAATTATGATCCAAATTATTTAGTTAACTCCTATTTTTGGTTAAAACTATATAAATAATCAATGTTTTTGGAAGTGGAACTCACATGCTTATAAAAACCTAATTATTTTGTGACATATATAATATTCCTAAATTAAATCGAAGCTCTAGGTCAAAGTCCTAAGGAGGCGAGTAGGGTGCAACCCCGCTTGTTATGTGAAGCTAACAAGTTGGGTGAAAGTCTCGAAAATGCTAGCATGGTTTGAATCTCTACCTTAGTGGGATCATATGCAAAGTTTAATAAGTTTTAATAATTGAATAAATAGCTAAATCAACATATTATTGTTCATATTGAATCAATCTTATGAACCTGAATATTAATTTTAAGTTATTTGCTTTTCATATTGTTCATTTTCAAACAATTTTTACTTGTTCAAATTTCTTCCTTTTGCATTGCTTGAAAGTCTATTAAAATTTGATACACTCAAAACCTAATAAATATGTTGACGGAGAAATATAGCACACTATTTTTATATACTCTTTATTGTTGTATATTTTCATCTAACATTTTTAGGCATAGCATTAAAAGTTGATTAATAGGAGTCTTGAGGGAGAACATCAAGACGGTTACTAAGAGGTACCATATATCCTAATTAGAACAACCCCAATCCAACACCTCATACCATATATCCTATGGGAGACATTATCTTAGAGGAATTATTGGAGCAAAAACAAAACACAATCACAGATGGCAACAAAAGTGAAAAAAAAAATGAAGATCACCAGATTAAGTGCCCAATATTAGAAAAAAACACGGAATCACACCAAACTATAAAATCCACTATAAAGAAAAATGGAGAAATACAGATCTCTCACACCCAATCCCTTTGAAAAAGATGATGACGCCATCATTTCATCAACCATAACCTTGGCACGGATATATGTAGATAAAGCTAGTGTACCGGTACAATATTACAAAATAATAAACATATCACCCATATACAATATTAAATAGGAGGACAGCAAGCGTTATTAAGGGTTGAGTCAACAATAATTCTGGTCTGATCCAATCAAACTTCATAAAATAACAACGAATCATATGCTCCCATTTATAATTTATGTAACGATGAAACGATGAACATCTACAACGCGTTAAGAAAATAGTCCAATATCGGGCGAATTTTGTTTTATGCAAAAATTTCTTAAACTCGTGTTATGTCGATAAAAATCCCTTAATATTATCGTATTTTCTTTTTCCCAAAAAAAAAAAAAAAATCGTCTTCCTTGTTTAGATTCGGAGTGATCGGTCGTCCGAGCTCGTGCCTCCCCCGTGGCGCGCACAACCTATATGGGCAATGCAAAAAATCCCGCCTTATGGCCGAAATCTCGACTGCCGCCCTCTCAAGATCTTTCCGCCCACTTCGCCGGAGCCGCCTCCGTCTCTAAAGTCTAGCTTCACCATCTCTTAAGCCTTACATCTGCGGAGACGCCATCGATCTCTCTGGCCTTGTTGATTCGACAGATGCGTTGCTGCTTTGTAGGGTTTTCGGATCTGAGATCCAAGGCAGAAGCCCTCGTTGTCGGGCTGCTCACCGCGCTCGATCGTCGCAGGAAGACAATCCAAAGAGAAAGATCGACCCTTACCTCGAAAATATGCTGACGATTTTGAAGGATGCCGCCATCAACCCTTGCGATGATCGATTTGAAGAAGATCGAGCGTGGGAACGCCAAGTACTGGCTGCGAGGAAAGCGCTGTTTCTCATACCGGACAAGTGCACTGGAACAGGGGACTTCCCGTATAGAGTAACAATCCCATTTATTTTTCTCGCTAATGTTCTCTCCTTTTTATTCTCCGTCTCATTTGGTAGACAAATAGAAAAGTCCCTGGACAACTTCTTTCAGTCGCTATCAGTTATATCTCTTGTAAGCCTCGAGGATTTCCTTCATTTGCTGTTGCCATTTCGCTTACAATTTTACAGGTCCTTGCACAGAGTCTTGAAGTTTAGTTGGCGTTGCTTATGCACTGTAAATAATGCCAAGGGCAGTAGTAACTGCTTATTCTAAATAAAATGAAAAGTAAAAACGTTTTGATATTTGATTTGGAGAGACCTTTGAACAGCCAAGAGTTTCAGATATGTGAGAAAAATTTTCTAATGAGGTTAAATTCACATAATTCATAACTATTGTAGGGTTTTTTTCTCCATTAGATGATTTACTTGGATCAAAGATTTGAAAACTTGGGGCCTATACAATTTGTTCTTATCTTGGATTAGCTTAGCCTAGCTTAGAGTTATTTTTTGAATTGTTTAGCATTTTAGTTTAGCTTATCCAGCGTATTTAGCTTATCTAATTTATTCAACTTATAGATAACAAAAACATAAATATAATTCAATAGAATAAAAAGTAAAAAAGCAAAACGCACAATTTTATTAGCTTAGCCAATTCCTAATCCATTTAATTCCAAAAGTAAAGCTCGATGCGACACCATTAAGTTTTTGGGTGTTATGTTATTTAGGTGAACATATTATGCATGCCACTTGTATGAAAGACATCTACTTTCTTATATCAATCCAAGATACCAATTTGGTCATTGGTATGACATGGCTCTCTGTAAATTGCAATATTTTCTTACTTCAACGACCTTTGTGAGGTTGGCTCATTATTATATTTTTGTTAGTATTAGCACTGACTTAAGTTTTGGTCTACATTATCATTTAGGAATTTTCTATGTACTTGTGTCTATACTTTGACCTACACTTATATGTCAACCCTATTTCATAAATCTCGTTAGATTCTGTTTAGATTATAATAAAAGTTCTCTCCATGGATGATACATCTATTTAAAGTAGAAAAAAAATTCTTTGTGAGTTTTTAAATAAAGGCTAATGGAGAGGCAACTTGGAGCATAGTGAAGCTATTGCATATTTTTTGTCATTTTATAATTCCATATTTTTTGTTCCTTAAGAATTTCTATGGTCACTTCAAAGATTTAGATAGCCAATTTTAATGGTTTTCTTTGAATTTTTGTTATACTTTATTTTATTTGACTTTTTTGTGCTATTATTGTCGGTGCTGCAAATAAAGAGTTTGAAGATTGAACACAATTATTAAGATTGTTGAGCAGTTAACATCACCATTGTTAAATTTAAGTGAATGTTTTATGTCATGCTAGACTTTTCATTCGACTTAAGTATCTAACATAACTATTTGCTAAGCCTATTTATTTGGCTAGAGTTAAATGCTATTGGGAATGATTTGGTTAACTTATCCAAAAATGCCTATTTAAAAAGTAGAGGATTATCTTTTTTTCTTGAATCAACCTTTTAGTTGGCCTCCTTCAATTTATTATTTCTATTTGGATTAATTTTGGTCATTTTAGAGCATTATGAGCAAGTTCATATCTGATAACCTCCTATGATTTCTTGTTTGAATTTGGATTTTTTTTTATAGATTTTTGTTTATGACCACTCTTTGAGATTTTGTAGTTGGATATTAAAGCTATGTACTTTCTATTTTCATGATTTTTTTATTACAGTAATTCAACATCCTAATCTTTTTTTTTTCTTTTGCAACACATTTATTTGTTTTTTTAGGGAAATTTAAGGGTTCCTTGCTTGATTTTATGTCTACGATCATTAGGGGTTTGAAGGATATAC
Organism: Gastrodia elata; assembly: GCA_016760335.1. NCBI lineage: Eukaryota > Viridiplantae > Streptophyta > Magnoliopsida > Asparagales > Orchidaceae > Gastrodia > Gastrodia elata. The sequence continues at coordinate 23,364,030 of CM028674.1, read as the reverse complement.
AAAACTCAATCTCAAGTAATTGATGTGCTAATTTCTTAACATCTTGAATTTAATTCTTTATTATGCATAGTTTACAAAGAGTTTTAGATGTTACCTTCATGCACAAAAGAGAGGTTTAAACTTTTTTATTATATTATATATATATATATATATATAAATATAATTTGAAGACTTCTTTGTAAAATATAATTTGCAGTACCTTTAACAAGAGAGTTTGACAAAAATAAAATGCTGACATATGCTCATATTTACTTAGGTTGCTTTGAAGTATAAACATAATGACTTTCTTTATCATTCAATAATCATGAAAATCGATTACTTGGTCAATAAAAAGCTTCAAATCTTCACAAGCCTAATATCTTGTTATTAACATTTTCATGAAATTATTTTAACAGTGTTTGTTTTGTTAAAATCCTCATATAAAAACATAAGCTTTAAGGTTGGAATCCTTTCAGCACAATGAATGAGACTTTTCACACAATTGTAAAGTTTAGTTGCTATGTTTGCAATATCATACTTTTCTAATAATATTTTCTAACAACTACTTTTCTAATAGTGAATGTGGTATTGATTTTTATAAATTGAGGGGAAAGGCACATATAGCAACTTGATAATCATCATGCATTTCCCATGCTTTTGATTGGCTTGTCATTATGTTATATTTATATTCATATATTGACTAAATAATAGTATGATTGTTTGTAGCTAGGAAGTACATGTGTTAGTATGGTTGAATAAAGGAAATAGGTTAAAAGATACTAACTTATGGTTAATTCCTTGAATTTTAGTGATGAGAGCAGAAGAAAAATAAGACAAATAGATTTATACTATAAAAGATAAAGGAAGTATTAAGTACTAAGCCAAATTTAAAAATTAAATTGCATGAATTATATATTATTATAATGCCATCTAGTTTAATTAAGCATATGCTATAATATTTAATTATGACTACTCCAAAGGCTTGTGTATATTAGCGAAGCAATAAAATAAAATTGCTAAGTATAAAAATTAAATACCATTCTCATTTAGGAGGATATGGCTAAATAATAACAATATGAAGAAAATTATAAGTGTGCATTTATGTTTTTATTAATGACTAGATAAAATTGACAAGTGTATTGACTCAATTTAAACTCAAATTTTTTGTTTCTTTCACATTCGGATGGTTTGTTCAATTTGAAGTGGTCTCATTTCTTGGTTTCAAATTCCTTCACCATAAGAGGGTTTCAATGAGACCGCATTATGTAGTGGTTTTATTGCTTTAACAAAATCCCATGTTGATCATACTTGTTTTAAAACTAATTTAAACTCAGTTGAGTGGGTATGATATGCATGTGCATGATTAAACGTCATTAATTTGAGTGGACATTGGATATTTTATAAGCATGTTCTAGTAATTAGATATCATTATGCCATAGAGATATGATGTGGGTAACTAAATCTAATGGTCAAGCATTCGTAGTGTGTTTTTGTTTTAAGTGAGGAAACTCATTGGGAATATAAGGATCAAATAAAAAGTATGTTTTTCATTATTTCACATAAATCATTGGGTTATTGAGTTTCATGTTTGAAGACTCAAGGTACATTGTGACGATGTAGGGACTTGGTTTTAAAAAGTTTTTTATAAATAAGAGTTAAGTTGGGCAAAGGCTTGTGGTATATAAGATGTATACAAAATCATGAGCTTGAGAAATGACTTCTTAGCACAATTTCATAATGCTTCAAAATAATACACACCTAATTGAAGTGACGAACGAAAGCTTTTGACTCGACTACCCGATGACACTATTTTAATACACAGACCGAAGAAACCATCAATAAGAAACACCCGAACTACTCTGGAAACAAATGTGACTTCAAAATAATACACTTAATCAAATTCAAACTCTTTGGAAGGCTCAATTAAGGGAACCCAGATCTTACTTCCCCCAAATTTGGGATGAGAATGATTAAACTTTGAGTCGTTCGTGTACTTCTTCACTGGGTGGTATGTTGAAAGATCTGAGTGAACTTCTCTTCTCTTTCCTAAACTCAGGACATAGTTATCGGATCGAGGTGTCGAGTTAATCTATATGAAATTTGCAAAGGGTTATTGTTTTATATCTGAGCTGGTATTTCTTTTTCGGCAAAGAAGACAAAAAAACAAGGGTAAATTGATTGAATATAGTTTTAAAACGTGAAGTGAAAGCAAGTCTATTTCTATGTCAAGTGTCTGCAGGCTTATGAGCCATGAGAGTAAATATAAGCAGACTCAAGGAAGAGGCAATGAGACGACATCTGTATGAAGGAGAACAAGACTAAAGGACACGCCCAGTTAATGATGTGTAGCCACCAAAGCAGCATGAAGACTGAGGTAAGAATTTCGTCTGTTGCAAGATCTCTCGCCTCAGAACTTTCTATGCTCATTTTACAACAATAAAATTTCGGATTCCTTTTCTTGCTAAGCCCTTTCAGTCCCTTTTATTAAATCAGGTGGGTCTTACCCTACTTGCTAAGCTAGGATAGGATAGATTGGGACAATTCAATTCTCAAATAAGATTACCAACTTAGGAGCTCCTCCATTCGTTGGATAATCACTTTTGTAATTATCATATTTTCATTTTTTTAATTGAAAAGCCCTTCAAAGAGTATTGACCACCTAACCCACGACCGAGTTTTTATAACCTAGCTCCATTCAAACATTTCTAAGAAAACATAGTTTTGTAGCCTTGCAATGCAAGCCTACTAGCTCTAGCTCTCCTTTCACTTTGTTTCCATTAATGATGAAAGATGGGGGCTTAAGAAGTGAATCTACCGTTCCACTTATGTTCGACTATCGTCTCACCTCTCCCTTTGGTCTACCAAAGCCAAAATAATACTAAAGGCTCTTGGTGGTGATTGTTTGGTAATTTTCTAGGTCAATGGAAGCTCTGAAAGCTATGAAGTATAAAATAGGAAAATATGAGTTGTATTGCTTAATTGGCTATTAAGTTTTATGAAATCGTGAGCAATAAATTGAATGCTATGGAGTTGTGAATCATCTAGAAAAATATAATGTGTTATTTGAGATGTCAGTCGAATATACAAAGTAGATGAGCTGAGGCTAAGAGGCTAAGATTAACCTATGTTATGTGAATTGTTAGGCAAAGGTAGCTCATAAATCTCAGTAAGCTCGCCATCGGAGTCGAGCCATCCTCCTCCACAATCTCATAATATTCAAAAAGTACGTACAATAGTCCATCGACTCGGAGAGTCTGCAAGCAGATTGATACTTGATTTGGATATTCTACTCATAATAAAAAAGAAAAGTTTCATCGGGAGACATCTTGCCTATATTTTCCTATCTTTTAGATCCGGACCTTAGATTATATTATGTATTTCATTTAGATTATACATGGTTGAAACACGAACAATAAAAAAGAACATCAACTAGTGTCTCGTCTTTCTAGAATCATAAATTTCCAAGTAAACAATCGATGTTTTCTAAAATGTCAAGCTCAAAGTTGACTTGTACCAAAGTTTAGTTTGAAGTCAAATAGATAATCTTCTAAGCGAGATTGGTTGTTGTATAATGGACTAGTGAAGTGCCAAGCCCATTATGACTAGTAGGTCATGTTCTTGAATCTACGTAATTCTACCTGCATCATCTAAATAGAAAGATTGAAAAAGAAGTTTACTAAGTAAAAGTTTATTTAAGAAGACTTGTAAACTACATTTGAGCAAGGAGAATAGGTCATTGAGTTGGGCATCATTTAATGGGAGACACTACTAGGTTGTTGATGACTAAACTACCATTGATTAGGAATAAACAAAAGTAATGCTAATAGATAAATGAAATGAGTTAATCTATAGATAGAGCTAATGCTAATGCTAATTGAGAAATGAAATGAGAGTCTCGAGGATCAGAGACAACTGTTATGTGCGGTTCTTTGTTAATCTTTCTACCTTCCTAAGGGTACCCTTATATTTGATTCAATTGTCTTCTCATTTTACTCGCAGACTTCTTGTGTCACGCAAACTTTATCAATGATTTAAGGCACTATAAATGGGGATAATTACTATCCTCCAACATTTGCTTAGAGTAGTTGCTTTCCTTGTTGAGCATTTAGCTTTTATATTAAGCTATATGTTGATATCTAATTTGATTTTAGTAAAGTAGGTAAATCTTCTTTGCATTAAACTAATTAAGCTTTCATTCTATAGATTAACTTAATAAAAATTTATATAAGTATTTATATTATACTATGGTATGCAGATGATAGACAATGATGGGAAAAAAGGAAGAGGTAGATTAAAGCGGTAGGGGGAAAACTAATTTATTTTGTTGAATATAACATTTCCTAATTTCTTGGGTAAGAATATCTACTTCCATTGTTTTCAATGCAAGAAGGTAGCATGATTGTTTCTCAAGGTTCAAGAAGAATCTATGGATGTAGGATTGCTAAACAGTAAAAATTATATTTACAAAGGTTGAGCACCTTGTTTTCTTGCTTTGACAATTATTTCAACAATGGTATCATAGTTTTCCATGCCTGATTAGTGCATCCTAATTTTAATTTAATCACATATGCAACTAGTTTTTTTTTTTTTCTTAAATTAATATGTTAAACTCCTTTATATATGAGCACCATGCCCATGCAAAAGAGACCACATCATATATTGCATAAAGGTCCAACTTCATAGTAATTTCATAGTAGTTATACTTATAGTTATTGCCTTGTACTTCAAACCTTATCAATTCTTAATGACTTAATACCTTTATTGATCACCATATTAAAATTTGTTGGGTGTATTTGATGAAAGAAATTTCAAATGCATTTCTATTTAATAAATATAATTTGTGCCTAATGTACATCAATCACCCATAAAAATTGATGTTGAACATTACTTGGTGGTAACTCCAAGTTCACTAAGTGATAGTCTTGTATCATATATTGCTCTAGTTAACAATACCTTAAACAATGCTCATGATTTGGATTTACTAAATAAATCATTCAATATGATGTGGCACGCTCTGATTAGCTGGTAGGGGGAACATGCTGGGAATATGCTTGAGCCTTTATCAGGATTGTACAGAACAACGTTTGGCATCACGAAAAGTGACAAGACAACTATATGGGGATGCCAATGGAAAGTTTTATGTTGGGCCAAATGATTATGGCACATATTGCATGGATAACTAGGGAAAATAAGTGATAATTTGTTCTTTGCTCTAGAATCAATGATGCATGTAAGCCTTGGTTCTAGACATCTTGTAGGTTAAGATGCCGCTGAAGCCACTTGACAGCGCGATCATGGCAAATTACTCGATGGTTTTGGGATGGCCATTATCCCTTGTCTCAGTCTGTCTCTCAACATCGTTATTGCACTTCTTTTATGGATTGGAACTCTTGTAAACCACGATCTTCGCCCTATTTGTGATTGGGGCTTTTCTCTGGCTTCTAGATGGGGTTGACATGCCTTTTTAGGTTGGGTTTTCCCTGCACTCTCACCCTTATCTTCCTTTACAAATAAAGCCTACAGTAAAATCCACAGTCAGAGTAATTTATTGCTTTTATAACCACCAACCCAAGTATCCTGTCAGGTTAGGTTTCCTCTTGCCCTTGAGTGCCTTTGTTTGGAGCAAGTGCATTTTTCCTTCACCGTGTTCTTTTAAAAAAGGTGAAACCAGAATGAGGGAAGCAACTTCACCCTATGAACTAACAAAATACTCCATCATCTTATCCTCATGAGGTCATCATGTCTTTTACCTACATATTTATACTAATCAAATTTGTCAGTGCCATGGTGAAAGGTTAAGCAACCTTTTCTTTATTCGCCATAACCTAAGCAAAGTACTAGGACTTCATCTCCTTTTAGGAGGTCAGGTGTCCCAAAAAATGAATCAAGACTCTCTTTCCTAGAATTTCACCATCATGCTGTTCATAGTTGCCTTTAAGATTTTTAGCAATTCTGCATTGAAACTCAATGTAATGCTCAGTAAAGAGCTCATAAATGGTGCCCACCTTCTACAATAAGCTCAAGTTGTCTTCTAGAATGATCCCAAAGAACTCCATCACCGACCATATGTGTCATGTGAGGCGTAGATATAATTCATGGACAAAGATCAACAAGTTTAGACATATTTCCCTCAATGTGTAATCCTTGTTGTTGATCATACTTGGCTGGTTAATGGTTGTAGAACCACCTTTTGCAGCATGACACCGTAACTATACAGGTTGGTTGCCATGCCACTAAAATTCTTGGAAATGTATATGGAAGGTTTAGGGAAGATGGTGGTGTCACTTTTGATGTACTTGCTAACCTTTGCAATTGTGCTTGCCATAAGAGGAACCTCCTCAAGCACCATTGTCATAGCATATTTGCTTGTATCCATCAACCTTAAGAGATAAATATTTGCTAGATAACTAAAATTTAGGATTTCCAACTTTGACTGAAGAAGTCTTGAGGAATAGATTCCTTAATCGAATAAAAATTCCAAGTCTTAATGAATCCTTCTATTTATAGGCTTCCTCTACTTCTTAAGATTCTTTGGAAATGCTTTGCACCCAAAATGTCGCTTTAAGTGAAACCTCTCTCATATATACCTTGAAAATCAAGAAAATCAAAATAAAAAATCAACAAATCGAGAAATCTTGAACTCGGTAAAGATTGAGAAACAAGCCAACTTGAATGATTTCACTGCACCTAGCTACGATTAAGCCCATTATCTTCAAGTCACTGGACAACGTTGAACAATAGCTTGAACACATGTCAAATCACATAATGCCCTAAGTTTATTTAGTCAAAGTGCTCTCAAAATGCTTGGGCGGAGGGTTTAAGCCACACAAGCACACTTGATTGTTTGAAGGACATCCATACAAATAACTAACATCCATTTTTAAAAATAACATTCTCAAAAACAAAATAAAGGTTTGTGATGCATATTTTCAATAAGTTCCTTAACACCAAATACAATTTACGATAATTTTTGCAAAATAAAATAATTAAAACACTTAAGCTCAGGCTCAGATGAAGACTGGCATATTTCATATATGCTCCATTGTTGATCTGCACATATATGAAAACTTGTCAATTCGTATCACATCGATTGGCATAGCTTTGATCTCCACTAAATTTTTAATAGCTATTTTTAGCCACTCCCTCTTAAAGGATGCAAAAATGTATAGGCAGTGGTGTCAATTGGTCTCGAATATTTCTCAATATAAGTAACTTAATTATTAAGCTCATCTTGCATTGTCATTGTTGTCTGATAATCAAGCAAAATTGTGTCTTATGCAGTTCGAACTTGCTAGTCAGCACACATCTTAGAGATGAGCTTGTAGTAGTCAGTGATCTAGGACGAATGGTTGTGCCTCTACCCAATAAACTATTCCAAATAATTACAATCTTCTTTGTAGATCGACAATCAACCCTTGTAATCTTTGGCGTCTTCCTTGTTCAACTCACACCCTTTCTACCATTGCCTTTTAAGGCCTCTTTCACCCAGGCTAGATCCTTCTCAAGTGATGCAACTCATAGGACACAAATGACTCACTAGGGTGAGATATGTAGATATACAATAAACGAGTGAATAGAGATAAAAATAGAATTTATTAAGGTTAATTAAAATTAATGATGTTTTAATTAATCATAGGGCACATGATCAATTATGTTCATTTATTTAGGAAAGACATCACTATCTAAATTTGTTGATTGATCATTGAAAATTTGTCAAGTAAATTTTTCATATTTTCATGCACTTTATATGTGCTCACTTTACCAAGATTTGATGACTACAAAGAAAAATAACATATTTGTACAATTAAGATGTAATAATGCTCTCTCTATAATGCACACATATTGATATATATGTATAGAGAACACAAATATTTTTTAGAATGGTAAATTTAATTTAAAAATACAATAATATCTTTTATATTTTTTTAATTGTGGATCCCATTCATTATTTGATAGGATCTAACTTTTTTAATTAACTTTATAGTAAAATTTAATTCATTGTATAAATATTATTTTTAGAAATGGGATGCAAAAAAGAAATACTTACCACCATTCATAAAAAAATAATAAATAATATAAAGAGAATATTGATTGGGAAAGCAAAAATTTACTAAAAAATAGATTTTGATAATGTAATATTACTTATATGTTAAAATAAAATTTCTTTTTTATTATTTGAGATAATTGCATTTATTTTATAAATAAAATTATGTACTCAATAGAGAAATAAAATAAAATGAATGCTTGAGATTTGAAAATTTTACCTCCAATTATCAATATTAAATGGTTAACATTTTTTTTTCCCAAACAAATCGCTCTCTCCCTCGTTTAGATTTGCACCGGTGACCATTCCGACCTCCCGCCGCCACCGTCGCGCGCGCAACATAAAGACAAAGCAAAAATTACGCACCTTGTACCATCGACCTTGCACCTTGCTTCCCAATGGCCGAATTCTCACATCATCCCCTCGACTTCCGCCCTCTTAAAACCCGCTCGGCCCACTTCGCCGGAGTTGACTCTATCGCTGAAGTCTAGCCTCACCATCTCTTCAGCCATTTATCTGCAGGCAACGGCATCCATTTCTCTGGCCTCATCTAACGCTCGATTCAACAGATGGGTTGCTGCGATGTACGGTTTCCGGATCTCAGATGCAAAGCCGAAACCCTCGTTGTCGAGGTACTCACCTCGAGTAGGGGGCGAGCTCGATCATGTCAGGAAGATGATCGAAAGCGAAAGATCGATCCTTATCTGGAAAATATGCTGATGATGCTAAAGGATGCCGCCACGGACCCTTGTGATGATCGAGTTGTAGAAGATCAAGTGTGGGAGCGTCAAGTGCTGAATGCGAGGAAAGTTCTATTTGTCATACCGGACAAATGCAGTGAAACGGGGGACTTCCCATACAGAGTAAAGTTAAATTTATTTTTCTCGCCAGATTTTTTCTTATATATTATTAACCGTCTTGTTTAGTAGACAAGTCCGTCGACGTCCTCGTCGGTCTCTGTCAATGTGTCTTGTAAGTCTTCAGTATTTTTGTTACAGTTGCTGTTGCTATATTGTTTTCAATATCACAATTCCTTGCGAGTCTTGAAATTTTAGGAAAAAGGATTACTGGTACCAAAACTTTACCTGTACATTTTTTTTATGTAGTGCTATTATGGTTTTGCAACCTTTTTACTTGCATGGTATTCTCTCACATGTAAAATGTTGTATTTAAGTATGCTCATTAGTCGGCATTACTTGGGCACTGTAAAGTTGATGTAAAGCTTGTGCCTTTTGCCATTCCACTATCTGGTAAACAATGCTAAGAACACTTGTAACTGCCTATTCTAAAGAATATTAAACTATCAAAACATATTTGATCTTTGATTTGGGGAGCTTTTTTAGCAACCGTGAGTATCAAATATGTGAGAAAAATCTTCTAATTGGATTAAATTCACATAATATTTTAAAATCACACTATACTTTTTTCTCTATAAGATGACTCACACGGCAAAGGTTTGTAGACTTGGGGTCTTTTTGAACTGTTTAGCATGTTAGTATAGTTTTTCCAGTTGATTTAGCTTATACAACTTATCTAACTTATCTAACTTACATTCAACAAAAACACTCAACTAAAATTATAAAAATTTAAAAGTACAAAAATTAAACCGAACAAATTTATTAGATTAGCTAATTTCTAATCTATTTAATTCTGATAGTTAAGTCCAAACAAAACACCTTTAAGTTCTTGGGCATTTGCTGATTATGTTGCTTAGGTGAACATAGTAACCATGGTCACTTGTATGAAAGACATTTAATTTCTTATATCAACCTATGATCTATTAGCATTACCAATTTAGTCATATTGGCAAGACATGATACTATATGCAGTGCAGTGTTTCTTGACTTCAATGCTTTTGAGTTTTAAAATAAAGGATAATGGAGAAGCAACTTGGAGCATAGTGCAACCTATGCTTTTTTTTGCTATTTTATAATTTCATATTTTTTGTTCCTTGAGATATATTCTTATTAGAATCAAAGATTTAAATAGTCAATTCTAGTGGTTACGTTTAAATATTTTGCTTTACATTTTGCATGCTTTTGTTGCTGGTGTTGCAAGTATAGAGCTTGAAAGCTCAACACAATTATTAAGGCTATTGATGAGTTAATACCACTATTCTTGAATTTAATGGGGTTCTTATGTTTTGTTAGATGACATCTCACATAGTTGTTCAATATGCTTGTTTTTATTGGTGAGTTAAATTCCATTGGAATAATTTGATTAACTTATCCAAAAATGTTTATTTGGAGGGTAGAGCATGGACTTTATTTTGAAAATCAACCTTGTGGGGTTGGAATTACTCCAATATATAATGATCCGTTGAAGTGTTGAAGAGAATGGGTTGTCTTGTTCAATTTTCCTTAGTTACAGATCAGCTATCTCTTAAACCGCTTTGTTAAAAGGCTTGAAGATGTAGGTCCTTGAGGAACAGGTAGCATGTTGGAAGCATTAAAGATTGCATTGTTCGGTGGCAAATATATGGCCGAGCATATAAGTATGAATTATTTGGTCGCTTCAGCATACCATTTTTTCTTAACAGATTGACCTTTTATAAAATATTAGTTTGAAGTTTATGTTGTGACAAGTCGGATTATAGACATACTTTTGTATTTTTAATATATTTGTTCTCCATCTTGTAAGAATATACTCTTAAGATATTTAAAAGAGTTTAGAATGCTTGTAGCATGATCAAAATATAACAGAAAAATGATGGGTAGGCTTGCATGCAAAAATACTTCATATGCACGGAATGATTCATCATTGAATAAGACATGGAGGTAATTGTATTGAAGCTGCTCAAGGAAATGCATAGCTAATTTATTTACTCTTAAAGTCATCATTGCATTTCGTATCATATTTTGTATTTATAATCTTTTATCTTACTTTCATTTTCATTTATATGAATTAAAATTTATGATAAATTTAAAGTATAATTGAAGAAAATTAAAAAGATTATTATTATTAGTTCATTGAATGTATTTGTAGTCTTTAGATAAGAACCAACTGATTTCAATGTGCTAGTTTGTAACATCTTCAAATTTGTTGCTATTCTAGAAAAACTGTAGCTTTTCTTTATGTTCTAAGTCAAGGCTCGACTTTGAACTGTTTATCAATATCTGTCCTCGTACATTTGCTATTGCTTTTATATCCACATTAAAAATTATTATTCTATTCTTTGTTTTGATTTATTTGTCAAGTAAATAGCTAATTGAGTTATTTCATGTTTTAGAAAAGGAGGCTCACTTCTCACACTATGAGCAGCGGGACACAATCTCAGCAAAAACGAAGGTCTAAGAGATTACAAGATTTAGATAAGTTTGGTGACATTCTTAGTACTGGTCCTTCAATGAGAATTCCACTCGGTGATCATGCTCAAGCTTATGTGCCTGATTGGATTGATCCAACTGATAGGCTTGATGGCTTAGATGATGATGACTCGAGATGGTTGGGCACCACAGTATGGCCTTCAAAATGGAATGATTCTGAGATAAAATGGAGTTCCATTAGCAAAGGAAGGCAAGACTTATGTAGCTGTGCTTTACCAGGGTCAGTGCAATGTGTCAAGCGTCATTTGAGAACTGCCAGACGTCAGCTCAAGTATGACTTGGGTTCAGCTTTCTTTGATTGGCGATTTCAACAAATGGGCGAAGAAGTTTCAAAATCTTGGACTCTTAAGGAGCAAACGAAATTTGAGGAGATAGTACGCCTTAATCCTGAGTTAGAGGGTAAAAGTTTTTGGGATGAAGCCTTGAAGCATTTTAAAAGCAAAAGAAGGAAAGATATTGTAAGCTATTACTTCAATGTGTACGTTTTGAGATGGATTCGTGGATTCACTAGATTGAGATTTGAGGCGCCTGATAGTGATGGTAATGTTGACGAAGAAGACAACAGAAGGGCTTTTGATTATCTAAAGAGCATCAAGGATTCTGAGGCAGAGCATACTAAATATTCTAAAAGGTAGATTCGTTATCTCAATTACTGGTCACCCCAAATTTCTTTTTGAAATATAACAAATACAATTTGTAGTAAAGATCTTTAATGATCTTACATATTATTAAATATTGATATGCATTAAATTTTTTAAATGAATGTTGCCATATTGAAATTTTGCTATTTTTCTTGTGTTTAAACTGTCATACTTGGCACCCATTCTTGCCATTGTATAAATTACTTACCTTTGGTAGTTGATTCAATAAGACATTAGCAAGTTATCGAAATATTTTCTAGAAGAGCACACTGGCATAGCAAACCTATCCAATCCTTTAGATATCTTAGAGGATTCTAATTGTCATGAATTTTATTTGCTATTTATTAATTTCCTGCATAGTTTTCAAATTTAAAATTTTTTGATCAAATTTTAAATTTAGGCTTTAAAATTAATTGAATGGAAAAATAATTAATTTAAAATTATAAATCTATAGAAAATTATTTTAGCAATTAATTGTTACTTTAATGAATTAATCATAACTTCTTAAATTCAAACCCCGATTGACGTAGCCACTCGCATTGATTCTTTCTGATTTTACTATAATTAGAGGTTAATAACTTTGCTTTATTTTTTTTTATTCTTTTCATTAGGCATTTGGATTTGAAAATGAAGAAAAGGATATTTATAATCATGATGTAATTGTATCTCTCAACATGTTTTTTTCTCTTCTCTCATCTAGTGGCCAACAATCGCATACTATCTTTCCTCTACTAGAGCCCTACCTACTTTTGCACTCTTTCTCTCTCTCTAGTTTAGAACTCTTTTTCCCTAGGATGCTAAGTATATCCTTACTCTCCTTTAACTAAGCCAATCTTCTCCTCCTCTATCTCAATCCCCCTCCTCTCTCACCTTATTAACTTATCTCTCTTTATACCTTAAACCTTGCTCTCTATCTTCTCAGAAAACCTCACCTTATCAACCTGTTTTGTTCTTGCAGCCCCATCCCCATCTATCTCTCTCGACTGTCATGTTTCTCTCTACCTAGTGGTCAACAATCACTTATTACCCACCCTTCATCTACAGCAATACCTATTTTTACACTATCTCTCTCGTCTAGCCTATATTCGAGCGTCTCTCTTTGCTGAAATCTTTCCCCCTCTATATAGGATGGCATTTAAATCCATATTCTCTGCTAACTAAATTTACCACTCCCTTTTTCCCTTATCTTGATCCATTGCCCCTTCTCTTTACCTAATCAACTTGTCTCTCTTTATACCTTTGCCCCTACTCTCTATTTCTACTGAAAATCCTACCACTAGCAGCCCCTTATCCGGCAACCTTACGGCATTCCCCAAAACTTTTCGTCAATTGCATTCCACAAAATCTTGTTATTATTTAAATAATTTAAAAGAGACAACTATATTAATATCAATACATCAAAGAAAACCTTCTCAAGTTTTCTTAATTAATCTGAGGTCGATCATCGCACTTATTGCAGAGACAGTGAGGCGATTACATTGAGGGAAGTCTGTTGATTTCTGTTATGAGGGACGTATCCTATAGAAATTCCCAAAAAAATTGCCCTTATTGTTATGTAGTTTTACTGTTTAAAAACTTTATGGATTTGTTTATTTTCAACAACTCTATATTTTCATACGCTTGGTGTATTTAATTGATTATCTAGAGTTTCTATTTGTAGACAAACTCTTATTTGAAATGAGAGACGAATTAAATACAGAAGCATATTCATTGATTTACTAATTAATACATAAGCAATACAAATTAAATTCTTCTATAATATATCTTGATCTGCATTACTTATATATGCTTGATTTGCTGCTTAAGAATTTATTTTCTTGCAAATTTTAATTTTTATGGTAATTTGTTTTGCTCAGGTGTTAGTTATTACATTTGAATGTACGGTAGCTTTTGTCAAAGTGCTTTCTAAAACTGTGCTATTGAAATATTTTGATGATCTGAGTAAAGTTGCAATAGGCACCCTTCCTTGCCCAATAAATTAGAAGAGATCTCCCATCAATTTGAAAGCTGGAAGAATCAAACCTAGAACTTCTATGTCTCCAGCAAGAGGATCAAATAACCACTACATCTATACATACTATGCCACAACAGCACACAAAGACATCCAAGTACTACCTTGTAGGAAGAAGTGCCAACCTTAACATATAGACCCTTATGTAGACTCTACTATAAAGGAGACACTTTGCCTATCCCTTTGATAAGCAGAGTATCCTATTCCATTTCAATTTAGAAGTGAATTAAGAGATTACCTTAAGCATTTAGAAGAGGTTATCCATACCCTTTTTGTAGGGTTTTTCATCCTTTTGCTTCCACATTAAATAGATGCTTTGACCTTTCATGTCACTCACTATCCTAATAAATTCTTAGATTGGTTCTAGTTATATGAAGCCTTACATGAGTGCTATCACATGAATATTTCATATGACATCTTGTGCTAAGTTTAAATTGTTCTCATATAGTTTGAGGTAATTATATGTCCTACAAGAAATATCTTTTTACACTTTAATAAGTTGTTTCATGTGCATCATATATCATTAAGATAGGGTGTATTATTTAAGTATTTGATGTTTATGAAACTAGTGGTTATACTTCATCAATGTAAACTGGTGGCTTGTTAATAAATGTCACTAGTCTCACAAGTGATTAAACACGAGGTATACATGATGATTTGAAACACCAAAGGGGACTTTCTATCATGTTTTCCTTGTTTAAAGACATGAACCTTTTATTCGATCCACATCTCTATTCACTCTTTGGGACCAATCACCACACCATAGCGAATTACAAATTTAGCCCCATAGGGCTTCCACCTTTAACATTGCCAAACCATTTACTTCTTGTTACCTTTTGGAGCCGCATTGCATGAAATTTATAAAAATCATTTATTATTGTTGCTACTATAAGGGTTTTATTAGAAGCTCGTGAATGACCATATTGTTCATCCTTAGTAAGTTTGAGGAGGGTGATAGTTCACTCAGCTATGAAAATATTGGACAAACCCCTAGCTATGTGATATGCTTGCTTGTGATAAAAAATGTGTTTTGCATAAAAAGAGTATACTCAATATTTATTTTCTTGCAATGTAAGAGATTCTTACTTGTCATGGATGCAGGCTATATTATGAATGCGATATTGTAACGACCCAAAGTCGTTATTTTGCAAATTAGGTCAGAATCCTGCCTTAGGAAGCAGGATCCCGGGGAATTTCACTTTAGGGCAAACAAAACTACCAATAGATAGATACAACTTTAAAGATCAAAGTGTCATAATTCGGGAAAAATCCGATTAACGGAAGCTCCCGTTTTGTTTTATTGAAATCTTTAAATTCTAAAAATCAAATCATTGAAATGCGTGTCCGAATTCATCGTTTTCAGTGTCGACATGTTAAGTATATTATTTAAAGGTTGCTCGAGAAGTTTCATCAAATTCTGAGCGCCAGATTTATCGTGGCTAATTTCTGAAGTTTTTAAACTTCAGAAATTAATTAAAAATAAGATATTTGTCCGAATCGAAAATTTTTGGCGCGAGGGTGTTCGTTATGTCGTAACACACCTCGGTGCCAAGTTTTGTCGTATTTGGACGCCGAACGGCGGAAAAATGCGAGTAATTTAACTTTGACTCATGTTCGCTCCCCCCGTTTTCCTGTGACGCGCATTCTGGCGCGGAAGATTCCGCGCCGTTTGGCGCAGGAATGGTCAGCCAATTTGGCAACCAGCTCCCCCTCTTCCCTCCTAGCCGACCAGCCCTCCCTACCCTCTCCCCTAGCTTCTCTATAAGACTTCCCTCAGCCCTCCCCTCATCTCCCACAACTCTCCTACCTGCCATCCCCTCTCCTCCCAGCGCATTCTCCCCTCCCTGCCAGCCACCCACAGCAGCAGCCCCCTTCCAGCCAGTGCCAGCCCTTCCTCAGCCGCTCCAGCCTCCTTCCGGCAGCCCCTGGAAGCCCCTTCCAGCAGCTTCCGGCAGCCCGGCAGCCCCCGGCATTTCCATCCAGCACCTCCAGCAGTTCCCGGCAACTCCCGGAAGCCTTCGACAGACCCTTCCAGCAGCTTCCAGCAGCCCAGCAGCCCCCGACAGTCCCCTTCAGCCAGCCAGCTCCCTCTCCGGCAGCCTCCAACAGCCCCCGACAGACTCCGACGGCCAGCTATCAAGCCGCCAAGACACTCTGTAGCCGCTGCCAGCCAGCTTCTTGCCGTTGCCACCTCGGCCAGCCATCCGGCTACCCCGTTCCAACCCTCCCTTGTTTTTCGGCAATCCTAAAAGCTAAGGTATGAGAGGTTGGAAATGAAGGAAATTGAAGAAAACACTTTCTTGCTAATTTTATTAAATCATTGATATAATTTTATATTTAGTCATTCACATTTTGATCAATCTCATTAATTAATAATGGAGACAGTTCATAATGCTATAAAATGACTACTATTTCCATTCCTATCGTTACTCTTGCAATACAGTAACATTATTATGAAATACAGATTTTAAATCATTATAAAGAAAAATGACAAAATAAAGAATAAATATAAAAATCATGAACTATCACATCACTTGTAAAAGAGACTAATTTAAAGAAATATCGGGACTTAAATGCAGATTGAGCGAACTGTCACTCATTTGAGCTGTTGAACTTCTGAACTTAAAGAATGAAGGTACCCAGTATATGACATGTATTATATTTTGCACTTTTACTGCTGCTTAGCTTCGCGTATTTTTTTTTGAGCCAGATTCATTTGAAGCTTGGTTGGTTGTTAGAAACCAACATCTTTTTTCATTCGGGGGTTACTGGAAAATGACATCAGTAACATTAATGCTTGGTTGGTTGTTAGAAACCAACAGTTCTTTTCATTCGGGGTTGTTGCTGGAAAAATAACATCAGCAACATTCGGGGTTGTTACTGGAAAATGACATCGGTAACATTCGGGGTAGATTACTGGAAAATGACATCAGTAATCTTTATTTGATAAATAATATTTGTTGCAGGAATTATTTATTTCTCACTATTACCTTATTGCTCCTGCATTTTATTTCCGTTTTACTTCTGCTAATCGCATCATTTAAAAATGTAAATATTATTATGTACTGCTGTACTTAGAGTATTCTCTAATTACTGGGAATTTCAATCCCGGTATTATTTGTTGTACAATACCAGGTCAGGTACTTCTGGAAGAGCTTAAGCAAGAACCCTAATGCTTAAAATTTTCAATCTGTAAATGGATCTACAACGGCGCTGTTTTTGCTTGTTTATCTTTTATCTTTTCTTTATTTTTACTTTTGTACGAGGAATGCTGAAAAGACCTTGTAATGTGAACATTGAAATAAATGAATAATATCCTTTGGCTTTTGTATGTGTATGCTCTTTTCCTCTCAAGTTACTCAATATGATCCGGCGACAAGTGAACGCCCGACGTCGGAACGGTTTCTTTTGAACCAGCGTCGGGGCCCTCACAGATATCCACCCATGCATTCACACAAGCTAGTTTGAAGCCCAAACCTCACTTCAAATCTTCACATGGGTTGGGCCAATCACTTTTTCTTACTTATGGTTATTTAATGTTTAGCGCCCACAAATTTTGTCATATGAGGGTCGCATGTATTGTGATGTTATTCATATAGGTTAGCTATCACCATGTTTTCCATAATAGTTTTGAAAAATCATATATTTAAAACATAGTAACATAATCATAAAGTCGAGGACGCTTTCTCAATTTTTCATAAAACATTATTTGATTTGAAGATCGTTGCCCAAGAACCAAAAATTTGTAAACTACAATTGACTATAAATCCACATACCCTTACATTGCTAGAAGAGCCTCTTACCTTAATTATAAAAACTTTTGTGATCACTCTATTTTTATAAGATTATGCTGGATCTTATACAAGTATTTAAATTTATTTTTTCTTTAATTGAGAGATGCGACTTTTCTTCTTCAAGAGTAAACTAGGGTCCTTGAGATCATTGCTCCATTATATGTCTTTAATCATTTCAATATAAGCAACACAAATCCTTCTCTTTCCAAACATTTCTAAAACCTTTTTTTAGTATGTACAACTTTTCTAATCTAGCTTAACTTGTTTGGATTATTTTTTATTTGCATTCATCCACAATGTGGGATATCTTGCTCTCATAACATTGCTCTGAGCATTAAAGTAGCGATCATTAACGCTTTTTGCTATTTTCTTAATAGTAGAGCTATAAATAAAATTCGTTCAAGTATCATTTATCATTTAAATGGTCAACTTGATTTTGTTGTTGGATCGAATTATTTCTACAACTGATCTAGCTACTATTAGATCTGAATCCTTCTCGTTGATGGATTGGAAATCATATTGAAGACATCTAATGACCTTCAAATGGTAAATTGTATCCATTGATCTGCAAATATATTCACAAAACTAAAATTTAAAATAAATTAATATTAAATAATATAAAAATAAATATAATGATGGGTTTTATTGAAAATTTCAAATAATAATGATAGGTTTTATTTAAAGGTTAATTTAAAATTTTTTAAATAAAAGACAGTTTTTAAGACTATGAACTTAATTTGTATGAATTTATGAACTTTTAAATCAACTTTTAAGCTAATAAAATAAATGATAATTTAATTCTTATTTAAAATTTTTGAAGGTTAACCTTATATAGTGTAAAGTAAAGTGTTTATATATATTTATATATATATATACATATATATATATACATATATATATATTATGAATCTTATATATAGATACATACAAATTTTTCTTACAAACGTCTCTTATTTTTATTTAAATAGAGAGGAGAGGGAGCTGAATGCTGAATGAAAGATGCAACCACAGGAGCTAGTCCCAGCCCAAATCCAAGTTTTAATTCAGAGAAATTTGACCTCTTTGTTCGGACATAAGTTTGTATGTACTATTCCTTAGTTCTATAATTTATTTTTTAGTTTTGATGGGTAATGTTTACTTATTTTTAGGGGATATTCAGTTAAATTAATGGAATTTACTATTTAACTTTTATAAGAATTAGGTAAAAAGCTTGGGTTTTTTCAAACAATAGTATAAAAAAGCAATTTCCTTAGAATACTCTAGATTATGAATTAAAAAAGAAAAATCAATGCTAATTAGAGACTTGTAAAGAGTTTTAAAATAAAGTTATTAAAGAATTGACGGTGATTTATTTAGGAAATTTCTATGACCTAATTTATATTAGTATGTAAATAAGATAAGCGTACATGATTAGAGAAGATATAAGTACTGTTTTTGTTTAAGGCAAACCAAGACTATAAAAAAAGAACATTTAATACATGTTCAAACTATAGGTGAACTATTACCAGTATATTTAAAATAGTAACTATTTTAATTGCCAAATCTTACATATTTTATTTTTAAAACTTTTATGTTTAATTATAATTTTCATAGACTTTCTGCTCTTACTATTTTTTCAATTTTTTTCATAGTGCACATATTAATATACAAAATTATGTTGCCTTCTATTATTTATGGATATGTGTTATAACTTGAGATTTGTTTTTATAGATGTCATTTATTGAGATGTATTTTTATGAAAACACAAATTACTATATGAAAATTTATAAATTGACATTACAATATGATGTTGGTTATATATGTGTCACAAATTAAGTAGAGTTAATTGAATTAAAAAAATAGAACTTGAAAACTATAACACATCCAAAAGGAGGTTCCTTGGTGCATGTTGTTATGAGATTTTATTAATTGATTAGACAATGGATAGAGTTAAAGCAAGACTTGAGTTGTAGAGGACTATTTTAGAATCTAAAGAGTTTTGTCTTAGTAGATTTAAAATAGAATATATAGAGTGTAAGTTTAATTGTAATAGAAGCCAAAATCTTGAGGACTTAGCTATTGTACCTTGGTTCAATTATTTAAAATAATGGTGAAATAGAGAGCAATGTGATTAATAGGATACAAGATGGTTAGTTGGAATGGAAAATCACACTTTAAAAAAGTAACTTTATAGAGCAGCCATATGATTGGCTATGTAATATGGAGTTGAATGTTATCCAAATAAGATGAGTGCTACAGAGATGAGGGTATTAAGATAGATGAGTGGGCATACTAAAAGGGCGTAATGAGAAATGAGTTTTTCGTTGCAAAGTTGGATTGGCTCCACTAGTAAATAAGAATAGAGAATACCTTCTTAGTCCGGTTAGACATATTGAGTGTAGATCGTTTGATGCCTCTATTAGAAAAATTGAGCATATGAATTTTGTCCATTAAAAAAGGAAGACTAAAAGACATCAAAAGAAATTATTGGAAATGATCTTCTCTGTTTAGAACTTAGGGATGGGATTCTTGTTGTTTGTGCACAATGGAAACAAAGGATTTATGTTGTTGACCCCACCTTGTGGAAAGGCTTGGTGTTGCTGTTGTAGGACTTGTGAATTGAAAACTTTGTGAAAGGGAAAAAGACTCGAACATACAAGCACTTAATGTTTGCACAAAAATGATTAGAAAATAAAAAAAAATTAAAAATTGATATAATAAAGACTGATTTATAGTGATTTGAATCATCCTTATAATTCGCATACTTTTTGGTGATACAATTGCCAAAATCGTCGCTCAAATCTAAGTATATATTTTCTTCGCGTATCACAGACAGAAGCTTTTGACAAACCCTTGTTTAGCAAGCCTCGCTAACTTTCTTGAAGCTTTGTTAGGCAAAGCTACCTCGAACACTCTTGAATAACCCTTAGGGTAAGAGTTTATGGAGTAGGATTGAGAGCACCTACCTCTTGAGGTGATGTTTTACAGAACATTAATTTTCTTAATTGATTTAGCTTTGATTATATTTAGATTGAGAGTTTAGAACTTGTAATAATTAATGTGTAAACCAAAAAGTAGGAACCTTATTATGATCCCACATGTAAAATCATATATTCAAAACTCTCTATTAGTATTTATGATCATGCTATCTTTAACATATATTCTTACGAAACCTATAGTTGTCTTGGTTTTAGTGTTAGTTCATATATATGATTCTGCATGGATCATGTTTATGAATAAATTTGAACTTTTTGGTAAGTTATAGAGATGAAATTGATTCATAATATATTAGTCGGTATTATACATCAATCTTCATATACATGAGTTTCTCATAATCATATTATAAATGCTATCATAATTTTTGAAGGTGCAATTTATAAAATTTTTCAAACTTTCTAAGTGCTTGTTATTCCTAAATTCAATTTAGCCAATGGAAAGTGCAAACACATTACAAATGCTAAATAAAATTTAAGTCCTAAAAGAGTCTTCACTATCAAGAGTATGTCAATTTTACACTAGCTTGTTTGCAGTCAATCTTTCTTGTGATTCAATAAACCAATCCTTAATCTTTTTCTTATAGATTGAAACACGACTCTATTAAAGAATTAGTATTATCATATGTAAAAAATAATTTTACATGTTGTAATTATTAAAATTTATTGAGACACTTAATCTATTATTAGTATACTAATTGAATTTGGTCTTTTATTAATCTTCTCTTTTTCAATGATTGCAATACATAAATTTGTTTTTGTCAAACATGCAATAAAATATTTTAGGAACTAATATTTTGAAGTTAATTATTGATGTTGTTTTTGAATTCATGCGAAAATTGAGTAAATAAATTATGTAAAGACAAGTAGAGTGTAAGCAAAGATATTATTATCTAGTATTTAAAAAAGATATGTAGAGTGCAAATTTATCTCCCACTTTGCGATCATAAAACAGATAAAAAAATAACAAACAAACAAACATAAACTAATCTTCATCAAAGGAGTTAGGAAAAACACCAGGTTTACCAGAGAAGATTCACCAATTTGCAAAGGGTGGGAGGTGCTCATATGGGCAAGAGTGGATATTTGGTACTTCTTAAAATTAATAGAAAATGATGGAACCATAGCACATTCGGTATGTGCCGAATAGTGGGGTTAGCTATGGAACAATGATGGTAAAGATAGTGAGAATGATAGTGATAGATTTGATAGCCTGCTTAATCATGATGAGAAGGTGAGTGCGATAGAGGAGTGTGATATTCAAAAGGCCACCACCTTTCGACAGGCGGGTGGAGCGAAGAATGAGTTTAATGTGCAGGCTGAGGACTTGAGGGGTGTGACTCGGAGATTATGGCATGCTAGGGGATCATTGTGGAGGTCACAAATGTTCTCCTTCCAAGTATGTGGGTGCTCGACCAACAAAATGGGATTCAATCCCTTGTCAATGTTGAATGGGTGATTGAATCCTGAGGGGTGATCTTAAGAATGACATGAAATGCTTTTTATTAATGTTTTTAGATGTGTAATATTTTAAAAAGTGTCACATATGTTGATATTGGAAAAATTATATGAGTATTCATAATTACAATTAGAGTATAGTTTAAGTGTAATATGATTGACATATGTTCAAAGTAAACTTATATTTTGGTAGTTTCTTAGGACTAGTTTAGGAGAGAATCAATTATTTTGAAAGTGTTAAACTTGATTAACACTCACTAATTTCCCCCATTCAATATGGGTTTGAATAACAAATGAGTAACATATATAATGATATATTTATGAATATATATGTACAAAATATATTATAAAAAGTATGTATGGTTTCATGATCTTACCGAATTAATTATGATTATTAGGCTTCAAATAGATACTTTTTACTATAAAATATGATTTAATAAAATTATTTGTGTTAATTAACTGATACGATCAAAGTACTTTATGTTGTGATTTGAGGACAAAACCACATTATAGTTCACCCCGTCAAGCATGAATGAAGATCCTCTGTCTTCACCTTTGAGAGTACAAGCAAGACAGCAAAATAATAAGAAATATAATTCATTTACAGCATATACAAGGATTTATGTGAAAAACCATATAAAGGGGAAAGAACATTTAGCTACATTGCAAAGATTTCACTATAATAACAAAAAGAAGATACAAGAGAGATTTCATTCTCTTAAGAGTTCTCATGCCTTTCCCAGCCCTCATACAAGTTTTCCTTACAACACATTACCACCCAACAATAGCCTATAGACAACAATGCACAAACACATACAACACATCACATGCACCCCACCGTTACATCGGGTACCAGTTAAAAATTTTATTCTTACCTTATAAGTAAAGGCAAAGATGTCCTCTAATATTCCATAAGAAAAGGACAAAAGACAACCTCCAACTGGATCCTAGAACCATTGCACATTGGCCATGTGTCACTATGCTTCATCTAGGTCGACAACATGTCCAATTAGGGAATCTTGGCGCTCTAATTTCTTAATAGAAATTTGCATTCGTTGTCTAGCGCCTAGGTGCGCCCAGGTGCAAAAATTTTTGGTTTCTTTGGCTAACTGAAGATACTCAGGGTGCTAGGGTGTGCCTAAGCCCCCAGGCTACTTTTGGGCATTCTGTTGGATTGGCATTGTTTAGGCATTTTGTTGGATTGGCTTGCTAACGCATGAGCGCGCCTAAGCGCTTGGGCTACTGTCTCTGGCTTCGCTGTCTAAAGAATATTGATGCTTAGGGGCGCCCAAGGTTCGACCTGTTGCATCTCTGACCAAACACTTCCAGCACTTGGGCGCTTCTAAGTGCTCATGCCACAGGTTCTTACCGACTCCAATAACAACACATTAGTGTTTAGGTGTGCTAAGCGCCAGAGCCTCTGACCAACTGAGTTCAGGAGCAAACTCCTCAACTCTCAAACGCACCAAAGCACCTAATATTCTTTCTAGTTCCTTCAGCAACCTTTAGGCTAACTTGATTCTAATCACATCTAACTTGCACCCGATTGATTCGTGGCTAACTCGAAGTCACTCCAAGCTTCGTAACTAATTCATGGTCCACTCCAAGACCATTCCATTGCACTTGAGACTTCACCACTCTGGTTCTTGCTAGCGTTGATGCCCTTAAAGCTGTAATCAGGTGCACCCAACCCGATTACACTACTTTGGGTAGGACTTGAGTCTCCAAAAACAAAACACTTTATTGTTATTATGTTGGATTAAAAGATTAAGGTGACAAGTTTAGTATGATGTATATAATGTATATGTACCTTGTTTTATGATTTTTACTTGAATAAGTTAATTGATTTCTTAATTTGAGGATCTTTATGAAATATAAAAATTATGGATTGTTAAGGTATTTTCTTTGATAGTTCTATAAAATTAAAGTAGAAGTTTTCTTAAGCACATTAGTTTAATGAGAAATTTTAGTAACTGTTAAAATATGATAAAAATGAACTGAGTTTTATTATTTCAAGGGAATAATAAAATATAAAATAAGTTGTTGCGTGTAATTAAATAGAATGAAAAATAAGATACATTTATATATATATATATATATATATATATATATATGTGCTCAATGTTTCAAATGAAAATTGAGCGATTTTAAGTTAAACACAAATTTAGAGCTGGTAAGAGTGTATCTTCTGTGTGGGGCCATTGTTCTTTTGCCCAGGTGGTTGTAGGTGGTGATATGCCCCCTCTACCTTTTTCTCTTCCCATAAAAACACAATTTTATTTTTGAGAGCAAGCCAACTTTGCTTTTCTCTGAGGAGACTCAGACCTTGCACATCTATTTGAATTTATAGTTTGACAAGTTTCTTGCGGTTGCTATGAATGCAATGTTTTTACGAGGAACTTCAGAAGTTTTGCTTCTCAGGTGATTGATCTGTGACTTTGATAAATTAGAGGCATAACTTCTTGAAACTTTTTAACAAGGACTTTTCATGTATTTTTTCTCAAGTATATGTTTTGGTGGGTGGCTTCCTTGTGCAATTCATTAAATGGCTGCTGGACTTTGATTTTTGGTGAGCAATCATCAAAATGATTTGGAGTGTCTTCTCAAAGCTTCGTGCTCATTTCTATAATCAAGCAACATTGTGTTTATTATGATTTTTTTTTTTAAAGCCTCTACTGATGGATGAACCTACCAGGTGCCGGTTAAGGTTAGGCTTTAATCCATTGCTTGAATTCTTGTGAATTAATACCCCGTGTAAACTTATGATCATGTAAATTCCTTGAAGCAATAGATTTTGAAGAAAATCGAGTGTCCACCTATTGATTTCAATCCAATCATCTCTTTTCTTTCTCAACCAATTTAATGAGACCTTGTGATTATAATTAAATGTATTAATTTTAACATCAAAAATAACTTGGCGTTAATATGAGTCATTCACACATCTTTCATCATCAAATAAACACAATGAACAAATCATGGCGACAAAAAATTTGTTGGATAATTGCAACATTATTTGTTATCTTATGTATCACATTATTAACACCCTCCATCTTTGAAACTAGAGAACACATTCTTTTCAAAACTTTTGTGTTTAAAATGCCAATGAACTTGAGGAATGAAATTTTTTGTCAGACAATATATAAGTTAACTAGAGGCATTTAACTTGTATCCCTCCAACCATTCCTCGAAGTGAGTTTCAATTAGCTGTAATTTCTTCTTTTCTTTAATTAATAAATTAGCTCTTATAACATGATAAGTTGGGAAGTGATAATATGCCACATTGATGTAACATTCTCAATGACAATCTTAAATAATAAAGAGTTCAAGCATTGAATAGAATGCAAATGTCATTAAATCGCATTGCAACTGCTAAGTCAGTACTGTGCCATTTATCTTGTTTTTGCATGTAAGTTTTCATCATCAGCTTAGAGATACTTGTAGACATAATTTGAAAGTTTTTTCATTTACTGAAACTTCTCATTTAATATGTTGTAACATTAGTGGATACATCTTTAGTTTCTCCAAAAGAATCATCTGAGCTACTTAAAATTGCATCTTCTTGAATTATTGTTTTCCATATATTTGCCTTTGACTTCAATGCATTCTCATTTAATATGTTTTGCATCAGAGCTAATTTTAGGTTTTAGTTTTTACAAGTACTAACATCATCTTTGGTCCCAGCCAAATGCATTTTTATTCTATTAATTCTTCCTCTTTTAATTTCCAAATAATAAACGCCTCACAATAGTATTTTTCTTTCCATAGGTGAGCATGCCTTTGTTGCGTACTTCTATACATTTATTGTTGAGGATTTAGAGATGCTTGTGATTTGGGGTTGTTAAATAAACTATCAGTAGATGCAATAAATCAAATAAAATAAATTTGAACAAATTTTAAAACATTAAAATTTAAAATTAATTTTCAAGCTATCATAAAATACATAATCTAAGAATTATAGACGTAAATATGATCTTAAATCATAAATTCTAAACATTATTTATAGTTTTTCAAAGGTCAAGACGAATAATAACAGTCCAATATCCAAACAGGGGTAGAAGTAATGAATCTGTGATTATTAGAGGTAATAATAGCTCAGAAGCTTACAATATGACATATAAAAGTCCCTAGTAAATAGGTTCAATGGAAGTAGCACCCATTTATTCAATTTATGGTTAGATCCAGTCGCAGATTTCATCCATAGGCTCACCATCAAATGTTCATATTTTAAAATAATCCGTGACCTAAAAATACTTTAAACTACAAACTAAGAAAAAGTCTCTCACAATTAATTACACCTAACACCGTAACAAAATACTAACTGTTTGATTTGATTTAAAACAAATAATCCTTTTCAAAGAGTAAGCTCTGTTTAATGTTTGCGGTTTTTGTCTTTTTAAGCATAACAAATAATTTCTTAGACAATTCACTAAGCTAAAAGTTTGCTCTGATGAGTAGTTGTAAAAGCAAAAAAAAAAAACCTGGTGCATATATAAGTATATCAGCTTAAAAAAATACAAACATGGAGATGGTTATCAAGAATGGAAGTTAAATGCTAAAATAGAAAATACCTATTTGGAAGATGCCAAATATTGGCAATGTCGAGAAAGGAGATGGCTGTTTTTGTTGATGTTGTGCATTGCCACTTGCCGATGAATTGGAGGTCAACTCTCGCCGTTACTCACTTTCAGAGCCGTCGTGAGTTGTGGAGGAAACTAGGGTTTGGGGAAGAACCGAAGAACATTAATTATTTTTCTTAAAATTTGGTTAGGGCTAAATCCATTTTAGCTGATTTTAACTGGGTTTAGCCAGTATTGAGAACTATTTTTGAATTGAGCATAACCCGGATTGACTAGGAGTCCAGTTTTGGGTCGCACATCTACAAGACTCTAATGGCAATGGGTGGAACTTCATCTCGCCGGCAAGCGACAATGCTTGATGTCAATGGAAACTATCATCTCCATTCTTGATTTTGCTGGTAATTAGTATCTTTCAAAAAGGTATCTTCTATTTTATGGTAACTTTCATTCTCAGCAACCACTCCATGTTTGTTAACTTTTTGTTAATATGCTTGTTTAATACTAACGTACTTTCCTTTTTGATTACTAACTGTACGAGTGAATTTTTAGTATGATGAATTATCCAATTATTTTAATACAAAAGAAATATTAACAGGAAATATTGAATAGAGTTGTCTTTATAAAGGAATTTTTGTGTTAAATCAAATCTAAGCTCTTTTATACAAATATTGCGTTTTACATTTATTTAAGTATTTTTATTTTGTTATTGCATCAAGTGTGATGGTTTGTGAAAGTTTTTTTTGTAATTTAATTGTGTTCTCAGATTGAAAAGAATTATTTTAAAATCTGAACAGTTGATCACAAGCTTATGGATGCTATTAGCCCTTGGATTGGACCTATTTATTGGATTTTTTTTTTGTCGTAGTGCATGCTTTTGTGCGATTCTTAGCAATCATATCATAAGGTCTATATCTCTAAATTTGAATATTGGTGTTACTGATATATGTCTTTCCTAAGAAAAACTGTAATTTCTTTTGAGTTTATAATTTAAGATCATATTTGGGTCTGCAATACTTATATTGTGCATTTTATAGTTATGTTAATTTTTTAAATTTAACAGTTTTGAAAATTTGCTTAGATTTATTTTAAATGATTTTGGCATCTACTAGTGGCTCATTTCACAACCATGAATCACAAGAATTTACAAAGGAAGTTAATTC
Source organism: Gastrodia elata (assembly GCA_016760335.1). NCBI lineage: Eukaryota > Viridiplantae > Streptophyta > Magnoliopsida > Asparagales > Orchidaceae > Gastrodia > Gastrodia elata. The sequence goes on along the minus strand of CM028674.1, from coordinate 23,336,068 downwards.
AAATCCACGTTGGGGAATTGAAATATGTATAATTGACATGCTTATTTATAAGGAAAAAGACATTAACTTGTGGCATTTCTATGCAAAAATATAGAGGGGAGGAATTAATAGGGCGAGGTAGTGTTTTGCCACCAAAGGTAGAGCTTTCAAAAGATTGCATTTGAAGTTAGCTTTATAATGCAGAGCATATTTGATGAGAATGCATGAAGTTGAAGGCAAATCAAAGGAAAACAAGGATTGAAAAAGATGCATTTCTAAGTGACTCAAATGATTCTCATAGAGAATACAAGGGTGTACTCATAATATTCAATCTTGTTTTGATTTAGTTGAAGGAAAAAGAAAAAGATTCAATGATAGACAAATATTTTAAATTTACCTACAAGATAACTTTTAACTAAAAAAAGATTGCATGAAGAGCAAAACTAAATGACATGATATGGATTTGGCATTTACAGTGTGGTTTTATGATACTTGTATTCCACGCATTGCTTTCAACTGTTCATTATTTAAGATTGTCATTGAGAAGGCTGCATCTATAGGCATGATTACTACCCCCTGGAAGATCTAATCAATTAATTAATGCTAAGAAGCAAGTCTAAATCTAGATTCGCTTAGAAGCACTTGTGCAGAAACAGGATGCACGTTTATGGGGTTAAATGCCTTTTGTTAACTTTCTTGTCTATATTATCCAAAGGGAATTCCTTTCCTTAAGTTTGCTGACATTTCTGACATTGAAAGATCAGAAAAAATCAATTTTTTATTTTCAAAGATAATTGAGATAGTAGGTGTTAACAATGTAGTACATTTGATAGCATATAGTTCCGTAAATTCTAAAGCAACTGGGCGATTACTTGGTGAGTGATATCTAACAATCTGTTGATTGCCATGTTCTTCTCATTGTGTTAATTTAATCATGAAAGATTTGTAACTTGCCTCAGCAACCCAGCTATTATGGTGTTAAAGCTACTTCATTTATTTATTTTTACAACTTTTATTAAATTGATTGAAAAGAGATAATTGGGCTGAAATCATTAGACTGGGTGACACTCAATTACATTATATATTGCTTCGAGGAGTTTGTATGATTATAATGATAATTTGCAAGTATTAGTTTATATTAATTCAAGCAATGGACTCAAGATAACATTAAGGCTAAAGTCCTTTGGTCAAGTTGATGGCACTATTAACACATTTATTAAAGAATTTGTGATTCTGATGCAAAACTCACATTTGGATACATTTATGAAGCGATGCATAGGGCGCTAAGAAGGCCAATTAGGTATTTAAGAATAAAATTTTTTATGCTCTTATTTAAAGATTTTAATTAACTTACGGGGTATAATCTTGTGGAAAGTCTTCATGTTGCTACGTTTGGTTGAATCTGGCTTTTTTATATGATACAGAAATATTTATCATAAGCCCAAAGTTATGAAAGGAGTTATTGATATTGTAGATGAGATGCGTGGTAATGCAATGACAAAAAATATGTACTTTTTTAACTAAGAGATTTCACGAGTTTTGAAAGAGCAACCGCCCTAGTAGTAAGGCATTAAAGCTAGGTATATGAATATGAGTTTTCTTAAAGCATCTCATATTATATGCTTTTTTATTTTCTATTTTCTATTGCAACTATGCTTTAAAGAATTTATTTTCTTTCTTAAAGTAGTTTTCTACTAATATTTTATATTTAATTTAGATTAATGGTGGAAGTTATTTGGAATCAAGGCTCCAAATCCTGCTAAGTTAACGGTGAAATTTTAAGCCAAATTTCTTTCGAATTGGGACATTTTTGAGTGTATATACACATTAAGAGAAAAAGTTATTTGGAACGTTAATGATAGGACCTGTGTATGCGTGTTACATTTTGCAATTATAAAATAGGCATTAAAATTGAATGATTCTAAAAAAGCCTTATGAGTTTAGGAAAGAGAAATGCTATTTAGACTCGTTGACGTGGCACCCAAAAAAACTCATCCAATAAGATTTGGACATTATTTCAATACAAACTTTAAAAATAATATTTATATTATTTTAATATAAATAAATATACACTAATGAAGTGATGTTCAAATTCTATTGAATGAGTTTTTTTGGGTGCCATATTAGCAGGTCTAAATAGCATTTTCCTTTAGAAAATAATATTATTTTTTCATATTTTTTTGTAGATTCAAAAATGATGAAAGCTTGTCGCAGTTGATTATGAATGTATTGTTAAAACAAAAGTTTGAGTTGTGGAAGAACCAAATGGGGAGTTAAATCTTGAAGAGTTAGAAGAAATGGTATTACAGGAACAAACACTTGATGAAGAAGCCAATGAACAAGCAATTGAATTTTTTTTTTTGCTTATAATATTAAGTTTTGAAAGTTTAATGTTATGTGAGTACTTCTATACAATTTTTCTTGTAGGTATTACTATAGAAGAATTTGATGTAGAAAGATTTAAAGTGGTGGACATGGCCAATTTGAATAATAATTATCATTAATACTTAAAAAGTGATGTTCCATATGCATGATGGATGACCACTAATTTGAGCATTTTCAAATTAAGCATTTATTAAATGATTTTTCAAATTTTGGTCTTATTTTGTTAACTAGCTTTATATGGTCCAAACCATAAAGAGCAATTTATGTTAATTAATGAGAAAATTATCAAAAAATTTTCTTGACTCTTGCAAAATGTTCAAAATAGTCATTGACTTTTGTAAATGTTTTTTTTGTCTCTTGACTCTTATTTAAGTAGCTTTTTTGGTCCCTACCGGTAGTTGCCCATAACATCTGGTTCCTTCCATTTGTAATTTTAGTGGAGCACTTCTTCGTCTTCTCGATTTCAGCTGCAAGCAACAATTCCGGTTGCTAGCAACCGATTTCAATTGCAAGAGACCGATTTTAGAGATGCATACAGTAGTTGAATTCTTATTGTAGTTTTTTCTGATTCTAACGGCCAATTCCAAGTGCAAACAACTGATTCTAGCTGCTGGAATGGGCCGCTTGTAGCTGGAATTGGAAGAAGTTATTGTAAGAATTTGGCTGTTGTATGCGTTTCTGGAATCGGTCGCTTGCAGCCGATACTGGTCGTTATAGCCGGAATCCACAGCTTGCAGCTGGAATCGGCGACTGGAATCTGAAGAAGTTATCGTAAGAATTTGGCTGATGTATGCATCTCTGGAATCGACCGTTTGCAACCAAAATCCGCTATTTGTAGCTAGAATCAGGGAGACGAAGAAGTGCTTTGCTGGAATTACAAACGGATGGAACTAGACGTGAGGGGCAACTAACAGCATGGACCAAAAAAATTCATTAATTAAGAGGCATTGGACAAAAAAAACTTTTACAGAAGTTAAGGATTATTTTGAATATTTTGCAAAAGTCAATGGACCAACTTGATAATTTTCTCTTAATCAATTGAGATAGCTTGATTTTAGTGTTGGTTAATATATTTTTTGCTTGTGATTTTTATTTTAACCTTAAGTTGGTATTATATTATCATAGCCATGCATATGATGATATTATTTCAATAAGGTTACTTGGGTAATGGGATTGGGAAGTTTTCTCCATTGAATAGATGTGTAAAATGATGTGATGTCCCAACGCCGATTCAGCGGAAACCGTTCCGACATCGGGTGTTCACTTACCGCAGGATCATATTGAGTAACTTGAGAGAAAAAGAGCATACACATACAAAAGCCAAAAGATATTATTTATTTATTTCAATGTTCACATTACAAAATATTTTCAACATTTCTCGTACAAAAGTGAAAATAAAGAAAAAGATAAAAGATAAACAAGCAAAAATAGCGTCGTGGATCTTATCGGCAGTTAAACATTTTAAGCATTATGGTTCTTGCGCGTAATCCCCTAGAAGCACCTGATCTGGCATTGTACAGAAATAATACCAGGATTTGAATTCTCAGTAATTAGAAAATACTCTAAGTACTGCAGTACATATTAATAACTATATTTTTAAAAGATGCGATTAGCGAAAATTAGGTGGAAATAAAATGCAAGAGAAAATAAGGCAATAGTGCGAAATAAACAATTTTCTGCAACAAATATTAATTATCAAATAAAGATTACTGATGTTATTTTCCAGTAATCAACCCCGAATGTTACCGATGTCATTTTTCCAGTAACAACCCCGAATATTATTGATGTCATTTTTCAATAACAACCCTGAATGTTGTTGATGTTATTTTTCCAGCAACAATCCCGAATGTTTCTGATGTTATTTTCCAGTAATAACCCTGAATGAAAAGGATGTTGGTTTCTAACAACCAATCAAGCATTAATATTACTGATATCATTTTCCAGTAACCCCCGAATGAAAATGATGTTGGTTTCCAACAACCAACCAAGCTTCAAATGAATTTGACTCAAAGCAAATACGCGAAGCTAAGCAGCAGTAAAAGTACAAAATGTAATACATGTCATGTACTGGGTACATTTGTTCTTTAAGTTCAGAAGTTCAATATTTCGGATGAATGACAGTTCGCTCAATTTGCATTTAGATTCGGATATCTTTAAGTTAGCTTTTTAATCCAATATTTTAGGAGACATTTTTTTTTTCATTTTTACTTTGATTATGTTCTCTTTCTGTTTTTAAGATTGAAGTTCGATTTTTTTGTTGCTATTAAAGCAGTTATAGACATTATAGCGTTTAAGATTAAGATCATAATAATAATATACGAAAGAAAAATCAGAATCAAAACGACTGAATTGACAATTTGAAAATAATAGTCATTTTTATAATATTTGTATTGTTTCCATTATTAATTAATGAGAATAATAAAAATGGGAATGACTAAATATAAATTTTATAGCAATGATTTAATAAGTATAGAGCAACAAAATTAGCAAAGTTTCTCCTCATTTCCTCTTTTCCATCTCCTCTTTTCTTCTCCCTTTTTCTTTTTCTTAAACTTCTCTTCTTACCTTAGGATTAGGATTGCCAGAAAACGGAAGGAGGTCGGAGTGGGTGGCCGGACGGCTGGCCGGGGTGGCTGCGGCAAGCTGGCAGCGGCGGGAGAGGGCTGCTGGGTGGCTGGCTGCCGCTGAAGGGACTGCTGTTGGCAAGGCTGCTGGCTGGCCGGCGGCTGGACTGCTGTTGGCAGGCTGCTGGCTGGCCAGTAGGGCTGTTGGCAGGCTGCCGGAGGCTGGGAGGAGCTGCTGTGACTAGTTGGGAGAGAAAGGAGGGGCTGATGCTGTTGCTGTGAGGGAGAAGATGGGCTGCTGTGGGGCTGAGGAAAGGAGAGGGGGAGAGGGGGTTTATATATGAGGCGAGAGATGGGGGTGGTCGGCCAAGAGGGCCAACCAACCTGCGTCAAAAACAGCGCAGGTAGCAGGCGCAGGCGTAGGGTCAGGCTTCTGCCTGGCGCGAAAGCTTCTTCCGCCTTTTGGCGGAAGAAAAATCGCAGGATGCGATTTAAGGGGGGCGTAGGGTCATTGGGAATTTCTCAAGGAAATAAGGGAAAAAAAGACAAAAACTTAAATTAATTGCATTTTTCCGCTGGCGTCCAAATACAACAAAACTTGACACCGAGGCGTGTTATGACATAACGAACACTCTCGCGCCGAAAATTTTCGATTCGGAGTAATATTTTATTTTAAATTAATTTTTGAGGTTTAAAACTTTGAAAAATTAATCACGATCAAACCGACGCTCAGAATTTTATGAAACTTCTCGAGCAGCCTTTAAATAATATACTTAACAGAACAACACTGAAAACGATGATTCTGACTCGTATTTCAATGTTCTTGATTTTTAGAATTCAAATAATTCAAAAAATATATCAGGAATTTCCGTTATTCGGATTTCTCCCAAACTACGGCACTTTGATCTTTAAAATTAATCTTACCTATGGTATTTTTGTTTGCCCTAATTCAAAATTCCCCGGGATCCTAATTTCTATAGCGGGATTTGACCTAATTTACAAATTAACGACTTTGGGTCGTTACAAATGATGACATGATTTATCGACATTTGATCCGTCAAAGTATAAATGATAATTTGGTTTGCTTCATTCAATTTTAATTTGTAAAAATTTTGATTTTACAATTGAAAATGTTATTTAAATCTTTTTTTATCCTTATAATACTTATATTCTCTAGGAAACACTTTAGTGATTAATTGTACATTGCCTACAATTATTTAGAAATTATTCTATAACTTATTTAGTTAGCACATTTAAACTTTTTACGCAAATTTTATTATTGATTTAAAAGTTCATGTTTTTTTATTGAGTTTATGAATGATTTCAAAATTCATACATTTTTAGTGTAAACTATATATGAATGATTAATATGATTTGTTAAGATGCTAGCCACATCATGCTCGGAGTTACTGCGTTGGGCTACTATGACATGTCTCGCTGATGAACTCCAAGGCTGGCTATACCATGCTTTGACAGTCTTGTAGCATGATTCTCACTTTAACTACAATACTAATGTTATGATACTCATTGAAAATTTTATAAATCATGCCATCTCTATTTATGTGATTATTTTTTATAGCAACATTCAATTTTCTTGCAGTCTTAAAAATCTATTGCAGTGAGTGCTGATGACCAAAAATATTTTTTGGTTATATCTGCATTTGACCAAATGATGAAATTTAACAAATTCATCATTTTCAAAATGTGATTTCTGATTTCAAGCAACTACAACTGCACACCTCTCACTTCAAAAAATGCCAAATTTAATTGTAATTCTTGAAGTCTTGTTCTATTGGCCAGTTTGACCGATTGAACCTGTCAGCTCATGAACTGTGGCTTGGCTGATGCAATGTCCGGTTTGGTTCTGAAAACATTTGCTCCAGCTCATCTTTATTCTAATTCTATTGACCCATATTTCACCTTAGTTAACTTGGGATCTAGTTGAGTCTTACTATTGGACAGTTGGATTTAGATCTTTGGTGCATGATTATTCAGAGCATTGAGAAAAAATTGATTGCGAGGGAAGGAATAGTATTAAATTTCTCAGGGTTACTCAGAGCATAATAGGAGGTGCAATCCATTTGGCTACCACAGGATCAGTTATCCAAGGCGATCTATTTGTTTTTGTTACAATGTCTTTCGGTTTCTTGCTATCACTTGTCGCCTTATTTGTGGCAATAGATAGCTTTTATAAGCTTTAAATTTCATGTTAAGCTTTCATTGTCATTTTGATGGCTTCATTTACATTAATATTTTAGAGTTTAATTTGGTTAAACTTTATTTCATTTTTCTTGGAAGCACCATGCCTAAATTAAGCCAAATCATTAGATTCATGCGATAGTGCAAACAGAAACAGCAATAGAGCTGAATTCGAAATTGAAAATGTATTAAAACATAATTTAATTGATTTTTTAAATTTAAAATTGGCATGCTTTTTCATTTTAATGGAGGCTTTCTTGCCTCCTTATGTTTTTTTGTGCTCTGAACTCAAAATTAAATATTGTAATTCTTTTTATTATTATTATGGGATAATTATTATGACACAAATCTGTATATTTACATATTTATCATCTAAACATTGATGTTAGCAAAACAATGACTTAATCATGTTCTTTTCTTTATTTTGAATGACTAGAAGTTGCTTAGTGAGATGGTATTTTTGCTGTGATAATGAAGATTTTGCTGGTAAATTTGTAATATTTAAGATTTAGGTGCTAAATATTTAAATAAGGTGTTAAATATTATTATTTGCAAATTCTGTTTCAGATACCTGAGGAGGAATTCTTAGGGATGCATTCAAGTCACATATGAACTTACAGTTCCCTTCAGTTACCTCTGCCCTAAAGCTGCATGCATAGACATCGAGCACCTCCTGTTTGATGAATTTTGATATGAAAAGGATTTTGCCTTCACAGTTTTTGTTGATTTCAGAGGTAACTTTTTTCATTTTTTTTTTGTCCTTGTTTTTTTTTTATTTGGAATTCATGAGATTGCTAAACCCTGCATTTTTGAGAGTATTATTTGGGGATCAGATCTCTTTTGATTGCAGTCAGGGGGATCGACAGAAAGATGTGTGCTCTGCTTTTTCCTGTAGCTGCTTTTTTATTTATTTTTTTGGGGCAAACTCTGTTTCAGGTAATATCATTAAATGGAATTATTTACTCGACAAGCATTCAGTCTCTAAATTGTATAGAGTTAGGATATGGAGCTCCTATTTCGCTCCCAATAAAGAGCGATGCCTTGGATATGTTTATGTGGAAATGTTGCGAGTCTAAAATACTTGCTTTTTTTTCTATAAATTTTTTTGCCGTCACAACTTCAAGTCCTCTTCCTCTTCCGCAGCCAAAACAAAAGGAACTGTTGCTCCATACACAACTCCTAAGCTAGCTCCATACTCTTCTTCATCTTCGTCTTCTTCTTCGTCTTCGTCTTCTTTGCCATCTTCAACGCTCCACGCTCTTGATGCTTTGAGCTATCACGTAGTTCGGTAGCTACCAGCGATGTATTTTTGCGAGTCTGGCTTTGTACAAATCAGAAACACAGACGGTGTGTTTTTGTTTTTGCATTACGAACACATCTTTTTCTATTGTAATGGATTGTTTTCTTTAAATTTCGTTGTTTCTTTCTGCGAAACTGATTGTCAATGAGCTCCATCGTGTCTTGAGAGGGATCTCACACGTTCTTAAGGCAAGATATTGATCCCCATTTCTTCTCAAGGAAGCTTAGGCAGAGCTCTATTATGCCGTTGGAAGCTTACGCAGAGCTCAATTATGCTGCTGGAAGCTCTACTTCATCATAAGGGTTCCCGATCGAGTGGCAATCCCTGTTGGAAGGTTAGACAGAGCTCTATCATGCTGCTAAGTGGATGTATTCGAAGGCAGCATCAAGATTTATCCTAGTAAATGAATAATTTTTTTAGGATTCGATTGTATTTTATGAACTTTGATTGTGCTGTCAATCCCTCGTTGAGGTGTTTTTATAAGAGGATAATCTTGTTTTTTGCTTGTGAAATTAATGAAATTATGATCAAAGTTTAGAACCTCAGGTCTGTGGTAGCAGATGACACCTATTAAAAACATCTTCATAAGAAAGCAATAAATCACTGGCAAGAATATCCTTGCAGTTGCAGGTAACTTGCTGCCTGTGAATCTTTTATGTGGGATGAATATAGATCAAATTAGGTCTTTCCTCTTCAATGTAAATGATTACGATGGCACACTTCACTTCAATGCTTTCGTATGTCTTAAAGCGCTTGTGTTTCTTTTTGTCTTATAGATAAATCATCAGTTACTTTCCTTAATCTAAATTCATTCCCTGAAGTTCATATTTATAATCTACTTACCATTTCATAGTGCATTTTATAGTTATATATTAACAACACATCAATCAAGATGAGTAGTCTTTGAAATTAAAAGTATGGAATGAAACAAATTATAATTTATTGAAGTTAGAAGTTAGAGGCCTTATCATGTTTTGTTATGTGTTTTATTGAAAATTTTATGACTATTCTTATGTAAATTCAATGATGAAGAATGGATTTCTAATGACTATCGTAAACCTACTTTTGTACGCATTCTACTTGATCCCTTTTCATGATTGCCTAATTTTCTTTTGTTTGAAGGTCTGGATTTTTAATTGTAAAATATCTTGAGCACTTAAACATTCCTCATCTTTGTATGACTGATTTATTGCATCGAAGTTAATAAGTTTTTACCATACCTCTCTTAAAAGCCCCAAAAGCGCATTCGAGTTTTTTTAGATGTTGAGTCAAGGTCAAAATAAAAATGATGGTTTTATTGTACAGAGTATTTCTACCATAATAGATTATTGGCATAACTACAGTTGTATGTAATCTTTTAAAATCTCTTATCTAGCGATGTACAAAGTAGCAATCAAGAATGACTGATACAAGTTCTTGTTGCCATACACATGTGTGATAGCAGATTTGCCTTTTGACTATAGAAGCTTACAAATGCACCCTGTCTCTTTCTATTCATGATTGTATATAACATAATACTCATTTATTATTGCCTTTATCAAGCTTAATAACTGTATAGGATTTGACAGGATAGTTATGCTCAACGATTGTGCACATACATTGCATTAAATTTTTCACATGATTCTGAAATTTATAGAACATATTTAATGTATATAGTTTAGACAATTTCTCCTCAAATTTAAATGTAGATATCAATTGTGGTCGTGCCGGGAAAGATTGAAATTCCTCATATATCTCCCCAAATTTGGGCCTCAAAGCGTTTGCATAATTTTGTTCAAACACCGTCAATGTTGTCTTCGATATCGCATATCTATCGACGAATGAGTTCATGCTTTCACTCCTTTGTGATGTAAACATGTCAGCCTAAACAATATCTTTCAAGAAAATATGTACCCATTTTTTTATTTTATAACGAATTAAACCATTCATATTCTAATAGCAAGTGCTTGGACACCATATCAGCTCATGCAATTTCAAATTCATATATGGAGAGTACATTGCCCAAAGCTCGACCCATCGTTGATGTGTTAACTTCATGATCTTGTTTATTACCTAACTTAATGATTATTGCAAATGGAGCTTTTCCATACAATCAAACAATCTGCTAAAAAGTCATTTAAAAGTATTTGTAGTTTCATCAGCAAGCAACGTGCACCCTAGCAATACAGATTAACCGTGATAAATTCACACCGATAAATGGGGCAAATGGCATTGCATAATGATTTGTAAGACATGTGTCAACTGTAACCATATCACTGGAGTATTGATACCAAGCTCTCGATCTAGCATATGCCCAGAAAATATTTTGCAATTGATTACTCTGATAGTTCAATATTGTCAACAAAATATTTTTTTTCCTTTTACTTCTCAAAATACTTCGTCAATGCAACTGCATCGCAAGAACTTAACAACAAATGCCTACTTTTTGCGACGTAAATTTTGCAATCTCTTTCTGTGAATGAACATTTCTCATATTCACCTCCATAAGTAACATGACATTTATAGATTTATTGAGAGGCATTTAGAGATATTATTAATTTCAAGTTATTTTTTTATTGATGTTGACAATTCTCTATGACATCTTATAAATTTGATCATTTGTGGTTCTAACTGATGGTTATGGTCTAAAACAATATGACACATGACCAATACCATTTAGGTATGAGTCTGTAATAACCATTCTTGTTTCACAATGTCTTCACAACAGGTTTGTGACATGATTTAGCGCACAAGTTATTGACAATTTTTTTCTTTTGTTTGCAACATGTAAAACTATAATGATATCTAATGCCATAAAAATTATGTCATGATTTTTTTTATTCCAAATCCAACAATATATCCAAATGCTTTATAAAGCCTAAATGCATCTTAAATTGAATCAAAATTCATATACTAATTTCAGATTTAGGCAATGTTGGAATGTCTTTAGCAATATTTTTTCAAAAGAGTTATTCAAGTTTTAAGTTCTCATGTACTTAGTCTGAATAGCCTGAGAATTATAAAAAATTGTAAATGAGTACATAAGAATAAGGCTCATTACAAATTTAAAGTTTTAAGAAAATTTTATTAGACACTTACGATGTAGCTTTTGCATTTTGATGTACTTAGTGCAATAGCATGATTCATCATTCGATAATATTATGTCTTTGACAATGCTAAACAAAATTATCATACTAATTTCAGATCAAAAGATAGGCTACTGAGCTTTAAAATATAAACTTGACACAGAAGGTAAGATCAAATAGTAATTATGCACATGTAAAATTTTAATTTTGTAAGCTGTGTAAATACTTGAAAGCTAATTGCAACCGCCCTATAAAAACCATCCATCGGATGAAACGATGAGCAGTAAAGCAGCAAAAACCCAATCATACAAACAAATACAGAGATAGCTAACAAATTATATTACAACAAACATATGAAAAAGGGTGTAATTTGAAAATTTGTGAGTATTCTTACTTTATATTGAAGTGCCTTAATAGTGCATGCAAGTAACAAATTGTCAATGAAATAGGAAATTAAAATCTACAATAACAATATTATAATCAAATAGATGAATTTATTTTCTAGTTAATATTCCTCAATAATTTTATGATAAATAAACGAGTGTACATGTCTCAATAATTAGTATATGCATCGAAAGCAAAAGTGCAAAATTGAGGGAGACTGGCTGAGACAATTTGATCAGCGTTGCGGTGGAGACATGTACACATTTTCTCTTGCGGCGAGGAGGATCTCCATTCATTGTCGTGCTAAAGTGAAGTGTGTTCACGCATGAACAGTCCCGTCATTCTCAATGAGGAGGAGAGATCAGTTACCACGGCAATGAGGCGAGCAAGGTGAGTGAGGCAAGTTCGCGCACGAAAATCTCACATTCAACGATGGCATTTAAGTTCACATGTTTGGGTAACGATAAAAGATTGAAGATGAGAATTAAAGTTTTACTTTTTTGTACAATCTTTAAATCTTTATTTTGTTCAATTATTTTCTCTCATTTTAGCACTTTTGCTTTCAATGACGATACTAATTTATGAGAAATGTACACTCATTTATTCACCATAAAATTTTTAGGATAATTAATTAGAAAATAAATTTACTCTTAGATTTTAGTATTTTTATAGATTTTGTTTTTCCCATCTCACGGATAGTTTGCTACTTGCATAAACTATTGAGATACTTCTATATAATATTAAGGATAATTTCCATATTTTCAAATTACATCATTTTTCATACGTTTGTTGTAATATAATTTTATTAGTTAGCTCTGTATTTATTTGCATGATTTGGATTATGCTTATTTACTTTTTATCACTTCATTTGATGGATGGTTTTATATGGTTAATTAATGGTTGCAATCAAATTTTATGTATTTACATAATTTAAAAGTTAAAATTTTAGATGTGCATAATTATCATTTAATATATATTTTTTGTGTTACCTTTATATTTCAAACTCAATAGTCTTCTTTTGGTCATAATTTAATTTGGTCATTTTGTTTATTGTAATATTATCAATGATATAATCTTATCAAATGATAGATCTTATTATTTTCATTGATCAAGTACATCCAAATGCAAAAGTTACATATGTGAGTGCATAGTGATTTTTTTAAAATTTTGAATTTTACAATGGAATCTTATCATTATATACTCATTTACATTTTATTTTATTCTTCTCAGGATGTTTATACTAAGTATGTGGGAACTGAAAGCTTGAATAACTCTTCTGAAAATAATATTGTTGAAGATATTCCGACATTGCATTAATTTGATTGATAACACATTTATATTTTACAAAACGTTTGGATACATGATTGTATTTAGAATAAAAATGATAAGGGCAAAAATTTTATGGCATCAGATGTTATTGTAATTTTACATGGTGCAAAAAAAGAAAAATACTGCTAGTAACTTGTGCATTAAGTTACGTAGCAAACTTGTTGTGAAGCATGTTATGAGGCGATAATGGTTATTATAGACCCATGTATTAAATAATAAATGAGTCATGTATGATATTGCTTAGAATATAACCATCGATTGGATTCACAAATTCTTAGATTTATGAGATATCATAGAGAATTGTCATTATTAATTTAAAAAAAAAAATTTAAATTAATGATATCGTTGGGGTGCCTCTTAATAAGTCTGTAAATGTCATGATTACTTGTGATAGTGAATCTGAGATGTTTATTCACATAAAGAGATTGCAGAAATTATGTCTCAAAAGAGTAGCATTTATCATTGGGTTCTTGCGCCACAGTTTCATTGATAAAGTATTTTGAGATAATGCAAATGGGAAATATAAATTTTGTCTATATTATTGAGCTATTAGAGAATAGTTAGTTGCAAAATTATTTTTTAGGCAAATGCTAGATCGAGAGCTTTGTATTCGTACTTTTGCAATGTGGTCATGTTTGCCATAACATACCTTTCAAATTATAATGCAATGTCCTTTATCCCATTTGTCAGTGTGAATAATTATGGCTAGTCTGTGTTACTAGGGTGTGTTACATGATGATGAAACTATGTATACTATTAAATAGTTTTTTAGTAAATGACTTGATTGTATGCATGAAAAAGCTTCATCTGCAATAAGCCAATGTTGCTTGATGAGATTGAAATGTTTAGAAATATTTCCTCAAACACATTATTATTTTTTTTCTATGAAACATTATGAGGAAATTCTTTGAGAAGTTAAGTAATAAGCAAGACCATAATGTTAACACATTAAAGATGAGCCGAGCAGTGTACGATGTACTCCATATATGAGTTTGAGATTGTTTGGGTTGACATGGTGTCCGAGCACTCCCTATTGGAACATGAGTGGTTCAATTTGTTATATAATGTAAAGAAAAAATGGGTACTTATTTCTTAAAAGATATCGTTTAGGCTAGCATGTCTACAACACAAATGAGTAAAAACATGAACACATTATTTGATGGGTATGTGTCGATGAAGATAACATTAACGATATTTGCACAAAATTATGCAAACGCTATGAGATCCTAATTTGAGGAGATATGCAAGGGCTTTTGATTCCATGCAAGACCAAAATTGATATTTGCTTTTGAATTTGAGGAGCAATTGTGTTAAATATGTTTTATATTTCAAGACAAGGTGGAGAAGCTTATACAATGTATGTGAGCAATCATTGAACCTAATGGGCGTGTCAAATTCTATATAGTTATTAAGCTGGATGAAGACAATAACAAATGAGTCGTGTTATATACAATCCTGTACAAATTGAGGCATGATGCTTTTGCAAGCTTCTACACTCATAAATGCATAATATGTTGTCACATGTTGTATTTTTAGGGACAAGAACGTGTATCCGTTATTATTGGCATCTGTGCATTATAAATTATTAGATAAAAGATTATAAGAGATTTCATGTAGCTGTATCTTTGCTAATAAACTATCATGGTAGAAATTTATCATCGTATGATATTTTTACAACAAACGTTATCAATTCTTCAATGATATTATAGAACTAGTTAAGCATTTGAGAAAAATTCGGATTGCGCTTTTAAGCTTTTTAGAGGTATAGGAAAAACTTATAAAGTTCGATGCAATATATCAGTTTTACAAAGATGAGGCACGTTCAAATGCTCAAGATATTACAATAGAAAATTCAATACCTGCTATCCCATGCTATAAAGGGTGATCTTCAAGCAAAAGAAAATTAAGCCATCTTGAAAATGGACCAACTCTTAAGGGTACAAAAGTAGGCTTATGTGAGTCATTAGCGAACCCTTCCACGTAATTGAATTCGCATAAGAATAATCAAAATTTTCAGCAAAACCATTCGACATGATAAAGCAAACATCATAAGGACTCTAATTTCTAACTACAAAATATTGTATGCTGTTTTATTCCATGTTCTTAATTTCAATGACTACTCATCTTGATTGATGTGTTGTCAATATATGAGTAGATTATAAATATTAATTTCAGGGAATGAATTTAGATTAAGAAGGAAAGCAACTGACGATTCATCCATGAGATAAAAAAGTATACGAAAGCACTCAAGTGAAGGAAGTGCGCCATCGCAATGCACTTACATTGAAGAAGAAAGACCTAATTTTCATTGAATAGCAGTTGATCTATATTTGCCTCACAGAAAGGGCGAGTTACTGGCAGCTACAAGGACTTTTTTGCCGGCGATTTATTTTCTTCGTGTCGCTTGCGAGCACAGGCGAGATTCAAAAATCCGGTCATAATTTAATTGATTTTGCAAGCAATGAACAAAATTGTTCTCATAAAAATACAGCAGCGAGGGATTGACTGGCACAAACAAAGATACAGCTGAATCCTAAAAATATTCATCATTTGCAGGATAAACTTTAATGTGACCTCCGAATACACCCACTCTAAGCTTCCGATGGCATAGTAGAACTCTGTTTAAGCCTCCTTGAGAAAAATGGGGAAATACCTCATCTTAAAAATGTGTGGGATCCGTCTCCTCGAGACGATGTAGCTAGCCCATCCGAGGGTGGAGCGTTGAAGATGAAGAAGTGGAACTTTAGAGCAGCCTTTTATTCTATTTTCAGGGAACGGCTTCTAACTAAAATTGCATTCGCTAGCACCAAACTTTGATGAAGAAGGTAAATAGCTTTGAGCCACAAGAAAAATACAGCACAGAGGGAAGAAGAGGGCTACTTGTTATGGTGCGAATACCAATTGAATAATTAAGGGAAGAGTAAACAGTGTTCCGATGGATTATGGGACAGGTTTATAAGAGCCAACAATAAGACTATCACTCAAACGCGCCCAAGCGCATTGGCACCGAGGCAAAGCATCCAACAGACATATGGCTAGTCAGACAATTACGCACGGTTAGCTCATCATGAGCATATGGAGAAAGTCAAGTGGATACTCATATATCTGAGATAAAGTTCCCTATGCTTCAGCAGTTGGGAGTTTGATGTACGCCATGATAAGCACAAGATCGGATATATCCCATTCAATGGGAGTGGTCAATTGGTTCATGAGCAACCTCGGGAAGTCTCACAGTGAAGCGGTCAAGTGGATACTCATATATCTGAGAGGCACTGCAGACAAAGCTTTATGCTTTACGAAATTCAAGATAGAGCTACAGGGATATGCAGACTCTAATTTAGCTGGAGCCATCGATAGCATAAGGAGCACAACCATATATGTGTTTACTTTGGGTAGTGTTACAGTGAGCTGGGTTTCCAGACTACAAAAGCCCTATTTGTAATAGAGGCAGAGTATGTCACCATACTTGAGGCGAGCAAATAAATGATTTGGTTAAGAAGTTTTATGATTAAATTGGGCAATGAGAAATGGGTTAGAAGATTGCATAGTGATAGCATAAGTGTCATCCACCTAGCTAAGAACATAATATTTCATGTTATGACAAAGCACATTCAGTTGCGGTGCCATTTCATTCAATCTTGTTAGAAGATGGTCAGTTGGCATTATACATCAAAAACCCAACTAGCATACTGACAAAGTCAGTGAAATGGAAATACTAAAGCTATGCTCAGCTTCAGTTGGCCTCAGGGGATAAAAATAAGGTGGGGTGAGCCACACCACGTCTTTTGCAAGGATGGAAGTTAAGTTGAAAAAATCTAAGGTTAAAAACAGGTTGATCGCAATTGATCTCAAAGTGGAACATTTTTATGGTGTATAGACTAATTGGATCATCAAAGGAAGAGCAAATGGTGTTTCGATGGATTCTGGGATGGATTTATAGAAGACAACAGCAAGACTGACGCTTAGGCGTGCCCAAGTGAGCCCAAAGAATCCAGCAAACAGAGAGACTGGCACCCAAGAGCGCCCCAGGTGCCTAGCAGTGTAGTGTGTCCCATGCTCATGTGCGCCTCAGGCGCCCCATAAATAGCAGGCAGACACCAAGGCGCCCGCACAAATTCTAATTCGGGTGTGACATGTCCTAAGATGCTTATGGCACTTTGAGGGTTGGTTTGATATTCCATATAAATGTTGACATGATAGGTTAGGATCGTGTGCACCATTTCTGTGTGAGAATTCTTCGAAGGCTTGGAGACTTGAAACCTTAGAGTGAGAACAAGGAGAAACTTAGGAGATAAAAAGAAGCTCAACGGCAGAGATTTTTTTCTTCCTCCAAGTGATTGATAACTTCATTGTAACTCTTTAATAGTCTCTGCCATAGTGAATTTTATTGTGATAGTGTGGTTCTATGATTTTTCCTAATCTTAAGTTTTTCTCGTATATTTTGTGTTCGTATGCTTATGTGCTTGTAAATATTTGTGCTGTAATTTTCTATTATTCATGTTTGTATATTTTTCGTATTTGCTTGGATGACTCTCAGCAGTAAATACCAATAACAAAGATTTCTTCATAGGAAAAGATCTCTCAATTCTTAACGCTAATGGTTTGACAGGTGAAGAAGAAAAATAGGATGAAAAACTTTGAAGGGAAGAAGAGGGAGCAACAAGCTTTGAAGCAAGGTAAAAAGAGGTTAGTTGTTCGTAAGATGAAGAAGAAGATGATAAAAATTATAAATAGATGGTTGGACAAATGAAGAAGTTAAAAGAAGAAGAAGAAAAATAGAATGCAAATTGAAGAGAAGAAAGCCGCAAGAAGTCACAAGGTGTCGTCTCCCCTGCCGCCGCTGCACCGTTCCACCTTAGACCAGATCTCTTTCTTAGAGGATGAAATCTTTGAGGTGAACTTGAATGAAAAAACTATTTTGTTAGCTTCAAGTATTAGCCTTCAACCTGATCTCTTCCTAGAGAATTCCCCTTGATCATAGTGGACCCTATTATTCCCTCCTTTAAGCTCTCAACCTCAATTTTAGTGATATTAATGGTCTTAGCTTCTCTCTGCGGCCTTTGCCTACATAAGTCTGTTTATGCTATTCTGGCGTGTGTAGAATTTATGGTGCTCTTTGAATTGAGAGTAATACATTATCCAAACAAAAATAATAATAAAAAGACGCTTCCTTTTGTAAATACCATATAATTCATATTCCTTTTTTATGCATTGAGATCTTAAATGAAATCAGCGTCATCCACTTCCTGGTCTACGTCGAGCAAAGCGGATGGAGAAAGCGCGGGAACGGGAACGGGGTCCGCATCCATTTCGTCGGACGCCGCGTCGATCGTGTACTCCGACACGTCGCTGGGTGCGCCGTCGGATTCGTTGATGGTACCATATAAGCTGTCCGATTCGCCGGATGGGATGGCGGCGGGTGCGGCGGAGCTGTGGAGCTCAGGCAAGACTCCGTATAAGCTGTCCAATTCACCAGATAAAATAGCGGCGGGTGCGGCTGCGGGTGCGGCGGAGCTGCGGAGCTCATGCAAGGAGCGGCGAATCTCGCAGAGGTCCGGGAGGACGACACCTGTCCAAGCAAAGGCGAGTGATTAATTAATTAAATAAACAGGGGGGTGGATAATAGGAGGGGGCACCTTCGGCGGCGGCGAGGTTGGCGAAGAGATCGACGATGTTGGGGCAGTTGGCGTAGCAATCGGGAGAGCAGAGGGCGGCGGTGAAGCGACGGTCGAGGAGGGCATCGGATGAGATCCCGACGGTCCGCCGGTCGGCGCCGCATGAGGCCACACAGCTGTCGGTCTCCACGGAATTCGCAAGCAGCGAGCTCTCCACCGCCACCTCCGATTCCCGGCATTCGTAGTGCTCTTCTCCTTTCTCCTGCCAAAACCTCTCCAGCACGCACCGCTTTCCCAATGACGATACCGCGAATGCGCACGCTTCCGCCCCCAGCTCCCTACAGATTACCTCCGCCCCTGTACTTTTTCTCGATTAAATTACAATTATATACAATAAAGCTAAACTATTACATTTTATGCTCAACTAATATCCTTGCCATTGAAATTTTAATGAGATTATTTGTATTCTTCTCAATTTAAGGAGGTTTTCTTAAGTGGAAACTCAATGAACTAACTTGATTAAAAAAAAATAGAATGACAACTTCGGGAACATAACCTGGATAGGCTTGATGGGAGATTACACCGGAAAACCTTCGAGAGGAGTTGAGAGTAGTGGGGGTCATTGATTCTACAAGGTAAGACTTGGCTAGGAAAGCATTAGGAAGAAGATGCGCATCAACAAAAAGACTGACAAAATGCCCAATTTAGACTTTCTTATTAAAATCTTGCATCTTTTATGACATAGAGGCTTACATAAACTGGGAAAGAAAAGACAAAAATTTTAACTACTTGGTTGTAGGCAAAAGCATCTTCTTGAATGTCCTTCATAACTTGGGGTACTATTTCATAATAGGCTTACAAGTTCTTGGAAACTCGTAAAGTTGGCATAATTAACTCCTCAATGAGCTTCTTAGGCGACATCCCATCCGGGCTCATCTTCCTAACTGAGTTCTTGATCATGTGCCCCTTCTTTTAAGTTAACTCACCCATGCTAATCAATTGTGACCCATGGAATAGTTTTCTAAAATTCTTATTTATATCATTTTACCTTATGCACTTTCACCCTTTTTATCAATTTAATAGGTTACTTGGGTGCATCAAATGAGATGTTGTTGGCTTATTCCCAATCTATTTTTCTTATGGTATCGTGCCTCCTAATGCTTTTTTCGTAGTTTTAATTTGAATGTACAGTGCAGTGTCTGTTATCTCATCCCAAAGTGACTTTAGCAAGTTCTTCATATTCTGAATACATTTCACCATATTCATAAAAGTGTATTTCTTCCTCTTTGCCTCTCCATTCTTCTAACGAGTGTACGGAGTAGTTACCTACCTTTCTTTAGATTGGTTTTTGGAGCAGTCATCATATTTCCCTTGCTGGAAGATTGTGTATGATCAGATCAGTACTCACCATAATCCACAGCTACTAGATGTTGGTAGTCCCGATTTCGGACTCCTGCCTCTCGGACATTGATGCTATCCTTCATAAATTCTTTTGGGTAGAAGCGGAGGGTAGTGGTCCACACTACTTGAGTGGCAGGAGGTTTGTCGACCGCTTGGGTATGGGGTGTCGGGATCAGAGATCTGAGGCTCTAGTGAACAGTCTTAGTTGCTCGCCACACTTTCAGCTATGTCAGTAGAGAGGATCTCCTCTGAGTGAGAGTCATTGAGCTCCTCTATCGTCATGGGGGTGAGGGCTTTACAGTTTAGCGAACTGACTCTGCAGTCTAGAGGTTACTGGGATACGGTTGACCGATTGTCCAGCGTCACACTTTGATTGAGGAGGGGAGCTGACGGTGGCAGGTTGACAGCTTCACTGAGAGTCGGGCCAGCCAGATCTACGGAGTAGAGAGGGGCTGAAGACCAACATTGATGCTTCCTACAGTTATGGAGAGCATATTGCTTTTGGTAGTGCTGTGGTCCGTGACTCAAGAGGCCACTTACTCGCTGCAGCTGGAACCTGTCTTCAGTCATTGTTTCTCCTTCAGGCGAAGTTGCAGGCAACTACCTCTCTGTCGGGCTCTCATAACCAGAAATACTGATACTGATAGATTTATCATTGAGATCGACTGTTTTGGAGCGATCAGGAGGCTCCAAAGTCACTAGGAGAGGACTCTCCATTCACAAGGCGGAGAGCGTTGTGCCGATCACCTCACTTTTTTTTCTCCACCGATTGCGCGAGACAAATCGGGATCTCCCAAGGCAAGTCGGGTAGCTAATTTTTGTGTGATGTATATGCCCGACAGTGCGATTTTTGCTTTGTTATGGGAGATGTGCTCCTGGGAAGCTTTTGAACCTCTTTGCCGCAGAGACCGTGGAATTTGATCCCGATTGATTTTGGACTGATACTTTATATATATATGCTTAGGCTACCACCGTATTTCATAATGAGTGCAAAGAAAACCTTGATTGCATCTTCTTCTCTTGCAATTATTCTTTTAAAAGAATTAAAGACTTAAATCTTGCAGGTAGCTACTTATCTCCACCCACTTTGAGTCCGATACCGAAAACTTGGTATAGTAGCTTTTTGCATATTGAACGAATTAAATCATAGAATCTTTCAACATACTGTGAAATGCCCAATCACACCTAAAAAAGAAATTCTATTTCAGACTAATGCTGCTAAAGGTTTGGAACATTCCCATGAGGTGTAGAAAAGAGGAAATGAAAGGCTACGACGATAAGGGGTGCTCATGAATGTTGTAAAGCTAGCTCCTGATTCTTAACCAGCTTTCTAGATGCCATGGGAGATACTTTTGAGCATGCAATCGCTTTGGTATCTGCAATTTGGTGTTGCCCATTATTCTAAACATAGAGCCTCCGGAGCTTTTCATTGTGTGCGTGAGTGCTGGTTTTTCTACCTTCAAAAGTGAAGGTATACCGGGAGTGCTAAATAGAGGTTGTACAGCAAAGTGCTGATGTGATGTTTAGCTTCTAGATGGAAGTTAATCTAAGGATACAATGAATTTGTTTTTCCCTTCTATCTCTCTCTATCTAGATTTATTTCGTTCGACTGCAGGCCTGTCTTTCTTTCGAGATTGCTAATTGATTGGGGTGCAGCCATGTAGCCAAATGGGTCGTTCGCTCTGTGATATGTTTAAATGGCTAATGTTTGTCATCTTTGATTTGTCGAATTGTCTCTTTATTGGGTATTATTAAACTAAGTAGCATTGTGTTATTACATTTACTTGATTCTCCAATAGCATAATATAAAATAATTACATTACTTGAATTTAAGAAATTTTATTATAACTTATCCATCTCAAAGAGATTCGCTCATCAGCTCAAAGAACAATTTTTGCCCAACGGCTCACATCCTGTAGGATCCTTCGTATATTAACTCACCTACACAAAGTTTCTATTTATTATAGTTTCCATGGAGCGGTATGCTCGCACAAGCATACTTGAGATATCTATGTCTTTTCTTTTGAATCCACTTACTTTCTTAGACTATGATGTTTTTCTTCTTATTATTAGAATGAAATTGGGTGAATACCCTAAAACTGTGGAGGATCATTTATGGCATTCTCTCCACGATGACCCATTATCAAAGTAGGCAAAATGCAAGGTATGATCATCAAAGAATTTACATTTTTGAGTATAGTAACATCAAATGAAACATAAGACAATATTTTTTGCTGATAATACAATCGAATAAAAGAGAAAAAACGTACCGAAAGCGGAGGGGAAGAGGAAAGAGAGATAGAGGAGGAGGGCAATGCGGATGGGAGCAGCCATTAATTGTAAATGTTGCCAGGCGCAGGCGATGGCCGAATATTGGAGATCAAGACTGTTTAGGAAAAAGGGAAGAGCCGAGAGAAATGTGGTTGCAGGGTTTGTAATTTGGACGGCTCTCAAAAGATTTCAAGAGATTCAATGATGTGTAATTAATTGGCTGGGGCGCCTGATTCTGTTTATCTTCTTTTTTTTTTTATTGGCTGTGCTTCGCCGTAGTTAACGGCATCATTAAAACGGCAACAGCTTAATTTATTGGATTTTGCCCCCAAAAATATATGGGAGTAAATAATTATAATAATTATTTTGTTAACAACCAAATTGGTTGGGTTTATTAATGAATTAATCACTCTTTTTCAAAAAATAATAAATAATTTATTTATTAAAAAAATGATACATTGTCCAGCATGTTGGGCAATACCCCATCGCAAGATTTGTCTCATTTATGTGCAAAATGATGCGTCACAAATGTTCACAATGTTTTTCAATTTTCGTTGTCCAAGTGGGTTTGGGTTCAATCCATGAGTGAGGATAAACAAGCAAGAGAAACCAAGACAAACAAATCATAAAAGAGTCTAGAAAAGCTTATTCATCTAGAATATCTCTTGACTAGGGTTTGAGAAGTTAAGGAAGAGACCATCAACCATCCCTTGCTTTGGGCTAACTCAAGTTTGACCCATGGCCTAAATCTTAAGGAAGAGATTGGTCATGACTTAAGAATGAGATTGATTTGATTAAGCCAAATAAGAGAAAATCCACATTAAGCCCTACCCAAGACCCTTGAGTGATAAGCAAACTACACTTAGACCTTTAGGGCTAGGGTAGATGAACTTAGTCACCAAAGTGCCTTTTTTAGCTCAAATCTTAATTCGGGCTTGGCTAGACAATATCAAAATATGTTTAAATAATATAATAAGAATAATGTATTTTCAAGGAAATCATTAGTCACATGTTTAGGCTAGATCAAAAGAGTTAAGTGAACCCAACATCCACCCAAATAGCCTACTAAACATGGACGGTGTGGTCAAAGAAGTGCCTTTGGCCCACCCTACAATTTAGGAAACAAGGGAGGTGGCAATACGAACTCGAGTTCGCTGATAAAAAAATTTAAAGTCGGTGATACCAATCCTACCAAAATGATAAATGATTTGTACAAAATATCACACTAATTAAACATTACAAATAATTAAATCTAAAGACAAATTGTATAAGCAGTAACATTTCTAGACTTGAGAAGTAGATAAAGCTTATTAGACACTTTTTTATTTTCAAACAAACAAGTAGATGAATATTCTCTTTCAATTCTACTCGGATAATAAGTGCAGGATTCCTCATAATGATACCTTATTTGCCTATTTCCTTCAACAGCAAGTTCGCTGTTGCTTGCATCCTGTCGTTCACGGTCGTTGGAGATGTCGGGAGGGAAATTAGAACCTGTCAGGGTACTCTATGATTGGCAGAAGGACTGAAGGTGGATCAAAGAGGGTCGGAATAGTCAGGACTCGCCGCAGGCTCCCAAGGATTGCTGCTAGTTCCGTCGGCTATGACAGAAAGTTAAGGGAATGGTAGTTATGAGAGGCTGCAATGGTTCGCGTTCAGGTAGGCGTCACTCCCTCGATGATGATGCGGCAAGGGATGAATTGACAGTTATTTGTGAATGAAAATCTTCTCTCGCCGTTTTAAGCGCACACAAATATTACAGTTAATAATTTCATTATATATATAATATTTGACTCACTTGATAAGGTGAACATAAGTGAAAGCCTTTGAGATTCACTTGGAATTATGGTTCATTTGATTCACTTGATAAGATGAATAGGAGTGAGAGCCTTTGAGATTCACTTGGAATTAAAGTTCATTTGATTTGGGCAGAATATGAAGCTTTGGAAGATTGTTTTCCCATAAAATTTTACACTACATTCACTTCATGTCGAACCAATCACATCAACATTCCTTCATTAATCCCACGAAGTTCTCCCATATAAACTCTTACTGACACAATGAGAAACACCACATCATCAATGAAGCTTCCAAATGAACAAATCTCACTCAGAATTGCTGATTAGGTACAAAACACATAAGATAAATTTAACGAAACTAAACATAAATGCTCTCCACAATAACATAATCATTCATGCATATTCAACTGTAACAATAAAGAGAACGATTAAGAGAATCATATCTTAAAATAAGATCATCCAACAAAAAACGAACCTCTCCTCATTACAAAACAAGGAAAACAGAAGCAGAGCCACAATGCCGAAGATTCACCATGCCACTATCAAAACTTCAGGCCTCAGGACTTCATCTCCTCGTCATCATCCTCAATCTTTGGCGCCAAGTAAAACCTGATGTAACCCATGTCGGCAATCTTGTACTCAACGACCACAGGCAACTCGGAAGACAAGCTGATCGTCACCGATTCGGACAGCGGTGTGGCTTTGGTGAAGGAATTCAAGTATCTCAGAGCGAATGTTAAGCTTACTGGCTCGTTCATCTCTATGATGGTTGCTTCTTCTGGCTGTCGTAAGAATCCCTGCATTTAGTAATGAATTTCATAAACAAGCACACAGCAATGCATATACCTTATCAACAGTCTTATTCTGCCTGCAGACAATATTGGCGCTTCCGATATCCCCTCTGGTTGAGAATTTCACTCCTTCCTTTGTAACTGAAATGACAACTGCCATAATCCATCCAAAACGTCGATCAGATAAGAAAAAAACAGTTGCACGTCAAAATCTATCAGATTGCCTGCATCTTCGGCAATGATTTCTTACCAGTGTCACCGATGCTGCTGAGATCCTTACAAATCCTTGAAAATTCCGAAGACGGCATCTTCACGATAGCGTGGTACTCTGCCTCTGGAATGCCTAGATGCTCGCTGTCGATGTCCATAAGCTTCATCTCAAAATCTGAGATCTTATCTTGATCTGCCCGACAACCCAAAGTGTGTTACCATTTGCAGAAAAAGTAGATAAAAATGCATACGATCGAACAAATAACAAGCAAATCATAAATTTAAACAGTTAATATTCAGAAAAAGGGGATGCCATAGAATATACAGAAATCCGCTCAATAGAACTCTTACTGACAGAACCAATCCATAACAAGGGGGGACGATGCAAGAACAAAAGGGATTTTTCTACTCACTAGGACTTTCGAACATGAACGTAACGGTGTCGCTGCCATCGTCGCCCTTTATGGTGATGATATCATCGTTTCCAGCGCACTTGAGCATCTTGGACATGTTGTTGAGATTCATCCCCATAGAGATGTTCCGATCGCAGCGGTAGTGTTCGAAACCCTCGGAGCGGAGGAGGAGAGCAACGAGGGCAACATGGCTCGAATCCATGGCTTGGAGAGAGAAGCCCGTCGCCGAGCAGTCGAAGTTAGCATCGGTTACCAGATCCTTGACGGATTCGAGAACCTTCTTCAGAAGGCTTCCCTGGACTAGCCTCAGCTCCAACATCTCCTCCTTGCTGCGGTTGATCTCACGATCGGGTTATATCACCAGTATCTTTGTTTTTCGGCTAGAGCGACGGTTTGGGTGAGGCTCGAGGGGATTTATGCGAAGGGGTTGGAGACGCAAACTGTAGAAATGGGGTTTTTGGCGGACAATGGCGGGAATAAGGGTTAGCTTCCCGCCAAGTGGTCTTTTGGGCCGCCACTCTTTGAAGATAAAAAATCGCTAGGCTTCTCCGAGAAGAATCGAAGCCTTGCGCATTAAAGAAAATAAATGATTTTATAGAGCATCAATATTCCTGTAAATAAAATGAATAAATTATTAGTAATTAAAAAAAAAAATGTATGATTGGAATTAGAGATTATTTCTTAATATAGAATTATATTAAATTTCAAATATACAAAATTAAGTGTTAATTATAAATTAGTAATTATTGTAATTAATCAAAGATTAGAGATTATTCTACTTAAGCCCACTTATAATCCACCATGCTTAGAATATGCAAAGAGATGACTAATCCACCATTTTAATTGTCTAAGATTTCTAATCTTCACACAATCAAAAATTCATAGCTCCCTATGTTTAATAATGATGATACAATTAAGTACTTAGGCTAAAATAGTAATTAGAGGACTATACAACTAAGTTTAAAATGTTAACTAAAATAGATAATTGCAATTTCCCTTTTAAGAATCCAATTCCCGTACTAATACATAAAGATCAAACACAACATTTTTAAAGGTTATACAAACATACATGTTCATATAAACATATTAATCTAAGTCATCCTCTTCTTCATCAATTCATATTACGACACTTAAAGTTTCATATCTATGAAATAAGATTTAAGCTCAGTACCAATTTATAATAGCCTTGAATTTTTAAATTCTAAAATAAATTATAAATAAATAAAGAAAATAAAATAATTATTTTATTAGTGCTCTGAAATTTTGATAAATTCTATTATTGAATTAATTTTAATAAGTTATAAAAGCACTAATTATAATAGTAATATAATATTATTATTATTGTTATTATTATTATTATTAGTATCATGATAATAATAATGATACTGATAATAATATAATACTGATAATGATCATAATAATAGATAATAATAGATGGAATGATGATAAATCCCGCTCCTCCTCCTCCTTGCTGCTCCTCCTCCTTTTTTCTCCTCCTCCTCTTCCTCTTCTTCTCCTATCCTCCCCTCTCCTTCTTCTTTCTCCTCCTCCTTCTTCTTCTTCTCTCTCCTCTCCCTCTCCTTCTTTGTCTCCTCTCCTCCTCCTCCTCCTGCTCCTCCCCTCTTCCTCCTCGTGCTCCTCCTCTCCTCTCCTCGTGCTCCTCTCTCTTCCTCTCCCCTCCTCCTCCTCCTACTCCTCTAATAAAGATGATATTAACAAACTAATCATATGATAATAAAATAAATATTAATATAGAATAATACAATAAAACTAATGATTAGTAAACAAACTCAAGCAATAGATATATAATAATAATATATAATTAAATACTAGCATAATGCTCTCATTTAACAAGATCATGTAAAAACAAATTTTTGAGGCATTGAAGCAATAATAACCACAAGAACTTACTTTCATGTATAGAGATATTATAATCTTACATTTATGCAAATTAATCTATTTATATAATCATTTTGCTATTAAAACATCTTGTTTACTTCTTTTGAAATATTGTTACTATGTGAATATATTGCACATAATTGTCACTAGAATTTCTATAAATGATATGTATTGTTGAAAGTATGAAGTGAGTTTCAAAAACAAGTAGATTTTTTAAGTGTTTGTACAGATATAGTTAGAATAGGACAAGTCTAATGTTTAAAAAAAATAAGAAACTATATCATGCTTATGAGAGGGGGGCTGGTCTGGAAAAATGTAATATATTGAACCCAAAAGATAATCAAGCAAAAATACTTAGATAATCATATTTATGGCTTGCTCTTCAGAACAATGTATACAGTTAAACACAAAATTTCATAAAGATTGTTGCATGTTCTAGAGAAGTAAGAATATATCATATATATGAGATAGGGCAAACATGAAAAAAAGTGATATATTGAACTCAAAAGATAATTAAGCAGACGTGTTCAGATTACTCATATCTTGTCTTACCTCCGAACAATGCATACAGTTAAACATAAAATATAATACTATTTCTTAAAGATTTTGCATATATCTTATGATAGGTGGATACATTTATATTATTATGACAAATTTTTCCTTTGAAAAAAATTGAAGCAAAAGCCTATGAAAATATATGCTGATATTTATTTTACAAAATGAGAAAGCACAAAATATGAAGAATCTACGAGGTAGAATTGCTTATAAAAT
Source organism: Gastrodia elata (assembly GCA_016760335.1). Taxonomy (NCBI): domain Eukaryota; kingdom Viridiplantae; phylum Streptophyta; class Magnoliopsida; order Asparagales; family Orchidaceae; genus Gastrodia; species Gastrodia elata. Next base: position 23,307,693 of record CM028674.1, on the reverse strand, counting down.
ACTGTCATTTTTGTTGTTTTCTTTATACTTTCATATTTGAGTGACTCAATTCTTGACATATTTCATGTCAGGTCAGGAGTTGTTTGAGGAATGGAATTTCAAGGAATACCCTCATGTTGATCGTTAGTTACGAGCCGAACTAGTTTATAAAAACTTCACTTTAGTTTTATTTGTTTATTATGGTATATTAAATCTTATGTGAAGCTTCAAATGGACTGATTAAATATTTTTTTGGAAAATGAGAATTCCATTTTTTATCTACTTTGCATAAAATACACAAACAGAATCCTGCATATGACAACAATATTATCAAATTATACAAATTTGAGAATAGGGGTCGTCGCACCATCGGATGAACGGATTGCATTCGACGGCCAACGACGATTTAAAGCTGAGGATATGCTAATCATTGTTCGCTTTTAAATAAACAAGCAATCGAATAATACTGATTAAAATTAGATCTGATAATGCAGCATAATTCAAATCCGACCTAACATGCTCGCCTGACACACACTATTCTCACCCCCTTGCCCTAAAAGCTAATGGAATTTGAAACCCTAATCATATGAGAACTTTGTCGTTATTTCACCAAAAGGATTGTTTAAAGTGCCAGTTGAACTATCATGATGTGAGCACTAAGATGAAACTTTTATTAGCTAATTTAGAAATTAAATTTAGTTTTTTTAACATCGAAAATAACGAATGGATTGTTCATAAATTCATTAATTTTAAGCCACCATTAGTCCACGCCTTTAAAGTCATATGTTCCTCAGAGCCTAATAACATTTAAAAACATTAGTTGGTCAAAACCATTGAGATTGGCTATACAAAGCTTGAAACCCCTTTTTTGTGGAGACATATTTCAATCTCCCGAGTTATCTAAGCCCTCCCAAAGCTTCTAAATCTATCATCGAGCTTTATCTAACCTCAAAGATGCTTCTTGGATCAGTAGATTGTAGCTTAGAGGCCTTCATTGAAATAAGTCATTTTCTCTTGTTCTGAGCTTCCCACTAAGCTAAAGACAAAGAAGCACATAATCAAGTCATTGAAGTCCTTAGAAGGCTTGAACATCAAGAGATTTTGTCACCAACTTCTTCATTTAGTTTTCGATATATAAAGACATCCTCTCTTCTTAAGCTCCTAATAACTATTAGGTTGATAGTGCCGAACATCTCATCATATTTAGATATTAGCCTTTCCTTAGATTGAGACTGTACAAAGGTCATTTAATTACAATGTTTCATGTTGGGAAATGTGGCGGCCCTGCCCCGCCGTGGTCCTGTTAACCCTTAAGTTAACATGATTACGGTGGAGGGGTCACCAAATGACAAGGTCCCCACTTAGAATTGAATTAGACACATGTTCTAATTCAACTTAATAAGGAATTTGTCATTCAACCCAATAATACTATTACTAAATGATCATACAAGAACTCAGAGTGCGGAAGCAATAAAAGTATAACATCCATCCATACAGTATAAATACAACAATACAGAATAAGTAAAGAGCTGAAAAAAAAAGTTAAACCTGTATTATTACAACATTTAATAAGTTTAAGAGAACTGAAAAAGGAAACTCTCGATCTCACAAGCAAAAGAAACTAAAGGCTACAGATCTTCAGGAATGGGCTCCTCCTCCAATGATGAGCTAAGAAACTCTGAACTGAACATTACTGAAAACTCTTAGCCTGATGAGCTAAGACAGAACTGAATGTAAGTGTACTTGAATTAGTATATCCATATCAGAATCCTGACTCTATAGTCAGTAGGGCGAGAAATCTATCCATCCTATCACTCGGACTAGGCATGGCCAATAGACTGTCGGACATTAAAACCCTCGAAAGGTTTCCGACCCCCGAACGAGTTGATCGAAGAGGTATACTAATCAAGCTACACCTTACAAACCACTTATGAAATGAAAACTTAATGCTGCTTATGAATGTTCTAAATTAACATAAGATATTTATCAAATATCTTAAGTACATAATATATGTTCAAGGTATAAGGCTCAAAAATCAAGGAAATGCGAAACATCAAAATTAAAGTGAGCAAGAAACTCTATCTAAAACACATGTGATATCTGTTGTTATCTACTTTATTAGTTCTATCTACTCTAAGCTACAGTTTTAGAATCATCAATTCTTATACATTCTGTAACTTAGAATCATGAATCCTACTAGTTGAAGATAATTATGACTGGCCAAGTCCTAATTATAACTTAATCAAAATGCGACTATTTGGTTAAAATGATAAATCATCGACCTAATTTTGTAGTTTAATTTATCCCAAATCTCATCTTGATTAGCCAAATCAAGATGAAAAGATTAAGAATTAGACTCCATATGATGGGGTCTAATCACTTAATCCAAAGGTATAACTAAAGATCTAAGGTTTAGAACCCAAATCTCACATATTAAGTTAAGGCAAGTCCTAATGATAAATCAATTCATTATGATAGATCTCTATTCTTAATTCTAGGATTTAAAGATCAAATAATCATTTAATAAACTAAGAAAATCTATAAACTAGAAAACTCAAGGTTTCACCTATTGAGTAACCCAATTTACTCAATAGATAAATTCTAACCTAAGATCTATTCCTAATCCTAGGAATTAAAATTCTTAATTTCTAAGAGTATTTCTCATGACACACTTCCTAACTAATGTTATAAGGACCTAGGGAAAGTCTAAGAATGATTAAAGAAGGAGAATTCACTCACTTAAGACTTAGGAATTTTCTTAAAAAGCTAAAATTGAGATTTTTAATCAAAAATTTAATTTAAACTTGGATTTGATTAATTTTAGTTCTAAATCATTCTATTTACTGATTTTGGTGATTAAAAACTGAATTTAGGGTTTTTAAAGGCTAAACCCTAAATTTGGGCAAAATGACCATTTTGCCCCTACTTAAGGGTTCAAAAGATCAAATTTTTGATCTAAGGCTTAACTTTTGAAATTTTCTTTTGGAAAGTGTTTCTTACTGTCTAATATAAGATTAGACAGCAACTAAATTAATTTTGGGTGATTATTAAGCCATATGAGATCAAATAGTGAATTTGACTCATAAGGGTAAATTAGTAATTTGACTAAGTGAAATTTAAAATTTCTTTTATATTATTGATCTTTATTGCCTAAGCTTTCCATAGAATCTAAATTTGCTAAGTTCTGATAAGTATTGGCCAAGTTATGGCCAATACAAGATTTAGGGTTTAAAGGTGATTAAGGAATCCTTAATTATGGGTCAAAATTCTAACTTTGTCAATTAGTGTCCAAATTAAGCAAAATCAGTGGCTATGGTTTACAAATAGTCCACTGATCAAAATGACATGTGATAGGCTCAATTTGGATCTAATTTGACTAAGTTATGACCTAATTAGGGCTTAGGGTGATTAGTGAGTGATTAGTGAAATTAATTACTCAAACACTAATCCAACTTTACAGATAGATTCTAAATGGCTCTATGAGTTTTTTGAAACTTAAATTACTCAAATTGGATTACTAAATCTGCTAATATTCACTAATCAAGTTTTGGAGTAATTAGGGAAGATTAATACATCTAACCATTGGATCTAAAATATTTTTTACAGATTACTGTTAATTAGGTTCTTCTGATCTAAATTGATATTTGGATCATCCAATTTGGAGCTCAATTGACCAAGCTATGGTCAATTGAAGTTCTAGGGTTATATAGGGTAATTAGGGTAATTTAGGATTAGGACCTAAAAGTGATTAGGCAAAAACTAATCCAAATAGCAAAATAACACTATCAAATTAATCCTTAGGGTTTTTTGATCATTTTAAGACCCATATTCAATAGATTTGGATCATTGGGTACAAAGTTATGGGTAAATCAAGTTTTGAGACATAAATTTGAACTTAATTAACCCTAATTAATCACTTTGATAAATATTGATTCTACAGAAAATTAAATGACATCAATAAATTCTTTATATTTTTCTGATCAATTTGGTATATAATTTTGCATAATTTGGATGAGTATTTTAGGAGTTATTAAGGTTTGAATGTTTGGTATTAATTAATTAAATACTGTTTTAATATATTAATAACTCTGTTTATTATTAATATAGTCTTATATTTTTCGTTTATAATTAACTGATTATATATATATATATATATATATATATTTATATATATATATATATAAATTTATTTATTTAATTCTGCAGGACACGTGGCAGGTTGCGATTGCCTGGGACAGACACGTGGGGCCCACCTCTGCCTGAATTTGGTCCGTCTGACACGGCTGGTCGTCTGTGGGTCCCACCACAGACACGGAGCCGTTGGATGCACTCGACGCATCACTTGGATGCCCGAATCCCGAATGATCGGGTTGGGCTCGGGTCGGGCCCGGGTCAACCCGGCCTGACCCGACTCTTCGCCTTCTTCTTTCGCCAGAGCCCCGAGGTTTCGACGCTTAGGGTTTCCATTTTCGGTGGACTTCGACCGCGACGGAACTCAACCCGCTCAGAAATGAATCGGCAGCGACGAGACCTTCACGCCGATGGTTGAATCGAGATCTATGATGACCTGAGTTGATTACAAACTCTAACCCTAGATGTCCCTGTCCCGGCGTTTAACCTAAACTAACGATATTGACTGTAGACAAAACGTGGATTCAGGATGATTCGCAAATTCTATGCCCAATCGATACCGCACAATCAATAATCCATACATGAAATAGCATTTCGAACTCATGCGATTGAGAATATTATTGAAATAAGAAGGATCGGGAGGTACCTCGATGAACGGTGAAGAAACGATCGAAGCTTTATTGTCAGATTCTGGGCTTTAGGTTTTAAAATCGAGCAAATCAAGAGACCTAATGGTCTTATACGAGGCTTTAGGCGGTGGATGGAAGCGGTGGGGAGCGTTGGAGCGCACCTGTCGTGCTCTAGGGCGACGCGCAAAACAGCGCTTGACACGCGCTGGCTGCGCGAGGAAGAAACGCGTGGGCCGTTCGATCGAACGGCTCACAGGAGCCGTTAGATGGGACGGCCACAACAGAAAAAAAATAGACGGCGTGAGTAGGGTCTGGACGGCGTCGTTAAGTGCTTAATAAATAATATTAATATTATAATTATTTAATTAGATTTCATAAATCAAAATTAATTAATTAAATGCATTCCAAAATTTTCCAATAAATCACCCCTAGCTAATTGAGGGGTGAAGAACACAACGGCGTACTTGGATTTTCGTTTCGACGAGTATTTATTTATTTGAATTTTCAGGTATTTAAATATTATTAAAATATTCGACGAAAATCCAACGACTTCCAAATGCCTCCAAAACTTCACCCCTAGCTAATTTGGGTGTTTTGAACGTAATGGCGAAGTCAGATTTTCAATCCGAGGTCTAGATAAAAAGTCAATTTTCTAGGGTTTGGGATTTTCTAGAATTCCAGATTTGACTTTGTTGACTTCTGGTTTGACCTAGGTTTCAGAGGCGAGTTCTAAATTACTTAATTAGTGACTTAGAACCTTAATTAAGACTTAAATTAGTCTTAATTGAGCAAAGTAACTGTGGCGACCCTCACCCTTAACCCTCAATAGGTCTAGATTAAGGGTGGAGCGTCACTCTGGTTAACCCCTCATTTACCATTGGATTAGGATAAACTCCACAATCCACCTGATTAAAGAAAGGTCAACTCAAAATCAATCAAGTAGTCACTATATAAGTAAAATACATAGTGCGGAAGCGATAAGTGAGTGACATCCAAGCATCATAATATATATATAAGAGGAATATAACTCAGAAAAGTAGCATAGTGAAATCTGAACACACAGTCACAGGTACCTGTATTATTACATTAATTAAAGTTTAACAAAATAAATGTTCAAAATTCACTCATCCTCACAGGTAGTAAATGATTAGATATCTTCTGGCCCCAACTGCTGCGCCTCCTCTAAGTAAGGCTCCTCCTCGGGTGCAGCTCCTCAAACTGCTCTAAGCATGACATTGTCGGTTTCACAATATAGGGCCCCAGCCAAAAAAAGAGAAAAATCTGGTTAGACAATTGTCTAAGTACATTTTAAGCTGAATTTTAATAAGGTTATATAATATCACCATTTTAACCATTTACTTCTAAGCATTATGTGTAAATACATGAGCAGTAATGTAACAACCCAGGTTGTTACTTTGCTTAATTAAGACTAATCTAAGTCTTAATTAAGGTTCTAAGTTACTAATTAAGTAATTTAGAACTCATCTCTGAAACTTAGGTCAAACCAAAAGTCAACAAAGTCAAATCTAGAATTTTGGAAAATTTCAAAACCCTAGAATTTGACTTTTTATCTAGACCTCAAATTAAAATCTAACTTTGCCATTGCGTTCAGAACACCCAAATTAGCTAGGGGTGAAATTTTGGAGGCATTTGGAAGTCGTTGGATTTTCGTCAAATATTTTAATAATATTTAAATACCCTGAAAATGGAGATAATTAAATACTCATCGGATCAAAAATCTAAATGCGTCGTTGCGTTCCTCACCCCTCAATTAGCTAGGGGTGATTTATTAGGAATTTTTGGAATACTCATAATAAATTAATTCTAATTAATTAATTATATGTAAAAAAAAATTGAATTAAATAAAAATATAATAAGTGATTAACGGCCGCCGTTAATCTACTAATGGCATCATTCCTTTTCCGTCAGCGCCGTTTGAAATAACGTGGAATCATCCAGACCGTCCGATTTGGATCTAATCGGACGGCTGGCGAGACGTCATCCCCGCGCGTCTTACGCGTGTCGCAGGAGGCGACACGCCGCACGCAGAGGCCTCTACGAGTCGCTCTCCTCGTCTCCTGCCGCTTAGCACCGCTCGCAGACCCCATCAAATCCCTAATCGGGCCTTCATCATCCATTTTTCACTCTCAAGACCCTGTGGTAGGCCCAGATTATTTCGGATCAAACCCTAGTTCTCTCTTGCCGTTCGCATCGAGGTACCTTCTTCACCTCATCTCTATTTCTTAAGTATTGCAATCATATTCTTGTATCGATTGAAGCTATCGATCTATACTCGGGTTCTGTCGATCGTGATTTCGAAACCCTAAAAGCCCGATAGCTGTTAAGCGAAGAAGATGAAGCGCCATCTCAGATCTGCCGTCAGATCTAGATTCAGATCTAGCCATTGGATCTGAATCAATCTCGATCCATTAGATTAGCCATTTTAGCATAAACCGTTGGATCGTTTAAAGATCAGCCGGCTCATCTGGACCAATCACAGCCGATGATCGCAGACTATGAGATCAAATCCTCATCGTCAGATCATCCATTTGGCAGCCGTACATCTCTTGCTTGCGTGTCCTCCCCGCCTTCAGCCGCGTAGCCGCCCTGCTGACTCCGCGTGTGGGGCCCACTCGTCCCCGTCAAACTGACGGGGTCAGTTCTATGCTTTGACCGTGGGGCCCACTGGTCGCACCTCATTAAGCCACGGCCTGCCGCGTAGCTGTGGGTCCCGCCTTGATCATGTCTGACTGCCGGCGTGGGTCCCACCTGCAGCGTATAAATAATTTAATTAATTACAAATATATATAATATACATTTTATATATCAAATAACTTACAATAAATATGTGTACTATAAGTATACATATATATTAGTTATTTAAATATAATAAAAACAGAACATATAAATAAATACTAAAATGAAATTAATAATTACTATAATTATTTGTGCAGAGAATTAATTATATAAATATTTAATAAGATTAAATAAATTAATTTAGTTTAATTTAATTAATCCAAATAATATTCAAATCTTTAAACCCTAATAACTTGCAAATTATACATCCAAATTATACAAATAAATATATTAAATTAATCAGAAAAATATGAGGAATTTATTGATGCCAATAATTTTGCTGTAGGATCAATATTTTGCAAAGTGATTATTTAGGGTTTAATTTAAGTTAAATTAAATGTTACAAATCTTATTTAGCTCATAACTTTGTGTAGATTGATCCAAATATACCCAATATGGGTCTTAAAATGATCAGAAAACCCTAAGGATCATTATAGTAGGGTTATCTTTGCTGTTTGGATTAGTATTTTGCCTAATCACTTTTAAAGACATAACCCTAATTACCCTAATTAATCCTAGAATTTCAATTGACCAAAACTTGGTCAATTGAGCTCCAAATTGAATGATCTAAAGGTCCATTTAGATCAGCAAAAACCCAATTTACAGTAATCTACAAAAATATTTAGGATCCAACGGTTAGATTTGCTAATCACCCTTAATTACTCTAAATCTTGATTAGTTGGTATTAGCCAAATTAATAATCCAAATTGAGTGATTTTAAGTTTCAGAGGACTCATAAAATCATTTAGAATCCATTTGTAAGGTTGGATTAGTGTTTGAGTGATTAATTTTGCTAATCACTCACTAATCACCCTAAAGCCTAATTAGGTCTTAACTTAGTCAAATTAGGTCTAAATTGAGCCTACCACATGTCATTATGATCAGTGGGCTATTTGTAATTCATAGTCACTGATTTTGCTTAATTTGAACACTAATTGGCAAAGTTAGAATTTTTTACTTATAATTTAAAAAAAAAAATCCCTTAATTAACCTTAAACCCTAGATCTTGTATTGACCATAACTTGGTTAATACTTATCAGAATTTAGCAAATTTAGATTCTATGGAAAACTTAGGTAATAAAGAACAATAATCTGAAAGAAAATTTATCTTTCACTTAGCCAAATTACTAATTTGCCCTTATGAGTCAAATTTACTAATTTGATCTCATATGGCTTAATAATCACCCAAAATTAATTTAGTTGCTATCTAAATCCTACATTAGACAGTAAGAAATACATTCCAGAAGAAAATTTCAGAATTAAAGCCCTAGATCAAAATTTGATCTTTTGAACCCTTAAGTAGGAGCAAAATGGTAATTTTGCCCAAAGTTAGGGTTTAGCATCTTAAAGCCCTAAAATCATTGTATAATCACTAAAATCAGTAAATATAATGATTTAGAACTGAAATTAATCAAATTTAAGTTTAAATTAAGTTTTGATTAAAATCTCAGAATTTGCTCATTAAGAAAATTCTTAAGTCCTAAGTGAGTGTTCTCATTCTTTAATCATTCTTAGACCCATCCTTAGGTCTTATAACATTAGTTAGGATGTGTGTCTTGAGAGATACTCTTAGTAATTAAGAGCCTTAATTCTTAAGATTATGAATAGATCTTAAGTTAGAATTCATCTATTTAGTAAATTGGGTTACTCAATAGGTGAAACCTTGAGTTTTCTAGTTTATAGATTTTCTTAGTTTATTAAATAATTATTTGATCTTAAAACTCTAGAATTAAGAATAGAGATCTATCCTAATGAATTCATTTATCATTAGGACTTGCCTTAACTTAATCTGTGAGATTTGGTTTTTTTTAAATTTAGACCTTTAGATTATACCTTTAGATTAAGTGATTAGACCCCATCATCTGGAGTCTAATTCTTAATCTTTTCATCTTGATTCGGCTAATCAAGATGAGGATGGGGTGAATTAAATTACAAAACTAGGTCGATGATTTATTCACTTTAACCAAATAGTCATCTTTTGATTAAGTTATAATTAGGACTTAGGCCAGTCCTAATTATCTTCAACTAGTAGGATTCGTGATTCTAAGTTACAGAATGTGTAAGAATTGATAATTCTGAAACTTATGTAACTTAGAGTAGATAGAACGAATAAAGTAGATAACAACAGATATCACCTGTGTTTTAGATAGAGTTTCTTGCACTTTGATTTGATGCTTCGCATTCCTTGATTTTTGAGCCTTATACCTTGAACATGTATTATGTACTTAAGATATTTGATAAATATCTTATGATAATTTGGAACATTTATAAGCAGCATTACGTTTTCATTTCACAAGTGGTTTGTAAGGTGTAGCTTGATTAGTATACCTCTTCGATTAACTCGTTCGGGGTCGGCAACCTTTCGAGGGTTTAATGTCCGACAGTCTATTGGCCATGCCTAGTCCGAGTGATAGGATGGATAGACTCTCGCCCTACTGACTATAGAGTCAGGATTCTGATATGGATATACTAATTCAAGTACACTTACATTCAGTTCTGTCTTAGCTCATCAGGCTAAGAGTTTTCAGTAATATTCAGTTCAGAGTTTCTTAGCTCATCAGGCTAAGATTTGCTGAGTTCGTGTTCAGTTCAAGTGACTTATATAGTCACTGTAGTTTTAGTTTGCAGTTACTATTTTACTTGTATATTCTGTATTGTAACATTAGTTTACTTACAGTTTTTCTGCACTATATAGGATGCTAGTTTTACTTACTATTTTCATATGCTCACATAGTATGTTAGTGTTTTCAGTTTTATACTGTTCAAATTATGTATGTCACTTAGCATATTCTGTTTAATCATAAGCATGTTTAGATTGTACTTTTCTTACAGTTTTATTTTTCTTTTACTTACCTGTCTTTGTTGCAGTTACTTGGAGGAGGTATGTATTACTTCCTATTTGTTTAGTTATAAACTATAAACTGTAGTTTATAACTTATTACTGTTCTTTTTGATATGCTTTTCTGCACCTATTTTGCTCAGTTCTGTTATTAAGGTGATATCTATTTAACTTAATAAAATTGTTTGCCCTAAAATATACTTAGACGTATTGTCTAACCAGTTTTTCTTTTGTTGGCTGGGGCCCTACCATTATGAAACTGATAATGGTAGGTTCTGAGTTTGTTGGAATAGCAGATCCAATAGAGAGCTTGCCATTGGAGGAGGAGCTCGTTCCTGAAGATCTGTAGCCTTAGTTTTCTGTCTTTCAGTGAGATTGAGAGTTCCTTTCAGTTCTTTTAAACTTATTAAATATTATAATAATACATGTTTATATTTCTCTTTCAGCACTTTACTTATTCTGTATTGTTGTATTTATACTGTATTGGATGGATGTTATATCTTTTATTGCTTCCGCACTCTGAGTTTATGTATAGATCATTTAGTGATAAATTCTGGGATGAATGGCAAAATCCTTATTTAAGTTGGATTAGAACATGTGTCTAATTCAATTCTAAGTGGGGACCTTATCATTTGGTGACCCCTCCACCGTAATCATGTTAACTTAAGGGTTAACAGGACCACGGCGGGGCAGGGCCGCCACAAGTAAGCAACACAACTAAAAAGGCAAACTATAGACTATGCTCTATAGTATAAACAAGGCAAAAAAAAGAGGCTGAAGCATGCCTCGCATAATAAGTAATCAAGGAAAGGCATATAAGTGTAAATATAACTGAATAAATGCTGGAAGAAAAATTCTACATCCTAAACATGCTGGTGATCAATAAAAATAATATGCTAATTAAAAAAAAAACGAATAACTCAGCAGTGATATATACATATAGCAGCAAGATTCTAATATATATAAAGCAGTACAAAGAAATAACTGACTGAAAAAGAATATACTGAAACAACCACAACTGCATATAAAACTATAATACATCAACTGCCATACAAAAAAGAGCTATACTAGCTTACCAAAAGAAACTGAAGATCTTAGCACGATACGGCTAGGGCTACTCCTAGCTCAATACGACTAAGCCAACAACAGTCACATATATGGTCCTAACACGATACGACTAGGGCTACTCCTATCTCGATACGGTTATGTTACCAACTATCATACCGAAATATCCTAGCACAGTACGACTAGGGCAACTCCTAGCACGATACGGCTAGGGCAACATTCGGTCTGATCAAAAGAAAACTACTGAGAGGCAGCTCAATCACATCACTTTATTATTATTTCACTTATTTACTTTAATATTTTCATAAGGAATCTAAGGAGTCTCCATAATTTCCTAACATTTTATTTATGCATCAAATGTCTTATATGATATGTTCAAAGAAAATATAAAGCACAAAAATACAAGGTATGTGTAGCAACAAATAACAAGTAAGCAAGAGACTCAACTACACATGGTGATATCATTTATTTTCTACTTAACCACTCTAACTATTCCAAATTACACAAGTTCAGGATCACCATTTTCCTACTATCGAGTGTAATTTGGAAACTCGTCCTTATAAATTAAAAGGATTAGAACTGATCAGGTTATAATCTAGATCAATCAGATAGGCGACTATGTATTAAACAAATAAATCATACGTCCTAATTTTGTGAATTTAGACATTCTAACTAAGATCTGATCAAGATCTTCTACACCTATAGATTATGGATTAAACACTACGAGATTTTAGGTTTAATCACATAATCCAAACTGGATAAGACCTAAGTTCTAGGTTTTATACTATAAGTGATCTACTAATTAAGGTAGATCCTATTAAGTAATCAAACTTAATATGATGAATCTCCTATCTTAAATCTAAAGTTAAAAGATAAACTAATCAGAATTGGTTGTAAAACAAAATAATATCTAGAAACTACCAAAACCAAGGTTTCACCCATAGGGTAACCCAACTTATCCAATGAATGAACTCTAACCTATAATCTAATCCTAGTCTCAGGAAATGTCCTTAAGGTGGGATGCTTAAGACTTAGGAAAAATTATTGAAATTCAATTTAATGACTTGTATTATTTACTTATATGGTACTAATATAATTACATTATTAATCCTAGTATTCTAAGATTTTAATTAAGGGCTAAGGTTGTGTAATCTCCAATTTTAAGGTAAAATGACTATTTTGCCTCTACTTTAAGGGTCAAAGTCAACTTTTGATTTAGGGGTCCAAATTGAGTTTTTCTATTCTCCAACTAATTCCTTACTGTCTAACTTGAAGATAGACAGTAAGTACGTCCAATTTGGACGAGAAACGACCGAGTTATGGCTAAAATAGGGCTAGGGGTATTTTGGTCATTTTCCTAAATTTTAGGGTTCAAATCCTAAATATTATTTTGTGAAAATGATGACATTGAAATTGTAAACTAGGTAGCTTCTTGAATTTTTGAATTTGGAGTTAAATTGACCAAGTTATGACCATTTGAAGTCCAAGGGCATTTTGATCATTTTTCACTAAAGTCAACTCTAAATTCTAGAGTTGACTTTTTATCCTGATATCCAAATAGGAAAACTAATACTACCACGGTGATGGGTCCGCTCTCCTGAGCATTTTAAGACCCATATTGACTATGTTTCGATAATCGGGTAAAAAGTTATGGGGTCTTAAAGATGCCCCAAAATGCTACCTCATTATGCGTACCCCGAAATAAAATTTTACATCATGCCATTTGATCCTAAATATTTTTTTGAGTATTTTAAGACCCATATTGGCTATGTTTGGATCATCATAGAAAAAGTTATTAAACTTTTAAGTTTTACTATTCAAAAATACAATTTGAATTATTTTACTATTCATTTATTCAAATTGAATTATTTTACTATTCATTCCTAAAGTTTAAATATAATATTTCTGATTTTTAATTAATTATTAATTGATATTAATTAATTAATTAATTTACTGTAGCAAAGTAATTAGTGCTAATCACTTTTTAATTAATCTTAATTATCTGTTAATATTAAATTAAATATAATTAATTAGGTTTTACTGTTCAAAAGTAATTAATTATCCTAATTATTATTTAGGATTAAATTAATATTTAATTAATATTAATTAATCTTCTAATTATTTTTAATTAAATAAAGTTACTGTTTAAAAGTAATTAACACTAATCATGGGTTAATTAACACTAACTGTAATTAATTAGGGCTAACAGTAATTAATTAACACTAACAGTAATTTAATTAATTTTTATTTAACTGACAGTGGGCCTCCACTGACACGTGGCACTTCCAGAGGCTGCCACGTGGCACTGTGGGCCCCACAAGTTGCTGACTCAGCTCGGCTGACTGGACAGTGGGCCCACTTGACACGTGGCACTGCCAGAGGCTGCCACGTGGCACTGTGGGTCCCACAGGGCTGTGACTCAGCTTGGGTGACGGGCAGTGGGCCCACCTGACACGTGGCGCTGCTAGAGGCTGCCACGTGGCACTGTGGGTCCCACGAAAAAAGGCTGCTGACTCAGCTCGGGTGACCGGGCAGTGGGCCCACCTGACCCGTGGCACTGCCAGAGGCTGCCACGTGGCACTATGGGTCCCACGGGCTGCTGACTTAGCTCGGGTGACGGGGCAGTGGGCCCACCTGACATGTGGCACTACTAGAGGCTGCCACGTGGCACTGTGGGTCCCACGGGGAGATGTGGCCCCACCTGGGCTGAGTCAGCTCGGGTGACCGGACAGTGGGTCCCACTTGCCACGTGGCGGGCCCAGAGGCGGCCACGTGGAGCTGTGGGCTCCACGTGACACGTGGCGGGCCCGTAGGCAGCCACGTGGCCTGGTTGGTCCCACCCGCGGCTGACGCGGACCCGACCCGGACGGATCGGGCTCGGGTCGACCCGGCCCAGCCCGGAAGCGCGACGCTTCACCTTCCGGGGGTTCGGCGGACCGAACCCAACCCACTTCGGGGATCTGTTACGCCCGATCGGGTGGGTTTTAGCCCAATCGGAACGATGGATGTGAAGAGGACATGTTGATCTACCTATCCTACAATTTTTGCAATGATCGAACGGTAAACGAGGGAGATCGGGGTACCTGAAGGTCGAGACGGCTAAGGTAATCGGCGGAAAATAAGGGCTGACTTCGGGGCTTGATTTCGGCTCGATCCGGGCTCCGATCGGTGTAAACTCGGAGCCTAGGGGTAGGCCGAGGTCTTATAGACTGGACGGCGACCTCGTCGAGGTCTGGATGCTGCCGGATTGGCCAGAAAAAGCGACGGGCTGCCGCGTGTCACGCGGGCGGAGAGGGCGAGGAAGACGCCTCCGGACCGTCGGATCTGTGCGATCGCGGACGGTCTGGATCGCTCCAGACCGCGTGACGCGGATCGCGGCTGAGGGCCGTTGGATCCGCGCGCGATCGGACGGTCCGGATGGATCCGTCCGATCTGATGGCGCCGTTAATTAATTAATTAATTTTTTTTTATTAACATTTTCAGAAAAATAAATTTTGAACATGTTTTTCCTAGCTAATTTGGGGTCAAGGAATTCAATGGCGCAGTCGGATTTTCGATCCGACGAGTATTTTGATACCTCGATTTCTTTGATATTTTTATTATTAAAATATTCGTCGAAATTTCGATGACTTCCGATTGACACGAAAACTTCACCCCTAGCTAATTTAGGGTCAAGGAATTCAATGGCGTGGTCGGATTTTTGATCCGACGTGTATTTTAATACCTCGATTTCCGTGGTATTTTTATTATTAAAATATTCGTCGAAATTTGACGACTTCCGATTGATACGAAAACTTCACCCCAAGCTAATTTGGGGTCAAGAAACGCAGTGGTGGTGTCCGTTTTTTGATCAGAGGTCAATTTAAATAGGTTAATTGCTAGGGTTTCCGGATTTCTAGAAATCAGGATTTAATCCAAATTGACTCCTAATTAGGGCTAAGTTTAGGAGGTTGACTTCATTGACCTACTTAGCACATTTTAATTGTGTTTAAGACTTAGGATTAATCCTAATTATCTAAAGTAACAACTTGGGTTGTTACAGTAACAACCTGGGTTGTTACAGGAAATCTTCTCTCTTATTTTCTCTCTCTCAATGCTTTAGGAATTTTAAGGTAATAACAGATGAACATGTATTAGAAGCATAAGAATCATGTTTTATAACCAAGGAAGGGATCAATGGTATTTCTATTGGCAATGGTTGATCCTTCCCTTCATCTTAAGTATTTGCAACTTAATCTTTCTCTTCGTATTAACAATTGAATCATGTAATATTTGGCTTATTAAAGTGACTCCTAATGCTATAAATTACACGGCCTAATTCTAACTAAGATATCCATTTAATCTAGATCTAGATGATAACTTAAAATTGATCTAACTACACTTCCTCAAACATCATTTGCTATTAAGATTTAACCAAGATCTTAGGCTACTCATAATATATATAAATATATAAGTTGAAATGATCATGTAGTGTAACAACCCTAGTGTTGTTACTCGTCAATTATTGACCTAATTGACTATAATCATTTTCCTTTAGTCTTATAATAGTCTTAGGAGTCTCTATTTCAATTTTTGTGCGATTTGAAGATCGTTTGACAATTTCCAATATTTCTTGGTTTTCTGATAATTCTGAGAATGCCTAAATTATTTAGACCTCATAATAAAAAACAGAGTCCACCATTGGACTCACCACACCAAAATTAGCTATATGTGGTATTTTGAAAGCATATGGAAGTCATCGAATTTTCCTCGAATATTTTAATAATATTTTAAATACCCAGAAAATTAAGATAATTAAATTGACCTCCGATCGAAAATCTGATTTTATTTTTGAGTTCCCCACACCTCAATTAGGCAAGGGTGAATTTTTGAGCTTTTTCGAAGTGCGTTTGATTATTTTATTTTGACTAATAAATTGTGCCAACTTAATTAATTAAAAATATAATTAAAATAAGTAACATGTATATTTAATAAATTAATTCCATCAGACTGAATTTTCAAACCGCGGAAATCAAATAGAGGGCGCAAAACACCAAACACCATTTGGAGTGATCTGATCCGTTCCTTTTCAAATAACTTTGATCGAACGGCTAGGAGTGGTCCCAGTCAATCAAACCGTTGGATCAACTCAAAAAATGGGCGATCGAGATTGTTTCACTGTACGTCTTCCACTTTCTGCCTTTGCATCTCTGCAAAGCGTACACAAAAAAATCGGGAGACCACCATTCGTCCTTATCAATGAATTAGGCACCCCTATCCTCGACATTTGCTTGGCATTTTCACTTCTATCACTTCTGGAAACGAGCAAAAGGAGGTGCAGGAGCTTCTTCACAGGGATCTACGGCTCCTACCTGAGACGAACGACGAGCACAGGGTCTCGACATCCAGGTACCATCCTCTCTAATAACTTGATTGATTTATCTACACGTCTAAGTTTTAGTGAGCTTGGTTTAGAGACTTATCCTTTCTTTTAAAGGTTGAAATTCAGACAACTTCAGAGCACCTTAAATTTTGTTTTATTATTTAACTAACCTAATAGTTTCTTCTTCATTTTTTTGCAACTATTTTATAACTCAAAGATTAGGGGTTTTGAATCCTTCAATTAGATATCTTCGCTAGCTTTCTTTTGATAGGTTGTAAACCTCGTGAAACCACCGGGCGACGGAGGTGGAGTAAACCCTAACTAAACCCCCCTGCTGGTCTTGATGAAGGAGGAAAGAGCACAATGCGCGGATTAACCGAACAGCGACACTGTGCGGTTCGCATGAGCAAACCGAGTCTTGAACAGTCCGGTTCACCCCGGGAATCAGCGCCCATTACGTGTCGAATGGAGGCTTTCTCCCGCTGTCTCGCTGGGGCCCACCTGCAGCCGTTTCAGTCTTGTCGCAACTTACCTTTTTCCGAGCCGTTTCCTTCTGAGCGGCTAGCTGTCAAGTGTGATAGTCTATAAGACAAAAACAAAAGCAGAATTATAATAAATTAATTCTAATGAATTTAAATTTAAATATAGATCTTACATCAATAATAATTTTAACTGCACAACCAAATAATACGATATTATATATTATTTCGATCACAAAAATGCGAGGATTAGTAATGCGCAATTTAATTTCTATTTCGATAAATATTTTAATGGGTCAATATTTAGGACTAATTAATTAATTTCAAATTAATTTCCATTATTTCATGTGACCTAATTTGATTATTTAAGATCCAAATTAAATGATCAAATAGTCCATTTCACTCACAAAAATATGAGAAACAATAATATGAAATAAAATTTAACATTTGAACCATATTTTTCGTAATCACTTTTTAACCTAATTAGGACTCATTAAAATCCTATTTTTTCCAAAGTTGTCCAAAATTGACATACTTAGTGTCATTCTTCTCCTTGTGAAATAAGGATTTCATTGATATATAAATCATTTCTATTGGACAATAATTTAGAATCTTAAGTTTTTGACTCTTACTTAATGTTATTGTGATTATTCCATATTTCTAGATATCATGCTTTAAGTTCTATAAAATCCTAGGATAGCTAACATGTCACATTTATTACCTCCCTTACCAATTAGATTTCATTTATATGAGCTTAGTTCTCAATTTTTTAATTATGTGAATTAATTGACAAGTGCTTAATTCACCTTTCAATCATAAGGTATAAACCTTAGGATTGATTTGCAATTGATCTATAGTTGAATCCTAAGTCTATTAGTTACACCATTAAGAATAGATAGTCTTAATGCATTAGTAATTATAGAATTGTGAATCAACTAGATCTAACTTTAGTGATTAAATAAGGACTTAGTTTATTCTTCCTAATCCCTAAAGCCTTTTGTTAATTATTTTAAGATGTAGTAATAAGAATCCCTAACTTACTTAGATTAGTTTAGAAATTCTATTGAATTCCTTAAACATCAATTAATAGTAAACATAGAACTTGTAATTCTTAAGCCTAGTAACTACTTATCCTAAACCTTGTAATTACTTATGGCTTAGCTAAATTAATATTTATTTGATTAGAACATTCAAAATATAACATAGCTAGTGGACCTTAATAAAAATTAGTAGATTTACCTTAGTTCCAAATTTCTTAAGTTAGATAATTTCTTATTTCAATCTCTACCTACTATGTACCTAAATATTGATTTAATTATTAGAATTAGATTTTATAGTTTAGGATGAGATTAAGACCTAGTCTCTAATAACAACAATTATAATTATAAATTATTTTATCATATCATATTAAATGAATTGAATCTATTACTTTCAAAAATCCCAATTATTACTATATTACAATTAAATTGAGATTAATATCTCAAAGTTAATTGGGAGCTCAATTAGCTCAAATCATTAAGTAGATCATTAAAATTAGATAAATTTGGGTATCACTTAGTTACAATTATTGAATTTCCTTGAATGCTTGCTTAGCCTTGAGCCTTATTCATTGAATCATTCATATAATATATTATGCATAAATAAAACTTTCACATTAAAATTATTAGGAGTTTCATATGGTGGATCAGTCTATGGTAGACTGAATAAGGAGTAATAAGGAGACATCGCATTCTCAGAGGGTAAATGTGAGTATTTTAGGAATTAGCCCCAATTTTCTTAGTTGTTAAACATACGTGTTTAACTCCTCATTTCATTCTGAATATGCCCACAGAATGAGCACATATTAAAATAACTTCAATTAATAAATATGTGAGATCTTCAATCTTATAGATTGTTAAGACTCATCATCACTTTTAGATATGTTACTTTATATAGTCCTAGGCTATGTGTATCTTAGATCAAAAGTCTAAGATTTTCTTTCAATTTTCTTACTATGCATTTTCTATGATTTAGAACTGTACTTTACTTATTTACTGTTCATTTAGATTACAGTGAATGTTGTATAATTTTATTTAAATGATTCACTGTTTATTTTTCTTACTTAACATAAGTTCATTTGAACATATCTATGCTTTACTTAATTTATTTCATATGCACATTAATTTATTTCTAACCTATTTATGATGCTTTTACCCTTGTTCTATTTGCATGCTAGAATGTATATTAAGTGATTCTTTTAACTCACTTGTTTCCTTACTTACTTTTCTTTGTATGCTTACCATATTGCACCTATGCTTGTGCTTACTTTGTAACTAGAAATATGATATCCAATTATAATAATAACATGTTTAGCCAATCTTAAAATATACTTAGACTGTTAGTCTAACCAGATTTTCTATTCCTTGGTTTTGCCCTATTACATTTAAATGCCAAAATGTGATAGATCAGGTGCACGTGGAGGCTAGTTGAGCTGGACCAAGTGCTAAAAATTAAATTGCTTTTGCTTATTAAAATATTAAGAACTTCAAGTGAGCTATCAAATTTCATTTTTTCTTAAATTTACTGTTGGTTTGTAATAATGTCATTTACTTTAATTTTACTGCACTTGTTGGAGCTTAGAATATACTTAAATGCTTGTGATGTATGAATGGATGAATGTATTGAATCAATGAATGGTTATAAATATATAAAATTTGCATGTTAATTAAGTCTTTCATTACATACTTATTTAGAATGATAAATAAAATTCATTATATATTCATTTGTTTATAGTACTGGAATCTAGTTTCTTATTGAAGTAATAGTCCTTGCATATCTTCATGCTAGTATTGAATATTATGATGAAGTAAACCTTAAGGTAGATAATTGTTACACATGTAATTTTCTCCCTTTAAACTTTTAGAATTTGTAAATGAGCAATCCTATTAAATGGATTGAACTCTATTTTAGAATTATAATGAGCAATCCTATGAAAGAGATTAAACTCTATTTTAGAAATGAAAATGAGCAATCCTATAAAAAGGATTGAACTCTATATTAGAATTGGAGTTAAAGTGGATTGAATGCATGTTAGTTTAGGTTGTCTTTTCTTTCAAAATTTAACTCCCATTGGAATGGGAGTGTTGCATGTGAACTTGCAGGTGTTTCCTTAGCCATTTACAAAGGAAACTCTGCCGAAATTTTTAATGAATTTTAGACTTAGAAATTTTTTTATGAAAAAATGTACTCATAACTCACATATTAAATACTCATCAAATATCTAAAAATTCATGTCTAAGATTGCAAGTATTTATTTTAATTATTTTAAATTACAATCTCATGTCTTCTTACATATATCATATGTTCAATTCTACTTCACTCCCATTTATAAAGTCCATGTATTGCATTTTCACTTTTAATCTTCTAAATATCATTCATACTTTTCTTTCCATCTTAACTTAAGACCATCTTCTAAATTCTTGGCCAAACACAATATCTAATGATTTGGATTAGTTTTCTTCTAATCTAGTATTAGGTATTGTGATGACGTATTAATGTTGGGTTAATTAATTCTCAATATTGGGGTCATCACATGTAGCCATCTATTTGTCATAGTATATATATATATATATATATATATCTGTGTGTGCGTGTGCGCGCGCGCTTGGGTGCGTGTGCGTCTGTGTGCATGAGTGTGTGTGCGAGCATTTGTGTGCGTGTCATCTACTGAAGGATCAAGGCTGACAATTTGACATGAAACTTGAAATTATATTTAGACTTAAAAAATATTTTGACTCGACTTCAAATTTTCAAGTTGAGTTTGAGTCAAACAACTTGACTCAAACCCTATTTGACTGACTCGATTTAACTCGAACTCTAACTCGAATGAGTTCAAGTCAAACTCAACTCGAAAATTTTGAATTTGAGTCTGGGCTAACTCGACTCAAACTCAACTCGAAGACAACATAAACCCATGCATATTTGTATATAAACATAAATAAATGTTCATATACATATTGAAGAGATGTCATATGTGTGTGAATGTGCCCATGTGGGTGTGCATGTGAGTGTTTGTTCGTGCGTGTATGCGTGTGCGCGTCTATGCAGGTGAGTCTGCGCTCACACGCACACATGCATATTTGTATATAAACAAGAATAAATGTTCATATACATTTTGGAGGGATATCTGTCATATGTGCGTGAATGTGTGTATATGGGTGTGCGCGCACATGTGCGTGGGTTCATGTGTGTGCGTGCGTGAGTGTGCAGGTGCATGTGTGTGTGTGTGTGCGTGTAAGTTTGTACGTACATGTGTATGCATATGCATACATGTGTGAGCGTGTGCATACATGTGTGCATGCCTATGTACTTGTGTGCACGTGTGCGCTTACGCGCGTGCATATGCATGGGCGTTCGCATTTGCATAAATATTTCCCACATATATAAAAAATAAATGTTCATAAATAAGAAAATTTTTTTCCACTGAGCTACTGCGCGCAATAAAAAATAAAAAAAAAAAAAAAAAAATATATATATATATATATATATATATATATATATATATATTTGTTTTTTTTTTTTGAAGGAATATCCATGGGGCATATGTGTGTGAATGTGCGTGAGCGTGTGTGAGTGTATGGGTGCATGTTGGTGAATAGTATTGCAGCTCAATGGTTGAAACTCAAGATTTATTATCCTAAGTCATGAAACAAAAAATATATATATATATTGAAAAAAAAGATTGATTTATGTTTTAGAAATCATAAAACCTAAGCATATCCCTTTTGGACGTCATGTGGTGTGATTTATAAACTAAGCATTAATATTGATACAGCAGGCTCATGGCCCGAAATCATAACCTCTGACAGATGCAGTAAGACGTCCAAACACATGTAGTTCAAGGCAGATCAATTTTGCATCAAACAAAGAATACATATTTTAAGCTGCTCTCAGACGCGCATGCATGTGTGCACAGGCGTCCTATATGTAAAATAAAGCGCGGCAGTCTGAAGACTTGCTCCCAGTCTCAACTCGACAACCCCTAAATTAGAAGTTGCTCAATTTGATCTCCTAACCTTGTATCCTGTCCATAACTAGCAAGACCATATTCCTTGTTTTCTTAGAATCATTCTTTAACATTTAAATCCCAAGATCTAAGCATAATGCTTTGAACTTACTTATCATGCTTCCCACCATAATTTTTTATAATGATAACCCTCATGAAAAAGATATTAATGACAAGCTCTAACTGCTAATCCATAATCACTAAGTGGTCCAAAACCATAAAGTTAGAATACCTTTCACATTCTATTGACTATGACTATAGTCTTATCCGCCACTTCAATTTAACAGTGGAACATATATCAAATCTACTTTTTAAAAATATGCCAATACATTTTGAATCATTAATTGAAAAGGTAAACATAATACACAACTCCCAACTTTTTAACCTTGAAAACTCTTGTGATCCTTGAAAAACTGAGCTCATAACCAAAAAACACGACCCTGGAAAAACCCCACACCAACAAATTTCAAACCCAGTAGCTCTCCCTTACCTTCAAAAAGCCTATAAGTAAATATATGCGAGCCTCTCCAAACAAACTGCTTTTCAAGAGAATTACACCTTACAAAAAGAATCTTAACAGCACAAAAGACAACAAATATGCGCAGCATTCAAAATTCAAACCTTTTTTTTTTCATTGACCAATCCGTTGCTTACAAATTTGCTTGCTGCTTTTGCAAGCTGCTCTGAAATTAAGCACATCAAATTCCATGAAAAATACAAAGACAGATCATCATTAGTAGTTTCAAATCACATAAAAAATCATTGGTTTCCAAATTATATCACTGGTAAAAAAGAAACTGAGCAGGACAGCAACAATTCAGCAGATGTTACTAACAACCATTGAGATAATACAAGGAAATTCCATCCCAGAAAAAATAGTTAGCTATCAGGAACAGAGGCTGATGTGCGCTTAATAGAGGCGCACTTAATGAGATGATTGTAGCTTCCCTTCTCCTTGAAAAGCTGAGAAAAATGGTGTTTGCAGTACAGAATGCCATCCAAAGCAGCATAATTAGAAGGGGTGATGGGGCAGCCCCCGTGAGAGCACTTGAAACAGAATTTGTGGTATGCCAATCCTTCAACGGTCACCTGACATTATTTCTTTCTTTTTAAATGACCGCTCAAATCATTTAGGGCATATATGAAAATAATTAAAGTATGAATGCTATGGATGCAGTTCCTCTGATAGGATTTTAGACGCTAGCTTCCAAGAAAGACTATTAATCCAACTGCCAATTCAAGAACCAAGATAGTCCTGAGCTGACTCAACTCGTGATTGCTTGCCATAGAATTTTCACCCATACAAATAATCATGAATTGCTCCGACCAATCTTGGTCTAAGCCATGTTGGCTCATTGCTTGTCCTCATTGCTTTAATGACAGGCACCGACCCAGGCATAAATAAGACATGGGATTTCACATAACAAACACAATAACAAACGATAAATTATTAATTATATTGAAAAAATTAAAGATTCTTAGTTTATGGATACCGCCTTGTTTGATTCACTAAGGAATTAAAGATAAAAGCATGGCTCTTGTATAAGAAAATAAAAGTCACTGTATTAGCTAGTGCAAGAATCTGATTGGGGCATACAATATAGAAGAAACAATTTCAGAACTAACAACTGCGTGTAATGTCAGTATCCAAGACATACCGAGTGTTTGTGCCTTAGCTAGTTCAAATTGGTTACACAAACCGGCAGGGGAGTAACCACTATTTTGGACTGACGTGGTCTCCTGAAATCTATTTGGGAAAATTGCATACAACTACACTTTTAATTATCTATCCAACACCTCCAAAGTCTAATATTCTCAAAACTATGAGCCTATTTGGGTCCTTTAATCAATGTGAGTAGATAATATTCATAAGTTATATAATAGCTTCATAAAAATCAAAATTTAGATGCTATGTTTGTAAATGTCAATATCTGAGCATTAAGGAAGTTACTAAACCCAGCAAGCTGCTTTTCTTAGTGGAGGGTTGATAAGTTCCCTAAAAGCAAAGAATCAGTGGAGAGGATTTTATGCGGCTTTAGCTTCATCTCTCTAGCTGTTTTTCCTTCTCCGCCAGCAACAGCCGCTCCCACTAATTCGCATAATTAAATTTTTAATCTAGTTAAGTTTAACCTATTAATCATCAAACAAAAAGTTTAACCTATTAATCATCGAACATAAGACGATTTTATTTCTCATGTGATGTTGCTAATCTTCAATTTCTTTTAAAGATGATAGCCTTATACATTATAAAAACTCAGCAACACAACTTAAAGTTCATATTAATACCTAACCCTATTTCCTTTTAGCACCCCCATTCAAATCAAGTAGGAGTATAGTATTGATTGTTTCTTAGTTTCGTCTCATCACATGCATGACCAGTGTTAACACTTTATGTCAACTTGAGCTATCCAATATGCTCAAATATGTGCTTACATTACAAACGCACACTTAAGTTAATCAGTCTTTATTGTTTACCAATCCCGTGCAGGTATAAATTGAAATCAAACTATTATAGCTTGATCACTGTGATAAACATCCTCTGAACAGTGTAAATCAGCAGCACTCACAATGAGAGTTCAACTCTAACTTAACCTTATATCCTTCCATTTCATGTTATACGAGACTAAGCATGCGCAATGTTTAGAGGGCGCCATCATATGCACCTGCATAGGTATGCATGCCACATTCGTGCACTCACACCACATCCCAGTCCTGAATCAGCCTACCTGCCGAGTCACACCACACTCTCGCGACGGCCCGCACGCCACCCCACGCCCGTGACTGGCCCTACTCTCCCCGCACGCCTCGCGCTAGACCCTACGCCGTCACACCTCACCTGTCATGCTGTCCGTTCTCCATCCTAGCTGCAGCTCCGCCAAAGTGGTCATTGTTTGTGGAAAAAAACTAAATGTCCTTGAACCGGCATGAGTTTAGTTGAGTGGTTCAAAGATTTTTAGTGAATCCCATTATACGTAATAATACCTAACTTTTTACACACAAGCTCAAGAATATAAAAAGTACAATGACTAAAAAAAAAGATTTATAGCGGTTTGACTTGTTAGAAACTACGTTAACTTTGGAGATTAGCATCCAAGTATTTTCACTATGTAATAGAAGAGAATGAATGCATTGTTGAAAGGTTGGAGTCCCTTTTTACATAATATTATGTTAATAACAATAGAGAAAGTGAAAAGAAAGGAAGACGACAAGGGTCGAGTGCTTAGAATTTCAGATGTCGAGATGCTCGAGGAAGGCACTTGGATGCTACATGCTTCAGCGTTCACTTAGGCAAAGGTTCAATAGGAGTGCCAGAATTCAACCCATCGCCGGAAAAGGAAAGGCACTATTTATGGGGATTCTTAGGGAATATGAACAATTATAATGCACATACTGATTGATCGGTGGTGGAAGACATGTCAAGAATGTGTCAATGGCTATGTCAAGAGCTATCAAAATCGTACATAGCATCCTATGATACTACCAAATGTAGATGCGTGGTGCTAGTACGATAATCTCTTGCTAGAACGTGCTAGCTTGGAGGACTCAAGGCTGTGAAGTGAAGTAAATCATTTTTCTAAAGTGTTGGGGTGGCTTTATCACTTGCGAAGGAGGTGATGACTTGGCAAATACAAGTCATATCAAACAAGGTGAAATGGAATCAAGTAATCAAGCTATTAAAGGAGATTGTGTGTGCACATGTAGACGCTCTTATTAGCATGTGTAAAAAACTTGTGATAGTTTCCCCTTAAAAGGCGTGCACAAAAAGCCCTTTAAGATTTTGAACAGTGCCTTCGTAGAAAGCCCTTTAAGATTTTGAACAGTGCCTTCGTACAAAGCCCTTGGAGGAAGACAAACAAACAAAGACAAAGACCCTAGTACTAGAGAGGATGGGTTCTGCATCAGAGGATAATGATTATTCAACCAGGGCGATGGTGAGGTGCCAGAGGGCTAGATAGATCTGAGCTAGAAGTCAAATCAAGGACTCCGATTTCTGGGAAATCTGGGGAGACCTCATAGAGAACGGGATGAGAGGTTTCAATTTGAAAGCCACTCAATTGACCCAGATGTCAACGAAGGAGCGATTGGTAGCGCAGAGTGAGCACAAAGCAGAAGAGGATGAGCCACCTCCCGACGTGTACAGTTTATGTCAACAAAGTCTACAGAGCAGGATATGGATGATCTGATTGATATATCAGGTATGGAAGAGCTTCTACTAGTTGGGATTAAGATGGATGTGGACATATGGATCACCTTCGCAAAGTGGAAGGACATTTTATCAAAAAAACTATCCAGGAGGATCGAGTCATGGAATCCCCTAGGAAAGACTTGCATTTTTATATATTATTTTGCTTCTATTTTGCCTTAGCTGGTTTTTTGTTGAATCTTCTCATAACATGAATTTCTTAAGAAACTTAGCCCATGATATTAATTAATTTCAAGTGGTTAGATAATATGATGAATATGATGATAAACATTTTATATTTTCAAATAACAAAGTAGGTGAGAGAAAAAAAATAAATTAATAATTTAGGTTTTAAACTATGATACTCAAATAAGAATGTATTTTGTCCTAAATAAAAATTTATAAAATATTGTAGTGAAAATTAAGTAGTTGGGAGTTAAACTTATATCTTTATAAATTACAATTTATAAAATAATATTTAATATTGCATGTATTTATATCTCTCAAAAAGGATTATATATAAGTACAAAAAAAATATTAGTATAATTTAGAGATGTTGATTCAAGGAATACCCAAAGAAAAGGTGCTATTTGTAAGAGAAGACTTAATAGATATATTGGATGGGTGATTGAAGACAACCCTTTGAATTCTAAAGTAAATTGAAGAACTTCTAATATCATTGAACTTATAATTTATATATTTTATTTTAGATATACTAAGACAACCTTTTGAATTCTAAAGTAATCCTCAATAACTTAAATTTTGTTTTAACTCTATCTCTAATTTTATCAATTAATAGAATATCATTTGCAAATAAAATTGTAATGACCCTAGGTCATTTATAAGGTAAGAATTAAGCTCCCGCAACATTCAAATTCGTTAAATCCTCCCGCAAATTTCAGTTTTCCGTTAAAACTCCCGCTAAAATTTGATTTTTCAGTTTCAATCCTTAATTTAGAAAATTTTAAAATTTGTTTAAAGCTGAAATTGAAATTAAGGCCCGTCATTAACGCATATTTAAATTAGTAAAACGTAACTTCCTCGTTTAGACTCATATTCAAGGTAAATAAAATCAGTTGAAACTGAAAACAAATAAATCATCGATATTCTAGGAAGGAATGCTTAAGGTAATTAAGAGTATTACCGTAACCTGCTGCTAATGAGCCGAATAAATCGGACGTGCGTTACATACGCACGTCCTATTTAATCAGGAGGAGACGGAAGACTCTCACCACTCAGGTAAAACTCCTCTCCTCTTAGTCATTCGACCCCCTATCGCACGGACGACCGCATCCGACGGAAGCATAGCAGCGAGCGAGTAACAGGGATCATTGCCTGCGACCGACGAAAGGATGCAGACAGGAGCGCAGTCTACTAGATCTGACCCTCCTGTCTCTGCGCTGATTCCTCCTTCCGCTCGACCTCTTCTAGCGCCGATTCCTCTCTACGTATCGCTCGACTATTCCGCTCAATCGTAAGGTAAGACTCTTCTGTCAATTAAAAAAGGGATAGAATACATGTGTATATATATATGTATATATATATATATGTATATATATATATATGTATATATATATATAATAAACCATAATAGAAATAATAATAATAATAATAATAATAATAATAATAATCAAAATTAATAATTAGGATTTTTGCTTTGACCTACTAGTTCATTTTGCCCCTTATTTTGTTTAAACTTTTTAATGAAAACTGTTCTTTTGATTATTATGATAAATTTTAGTTATTATTATAAAGAACTGTATGTGAATTCAATCTTTCATATTAGTATTATTGGGATTTAAGATCTAAATTGCAGTATAATGATAAGGTCTGATTAGCCAACATTAAGAAAAGATCTAATCAGTCAAAATCAGTTATTTGATAAATTCTTAATAAAAATAAGAGTTTTTGGATCTATGTCATATAATGGAGTCAATTATAACTTTTTTTTGAATATTCTCAAAATCAAATTAATAAATCTCCTATCTTAAATTATACTTTAATGAACACTAAGCCTTTGAGTTCATACCAATTTATATCATAAATAATAACTCAAAAATTTTTGATATCTTGCTCGAATGAAGCATGTTGTATTACCCTAACATAATAGATGGGTTCGGTGTTGATAAAAAGGGGTTTAGTAAAAATATTAACAATTCAATTAGACTCTTCTTTTCTCCAACCCTGTAATACGATTCTTTCAGATAAGGTTGCCTAAGTTTTTTAAGTCTAATAAAGTATAATTTTAGTTTAAACATAATAAATTAAAGTTATGTATTAGACCTTCTCATTGTATAATCTATTCTTATGAGATATAGAATTAAGTAACCAATTAAAGACAAATTGGGGAACACGAATACTAATTCTAACCTTGTAAACAGATAATTTCATAGTTTAATAAAATCTCAATTATAATTTTTGCAGATACATCAAGTTGTGAGTGATTCATCTAGTTAAATCAAACACGAAAGGTACACTGAATATTAATTTTATGCTTTCTATCTTTTTGCTGCTTCGTTTTGAACCTGTTTATATTGATTTAATGTTTTACTCTTACTGTTAGTCATGTAAGAGAGATAAAATAATGTTTATATATATTGTGAATGTTGCAAAAGGTTTTGAAACGGAGGTTGAATTAAGTTAGGGATGGGGCTAGTTCATCATAAGGTATAAGGGTGCCATCTGGAGCCTTTGAGGGGGCCCAGGTGAAGTCATGCTTAACTGCATATATGATTCCATCTGGAGCTTTTAAAGGGGGCCCAGGTGAAGGTTGCCATCTGGAGCCTTAAGAGAGGCCCAAGTGAAGGTGCCATCTGGAGCCTTTAAAGGGGCTCAGGTGAAGGACATGCTTAATTGCATTTTTATAAACCCAGCCTCATGGTTCTGACTTTGCCCATCATAACTGCTAATATTGTTTCATAATATCAAGTCATAAACATAAACATGAACTTTTATGCAATTATTGCTTTCCGTTTGAAAATTTGGCATATGACAAAATGAACATTTATTTTGCAGGAGTGTGATTATCTTTTTGGCTATAAACTATATTTTTCCTGCAATTGATCATCATTTTTGCTTTCCGCTTTGCTTTAAGTATATTTTAATATCTATTGTATTTAGAATGTGCACTAAGGCATAGATCTTTATAATGCTAGATCAGTTACAGCTGGAGGCGGTTGATATAGTTTAAAAGCATGGCTTGGGAAAATAACTGCCCTTTCAAGGGATAACTATTTTTATATAATGAAAGCTATGTAATAAATTCTGGATATTATTTTATTTTAAATTGAATGAATGCTATTTCTTACACTTGAATGGCTCTGGATGTATTTAATTGCTATTTTACCTAAGTGCCAATATAATCTTGCGAAAAGATGCATCCGATGTTAGATTGGCTGTTACCAACCTAACATGGGTCATCACAGTTGGTATCAAAGCTGGATTGAAAGTGTTGGAGTAAAATAATAATTAACATAAAAGCCATAATTGAGAAATCATTCAATTTAAAAATATACTAGAACAAAATACTTGGTAGAAAACTAGTGACATAATGAGGCAATTATTAGGACAAAATATTTTGTAAAAAACTAGTGATATTATTCAACAAATTAAAAGTTTGGATCTTTAACAGATTAATTCTCCCAATCATTCGGCAGAACACTCGGATACTGACTTAAGCCAAGAAGGGTCGTGGCAAATGAACTTCCACGAACCTAATTTCAGCCCCCCTACTCTTGAAGATCGGATTCAAGAATTGGAGGACAAGGAGGAGGCACGTGGTGAGAACCTGACAAGGTTCATGTGTGTTTTCTACGATAAAATTTCTACCCTCCAAAACGAGTTGCAAGAATTGAAGGAGACACTGAGGTTGGTGCTTCCTAAGTTGGCCGAATTTACTCTGGAGAAGGAAGAAGAGCATGAAGAACGCATTTCAGAGATTGAAAGGAAGATGCATCAAACGAAGAATGTAGCCTCAACTTCTAAGAAGAAGAAAATGACCAATAAGTATAGGAAGCTTTGGGCTAAAAGCCTTAAGAAACTCATTTAGAATATTATTATCTTAAGAGCAAAATTTTGTGTAACAAAATGATTATATCTTTATTTTTGTTAACTTTCTTATGCATAAAATATTAGTTCTCTCTCTAAATAATGCATTCAAATCCTTATTTATCGCAATCACCCTCCTTATAGATGAATCCGGAAGAATACTATCCAGAATTACCCGTGAAGACTCCAGTGAAGGTCTCTCCACCTCAGGGACCATCGGAAAATAAAATAGAAAGACTATTAGAAAGATGATGGCACTGATCTTAGCCAAACAAAATGACACTGCTGTTTATGTGCCTAGGTCTATGCCTGCACCTCACTCAGAGCATTAGCATAAAACCAATGAAACCTTAAACGCTTTCATGAAGTTGAAACCGCAGTCTTATGATGGGACTGCCTGCCCAATGGAGGCGGAAGATTGGATTCAGGAGATAGAGGGCAAGCTTGAAAATATGAGGTGCCCGGCCACCGATGCAGTAAGGCTGGCCAAGAGCCTGTTTAAAGGGGAAGCAGAACGGTGGTGGATGGTCACCTACAGGATCAAGTTTGCTGGGCTCGACTTGGAAGACATCAACTGGAAAGAATTTGCTGAGGTATTTAGAGCTCGGTATATACCCCACTCTGCTCGAAAGATCTTAGAGGATCAATTTATCCGATTAAGTCAAGGAGAAAGGGGTATAGCAGCTTATGAAACCGAGTTCACCAAGTTATCCCGTTATGCCCACAAGCTGGTAGACACTGAAGGCTCCCGGTGCAGCTAATTTCTGGATGGGCTAAGAGACTCAATTCGGACTAGCTTAATACCATTCAGGCACACCAACTTTGCGGAGCTGTTGGACTGTGCAACTATGCTAGAATACAATGAGCAACGAATAGCTGAACGCCATGGGAAAAGACAACATTCCTCCCCAGACTCCCAAGAGACTTTCAAAAGATCTCGATCCGATAACCAAGCTAGAGTGTACCAGATCACGACAAAATCAACTGGGAAAAGACAAACTCAGAGTTTCAGCGACCACACCACAATGACAGATGTTATCACACCGGAAACAAGTGCTACCGATGTGGTCGACTAGGTCATAATTATCGAGTCTGCAGAGCCGTCAAAACTATTGATGGGGATATTCTTATTACTCGTGCATCAGCCCAAGGGGACAGGCATGCCCAAGCATCTACCCCCGCCGCTATGCCAACTCGAAAGAAGGGACCC
The DNA here is from genome assembly GCA_016760335.1 of Gastrodia elata. Classification (NCBI taxonomy): domain Eukaryota; kingdom Viridiplantae; phylum Streptophyta; class Magnoliopsida; order Asparagales; family Orchidaceae; genus Gastrodia; species Gastrodia elata. The sequence goes on along the minus strand of CM028674.1, from coordinate 23,275,869 downwards.
GCTACGGGACCTTTCGCCATTGCAAGGGTTTATACTCTAACTCCAGTTATGGCTCCGAAGGACCACAATGTCGTCACATGTACTTTATATTTTTTCGATCACCCGTGTATAACTCTATTTGATACGGGTGCAAGTCACTCATTTATTTCTGAGTCATTCGCTGGAAAGTTACAATTGTTATGCCTTGAGTTAGAAGAGAAACTAACTGTGGGATTACCATCCGGTGCCATCATGAGAGTGGGAAAATTTTGTGAGTGTGATATTCCAATTAGTGGTGAAGCATGAGGCCACCTTAGTAGTCCTCCCCATTGCAAATTTTGATATTATCTTGGGGATGAACTGGCTAACTCGCCATCAAGCAGTGATTGACTGTCAACGTAAAAAGGTCACCCTTAGAAAATCAGGGAGACCAGTGGCATTTGTAGGAAGGCTAAGCACCGCCGCATCACTCATCAATGCCTTACAGGCAATCAAATTGATACAGAAAGGCTGTGAAGCTTATTTAGTGATGATGATGAGAAATGAGGAGGGAGCTACTACTTTAGACGAGACAAGAATTGCAAGAGAATTTCCATGTGTTTCCCGAAGAATTGCCAGGAATACCTCTTGTGCGGGAAGTAGATTTCACTGTCGATCTAATTCCTGAAATACTACCAATATCAAAAGTACCCTACAGAATGGCTCCCAAGGAGCTACAAGAGCTGGACAATCAATTAAAAGAGTTGCTCAGCAAGGGCCTCAATCGCCCTAGCATGTCACCATGGGCAGCTCCTGTGTTATTTGTTAAGAAGAAAAACGGTACCATGAGGATGTGTATTGATTATCGAGAATTGAACAAAGTCACGATCAAGAATCGATATCCTCTTCCTCGTATCGATGACTTGTTCGATCAACTCGCTGGAGCAGTAGTATTTTCTAAGATTGACCTTCGATCTGGATACCACCAGGTGAGAATAAAAGATGAGAACATTCGAAAGACAGCGTTCCGAACGAGATACGGACATTATGAATTCCTAGTAATGTCATTTGGGCTGACAAACGCTCCATCGTTATTCATGGACATGATGCAAAGGGTCTTCAAGCCTCACATGGATAAATTTGTGATCGTCTTCATCAACGACATCCTAATATATTCTAAGAGTGAAGAAGATCACGAAGTTCATTTGCGAGCAGTCCTTGAGACCCTAAGATCTAATGCACTATATGCAAAATTCTCCAAATATGAGTTCTAGTTAAATTCTGTAGCTTTTCTACGGCATGTGGTAAGTGCCGAAGGAATCCAGGTGGATCAAACGAAAATACTTGTCATTCAAGAATGGAAGCTGGTTACTATCGAAAGTTTGTGCAAGGGTTTTCTCAAATTTCAGCTCCACTTACCAAATTAACATAGAAGATGGTACCCTTTGTTTGGAGCTCGGAATGCGAAGAATCCTTTCAGAAATTAAAGCATGTCCTCATGGCCGCTCCTATTCTTACTTTACTCAAGAAGGGATGGACTACCAAGTTTTTACCGACGCGTCTAAGGTAGGACTTGGATGTGTCTTAATGCAAAACGGAAGAGTAATTGCTTATGCACGTCAGCTAAAGGTGCACGAAAAGAACTATCCGGTGCACGACTTAGAATTGGCGACAGTAGTCTTCACTCTCAAAATATGGAGGCACTACTTGTATGGAATAAAATGCGAAATTTTTACAGATCACCAAAGCCTCAAATACATTTTCACTCAGAGAGAATTAAGCTGTCGGCAGAGGTGATGGCTAGAACTCATTAGTGATTACGACTTGGATATTCAATATCACCCCGGCAAGACAAATGTCGTAGCTGATGCACTGAGCAGAAAATCAGTCAGTACACTCGGCACACTCAGCACAATCACTATCAGCAAGTACCTGGTTAATGAACTAAATAAACTAGAAATAGAATTGGTAACTACGAGCCAGTTGAATGCCCTTTTGGCTGCGGGAGTTACAAAAGCTACAGAGTCGACGTTGGAACGGCGCATAAAACTGTCCCAAGAAAAACACACAGAGTATCTAAAGATAAAGAAAATTATTTCGGAGGAGAAGAGTAAAGACCTTCAGGAAAAGGATTGTTACATTTACCACGGGACTCGATTATGGGTACCAGAGGACAAAGAATTAAAAATGACAATATTACAAGAAGCGCACTATTATGGTTATACTATTCATCCAGGAAATTCTAAAATGTACCATGATTTGAAAAGAATATACTGGTGGTCAGGACTAAAGAGGGTTATAGGAGAATTTGTGGCACGTTGCAATTCTTGCAATTTGGTAAAAGCAGAACATCAGAGGCCCGAATAACTCTTGCAACCACTACCAATCCCGGAATGGAAATGGATTGATATTGCCATGGATTTTATAGTAAGTTTACCCTGATGCAAATCAGGGGCATATATCATATGGGTGGTCATTGGCAGGCTTACACAATTTGCACATTTTCTCCCAATAAAGCAGACGGATCCAGTAGAGAAGCTCGCCAGGATATATATTAACGAAATTATCTGATTGCATGGGATCCCAAAGACGATTACGTCAGACAGAGACAGCAGATTCACTTCTCGATTTTGGAAAGCAGTGCACAACGATCTGGGTACTACCCTTGCAATGAGCACTACATTTCACCCTCAAACAGACGGGCAAACAGAAAGGGAAAATCAGGTTCTAGAAGACCTTCTAAGATTATGCATACTTGACTTCGGTGGGAGCTGGAAAAAATATTTACCTTTAGTTGAATTTTCTTATAACAACAGTCATCAGGTTAGTATTAGCATGGCTCCCTATGAAGCCTTATACGGAAGAAGATGTCTTACGCCCCTATCATGGACAGAAGTCGGAGATGTTCAATTTTACAGTTCCGAATTGGTAGAAGAAACCAATAAAAAAATTCAACTGATAAAAAGCAGGATAGTGGTGGCTCAGGATCGCCAAAAAAAATACCACGATTCCAGGCACCGAATATTGGAATTTCAAATCGGGGACTTTGTATACCTAAAAGTAAGTCCTATGAAAGGAGTATTTAGATTTGGAGTGACCGGTAAATTAAGTCCTCAATATATTGGATCTTTTGAGGTGATAGCTAAAATTGGAGCTGCTGCTTATAAAATCAAACTACCTGAGAATCTTACGGCAATTCACAATGTATTTCATATTTCGATTCTTCGCAGATGCCTACAGAAACCGTCTCAGCAGATAATAGCACCCGGTATTGCTATCCAACCATATTTGACATATGTTGAATTGCCTGATAAAATCATAAAATGAGATAATCGTCGATTAAGGAAAAGAACAATCCCTATGATCAAAGTACAATTGAAGAATCATAGAGCGAAGGAAGCAACATGGGAAAGAGAGGAAGATATGAAGAAAGAATATTCCAGACTCTTTCAGAATTCAGGTAATCCTAACTAGATCTTTTGCATTCAACTAAATATTTTCTATTTCGGTGTAATGTCGAGGACGACATTATTTTTAAGTAGGGGAATTTATAATGACCCTAGGTCATTTATAAGGTAAGAATTAAGCTCCCGCAATATTCAAATTCGTTAAATCCTCCTGCAAATTTCAGTTTTCCGTTAAAACTCCCGCTAAAATTTGATTTTTCAGTTTCAATCCTTAATTTAGAAAGTTTTAAAATTCGTTTAAAGCTGAAATTGAAATTAAGGCCCGTCATTAACGCATTTTAAATTAGTAAAGCGTAACTTCCTCATTTAGACTCATATGCAAGGCAAATAAAATCAGCTAAAATTGAAAATAAATAAATCATCGTTATTTTAGGAAGGAATGCTTAAGGTAATTAAGAGTATTACCGTAACCTGCTGCTAATGAGCCGAATAAATCGGACGTGCGTTACATACGCACGTCCTATTTAATCGGGAGGAGACGGAAAACTCTCACCACTCAAGCAAAACTCCTCTCCTCTCAGTCATTCGACCCCCTACCGCACGGACGACCGCATCCGACGGAAGCATAGCAGCGAGCGAGTAACAGGGATCCTTGCCTGCGACCGACGGAAGGACGCAGACAGGAGCGCAGTCGACTAGATCCGACCCTCCCGTCTCTGCGCCGATTCCTCCTTCCGCTAGACCTCTTCTAGCACCGATTCCTCTCTGCGTGTCGCTCGACTCTTCCGCTCGATCGTAAGGTAAGACTCTTCTGTCAATTAAAAAAGGGATATAACACATGTATATATATATATATATATGTATATGTATATATATATATATATATAATAAATCATAATAGCAATAATAATAATAATAATAATAATAATCAAAATTAATAATTAGGGTTTTTGCTTTGACCTACTAATTCATTTTGCCCCTTATTTTGTTTAAACTTTTTAATGAAAACTATTCTTTTGATTATTATGATAAGTTTTAGTTATTATTATGAAGAATTGCCTGTGAATTCAATCTTTCATATTAGTATTATTGGGGTTTAAGATCTAAATTGCAGTATAATGATTAAGTCTGATTAGCCAATATTAGGAAAAGACCTAATCAGTCAAAATTAACTATTTGATAAATTCTTAATAAAAATAAGCATTTCTGAATCTATGTCATATAATGGAGTCAATTATAACTTTTTTGAATATGGTCAATATCAAATTAATAAACCTCATATCCTAACTTATACTTTAATGAACACTAAGTCTTTGAGTTCATACCAATTTATATCATAAATAATAACTCAAGAAGTTTTGATATCTTGCTCGAATGAAGCATGTTGTACTGCCCTAACATAATAGATGGGTTCAGTGTTAATAAAGAGGGGTTTAGTAAAAATATTAACAATTCAATTAGACTCTTCTTTTCTCCAACTCTGTAATACGATTCTTTCGGATAAGGTTGCCTAAGTTCTTTAAGTCTAATAAAGTATAATTTTAGTTTAAAATAATAAATTAAAGTTATGTATTAGACCTTCTTATTGTATAATCTACTCTTATGAGATATAGAATTAAGTAACCAACTAAAGATAAACTGGGGAACACAAATACTAGTTCTAACCTTGTAAACAGATAGTTTCATAATTTAATAAAATCTCAATTATAATTTTTGCAGACACATCAAGTTGTGAGTGATTCATCTAGTTAAGTCAAACATGAAAGGTACACTGAATATTAATTTTATGCTTTTTATCTTTTTGCTGCTTCATTTTGAACCTATTTATATTGATTTAATGTTTTACTCTTACTGTTAGTCATGTAAGAGAGATAAAATAATTTTTATGTATATTGTGAATGTTGCAAAGAGTTCCGAAATAGAGGTTGAATTAAGTTAGGGATGGGGCTAGTCCATCAAGAGGTATAAGGGTGCCATCTGGAGCCTTTGAGAGGGCCCAGGTGAAGGTCATGCTTAATTGCATATATGATTCCATCTGGAGCCGTTAAAGGGGCCCAGGTGAAGGTTGCTATCTGGAGCTTGAGAGAGACCCAGGTGAAAGTGCCATCTAGAGCCTTTAAAGGGGCCCAGGTGAAGGACATGCTTAATTGCATTTTTATGAACCCAACCTCATGGTTCTAGCTTTTGCCCATCATAATTGCTAACATTGCTTCATAATATCAAGTCATAAACATAAACATGAACTTTTACGCGATTATTGCTTTCCGTTTGAAAATTTAGCATATGACAAATGGACATTTATTTTGCAGGAGTTGTGATCATCTTTTTGGCTATAAACTATATTTTCTCTGCAATTGATCATCATTTTTGTTTTCTGCTTTGCTTTAAGTATATTTTAATATCCATTATAATTAAAATATGCACTAAAGCATTATCTTTATAATGCCAGATCAGTTACAGCTGGAGGCGGTTGATATAGTTTAAAGGCATGTCGCGGGAAAATAACTGCCCTTTCAAGGGATAACTATTTTTGTATAATGAAAGCTATGTAATAAGTTTTGAATATTGTTTTATTTTAAATTGAATGAATACTATTTTACTTGAATGGCTCTGGATGTGTTTAACTGCTATTTTACCTAACTGCCAATATGATCCTGCAGAAAGATGCATTCGATGTTATATTGGTTGTTACCAACCTAACATGGGTCATCACAAAAATGCACCAAGAAATCTCCTCTTAAAGGTGCTCAAAAAGAACATCCATAATTAAAATAAAAAGATATAGATTGAGAACTGAGCTTTGATGTAATTCAATAGAAACAAAAAAATATTAAACAAGTCACTTATGAACAATCAAATGTTACAGTCTCATTATACATATCTCTAATATCATCAATAGATGCAACACAAATCCCTTCTCTCCAAAGCTCTCCAAAGAACTTCCTCAGTTATTTATCATAAGCCTTTTTTCAAGATCAATAAAAATTAAATGACAATATTATTTTTTTTCTCTAATATCTCCATCAAATCTCTTAATATATGTATGGCCATGGTAGACCTACTTAGTATAAAACTAAATTAATTTTGAGAAATACAAGTATCCTTCCGTAATTTATTTTCAATAACTCTCTTCCCAAGTTTAAAAGTATGACACGTTAACTTGATTCCTCTATAACTATAGCACAGTCTCGAGCATCACCTTTATTTTTGTTAAAAGGTACAACAATGCTCTTTCTCCACTCATTTTGCATCATTTGTCTTTAAAATAACATTCAGTAATTTAGTAAGTCAAAAAATTCTTCCTCGCACAAACATTTCTATACATCAATAGGGATGTCATCTAATCCTACTGCTTTTACATTCTTCATCCTCTTTAAACCATTCTAAATTTCAATTTTACTAATATGGCGAATAAAATTATAATATAAACTATTTTTATATTCATTAAACTCACTTGCATTAATTTATTGGTATAACTATATCTAAAAAGCTTGATAAAAAAATTCACCCATCTATATTAAATATTTTTATCCTTAAAAAGAGTTTTTTTATCATCTTTGATATATTTAACATGAGCTAAATCTTTAGTTCTCTTATCTCTTAATTTGGCTTACTTATATATGTATTTCTCTCCCTCGAAAGTGTCTAATTTATTATATAAAATTTTGAATGCTGCACAATCAGCATCACGAACTGCTATTTTAAACTCATGATAAGCTAGTTTATATTTCTTTAACCTTCACTTGAACATCATGTATCCAAGACCATGCATCCTTTTTTTCGACTACTCTCCCTTTTGATTCACCAAGTAAACTCTTTGTTATATTGCAAATAGAATTAGCAACCGAATTCCACATAATATTGGCTTCACCCTCAAAATTATATTGCTCAAGCCTTAAAACTTAAAATATCTATTTATCATTTCTTAAAATTCCATCTAGTTTTAAGATATAATTTAGATTTAATAATACTTTTATTGCCTCATTTTTCAAATTCAAAATGAATAAATAATATTGGTTGTCAAATAATCATTTTTTATGAAAGATTCTTATTTTAAGAGAAAATATTCAATCTGAGTTTTAGAAATCCTATTTATATGAAAGATAATATATTCATCCTTTTTCTTAAAATAAAAGCTAGCAATTATAAGATGATAAGCTAAGGTAAACTCCAAAATCATTCTTCCTTCTTCATTAATCCCTCCAAAACCAATACCATTATGAATATTTTGCAATTTTTTAACTGCCCTTCCTCTCTGTCCATTTAAAGTCATCTTTTAAAAAGCATCTCCTCTTAAGGCATTCCTTGAACTAATCTATCCAAATCATATCAATTTTTTTCTTATATACACATTAAATCCTATTCAAGGGGCATAAATACTTGCAATATTAAAAATTATTTCATTAATTATAAATTTTAAATATATAATTTAATATTTCAACCTCTTCCACTATATTATTCTTTAAATTCTTATCCAGAATACTACACACACCATTCCTAAGGCAAATCTTATTCGAGTACCAAAGTTTAAAACCTAAACTATCAATTTCTTTTTGCTTTCTCTCACACCCACTTTGTTCTTAGTTTTTGAAAGTATGATATATAAATCATCCTCTTTATTATAATATTAATTAACTCAAAAAATTTGTTAGTGAAAGTGTCATATTTCAACTACCTAATCATAATATAGAATGAAAGATTAACATCTTTGTCCACATTTGTCCATAATATGAGAACCCTTGCTTATTTTATACTACACTTAGGTGTCCATGTAACAGCTTTTGCACACTTTTTACTACATTTAGGCAATGCAATGCATTGATTCCAAGAAACACTCTAGCTTTAGCAAAATTATTTAAGGGATTCATGTCATAAAAGGATTTGACTAAGTTTTACACTTGCTGTTGACAACTTAACACAACCTTCTTTCTTTCACATCCAGGACTTGGGACCTTGGGACCCAGCAACAATGGAGCTAAATGATTAATAATACAAAAGTCAAAATATAAAAAATAATTGAGGTTATGCAAAAAATCATAGCAAAATTTCACTCAAATAATATTTGTCCTTAATTCTTACTTTTGACACATCAGACTTGTACTTTTGATATTATTGGGGGTGCCATATTTTTTTATCTCTCCTTCCTGCACTGATTTAGATAAATAAAAAAAAGGTAAAAACCTTAAAATTCTCTCCTACAGTTCACTAATCGTGAACTGCTGCTGATCCAATAAATACTATACTATAACTAATCAATTATTTTCACCCAACAGCTTAAACGCTCTTTCTGAGTTAGCAGGCAAGTTTTCACCATTATTAATATAGAGCATGTTGAAGACCAACTTACCAGTCAACCCATTCCCAAACCAAAAAAAAAAGTGAAATCTGCTACCTAAGCCTTGTTTGATGATTCTATTAGTTTCGTTATTTATCAAAAACATGGAACATCACAATAATAAAATTTTGTGCGATAAAAAGCACTGAAAAAATGTCACCTCGTTCATAACTTTCCAAATAATCCCACAAACTACTAAACGAATTATTTTCGAAAACATCCCTCAACACTGTTTTGAAGTAATCCAATCTAAACTTAAGCTCTTCAACATGCACAAAATAATCCCCAATTTGTTTGATTTATTCTAAACATATCATGATATTTGGCTGCAAAAATACCCAAGAGTACCTAAAATTACTTCAAATTTTGGCATAGACAATATAGTTGAAAAATGTTTCCATAAACACATAGCTAAGTCGTAATTTCAAGACGGAATTAGTTGAGAGGTTGTTTTGAGTATTTTAAGAAAACATGAGACTAATTAGACAGCTTCAAATATTCAGTGAGTATTTTGGTCAAAAAAACGTAATCCTAAGTGATTAGCAAGTATAATATAAGTTAAATATGAAGAAAATGAATGCTGCAAGATGGCATCAGATATATAAGTTATCGAACCAAACGATAGACCAAATAGCATTTCAAAAACAATACTGAAGTGCTAATTCATTTTCAGTCGTGGTCACACGATAAACTCATTGAAAAATGTCCAACCTTCTCAAGGGGATATGCCGTCTTTGAACAAATAGCACACTTTTCTTGTGTTCCAGTGAACATACCAGCAGCTTTGCTAGGAGATCTAGTCTGAGAAAATGCAAAAAGATTATATGATACTGGTGGGCTCCAGAAGTATATGCTTACAAATAGAGATACAATAATAGTAAAACTCGCCAGTTCTGGAGTTGGCTTCTCAGAAGATTTTGCAGCTGTCAGTAATACATGCAACAATAGTGATCAGAACAAAACTATAATGTGAGCAATATTATCTACACAACAATAACAAAGAAGAATGTAGAGTTACGTGATTGGAAATTCTTGTTAAAGTTTCCTGCCTCCCTAAAGAGCTGCTCAAAATGAGGTTTGCAATATAGAACACCTTCCATTGATGAGTAATTACTAAGCTGAAAAATAAGGAATTCAGCATATATATATATATCACTTGCTCAAAATTAAATAACTTTCCATGTAGCATTAAATTAACAAGTCATCGTAACAAAGGCTAAATAAACACCTCATACTTCTTGGAACAATATCAGCACATTAGACATCTGAAGTTATCTTGCACTTGAGACCAACTATAGCACCAGCAGTAACAACAGCGCAATGCCTTAGTACCACTAAAAGGAATTGGCTATATGAATAATTTGCCAACATTAAGCCCTATCAAATAATGTCACATTATGCTCCAATCAGGTGATATCATTCCTAACACTTTCTTGTCATTTTAAATCTTCCTCCCCCTCTTTAAACATGGGAAAAAAATCATTAATTCAACTTTCCTAACTAGATTATGTAACAGTGTGGGCTTAATATATTTGAGCCATCTAAAATGACTCTAATTATCTTCATCTGTAGTTACTCCAACCAAGCAGCATAGGTACTCATTTCTTAAAATAACATTTTGTGTATTATAACTCATCCACCATAGCATTCTCATCTCTATAACACTTACTTTATTAGTATGCTTATGTTTGTTGGACAAAATTTTGCCTCATAGCATCGTTGATCTTACAATTGCTATAAAGCATACCTTCAAGGAGAAGAATTTTAGAATTGCATAACACCCATAAAGTGTCATCTACTTCATCCAAGCTAATCTAGATCATATTAATTACATTGCCCTCTTTTTCACCATAATTTGGTTTGATAGAAAAAAGATATATGAACCATCTCTTCTTGATAGCATGACCTTCAATAATCATATCATTGATATTCTAATTTCTATAATGATTAAATTTATATTGCATATGTTTTAGATATACTATATAAATTGAAACCTTTTAAAAGTTCATGTAGTTATCCAAAGCTCTAGTTTCGTTTTTGCTATGAAATAAACTTGGGTGAGAGTTCCAGCTTCGTCACACTAGGAGCAACAACAAGAGGAAAAGGGCAAAAAAATTCTCACAAATAGAGCACATGCACAAACATAAATAGCACAGCCTCTTTCATGCATACACAGCCCTAAACAACAGCAAGGGTATTCATACCCTAGCATAAGACACCCTAAATTTCCTCAAATATATAAGAACTAATGCTTGGACCCAAACATTGTTCACGCCTTTGCCTGGCGCCTGGGCACACGTAGGCGCAAGCCCCACAAGCTACATATCTATAGCGAGGGTAATGGGGACCATCTTCGACGCGGGTCCCGCCGCTGAGCCCGCCCGGACCCATACCGGCCATGACGTTTCAGTTTTATTTTTATGCATTTATTTCGTCCGTTTCAATTTTATTTTTTTATTTATTTTTGTCTGTTTCATGTATTGATCGGAGGGATGAATATTAGCCCTATGATCGTTTATTAAAAAATACTCTAAGGTCTTTATTGCTTTGAGGGTATTATAAATACCCAAAATCTGTAATTTGATTTCAATTTTGATAAATAGAAATTCTGAGTTTTCTCCAAACAGCGAGAACGGCTCTTGTCTCCCCCGGGGAAGCCCTAGCTTCCAAATCCTCCCTCTCCAAACCCTAGCCGCCTCCTTCCGAACCCTTCCCCTTGCTGCCTTCGGACTTCTTCCCCTTGCTGCCTTCGGACTTCTCCCCTGTAGAACAGCCGCTGCCCAGTCACCGCTGCTGCCGCTACCCAGCCACCGCCGCATCCCAGTCACCGCTGCCCAGCCGCCACTGTCCAGCCGCCTCCACTGCCCAGCCACCGCTGTCCGGCTGCCGCTGCCCTAGCCGCCGCAATAAATCATATCGGATCACCCTTCTCGCTCCCGGTTTAAACTGGCGTGTATTTGTTCTTCCCAAACCCTAAAACTGAATTTCTTTAATTATTTTCTCGTGCTATTTTCGGGTAGAAATTATTTGTAGAAGCACAAATCTAAATCCGGTCACCTGACACACCTCAACCAGCCAGCCCCAACAACTCATAAAAGTGTGTTTAAGAAAGTAACATTCACAAGTCATTTTGGGCTACAATGGGTTATTTCAGGTTATAATAGGTCATTTTAGGTGCTTTTAAATTATTTTAAATTATTATTAGGGTCACTTTTGGTCAAGGATAAGTTATAAAGCTTAACATGAACTTGAACTAAATTTAAGTGAATCAATATCCTTGACCTTAGCACAACCAACAATTTAATTGGATCAAACCAAACCTACTTCTTTTTAGGTTCGGGTCAAGTTGGCATTAAAGAGAAAATCAAGAGAGGGAGAAAAGGAGAGCAATAAAAGTTGGAATATATTTTCTACTTGTTACATTCAGCATTTCTCCTCATATATATAGAGGTAGCATAAGCATGTATATATAAGTAATGAGTCTTCACCCGTCTGATGTAGATGTCCTGATTGTGTGGCGTGGATGTTTTGATGGCTGCTATTATTCCCCCGCAAATGAACAATTGTGATCGGACATGATGAGTATGGATCTGTGAGTATTTGAGCTGGATGTGGAGAGCGGCTTTGTCAATATCGGTTGTTTGTTTCTTTGTAAGAATGTGTTATAACTGAATTTCTTGTTTCTGCATGTTGTCGCGGATGAAGTGAAAATCGGCTTCCACATGCTTGGTGCGGGCATGGAAGATCATATTTCTTGCGAGTGCAATTGCTGAGATGTTGTCGCAGAATATGGTGGTTGATTTGTTTTGAGAGGATGCCAAATTCTTGAAGTAATCGGTGAATCCAGATGACATCAGTTGTAGTGGTGGCTAGTGCCTGATATTCTACTTCTGTGGAGTAGGAAATTGTATTTTGTTTCTTGGCACTCTGGGAGATTGGTGTATTTCCCAAGAATATGCAGTAGCCGATGGTGGATTTGTGATTAGTTGAATCTCCTGCCTAATCTGAGTCTGTGCATGCTCAAAAATGTAGGTCACCCGGGTTGATGGAAAGTCCTATATGATGGGTGCCTTTGACATACCTTATTGGATGTTGACTACCTTGCATTGGTCTATATTTATTTATGTAATTCTTGTTGGATGTTGACTACCTTGCTGCAGAGAAGAGAATACAAGTCGTCTAGGTTGATTGCTGTAGTCTGTGTTCGATTGGCTAATTTTAAGGCTTGGTAGGTTGAGGGTAAGACATTCAAGGTGTATAGGATGACATCTTCTTGATCGGTCTTTGAGCCGCTGAAGTTAATCTTGTCTACCGATTCCTTTATTTCAGCGAGGTTTTGCATTGGTCTATATTTTAGAGATACATTGTGGAGTTCATTCTTGAGTTGTATAGTTCTTGAACGGCAGGATAGTTGTAGATGTCTTTCTAAAGTGATCCAGATTTCTTGGCATGTCTCAGCATCCAGTGTTTGTGATAGGATGGAGGGAGATATTGTTGACTATAGGACAGCAATCAGATTATTATTGGCAAAGATCCATGAATCGTGATTGTCTTCATTTCTGCTTGAGTTGGGTTAGACTCCTTCTAGGAGATCATAGAGATTATTTGTTTTGAACAACTTTGTTACTTGAGCTCGCCATATGTGATCATTTTCAGTGGTGAGAATGCTTTGGACAAGGTTGTTAGAAATCAAGAATTTGAGATTCTTGAGGTCGGTTGTTTCGGCGGTATTTCAGTCTGAACAGTGGTTGGATTGGTTATTGTTGGATTGTTTATTGCTGGATTGGGAGTTTGTGTGGGTTGATTCCATGATTGTAGTGCAGTTCTTGAGAAGGTTCTTGTGAGTTCTTGAGGAGGGAGAGTTCTGGACTGTTCTTGAGAGAGAGGAATTTTTGGATAGGTAAGGAGGATGGGGATGGTGATGCTGAGGTTGGCTAGCTGGCTGGAAGGTTCTTGAAGATATTTCTTGTGCTAAGAGATGATTCTTGAACGTTCTTGTGAGCTGATGATAATTTGGTTGAAGAGTTCTTGCACTGGAGAGGGTAAGGAATTGTTGAACTACAGTTTCTTGTGAGCTGAAGACACGCGGCTGAGGGTTCTTGTGGTGCATTCTTTGGAGAGGCCGAGACAAGAAGAGCTAGAGACTAGGTAGCTGGAGAGGTGACGGGCTGATGGTGATGACGTTCATGACAAAGATTGAGGTAGAAGGGAGTGGAGGAGAGACATTGCTCTGATACCATATAGAGAATATCAATAGAGGGGGAAGAGGAGAGTAATAAAGGCTGAAATATATTTTCTATCTATTACATTTAGCATTTCTCCTCGTATATATAAAGGTAACATAAGTATGTATATATAAGTAATGAGTCTTCAGTAGTTTGATGTAAATGTCCTGATCATATGGTGTAGATGTTCTGATGGTTGCTATTAGGCATGTCATGCAATTATTGGCAACCCAAGTTTTTGGGGGTCTTTTGAATGAAATTGCCATGTTCTTATTGATATTAAGATTGTATTAAAGCTATATTTAGGAATACTTGAGAGTATCTGTAACCATAATCCCACAATTAAATATAAAATGAATTGTTTGAATGTGTTTGGCGTAACGTAAGAGGTTTCTTGTAAGAGATTATGTGCAGTTGGAGCAATACTCCCTGAGACTTATGTTGTAGCATCTGTCACATCAACCCTCATTTCATAAGCAGTAAAACAAGAGATCTTTTATGACTATAAACATAGGTGCAACCACTAAACCACATTAGAAATCTCTAATTATTTTGCGTGGCTTATTCTATTCATTCTATTCGCTAACACTTTCACTTTCTATTTGTTAACCTTTCTGATAATTTCTAGAAGGGTTGGTATATTGCTATAATCACAAGATGTATTGATATTGGATCTAATTAAAAATACTAATATCTTATTAACTGGTATTAGAGCATAACAATTTCGATAATTAGCATCAAAATGTATTAGTTCAACAACCAGTATCAAAGGTTATCAAATCTCAACAGCTAAAATAATAGCATATCAGTTCTCAACAACAACAGGTTTGAGAGGAGATCCTGGAAAATTAAAAAGTAAGAAATCAGAATATAGAACAAATTGATAATCATAACTCCGATTTCTAGCGTATGTTTTTTGATCAAGGATTATCTAAATCAAAAAAAGATGTACAAACCTCTGATAGTGCAAGAACTGGTGACCATGGAGCAAGCAATATAGAATCTGTTGGATTGTCAAACACTAAGAGTAGTGCTCCAAATGGTGACTCAAAATGTAGCATTCAATCTGATGAACTTGAAGATGATAGATAGCATGCCAAACAAGGCATTATCAAAAATGTATAAACTATCATCTATGTAGAACAAAGTTGTAATAATATCCGAATTTTAAAATAAAAAACAATTTTTAATTGAGAAAAATTATTATTTTGAGAAAAGTAAGAGATTGGAATAAACTAATATTTTATCAAGAATATTTGAAAATAAAAATGCCATGTGAAAAAAGAACATAATTTTAGAAAATTTCTTGGACTTGTAAATATTTTTTAAGAAATTAGAGAAGATAAAAACTTTAGAAAATTTTATTAAAAAACATATTCATCAAGATAAAAAATAATTATAGTTTTTTAATTTATCATAGTCAAATTAACTTGATGTATAAATTTCATAATTGTTGAAATTAAAAATAAGATAAAAAACACTTAATTTAAATTATATTTTTATTTTATTTTATTTTATTTTATTTAAATAAAATATAACCGGCAGAATAAAAAAATCAAATCACGAAGATCAGACGGCACAGAATCTACCGCCTGATCTAACGATCACGCTAATCGTAAAATAGTGGAATGATCTGATGGCTCACACTAATGCGCTTGGATCTAACAATCGAGATTTCCTTAAGTATATTTAAATGGATTTTAAAAAAACACATTATGACTAATTATTAGCCATTGCAATCCACTGCCTTAGATCACTTCAGTAAACGAAATACTTAGTCGGATGGTCATAATCAATTATGCATTACGTAATATATAATAATCTACATAATCGATTGAACGCTATTCAATCACGCATAACTATTTAAATCTGACAACTCAGATTAAACCTGTGACAGACTAACCCTTTATCGACCCTGCCTGGGATGACCCGATGCTACAGGGTCCTTGGCCTCTCGATGCGCCCAATACTTAAAATGGAAACTTTGTAATTAATGGAATAAATTGTGCAATTAATATATAAGTAGATGCGTATTGATGAGACAAATTTAATGTGCCTAATTTGGACCCTTAATTCACCTGTAACAACAATAATTATGAAAAAAATGAGAGAAAATTCATGTAATTAACCTTGATTTAGCTATCTAACATTCGGATAATCAATTCAAAAATGTTTACAAGATTTAGGGATCTTAAACTCGTTTTGAATAAGTTTGTTTAAATATTTCTCCTCACCCATGGCCAATTTTGGATCTCAAAACTTTTTACCTCCCTAGTTTCCCCATTTATTCCTAGAGTCACTCTCACCGTCAAATAACCATAAGCTATAACTTGGAGGCAGTGATTTCACATGTAGACCGCTGAAAATGAAAACCCTAATTTGGAGCTACCCTTGTCCCAAGTTTAATTCAGAGCATCTTTAAGCCCGGGGAAAATACCAAGAGGTTCCTTGAGACCATAGAAATCATTAGGAGGGAATATTAACATACAATTGCAGCTCAATCCAATTCTACCATTCTCACCCTTGAGGCTCTGGATGGTGGTCGAATGCACAGTAATGACCACCAGCCAGTGGGTTCAATTGATTCCTCTACATCTCCTAAACTCACTATAAGTAATTGAGTACACCGCTATCAACCCATTTGGATTCTTTCACCAAACCTGAGAGGTGCCCCTTCTTGATGCGGGACAACACTAGGGCTTGGTGTTGCCGGGCTCTAATGCAATCCTAGGGTTCGTGAATGCTTGTGAATGCAGATTTTTGTAAGATGTATTTGGAATTTTAAGCACTTTTCTTGCAGCCGCTTCAGATCAATTAAGTTTCAGCATTTGCCAGCAGAAGATTACATAGTAATTTGAAAATAACTTTCATTGGCAATGGGGTGTCCTGAGTCACGAACAAGAAGAGCGATCGGCACCGGTTCCGGATCAAACGAAAGGCTCCGGTCCGGAAAGGTAACTCGCACTTCGAGTTATACTTGCCATGCGGGTGTGTTCGGAGGCGTTTCCATTCCAAAACCACTCGCAGCGATCGGATTTAGATTTGTGCTCCTACAAATAATTTCTACCCGAAAATTGCACGAGAAAATAATTAAATAAATTCAGTTTAGGATATGGGAAGAACAAACACGTGTCGGTTTAAACCGAGAGCGAGAAGGATGATTCGAGTAGATTTCTTGCGGCGGCTAGGGCAGCGACGGTTGGGCAGTGGAGGCGGCTAGACAGCGGTGGCTGGGGCAGCGGCGGCGGCTGGGCAGCTGTGGCTGGGCAGCGGCGGCTGGGCAGCGGTGGCTGGGCAGCAGCGGCAGCTGGGCAGCGACGGCAGGGGCAGCGACAGCAGAGGCAGCACCTGCGGCTGATAGCGGTAGCTGGGGCAGCAGCGGTGAGTGGCGGCTGGCAGGGGCAGCGGCGGCGGCTGGCAGCGACAGGGGCAGCAGCGGTGGCTGGCAGCAGCGGCTGGCAGTAGCGGTTGGGCAGAGGCAGCGACTGGACAACGGCGATCGGGCAGCAGCGGCGGCTGGGGTGGTGGTAGCGGTTGTCCTGCAGGGAGAGGTCCGAAGGCAGCACGGGGAGGGGTCTAGAAGGTGGCGGCTAGGGTTTGGAGAGGGAGGATTTGGAAACTAAGCTTTCCCCGGGGAAAACAAGAGCCGTTCTCGCTGTTTGGATAAAACTCAGAATTTTTATTTATCAAAAACTGAAATTAACATACAGATTTTGGGTATTTATAATACCCTCAAAGCAATCTAGACCTTAGAGTGTTTTTAATAAACGATCGGAGGGCTAATATTCGTCCCTCCGATCAATACATGAAACGGACAAAAATAAATGCGAAAATAAAACTGAAACGGACGAAAATAAATGCATAAAATAAAACTGAAATGTCAAGGCCGGTATAGGTTCGGGCGGGCTCGGTGGCAGGAGCCGCGTCGAAGATGGTCCCCATCACTTCTCTTCTTGTCATTTTATGCTTAAGGAATTTAGAATTTCTTAGTCTTCTAATTAACTTAGGTTATCAAGCAATCACTATACAATTGAAATAGAAGAATAATCAACTCAGATAGTTAATGAGATGCTTAAGTATAGTAGTCAAGGATTAGGTTATAGTTCCTAATTCAAGATACTAAAGCTTGAATTAAAAATAAATCTCCCAATTAATGATTAAACTTAGGTGCTTAATCCATGTGTTAATTAAATCTAATTTATGGAAGATAAGGAGCTATGGTTCATACCTAAGGCTAATTATAACCATATTAAACCTTCAATGATGTTAGGATCTCTCAAAAAATTTATAAATGTATTATGCTACATCCTTAGCTGATTAAAAGAATCTTGATTACGAAATTTCTTACGAGTGATAGTATTAATAATGATTAATAGTAATCTTCAATATAGTGAATTCAAGATTCAAATACAAAACTTTCCCAACCCCAGTACTTAAGGATTGGATATTACTATGGCCTTAACCTATTTGAATGTCAATAGGGAGAGCTTATACACTAGTGAAGTTAACTAAATGATTAATAAGCTTGTTTGATCATGAATAAGAATAAAAAGAAATAAAATAATTAAACCCTAAGACTAAGATTAAGGGGTATAATTGGATCCTTGTGAATAGAAGAATCCTTAAGGTAAACTTTGAATACTTTAAAGGTGTTTTCTTGCCAAATCAAATGATATCAAACAGAATTGCAATAGAAGGTTTCCAATTAAAAGCCCGAAAAACTAATTTTTAAAATTCATCATATTAAATATTTATAATTAGAACCTAACAATGCTAAATATCCTTAGAGACCAAGAACCTAGACCTTACTCAAAAGATTAGATTATTGAAATTTTCCTTCAAAGCTTTGATTTAATGGGTAACATACTTGGCCTTAAACACTAATTTGGCATTAATAAAATATTAATATTTTATATTTAGAACTAAATAAAAAATGATTGTTAAGAATCCTCAACTCCAATCACACCATAAAATATATATTTTCAATAAAAAGAAATATTACAATTTCTTAAAATAATTTAATATTTACAGATTATAGCCTTATGATGATGGCTGTTACTCTTTGCTTTATTGGACTCTATGTACATAAATTTAATAAATTTTCTTGTAATTTTTATTATTACTTTATATTTGACATGTCTAAATAGTCTTGTTGCTTCTTCTGCACACCCTATCACTGCTTTACTATGTCTATCACGTAAGCTGGTAAGTAAGTTTATTAGTAATGATAGACCACGTGTTTTAGGGATATTTTTACTTAAACATATATAGATAGTATTGCTAGCACACAATAAAGGATTAAGGCAAAGGTAGAGTCTACTAAGAAGGGGCTAACAACCTATGGTTTATGACTCAACACACTTTTAGTGCTCTACTGATAGATAGGAAATACTTTTCTAGCACATCTGAGAGCTAGGTTTCTCAGTGAAGTAATGGCTGAAAATCCCATAAATACTAATTACAAATATGGTGATAGACATGACAAGATTGGTTCTTTCTTTAACCACATAGCTTTACTTTGTTGATACAATTGCATTATTGCTTAGTATATATAGCCATATGCAGTGATACGCTCTACTTGTTGAGATACATGTTGTTTTACTTTGTTGCTTTGGACATACTACAGTAGTATAAACTATTATTTCTAAGTACTTTAATTAGATTGACATTATTTTTCAAGTGCTGAGATTATATAGATGAAGCTTAGTTGTTGGGTAGAGACTGAGCTTGTGATGAGCATCTGGACATTTGATGGATCTTGAACTCCAACTTATCATGAGATTTTATTTACATTTATCTTTTTCCTTTTATTATAGTTTGTAATAATAATATAAACATTAGATATTTACTTATGGATTAGAGGCTGAGTAATTGTGATGAATGCTTTATTTTGATTTTGACACAATTAATTTTAAATCAATTAAATTGGATGTTTTTTCATAAATATTTAATTATTATTTATTTTCCCCAATTTGGATCCAGGATGTTACAAAAGTATTCTTGATATATCATCTCTTAAATCCAAAAATACTGAAGGGTTACTAGTGACAAACCACATCAAAAACTTCAATGTGATGACAAGTTAAATGGAGTTGAACATTACTTGCAATTATAGAGTTAGCTTGTTGATTTTGGTATCATCAATTCCATAAAGTTGGTTAACAATGTATATGTTGTGAGTAGTTTGTCTAGTAGGGTTAAATTGAATTTTGTTATATTTGGGGATTTTGAGTGAGAATAATCACTAATTGAATTAGGAGGTGAGGCTTCCATTTCTACCCTTGGTATGGAGAGGAAAATATGATAATCAAGGGGGTGAGAAGAGCTTGCATAATAGGCAAGTGTGCATGAAAGACCAAAAGTATGAATTGTTGAGAAAAAAATGATTATAATATCACATGTATCAACTTAAACTTACTAATATGAAATTTTTCACATAGCGAGAACAAGAATAAGCAAGGATCAAATTCAGTAAAAATGATTTGCAAAGAAGAGGAGAGGATCCAACAATATTAAAGAACATCAAGCGGTGCTCATTGACCAAAAAGAGTAATGCAAAATTGATTGTTCATTCAAATGTTGTCAAATAAAAGTATGATTAGCACCAAGGTGCCACTTAAGCAAAATTTCATTGTGAAGAATTTTGAAAATAGAAAACAAATGAATCTTGCAAACAAAAAGACTATTAATTATGTATACAAAGGTCTACTGCAGGTGACATCACTCGAATACTCCAAAAACAACAAGATGTATTAATTATGTATACAAAGTGATGTTGATGCCTATTGCCTATTATTTATATTTATTTGTGGCTGATTCATTGCCATAATTACTACTCTTGCTTCGCCAACAAAATTGACGCACATCATCCGTCATTAGAAGGCGTAATTTTGGCTTATATGCATTACAAATATTTTGTATTTATAAAAAGGGGGCTTTTGGACTCTTTTGGCTCTTTCCACTTTGAATATCTTTTTTTGTATCTATTTTCACAACCAAGACTAAGTTACTTGAATGACCTCAAAGTAGAACATCAAATCACAACATTGAACAATACAAAACTCTTTGTTTTTTGTGTGTGGCTTCCCGATTTTATACTGACATTTGATAACACTCTTGCTTACACAATCATTAAAGAAGATGGCATCCCATAATGCAGCTTTTGTAACAACCAATATCTTTCTAAAGACACCAAAATATTGAGCATTAGATCTAGCTAAAGGATACTTAATCCCAAAAAAGGATAAGACCAAATAATGACATGGTTGTGTCGGGTTGGTTGAAAATTACTTCGATATCCCTTCCCAAGAAATCTTCAAATGTTGACAACAGAGAGAGTTCACTTCTTTGTCTATACTAGAGAATGAATGCCATTGATATTGGATATCCATGATGGATGGATTTTCCCAATGTGTAGTCACACAGAGTAATAATAGAATGTTCCATTCCATGAGGGGTCGATAGCATCTAAAGGTCATCAAAATAAAATGTGAAGTTCGTTGCTAGTATTTTTGTTGAGGCGTCTATTGACATGATGATACATCTAATGACTTTTAGAATGCATACGTCAACAAATTCAATTGTTGGCAAATCACTTCTATTAGCAAGCTATTTTGTAAGTAGTTACATTTCATCAAAGAATCAAGTTACCCCCGTAATGATGTATCTGGGAATAAATTTTAAAGCAACCTAAATTTAAGTTCTTCTTAGAAAGTTTGAGTTTTGATGGAGCTGATCATCTTCCAGTGAAAGTAATGATCACCTATCATCTTCCTTAAGTATTTTCCCTTCCTTTTCTACCTTTCTAGCAGTCTCTTTCCCTTTCAAAGCCAAACTTATCCAACCATCTTCTAAATCTTGTTCCTCAAGTGTCGTGAATCTTCAATTCCCCACTGATCTTCTTATTGTTTGTCAAGAAGCCAACCCTCTTATACCTCCACATTGATCAAAGAACCCCACCGATCTTCCTGTTCCTTCTTATACAGCAACTGTTTTTAACCACTTCTCCAATATGCACCTATCTTCCTCTCCACAAACCGCCACCGGTCATCCCTATTTTATTTTACCTGGCAGCAAATCCTAAATTTTTTGAATAAAATTGACGATAACAAAGAAAAAATGAGCCATGTTGCGTTTGAAAAAATATATTGGTACAGGATAAAGACACGTTTATACATAACCTAGAAGCACTAAGAGGTTCATTTAAGAACCACCGTCAGTCATTAAGCCAACAGGACAAAACACCCTGATAAATTCAGTTATAAACTGCAACATGCACTTAGCAGATACTCTAAAAAAATTTGAAATCGTTGATAGCAAGAGAAATAACTACGTAATTTCTAGATTAACTACATAATCTGATAACATGAGCAAATAAAGACCTGGTTTCGTCACACTTGGTTAAATTTCTACAAGTGAAAACAAGAATCAATAGTGAAAATACCTTCAGGGTTCCTTTGCAATGATTGCATTTGAAGCAGGAATTGTGGTAGACCACGCCATCGGCCGTCAGCTGATCCATAAGATATACGGTCTTCTCGCAGACCTTACACTTCTGCTGCGTTCCAAGAAAAGCCATTCCTACTGGATCGGAAGACAATCTGTCTACCTCTCTCAATCACCTTAGTAAGATCTGGAGCTGGCAAATAAAAATTGAGAAAAAAAATCAAACCACGTATCAGAATTCAGCAGGGTTGAAAGGATCACGATCGATCAAAACCTAAAAATTCTCCGGAAGGAAGCTGAAAGCTAATTAAGTTACTCCTTCAGATCGAAATTAATCGATAATTCCGAACAAAGAGAAGTTTAATGATTTCAGCAACAGAAACACAGAGCGAGCAAATGAATCTTTTTTTAAACATTTAAAAGCCAAATGGATATGGCACGCAGGGTTGATGGTTGCCTTTGCACTCAAAACAGGAGACAATAGGACGCAAGACATTCATGCCTGCCACGTTCGATTAAAAGTGGGCCACACCTAAACTCGGCTTCCCTAATATTCATAACTAATATTAAATAGATTATTAATTCAATAAATTATTATTTTTTATAAGATTTATATGCAAAAATTAAAAAAAAATTCATAATCATAAATATTTTTTTTGATGTATATTCTTATATAATTAGAGAAGTTTTGTTTTTTTTAATACAAATCCTACAAAAATATGTATTACATCAATTTTTTTTTTGCACAAAAAAATGTGTTTTTTACTTAACTTTTGTATTAGAATTAAAAAAAACAATTTAATTTTAATTGTTATATAAAATTTTTATATCACTTTAGTAATATAGTTTAAGAGTTTTTCAATTTACTCCAAATAATTTCAACATGATCAATTATATTTTCTCAAAATTTTTAAAATTTAACTATAATATAACAAACTATCTTATTATAATCAAAATAATCATAAATATTTAATTGATTTTATTACTAATAGAATAATAGAAATGAGAATAGGAAGTTATTACAATATCTTCAATAATATTCTCTTTAGTGCCCTATTATTATTAAATATTTTAAATTTAGTGTTAAATTGATTTTAATTGATATTTACTTTTCAAAATCATGATTATAAAGTTATTACAACTATTTAATTGCCTAATTGAAGTATTTATGAAGGAGAATGATTAAAGAGAAAAGAGTATTGCTACACTTACACACTAGTATATACAAAAACATACAGATGATGTATAAATCTAATGTGTAAGTAGATGATTAGTTGAATGCACTTTTTTATGGAGCATATATATAAAAATTATAAAAAAAAAAATTTATATTGATCCAGAATATTTTTTGATATATATTCTTGTGTAAGTATAATATTTTTCAAGAGAAAATATTAGAGATCTAAATAATGAAAAGATATTTATAATAACCAAAATTCTAAATAATAAATATTTAAATATTTGCTTTTATCATCATTTTATTATAAAATAAATAATTACTATCTATACATCATTTTAATCAAACTTTAAAAATAATATTTTTATTATTTTAATGTAAATAAATAAATATTAAATAGTATTTATAAAAAAAAAAAACCTCAGCTCCCAAAATCGTTGATCTCGTCAACACCTGCCAGCTAATCGCAACCACTCGTCGCAGCTTCGTCCTCCCTTCTCCGCCTATAAATAGCCATGTCCATCTGAGAAACAAGCAAGAATCCCCTACGAACCTCTCATCGCAACCCCTCCCCTCTTTGTTTGAAACACATCCTTCCAATGCTAGTGAAGACGAGAATGCCATGGTCACCTTTATTATAGCGACTTTTGATTCAGGATCAAATAATGAAAACAAAGCTCGTCGAGAATTGCTTTACCAAAGCCAATGTGGTCGTCCAACTCATCATCATCTGTCATCTCTATTGTACTTAAATCTCTTACGATATACAAAGTCTCTTTTATGGATGTTCATCATTAGTCATTACAGCAATGGTCAATTATGATATCCTAATAAATATACTTAAACTTTTTTGTTCAAAATGGTCAATTATGAATTTCTTTTATTTTAAAAGTTTGTAATAATTGGGACTTTAAATATTCTAGATGAATGACTTTTTATTTTTTAAAATTTTTAGATCTCTTGAATGGATCTGAATGTGATAATGTGCTTATATTATATTACTATATTATACCCTATTATAATCCTAATAATTAAATACATAATATTAGATTAGCATGTTAATATAATATCAAATCATTACAAGCCTTCCCAGGTATTATAACTTGTCTTAAATGAGCCTTTATTCTTCACCTAAAAGTAAGCACCTTTTATAACTTTTCAACACAACTATAACAATCTCTAGTTAGCAATCATAAAAGATATAAAAAAGTTTTAAAGTGCTCTAAGCTTGATCAAAGCCTCTCTCAAAATTTTAACATAATAATTTTTAAGGTTTCACCTCAAATGTTTTGTATGTATTATATATGTATTTTATATTTTGTATAAACTTCTTTTATTTTAGAATTTTACTCTTGCCTAGTGTGTAAGAGATTTTGACAATTTCATTAGGCATGATTTTTTATGAAGGATGGATGGTCATGGTAGTTTTTCCTCATAACTCCTTTGGGAAGAGAGATTTGCAGTCAAAGAGTGTAAAGGAGGGACAAGGGGATTCTGCCTCAAGATGGCTTTAATAAGGAGGGGGTTTTCGAGCTCCGTTGTTAAAGCATCTAAAAGAGTATTTGAATGAGCATTTTTGACTAATGTGGTATAAGCGATAAGCAACTCGTTCGTATAGATTTTTGAAAGAGGTTGTAACGCCCGCCTCCAAATCGTCGTTGAGTTATTGCTAACTCAACTAAGATTAAGAGGTGCAGCGATTTCGTTTAGCCAAGTTATATATTATCAATTATGCATATGTTTTATTATTTTCTGCTCACTTTGAGTATAGTTATTTCAGTTCAGTGCTTTTCAGTTCAGCTACTTGCATATACTAGGATGCTAATTTTGCTTCTGTTTGCTTTTACTTTTCAGTACAGTTTGACTATTTTGTAAATCAGCACGTATTCAGATGATCATAAGCATGTTATGATAAGTTTTCTTTCAGTATTTTTAATTATTATAACTTTAAGTAAAATGTGAGGTAAGCACATACCTCAACCCAAAGCTGTAGAAAGGTTAAGCAATGAATATGTACAAGAATTACTAAGTACAACAAGCATCCTAAGTAAATATGATCAATTTCATACATACTTATTTTATAAATAAAATGAATATAACATAACTGAAATAAAATACTAGCATCTTAACATACTTGCATATGAAATCAGGAACTGTTGAACATATAAATAAATATTGAAAATACTATAACTTCAAAAATGCTGCATAAATACTGAAGAATAATAAACTGAAAATATAATAAAAAATACTATCTCATATGGATATATGCCTATTTAGAATTGTCATAACAGAAAATGGTGGCTCATCTAGCTACTAAATAAGTCTTCTAAAGCATCTAGGAGAAATTTCCCAAATCAACAGGTTCATTGAAAATAAATCATCAAGGATAAATTTCCCAGATCATCTCAAATATAAATATCCTCCAGGGCTCAAATATCTGGGCACTAAACTACATCTGAATCTCAATATACCATAGTACTGTAGAGATAGACTAAGTGGAATAAATTCCATTTTAAATGTTAAATATTTTATTAATTTATCTTTAATTCATTCATTTGATTATTCATGAATATGCCTTATGAAATTTTCAAAGTTAACATAGAATATTCCTCAAATTATCCATGTTTCATCTATTATGTCACAAGTATAAAGTTCCAAAACAAGGAAGCAAAGCATACAATTCAAGATAATATAGCACTACTCAATATCTGTGATATCACTTATTTTTTAATTTAATTCGTTCTAACTTTTATGAGATGACACAAGCTTAGGATCTTAAATATCTAGCTATCAAGTATAATCTCATATTTAGCCGACCTTATAAAGTTAAACATTAGAACTTAACAAGTTCTAATTCAAAATCATGAAATGTCACCTACAAAGATTTAATGAATAAATCAATCGACCTAATTTACACATTTTCATTTATACAACCAATCTTGATATGATTTATCAAGATTAGAAGGTAAGAGATTAAACTCTATCACGAGGTTTAAGTTCCTCAATTTAGGATTCTAAGAATCTAAAGTCTAAGTTATTCGATTTCAAATGATATTTAAGTTTGAACTAAAAGGGGGTTCCATTGAATCTAATTAGACTCAGTGAAATAACTAAGTTCTAACTTTTATTAACTTTTGTATAATGGAGAAATCAGTGGGTTCACTATATTCTACACAATTAACTTTATTTCCTTAAAATAATAACATTTTAAGAGTTTAAGAGGTATATTTTGAGAATTAGATTCAAAATGAAATAATTTTAATTTGATAATATGACTATTGTCCAAGGAGTAAATTAACTCCTTAAACACCCTAATTGGATATCTACCGGCCTTAAAATGACTAACTAATGTTTCCCTAAATGCAAGGGTAATTAATAACATTACTCATTAAACTCTATGTTTCATTTACATAGTCTAAACATAATATTTTAAGTAGATTAATATTGCTACTTAGTGGAAATTCATTAAGCAACAATACTCTCCTACAATAGCAAGGAGTTCCTACGCCATAATTATTAGTTCACAATAGCAATCAATAATAAACGATGTTAAAATCTATGCAAGTTATGTACACACTATAAATAGAACTCAAGAAAATTACATAATTAAATAAATACAGAACTCAATAAAGTTCTAAGTACTTAATGTACCCTGCATAACTTCAAAGCTTCTGCAACAAACTACTTAGGAATTTACTGTAACGCATTTGGTTCCTTATGGAATATAGATAGTTTTCCCTATTGAGAAATGAAACAAAATGACTAATTGATTTTAATTCTTATTCCTAATGTGTCAATTATACATTTTATCATTAATATTAAAATTTGATAGAGATTAAAAGTGCATGAGTAAAAATTGAAGTTGTACGTGATTTATTGAGCATGCGAATATATGATCAAAATAAAGGTGATTGTTTATTAGTGCACTTTTAATGAAAAAACATGGGATAAATATAATAAATGTCGATACTTTTGATTTAACGAAAATATAAGCATTAAAGAGAAGATTGTTGGGTATTCATACAAAAATAAAGATGACAAAAAATCATAAAATTATTAGAGATACATGATTATTGTGCAAGCTGTACATACAAATCTTCTAATAAGAATAATTTGTGTACTTTAAATATAATATGCCGTTTTTGTTAATACAAGTAGTGATAGATAAGTTAACCAAGATTAAAGAGATAAAAATACAAAGAGACATCAAACATTCACAATAGTATCCAATACTAAAGCTCTCCATATGTTACTATTTAGTTACCCTTTAATGAATCTAAATGATGAATCACAAAAGTTTTATTTTATTATGCTTTAAAATTGATACTTAACCATGCCTTAATTTTACTTTAATAGCAATTTATATAAGGAAGTATAAAGATAGTCCGCACTGAAAGAACACATATTTATTAACATATCTTTTGTTTCATTAAAATCAAGATTCTAGATTCCATGCCTTAATTAAGACACAAATTTTCATTCTAAATGCTTATAACAAAGTTATGATAACTTATATTTCAAAACCTAAAATTTTCCTTGAGGATACTTACATAATCATAATGGCAAGATTTCCATATTTATCAAGATTCAATAATTCAGCTAGGTATAATTTATTTTAGTTCAAAAATTTGTAAGAGAAATTTTGCAATTTTTTAGACCAAAGGTTTCCATTAAATACAATTAAGAGAGATGAAATTTTATTTGTATCAATTTGCAACCAAATATTTCATAACAATTATACCCAAGATTCATAATAAATATGAAACATTCTGATAGTAAGCATGCTTTATTTGGATGACATATGCTTTACTTGAAGCTTAATCAACTTGAATGAATATTAAAAAGTGATTAGTAATAATAATCATTATAATGCAAATTTAGCATCATATTAATAATACTGATATTTTTTTTGATCGATTTGATATATAATTTTATTATTTTTGAATTTGTATTAATAAAATTAAGAAGCTTTGAGAAGGATTAGGATATAACTAATTTAGATTAATTAAGTTTTAATTTCTTATTAAAATTTGCGGCCCCTAAATTTCAAAGCAGAAGAAAAAGGCGCAAAGGTTCTCTAGCCTGAAATCAAAGCTATATGGGTCGAGCCCATCTCGGCCCGACCCGAGAGGCTCCTTTCTCCTCTGTCGAGAAGGTGAAGGCGCATAATTAGGGCAATGCATAAAACACAATACCGCCAGTCTTGGCTCACGATTCGTATGCCAGATCAACAAGCTTACCAAGTCCTATCTGCGGGCTTTCAATTCTCTTTTAGGAATTTAACATAATACAAATTCTATCTATCATTTAGAAATTAGGTTCGATATTTTTTGATTTATACAAAAATTGGAATCGTAATCGGGCTCGATAGAGCCCGTTTATGATTCAATATGTTGCAAGCTATATAGGAGTATGATTGTAAATTCTAATTGAATGTTAGGAGATTAGGAGTGTACCAGATTTATACGATTTAGGGTTCACAGTTCGCTTTTGTTCCGTCGCAAAAGCTTCCAGTTTATGCAATAAATAGTAAAATACGAAGATGAGATCTTTCTAGATAAGAAGAGGAAGAGATTATGGGCTTAATTGCATAGATTGAGGCATTTGGCAGTATTTCCCACGATTGTGCGACCTCTGATTTGCAGAGGTTGCGGCGGGTGCCATGCGTAGGGCACCCGCGACTCCTTCGAGACGAAGGAGTCCCTACTGAGCGAATTAGACGACGCTGATTTGCACCGTCTGATCAAACGACCTAATTAGTTGCAGGTAACGGTGAGTAACGACATCGTTTGAACTAATTAAATAATTAATTAATTAAAACTTTTAAGTAATTTGTTTAAATAAAATTATACAATTAAATGCATTCAGAAAATTCTAAAAATTCATCCTTAACTAAATTGGGGGCGAGAAACTCAAAAACGCAATCAAATTTTTAATCGGAGGTTGTCATAATTATTTTATTTTTTTGAGTATCAAAAAGCAATAAAATATTTGCGAAATTTTGATGATCTTCAAAACTCACTAAAATTTCACCCCTAGCTAATTTGGGGATGAGGAGTTAAATGACGAAGTCTGATTTTTGATCTGATGTCAAAATAATTATCGTGTTTTCCTAATTTGATAAAAATATTAAAATATTCAAAGTTTTCAATTGAGCTCAGATTTACTTCTAAGTAACAGGGTTTGCTCTAAACACTATTTGGAGTCTAAATGAGAAGTTAAAGATTGATTAGACTAATAATTAGAGATTAATAATTCTAGGTTGTTATATTTATTTTTTGTATTTATTTACTTTCTGCAGTGGTGAGGAACATTTTTACTATTATTTTTATTAAAGCAAATAATTTGTAATAATCTAATTATGGATGTATTTTCTTTTCTTTTTTGAGATGAATGCTTTTACTTAGCTTCTGTGATAAATGATATGGATGAATGCTATAGCTTCTGCACTTTGTTGTTATTTCTACTTATACTTAGCATTGTGATGCGATCAGCATAAATAATACGAACACTCATATATATTGGATTCTTATTAAAAAATCAATTTTATAATCCAATGTATATAAGTACTATATCTAATACTTAAGATAAGTATTTCATCCTTATCTTAAGGATTAAACATCATCTCTCTTTTGGGGTTGAGTTTTAGTCAGTCAGCAGTATTCATGGAGGTTTAGCAGTCCTTCCCGAGTAACACACTGTTCCACCGCCAACTATTATACTTAAATATCTCGATTAGTGCGTGGCGACGGGATGGGACGTTATACAATCCCATCATGAAGTCCATCGAGATGTCAAACCACTTCTACTCGGGAATTTCTAGCAGATGCAAAAGTCCTCTAGGGCATTGATGCACGACCTTAACTAGATTACATGTGTGACATTTTGTAACAAATTCAGCTACACTTTTCTTCATACAGGGCCACCAGAAGAACTGTTTTAAGTCTTGGTACATTTTTGTATATCCAAGGTGGACATTATATCCAGAATTGTAACTTTCAACCAGAACCTCATTATATATAGATTTATGAATCCAAAGATGATCTCTCTGATAAATCACACTTCCATGCAGCTGCAGGTTATGATGACGATCGCTTTCTATATTAGTCTTAAAGTTAAGATATTATTCATATTTGGTTTGAGAGATGGAGACATCTCTATGAAATATTGGCTCTATAAAACTTAATTAGATTAGCTGACTGAGCATATCACCTCTGATATGCTCAGTACATGGCTTACAAAATTTATCAACAATAGCACTATATGCGATCTTGACAGATAATGTAGCACAATGGCTAAGAGCATCAGCTACGATTTTTGCCTTGCCATGATGATACTAAATATTCAAATCATAGTCATTGATCAATTCTAACCATCTTATATGTCGATAATTCAGTTCACGCTGAGTGAAAATGTACTTCATCCTATTGTGTAACCTATTTACCCAAGGAATAAACACTAACCTAAGTCTACCATTATGCACTTAAAGAAGGAATTCCTAAGAGCTTATGAAGGAAAATATACTTATAGAACCTTCTAATAAAATGACTTATGAAAAGTCTATCAATTGAACACTTAGGTTAATATAGATTTAGTTAACATTAAATAGTGATTAGGGAATGTATAATGTGGGTTCAAATTCACATTAAGAACTTCCCAAAATAACTTAGGAATATTTATGAAAAAACTAGAGTTTGCTTTAAGATAAAATTAACATCTTTAAATGATCTAAATTTGATTCATAAACATTTACTTTACTGATTTTAAGGAAAATAATAAATTTTTATGGCTTAAGAACACTTAAATCAAAGGTAGGTAAAAAATGAGATTTTAAGATTTATGGCTTCAAATTAAATTTTATTAATGTCAAATAATTTTTTACTGTCTAATATGAAGATAAGCACTAAGAATATTCAATTTGGTCAAGGATTATGGCTGATGAGCTCAAATAAGTATTTTAACTCATTAGGGATTGATTAGCAAAATTAATAATGGAAATCTAAAATTTTCTTATACTTAAGTTTTACTCTGTCTAAGGATTCCATAGATATTAAATTTGCTTAATTATGAGATTAAATGACCTAGTTATGAGCAAAATAAGAATTGACCTAAAAAGGTAATTAAGGGTGATTAAGAGTGGGGTTAAAAACCCAAATTCACTAATTGATGTCCAAATCAAGTAAAATTAGTGATTGTGGGTCCCTTATAACACACTGAGCATATTGACAATGAGTTTTTTCAATTTAAACCTTAATTAATTAATCTAGACCTTAAGTAAGATTTATGGTGATTAGTGAGTAAGTAGTGAAATTAATTATAGAAAAATTATTTTAACTTTGTCAATGTATTCTACTTTGTTTTGTGAGTGATCAAAAATTTGAAATTTTAAATTTGAATAATTAATGAGCTTAATATTAACTAATCTATTTTTATGGTAATTAGGCTAAATTAATGGATTTACTCACTAAAATTAAATTTTTTTTGCAGTTCACCAATTCTTATATTTTTTTGATCAAAATAGTATATTTGATCATAAGATTTGGAGCAAAATTAGCTAAGTTATGGGCTAATGAAATTCTAGTGCTTAATTGGAGTTTAATTAGCCTAAGAAAGTCATTAGCTAAATTAAGCATCAAACAATAAAAGTAATACTACCAAAATATTTCATATATTTTTTGAGTAAAATGAGATATAATTTTGCTATATTTAAATTTGTGGTTGCAAAGTTATAAATGTTTGAAATTTTGCTAATTAATTATTTTAATTAAACTAAAATAAATTAATTAATTTAATTTAAATCCTAACTAACGACTTTAACCGCTGGCGGGACCTACTCCACGACTGCACAATGTCGGTGGGACCCACTGGCTCTACAGAAGATGACGCGTGGCCCGATTGCAAGGTTGTGAGTCGGGTCTGACCAAACCCGACCCGAGATGAACCCGGAGAGGACATGGAAAAATTGAAGACCCGACACCTAGGGCATCCCAATCGGCGGCCTTCCCACCGTCACCGGAGGTCAGCCCACCCACCGTTGGAAAGATCTCGGAGAGACCTTTCTACCGGTGGTCATACCATCACTGGAGAAGGTTCGTAGCCCCGGCAGAGGCTAGCTCTAGGCGGATAAGGACGGAGGTGAACGAAGCGATTACACTTACTGTATACTACTGTGGATGCTCTCGCAAATTTGTTATATCAAGCTCGATCGGGCATGATAAGACAATCACTTGCGAAATGGAATTGAAGAGATTGTATAAGGAGATTGGGAGAATCAGAGTACCTTGAGCGGATGGCTGAGAATTTTCGGGACGAAGTTTATTGGCCTTAGTCTTTGATTAGGGTTCAATTGATGTCCATCTGCTATTGAAGATGAAGAGGTATCTTAATAGAGGCTAGCTCTGGCGGGCAGCTATTGGATGCAGAGAGCTACACGCTGCTAGATTTTGTTGCATGCGAGGAAACAAGCCGAGTGCGCGAGGACGATGGATCGGGGCCATCCGATCTAGAAGGCTCGATCAAACGACGCAGAAGGCGTCGTTCCATCCTTAATGGGCCCAGCTCGACCCGTAAACACCGTTGCGCTCCTCACCCGAAAAATTAATTTAAATATTAATTAATTTACATTTATCAAAATTTATATTTAAAATTTGACTATTAAATGGGCTCCAAGAAATCTCAAAATTTCACTCTTAAATATTTGAGGGTGAGGAACACAATGACAAAGTCGGATTTTGGTTTCGATGTCATTTTAATTATTTTATTTTTCAGGGTATGTTAAATATATTAAAATATTCAAGGAAAATCTAACGACTTTCAAAAACTTCAAAATCATCATCCCTGGCTATTTTGGGGTGATGAATGCAATAACGAAGTCAGATTTTTGATCAAAGGTTAATTTAATTATCTCATTTTCCCGATTATCCAAATTTTTCAGAATTAGGGTTTGGTTTGATTAATTTTCGATTTGGATCAAAATTTCAGAATTTGCTCATAATGACTAATTAAGACTAATGGAGTGAAGAATATAACTTGGTTTAGTCCCTATTGATCAGGGTAATTATACATGCTCAAACAGCAACAACAATGCCAAGTCACTAGGCTAGGAGTTGGGCAACGAGTAGCGAAAGAGCATTAAAGAAGAAGAACAAATAAAGTTGTTTCTCCTAAAATATAAACAGAATTGAGACGAAGGGACTCCAAAGAAGAAGCCATTATTCACAAAAGGAAGGCTCTTGTTAATTTGAAATTTTCTCTCTCCTATATATATATATATATATATATATATATATATATATATATATATATTATAAGGTAAACAAAAGAAAATGAAAGAAAACAAAAAACCTTTAATTAGATACAAATGTTTAAATAAGATTAGTAAGATCACAATTTACATATAATACTAAGCAACATATATTTGAAATGACATGTAAGGAAATAAATGTAGGAAAAAAATTAAAAAGTCATAGATAAAAAAATATTATGTAATATTGAAGTAATATATGTTTGCAAAAATTGGAAATACTGAAAATTAAAAAGTATATATATATATATATATATATATATATCTGTGTGTGTGCGCGCGCGCGCGCGCATGTGCGTGCATGTGTGTGAAGAAATGTGGTCATTCTAACAAAATACTAATAAATATACTATTTGTTATGTTGGGAAAAGTTATAAAATATATTAGGAGTCAATTCTTCTTAACTAACTCAAGAAATGTAGTCATTCTATCTGACTATATGAGATGTAAAGATTATGTGCAGTCTTCTTATTTCTCGAGATAGCAACCTGCCCTAATCAAAAATATTGTATGTACAACCCTGATGATCTACTTGGAGCTCTAAATCAAAAGGTAGCTTTTTGGACCCTTAAGTAAGGACAAAATACCCAAAAAATTTAGGTTAAGTATCATTAACCCCTAAAATACCATTCAAATCAGTAAAATTAATTATAAGACTGCATTATAATTATCTAAGTAAATAAATCATTTATTCAATCAAATTTGGTTAAATTCCATAAATTCTCTAAGTTTTATTTCTTAGGAATTAACACTTCACATTAGGACTATTTCTGAGACTAGGACTAGATTATATGTTAGATTTCATTCATTAGATAAAGTATGTTACTCAATGAATGAAACTTTAGTTTTATTAGTTTTTAGATTTTATAACTTAATTTTTGATTATTTTGTCTTCCAACCTTAAGATAAGAATAGGAGAATTATCCTATTAAATTTGACTTTACTTAATAGGCTTTGCTTTAATCATTAGATCACATTTAGATTGAAAACCTAGATCTAAAGTTTAACCTTTGGATTATGCGATTGAACCCAAGCTCGTGGGGTTTAATTTATAATCTCTAGTTTAGCAGATCTTGATCAGATCTTAGTTTAGAACGTCTAAATTCATCAATTAGGACGTCGTGATCTATTACTTAATCTATAGTCGTACTTGGTTGAACTAGATTAGAACATAATCAGTTCTAATTCATTTAATTATAAGGTCGTGCATCTAAGTTACACTCGATAGTAGGAATTGGAGATCCTGAACTTATGTAACTTAGAATAGTTAGAATGGTATAATTAGATACCAAATGATATCATAATGTTTAGTAAAGTCTCTTGCTCACTATTGAATTTTGTTGCTTATGCATTCCTTAAATTTTGTGCCTTATTCCTTGAACGTATCATAAAAGAATATTGTTACATGAAAATAAAAACTTAGAATATTTAGGATAACTTTTGCATTAAGTTCAATTATTGGTTGACTTTTGCGCATAGTACGCCAATGGGCAGGGGGAAGGTGAGATAAGGATTACTTAATATCACTGATTGTGGAGTGTGTTGTTAAGTTGGAACCCGAATAGTCTTGTAGATGTGCTTGACTCCTCAGCTACTTCATAAATTATCAACAGAAGTAAAGTAAATAACTAAAATATAAATTTGCATGTGTTAATACCGTCTCTCAGTTCAGTTATATATATTCAGCCTTGCCTCCTATTGACATTAAGAAATTTTGCGCCTTAGCCACTTATGTCTCTAAGATCTTTGCAGCCCTAGCCTCATTGTTGACGCTAGGAAAATTTTGTCGCCTTAGCCTCCTTGTTGACATTAATAATCATTTTTTATTTCAATAGACTAGATTTATCCCTCATCTGTATGACAGTCATGACACATTATTTATACTTTTATTTTTGATTTCAGTTATAATTTTCACTTTATTTTATTTCAGTTAGCTATTTTACTTGCGTTACTTATATATTATAGGATGCTAGATCTTTTATTACTTACTTATATGTATCACAATTGGATTAATTTATTTTAAATCTACATGTCATATAATCATCAACATGTTTAGGATGTAGTCTTTTTTTTTAGTACTTTATTTACTTAATCTATACCTATATGTCTAGTCTTGTTTTAGTTTATTTTGAGGTGTGTCTTTTGCCTCATTCTTACTTAATTTATAACTTACCACTTTTCATTGTATGCTTATTGCTTCTATTTTATTTTCTTTTGCTTTAAGTTTAGAAAAATTGTGATATTAATAAATGCATAAAAATTTATCAGTATAAAATGTACTTAGACAATTTGTCTAATAAGATTTTCTCTTTTGTTGGCTGGGTCCCTGGCATTATAAAACCAACAATGTTAGAATCTGAGCAGTTTGGAGATCCAGCTCCTGACGAAGAGCCCTATCTGGAGGAGGCACAGCATGGTGGAGTTGAAGACCTTTAGTTTCTTTTATATTATTGTGAGGATGAGTGATGCTTTTTGTTTCATTTTAAACTTTAAGTAAATGTTGTAATAATACAGGTACCCTTGTGACTGTGTTTTTTTATGTGCTGTTATTTTAGAGCATTTTTCATTTTTGTTTCTCAGTTGATTTATGGTGAAATGGATGCACTATTTACTTATCTGCTTCCGCACTCTGTACTTGTATTGATTTAGTGACTGATCTTATGTATGCATTATGTGCACATCATTTCCGTATTATGTCGATTGTGGTTTAACTAATCCAATGATAAGTGAGGGATTTGTCAGAGTGGCACACTTCCCCTCAAGTCTAATCTTGTGGATTAGGGGGCAGGTCGTCATAATAATGTTCCAAGTTTGGAAACAATCTAGATAATGTTTACTCATGGATAAATTTTAAAATTTTTAAATTCAAAAACTATGAAACTTAAAATACAAGTCTAAACCCATAAATTATTTGTAATTAATTTTGAAGTTTTAAAATTTTGAAATTATTATAAAATGTAAATATTTGGAGCGAGGATGTTTGTTTTGTAAAGATGCACCTCTCGGTCGTGTTTCGCTAAATTTGAAAATAAAACGACAATAGATATGAATAATTTAAATTACATTTTTTTATTTAAAATTTTTCCTAAATTTTCTCTCTCCTTCCACCCACCCCCACGATGGCTTATCCCTTGCATGACCTAGGGCATGTGTCAAAGCTCTACTCGATTGCCCCTTGCCCTGCACAAGCCACCCCCCTCTCCCCTTGCCATAGCGTGTCAACAACGAGCCCCACACTGGGCAACTCAGCTGCCCAACCAACCCCCTCCCTTTCCCCTTTCCCTCCTATAAATAGCTACCCTTACTTCTCAAATATGCACACCTTCTCATAATTCTAGCTTTGGCATCCACTCCTCCAACCTCCACCGACAAAGTCGTCGCCTCGCCTCCTCGCTACGTTCTAAGTACCAGTGAGCTCATTGCCCCTCCCTCTCTATTGAAAACGTAAGAGAGAAAGAGCGAGAGAGTCAGTGAAATTTTATTTTAATTTCTAAGAAAAAAAAGAAAAGATAGAAAGAAGTAAATAAATAAATAAAATATTTATAAATAATAATAATAATAATATTAATTATTTTTGCTATTATTGTTATTATTAGTATTGTTATTATTAATAATATTAATATACTATTATTATTATTATTAATATTATTTATTATTATTATTATTAATAATATTATTACTACTGTTATTATAATTTTAATAATAATAATAATAATAATTATTATTATTATTGCATTTATTTTTTTATTATCATTTTCATTTGTCATTTGTTATTATTATTATTAATATGTTTGCTATTAATGTCATTTTTGTTTATAATAATAATTATTATACTTATTAAAATGAGAGAAAGAGAAAAAAAAATTATTCTTAAATAGATGAGATTGAGAGATAATAATAATTATGTTCATATTATTATAATAATTAATTACATACTATTATAATATATACATTCTTAGACTATTATTATTTTGTAACTATATATCATTTTCATTATTATTATTTTATCTATATAAATATTATTATCTACACATTTATAAACTTATATATAATGACTTGACTCATTCCACAAACATAAAAAAAAATACCATGAAACTACATTTTGCAAATTACTTTATTGCTTCTTTAATACTACTATATTCTATTTTCATATGGATATTAAATAATGATGATAATTTATTATCAAAAAATATTACAGAACGAATGCTTAAAATTCAAAAATTATTTTAGAAATATTCATTTTTCAAATTGCTCCCAAACGTATATATTACAATCACAAAATATACTCAACTTAACAGTATAATTAATTTGACCTAATTTTGTAATCGCTTGGGATCCTGATTTTTTAGTCAAATTTAGTTATAATTAGCATAGAAACGACAGATCATTAGACATACATACCATACTCTATATTATGAAATGTTAGGATCAAAATACTAATGGTTCAAGTGTTTGAAGTAAAAATGACAGTTCACCAAAATGTCCCATTTGTGGCAGAGCCTGAACAAGTTTTGGCCTTCAATATTTGTAGGCAACACTAGAAGGGATCGCCTGGGTCAATGTGCAATGGAAACGTAGTTCAAAATGCTGACTGTGTTCGCGGTGAAGAATTTGTGCTGGGTTGCAATTGGCCTCCAACTTAGTTACATATTAAAGATATGTGGACTAAAAGTTGTAACGTAGTCAAAGCTTATGGAAGAAATAGACAAGGTTTTCTCTTATTGAATCATGAACAAATGAACAAATTGTACAACAAAACTTTCCCCTAAAGCTAAATCACATGTATGAATATCTCAACACTAAACCATCCACCGAACACAAGAAATAGCTGCTGCACAAACCCGGAATTAGACAGCTCAGTGCAATAAAAGTTCTATATATGCTCATGCGTGACTTAGAAAATTGAATAAAAATAAAAATAAAAACAGGGGAAATATATAATTGAAAGGCAAAATGACTATACACTCTGAAAAAGCATAGGGCAAGACGTTGGGTGAGGCAAGAAATGAAGTTGTCAGTCAAGATAAATTGACATAGAGAACTGGAACAAGTCCGGCAAGCTTCCCATCCCTCCCCGGCCTTCTCTTCTTCACCTATAATAAAACCAGGGGTTCATCAGTAAGAGAGCTTTGGGTGTGCAAATGCACTTCAGGAATGGGATTGTACTGTCTTTGAAAAACACTAAATTTTAGGGTGGGAGAGATGCAAAAACTTACATAGTACCAACCATCAACCTCATCCTCAATCTCAACCTCTTCTCCAGCATCCAAACTTAGCTGCAGGTGAAAAAGAGGAATCAGTTTCAGCCTGATTTTTAAAAGCTGTAGACAGAAATTAGGCAAATAATTTGAGAACCAGAAACGCACCTCGTCATCGCCGCCTGCGGTGAAGTCATACAAAGCCTTCCCGAATTTCGGATTATCGGAGGGAGCATTGCTGTCATTGCTGCGTGAGCCAAAGCTCTGCCCAGCCAATGGATTCTCAAATGATCCGTACCTCTGCATAGCCGTTGAAGCATATGACGGAGGTTCTTCCCTGATCTGAATAATGTGCAGGGTTTCAAGCTACTGAAATATATTGATATACTGAAAATATCCCCCTACCAACTAAGAGGAAAAAGGTTTACCGGAGAACCCTCAAAATTGGAGCCTCCAAACGAATTACTGCTAAACCTGCTACCTGCCGCAGCCGGCCTACTGTCCTGGGAAGGCTTAAAACAATTTTGTCAGTAATTTTCATCAGCTGAAATTCCCATCAATGCACTTGGTAAAATTTAATAACATGGAGCATAGCAAAAATTTTAAAATAACAAATGAATTTCATCGAAAACAAAAACATCATTGCGCTCATCAGCTAGTACTACTACAGCTCAAATATGGAGAGCACGTTCAAAAGCAGACGGCAGGATTACCGATTGCTGTGAAACTCCATAGCCCGATGGGCGAGAACTGAACAAGGATGGGTATCCCATACCACCAAAATGGGAGGATATGGAAGATTCGATTGAGCCCGTTGATTCAGGAGAAGATGTTCCAGATGACTTGGCATCATCTTCCTACAAAAAAAAGAAAAAGAATAACATTGCAGAAAATTAAAGAATTATCACCCATCAATGATAGCTGTGTGAATTTTCAAGGAGTCACCTCTGCCTCATAAGTTTCCAAGAGTGTTTTTGCCCAAATATCATCATAAGCAGCTAATGGCCGTGAAGTAATGTTCTCTTCCTCAACATCCGGGGCATCAGTTCCCGCACCAGAAAGAAATTCGTTAACCTGGTACACATAGAAGTAACGAGGCATTTAGATGAAGAAAATACTATCATTTGAGCACAGACAGCTAGGGTTGCACAAAAGGTCGTTGATAACAGCACCAGTTAAGGCCATTAAGAAAACTTGGATCCAGCTCGATTGATTAAACTAGCGAGACTAACTTCAACAAATAATTGAAGCTCAATTCTTTATCAGCTTGAACACAAACAATGCCATAATTGAATTGATAGCGAATCCATCATAAATTTTTAGATAGTGTTATTTATAAATTTATAAATGTAGAATGATTATTATATAAATTTCTTCACATAAAAACTAATACATACCCAATAATTTAATATACATAAATCGAATACTATTATTTCATCCATCTTTAAATCATTCTAATTATAAGTAGATATAGGTATCAAGAACTTTTAAAATATATTAGACATCAAGTACTTATTTGGTAAATATTAAACTTCAGATATTAATATAATATTATTCAAAATTTTGGGTGCTAATGTAAAAGTTCCTATTAAAAAAAACAATTATTTATTTAAATTATACATAAATTAAATATGAGTCAAATTTAGCTTGATAATGATTTAAAAGGTTCAAGCTAAAGTCAATCATATTTTTCAAGCTCAAACTAGAGCTAAACTCAAACAAATTTCAAAAAATTAGCGATCATGAACGTAGACTATGCTTGTTCAAGCACAGCTCAGTTACACCTGTACAAATATTGCAGCATCAACAACAACAAAAAGCCTTAGTCACAATAAGTCAAGTTGGCTACATGAATCATTTTGTCTTATGTATGCACGATCAAACAACAAAGTTTCCCAAAGCTTTAAAGTAAATGGGATCCTTCATAATGGTCTCAATTTTAAAACAGATAGACTCGATAAGATACAATATAAGAATATCATTAAACTAAACCCAGTTCAAGGCACAAGGCCAATGCAAACATATAAAAATGGCTTACTCTATCCATTGCCGGTGCATTGTTTTCCCACATCCCCTCCCCTAGATTAGCTGCCCAAGCCATTGCCAGGTCTGGATCAATAGAAACTGTCTCGGGGGATTTTGTAGTAGATTCATATACAAGATCTGAAATTCCAGTAGCAACAGCTGGATCGTTTAGACCGCTGGAAGCACTAATATTGTGCCGATTCCGGTAGATTTCAATCAGTTTAGAACTGAACATAAATTTAAGGCTAAGGTCAGACAAAAATATAAAATGAAACTACAAAAAACTGGTTAGCAAATGAAATCAAACAAAGTCATGAAATCGATGCTGATGTAGCACATCAAGTTAAGCATAATATTTATTTAAATTTTTAATTTATTTTAGTTGACATTAAACAAAATTAATCTTTTCACTAATACTTGCCATAACTCAGCCCGAAAAAAAAATAAAAAATGCCTATATCACATGTTAGAACACAAAACTAGACCATAAGCTGTCCATAATCATATGATGTAAATAGAAAACATACTTGAGATGTGCATGGACGCAAGAAGACCTACTAAGAAGTAACAGCAAGTTCTTCAAACCACATGGACGATGAAGTAGAGTTCAAAGAATGAAACATCCAACGTAGACGAACAAATAATTAAGGAGACAAGGCTTGCCAAGGGCAGACAAAAAATTTGATTTGACCACCATCAACAGTACCATGGAAGTCAAGAAAATTGATACATGGATATAGCATATAGATAGCCATTTTGGCCTCCACAACTTTTCATCCAGAGAGAAGGTTGTTATTTTCTTAAATTAATGAAATCCCAGTACGCTTCAATCAATTAGAATACTCGTTCAAGCCTACATGAATACTGAACTGGAAGAGAATCAAGCTACACTTCTAAGAAGAATATGCCCAACGGGACACAAAGCTAACCAATGGGAAATGGCATGCAATGCATTAAAGGATTAAAAAGTTCATATCCTACTTAGTTCATATGACAAGCACTCAAGATGGCGGCCTCCCTCAACATTGCTGTAACTACATGAGAACATTGCAGCCGAGTTAACTTCATTCCAACAGAGACAATGAACAAACCAACAGCTTTGCAATGCCCATTGAAAAATGTAATTGCCAAATCAATCAATAAGAAACCCTAAAAATAAAAAATTGGCAATTACGGAAAGCCGATAAGTACTGTGCTAGAAAATGGTAATTGGCAGACCATCAACAACAAAATATTGAAACCTCCTATATTGTAAGCACTGTCGAATTGTAGGCTACCATCAGTGTCAATGCCGAAAATGGGAACCCAAACTCACAAAGAGACAAAAAGAAAGTGGGTACAATGCTGAACAAAGAGCATGATGTTGATCAACATAATGCCCAAAATATTGATTGAGTTAGCATCTTAGAAGTCTTTCCTTAATGATAAGGATAAAGGTTAAATATTTGCCATGAAATGAAGACAATAATTCAAAAACAAAAGCTCAACGAGAATGCAAATTTATCAACCCAACAAAGATCAACAAAAATAAAGAAATGCCAACTCTCTC
Organism: Gastrodia elata; assembly: GCA_016760335.1. Taxonomy (NCBI): domain Eukaryota; kingdom Viridiplantae; phylum Streptophyta; class Magnoliopsida; order Asparagales; family Orchidaceae; genus Gastrodia; species Gastrodia elata. Next base: position 23,233,247 of record CM028674.1, on the reverse strand, counting down.
AACCAGAAAGAAGAATGATCATTACCAGAACTGGCAAATAATGTTCGGCTCATTAAAAGTTTTAACAAAAAATTATTATTATTCAAAATCAGGAACATTCTTACAAGATTTTTCTCTATATACACATTCAACACTTAAATTTTATATTTACAAAGTTTTAAGAGAAAAATTAAAATTAAAAATATTCTTGCAAGAATTTTATTTATTTAAAACTTCAACGCTCAAAGTTTATATTAGCAAAATCCAACTAAAATTTATCTTAAGAAAATTTAACACCATTTAATAACTCCAAATTAAAATATAAATATGCCAATGTTGAAATTTTATATTATGGGGCTATTTGGCATGGAGTAAAACCAGTGTAAAGTAAAATTTTTTCGAGGGAACTGGGATTACCGTCATTTGGTATTGAATAATTTTAGTGTAAAATATTTACACCGTAATAATAGTTTGCAGCAGTATAAATAATATTGTTGCAAGAAAATCACGCCCAAATCGACCGTTATCTCACCTTAAGAACTTACCTCCAAATCGATACATTCTATTCGCGTTCTTCTCCAGAGCCCTAATCTCCTATCCCCCGATTTGCAATTTATGTGCTTCAACCAACATTGCCTGTCCGATTTGTAAGAATTTCTCCTTTGATTTATGGTGTCACAGGTGTGATAATTGTCGTTCGAACACTATATTGTTACACTCCTTTCTCCTTTGAGCAGAATGCATCTTCCTATGTTAGGGTTTATAGGTTTCTGCAAATGTTATAATCCTTTTCGAATGCTATATATAATCTCGCTTAGGAATCGAGCCCGTGTCATCTTCCTTTGTGATCCATAAGCATAATCTAGGATTTGAGTAGGAAATGATAGATATTTTTTGTCCTTGTTTCCCTCGTGAGTGTATAGGCATGTTGACTTTATTTTGTTAGTTTTGTTCTTGAAATTGCAGCACTATGAACAAGTCAAATTTAAGTCTGCATATAGTCCGGTTGCTATTTTATTTTATTCCAATAGGTGATGTTCTTTGAAATTGTATTTATGAACAACATGCTTTAAGGTACAATGCTAAAATTAATAAAATTTTAAGAAAATTGTATTGTTGGAATATATTACATAGCTTAAGTTATAATACTGGTGTATGGATTACATACTAGGGCCATATGTGACAGTTAAAACTATGATGCTTGAGTATGGATAGTATTTCATTGAAATTGCAGTGCTGTGAATCAGAACTACTATTTTATATTAATGCAATAAGCACCGATCTATTAAGTTTTAATGATAAACAACATGCTATGAGATACAATTGATGCAATCAATCAAAACTGAAAATTATTGTATTTCTAGGAATGTGTTGCACAATTGAAGCGGTGATGCTAGAGTATGGGTAACATCTTTCAAACTGTAGTGCTATATAAATGTTAAATTTAAGTCTGTAGAAGTTCAGGTTCAATTTTATTTTAATCTAATAGGTGTTATTCTCTAAAATTGTATTCATTAACAACATGCTTTGACGTACAAATGAGAATCCGATGATCGAAAATGGGGTCGCTTCTTTAAATAACAATTGGCTCTATTGTACATTACTTTAATGATGTCTTAAGTTTGTTGATCTATTCAGTTGCCACTAATTGCATTTATTATTATGCATTTGTTTTAGGTTTGGAATCTAAAGATTGTTCAAGGCTTGCACGAGGAGAAGTTCAATTGCATTGTCGATGTTGCATTTTTTATTTTGGTTAACCTTTTAGGAATATACCCTAGGTTAACTGTTATTGGAGTGGGTTGTTAGTTGATTTTTTATAATTGTACATAAAAAGTTTTAAGATATTGTATTTATTTTTATTTATTAAAGTAATTTGTTGTCTTAATTTTGTTAAAATAAAAAAGTATTACTACACTTACACACTAATGTACACCAAAATATATTGATGATGTGTCAATCCAATGCGTAAATAGATTATTGGTTGAATACACTTTTTTGTGAGGCCAATATGCAAAAATTTTAAAAAAAAAAAATTTATTGATCATGGATACTTTTTGGTATACATTCTTGTGTAAGTATAGCATTTTTCAAAATAAAATTATCATTCACAATTATATTACTTCTAAAATTATGAAACTACGATAATAAATTTTTTCTTGATTGCTAGAAATGTATATATTAGTAAAGTACATATCACAACTTAAAACTAATTATTAAAAATATTTATAAAAGTAAATCAGCAATCACATAAAAATGAAATTTTTTGTAATGAATATTTTTTATCTCAAATACACGCAAAAAACATTGCCTATATTATATTAAATTTTTACCAAAAATTTTAACAAAATACAAAAAAATGGTTCGAGGGGTAATCTCACAACATAAATTAGTCGGAGCACCGTACTCAGCAGATTATTTCATTCCAAGCAAAAATATCTTGATTCACCGAAAAAATTTTACAGCCAACCAAGCACCAGCAAAGTAATCAAATAACATTGTAATTAATTACTTTACACTCAAATTTTCTCATGCCAAACAACCCTTATAGGTAATCCTCAATATTATATAATTTTATAAATTTAAACTTAAATAAGACATTAATTATTTTATTATATTTTTATTTTCAATATAATATCAACGCTCAAAAATTAAATTTAAATTTAATAATTTCAAGTTTTATTAAGAAACTATATAAATATAGCAATTCATTAATCACAGGTTTCATCATAATTTTCAATTTTTATTTACTCAAATCATTTCGAAATTCTTATATGCTTCTATCTTATTTTATCTAGCTTGCGTGCAGCTTATGTTTAGCATGAAATTAAATGATCTGAATATAAACTATAATCCCGTTAAAATATTGAGCCAATTGGTGTACCGTTTAATAGTTAACATATAAAACACAAACAGCATTATGTCAACTCATGTTAGGCTCATTTGGCACCACACCCCCTACTCCCAAAGTAATTAAGCCAACAATGAGAACAACAAGGACGAGAAAAGCTATTGATCAATGAAAATCTGATGGGAATCAAATAACTTGTGATTCCAAGAAGAAAATGCAATCCTACAATATCAAAAAAATAAGAGAAATGCTTAAGAGAAATAAGTGCTTTCTGCAGAGAAGGCTAATAAGAAAACTTTTCAAGCTATACCTAACTCACAAGAGTGGGTTTGTACGTCACTAAGGGGTCTGTAAGGAAGGGAGAATACAAAAAACATACCAAACAACTAGCCAAATTTGTTCCACAGAAGCACCAGGAGTCTCTGATCTAGAAGAAAAAGATTTTGTCAGGATACAATAGTTTGGCTTAACACCGAAATTGAACTAGGACAAAAAGAAGACTAAGCAAGCCACAAAAGCTTAGCCCATACTCGCACTTGTCTAGAAATTTTAAAATGGGTAAATGAACAGCAAGCCAAGTATCTAGTGCTCAAGCCAACAGTGGAGAATCACCTCAACGAGTCACATAAGCTTGGCGAACTTGCAACTGAGAATGACAAAACAGCCATTAATCAAACTCAGTTTTAGGTACAATTGACAAAGGCTCAAGATTATTGAACCAAAAGAACAAGAATCAACTTTTATAACTAAGCTCAATACCCGTAATCACCCCTAAAATGGAATTAGAAAAAAATAGGACAAGTAACTAGTGCTTGGCCAAACTAAAGAAAGCAATAAAAAAAAAAAATTCTAAGAAAAGTTAGTCAAGCAAAAAGTTCAAAGAAGAGTTTAGACCATACATCAAAAGCAAAAAACTTACACAAGCCATCCAAGATTGGACCAGTTCTGAAAATCACTCGAAAAAAACCAGTCAACGACAAAAGGTTGTCGAGAAGAATTGTTCAGGCCACAGATTTCTCAGGTCAAACACTTAATAACTTTGAAAAATAATAAAGTTTGCCACATGGATGAATGTCCTAAACAATGGGGCATGATTTGCATGCCACTTTATGTATGGTGTGCCAAGCAAGATAGGTAGTATATTACTTAATTACCTTTGTTATTATTGTATGAAGTAAAAATTAGTATTATACCTTTTCAAAATAACGTCTATAAACTGCCTCAAAATCAATGTAATGAAAAATGGTCTTTTGGCACATAGTTTGCTCCTTCATCCTCTTGTATCCCAATCGTGTTTTTGTGTTTTCCTAATACTCCACTGAAGACCTCTCCTTTGTAAGTGATTGACTGAGCAAGGCAACACATCACAACCCTCAACATTACAAATTGCCATTGCTTTCCAAATCTCCATAAATCATGACCTCATTTGGCTACTAAATCCTCAAGTCTCTATCTTATGAGTTCATCTAGTATGGAAAAAACATATCCTTAAACCGGATCAATCCACAACATTACAAAAACTGGCTGGTATCAGTCAACCCCCAATCACAAATTTAAGCTTGAATAATTCTACCAATAACCACTGTTGAATTAATAGCTCAGCACAGCTATAGTCAGCACTTCCACTCTTCCCCTGTCACAGCATGAACACTTCCATACCACTCTATAGCTAAATTATTGTTTCCCCCCATCAAATAGAACAAAAAACTCTAAAGCCATTTTCTCCCTCCCCCATAAAATGATGCTAGATCCACTTGGCTAGCTTTCTCAAGAAATCCATGGTCTCTTTTAAAAATAAAAAGACAACAATATGCAAATTTTGAACTCATTGCCAGCTCTCAGATCCCGGATAAAAGAGAAAGGTTGCGTTAGGTACTCAATAGCCAGTGTACGACTTCGTAAACGTCTTCTCATGCCATTAATTATTTAAATAATTGTGCTAGAGCTAAACATACCCGAAAGTGATGTGTAGCATTGCCTGAATATAGTGAAAAGTGTGCAACAATTGCTATATCGGCACCTACGTGTAGTTTCAAATATGCAATAGTTCTCGTATTATGGACAACTTCAGTAACAAATCTAGTCAATGATACTAATTTTAAAATTATTTAGCCAAAATATCTGCACGGTCACATCAAGCTTTTTGAGTTAGTAAATTTTTGAGCTAATAAGAAGATAAATATTTTACATCTTCAAGAAATAAAATGGGTGGCAAAAAAACAAAAGAAATTAATAGTTTAGGCTTTTAACTCAGGTATTCATGTATGAATCATCATAGGAACGGCTTATAGATAAGAATTTAAGAGATAATGAATGGAATATAAGAGGTTGGAAAATATAACAATATATTTAAAACTTATTATTGATGAAATAAGTTTTAATATTGTTAATATTTATACCCCTCGAATAAGATTGAAATGAGTATAAGAGATAATTTTTAGTATAATTT